>OW052243.1:54181075-55509268 GCA_932526585.2 Philonthus cognatus
TTTTAATAGAAAAAACAATCACATGTGGTCAGCTGAAAATCCACATGCAACGCTTGTACATAAATCCCAACACAAATTTAGTTTCAACGTATTTTGCCTTTTGATGGACACGCGTGTTACTTTTTATTTGTACCACGAAAGATTAAATAGTTGTAGATATTTACAAATTTTAAGAAATATTGTAGAGAATTTCTTGGATGAGCTTCCTTTGAATTTAAGGATAAGTTCATGGTATCAGCTCGATGGAGCCTCAGCTCATTGCACACACGAAATATCGCAGCAACTGACGAATATGTTCGAAGATAGATGGATTCGAAGGTTAGGTCCGTGGAACTGGCCCGCTAGATCTCCAGATCTTACTCCACTCGACTTTTTTCTTTGGGGTCGTATAAAAAATAAAGTTTATGCCACTGTCGTCAATACCCGAGAAGAATTGGAAGCAAGGGTGCGAGCTGCATTCGCGGAATTAAGTGCAGAAGAAATTAGGCGAGCAACAACAGAGGTGTCGCAACACGTGCTGCACAGTGCTTATACGTTAATGGTCATCATTTCGAACAATTGTTATAATTTTTTTATTCTGTTCTTGCATTTAAATATTCATTTGAAAATTACTTTATTTCAATCTTCTTGCTTTTGTTTTGTTTGTAAGTTGTAAGTGTGGATAAGTTTCGTTTAAACAACAATTCTGTCGCACTAGCCATATATGACGAATAAATTCATAATTTCTCGATTGCTACACTTATTTATTATAATATTACTCGAAGTGTTCAAAAATATTGACACGTTGGAAACGAATTTTTCTAGATTCGGTTCAGTGAATATTGACAGCAGCCTAGTATGGTGCATGTGTGAATTGTACAGGAATTATTCAATTGTGCAAACATTCTGGGAGGAAAGAAATTTCGAAATAACTCAAAAACTACTTGCTCTAGATATAGAGAGACATAATACTTTTATGTTGCAAATTGTCTTGCCAATCACCATATGAGATAAAATATTGGTCATTCCATTTGAAAACATTGAATTATGATGTTTTTAAGTGGGCACTGAAATATTGACATTTTTGAAATTCCTATTGTCAAAATTGACAGATGTCAATTTTTTTAATTCTAGAGGGTTCTATACGTAACAATTCAAGATGCCGCTCGTTTGTCTATCTTGTCCCTACTAGAAGTTATAGGCATTTTTCAAAACGTCTATTTGAGGTCAATATTTGACAAATAAATTTTTAACTCAAAAACTGTAAGAGTTAAGTAGACATAAATTCATATGAGAGGGTAGATAATTGAACGGGGAATCTAAAAAGAAATTAATATATAGGATGTTCCATTTAAAATAACAAAGTTGGTAGCCATTTCCGGTACAACCGGAAGTGATAGAAAGTCGAAATATTTTCCATGAGGTGATCGCATTCAACCGTGCAATGTAGAATTTTTTTAAATTTTTCCTCTGTCAGGTATCCCGAAAACTTTTAATGGGCGTTATTCGTGGCCCACTCTGTATATTTTTAATAAAAACGTGTTTAAAAATTAATAGATTTTTAATATATTTATGTTATTAAACATTTTTTATTTAAAAGTTAGATAAATACAAAAATCTTTTTACAATGAAAAAAATCAATTTGAAAAATGTTTGATGGGTATTTTAATTGGAATTGATAATAAAAAAACAGAAATTATTTCAATAAAATAGATAAATTATTTACGAATACACAAAACTAAAAACATAGCAATATAGATTCATATAAACATTCATATATACAAAAAACTTACAAACATTAAAAACTATATTAAATATACATATAACTGTTTTCTTATTTATTAACGATATTTTAGAAGCAGTTTTTTCGTTTTTTTTTTATTCAGTAATAATTATACAGAATTGATCCAAGTGTAACACAAAATCAACAGAATATATTTTAAATAAAAAGCCAACAAATCAACACCTCATCATTTGCTTGTTTAATTTCATGACACTCCGGTTTTTAAAAATGCAATAAATAGCAAAGCTCGGTGTGTATATTTTTACTCTAACCAAATGAATATCATAATTTCCCTGAAATAATTAGGGAAGATAATATTTTAATTTTGAGAAATTAACATTAAAATTGCTACGTTCCGTTTCATCCATTTACACTCTGAATAACGTGTATGAATATCGAATTAACTCTTTTCCTTGACTATTTTGTTTTTGGACAATATGTTATAAGATATCAAAATTATGGACATCTATTATGTTTGTAATATCTACTGTTTTTGTAATGTGAGACATCTATGAGTAAAGAGTTTAGTTGATACACAGTTTTCCAACCAACAACACGTGTTTTTATTTCGCTCCCCGTGGTTCATCTAATATCTGAATTCCAGCGATACTATTTCAACAGGTTATGGCAGGGCCTGTCAACTCTATAGGGCGTCAAAATTCTTGTTTGAGTTGTTTCACCCCATACCAGCAGAGGCGCATATGCTGCTAATTCATATTTTTTACAGAGATGTTCGCTAGATGGCGCAATGAGGCATTTCTGGTGTGAAAATATATTTCACATTTTTGATAATTCAAACCCGTCAATGCATCAAGTGGTCTTAAGTGCTAACATAAACAAATCTGTAAGTATTGGAATATTTTCGTAGTTTCAGCTATTTTATTTCCATTTTAAATCCGTGTGGCTCACATGTGTATTTAATTAAAATGAAAAATTTCTGAAAATTGTTAAAAACATTAAAAAAAATGAGTCATTACTGTGCAGTTAAAGTGTGTTACAATTCAAGTAAAGACACCCGGATGCACAAGTTTTTGCAAAAAAAGGGGGTAAGCTGCTCTTTGTAAAAACAATATGTTTAGATGTTTAGAAAGAAGATCTAAATTATTTTATTTGACATTTTTAATCTGACTTAAGTGCCTAATTATGAGCTAATTTGACTACAAATTATACTCATTTACTAATTTGCGTTAGTTGAATGCATTTTTAAGTGTTGTCAATTCTAAATGTAACTTTGTTTATTTGTTTCATTTTGCTAGATGTTCAAGTATTTCTAAAAATTAATACTACAAATTAGTATTTAATTCTTAACTGCGGGGACGCGTTCCTCTGAGAGATGAGAGGGGTTGGGGCACAGGACAAAATATTATGGGGGCCTCAGTAAATAATTTCAATCAAAAGTATTCAATTCTTTTTTGTTTTTTCGTCAACATGATTTTTGCCAATATAAGTATTTATTGACTGATATCTCCATTATTAATACACAAAAAATACAAATATGATATTACCAATTGTCACATATGAGTTTAAAAAAGAATACTTAAATTAATAATAAATCAAAGAAATGTCAACATTATAATATACAATGTGGACAAAAAAGTGTAATAATATTTATTAAGTGGAAAAGACTCAAAAATAACTAAAAAATTAATAAAAAATAAAAAAAATAAAGAAAATATATTTCATTCAGTAAGCCTCACGAGGCCATTAATATTTTAAATATGAATTATAATATTTATTTATGAAAATTTATATTCATTATTAAATATATTTTCATAATACGTATGTGTTTTATCACTGTCTTGTCAGAGCTTAACTTTGATAAAACTATGCAAGTCTGATTGATTACAGCCGAAAAATAATTATAACTATTATTCTAATTGGATCCCATTCTTTTACATAATATATGTTAATATATTATAATAACCTTAAGACAATTGATCACTCAAAAGATGCAATCAGTCTTTCTTAAAGCTATTCTATTTTAAAATACAATAATATACATTTAATTTGTAATAATCATATTCTAATACATATGTTCAATTGATTAGCATTAAAATAATATTAAAATATTTCATTTTTAACAATGTTTGTCCACGACTATCTTATAATATACTCATTATATTTAAGTGTTTCTTCAATTATAAATATATTCATTATTCAGTACTGTCAGTGATTAATCATTATTCACTGTTTAATATACACTGTTTAATATGATATCATTTTTAAAATTTTATCTAGTAGTCCGCAAAGTGTCATATAATTAAATTGAAACGTCAAAATCATTTACATTATAAGAGAGTTTTGAAGTGGTTTAATATAAAAAATTAGAAGATACATGAAATCGACAGCAGTAGCAGAAGGCTATATAAACGACTACATTAAAAATAAAATAGACACAGCTAAAAGCCAAACCCATCAATGCAAACCTATCAATGCAATCAAAATGTTTCAACAACGAATCAGAATCTTAGTTTTGATATAAATTCTATTCCTGCAATTAATTTAACAAATTGTTCAAGTATTACATTTAATATTACTAAATAATATTGCATTGTATAAATTAATGTTAAAAATAAATACTATTCCTATTTATATAACTTCTTAATAAAAAAAAACAAAAGCATTATATTGTCGTGGATAAAGTATAGTGTACAACTCGCATATAATGGCTATTGATCACTCCGAACGACTTACTCCACTCGCCTAACGGCTTGTTCCGCAAACATCGTTCTCGTGATTAATAGCTATCATTATATACTCGTTGTACAATATACTATTAATAAATATACTTATTGCAGCAATAGCATACATTTCTTGGAAGTATATTAAACTATAATTTTACTACATTAATTTTTCTAAAATTTGGGAATAAGCCTTTAGAAAAAATAAATATAAGTATACTATATTGTTTCTGGTATTAGGTCAAAATCATTAAAGCAGCTAAGCAACTATTATGTTTGTGACAGGCATTTTGCGAAGTCGACCAAAAGTAACTTAAGATCCAGGACAAATTTACTACCTGGTAGTGTACTAACACTATTTTTGAAAACAGTTGGTAAGTTAATGATGCACTCCAAATTGATTAATTATTTTAAAATAGGTATTAATTGTTTGTAAGCTATATTTCTTCATTTTGTTCATAGATATACATGATCCCCCGTGTGCATCGACCAATGATGTACAGGTGGCAAATGCTGAGTTGGCCAAAGATGAAGACAATCACTCGTTCGTGATGGATGTAGTTGATCCCTCATCAGTGATAGATCATCCACATACATCCACAGTATCAGAGGTGCCATCTGCAACAGCTCATTTAGCTGTATGTGTGGACCATTCCTATTCGGTGATGGATCGAGCACCTACATCCACTGATGCTCTGCAGGTGCCACCTGCTAATTTGGATGTATGTATGGAGCATCCCTATGCGATGATGGGTCAACCACCTACATCCACCGATGATATACAGGTGTTTTCTGCCAATCAAATGTATTTGGTGATGATGAATCCATGTTCATCCACAGATGCTGAGCTGGTTACATCATCTATATTTATCAAAAACAATCCATATGATCTCAAGAAATCCCGGACCAAGAAAGAATGTAAGTTTAAAAATTGCCTATTTCATTTTTATATTTCAGTAAACATATCCCTGTGAATAATTTCGTTATTGATGTATTGGCCTCTACAGCTAAGAAAACGCCCGCTGGTGGCGATGCCGGTACCGAGAAGACGCATTCAACCGCTTTATACATCTGCCTCCTGGAGATACATTATAATATTTATAAATTTGGCTCAAGCTTGAAAAAATCCACCATGTGGGCTACAAATAACGTGAGTAGGTTAAGCCCAAAAACCTCCATGTAAACACGATTTGGACACACTTACTTGCTTAAACATATACTATATAAACCACTGTAACAATGCCACTTCCTTTAAGATATCGGCAACGACACATTTTCAAAAGAAATACACAATGTGCGAAGTATACGTGTTTTCTACAGCTGGTTTCGGGGATTGGAGCTGGTAGCTTTAGAAGCCAATACATAGGGGAATGTATACAAAACAAATGATTGTGCCATTTACTTATCTAACATTTTTATTTTTTTATTTACAGGTTTGGAGGTGAAGTTGTTGACAACTGTAAATGCGAAAAGTCAAAGAAAGCTTACCCCTCAAGCTCGGATGGTATATTCATATGCACGTGACCTTCAACGGATTGCTAGAAAATTGAATGCTCAAAACGCTTCTAATAAGAAACGTCTTGAGCAAGCAATGAAATTTGCAAAAACCGGCGAAGGATGGCGTGCAAAATTGAATAAAACATCCTTTAACTTTTTGTTGTCGCAAGTTAGGTTGCAACAGTATAAACCTCGGGGTAGGCGGTTTTTGATGGAAGACAAAACTTTTGCTTTGGCAATGTTTAAGCAAGGCCCTAAATTGTACAGGTTCTTGGCAAAAGTGATTGCTCTTCCATCGAGGCAATCCCTTCAAACCTTGTTGAATAGAATTCCCATTGCACAGAGCACAATTTAATTGATGTCATTGATAATTATATGATTTCTTTTTATGTACATATGTGGGTACGTAATGTAAATAGGATTTTGAATGGAACAGAACATATAAAAATCAATGACATTATTAAAAAGATGGCTCTACAGAAATACACATAACTGAAATCACGTAACTCTCGTATTTCAAAAAATAAAATGTTAATTAGTTAAAAATATTTGAAAATATATGGATGATCTTATTGACAATGAGATTGTTTATAATTGAAGTTTTTAGGTAGCTTAAAGATTGTCTCATCATAAATTAATAAATTTATTCCACTATCAATAATGTTGTTGCTTTACAGTATCCACCAATAGAATAAGTTAATTTAAGATTATGTGGGGTACATATTTTTAGAGGCAAAGGGGCAAACATTATATACATATATAATTTTAATGTGTTAACATCTTGTTTTATACATCAATTATAATGTTAAAATTGATAAGTATATGAAATATTGACAATACTTTTGCCTTTAAATTAATTGTTATCTTAGATTTATTAAAACCCCTTATTTTTAATGTTATTTTATTTTAAAATAATATTTATTAACACTGAAAGCAGCAAATGCCCGACGTACGTAATATAATACAAAAGAACGAATTTAAAATATTTGTTTAAATTTAAATTAATTAATATAGGTGTTAAAAGGTTCATTAATATTGCAAAACGAATTCAACTAAATAATGCTTGTATTTTGTATTATAATTTTTATTTATTATTATTTATTATTTAAGAACAATTATAAATTTAACTGAAGAAGTATTCTTTGTTCTTAATATACAATATAAGTATTTACATAATACATAATATATGCAATGTGTATTACATTCATTGAATACTTTTGTATATAATAATAATAGTTCAAAGCAATACATACGTACTATATATATATATATATATATATAAGTGATGCACATGATGAGCGAGTAAACACACTTGTGACAATTACAAAATAAATAAATGTTTAATATATATTTGAGAACTCAACATTTTCAAAAATATATAAGTATTTTCAGTTTCATGTATTATTCTGTTGTTTATTATACTAATTAATATAATACATTTATACGTAAATATGAATGAAATCGAGTGTTTTATTCTTGTCTTTGTATGACAATTAATGTGTTGTAGATTGTGTACATTTAGGAATCGCACATTATATGTTTTGAAATACATTTATGTTTATACTTCATATTTTTATAAATATATACTTATAAAACATTCCAACTAAAAGGATGGTGAAACACATTTGTTTATATCTATATTTTCCATTAAATATTTATGTTTGTATACAATAATTAATTATTTTTTTAATAAATGTTTTAAATTGTTTATGATTTTATTATTAGTCTTACCTTTCATTTTAAATAAGCTCAATTTGAATATAGGAATATACCCGCCAAAACCCCGCCCGCCCCGTAACCCTTTAATTATTCGACGCCAGCGCCTCTCCTGGTATGGGGTGAAACGAAATAAAATTGACAGCTTGAAACGTTCCAAATATTAACATGGGAGTCATGTATCTATAAGTAATCTATGGGTTATGGGCCCAGGAAAACCCGGTAGACAGGTGTTAGGTGTACCAAAACGTTATGTTCACGTTAATCGCGTTTCGCGTTAAAAACACAGTTGTGTTAGTGGTCGAAGAAACAGTATTCTCATAAGATGGCGGTAAACTATTTAGCAAGTGTGCCGAAATTGCGTGGCTGCGAGAACTATGATGAATGGTCGTTTGCCATGGAAAGTGTATTAGTGCTTGAAGGATTAAGCAAATGCATCGACGGCAGTGAAGAAAACGAAGATCTAATAGCAAAAGCAAAGGCTAAGCTGATTTTAACCGTCGATCCATCGTTATTTCCTCATGTGAAAGATGCAAAAACGGCCAAGGAAGTATGGTCGAAGATAAAAAATTTATATGACGACAACGGGTTTACAAGAAAAATAGGACTTTTAAGAACATTGATATCTGCCAGATTGGAGAATCACGAATCTATGGAGTCATACATAAATCAAGTTGTCGAGACATCGCAGAGACTAAGCAGAACGGGCTTTCAAATTAACGAAGTATGGGTAGGATCACTCTTGTTGGCGGGCTTGCCGGAGAGATACGCACCCATGATAATGGCAATTGAACATTCGGGAATCCAAATCACAACGGATTCAATTAAAACAAAGTTGTTGGATATGCAGACAGATGGCGGCAGCAGTAGCAGCGCGTTCGCAACGAAATCCAGAAAATTCAAATCAAGTTTCCAAAAGGCTCCGCGAGATGTCACCAGGAGTACAAATTGGAATGAAAAATCGAATGTGTCAAATGCCAACAACAAGAAAAGAGACATGTGCAGTGTAATTTGTTTCAAATGTAAACAGAGTGGACATTTTATGTCAAAATGTCCCAACAATAAACTGAACGGTGTTTTTAGTGCAGTATTTACAACAGGACAATTTAAAAACACGGACTGGTATGTTGACAGTGGCGCAAGTGTTCATTTAACTGCAAGAAAAAGGTGGTTAAGAAATGAAAGAAATCCGAACTTGACAGAAATTGTAGTGGCCAATAATAATAAATTGCAAGTAGAATGTGCAGGTGATGTGCAAATAAAAACAACTGCAGGCACCTCAGAACACGATATTGTAATCAAAGACGTACAATTTGTCCCAAACCTAACCACAAACCTACTGTCAGTTTGTCAGCTTATAAACAAAGGCAATAAAGTGTGTTTCGATGACAAAGGTTGTAAGATTTACAATTCTCATAATATTCTAGTGGCAACAGCTGATTTAAAGAATAACGTCTATAAAATAAAACTCAGTGAACAAAACGCAGCGTTTTTAAATGGTGGCGATAACAGTGAGGTTTGGCATCGTCGCTTAGGCTATTTAAATAGTGCATACATGAAGAAAATGTGTGAATTAGTTGATGGTTTTGAATATAAAGCACAAAGTGACATGAGTATTCAAAATTGTGAAGTATGTTGTCAAGGCAAACAGAGCCGGCTGCCATTCCCAAGTAAAGGAAGTCGAGCTGAAGAAGTGTTGAGCTAATTCACAGTGACATTTGTGGCCCCATGGAAACCACTTCACTGGGAGGTGCAAGATATTTTTTGACATTTATAGATGACTATAGTAGAATGTGTTTTATGTATTTCCTGAAAACAAAAGATGAAATGCATGAAAGGTTCATAGAATTTAAAAATTGAGTTGAAAATCAGCAGAATAAGAAACTAAAGATTTTAAGGACTGATAATGGAGGTGAATATTGTAGCAAATATTTTGAAGATTATCTTAAGAAAAATGGAATTATTCATCAGAAAACAAATAGTCATACGCCAGAACAGAACGGCATGGCAGAGCGTTGCAACCGCACCATTATTGAAAGGGCGAAGTGCTTGATGTTTGATAATAATTTTAGTAAAGGGCTGTGGGCAGAGGCCTGTAATACTGCATGTTACCTCAAAAATCGTTCTATTGCTGCAGGAATTTCTAAAACTCCGTTTGAACTATGGACGGGTAAAAGGCCCAACATCAGTCATTTGCGAACATATGGTAGTACTACTATGGTACATGTTCCAAAAGCAAATAGGAACAAGTGGGACAAAAAGGCCATAAAACATATTTTAGTTGGCTATGATGAAAACACTAAAGGCTATAGATGTTACAATCCAATCACCAAAAAGGTAATAACCAGTAGAGACGTTACAGTGATTGAGACGTCAAAAGATATAAATATATTTCCTAAGATGATCGAAGGAGATAAGGCAGAAATTCCAGATTCAGTGGGGGAAGAAGCGAGGTCAACTTTATCAGCAGAAGATGCAGTGATTGCCCAACCGGTCACTGAAGATTCATCTGAAGATGCTGATGACTCCGATAATGAATATGTACCTCAAAATTGGAACCCAGAAGTCGTTCAAGAACAAAGGACATCGGACAGACCAAGAAAAAAAAAGGAGTTCGAAGATTTTGTTACCTATCTTAGTACAGATAGTGTTTGAACCAATGCACCAACAACTGTTCCAGAAGCATTCTCAAGACCAGACGAGGATAAATGGAAGGAGGCAATGGTAGAAGAAATTAGGTCATTCAAAGAAAACGACACGTGGGAACTCGTCGATCGGCCAAATGAGGGAACTGTTGTCGACTGCAAGTGGGTGTTTAAAATAAAGTGCAATAGTGAGAATGAGAAAAGCTACAGAGCAAGACTAGTAGCAAAGGGTTATACTCAAAGAGAGGGTATCGACTATACTGAAACCTTCGCGCCAGTCGTGCGTCACTCAACATTGAGAACTTTAATAGCGTTAAGTGTAAAACTTAATTTAAAAATTGTACATAAAGAAGAAAAATCAGTTATTAACAGTAGTAGCTTTGTATGTAGATGACTTCTTTATTTTTTCAAACGACGCAGAGGAAACCAAATTTCTAGAAAATAACTTAACTTTAAAATTTAAGATTAAGAATTTGGGAGAAGCTAAACAATGTTTAGGAGTTAGAATTGTAAGAGACTATAAAAAAAATGTTATTACTTTAGATCAAGAAAGTTATATAGACAAAATTTTAGATAAGTATAAGATGTCAGATTGTAAGATTGCTTCGACTCCTATGGATGTTGGTATTGACTTAAGAAATGAACAAACAGAAGTTTGTGATGTAAACTTACCGTATCAGGAGGTAATAGGGAGTTTAATGTATTTGTCAGTTTTGACTCGCCCTGATATTTCTTATGCTGTCAGTTATCTTAGTCAATATAACAATTGTTATACTAAATCGCACTGGCAAAGTGCAAAACGATTACTACGTTATTTAAAAGCAACAAAACATTTCTCCATGAAGTTTGAAAAGGATAATTTAAATCTGATTGGATTTGTAGATGCAGATTGGGGTTCTGATAAAAGGGACAGAAAATCCTATACAGGTTATTTATTTAAGTTATCTGGAGGTTTAATCTCATGGAAAAGTTGCAAACAAAGAACGGTCGCTTTATCAAGCACCGAAGCTGAATACATGGCTATCAGTGATGCGACAAAAGAGGCTATATATTTGAGGAACTTGCTATTTGATCTGACAGGTCAACTGGATGATATAGATATTTTTAATGATAACCAAAGTGCTCAAAAATTAACAAGTAATCCAGTCTTTCATGACAGATCAAAACATATAGATATAAGATATCATTTTGTTCGAGATGCGGTTTCTGATAGAATTGTAAATATTAAGTACTTACCTACTAATGAAATGATAGCTGATGTTCTGACAAAACCTTTACAGAATGTAAAACATGATAATTTTGTAAGGGGTTTAGGTTTAAGCGGCAATTAATTTCTAGTTTGTAGATTTTGATAAGTGGGGGTGTTATAAGATATCAAAATTATGGACATCTATTATGTTTGTAATATCTACTGTTTTTGTAATGTGAGACATCTATGAGTAAAGAGTTTAGTTGATACACAGTTTTCCAACCAACACGTGTTTTTATTTCGCTCCCCGTGGTTCATCTAATATCTGAATTCCAGCGATACTATTTCAACACAATATTCATTATTTTAGTGGGGATAGCTTTATAGAAGGGATGAAAAATCAAATTCTTCGAAGTGATCTATCTGTTTTTTACCTATTTGTAGGCATTTTTTCGACCACGTTTTTATTATGGTGTATACCCTCAAGTATTGCGCGACCAGAACAATACCACTGCAACTTACAGATAATCCGCAACCTTCTAAAAACCATAAATATTTTGGGATATAAAAAGATTATTTACTGTTGACACATTTAATCCGTATCCGCAGAATCCAATTCGGTAATTTCTTATCATGTTTTTTACTAACCGATATTTTAGTTAGACACTTTTTGATCGGGTTTTCTTAAATCATTTTGAATTATTCTTACTTACCTATTTAGTCTGTAACATAATCCCATCGGTACCTTTTGTAAATGTAATCTGAGTAAGAATAAAACCATTGAAATAATTGAATTAACCTGACATACAAAACATTGTAAACTGGAAATAGAGTATTCAATAATTTTCGCAATTACACTTCTCAGAGAAAATTATTATACTTATTCTATTAAAAGACATCTTGTTGTTTTCTAAATGTTTTTGATTATCATCACTTAACGAGACTTTTCAACATATTTCAATATTTGAGCCAATTATCTCAAATATTATCGATAACACTTGTTTCTGATTCCTGGGACCCTAAAACGTATATTTCCGTAAAAAAAAAGATAGCCATGAGGTCGGTAACAATTATTAAAATGTAAAATTTATAATGTTATTAATGTGACTAATTACTTGATTTAACAAGTTTGTTTGTTTCGCAGTTTTTGATAATATTCTCAATTATAAAGTTTCATGATTTTTATATAATTTGTACTTTCTCTATATAACATTTCGTGAATCTCGGGAAGTATTGAGAATATCGAAAAATATTTTTGCTTATTCTTTTTTAAATTATCCCCATGCAGCCGTACGACGGATGCCATAAATTTTAATCCAAAAATTAGGTAACATTTTAGTGCCCGCTGAGTGTTGTCGGTGTTGGTCAAATGGCACACAATAAGCGTTTATAAAATTTCAATCGGAAAGTACAAGTTGATCATGTAACAATCGTTCAAAGTAAACGGATAATTAAAGTAGTCAGTGCAAAAACCACAAATTTCTGAAACTGTTAATATTTATTAAAAGTATGGTTCATTTAATAAAATACGCATCGTGATTAAAATATATACTGAGTCCATTTTGGGATCTGATTTTTTTCTTTTGCAGAATAAACACTCATGTTGAATTGAATTATTGCTTTGTGTTTTAATAAATTTGATGCCAAACACTGACTTTTCGTAGCAACTACTGTTTTGACGATTTTATTTTCGTATTAATCGTTCACTATTTTCAAGCTATATTTCAAATTAAACTGAGGAGAACTCAAAAATAATACCTCGAAAATACTGCTAGTAGGTAAAGAAATGATTTTAATTTTATTGTAATCGTTTTGGTTCAATAAGCGATACAAACTCAAATTCAAATTACATTGGAAATCTTTACATGAAACATACAACGCGCCTTGAAACGGGACACATAGTATATTTAAAACTATTTTAACCCATTAACGGCCAAGCAATTTTAATTCTAAAAGTTAATTTTAATTAAAATTCTACACTTCTTTTTATGATTTCTATGAATGACTTATTGCATTACATACTGTGATTTTTTTCTTTAAATACACATAATGTATACGTGAATTTAATAAAAAGTTAAAAATCATAAATAGTTTATTATTATATTAAAGTGATAACGGATTTTCAAAAAAATAGTGCCTCAACAATGTAATGTATACGCTGTCAATGTTCAGGCATTCGACGATTTTATATAAAAACGTGCAATATGAAGTTGAGAACGAGTGTATCCACTCCCAGACTAAGCATGAAGTAAAATTTCGAGTTTAGAAAAGCCTGAAAATTTGGCTCGGGCGCGTAGCGAAGCGGAGCGACCGAGCCAAATTAGGCTTTTCTAAACTCGAAATTTTACTTCATGCGCCACGCGTATAAAACATTGTAATATTGTGAAGTATTTATAATACACTTTAAATAACAAAATATTTAAATTTTTCTTGGTACATTTTCAATTCAGGTCAAATAATATAATATATCAAATAAACTTATTTAGTAACTTAATTATCAAAAAATAATAATGTTGCGTGTATGCATCAACGGCGCTTAATGGGTTAAAAACTTCAAACGGTAATAATTCAAAAACTAAAAAAAAATGACTTAACTGCATTTTGCACTGACCCCTCTAATTAAAAAAGAAACCCTTATCGATCAGTAGATTTGATCTGATCAATAGGATTGATCTGATTAGTTAATAAAATTATAAGTTGATGTATTTGTTTTACTTTTTATCAAAAGTTAAATAGTTTTGTATTTTAAGTTTCTTGTACAAAATAAATAATACTTAATGAATTTTACAACGTTCACATATAATTTCATAAAATCTATTCTCTAATAACGCAGAAAATAAAATTGTAGAAGGAAACGCATGAATGAATGTAACACGCAGCTCGTTAAAAGAAAAAAAAAAACGTGTTTTCAAGATTGAAAAATCAACATCTGGAATATGATACAACGAGAAACGCGGAATAGAGGGAGAAAGAAATTGTCTCTCTCTCACTCTCTCTCTGAGACTTGATTTCGCGACATCTGGAGTAAAATAGTCGTAACCGACCGACCGCAGGAAGCCAGACTGGTGTATATAGGCAGCCATATACACCAATTTGGCATCCAGCGCTCTGCTCCCATTCGCGTGTACCCAACATTTATATGGGGACTGGCTAACTGGATATATATGAACTGTGACGATTCTAAGCCACTGCTCGCAGATTTTTATGATCTGTTCTCGTGGCTTTTTAGATATTTTACACTTTTTTCTAATCTTTGCTTTTCAAACTGCTGTTTTTACGGCAAACTTATTACGACATTGCTATCTTAATAGCAATTCTGAGTTGTTTTCACAACTTTAATTATTTTAATATAGAATTTTTTTACACGTGTGTTTTTTTGTAGGGCCAACAGTTTGGGGGTGTGCGGAAATTCAAAAAGAATGGGTCGCAAGCGTATTGTGCAAAAGACTAAAATCAGGTGAGTGTTCAAACACAATTTGCAAATAAATACACGGAGAGAACATTTATTGTCACTACGAAATGAATTCTTCTTATAAGATGAATAGGGGTGTCATGTAGTGTTATGTAGGTGTGACAAGAGCACGAGTCAGTAGCTATTAAAGATTTTGAAACCATTTCTGGAATTGAAGTAGACAGTTGTGGCCTATTTATTGGTAGTGGAGATGAATATTATTTGGTTGCAAGTCCAGATGGGATTATTAGAGAGACCAAATGTATTGTTGAAGTGAAATGCCCACAGAAATTGAAAGATGTCTCATCCATACATCATGGAGTAGATACAAAATTGATAAACTTCTTACAGACGAAAGATAATGCGGTGTTCAAAAATAAAGTACACTGCCTTGATTAAACACAGTGGTGAAAAATACATTTATATTTATTCCATTTCTGTACTTTTTTAATAAAACATCAACATTAATAAACGTAGACTAGAAATGTTGAAATAAATAAATGAAAAACAAATACCTCAAATATTAACAAGAATCATTAATTTTAAATTATAATATTTTATAAGAAATATAAAATTACGAGAAAATTAGTGTAATATAATATTTTATTTTGAAATTTTAAATAATAATGGTTATTATTCTAAATTAACATGATTTAAAATAATAATCATTATTTAAAATTTCAAAATAAAATATTATATTACACTAATTTTCTAATTCTTCTTCTTCTAATCTTCTTGTCAAAACCAACATACTTTATAAACATAAACAAAAACTTCAAAACTGTTAAAATTAACACAAATTGACAAAAACTTCAAAAAAACATGACACTGTTTACAGGAATCTGAGAAATATTGACAATGATAAAACTTGACAAATCTAACAAAATACGAGGTGTGTAAGTAAAGTTATGAGACTCATTTTTTTATTTTCTCTGGGAAAGTCTTTTTGCCATTTATTATCTTTTTCTTGCACATGTGCACAAAAGAATATTACCAATGTTACCAAAACAGCCGGGTAATATACCGTAATTTACGGTAAGTTACCAGTGGTAATTACCGACGCAAATTACCACTAACATTACTAACCCAAATCAAAGTGTATTTAATCCTGAATACAATTATTTGAAAAGAAAAATTAAAATGTTGGTTATAATTGATTTTAATCCATTTTAGTGATTCAGTTTGTTTTTTGTATTAGAATCACTTAGGGCCAGTTGCGTTAAACTCGTTGAATTGGTTCATCTCTGAGCTTGAGTTCAAGGTGACATTAGAACAATAGGAATTTTATTCTACCTGTAATTGGAGGATCGGATATTCGATTTATGTATAGATCTTTCTGATTTGATGGCCAATTCAGCAGTATTTAGCAGTACTATACTCCATTCATTTTAAGAAAAATGTAACTAGAAGCCTGGTTTATACGGCTAAAATTTGAATAAGTATTCCAACGCACTTTCTTCTTTTTCCTTATTTTAACTTCTCCTGTTGATTCCATTTTAGCAATAATTTTGAACATGGATGATATAGATCACATATGGGCAACCCCCGGCCCGCGGGCCGGATCCGGCCCGCTGTAAGATATGATCAGGCCCGCGAGACATTTTGAAAAAACCCAATTAAAAAAATATTACATTAGGTACTTATACTCACGGGAGTGACAGTGAGGCGGCAAACATCAAATTCTTTGATGTTTGCCGCCTCACTCTTTGATAATCGCCGCCACTCGACTTGCTCGATCAAATTCTTTGAGGTTTGCCGCCTCACGGGCGACACATCAAAAGATTTATTGCTTCTCAATGATTCTAAACTAGTTTATTAAAGATTATTAGTTCATTTTGCCTATATAAGCGGGTGGATGGCCCGAACGTTAGTTCAGTTCTATTTGAGCTACCGAGGTGATAACTTCAACAAGCGATATCCTAGCGAACTGCTCGAGCCGTCAACTTGCTTTGTGACTTTGTGTGCATCTTGAGTGGTTACTAACTATAGTTTGTTATTAAGTTTATTGAACGGAAAGTAAACAATAATGATGTCTGGTGGAAAGAAACGAAAAGTAGATACAGAGGGTCGCCATTTTCTAGAAATATAGACTGAAGAATTCTTTTTTATCTTGCACAATGGTAAGCCAATTTGTTTGCTGTGTAATGAATCCATTTCAGTAATGAAAGAATTCAATATAAAGAGGCATTACTCAACTAAGCATGCTACGCCGCACTCACTGACAGGACAATTAAGAACAGACAAAATCCAGAAGCTTACCGCAAATTTGAAAAACAGCAACAAATGTTTCATAAACAAAGAACACAACTTGATAATGTTGTGAAAGCTAGTTTTATAGTTAGCTCAAAATTGGCAAAGGCATTAAAACCATTTGCCGAAGGAGAATTTATCAAGGAGTGTATGTTAGAAGTTTGCGGTATTATGTGTCCTGAAAGGAAAAAAGAATTTGAAAAAATTAGTTTATCAAGACGAACTGTTGTTCGACGTGTAGAAATAATGGCTAATGATATAAAAACAACATTGACAGACCGTATGGCTGGTTTTGAATCATTTTCCATAGCATTAGACGAGAGCACCGATTTGTCTGACACAGCTCAACTGGATATATTTATTCGAGGTGTTGATAAGGAGTTCACTGTTACTGAGGAATTGCTTGCTTTACAGCCGCTAAAAGGAACGACTACAGGAGAGGATATTTTTATTGAAGTTCAAAAGGTATTCACAAGTTTTGGCTTGCCATGGTCAAAATTAATTGGAGTATGCACTGATGGTGCACCTTCTATGGTCGGCTTACGTAAAGGATTCATCGGAATTTTGAATAAAAAAGCAACAGAAATAAATGTGCAAAAAGATGATTTGATAGTCCTTCATTGCATTATCCACCAACAGAACTTGTGTTCTAAGTCCATTCGACTCCAGAATGTTATGAATGTGGTAGTAAAAACCATCAACTTTATTCGATCCCGAGGGCTGAACCATCGTCAGTTCAAGGCGTTTTTGGATGAAATATCAGCTGAGTATAACGACGTAACATATTATTGTGAAGTCAGATGGCTGAGCAAAGGAAACATGTTGAAACGGTTTTACGAGCTTAGAAATGAGGTAGCAGACTTTATGAAAATAAAAGATAAACCACTATCTGAATTAAGTGACCCAAAATGGATATGTGACTTAGCATTTCTGGTCGATCTTACAGGCTATTTGAATGATTTAAATTTGAAACTTCAAAAACAAGGACAGTTAGTAAATAATTTGTACAGCCATTTAAAAGCGTTTCAGATCAAACTACGCTTGTGGGAGTCACAGATGCTGTCTGGTAACAGTTACCATTTCAACATGCTCTCTGCGTATGAAAATATTGCTTATGCTCAATATGCTGAAGAACTCAAGTTACTGTCGAAACAATTTTCGAACAGATTTTGCGACCTAAAAAACATGGAAGACTGTTTCAGTTTATTTGCTACTCCTACAATATATATTGTACAAAATGCTCCAATACACTTACAAATGGAGTTGATCGAGATTCAAGAAAACTCACTCCTAAAATCCAAATTTGAAGACGTAGAGTTGTGCGATTTCTACAAAAAATACCTAGAAGAAGACAATTTTCCGCAGCTTAGAAAATTCGCAAGAAGATTGATTTGTGCATTTGGCAGTACTTATAAATGCGAACAGTTCTTTTCATTAATGAAAGTTAATAAATCAACACATCGTACAAGACTGACTGACGATAATTTGGAAAATTCTTTACGTCTTTGTGTCAGTGGAATTAATCCAAATATCGATGGATTAGTTTCCCAAATTCAAGCTCAAGTGTCTCATTGATTTCGGTGTATGTAACTTTCGTAGTTTGTAACAATTGCAAATTTAACGATTTAATTATAATGTACCATTTTTTTAAATTTCATTTTGTTATTTTAATAAATTGTACTACAATAACATTGTCGTATTATTTCATGTCTAATATCTATCGCAAAAAATATTATCACTACTTTAAAATGCACTAAGTACTTATAATCGCGGCCCGCGTATTTGCACGCTAAAGTTTGGCTCTCAACATGTCAAAGGTTGCCCATACCTGATATAGATGTTCCCACATCAGCACCCGCAAGATTTTTTAGCTTCGCTTTTAAATTTTGTCACAGAATTGCACTTTAAATAAACGTTGAGAGCCAATAACTTCTCTCCACTTTGAGTTATTTTTCCTTGTTTATTTTTAGAAGAAGAAACAGTCGTTAGTTTTTCGTTATTAACATAATAACCAAAAATTTGAAAACACATTAACAATTATGACAAGTTTGACAATTTATTTTCCACTATAAGTGAGAGTGAGTGGGAAATAGAAAGAATTGTCTATTTATCAGCTTTGTAAGTTTTCCTCGAATTTGGGCCAATCAGTGATCAAGGACAAATAAGCCCTATGTTTCCTTAACATTAATCTAAACGTGAATGGAGTATATGCAAACTCAACTTTAGGGCAACTGGACTCAATTACGAATCTTCTTAAAAAAAATCCATATCTTTGATGGAAAATTTCCTTTTAATGTTGTCAAAATTTATTGATCATACGCAAAAAATACATTCACTAGATAACATAAATATCACTCCAAAATAACAGGCTCATCATTTTTGTAAGAAATCTGATCGACGACATCATCAATTTGCTTATCAACAACCATGTGCAACAAACTCCACTTCTCGTCCATTTCATCGGTCATCTTTTGGAACTCCTTCTTGATGAAATCCTGAAGACTCGCCACGTGCATCTTAATCTGGACATGAACCTGCTGGGCTTCAAGCTTAACCTTCGCCTCAATCTCCTTCCTCAACTTGTGCAGAAAATCCTCGTCCTCGGATTTATTATTCACAAACTTATTGTACAGAGATTTAAACTCGACTGCTTCGCGCATTTTGTCATTTGATGTGGTGTCGGTTGTGTTCATGCTTTCACTAGATACAACTTTTTTGGAAACTTCGCTTGCTTGAGGTTTTCCTGTGAATTTTAAACATCTTATCCTTCCAGTGTGCGGCGACCACTTCACCAAGGGAGTAAGCAAATGTTTGGTTGCGTAAACATAAACGATACCACTATCCGTACCAATGGCTATATGCTTCTCATCAGGAGTTATATCCATTGAAGTTAAAGGGAATTGCAAATGCCCGGTGAAAACGCATGCGTTCTTACTCATATCATAACTGCAAAATTTGTAATCCTCCCCGATTGTTATTAAGAGATTGTTTTTGGCGCTATAGACAATCCCGTTGATACTCCCGAAATGGCATCGTTCCACATAAACAGGATTCACTTGGTATATATTGAATTTAAACAAGGTCCCGTCTTTCGTCCCAACAGCGAAAACTTCAGGTAAACAAGGATGGAACCTCAGAACGGAAGCTCTGCAACCAACCGAGTAGCTACAGCTCTCGGTACCATGAACAACATTCAAAAGCTCAATAGTTCCATCCTCGCAAGCCACAGCTAAATACTCATCGGTCACATTAAAATCCAGATGCGTAACAGCAGCTTTAACAGTAAACAACTTAACTATAGCTTTGTTTTTTATGTCGTACAGAGCCACTGTTGAGCAGGCCGTTCCGATTCCAACGACTCTTTTCGTGTTCTTTTGAAAACTAACAGCAGTTGCGTGGTCGATGGCTGTTACCAAATGCACTGGTTTAGCGGAGGTTGGGTCTTTGACCGTCAGGATTTCCGGGCGGCCTCCTTCTTGCACGAAGATTACAAATTTGTTGTCGTTGCTACATGAAACGCACGTTATTGGTGATGAGCTTTCGTTGCTGTAGGAGGTTTCGGTGGTGTCTTCTTCTGGCCATTGATGGAATTTTAGGTAGTTTGTTGCTGTTACAAACATTTTTAACGAAAATTAGAGGTGCACTCACGTTATTCTTGGATTTTCAAAGGGGATTTAACAAATTTGTAGGCCAGACTTTGGTTGGTTTCAAAGTGTAACAAGCACAAAATAAAAACTTTTTTTATGGTGAGGGTTTACTGATTAAAAAATGTTGATAACTGTCAAATCTGCTATTTGCATGCTATGATCAGTCAACATTTTTATTTGATGGTTTATACACCATTCCATTTGTTTCTGGATCTCGCCTAGCTATGGAAAAGTGACAGTTTAAGTATTGTAAATGGGGCTGGTTGTGTTTTAAATCAGGCTTTTTAAATGTCACTGTCAGATGTTCGATTTTAAGGTTATAATTTCTGACTATTGTGATCTTACACTGTTGCCTGTTTTACAAATTTTCAGATATAAAAGGATAATAATATGCAGTTTTAAGATTAACAAAATTTACTACTCGGTTTTTGTACATACAAACACAGCAATAATATTGTATATAACAAATATAATGAATTCGGCTCTGCAAACTTATTTCGTCATCCATTTGTATTTCTCGCTTGGGTCTTCCCGTTAACACATTTTGATCAACTCCATCCATCCACCTTAATTTTGGTCATTCTCTCTTCTGTTGGCCGTCAGTATTTTTTTGTAGAATTGCAAATTTATTCCCACCCTCTTGTGATACTGATAATTTTCATGTCAAACAATTTTTAAGCCCTCATTCCACTTTTATTATTTAGTCAAGAGAACCTGCATCTGAATCTTCTGATGTTTGTTCTGAGCCAGATTCCCCAAGCGAAATAATAAAAGGAGGAATGGTTTCAAAAGAAAGGTTCCCCATGTGTTTTGTCCAGTCATCCGAAATAAGTTTTTCACAATGATCACAGAAATTTTGCCACATATCGGATGTACATTTTGAGAGAGACTCAAGCCATAAATTCTGAACACGATCCTTAGATGGTTGCTTAGAATTTATGTGCTTATTGTAGTAAGTCTTACAAAACCTCCATGCCATTTCAATTGGATTGTATTGACAATGGTATGGCGGTAATCTAAGAACTTCGTGCCCGTTCTTTCTCAAAATGTCATCAACTACGTAAATTTTGTCATTTGATCGAAAAGGTATAAATAAAGCCCATAGTTCCTTTTTGGTTAATTTTGGATTGAATTTTACATTGTGTTTAACCAACCACTCCTGCATTTCGCATTTCTTACAAGAAAATGAAGGAGTTTTGTCTAATTGCACAGAATGGTATGCAGCATTATCCATAATAACTACACATTTCCCTGAAAGCTTAGCCAAAGCAGGAATAAGTTGATTAACCACCCAATTTTCGAATGTAATAAAAAATCGCACCCATCCAAAAACCCATCCCTATACCCAGCATGTAGAATGGTGAAGCGTTTGCCTTCATTTTTGAATTTAGTTGGATTACTTTTTATATCTGTTTCATGTACCCAGCGTCGAACCACGGATCCATTCTGATATATCCATGTTTCATCCAGGTATACGAATTGGATATCTTCACTGGAATTTTGATACTGTAAACATTTTCTAAGGAAAATAATTTTAGCTGCAACAACATGTTTTTGTTCACAGAGAATTTTGCGCCCATTAATTAATTTCAATTTATACCCCATACTTATGATATCATAAATTATTGCAACGCTGTTAAAATAAGGAATCAGGAGTGCCAATTAATAAAAAATGTAAATGTTGATACTGCAACATAACAACACGAAAGCATGGCTAGGCGAGATCCAGAAACAAATGGAACGGTGTATAATTATCAATGATATCAATCAAATTATGGTCTGTGCAGGAGAATGAAATATTGGAATTTAATAAATTAACTTTTGATTTTAAATATTAACAATATCACCAAAAATGCATATCTTTGACAAAAAAAATTAATAATCTGAAAAGATTTGGAAACATATCTGAAAAAATTAGTGCTCGGCTTCAAAAGAGCTTTTCTATTGTAGTCCCTACAATCAATGTAGCAATGGATAGACTTTTGTGTCGGACACCAACTCTTTTCTACATGTATTGCAGTCTCGTACTTTCTTTAATACATGTCTTCCCAAATATCCTGCTATGTAAGCATTTGTATTGTCACATACAAAATTATATGAATTTTTAAATTCACACACATCAGAGATATTTGAGGGACAAGTAATTTTTGGAGCTAAAATGTCGTTGGTTAAAAATATTTGTAAAAAGTTTAGTGCCCCTTCACCACCATCTTTTTCGCAATTTAAATAAGGAGAATTTAAAGTAGTGAAATTATTAACAATTAACACTTTGATGATCCCTTAAATCAGTGGTCTCCAAACTACGGCCCGCGACTTGCATGAATCCGGCCCGCGATTTTATTTTAATATAAAGCTTTAACCGAGTGTTTTCCACTCCCAGACTAAGCATGAAATAAAATTTCGAGTTTAGAAAAGCCCCGTGAAAATTTTTCGAGGGTCGCGCAGCGACCCGAGACAAATTTTCTGGGCTTTTCTAAACTCGAAATTTTACTTCATGCGTCACGCGTATAAAACACTAAAATATTGTGAATTTTATGTATATTCGCTGTGTGACCCTCGACAAATTTTCACGGGGCTTTTCTAAACTCGAAATTTTACTTCATGCTTAGTCTGGGAGTGGAAAACACTCATTTAAAGCTTTAAATTGAACTTAAAAAAAAAACAAGGAATATCTAAAGATTTACAGAAAATAGGTTGAATTTGGAATACGTATACTTAAAAGAAAACTCCCTGTATGTATAAATACAAATAAAATATTTCCAGAAGAAAGTTATTGTTACTGCAAAAATGGTCAGCAAAAATATTAAAGGGAAAAGTATTTGGTGTATAGTGAAACTCATTTCGTAAATCGGGAAATCTTTTGACTTATATTTGACAAGGTGAAAGATATTTGGGATATAGTGAATCTTATTTGAGCAATAGTAAAATGCAATAGAAAAACCATGTAATTGAATTTAAGGCATTATTTTATGTTCTGGGATCGTACTTTGTGACTAGATGGAATTTCAGAATTGCTTGATCCAACAGCAAAAGGAACATTCTCCATGGAAGTATGCTCCTAGCCCGGTGTGAAGAAAATCTCCACGTCCGTGGATGGTTCATGCATGGTACTTGAAGTTCATTCACGAATGCTAGGAAGAAATAAAGAGAAATAATGTAGACATGCTAAATGTGTTTGACTACAGATTTAATTAAAAGAATAAACAATGGCTTATAAACTTAAAATATTACATAAACTTACGGTTTTAATTATATGGTTACCGCCCATCCCTAAAGATTCAGAATTGCTTAATCCAACAATAACGGGGATATGATGAAAATATCCACGACCATGGATATTTAGTATACTTGAAGATCATCCACATGTACTAGGAAGAAATAATGTAGTAACACCCTGGTTTTAACTTTGTTTGACTGTACACTTATTTAAAATAATACACAATAGGTTAAATTTATAAATATTTTACATACTTACGGTTGTAATTATTTATATTTATTAACGCTCATCTCGAAACGATTTCGCCTTATCGGCATTTTTGTGCCTTCAGATCCGACGGATCTGACAGCTGTTGATTGAAAATGAGCCCACGTTAGAAATTGCGGGAAATTTGAAATTCCGACATATGCGCCCTCCCATCGAGTGGGTCGGTCAACTATATATGTGAATTTACAGAATCATATGGAGTCGACTGGGTCTGACTTGATCGAACGAAATTGACGAAACGAATACAAAATAGCTTAAAAATCGAAAATATTCCAATACTTACGGTTTTGTTTATTTATATTAATGCTCGTCCACGCCCGTCTCCAAAATATTTTGTTTTATCAGCACTTTTGATGAGGTGCTGATTGAAATATCTTTCTCAAAAAGTTCGAAACTGCGGGAAATTTGATTTTTGTGCTATCAGATGTTCGAAATTGCGGGAAACTTGAAATTTCGACATTTGCGCCCTCCCATCGAGTGAGTCGGTCAACTATATACGTGAAATTTCTGAATCATATGGAGATGGCGGGGTCTGCCAGGGCGGGTTCGCGCTTACGAGACTTGTTTATACTATGGCAAATAACTTGGCGACATATTCAACAGATGTCGCTGGTGTATTTTTAAAATTTTTCTCCAGAAAAAGTAAACTGCAGCTACACAAAAAGGAAAAACAGGGAAAACATTCTTAACCTCATTTCTTTGTTATTGTTGTCTTTTTGTGTTTACATCATGTGCATTTACTATAAATGCGACTAAAGCTTTCTCTGCACTTCTCGAAATTGCGATAAAAGGTTCGAAAAGAACGATTCTGTACGATGATTTGAATTTCGACTGAAAAGGCAAAACTATTTGATAATTTAAAAATAAATATAATAAAACATTTTGAATTATAGTTAAATTTGTATATGTTTGCTCTATTTTTTATAGACACATATCTTTCGAATAAACCTATCATCTTTGCTTAAATTATACAAGTTGTACAAGTCAATTCCCTTAAGGGGATTATTGCAGTGTAACACGCCGATCGTGTTGGAAAGACCCACATAGTTTAGAGTAGCTCATCCGATGCCAAATTTACAGCACAAGTGGGGAGAATACAGTCAGAGAGAAAAGCGGCAGTTCGCTGTGCATTTGTGCATTGCTCCTTGGCATGAACGGATGGGGTCTCGCGTCGCGTGGAATAGACGAAAAAAACAAAGCGTATAAAAAAGACGGATCGAACGAAAGTGTCGATCCGTATTATTTAAACACGCTGATAATACATACAAGCTATGTATTGTTTTCAATTCGTTAGAAAGCGTTATCGGATCCTGTGTTATTTTTCGGTATTTACAAAACTGATGATTCTTATTCTTGTCATTATAACACATTATTTTTACTTTTAAGACTCCAGTTTCGACAGCCGAACAAACTATGTGTTTTATTTTATTAAATTATAGATTATTTCTTAAAAATATAATAATAAAATAATTCATGTTCATAAGCTCATTGTGAATATTTATATGCCGCACATATATGAAAAAAAACATAGGATTTTCAATCATATTTTTTAAATGGGAATATTATCTTCCCTAACTGCTATTGCCATGAAAATAATGTGTATTAATTTGGCCTCTGCCCAATTGGGTAAATACCCCCAATTTTGGGGAGAATTTCAATTTATATTCGGTCAAATATTCTAGTTTTTATGAATGCAACAAATAAATAATAGATTGAAAAAAATTAAACGGAAAGCTGCCCTGTTTTTTTTATGTTTAGTACAGGGTTTACAAAATGATGATGTGCATAAATAGGCTCAGTCAACTTAGCCCCCCGAAGTTCGACTTTTTTGAAAAAAGCGATTGCGCTAGACCGGCCTTAGCTAGCGCCACAAAAATTAGAGCTAGCGCCATTTAGACAAGAAAACTACGGGGATTTGAACTTTCGGGGGGCTAGGTTGATGCTAGCCCCCCGAGTTTGGATTTTTTAAGTTTTTTTACACTATTCGGATTCCTCAGAGCTAGCGCTACCAATTTAAAAGCCAACGCCACTCCCACAGCCCCAAAAAATGATAAAACATTTTTAACCCTGGCCCCCTAAAATGAGATGTTTTTAATCAAATTGGGTGGAAAATATAACTTAGAGCTAGCGCCAACAGAATATGACAAAAATATTCTCTCAAAAATATCAGGTAAAAAAAAGTTCACGTCCAAATTTTTATGCAAGAGCTTTCAGATCCTGTATGCGTATTACCATTTACTTCCTGAATTTTAATTCAAAATGATGTTTGGCATATAATATACCGCTTTCAACAAATAGTTCGGCGTTGTAATTACTTTATTTATGTTCATAGACACTGGCTATTAGAAACATGATGCCTAGTAGACAGTAGCGTAACTGACAATTGTGTTTTCACTCCTAGCTAATTTAAATCGTTATTACGCAAGAACTTACCGTACGATTTAAGAAACTCTTTTGGCATTGTAATTACTATACTAATATTTATAAACACTGGCAACGAGATAGCTTGCACTAGTAAGACAGTGGCGTAACTGACGATTGTTTTTGATAATTGAGATCGTTATAACTCGGAAACTAACCGTACGATTTCAATTTTTTTTTTTGGCATTGTAATTGCTATACTGAAGTCTATAAACACTAACAACGACATAGCTAGTGATATTAAAGGATAAATTAAAATCACTTGCTTTGTTTCACTATTTGTTTCTATTTACTCGACTAGTTTCGCTTTTTACGGCATTATCAAAGTTCACTCTTGATTCACTCTTGATTCACTCTTGATAATGCCGTAAAAAGCGAAACTAGTCAAGTAAATAGAAACAAATAGTGAAACAAACCAAGTGTTTTTAATTTATCCTTTATTATTATTTCAAAATGTTTCACCAAGTGATAAATGAGAAAGTTATTCAAGAGATAGCTAGTGCTAGCAAGACAGTGGCGTACCTCACGGTTGTTTTTTTTATGATAACTTAAATCATTATTACTCGGTGGAAAACACTCGTTGGGAGTTTCAAACTGAACGCTTTTCAAAAACAATGAATGCCTGAAAATTTACCTAGTACACATCGGGTTATGTATGTACCTAATCAAAACATGGGTATCTTTTCGATGCTACAAAATTGTGATTAAGCTCCTTTCGTTGCTATTCAATTGACTTTATTTTCATTCTAACACAATCTATCTCAATATCCTGATTCTACGATATACAGGGAGTTTTTCTTGTTTAAATCTTGTTTAAATCTTTAGATATATGTTGTTTTTACAGGAATTCAATTTGAAGCTTTAAGCGAGTGTTTTCCACTCCCAGGCTAAGCATGAAGTAAAATTTCGAGTTTAGAAAAGCCCCGTGAAAATTTGTCGAGGGTCGCGCAGCGACCCGAGACAAATTTTCTGGGCTTTTCTAAACTCGAAATTTTACTTCATGCGCCACGCGTATAGAACACTAAAATTTTGTGAAATTTGTGTATATTTGAACCTTACTTGAAATCAGCGTTTTATACGCGTGGCGCATGAAGTAAAATTTCGAGTTTAGAAAAGCCCAGAAAATTTGTCTCGGGTCGCTGCGCGACCCTCGACAAATTTTCACGGGGCTTTTCTAAACTCGAAATTTTACTTCATGCTTAGTCTGGGAGTGGAGAACACTCGTTTAAAGCCTTGAATTGAACTTTTACACCCAATTTGATTAAAAAAATCTCATTTCGGGGGGCTAGGGTTTAAAATGTTGTATAATCTTTTGGGGTTGTGGGGGTGGCGCTAGCTTTTAAATTGGTAGCGCTAGCTCTGAGGAATCCGAATACTGTAAGAAAACTTGAAACATCCAGCATCAACCTAGCCCCCCGAAAGTTCAAACCCCCGTAACTTTCTTGTCTAAACGGCGCTAGCTCTAATTTTTGTGGCGCTAGCTAAGGCCCGTCTAGCGCAACAGTTATTTTTTAAAAAGTCGAACTTCGGGGGGCTAAGTTGACTGAGCCGTATAAATAGAGGATTGCAATAACATTCAATTTCAATTCATTTATTCCTTATTTACTTACTATCAAAATATGACTCATCATAAATCAGCCAAATTTGAAAAAAATATATTGGGCTCGGTGCAATGTTGAGCAAGAAGCTTATTATTTGAAATGCATTATAATAACTACCTTATTATTATTATAGTTCTATTTTTTCTAAAATAATTAAACTTTACAATTTACTTTAATAGTTTTATTGCGAGAAGTTTAATGGCATTTAACAACTGCTTTAACAACGAAAGATTTAAGACGAAATAATGATTTGAACAAGACTGATTGTTATTCGATTGCTTCTGCTTATTAATCAGCTTAAAACACTTTAAAAATAATTTAATAATACCGACACTGTCAAATAATAAGGAAAGCTAATATTAAAGGTATATTACACATCTTAATTTAAATTAGTGAAACATTTCGTGTTTTCTATATTAGTGAACATGCAGTATAAAAAAATACTTATTCCATTAGTAGTCAGAAAGCATGAAAATAAAACCTTAGTACAATAAAATATCGATTATAATTGCGAAATATTAATTTTACGAGAATAAAAGCTAACGACGCGAGCCGTTTTTGTTAACTATGATTGAAAAAAGAAAAGAAAAACAAACGCGAAGCCGCACAGCGTTCACCGGCCCAGAGATAAACGCTGGCCGCATGCTGCTCGCCCCTCCAATAATTGTGCAGATGAGTGTACAACGCGTTCAACTAAGAGAAGATCCGCAAGGCGGCGGTATTTTACGGTCTTATTTTTCAAGATTTTTATTTTAACCTGACTCGGGCATGAGCTATCGCATCCTTATGAAATGTTCACATTATATTCCTTATAGTATAAACTAGTAAGATATGGGAATATTTTTTTTAATTTTGAAAAATTTAACATTATTTTTTTCATACCTCTGAAAGCAAATTGTTTAAAAAAAAAGTACTTCGATATTTTACTAGATAATTGGGCTTAATATACGCTGTCAAAATTTCAACTTTCTAGGACCTTTAGTTTTTAAATAAACCTAACATTAAATTTCAGACCACTGTTATATTCCCCTTAAAACGGTATTCGCTCGTTCAACTGATATCATTGGATCGGTCGTCTATTTCCGCACCGTTCGGTATGGAACGAACATATAGGATTATTATTATATCATAAATGTATAAACCTTATCAGAATATTTTGAACTTCACTTGAAATAGTGTTTTGTACGCGTGGCGCATGAAGTAAAATTTCGAGTTTAGAAAAGCCTGAAAATTTGGTTTTGGCGTTAGAACTGTGTGCTAACGTCTTTTAATAAGGCTGGTTATGTTTTAAAGACGTTTTAAACATGTTTTTAATTGTTAATGTTTTAAACACTGTTTCAGTGAAAAAATCACGTTTTACAAAAAAAATACTGTTTGTTTTAATTAGAATGAAAAAAACGTTTTTCTTTTAAACCCCGTTTCAAACTAATGAGTGTCGTCCATTCCCAGGCTGAGCATGAAGTAAAATTTCGAGTTTAGAAAAGCCCCGCGTACAAAATTTTCGGGGCTTTTCACGGGGCTTTTCTAAACTCGAAATTTGACTTCATGCGCCACGCGTATAAACCACTGATTTACAGTAAACAACAGTAAAGTTAAAAATATATAATGCTTAGATGCGATGGTGATCAATATTGAATTTTTAGTGCGAGCAGACACGCTGCCCCATCTATTAAAGCTAAGTGGAACTAGGGCGACCCGTGAAAAAAATGGCGACTCTGTGCAAGGTGATACGGAGAATCTTCCTGAATAAAACACCGGTTAATGTGCGATTTTTGAATACGACAACTTCGAAATCAATTACGAAAAAATTCCCAATCCAAGTGGCATGCATAGTAGGCGGGACGGTCGCATTTTACACCTTTTACAAGTGCCAAATCTTGCAGAGTGTCGAAGCAGCGGTCCAACCTAAATCGGTAAGTTTATTTATATTAGTCATCGCTTATTGTTATCTAATCAACACAATAAATACATCGATAGTAATTAACGTTTCCATATAAACAAACCGTTGTATTAAATTAAACTTCATGTTTATTTATAACTTTATATTTAAACCGCTGCAGCGCTGGGAGATTCCTTTTCATATTTAATTATTTAGAAAAAATACGCACCTGTATTGCTAAATAACTTATTTTTATTATTTGAAGTAAGCTTGAGCCTTAACAGTTATTTTTACTATAGTTTTGAACTCACCTAGTATTGGGCAATAAGTGGTAAAAACATTTGGAAAATCAAAAATGTTGAGCAACAATTTTTATTTTATTTGGGTGATTTCAAATGGATTGACCCTGAATTAAATATCAATACAAGTTTTACTTTTTAGATGAAAGGTGCTAGTGTATATTCTTACAGTGACGGTTCGTCAGGGACGGCAGGGTCGGCCGGGCCGTACCGGTAAATTTGATAGAACAAAAGTTATAATTTTTTATTTTCTCAGAAATAAATATTGCGCACTTTTTGTAATAAATATATAGCAGGCTTATTTGTAGTAATAATAATGAGCACTCAGCATAAAGCCGATAAATGCAGAAATTTATTTTAATTTAATATATGCTTACTATAGTCTGTTTAAAAACTAGGAGGAGTAAGTGCCAAAGCCCAATTTACACTATAAAAAGTTACCAGAAATATCACTAGATAAATTTGGCGGCAATTTTAAATAATTTTATAATTACTCTTTAAATAAAATCAAATATAATGTAAAAAATATTTAAAAATTAATAATAAATAATAATTTTTTTATACTATTTGTTTATTAATTTTAAAATAAACAAATAACTAAGTTATGGACTACATAATAATAATTAAAAAACTAAAACTTTTTTTAAATTTTATTTATTATAAAAAATTAAATATAATACATGAAAGTCAAGATCGTCATACATAGGATATTAGTTTATCTCTCAACGGGGCAGCAAAACGGGCAGGGTACCTGATAACAAACAAGACATTAATAAACCGTATGTGTGCAAATAGAACCAGTAACCTCGTTAGCAAGTAAGGAGCACATGTCGGATTTTGTGGACCACTGAGTGGACAGGGGGTTGGGGCAAGGGAGCACCGATTAGTATCCGCGGATCGATTAAACAGTTTAGGACATTGCACTTCTTACCTGAGCTCCAGCACCACGGCAAGGTAGAGGCACTGGAGTCAACCAGTAATTCCGGGAATTACTGGAGGGGTACAAGACCAAGTCAAGAAACTTTTACACTGGGCACTAGGAGAGTGTTCCAGGGTTATATACGCGACACTATTGTAATGGGTCATAGGGCGGTCATGTGCAAATATTATTTTCGTCTAAAATGTATGAAGAAAATTATCATTATTATTATTAGGAATCGAGTTCAATGGCATAAGGGGAGAGTCAGTCAGTTTATTTTTTTGTTGAATAGTTAGGGAACCACGCACAGAAACACTTGAAGTCATTAAGATAAGAGCGCGAGGGAAAAATGCATATGTAGGTTTTAGAAGGAGATCTAAAAATAAAACACGATCAGCAGTAAGGGTTAATGAACTAGATAGACGAGAGGGGATTCCGGGAAGGATCGCGAGCGGTGGAAGCGGATTTCCACCTCCAAATTTTCGAATTAATCGCCGTATAAAAGATCAGGAGAAAGGGGAAAAAGGACAGTGAAGCTGAAGTCGCGAGAGGGATAAAAGCCCAATCATTTTAGTACGGCGAGGGGAAGTTAAGTGTAAGTTCAAACTGAGATTGAAATAACTGTAAGTATGAGTGAACATGGTGACAAAGTAAAACAAAGTGAGCAAAATCAGTACAAACAAAATGAATTATTTCCCAATTCTTTTACAAATGCGTAAAAGCCGATTGGAAGGAATAAATCGCTACAAACAAAATTAATTATTTCCCAATTCTTTTACAAATGCGTAAAAGCCGATTGGAAGGAATAATTCGCTACAAACAAAATGAATTATTTCCCAATTCTTTTACAAATACGTAAAAGCCGATTGGAAGGAATAAATCGCTCCAAACAAAATGAATTATTTCCCAATTCTTTTACAATTGCGTAAAGGCCGATTGGAAGGAATAATTCGCTACAAACAAAATGAATTATTTCCCAATTCTTTTACAAATACGTAAAAGCCGATTGGAAGCAATAAATCACTACAAACAAAATGAATTATTTCCCAATTCTTTTACAAATACGTAAAAGCCGATTGGAAGGAATAAATCACTACAAACAAAATGAATTATTTCCCATTTCTTTTGCAAATACGTAAAAGCCGATTGGAAGGAATAATTCGCTACAAAGAAAATGAATTATTTCCCAATTCTTTTGCAAATACGTAAAAGCCGATTGGAAGGAATAAATCACTACAAACAAAATGAATTATTTCTCAATTCTTTTACAAATACGTAAAAGCCGATTGGAAGGAATAAATCAATACAAACAAAATGAATTATTTCCCAATTCTTTTACAAATACGTAAAAGCCGATTGGAAGGAATAAATCACTACAAACAAAATGTAAGGGATATTATTATTATTATTATACTACAGATGCTTCGCTAACAACTCCGGGATGGTTTTTGTGGGTTTCCCATCTCGTAATGCAAATGCAGGGGCTAGTTAATTTTGCTCCCACAAGTAGAGTCATACATTTTTTTTTGAGTTTAACTAAATGCACATGACTTCTAAGCACAAGCGTTTGATAATGTATTTTGTGAATATAAATAAAATAAGACATACCAATTCATTAGAAATGTCATAAAAGGTCAATAAACTTTGCATACGTTAAGGATATGAGATCCTGTTTTATTTATTGTCCACACATCCTCCTAGTCAAATTAAAAGGGAAGAAAGACACAGTATTTGCGATAATGCATATTGACACAAATAACGAACCTGGTAAATAAATAAAAGGGTTACTACACACACAACACAACGTAAATAATAATACAAATTATAAATTTGTATAATAACTAGGGTCGAACCGTTACACTATTCACTATTCCATAATGTATGCACAAGGGTAAGATACCAGAATTATAAACATATAATTTCAAAATGTGCTTAATGTTAGTCAGATGAGTCACTTTCATCTTGAAGGGAAATTAAAAATGGTTCTATTAAATTGTCTATGATACCATCTAATTTGGACATTTCCAATTCCTCTTTGATGATATGCTCAACACAATTTTTCCAATGCATACTTGTTACATTTTGTATTGCTTGTAATAATAGATTTTTTACATCTGCCAATTTAAACGTTTGGTTTTTAGATGCAACTTCATTTTTGATTTGAGCCCATATTAGTTCAATTGGGTTCAACTCGCAATGGTACGGTGGTAACCTTAATACCGTTTTCTTATGAATCTTGGCCATTTCATCTGTTACGTACAAGTTATATTGTTCTTTGTGCCAACTAATGACATTTGAAAGTTCAGACCGAACCCTATCTTCATCAAATTGGATATTTTTTAATCCTAACCAATCCTGCATATCCTTTTTCTTTGAAGATTTTGTTGGAATCTTTTCTAATTTGCGACTATGGTATGATGCATTGTCCATTACAATGACAGCATTATCCGGCAATGTGTTTAATAAATTAGAAAACTATTCTTTAAATATCATTGCGTTCATTTCCTCATGGTAATCGGCAGTTTTTTTTACCCTCAAATAGCAACAATGTTTCATCAACAAAACCCAGCTTAGATCCAACGTGCACAATTATAAGGCGCTTGCCTTTTCCTGATGGATTTTTGAGCCCCATTGATAGCTCTTCAGTGAATGCTTGACGCCGATTTGTTACACTATTGTCCACCCACACTTTAGATTTTGTGTGGCCTTCATTGACCCATGTTTCATCTAGATAAAAAATTGGCCGACCTTCCATTCTGTACTTCTTAATTGTGGTTAAGTATTTTCTTCTCCATCGTACGATATCGTCCCGTTCAATTAAAATACTTCTACGGTTTCTCGCCATATATCTGTAAAATAAAACATATTTACATGATGTTCATAATATAATATGGAATTTTTTTAATATTGTATTTCTATCTTACTGAAAATTGATTTGTTTCATAAAGCTATACAAAGTAAAACGACTCATATTCGGTATACCTGCATGATTGTTCACATCTTTTAAAACTTTGTTCAAAGTTGGTAGTTGATTTTTGCAGTAGAAACTATGCACTATTTGGCGCACTGATCTCTTTACTACACCATCAAAACTTGCAATTATGGCGGGTCGTACTCCAAGCTGTTTAGGGCTACAAATCTCTCCGAATTTCCTATATTCTCTAATGGTACAATAGACAGTGGAGGTAACAACTCCTAAAAACTAAACATTTTATTATTTGATGCATATTCTTATGCCATTTAATATCTCACCTACTGCACCGACAATGCTTGATACAACAGCAGTCATTTTCATATGTGGATCATCTATTATCATCTGCTTATACATATTTTTATGCACTGTTTTTCGGGCTGAGATAAATGACCCAAATCCAACCTCTTACTCTTTTTTAAAGGTGAATGTGATATTATCACTGAGCTTGTACTGGGTCCATAATACATCACAACAAACTAACTTTTAACAATACTAAAGAAACACCACACAGAAGGTTATTATGAAACAGACAAAGTTGCAACTCGGTAACGCTTCGAATTAAGGTTATGTCAACAGTTACGTCTAATAATTACATAATTAGCATAGTGTAAAATGGGCGTGCTCTCAGCCAATCAGAGTTATAGGTTTTGGCGCGTGAAATTTAAAACGCTCCTCCTAGTTTTTAAACAGATCATAAGCAATTTCGTATCCGCAAAATCGGCCAGCCGTAGATTTTCAGATTATGAAGATTAATGCAAGCGCTACATCGTCACAAGTGTCAGTGCAGTTTCTGTCGTTACATTTTCCCTGCAGGGTGAACGTACGTCCGCAAATGGTTTACTCGAATACGGCAAATTTGCTGGGGCCGTTCTTCCACAGAATACACCGATGCCTATGTGTCAGAGCTGGGCAGGATTCGATTCCTTTTAGAGGATTCAAAAGAGGCATTCAAATACTTTAGTTCAACTGGATTCGTGATCCGGAATCGTTACATTTTTTTAAGAGGATTCGTATTCGAATCCAAATGTGGGTGATTCGAATCCATATAAAAGGATTCGAATATTTAAAAAAGGATTCGAATATTTATAAAGGATTCGAATACTTACAAATGGATTTGAATCGTCAAAAATAATTCGAATTAATTGTGAGGATTAACATGAAAAATGTCTTTAGTATGTTTTCAAATTTCTCGTTAAATCACTGTTTTATACGCGTGGCGCATGAAGTAATATTTCGAGTTTAGAAAAGCCCAGAAAATTTGTCTCGGGTCGCTGCACGACCCTCGACAAATTTTCACGGGGCTTTTCTAAACTCGAAATTTTACTTCATGCTTAGTCTGGGAGTGCAAAACACTCGTTTAAATGAAGACAACCTTATACAAGACTGTCTCAGTTTAAACCGAGTCGATTTTATACAGTAATGACTTTGATTTTGACGTCATGTGAGGATTTTCGCGCGTGGTAAGGTCGGCTCGGCTTAAATCGAGACAACCTTGCAGAGTAATGATCTTGGATTTGACGTCACGTACAGATTTCCACGCGTGACGACATCAACTAAGGTGTGTAAGTAAGTTTGTCTTGATTTAAACCGAGCCGACCTTGTATTGTTTAATTACCTTGACTGTTGACGCCACGTGAGGACTTCCACGCGTGACGTCAGCAATCAAGGTGGTTAGTGTACAAGGTTGTTGTAAAACCGAGTCGTTTAATTACAATCAATTTTCACGTCACGCGAGGAATTTCATGTGTGATGTCAGAAAAACTTCCTGTATTTCTCGGGACATAGATGTTTCTAATAAAATCAAACTGAATTTGCTATGAAATTCAAACATAATAAGTAAAAACCAGTATATTTTCAATTTCACAATATTTCAGTGTTTTATCCGTTTCGCTACGCAACTAAACCAAATTTTCAGAATTTTCTAAACTCTATATTTTACTTCGTACGTAAACAAGGACAGTAAATCTATGTTAAAAAACAAAAATTAACATTTCTTAAGATATAAACTTTTTGTCTCGTGTAATTAAAGGCAAAAGTAATGTCATATTATGAATTAGCTGCCATTTTATTAGAAATGAAAAAATGGGCAATGTTTTGACTGAAGGTTAATTTAAAGGTGTAAAATTGATAATATAAAGTTAAAAAAATGATATCGGTCAAATGACCATCTCCTGAGCTGATGTTGATTGTGCTCGTTTTACAACATTTTAAATTGTTGTTCGTAAAGCATCTGGCCCCAAATTGATGATTTCTTCTTCAAAATTGCTTTCAAGACTTGCAAGGTTTGTGGTTTGTTGCGGTAAATGCGAAATTTCAAAAAGACACACAGGGTGTGGAAACGCTCGCTCGAAACTTCAAACTGAATGCTTAGATAAGAACATTAAATGACTAAAAATGCTGTAAAGATAATAATCTAGTTTTCAAAATTATGTTTAATGTTATTTGAAGTAAAACTGACATGGTAGCCACAATCTGAAATGTTAAATTTTTCCGACATTTCCCTGATTCAAGATTTTTTCCCTGGCCTTTTAATATAACTTTCATCTGTGGGAAACCTTAATTTTGTTAAATTGTTTACATTGTTTTTGTCAATATTTAAGTTAATTTTATAAACTTTTACGTGTTTTGTAATTTGCCTGCTGATTTTGACAAATTTAATAATGTCATATGGCTTTTTTGTTAGTGTTTTGATCAATTTGAATACAATTTCATGACTTTTCTCTGACTTTCCCGGTTTTAATGGTATTCAGTGAATTTTTTATCTACGTAATTTTAAGGCATTCGTCGATTTTATAATAGAGTTTAATTTGAAGTTATGAACGGGTGTTTCCACTCCCAGGCTAAGCATGAAGTAAGATTTCGAGTTTAGAAAAGCCCCGTGAAAATTTTTCGAGGGTCGCGCAGCGACCCGAGACAAATTTTCGGGCTTTTCTAAACTCGAAATTTTACTTCATGCGCCACGCGTACAAAACACTGATTTGAAGTGAAGTTCAGAAACACACAAATACATCTTTAATCAGAGTAACAGGGAACCAGATGTTTAGTCTGTTATCAACGATGTTCAGTGTTAATAATAAATAATTAGGTTTTAAATAGTTTTGTTAAAACAACTGCTAACGAATTCGTGATTCGAAAAAACAGGATTCGAATCTTCGATTCGAATCATATTTATCTGTTACGAATCCTTTATTCGAGTAACCGTGATTCGAATCATATTAGGTGATTCGGATTCGTGATTCGAATCCTTTTTACGAGGATTCGTCCCAGCTTTGCTATGTGTCGATGCACACTTTAAATTCGGTTACGTTACAGATCACAGATTTTTATTCTAGAACTACTGGATTTATTTACCAATGTATTTCTAATTATTTTCATATTATTTAATTTAAAAATAAAATAGGTATTTACTTTAATTCAAATTGGTCATTAAGGCCAACAATTAACCGGTATTAAAAAAACAGTTAAAACATAATATTCGTCTTTAATTTTATTTAACAAATCAGAACATATCTCGCATTTTTAAATATGGTTAAACAACTGATGTGATTTAAAAATGCGAACAATCATTAAATAGTTACCTAATTGTAATTTAAAAAATATAACCTCGGTATTTTACGAAGATTATGTGAAATATATCAGTGTATAACTATAATTATTTAATTATATAACATTATTATATATATAACATGTTTAAAAATGTTATTGTAATTCCGAGAATATTCTCTTTCTATTTTTTAAAGTCCGGCGAAATTATTTAATTTAAAATATCGTTCAAGCGAAGGTGTATGGTTCGGTACGGCTGGCCGTTTACTCTAAGTGCGCGTGCGCCAAAATACATTCGGCCGACCCACTTCTTTAGATCACGAGCCGTCACTGTATTCTTAAATACTTAATATGCACTCCTTTTACATAGTACATTTTTATAGTATACAGGGTGTCCCAGACCACCCGTATCAGCCTTTTTTGAGAAAACGGCTAGTCCTAGAGAGTTAGGACAAAAAATTTTGTTACAAAAGCCATATTAAAAAATGGTGATGTGTCCATCATAGTACTTTCCCCCGTAAATCACGAAAACAATACTTTCCCTTTGTATTACATACGGGGGAAAGTAAAAATAATATCACCATTCGATTTTTACTTTCCCCCGTATGTAATACAAAGGGAAAGTATTGTTTTCGTGAAAATTTTCGAATCAAAAATTTTAGCGGAAATATCCGTTTTGAGGTCCCCTGAGTCGAATAAGACCATTTTTGAAAAATGTCTGTCTGTGTGTCTGTGTGTGAGTCTGTGTGCACTGTACCGCAAAAACCGCTAAAGATATCGAGATGAAACTTGAAACTTAAGCTTAGTTTTTGAGATATTTCAAAAGTTGTGTGCTTTATCTAGTTATTGGTGTGTGACAGTGTATGTGTCGATACAATTAAAAAATGTTTCAAATAAAAGTTGTAGGTAATAAAATATTAAAGATTTTTTGTATCTTCACTTTTTGTCATAGCACTCTTAGTTTTTGAGATAATTAATAAATAATGTTCTTTTATCTAGTCATTGGTTTGTCTCAGTGTATGTGTTGATACAATTGAAAAATGTTTCAAATAAAAGTTGTCGGTAATAAAGAATTAGAGGTATTTTGTATATTCACTTTTTGTCATAGCACTCTTAGTTTTTGAGATATTCAATAAATAGTATTATTACTTTCCCCCGTATGTAATACAAAGGGAAAGTATTGTTTTCGTGAAAATTTTCAAATCAAAAATTTTAGCGGAAATATCCGTTTTGAAGTCCCCTGAGTCGAATAAGACCATTTTTGAAAAATGTCTGTCTGTCTGTGTGTCTGTGTGCGCTGTACAGCGAAAACCGCTAAAGATATCGAGATGAAACTTGAAACTTAAGCTTTTTGTCACAATCGCAAGAACTGAAAAGCTTTTGGTGAAAATCGGAAATCAGTTTCTATTAACAAACATGTTCATTTACCGACTAAATATCTGATTATATAATGATTTTAATTAATGATGATATATGTGTTATTGAACTTCATTTTGAATCTGTGTTTTATACGCCTGGCGCATGAAGTAAAATTTCGAGTTTAGAAAAGCCCTGTGAAAATTTGTCGAGGGTCGCTGCGCGACCCTCGACAAATTTTCTACGCGGGGCTTTTCTAAACTCGAAATTTTACTTCATGCTTAGTCTGGGAGTGGACAACACTCGTTCTTAGAAGTTTCAAATTAAAGGATTACTCTAGATTACTAAGTTTATTACCAATTTACAAAGGCTACAGCTCGAAGGACCAATCATGGTCTTCGGAGACCGAAGGACTACAGGGAATCGAAGTTTATTTACAAGAAAACAACGAATATCTGAAGGTTTACAGCATGGATAGGAAAGAAAACATCCAATTTTGAAAAAATATCGAAGTTGGGTTGGTTTTCAGTGCGTTTTTACCTTCACTTTAAATCAGTGTTTTATACGCGTGGCGCATGAAGTAAAATTTCGAGTTTAGAAAAGCCCCGTGAAAATTTGTCTCGGGTCGCTGCGCGACCCTCGACAAATTTTCTACGCGGGGCTTTTCTAAACTCGAAATTTTACTTCATGCTTAGTCTGGGAGTGGACCGTCAAGATTTTCTACATGTCGAGATTTTTGATATTTCTAGATTTATGTCGATTTATTCACAATTTGTTATTGTATTAAATGCAACTTTAATATTAAATAAAAACGGGTTTTTTTAGGAATAGAATATTCACCCATTAAGAGCTAAACAAATTATAAAGTTAACTCTAAAAGTTAATTTTATGTAAAATTTTGCATCTTTTTCTATGATTTCAATGAATGATTTATTATATTACATACGTCGATTTTTTAAAAGAGTTAAATTTAAAATTCAAACGAGTGTTGTCCACTCCCAGACTAAGCATGAAGTAAAATTTCGAGTTTAGAAAAGCCCCGCGTAGAAAATTTGTCGAGGGTCGCGCAGCGACCCGAGACAAATTTTCGCGGGGCTTTTCTAAACTCGAAATTTTACTTCATGCGCCACCCGTATAAAACACTGATTTAAAGTGAAGTTAAAAATGCACTGAAAACCAACACAACTTCGATATTTTTTCAAAATTAGATGTTTTCTTTCCTATCCATGCTGTAAACCTTCAGATATTCGTTGTTTTCTTGTAAATAAACTTCGATTCCCTGTAGTCCTTCGTTCTGCGAAGACCATGGTTGGTCATTTGAGCTGTAGCCTTTGTAAAACGGTAATAAACTTAGTAATCTAGAGTAATCCTTCAATTTGAAACTTCTAAGAACGAGTGTTGTCCACTCCCAGACTTCATGCGCCACGCGTATAAAACACTGATTTCAAGTGAAGTTAAAAATATACTATTAACGTTAGATATTTTTCATGGCTAAGTAACCAAATATGCATTCACAAAAAAAAACTCAAGATGGCGGGCCGTATAAGTCGGTCATTTTCAGTTAGTGAGCAAAATTTAAGTCTAAGTAAATTAATAATCATGTGCACTGTGTGTAATGAAGCAATAGAAAGTGACTTATTCAAGTGTAATATATGTGATCAGGATTATCATCAAGGTTGCGCGAAATCAGAAGATAAATTTGGTACAATGGCCAACCCTACACATACTAATTACACTAAAAAGGGAGATGACAAATTTATCCTGCCAAGTAAGTCACCAGAACAATATTATTCTTAAACAACAAGAACAAATAATAAATCTTACACATGAGTTGAATAACCTCAAATCTAGCAAGGTTCCAAACCACGGCAATGCAGATATGCGATTAAACAAGTCAATCGACTCATAGAAATCGACTCAGTTTAAAGAACTCGACAACAACAATGCAGATATAAATAAAATAAAATTAAACGAAGGAATAGATTTAGAGAACTCGAGAACAGATGGATCCACATCACTCATTAATATACACATTGGTCCAGATATAATCGAAAAAAATATCAACAATAAAAAAAACACTCCGAGTGCAACGGCCGATACTGGACGTCTCAATCAACAGTCGCAAGAAATCAAGGACGATGAAAATAAAACTGAATGGATAGAAGTAAATCGTCGACAAAAGAATAACAAAAAAGCCAAGAACTATCAATTCAATGGGCGAGCCACAAACTGAACTACCAGTCGTCGAATATCAACCAAAAAAATGGATCTTCGTGTCGAGGTTGCATAAGGACGTGACATGTGAAGATATAAAAACATATTTATCAAGAGCTGGAAATTATCCTTTTGCCGTAAAGAAGTTAAAGCCGAAGTACGAAGAAGCTCCATATTCGTCTTTCCAGATCGGCGTACCTACAGAATGCGAGAAGGACATAATAAACGCAAACTTTTGGCCTAAGAATGTTTTTATAAACCGCTTCTTCTTTAAAGCAAAACAGATTACATTTATGGCTAAAATAAAACAAATTTGAATTTTTAATATTATACGTAAGATCGTTATCCGTAGAGAAGATTAATCAAATTGAAGTAGATGCTATAACATTCAATTCAAAATTTATTTGCCTAACTGAAACTTGGGTAGAAGATACGTATTTATTAACAAATAATCTAGGTATTTATGTATTAGAGTCGTATTATTGTCGGCAGGGCCGGGGCGGCGGATTCGCAATTTGGTGCGATAGAAATATAGGTGTTAAACTTTTAATAGTTGAGGCTGTTACTTGGTGAAATTCCATATCAAAAACTTTTAGTAAATAACACACTTGGTTAAGATTTCACTGTTTATTGATTGACACAGCAACAATTGTTTCGCCACACAGTGGCTTCATCAGGCAGATGAATAATCTGCCTGATGAAGCCACTGTGTGGCGAAACAATTGCTGCAGTGTCAATCAATAAACAGTGAAATCTTAACCAAGTGTGTTATTTACTAGAAGTTTTTAGATGTTCAACCTTTACAAATTACTTCTTACTCTATTGATAATATTATTGAGCTTTGCGGAATAATCTGGGTAGTTGATAGCTATACGAGTATTCAAGTAATCTGCATATACCGTCTACCATCAGGTTGTCAAAATGTTTTTATTTCTCAGTTGAATCTTTATTAGAGCATTTATTTTCTGTAAATATTCCAATTATCATATGTGGCGACATTAACATAGATTTCATGATAAATTCACAAATCTTACGTAAATTAGTGGCAGTCCTTGAAACTTTTAATGTAAAATTGATAAATAAAGAGCCCACTCGTATAACCGATACATCTGCTACTGGACTCGATCATATCTACTCCAGCATAACAAGCGACATGTCATATATGACCATCACCAATCACATATCAGATCATAAAACATTGTTATTAAATACCAATATAGGAAAACCATCTAAACATCACACTATTAGGACAAAAAGATCATTTAATGAAACAAATATAACTAATTTTATAGCTGATTTACAACACGAAAACTGGTCTGATATGTATACAGAAAATGATTTCAATTCTAAATTCGACATTTGAGATATTCAATAAATAGTGTTTTTTATCTAGTCATTGGTTTGTGTCAGTATGTGTTGATCCAATTGAAAAATATTTCAGGTCAAAAGTGGCATCATTGAAAAGGTCTTTAAAACAGAAGCAACTTTTGTAAGAAACATAATTTTGTTACTGGCATCGATTTTGAGTAATATTTAATTAAAGTTATAAAATTTCAATTTTTCATGGCTAATTTATTTCAAAAGATTGAGTTTCAAATGTCAGTTAGACCTCTCAGATACATTCTAACCAAGTCCGCGGAGTCGCTAAAGAAATATTCGACTTGAACTCCGTCTCCGACTTCTCTATTTTTCGAAAATCCTACGCCAACTCCGACTGCTGCTTCGAATTATGTGAACATTTTAAAAATTTACTTAATAATGCATTTTTTTTCAATACAAAAGTAATGTTTAATGGTTACTATAACTGCATAATTGCAATCTAATAATTTGTTTTGAAAAATAAATCGAAATTTTGGTTTTCTCTCATATGCAAATTACATAAATTTCCATTGTAATTGAAAACTCTATTTGGGTTTAAATTTTAGAAAAAAAAAACGAAATATGATTAGCACAATTATATTTACATAATTATATTGAAAATCGGAGTCACAATTATACGAAATTTCCAACTCCACGGTTCCGATTTCCTCATCACAAAAATACTTAAATTCCGACTTCACAGTTTGGCTCTAACTTTGACTCAGAGTTCACAGCACTAGTTCAAATTGTTTTCCATTTACTTTTAAACACTGTTAAATTGTTCTGGTCTCAATACCAGTGGCCCTAAGTATTTACGTTTAAAATAAGGTAGTCATGAGATATTAATATTTGGTAACTTCAATCCAAAATTACTCAAAACAAACGCCAGTTAAAAAAATATTTTTCCTACAAAAGTTGCTTATTTTTCAAAGACCTTTTCAATGATACCACTTTTGACCTATCATGCCATTTGAAAATCTTGAATTTTTGACATTTTTAAGCGAAATCTCAGGGATGCCAACCTTTTTGGGGAAAGACAATATCAACATTCGATTCTTCAATATGGCTTTAGTAATAATTTTTTATCCCAACTCTCTAAGACTAGCCGTTTTCTTGAAAAATGCCTGATACGGGTGGTCTTTGACACCCTGTATATAATTAGCATTATAAAGGGTGTCCCAACAAGAGCGCCGAATTTAATTATAAAGAAAAACATATTTATTTTTTGAATTAAGCAAACATTTTTGTTTCAACATAAAGAAAAATAGTTCCGATTAAACATGAAATACAACATCAGGCAAATGGCCACCACGAAACCTCTGGCACAGGGTTATTCTTTTGTTGAAATTTTTAATAACGTTTTCGCATAAATGTGGCTGTATTTCACCAATAACGCGCCGGATTTCCTCTTTAAGATGTTAAACTTCAGGCTTATTTGCATACACCTTTTGCTTCACATAGCCCCAAAGAAAAAAGTCCATCGGCGTTAGATCGCACGATCTTGGTGGCCAATGTTGATCGCCAAATCGAGAAATGACACGGCCTGGAAATTTGGTCTCCAGTAACACCATTGTTTCACGTGCTGTGTGGCAGGTCGCACCCTCTTGTTGGAAAAACATGTGCTCCACATCAATTACATCCAATTCGGGCCACAAAAACTCCGTTAACATTTCCCGATACCGCACACCAGTAACAGTTAGCGCATTTCCAGCCGCATTTTCAAAGAAATACGGCCCAATCACTCCGCCAGCCCAAAATGCGCACCAAACCGTTACTCGCGGTGGATGCATTGGCTGTTCGTGTACCACACAAGGATTTTCAGCACCCCAAATCCGACAGTTTTGTTTATTTACGTATCCGTCGAGTTGAAAATGTGCCTCATCTGAAAAAATGATTTTCTTCGAAAAATCCGGATTAATTTGATGATGTTCCAACACCGAATCAGCAAATCCACGGCGCTGCTCATGGTCCCTTGGCTTGATTTCTTGCACCAATTGAATCTTGTACGAGTGCAAATGCAGATCTTTTACCAAAATTCGTTGCATAGTGGTTTTGGAAATGTTTAATTCTTGACCACGATGCCGAATGGAAGTTCCTGGATTCTCGGCCACAGATTCCCTTACTGTGTCTATATTTTCGAGTGACCGACAAGGACGACGACGAACAATGGTCTTCTGATCCATCAGCGTAAATTTGGTCTCAAATTTTGTAATTAAACGCCTCACTGTCGATTCATTTGGCGCATAATGGCGACCGAAAACTTGACGTAATATGCGAATAGTTTTCGCAAAACTTTCACCATTTTTGTAATGTGTTTTTACAATAATTAAACGTTGTTCGTTTGAATACTTCTCCATATTCTTAAATCGCGTGGTCTGTACTTGACAACTGTCAAAAAAAAAATCACCGTACAACTCGTATTAACAAAATGGCGGCAAATTTAAATCCGGCGCTCTTGTTGGGACACCCTTTACAAAGAGTTTTATGTAACACCGAACATACTAAAATGTACTTAATGTTAATTTTCCTATGTTCGATGTGTACTGGGACGCATCAAAGCATTGACTACGATGTGATTGGCTAGGATTTCTAATGGTAATATAGTCAACCCAATGTACACTCTTCACGTCAAAAATAAATTAAATTTGTCAATTATTATGTCAACCACAATATGTTGTATTATGAATATTTTAGTACAACGGAATGGTTATCAACTTTTGTTATATTTTTAATCAGTAAAATACTAGTTAAAGAAGGTAAGAAGATATAAACGCTTCATCAGTAAACAGAATTTTTCGCAACATTTCGTTGTTTATTTTAACATATTAAATACAATTTTACAAAAATGTAAAATGAATTTGTAGGATCTAAACTTAAATTCTTGTAGAACTACGTACAAAGGATTTTTAAATATTAAATGATTTTGCAATAGTAAGGATATTATTAGACACTCTTCGACATAACAGAAATTGTTTAATTTCATCTCTTTAGATAATATCGATGGATTTCTAACTCTTCGCTTGTGAAATTTATCCAAACAAACTGTTTTAGAAGGTTCGAAATGGTTGAAATAAATGGTAGTCTGATTAAACCGAATTTTTTTTAAGAAAATAAATCATGGGAATTCCTTGAACTGTTTTCCTCATGGTATAAGTTTACCAGAATAATCTTTTCCTCCTTTGTATACATTATTGATATGTTTAACTCTCCGTTCTTCGTCTGCGTCTGCTTCAAGTGCTAGAACAGCAAATATCACTTGCTTGCGATAACTGACAGATTTCATTTATTTTTGAAGGGAAGAGTGTAAATTGGGTTGACTACATTAAAATTAGAAATCGTAGCCAATCACATCGCACTCAATGCTTTGATGCGCCCCAGTACACATCGAACATAGGAAAATTAACATTGAGTACATTTTAGTATGTTCGGTGTTACATAAAACTCTCTGTATATGAGTAAAATATCGGTTGTTGTAATATATAAATTTCATAAGGTTGCCATCATTTATGGCTGAAAAATGTATAGCAAACTTCTCATCGGTTTTAATAAAACGACGCTTAAACTTCATAAGGTATTTAAAAACCAAATAATATACAGGGTGGACTATTTAAAATAAGTAAGTTGCATCTACTACTGCCAGTATGGCACACTGTGTATACATGAGTATATTTTTAGGTAATGCAGCTCTTAAAACCAAGCCACTTTTGTGGAAAAACGTTGTTTCTATCTTTAAGATATTCTCCGTGAACATACTAATGGGACACCCTGTATATTTAGTTCATTACTATTTACAAATAAGAAATTACAAAAAGGTACGATTATAAAGCGCCGAATTGTACCACACACCTGCCGTTAGCCGCTGGCAACTGGTCACATAGATTAAATTAGATTGATAACTCATAGGGGGCTCCACGTATCATGATTTTAGTTAACCGACCCACTCGATGGGACAGCGTTGCAATCGCAAATGACGTCATTGGGCGCGGGGAGCGGGCGGGCTTCTTGCTAAGCGGGGTGTGCGGTACAGGGGGTCATAACATTGAATGGATGGTGCGGTGCGGGGAACATCGCACGATATTAAATTACCGTGCGATGCGAAAAATAACAAAGACCTAATGAACATGTTAAATGTATATTTTAAAAGTTATTACAAATATATTTCACTATATGTCAAAACCTAATTACATTTCACTTCTCAACAAAATGTCTGCAGTTCGTCAAGAAAATCATCTTAGAAATGAAATAAGAGGTCTCCTTATCCGGATAAGGAGGTTGGCGTAAGTAGTGTTCCATACAGTGAATTTTTCTCGTTGTTTTTCAAAAGATTTCAATATAAAGCTTTAAACGAGTGTTTTCCACTCCCAGACTAAGCATGAAGTAAAATTTCGAGTTTAGAAAAGCCCCGTGAAAATTTGTCGAGGGTCGCGCAGCGACCCGAGACAAATTTTCTGGGCTTTTCTAAACTCGAAATTTTACTTCATGCGTCACGCGTATAAAACACTAAAATATTGTGAAATTTATGTATATTCGAATTTCACTTGAAATCTGTGTTTTATATGCGTGGCGCATGAAGTAAAATTTCGAGTTTAGAAAAGCCCAGAAAATTTGTCTCGGGTCGCTGCGCGACCCGAGACAAATTTTCACGGGGCTTTTCTAAACTCGAAATTTTACTTCATGCTTAGTCTGGGAGTGGAAAACACTCATTTAAAGCTTTAAATTGAACTTAAAAAAAAAACAAGGAATATCTAAAGATTTACAGAAAATAGGTTGAATTTGGAATACGTATACTTAAAAGAAAACTCCCTGTATGTATAAATACAAATAAAATATTTCCAGAAGAAAGTTATTGTTACTGCAAAAATGGTCAGCAAAAATATTAAAGGGAAAAGTATTTGGTATATAGTGAAACTCATTTCGTAAATCGGGAAATCTTTTGACTTATATTTGACAAGGTGAAAGATATTTGGGATATAGTGAATCTTATTTGAGCAATAGTAAAATGCAATAGAAAAACCGTGTAATTGAATTTAAGGCATTATTTTATGTTCTGGGATCGTACTTTGTGACTAGATGGAATTTCAGAATTGCTTGATCCAACAGCAACAGGAATATTCTCCATGGAAGTATGCTCCTAGCCCGGTGTGAAGAAAATCTCCACGTCCATGGTTGTTTCATGCATGGTACTTGAAGTTCATTCACGAATGCTAGAAAGAAATAAAGAGCAATAATGTAGACATACTAAATGTGTTTGACTACAGATTTAATTAAAAGAATAAACAATGGCTTAAAAACTTAAAATATTACATAAACTTACGGTTTTAATTATTAATGTTAACGCCCATCCCTAAAGATTCAGAATTGCTTAATCCAACAATAACGGGGATATGATGAAAATATCCACGACCATGGATATTTAGTATACTTGAAGATCATCCACATGTACTACGAAGAAATAAAGAGAAATAATGTAGTAACACCCTGGTTTTAAATTTGTTTGACTGTAGACTTATTTAAAATAATACACAATAGGTTAAAATTTAAAAATATTATATAAACTTACGGTTGTAATTATTTATATTTATTAACGCTCATCTCGAGACGATTTCGCCTTATCGGCATTTTTGTGCCTTCAGATCCGACGGATCTGACAGCTGTTGATTGAAAATGAGCCCACGTTAGAAATTGCGGGAAATTTGAAATTCCGACATATGCGCCCTCCCATCGAGTGTGTCGGTCAACTATATATGTGAATTTACAGAATCATATGGAGTCGACTGGGTCTGACTGGTCAGGTTGATTTGAGTGCGAGCAATGTCACACTCATTCGAAATCAAGGCCGTAGCGAGGGGGAGGATATGGGGGGTTCATCCCCCCCCCCCGAAATTTTCAAAATGTTAAATTTTACTATGTAAAAGCTGCCCCGTGAGGTCAAAAACAGAATGTTTACCATTAACCCTCCCACCCCGGAAATCTCCCCCGGAATTTTTTTTCTGGCTACGGCATTGCTCGAAATATACTATTTTTGTTTTAGGAAAGTAAGGTGATAAAGTTGACGACCAGAGAGCGGCGATTTATCCGATTTGCGTCGGTTGAATATGATGGACAGCTCTACATGACGCCTCAAGATTTTTTAGAATCTGTCGTTGAGGCCGAACCTAGACGTAAGTTATTAATATGGAACATGTAAATAGACACTAAAGTATAAGATAAGATGGTTCATAAGTTTTGACGCAATTTTCATTTCGTACATATACCGGGTGAGCATTTTCAATCCGGAACATACAATATTATTAAGGGTGAGCATTTTTAATCTGGACCATGTAATTAAATGAATTTTATAAATGACTCTAAATTTTGACCCCTGTACAAGATTAGAAAATGTACGATAATGATGGAGTTAACAGAGATTGCCGAGAAATTACGAAACAAAAAAACAACAAATCGGGGCCGAGATTTCATTTTGAGGCTCCGTAAAATATTTAATGCCTAAGAGTTTCATCGCTTAACTAGATAAATGAATTAATAGTTCGTTTTTTGATCGCACATGATCTCAAATTTGACGGAATAAGCACCAAATAAGCATATACATGCAAAAAAAAAACATAGTCTCAAATGACTTAACTTTTCGTACACATTTTATTAATTCATGTTGATGCTTTTAATTTTCAGCATAAGCTGTTTGCTTAAAAATCAAAGCTCTAATAATAAGTAATTAGAATAATCAATTTAATAATCCTATATTATTTTAATTCGCGGTCGATTCCTGTGTTGGCCACAGCAGATTTTTTTTAAATGTTATTACTTTTATTGCAGCTCGACTAAAAAGAAAAACACTTACACCCAAAGATATTGAGTCGATAAAGGCCTCAACTCCAGCGCTCAAGGGTGGCTCACCAAGATTATTTAGGAGTTTAAGAGACCAAGGTACATCCACAGGGAATTTTTATTTTAATATAAATTAAGTTTTTTTTTTTAATAATTTTAAAGTTGCTACATTGATAGAAAAATATATTTCTCATTTCTATTAAATTTGTTGTCCAATGAAGGCAAACCGAATAAAGTTATGGAATAAAAAACTTATTTTTTCAAAATTCAATAAACGTTATCATCTCATTTAATATTTAGATTAATTTCATAATAAAAATATTTTTTCTTATAATATTATTCTCTAAAGAAACTCTATCTATCCATATCCATATCAGGTGTTCATTTAAAAACCCGATCGAGGAGGTGTTGCTTTTTTGATAGAAGGAAATGGAACGAAACAGTGAAGTCGCAGCTCAATTTATGTTTCATCATATAAATGCATTACCCAAATTAGGCACTTGCGCGATAGAATTTTCCGAACGTAGGCAAGGCAGTCCTGAAAACGTTGGGCCGTAAATGTACCATTTGGCGCTGGCTCTGGCAGAGATAACACCATTGAAATTCCGAAGGGTTCTTGTCCGATGCACCACCTGGCATGTGCGCACTAGAGATGGATCGTTCATGAATGATTCGTTCCAAAAAAACGATTCTGTGCGGTGATTTGAATAAACTAATTCCATATTTCAAGAAGAATTGATTCGTTAATGATTCATTCACTCGAGACGACCGTCCGATCGATTTAGGCCGAGCGGAATCGTATTACCGATTCGGATTTATACATGCGGTCTTGATCCGCCCGAATCGGATAACTAATTCGTTTACTCGAATCCGCGCGCAACTTCAACTCCGCTTTGTACATGCCGTCTGAATATGAATCCGCCCGAATCGGATGACTAATTCGTTTGCTCGAATCCGCGCACAACTTCAACTCCGATTTGTGCATGCGGTCTGAATCTGAATCCGCCCGAATCGGATGACTAAATCGTTCGCTCGAATCGGTTGAAACGATTCCTTACAACTTCCGGAAACGAATCCACTGCGCTAGCCTTCATTTGTATTTTGTACCACTCGACCGTCGCGCGTAGGGCCGTTTTATAAATCTCTCGCTTGAATTCGTGAGGCTTAAACGAATTTAATCTGATCAGTTGTTATGTAATAGTAATTTCAAGGGGAGCCACTGCTTATGGGAAAACTGGAAATCGAGTAGAAAAGGAGAGACTATGGTCAGGATGTGGGGTACGAGTAAGACAGACGACTATATACACCAATCACCGGTCCCGATTCTGGATGCAGCCTCCAAAAGCTGTTACCAAATTTTGTACAAAGACTGGCTAACTGGATATATATGAACTGTGGTAATGTTCTTTTTAGGTCTAAATGTAGTGTGAATTTCTCTGTTCACTGCAAATAAACTTATGAGACAAATCACAGAATATTTGCAAGGCGAATTCAAGGCACCGAAGTTTTATCTAGAACAGCTTTACGAAGCTTACGACTAAAAAGGCAAACTGTGAATTGTGTTTAGTGACAATATCAATTAAATGTGGTTCAACAATCAATTTGATAATGTAAGTTCACCAGCTTGGTAGGTATTTCGTCCGTCTTTCCTTCTCTTTTAAAATTATTATTATTATTATTATAAGTGATTCGTTCACGAACGAATCACTTTTAAGGAATGATTCGGTTGATTCGAATCACATGAAAGATTCGAACTACCCATATCTAGTGCGCAGTTTGTTTCTAGCGAAAATACACGAAGGGCGCTCATTCTGCGCATGAGAGTGCCTAATTTGAAAAATTCCACTGTACCTAACATAGGAGGTCCAGCATAGCACCTAAACAGGAGGCGTTTGGGGCAGACCTGAGTCTTCGGACGATGGATGCTTGAAGGGGACGATTGTCCAAGTCGGAGCTGTAGACCTTCTTGAAGTAGCCTCTGTGTCCCTATCTTGAATAGGGCTAACTTACACACGGCGGGGTTGACTCAGCCCTGGTGCTTGTCGCCGCTAAATGAGGAGTCGGGGGTGGGCCTTGAAAAGCCCAGTTGTATCTACTCGTCCCTCCGGTCCACATGTGGGTTGGTCTCCGGCGGGCAGTGGTTCGCAGATATGGCGGTGATCCACCAGTCCTTAGACGGACGCTCGAAAGGTATACACCGCAAGGTAAAATCCTGAGCACACCAAGTCTGTACCTAACATAAATGTCAGATTGTGTTAATCAGTAGCTCATTAATTTGCCTTGTTCTTATAGTTGTTGTGTTGTTTCTTTTTCTTTCGTGTGAGTGGGCATTAAACTACCGAATAAAATAAAAAAGCTTTTATAAAACTGGTTTAGATTAACATTGACAGGAGCGACTGACAAATTCACGTACGAACTACTTCACGTTAAGTTGGAAGCCCAATATTCAGGAGAGAGTACGGAAAGCGCAGGTCGCACTGTACTCATGCAAAAGAGCTGTGAGCAAGAACTGGGGACTGAAACCGAGCGTTGTCCACTGGATGTACACGACTGTGGTGAGACCCATTCTGTTCTACGGCGTTGCAGTCTGGTGGACTGCTCTTGATAAGAAAATTCACCGGACCGCACTGGGTAAGGTACAGAGATCAGCCGAACTGCTTATAACAAGCGCGGTTAGATCTACCCCCTCCAAAGCGCTAGATGTAATACTAAATCTAGCTCCTGTTGACCTTTACTGCAGGTATGCTGCAGCTACCACAGCGATCAGGATCAACTCGGTCGGGATATGGAATAGTAGCAAACAGGGCCATGGAAGGATCTTGAATGAGCTTGTCGATATCCCACTGAGGACTGATAGCTGTCTTCCAGAACTTACCTTTGGGAACAAGTTCTCCATTTTCATCCCGGACAAAACCGAATGGGTAGAGGGCAAGATTGTTCAGGGAAATGAAGTCTGGCTCTTCACGGATGGCTCCAAGTCCGAAAACAGAGTAGGGGGTGGAATTTTCTCACATGAGTTCAACCTCAAAAAATCTTTTCGACTCCCAAACCACTGCAGCGTCCTACAGGCGGAAGTCATGGCTATCCGAGTGGCAGTGGACTGGATAGGTAAAACCGACCTTCAGGTAAACCGTATCAGGTTCGTCACCGACAGCCAGGCCGCCATTAGGACATTAAATAGTCCCTACTGCACCTCCAAGGTGGTCAGAGACTGCAGAAAAGTGCTTAACGCAAGCTCGCTAACAGCTGTGATGTGGGGCTCATCTGGGTACCAGGTCACAGTGATATCAAGGGAAACTCAATTGCCGACGGCCTCGCAAGGAAGGGGGCAAGGATGAGAGACCTATCTACTGAACTTTCCGCCGACATTCCTCTTAGGGAATGCAAGAGACTATTAAGGGACCAAATGACATCATGGGTTAACCTTAGGTGGAAGGAAGAAGACACGTGTCACATAACAAGGCAGCTATGGCCTATGTGTGACACTATAAACAGTAAAAGATTAATTGCACTTAGCAGAATCGGCATAAGGAAGGCAGTAGGCATCATCACGGGTCACTGTTTTCTGGGTGGACACGCACAAAAGATGGGTCTCAAATACAACGACTTCTGCAGAGAATGCCTAGATGAGGAGGAGGAAGAAACAGTACTCCACTATCTAGGTCAATGTCCTGCTCTTGAGGGGAAACGAATGAAGTACCTGGGTCTGCACCACGCAAGTGAACTGGCGGAGCTCTCACCTATAAAGGTGGGAGATCTGATCGGATTCATTAGGTGCTCAAATTGGGTTGTATAGGGGAAGAATCTCTCATGGTATCACAACGGGCCCTATGGGCCTAAGTGAACAGCCTCGGCTGTTGCCATATAAACCTAACCTAACCTACTTCACGTTTTAAAAATTTCATAGCCAACTCGATCGCATTTTTAACAGAACACCTGATATAATGATCTCGTAGAAATTAATCGTTTAAATTATAATTTAGAGTAGGCGGCATTTTTTTTGTGCGGTTGCCCAGAATGCTAAAGGAATAAATTCAAGGTTATGGTAAACTGTGTGTTAACAGTCAGTAGTGCCAATCTAATTTAAAATTCAAAGCCTACTCTAAATCATGTTTTAAACGATCGCACGCACGGTAATAGTCGTTGCGTAGTAATCCGGCCAAGCGATTAGGGCCACGCGACTCTGGCCGCACGGCACGGCCACAGTCCTTTCAGTCACACTTAGGAATCCTAATAAGAAACACAACATTTTAATAAAAATTGTCTAATTTACGTTTTTATTACAGGTATAATTTCATATACCGAGTATTTATTTTTATTATCAATTTTGACAAGTAAGTTTTTAAGTTTTTTACTAGAAATAACCATAATTTCATTTTTATTTATTTTATTCTAGAACCTCAATCTGGATTTCGGATCGCTTTCAACATGTTTGACACGGATGGCAACGAAAAGGTTGATAAAAACGAATTTCTGGTGGTAAGTCTTTCAACATTTCGAATTACAGTCTATTTTTATTTATTTATTTATGCACTCGTCATTGATTTCAAATTTAGGTTCGTACCTTATTGGCAGGCAAGCATAAAGACAAAAATACCATTGAAATGAAGACCGTGAGTTGAATACATTGTATAAAACGCTATAACAATTAATCGTTGTTAGCTTCCATGAGAGTGTTGCTGTAAGCTATGTCTGTTTGCCATTTTTGGCCGGGCACAAAATAACACGCAAAAGAGACAGATACAAAATTATCACAGTTTTAACACAAGCAAAATTATGTCTTAAATAAACATGCGTTCTACCGCTTACTTAGGAGGAATATTTCGAGTTCAAATTTTACTCGTTCCTTTAACTTTGTTATTTATTCTTAATTTTTTAGTTTCTTGATTCAACGAATATCTATGTAAAATTTCATTATGTCAATGTACCGTATACTTAATTCTATTTAATGAATTGTGTAAAACATTGTAAATATATTAATGCACAAATTAATTTAAAAAAAAACACTGGTTTAACTACAATGTGACCAAATATGAAGATGCCTAAAGCGCTCAAAATGTGGGTTAGCCTCCTGGCCCAGAATTTGAAGATACGATGTGCGTTTTATTTTGCGCTCCGCCTTGATTTGTTGTATATAACCTCAATTTTAAAGTTCATTTGATAAAAGATACTTTCGAGAGCCTACAAATAATGCGTGATATATTAATTTGTTTATGAAAAGTACTCTCTCTTCTATGACAATAAACATATTTATCAAATTTTAATATTTTCACAATTATAACATAAATTTGTTTTTACATATCACTAAATTCTTCATAGCATATAAAAGAATTACAGAATGCAACTAACTGATGTTTTTGATAAAGTATATGCAGGGAATTAAAGTGCGTTATTTATCAATTAAATTTGATTTTCACGTAACTCACAAATCAATTTAATGATATTCATAACATATGCGTTTTTTTTTTTATACCATGTCGAGAAATAAATTGGTGAAGTTAAGTATACTGAAATAATACCAAATATGGGTACCTTTTTTCAGTCAATATAAACAATATACATATGTGAAGGACATTAATCAAAAAATCTAAATATATTATGTAGAATTGATTGCTCCTTATGCTTATTTTTAAATAATGATTATTGAAGAAATACTTTTCGTTTTATTGGCATTTTAACACAGGGGCCAACACTTTTAAAACAGATGTAGCTCATTTAATTTAATAACAATACATTTTAGTTCATAACACCTAAAGTCATAAGATGTGACTTGTTCAACTTATCAAAAGTGAATTATGGTAACGAAAAGGCAATATTTTTTAGGGAAATCACAGATAAATTCCAAAGGGATACAAATACAGAGAATTTTTCTTTTAAGTATACATATACATGCGCTGTAAATTTTATATTATTTTATAGGTATTCGTAGTTTATTAAAAGAGTTCAATTTGAAGCTTTTTAATAAAAAGACCTTTATTGGCATAAAGGTCTCTCTTCCTCCTGCTTTCCCTCTCTTCCCCCAACTTCTCCAGCTTCCCTTCTCTTCCATCACCTTCTCTAACATTCTTGCCAGGGTAAAGACCTGCTCCCTCGTCCCCCTACCCCGCTGCGTCTCCGGCAGCAGCCCCTTCTCTTCCACCTCATCCTCCAGTCTATGCTGCACCACCATCATGGCTATCTTGTATCCATTGCTCATCACCGTTATCCCCCTATAACTATTCACATCCTTCTCATTCCACCCTCCATGCTGCCGGTAGGTTCACTCTTCCCCTCCACATCTGGTTCAGTAGCTCCCTCAATTTCTTCTTTCCCCCTTCCCCAATCTCCTTCTACATCTCTGCCTTCAGTCCATCCTTCCCTGCTGCCTACCCTTCCTTCACCTCCTTGAACGCTATTTCCACCTCCTCCTCCGTGAACTGTTCTTCTCCATCCTCTCGCCTGCCTTCTCCCACTGGCACCTTCCCTGCACTTCCTCGCCCATTATTTCAACGATACCCCTAACTGCCTCTTCTTTTCCCCTCTCCTCAGCACCTTCATTCATTCATTCTTCATTTGAAGCTTTAAATGAGTGTTTTCCACTCCCAGGCTGAGCATGAAGTAAAATTTCGAGTTTAGAAAAGCCCCGTGAAAATTTGTCGAGGGTCGTGCAGCGACCCGAGACAAATTTTCTGGGCTTTTCTAAACTGGAAATTTTACTTCATGCGCCACGCGCACTAAACACTGATTTCAAGTGAAGTTCAAATATACATAAATTTCACAATATTTCAGCGTTTTATACGCTTGCCGCATGAAGTAAAATTTCGAGTTAACAAAAGCCCAGAAAATTTGAGTTTACAAAAGCCCCTCGACAAATGTTCACGGGGCTTTTCTAAACTCGAAATTTTACTTCATGCTCAGCCTGGGAGTGGAAAACACTCATTTAAAGCTTCAAATTGAACTTTTTTAATATACTACGAATATTCGAAGATTCAAATATAATTGGAATATGTATACTTAAATGAAAAACTCTCTGTATGTTCGCATTTCTCGCCCAGTTAAATTAGGTCTATTATTTCATATAAAGAACAGATCTAATAATCAAAATTATCTCTCATAAAAAAAGGACTTAAAATAAAAGTCAATTCACAAAACATATAGAGAACATATTTGAACTATTTTTCTTATACAAGTTAAAATTTAATGTGTTTATCTCTAAACCCTTTTACAGCAGAAGACACAAAAATGTAGACGGGCCAATTTTCTGCAGCAAAACTGTTAAGGAGTTTAATTTTTTATCAATCAATTAAGACAATACATCAATTTTTTTCTTCAAGAGGTGATACGTCTTACTGTCCCTGTACCGTGGTTTTGATATGTGCTTCTCGGTATTTACTATTTGTACGTATCTGTTGCTTTCGTGATGTTAACAAATCGGTTCTAAGGGATTTATTTGCAGCAATGCAAAATCATATAGCCTATTTTTTTTGTATACATATCCCGATATGTTTAGTCAATTTGCAGGAATACGTTGTTTTTATAATTTGAAGCTTTTAAAGAGTGTTGTCCACTTCCAAATTTCGAGTTTAGAAAAGCCTGAACGTTTGGATTTGGATTTGAAGCGTACCGTCCAAATCGAATTCAGGGTTTTCTAAACTCGAAATTTTACTTCTTGCACCACACGTACAAAACACCGAATTAAAGTGAAATTCAAAATATAGATTACTTATACAGGGTGGGGCACGGGAACCAAGTGGTTTTAAAATAATTATAAAATTTTTAGATTTTGCCTTAGGAGAAATTTATTGGTAAACAAAAATCTTTGTAAGTACATAGCATTTCATTATTATTCACGTTTGGAAAACTAAATCTGGCATGTAATGACCATTTCCGTTGACTTTCTTCCATGGGAATATCTGGAAGAAAGTGTTTACAAGGACGACCCACGTACATTGATAAACTTGAAAGAGGCGATCCGTCAGCAAATCACCCGAATCAACCTGCTGGAAAGAGTGGAGACTAATTTTCTTCAATGCAAGTTGAAGGCGTTGTTGAAAAGAGTGGAGACTAATTTTCTTCAATGCAAGTTGAAGGCTTTGAAGAAAATTGGTCTCCACTCTTTCTAGCAAATTACTTCTGATTCGGGTGATTTGTTGATGGATCGCCTCTTCCAAGTCTATTAACGTACGGGGCTAGTCCTTGTAAACATGTTCTTTCAGGTATCACAATAGAAAATGTTACATGTGGACAAGTCAGGGCTCCGAGGGGACCATAACACGTCACCAAATCACGAAATGAGATGATTTAGAAACAGGGGTCGAAGAACAGCCATTGTTGCTCTGGCGGTGTGTGCCGTGGCCTCATCTCGTTGAAACCACTAATGCAGACGATCAATATTCCGTCTTTCAAATTGAGGGATGAAAAATATGTTCATCATGTCGACGTAGTGCTCACTTGTTACAGTAACGGTAACCCCATTTTGTTTGAAAAATAAGGGACCGATGATGAAGAATTTTCTGGTAACTGACTACTAGAGATTCCCCTGAGGGAATCGACACAAAGAGTCAACTCAGTGAAGTGAGCTGGTGAGCCAAATGACTCAGTTCGAAATATGTAGCTCTTTTTGAGCTATGACTCGTTTTGATTCGTCCGCTTTTCTAGAGTGAATGTAGATTCACAATGTATTAACAGATCTTGATTTTCACGCGGCTCGTGAATGCAGAGGCCGGCTTCTCTCAGCCTTGCTAAACATGCACTTTTTACTTTTTGCTCACTGAACCAGCTCTTTAAAGTGAGTTTAGATTTTGCGAACTAGTTCACTGAAAAGAGTCATTTCGCCCATCTCTACTGACTACTGACTAATAGTATGCTCGGGCTTTTACCTTGCGGTGTATGCCGATATGAGCGTCCGTCTTAGGAATGGTGGATCACCGCCATATAGTGGAATTTTTCAAATTAGGCACTCTCATGCGTAGAACGAGCGCCGTTCATGTATTTCCGCTGGTCAAAAAATGAGAAAGTGGAACCTGACTACGTTGGTCCACCCCCAGACTCCTCATTTAATGGCGACAGGCACCAGGGCTGAGTAAAGCCCGCCGTGTGCATGTTAGCCCTATTCAAGATAGGGACTACCTCAAGACGGTCTGCAACTCCGACATGGATCATGATCGAACTCAGACATCCTTCGTCCGAAGACTCCGGTCTGCCCACACCACGACCTGGTTAGAGGTGCTAAGATGCGGCCTCCACTGACTACTGACAATGAAATGCTATGAATCAAAGAATGCAAAGCCACCTAGCGCAAGCCTCTCGTTTTTATAACGGGAGAGTAATATACCTTCGAAAACCACTTAGTTCCCGTGACCTACCCCGTATGATTTAAATTTATGAATTTTCGAATCTTTGGCTTCGATGTGCCCCCTCCTCTTTTAATGCGACCCAGCATCTAAGTAAAAAATAAAACAATTTTTTGGACTTGTTTTTTTATAACTTTAGAAAATCACATTTATGAATCTAGATACTAAGTCAAATTCCTCCCCATCGCAAAAAGCTATCTACGTCACTGAATTAAGTATTGGTGTTTCATTATATCTTATGTTTAATTAAATAAAACCTCTAGAATGCCATGGAATATATTCTAGGTTGGGAACTCTGAGATTATAAATTATAATTATTATGTTTGACGTTTTATATGTCAATTCCTAAAGCGTGTAGCCAACCTTAATTTAAAAAAGATTAAATTATGGCACTCTGGAGTTTTTTTTTTACTGAACATACGATATTCTATATTTAAACCTTAGTCACACCGTTGATTGAGATATTCACATAGATACGCAGCCTTATAGGAGAAAACGACCACGATGTAGGTACCGGCCGCTATGGAGGCGTTAGTGTCAGTCCCTTTGTGTGCCGGTATCATGAATTAACCGAAATGGCGCGCGCTTCTAATCCCAACAACTGAGCGTTTATACATAATTGTAATAAACATGAATACTATAGTTGTTTTTTTTTTTTTTGAAATAAAACAACACAGTTGGGAGGGTTTCACTTTTATTGTTGAACACTGCAACATGTTTCACCACACAGTGGCTTCATCAGGCAGATGAAATAATGATTTGACAAAGTACAGGTAAAAGCTTATATATACAAGGTGGCCAGAAAAGGTGTGATAATCTTCAGGTAGTGTGATTCGTTGATTAATTTTGGATAAAAAATCTAAATAAAAAAATATTGTATTCTTCCTCGTAACATCTCATGAGGTCGTTAAAATATTAAACGTATCTCTGGAAATTAGTGTTATTTTCTATTATTTTGGAAAAAATCAATAGAACTTACAATCAATTACACATTTGTAAAATTTAAATGACATAGGTGATAAATAAATTGGAAACTTTAACAAATTAATAACTTCTTCAGAAGCATTTTTGTAATAAAAATAGACCTGGCAACTATGTATTTTCATATGTAACCTTATTAAATTTCACTTGACTTTGACATATACTTGTCATAATTTATTTGTGTAAGTTTGTATAAGTTCATCATACTTTTTGAAGATGTACACATTCAACGAGTATGCACATATGTACATGATATTTGGATTCTGCAATGGTAATGCAACTAGTGCCAAAGATGAGTACCAAAGAAGATATCCAAATCGCCAACAGCCCTGCGTAAATACGTTTAGAAAATTAGACCAAAGGCTACGTACTTTTGGGTCGTTCGTTTATAATAACATAGATGGAGGGAGACCTAGGCAACGTCGCACTGTTCACCTAGAAGAACAGATATTGAATGCAGTTCAAGAAGATCCCAATATTAGTACGAGACAAATAGCTCAACAGTTAAATGTCCCCAGTAAAACAACAGTCCATGCAGTATTGAAAGAAAATCGAATGCGTCCATTTCATGCAAGAAAAGTTCAACCACTCTATGAAAATGATAACGAGCGTAGACGTATGTTTTGTGACAGGATTTTTGATCAAATTCGGCAGGAAACAAATTTTTTATTTAAAATTCTTTGGAGTGATGAATGTACATTCACTAGAGATGGGGTATTTAATTGTCATAATTATCACTTTTGGGAAGAAGAAAATCTTCGGGCGGTTAGAGAAATGGGACATCAAAGGAAATTTTCAGTTAACGTCTGGCTTGGTATTCTAAATTTACGTGTAATTGGGCCTTTTTTTATTCATCAAAGATTAAATGCCTTAAATTATGTAAATATTTTAGAAGAAGTTTTGGAGAATGTTCCACTAAATTTAGTAAACAACATGCTGTACATGCATGATGGTGCACCACCTCATACAGCAAGAATTTCAAGAGAATGGTTGGACGAACATTTTCCAAATAGATGGATTGGACGCAATGGACCCATACTATGGCCAGCAAGGTCGCCTGATATGAATCCACTTGATTTTTTCGTTTGGGGATTTTTAAAAGAAACGGTGTATGCAACACTTCCAGTGGACAATGTAGACGTCATGAATAGAATTCGTGTTGCAGTGGAATTAATTACTGAAGAGATGTTGCTCCGAGTAATTAATTCTATCCCACGACGGCTCCAGATCTGCTTAGAAACGGATGGTTATCAATTTGAACATTTACTTTAATCTTTCATTTTTGATGTATACTTCAAATATTAATTTTTGTAGATTTGTTAAATTTATGATTATTATTAAATTAAACACTTGTTTGATCCATTGTTGCCAAATTTACATTTCTTTAAATTGGCTCGTGAGGAGTTATAAGCCACAATACAATATCTTTTTACTTACATTTTCTGCTTGAAATTAATCAATGAACCACTCTACCTGAAGATTATCACACCTTTTCTGGCCACCTTGTATATATATATATATATATATATATATATATTATCATTTGCCTTTTACCTTTCGGTGTAGGCTAAAGCTTATATACTAATGCAATTAAGTTAATAGGAGGGGGGTAATGAGGTAATTAGGCTGAAACTAATACAAACAATTTTGAGCGACTAAATATTGATTAAGGATGAATTGTTTACTTCTATTTTGTCATTTAATAGAATACCTTTTTTGTTATATTTATTAATTTCTAATTCTTCTAATAAGTTTAATTTACGACTTTTGTTACATTCTTGCAAAATTTTGAATTTAGGGTTAAAGTTATGTTGGTATTCGATTAAATGATTGGCGTAGGTTGAGGAGGTTTTTTTAAGTTGAAAGCATTTTGGATGTTCTGAAATGCGATCTGGGAAGCTACATCCAGTTTGTCCAACGTATACTATAGTTGTTGTTAGTATTATCGCATAATCAACAAAAACATGTTTAAAACATGTTTGGAACATGTTTAAAACTTGTTTAAAACAGAACATACAGGGCATTTTTCTTTTGAGTATACATATCCCAATATTTACAGCGTTTTTAAAATTTGCGGGAATTCGCTGTTTCAAAGCGGTTAATTTGAGGCTTTTAACGAGTGTTTTCCACTCCCAGACTAAGCATGAAGTAAAATTTCGAGTTTAGAAAAGCCTAAGAATTTGGATTGGCCGCGTAGCGAAGCGGAGCGGCCAATCCAAATTAGGCTTTTCTAAACTCGAAATTTTACTTCATGCGCGACGCTTAAAAACACTGATTCACAGTGAAGTTTAAAAAACACACACATACAACAACGATTATAACCAACCTAATATACGTTAGAGTTATTGGGTTGCGTATAATCACTGTTTTAAACAATTTGTTCAGCGCAGAATTTGACTCTCGTTTTATTCACATCTACATATTAGATTGCTAAAGCCGTGTATTTTAAACTTTACGATATTTCATAGTTTTATACGTGTGGCGCATGAAGTAAAATTTCGAATTTAGAAAAGCCTAATTTGGATTGGCCTCTTCGCTTCGCTACGCGGCCAATCCAAATTTTTAGGCTTTTCTAAACTCGAAATTTTACTGCATGCTTAGTCTGGGAGTAGAAAACCCTCGTTTAAAGACTCAAATTGAAATCTTTAAAAAAAAACAACGAATGTCGTAAATTTATGTATACACTATGTATACCTGAAAGAAAAATTCCCTGTATTTAAAAATCACATTTATGCACACACAGTTGTGATATTTTATTGTAATTAAATGTTTTGTAATTTGAAATATTTTCAACAATTTAGCTAACATTTTAAAACGTAAAGAAACAATCTTAATGATGTAGTATAAAATATAATTTATCAAATTTAAGATAGTTTAATTAAATTTTAAAAACTTAGATCACTTATTAAGAATAAAATTAATTCAGAACATAGAGACTATATTTTAGGCATAGAGTCACAGCTTACTAGCAATCCAAAACAATTTTAGTCATATATTAATTGTAAAAAATCTATTCCTTTAAGAATACCCGCAGAACTTATTTATGAGGATGAAGCTTATCAAACACCTAAACATATTGCTAATGGATTTCGAAAAAACTTTCAATCAGTTTTCACAATGCCATCTGTAGGAACCACAGTTCCGAACGTTAATAATATCCCTTCATTTTCCTTTGCACAAATATCTGATAAAACTGTCTTTACATTTTTAAAGCAATTACCAAATAGATTTTCATCAGGCAATGACAAGTTACCAGCCTTTATATTAAAAGATTGTGCTTCTATTCTATGTTACCCGCTCTCAATAATATTTAACCTATCTATAGGAACATCTGTATTTCCTAATAAATAAAAAATGTCATCGATTTTTCCCATCCCAAAAACGTCACTTAATCAACGCAATATAACAAACTACCGTCCTATAGCAATACTATCTCACATCGCTAAAATATTCGAGAAAACTCTCTATGATGAAATCTATTTCCACGTTTCTTCATACCTATCTTCTCAACAGCATGTCTTTATTGCAAAACATTCTACAGTAACTAATTTGACCATTATTACGCATGATATAACTAAATCATTAGATTACGCGGGGCAAATTGATGTAATATACAGGGTGAGTCGGGAGGAGCGCACCAAACTCTAGGAGTGTATTATACACGTGAAAATAATGTAAAAAAACTCATTTGTTCTTATCCGATTTTCATTTGTTTTCAAGTTATGGCGTAATTAAAAATGTTCATCTAGCTTTCCACTTCTATCTGAATTTTAACATTATCAAAGTATGCCATGTTTGAGGCTTATAAACATTTGATAATTCTGACGTTTTGATGAACTGTCAGTGTACGGTGAACAGTAACTGAACGTTTAAGTTCGAATTAATGTGATTGTAAGTGTTGCAAAATGCCACATACTTATTCAAATTTAGAATATGCAAATATGGTGTTTGTATATGGTTTCTGTAATGGAAATGCTACAGCTGCTGTTGAAGAACACCAAAGACATCCTGATAAAAACATATTTATTAGAGTTTTCAACAAAATGTGCGAGACTGGTAAGCTTCCCAGTGCTAACATAACATATGAGCGCGCTGCTCGACAAGGTTTTGTAGAAGTAGAAAATATTCTGCATCTAGTAGAAGAAGATGCAACTACTAGCTCACGGAGAATTGCCACTCAATTGGCAATTCCACAAAAAAGAGTGATGAACACGCTACACGAGCAAGGCTTATATCCTTATCACGTTCAGAGAGTACAGCACCTACAACCAGGGGATTACGCTAACCGTACGGAATTTTGTCGGTGGATAAATAATAATCATCGTAATGTATCGAGTATACTCTTTACGGATGAAGCTACATTTACCCGTGATGGCATTAACAACACTCGTAACTCTCATGTATGGTCTGATGAAAATCCCCACGCAACAGTCGAAAGCAATTTTCAACATCGGTTTTCTGTAAACGTGTGGTGTGGTATGGTTGACAGTTATTTAATCGGCCCTTTCATTTTGGAGAATCGTCTCACAGGAGGCAACTACCTCAATTTTTTACAAAATGAATTACAAGGCCTGCTAGAAGATGTTCCTATAAATATTAGAATGCAGATGTACTATCAGCACGGTGGAGCTCCTGCACATGTCGCTCGTCAAGTCAAGCAACATTTGGACGAACGTTTTCCAGGGCGTTGGATTGGTCGTGGAGGTCCTATTAATTGGCCTGCAAGATCTCCAGACCTCACACCACTAGATTTTTGTTTATGGGGCTGGATGAAAAATGAAGTCTACAAAATAAAAGTGGACACACGGGAATCACTAATTAGACGAATTGAGAATACTGCAGCCCATATAAAAGAAGAAAGAAATGAATCAATTGGGAGAGCAACAAACGCTCTTCGTAGGCGAAGCAGAAAATGTTTACAAGTCAATGGCGGTATTTTTGAACATTTGTTGAAAGAACGCTATGATTAAGAAAATTTTTTTGTATAATAACTTGTTTATTTGTTAATATGCTATAACTTGAAAACAAATAAAAATCATTATATGAAAAGAAAATCCCCTAGTTTGCTTTTCCATTGGCGTAGCAAACATTTTTTCCCAAAATAAATTAAATATTTAATCATAACTATATATAAAATTTTTACAATTTTAATTAAATATACAAAGTAAATTGAAGTTAGTTAAGGTTTTGTGTATTTTTAATAAACGTAGAGTTAGCATCCCTAATTTTATAATAAATGTTGAAAATGATGGCCTTCATTTTCTAGGCAAATGTTAACTCTATGTTTTTTATTTTGAAATACTCGTTAAAGCTTCTCCGGATTTATGTTCCTTATCTCTTCTTCAATTGCTGCTTTAAGCTCGTTTAGGGTATGCATTCGATTTTTAAAAACCTTATTTTTTAAATGCCCGAATAAATAAAAATCGCACGGAGTCTCATACTGCGTTGGCGACATTAAATTATACTTGAGGGAATTTTACGATGATCGCTTGGTAAGCGACGGATTATGGCCACGGAGTCTCATACTGCGTTGGCGACATTAAATTACTTGAGGGAATTTTACGATGATCGCTTGGTAAGCGACGGATTATGGCCACCACTATATCGCTTACCAAGCGATCATCGTAAAATTCCCTCAAGTAATTTAATGTCGCCAACGCAGTATGAGGAGTGGCTCCATCTTGCTGAAAATAACCCATTATCTGTTCGTCATCATGCAATTGATTCAAAAATTCATCTAGAATGAGTGTTCGGTAGCACTCCGCATTGATTATTTCGTTGAAAAATATTGGGCCAATTATCTGACGTCTCGAAATTGTTACCCAAACATCAATTTTTTGTGGATGTAAATCCGTTTCAATAAAAGTATGAAGATTTTCTGTAGCCCACGTACGATAGTTTTGGCTGTTCACATATCCTGGCAAGTGAAACCACGCCTCGTCAGTAAAAAAGGTCTTGTCCAACATACCATTATCATTTAAATTCTGATTAAACCAATTGCAATAATCAATTCTTTTTTGGAAATCAAGTGGCTGAAGTTGTTGAACTACCGATACCTTATACGGGTGCAAATGCAGAATCTTTTTTGCGGCTTTTATGCAACTCCCATACGATACTCCTGTGAAAGGATTAAACATTAAAATTTGTGCGCACCTTAAAATTAAGAACATACCCGTTTGAGCTGAAAGTTTTCTTAAAGATTTTGTTGGGCTTTGTTCAAGTCGTTGTTGAATGTCGCCAACAACCTCTTCTGTTAAGATAGGCAGTCTTCCAGCTGACTTGCCCTTACAGATACAATTCTTTCCCTCAAAACGGTCAACAATGCGGGTTTTATGCGAGGAAAATGTTTTGTAAGGAATGTGGACATCGGAGAAGGCTTGAATAAATTGATTCAGACACGATTGTAATGAGTAAGTCCATGTGCCATCTTCATTCATAGTTCCACTTCGATAATGAGCCTTCAGGATGAAAGCATCATGCTGTGGTGCAAACATCACGGTAAACACAAGCGAATTCTCTTAAAATCTGTAAATTTAGGATTAAACTTAAATTTTCTAATTTTCTAACCTTAAAAACAGCAAATCACTTACCATAAAACAAAGACTTATACAAAGTAGTCCTGATAAGAACTGATGTCTATGAAACAGAATGAAAAATAACTTAATTCGAAGAACGAATTAACACAATGGCAAAATACGACGCACAACGCTGCTAATGTCAAATCGAGTTACTGTTTATTAATTTTTCCTTGACATGAACTTGGAGCGATCAAATTCCCCAGATTTTTCGGCGGGAAATTTAACTTGTCTACAATCATTGTTGATCACCCTTTACTGATATGTCAAAAGCGTTTGACAGGGTGGACCATCAATTGTTAATAGGTAAACTTAGCTACATTGGTTTTTGTGACAATTCAACCTCGCTTATAGCATCTTATCTTACAGATCGTGAATCGTAGGTCGCAATAAATAATTTTAAATGGAACTCATACTTTCCAAATTCAGATGTACCCCAAGGCTCGATTATGGGTCCCTTACTTTTCAATCTTTCTATAAATGATATTTCTTATTTATTAAAGTGTAAACACCTCTTATACGCCAATGACTTAAAGATTTACTCAACAATTGCTAACCCTGCTGACTGTCAACGCTTACAAAATCAACTTGATGTTATTTCGATTAGGTGTAGTATTATTAATCTTAATTTGGATAGCAATAAGAGCAAATTTATATCCTTTACCAAAAAATCTAAACCTATCTCATTTAATTATATAGTTAGCAATAATTCTATTGAGCAAGTCACAGTCTTCAAAGATTTACGTATTTGGTTTGATGACTATTTTACATTTAATCCTCACGTTCAAACACTTGTTTAGAGCATTAGGATTTATACATCGTAATTTTGCAAATTTGCGAAATCCGAATGCTTTGAAATCTCTATTTAATGTTTATGTCCGTTCAAAGTTGGACTATGCATCATTCATTTGGTATCCACAAACTCAACTTCAGATTAACGTAGTAGAGAGTGTTCAACGTAACTTCCTCAAGTTTCTGCACTTCAAAGTTAAGGGACTTTACCCTGACAGAGGCTGTTATCATTCACTATTGCTAGACAAATTTAATGTCGAATCTCTTGAATGCTGACGTCTCAGACTAGGCATCACGTTCTTACACAAACTTCTGCATGATCGAATTGACAGCCCTGATATTTTACAGCTAGTTGGCTTGCATATTCCAACGTTCAATAGTAGATACAAGACCACATTCAATATGAAGTGTAATAGAACTAATTTTGGATTAAAATCGCCTATTAATGTGATCTGCAATTTGTTTAATCAACTTCCACCAACTTGTGACGTATTTTTTCAACCATTGACATCCTTATTAGAATTTTGTTAGTTACGAAGTAAAATGTTATTATTTTTAGTTTATAGTTTTAAAACTTTTTTGTTAATACTAAATTGTCTTGTAATTGGGAATTTGTGTCCTGTTGGGCAATAAACATTATTATTATAATAAAAAAAAAAACGTTTTAAACAAATCTAACGCTTAAAACATGTTTTAAACAAATTTAAGATTTAAAACATGTTTCAAACATAACCGTTTCAAACACAACGGCTGTTTTAAAACATGTTTAAAACACTGTTTTAAAACAAAGTGTTTTAAACATATCTGATCGCTACTAGGGCCAGCGGGTTGCGGGTGTGACGGGAGCAGCGGTCGGATTTTAATACGGACGCTGCGTATCTGTATATAATATCTTAATCAATGGTCACACGCTATTCGTGATCACATGATCAGCGGACTATGCACAACCCCGTTAGTTTCTAACATAATTCAGCTTGCTTAATAACCAAAATATTGCAGATTCATATTTCACAAGTGTACTCATCGCTACAACTACTTCGATCTAGTCTAACTCACAACCGTTAAAACCGTGGATATATTCACTCCCTACGTTGATCGAATCAAATATATATAAATACACATTTTTAAACCTAAATAACTAAAAAAGAAATGTTTCATAAGAATCGTCGATAAGTTTATAACTATACCATCCATTTTCACGCAGAACGCAGAGAAAAATAAATAAATCAAAGCCAACAATTAATAATTAAAAGTATCTACGATTGTTCACAGTCACTAGTATGTGACAAAGGCACAGTTTCTAAGCCGGCTTTAATGTTTTCAAAGTAAGTGTGTGGTGGACTTTTTTCTCTCACTAACAGTTCTCATATAAACATCATAACAAAATATACGACGTTTACATACATCGTCATCCATAATTGCAATTAATTTTTGTATAAAGCTTACTATACAGGAATTTTTTTCTTTAAAGTATACATACACGGATTTTTTCTAATAGGTATACATGTTGTTCATATTCCGATGTAAATTTTTAGGTATTCATTGATTTTGATTCAATTTGATGTTTCTAACGAGTGTTTTCCACTCCCAGGTTGAGCATAAAGTAAAATTTTAAGTTGAGAAAAGCCTGAAAATTTGGTTGTAGCGCGGAGCGACCAAACCAAATTTTCAGGCTTTTACCAAACTCGAAATTTTACTTCATGCGCCACGCGTATAGAACGCTGACTTCAAGTGAAGTTTTTAATTAACCGGTTAGAGTGAAATTAAATTTAGTATGTCAATTATCAATTGTTTAAATGATGGGGCAAGTGCTATGATAGATACATCATCATTTTTTATATCAATGTAACCAATAATTATTACTTATTGATAAGGGAAATAGATTAATAATAAAAACTGTTTTTGCATTTAAAAAATACATTTTTCTATCGTTTGATTTTTTTATATTTTGATTAAAATATATGAAATACTCTTGCGATTGACGGGGAAACTGGATACTATGATAGACACATCACCATTTTTTTTTGTGTGGTTGCCCAGAATGCTGATTAACCGATGGAATAGATTTGAGGTTATGCTAAACTATGTGTTAGCAGTCAGTTCAATCTAATTTAATACTCAAAGCCTACTCTAAATCATGTTTTAAACGATTGCACGGTATCTTTAGCAGGGAAAGTGGTACAGGTATAATGCACTTATTAGAATTTTTTTTAAATTGTAAATCCTGTTTAGCATCAGCCCTAAATTAGACAACCTGGCCTGGGGGTTATAACGTACCAGCACCAGCATCAAGATATGTATACTTAAAAGAAAAAATCTGCGTACATTTTTAAACGCAACAGCGCATTTTAATTAATTACAATCAACAGATGGAAAAAATATTTAGTCACGCTTGGAAGGGCAAGCGCGGTATGCAAATGATCGACGGCTTACAAAATAAATACCCGATCGAAGAAAATTACGTTGATGACGATGAGGGATTGCAAAGAAAACACAACGTGGACACCACCCTTATCGTTCACTTTTTCGGCCCTAAAGGAAACAACGAGCTGAATTTCGAGAACTTCAGGCAGTTCATGTTGTATTTGCAAAAAGAGGTGCTCGAGCTCGAGTTCAGCGAGTTTTCGAAGGGACTTCCTACAATTTCGGAGGTAGATTTCGCAAAAATCCTCTTGCGATACACTTACCTCGACACTGACGAATACGATAATTATCTAGATAGACTTCTAGATAGGATTAAAGATACCAGAGGAATTACTTTTGAGGAGTTCCATGTGTTTTGCCAGTTTTTAAATAATTTGGACGATTTTAATATAGCAATGAGGATGTACACCTTGGCAGATCATCCTATATCAAAAGGTAATTTTATCTAATTATAAGTAGTGATGGGAATAATCGATATACTAATTAGTAATTAGTCGATTATTAAAATATATCGATATAATCGATTATTATGCGGAAATTAGTATATACTAATTTAAGCGATTATTTGATCGGGTAAAATAGTATATACTAATTTAAGCGATTATTTCGTCGGGCAAATTACTAATTGGCAAATTAAAATAATTGATTATTATGTCAGTAGACTGGACTATTACATATTATAAACAATTGTATCGCTTATTATCTCGGTAGACAGGACTACTAAATATTATATAGTAATATTAATAATTACTTACTAATAAACATCACCTCCAGGAAAAAAACGCTTATGAAACCACGGGCTTAAAATCAAACCCTTTAAATCACTCCCTCAAAAAACTACACATTAAAAGACCATCCCTTGTGAAAACTTTAATGGAAAATCACACCTACGGAAAAAAACGTTATGAAAAACTACCCTATGTACAAAGATTCCCGGAAAATCATCCCCACTTCCGAAAAAACATCTGCCGAAAGAAACAATCCCCCTAAATATCAGCCTTACGGAGTCCTGAAATTCATCCCCCGAAAAAAACCCTCCATAAAAATCACTCCCTGAAAAAAATCCCCTTGAAATACCACCCCCTTGAAATACCATCCCCTCGAAATACCATCCCCTCGAAATACCATCCCCTCGAAATATCATCCCCTCGAAATAACATCCCCTCGAAATACCATCCCCTCGAAATACCAACCCTTTGAAATACCACCCCCGAAAAACGACCCTCCGAAACAACTACCTATAAAAAACTTTACCTGTAATATCACCGCCCCCTGTTTCACCATGTGTATTGCATCTTTTGTCGATTTTCCCGCTTCAAAGCCACACTGGTATTCTCCTATTATTTCCTTTGCATAATTCCTAAGTTATGAATTATCTTTGTCAATATTTTGTATCCATTATTCAGGAGACTAATACCTCTATCGTTTTTGCATTGCTTATAGTCACCCTTTTTGTATATTGTTACTATTGTCCCCTCATTCCATTCATCTGGAGTCGATTCTTTATTCCATATTATCCTTATTAGATTTCTTCCTGTAACTTATCACCTCCATGTTTAATCAGCTAGGAGTACTTTGAAATGGAGGTGGTGAAGGGTGGTGAGGATGTGCCCAGTACACAAAGGAGGGGAGGATGCGGATAGTTATAGGGGGATAACGATAATGAGTACTGGATACAAGATAGCCATAAGAATAGATTGGAGGAAGAGGTGGAAGAGGGGTAGGTGGACGTAGGTGGAGTGGTGATGGAAGAGAAGGGAAACGTGTATGCGGTGTTGGTAGATCGAAGGCAGCGTACGACTCGGTACCGAGGGTAAAGTTGTTAGAGTGTTTAAGCAGAAGAGGGGTGAGTGAGAGAATGGTAGAGAGGTGAGAGGAGTGTATGAGGAAACATGGGCAGTGGCAAAAGTGGGAATGGAGGAGTCAGAGAAGTTTAGGACGTGGGAAGGGCTGAGGCAGGGGTCCCCATTGAGTCCTGTGTTGTTTAACCTCTATATGAGTGAATTGGAGGAGGTGATGAGGAAAGGACTGCGGAGGGGGTGGTGATTGGTAGAAGTAAGGTGTGGATGATGAAAACGAAATAGATGAAATTCAGAAATAAAGGGAAGGAGGGGAGGAAGAAGGAATAAAAGTGGAAAGGGGAGGTGATTGAGAGGGTTAAAAGATTCAAGTATTTACGGTTTATGTTCAAAGGGACGGGAGGCTATGAGGAGTACGTGTGGTGGGTGCAGGGGAAGGCGGAATAAGGGGATAGCGTGGAAAAAGTGGGGGAAGTGGATGGGGAACAATGTAAGAGTGGCGTGTAAATTATGGGATGCATGTGTGAGGTCAGTGTTAATGTAATGGGGTGGAAGTGTGGGGGTCGAGAGGGTATGAGTGTATGGAGAGGAAGCAGTTATGGTTCCTGAAGCGTATGTTGGGGGTAAAAAGGTCAACACCCGAACACATAGTGCTTTAACAGACAAATAGAGAGAAACTAGAGTGTGAGGAAATGGTGAAAATGGCGAGGTATGAGATAAAGTTACGGGATCTGGAGAAAGAGAGATTGGTGGGTGGTGTGCGTGAATGGGAGAGAGGGTAGATAAAGGAGAGAGAGAAGGAGAATGTATGAAAGGGTGGGTTTGTCGGAGGCGAAGGTGATGGAATGGCTGGGGAATGGGGTTAAGGTGCATGCGTGGGTGAAGGAGAAGGAGGTGGAAGCACAGGAAAGGCAGGGGGTGTATAAATAGGAGTGAATACAAAGATAGATACGGAAGGTGGCAGGTGTATGGGAGAATGCCGAGGTATTTGGTAGAAGGGGGATGGAGTAGGGAGGAAAGGGATGCTGGTGAGGGCGAGGTGTGGGTCAGGGGAGAAAGGAAGGAAGGTGTGGATGGGGGAAGTATGGGAAGTGTGTAATGCGTGAGCGGGGGAGGGATACGTGCAGTAATTTGGCAGAGGAATGCGAGGGGGTGAAGGAGGAATAGGTGGGAGTAAGAGAATAGAAGAGTGACGGAATGGATGAGAGATGGGGCCGGGGTAAGGATGCTGGAGAAGTTAGGGGAAGGGAAGGAAAGCAGGAGAAAGAGAGGGCGTAGTGATTATTGTGCAGTATGCCAATAAAGCTCTTTTTTTTTAACTTTGAAATATTCCTCCGATGTAGCTCTTACTTCTTCCTCACTTTCAATTATTTTTCAATCAATTTTCTTCAGCCCTCTACTTCTTTTTCATTTACCACTCCTATTTGCTTTTATTTTTTGATAAAATATTCTGCTGTTACTATTTTTTTTCTATATCTTACATTTTATTTATAAACCAGATCTGCTTAGTTTTCTTTATTATTTTATTACATTCTATTTTCTATTTATCTATTTCTTTCTTTGAAGCCGTATTTGTTCTTAACCATTCTATTCTGGCTATGTTTTTTCTTTTGCTATATTTCTTACATTCTTATTCCACTAATCATTAGCGTTCCTTTCTTGCATCTTCCAATGTTGTTTTCGGCCGCTTGTTGTACTATGCTCTTCATTTCATTCCACTTGTTGTTTACGATTTCTTCTTCAGTACTTTCTTCCTTTTTTTTTTGTTATCTTCTCATCTGTACATTCTATAAACTTTTTTTAGTTTATTTGTCTTTGTACTATTTTCTACCCATTGTCTGTCACTGCTTTGACCATGAAGTGATCCGAGTCGGCATTCGGGCCTCTGTATGATCTCACATCTCATTCTTTCTTTTGCTTTAATTATTTATACGTGGTCTATTTGATTACCATATATATTTCCAGGCTCCATCCAGGTTAGCTTATGTATGTTTTGTGTTCATATTTAGTACTGGCTATAACCATTCCCATCGCGCATGCTGTGTTACATAGTCTTATTCTATTGTCATTCGATTTACTGTGTATTGTGTTTCCCTGCAATGTGTATATCTCTTTACCTATTTTTGGGTTCAGGTCTCATGCGATAAGTTTAGGTCTTGTTTAGGAATTTTACTTTCGGTTGTTTCTAGTATTTCATAGATTAGTAAAATGAATTATCATAATATTAAAAGATACACGAGAATTCTGAATAAATTTGTAAGAAGTTTTTTTTCTAAAAAATTGCGATGAATAGTTTATCACATATATTATAAAACAAGCTGTGTATTGTATTTTCAATTATTCAGTCTTTTTGGTAATCATAAAGTATAGTCCGTTATTTGCGTGTTTTTATTCCATGGCTGCTTTAAAAATGAGAATATTAATTCCTAATAAATGTTTCAGATGAATTTCATCGTGCCGTTAAAATATGTACAGGTACAAATTTAAGTTCCCATCTGGTTCACACGGTATTTTCAATTTTCGATGATGATGGTGATGGATTGCTTAGTTACAGGGAGTTTATTGCTATTATGAAGGATCGTTTACACAGGGGATTCAAGGTAACGTTTCAACAATTTCAAAGTGATTTTATACTGTTTTGTGTTATAGGCAATACTTTGTGCTACAGTGTGATTGTTTAAAACATGATTTAGAGTAGGCTCTGAGTTTTAAATTAGATTGGCACTACTGACTGTCAACACATAGTTTAGCATAACCTTAAATTTATTCCATTATTCAATTAGTAGTCTGGGCAACCGCACAAAAAAAATGCCGCTTATGCTAATCCTAATCATAATTTAAATTATTGCACTGTTAATTACATTTGTAAACGAAACACATGCTAACTTTGTTTAAGCAATGTATTTGCACTCAACTTGTAATTATAGTTACAATTATCTGGTAGTGATGATTTTATCCGAAAAGTAGGTTTCCGTAAGTACCATAAAGAAGTATAAAACTCTAATATATTTATTATTACATTACAAGATCGAATATGATTTGTGTATTGACAAGTATGTATGTTTTTTGTTTCAGTCTTCTGCAAAGAGTGAAGGTTGGGATGCTTTTAAATCGTGCATTAAACAAGAAATGAAGACACCCTCGTAAAGAGCCGTTGACAATTTCATCTATTTCAAGCCTCTCTACATACTTTTGAACGATATTTGCTTTAAGATATGATGTGCCATGTTACTTTTACTTTTTATGGTTGTGATTGATTAGATTAATCTATTTATTGTTGATTTAGACCTACCGAAAATTATTTATTGTTGTTAACTGTTGATATGAAATAATTGAATTATTGACAAATTATTTATTATCTTTAATATATATTTAATAAAAATATAATATATCACTATACAAGAAAAAGAAATTACATTTCATTTAAACTTATAATTATTGCTGGTCAATCTTTATTACTCCATTCCCTAAAAGTGAGAATTGTCCATTGTAAACATTTTTAGCGGAAATGTCCATTTTGAGGTCCCCCCGAGTCCAGTGGCGGATTTTCTATTAGGCTAAGTAGGCTGAAGCCTACGGCGGCAAATCTTCAAGGGATACCTAATTTCGACTTTGAGGCTTTTATGAACTTTTATTTAGACGGGAAACTTTATTTCTCTCGGCTGAATACCCCTGGGGAGCAGTGTTGCTAACTCTAAACCATCAAATGTCTTAAAGTCTTGTATTAAAAATCACCAGAAATCATTAGATTTTTCGGTTTTTATTAAACGAATTTCAATTATATTAACAACAAAAAACTCTGAAATAATTAAAAACTTTGTGAGACTGAAGAATTTTAAAAAAGATTTTGAGACTATTTTTCTTTTTTGGCATGCAGGGAGATTTATTAGCTTCTTTACAAACTTTGGTATTTAAAGGTAGATTTAATTTCATGAAGAAATGTTCATATCATTGCAGGTTCTATCTGTCCTGGTTTAGAAGTTATAGCGTTTTTAAAACAGTGTCTCTTGGAACACTAATATGTAATCATAGTTTAACACTTTAACTGCCATACGACGCGATAGCCGTCGTATGTATTTCTGAGCAACTAGGCCGTAGGACGGCCGGTCGTCGTAAATATGGCCATACGACGGCCGGTAGTCGGTTGTTTATATTTCCAAAAATGGTGATGTGTCCATCATAGTACTTTCCCCCGTAAATTGCGTATTAAATCACTTTTAAAATATTTGTAGCATTATTATTTTCAAAATGTCTTCAACTTTTTGATAACTACAACTTTTATTTGAAACATTTTTCAATTGGATCAACACATACTGACACAAATCAATGACTAGATAAAAAAACACTATTTATTGAATATCTCACAAACTAAGAGTGCTATGACAAAAAGTGAAGATACAAAAAATCTTTAATATTTTATTACCTACAACTTTTATTTGAAACATTTTCCAATTGTATCAACACACACACTGACACAAATCAATGACTAGATAAAAAACACTATTTATTAAATATCTAAAAACTAAGAGTGCTATGACAAAAAGTGAGTCCACAAAAAATCTTTAGTTTTTCATTTCCTACAACCATTATTTGAAACATTTTTCAATTGTATCGACACATACACTGTCACACACCAATAACTAGATAAAACACACAACTTTTGAAATATCTCAAAAACTAAGAGTGCTATGACAAAAAGTAAGTGAACAATACATCTTCATTTTGTTATTATCTACAACTTTTATTTGAAAGAATTTTTTGTTTTATGAACATTTATTGAAAAAATCTGAAAAAACTGAAAAACGCTAAGAGTAAAGTACCACTTCCAGTTTTCCGATTTTCACCAAAAGCTTTTCAGTTCTTCCGATTGTAACAAAAAGCTTAAGTTTCAAGTTTCATCTCGATATCTTCAGCGGTTTTTGCGGTACAGCGCACACAGACACACAAACAGACACACAGACAGACAGACAGACATTTTTCAAAAATGGTCTTATTCGACTCAGGGGACCTCAAAACGGATATTTCCGCTAAAATTTTTTATTCGAAAATTTTCACGAAAACAATACTTTCCCTTTGTATTTCATACGGGGGAAAGTAAAAATGTATTAAATTTAAAATCCTAACCATATTTCTGTATTTAAAACCTTTATTAAAACTTGAATAACGAAAATATTGTCTTTGGCCCACAAACGTGTACATATCAAATATGCACATGGCAGTTAAAGTGTTAAAGAAATCAAAAACATTCTTGTAACAAACGGAAAGCAAAAGTTTACCTACAGTAAATGTTTAGAAATTAGGCAATTTTTCTGAGTACATAATTGGCAACCACGAATTAAACTCTCTTGTACGCATAATAAATTCATGTTATTTCTACTATGAGTTGCACCATCTTGAATCCTCTGCAATAAATAATTGCTATCCTATATTTCTACGGCATAAACACGTTGCTTGAAGTGACCCCATAAATAAAAAATTGTAAGCATTTAGGTCAGGTGATCTAGGTGGCCATGGTATCGGCCCTTCGTTACCAATCCATTGATTTGGGATATAAGTATGCAGCCATTGGGTCACTTGTCTTCCTCGGTGAGGCGGGGCCCCATCTTGCTGATACCACATATCTTTTATTATGTGGAGTGGAACATCTTCCAGAGGATCAAACAATGTTATGTTAAAAAAATAATGGTACCGCTCTGCATTTAAGTTTCTAACAAACAATTGTGATGAAAGTATTAATATAACCAAACGATTTTTGACAAGTGATAATTTAAAATAATGGTTACTAAATTTTGTTTGGCTAAATCACTGCTACTACATATTTTCAACTTAAAAATTATAATAGTGCCATAACTTCTGAACAAATAAAGATGGGACTTGTGTTTATATGAACATTTCTTCATGAAATTAAATCTACTTTTAATTGCTAAAGTTTGTAAAGAGACTAATGAATCATTCTTTATGTCAAAAAAAATAGTCTCATTTTTAAGCAATATCCTTTTAAAATTTTATAAATTTAATGCTTACTTATTCCTTGATGTATCACATTATTTTATAGTTTTAAAAAAATGTTTTAAACATAAGTTGTAGATAATGAAAAAAATAAATAAGTAAGGACCTTTAAATTTTTATACCAAATTAGGTAATGGTTCAATAGGTCAGGATGAAAATGAGTGAAAATGATTATTGAATGAAATGAAAAATCAAGTGTGCGTGCATAGAGGACAGAAGATGACGACGATCGTTTCGCTCTTATTTTGAGCTTCTCAGGCCACCACATCCATCAATCCAACTGTAGAAGCAAATCGAGATAAATGCCCGCATCAATGCAGAAATATGAAAAATGTTCATTACCGAAAATTTATGGTTGATGGGATTAACATACACTGGCGAAAGAAATTAACGCATCACATTAATTTTTTTAATTTAAAAATAAAGTTTTGATGTTTAAAAACAAAAAAAATAACAACAAAACCAACTGAACTATAATAATGATTTTCAACACATTTTCTTTCATTAATGACTAAAATAATGTCATAAATAAAAAGAGGAAAAAAGTTAACATGTGATTATAAGACTTAATATCTAGTGTTTCCTCCTCTTGCTCGAATAACTGCCTGACAGCGACGGCTCATACTGTTAATTAATGATTCAATTTCATCCTGGTTAATATCTTCCCAAATTTCCTGCAATCTTTGTCCAAGCTCTTGTTGATTGCTTGGACGCCGAGGAAGTGCTCTAAGGCGTCTGCCCATCGCGTCCCATAGGTGTTCGATCGGATTAAGATCGGGACTCCTGGCTGGTCATTGCATTGTGTTGATACCCACTAGGTCAAGATACTGTTGTACAATTCGGGCACTGTGTGGCTTTGCATTGTCATGCATAAACAGGAAATCGTTTCCTCCAAAGGGAGCAAAAGGCATTACGGATGGTTCTAAAATGTTTGCAATATAAGACGCTGCCGTGATGCTTCCTCTTGGTATGACCACCAACTCCGTACGAGCCTCTAAAGTGATACCACCCCACACCATAACAGAGCCTCCACCAAACATAACAGTCGGAACAATGTTACACTGCGCATAACGTTCACCTGGCCGTCTGTACACATGCATTCGTCTGTCACTGCCGTAAAGACAAAATCTGGACTCGTCGCTAAACATAACATTAGCCCAATCGGCCTGTAACCAGTTTACATGTTCTTGCGCAAATGTTAGCCTGGCTCTGCGATGGTCTGCGGTTAATTGTGGTCCTTTTGCCGCTGTTTTCGGAGTTAAATTAAAACCACGTAACCTTTTTCTGATGGTAATGGAACTTACATGAACATTGTGGATCTCTGCGAGCATATTTTGTAGCCTAGGAGCCGTAATAAACCGTTCGCGTAACGTCTGCATCATTAAAAAACGGTCTTGAACAGCAGTTGTGGCCCTTTTTCTCCCTTGTCCTGGCCTTCTTGAGTATGCCTGAGTTTCCCGATGTCTCTTCAAGTCACGGGATACGGTCGATTGATTAACACCAAGACGCTGACTGATGTAACGCTGACTCCTACCTTCTTCTGCAAGTGTAACCACAATCACAGCTTCTTCACTGCTTAAAATAAGATTCGGACGTCTCTCCATATTCATTCTTCACTATTTAGCACTTAATTTTAACAATTACTTGAAAACAAACTCAAAAAGAAATTTTATATGAACCTTTCTTACAGTCAGAATAATGAAAAGTGCTTCATTTTATTTATTGACAGAAAACCATGAGAACAAAAGACAAAACACAACATGTAAAACAGCATGCTTGATAAGATTTCTTATTGTAAAAATATGTTTGTGTTCAAAGAAAACTCGATTCCAAGATATGAAAAAAATCACATATGATGCGTTAATTTCTTTCGCCAGTGTATATATCCAAATATCAAATGTGTGTGCTTGGTTGATGGATGTGGTGGTCTGAGGAGCTCAAAATAAGAGTGAAATAATTGTCGTTATCTTCTGTCCTCCTTGCACGCACACTTGGTTTTTCATTTCATTTATTTAATCATTTTCACTCATTTTCATCCTGAGCTATTGCGCCGTTACCTTATTTGGTATGATAATGAAAAAACACACAACTTTTACCTAAACACTTTTCACCTTAGCTCTTTTGTTTATGATCAGTATACGAAAAAGCCTAGGGGAGATATTTATTTAATGATCACTCACAAATTGCTGCCTTATTAGTAACTTAATTAAAAAGGTTTCAAATAAAAGATAATAGAAAAACACAACATAACATTTTGTATAATCACTTTTCACCTCAGTTGTTTTGTTTATGAACTAAAAACTAAAAAATCTAGTGGAGATCAACAACTCACCGACTATGCCTTTCGACATCTCAATTAATAAATGTTTCAAACAAAAGTTGTAGCCAACAATTAAATAAACCACTTTTACCGTAACACTTATCACCTCATCTCTTTTGTTTTTGTTCAGTAAACCGAGAATGATTTTTTTGATATATTTTGGGAATCACTCCTTAACTGTAGCTTTATTATCGATTCAATCAAACAAAGGGTCAAACAAAAGTTGCAGAGGACGAAAAAATACGCAATTTTATAATAATTTGAAAATTTACGTACGAGTGACTTCCACTCCCAGACTAAGCATGAAGTAAAATTTCGAGTTTAGAAAAGCCCTGAGCAAAATTTGGCTCGGTTGCGCAGCGACCGAGCCAAATTTTGCGGGCTTTTCTAAACTCGAAATTTTACTTCATGCGCCACGCGTATTAAACACTGATTTCAAGTGAAGTTTAAAATATAGAAACATATCAACTTAATCAAAAAATGTCTCAAATAAAAGATATAGCCAAGGCAAAAACACACAACATTTGTATAAACAATTTTAACTTTAGCTATTTTGTTTTTGATCAAGAAACGAGAAAGTCTAGCCCAAATTTATTCCTTAACTGTAGCTTTATTATCGATTCAATCAAACACAGCTTCTAACAAAAGTTGCAGACAACGAAAAAATACGCAATTTCGTGATAATTTGAAAATTTACTAACGAGTGGCTTCCACTCCCAGACTAAGCATGACGTAAAATTTCGAGTTTAGAAAAGCCCTGAGCAAAATTTGGCTCGGTCGCGCAGCGACCGAGCCAAATTATGCGGGCTTTTCTAAACTCGAAATTTTACTTCATGCGCCACGCGTATTAAACACTGATTTCAAGTGAAGTTTAAAATATAGAAACATATCAACTTAATCAAAAAATGTCTCAAATAAAAGATGTGATTGAATCGATAATAAAGCTACAGTTAAGGAATAAATCTGGGCTAGACTTTCTCGTTTCTTGATCGAAAGCAAAATAGCTAAGGTTAAAATTGTTTATACAAAAGTTGTGTGTTTTTTCCTTGGCTACATCTTTTATTTGAGACATTTTTTGATTAAGTTGATATGTTTCTATATTTTAAACTTCACTTGAAATCAGTGTTTAATACGCGTGGCGCATGAAGTAAAATTTCGAGTTTAGAAAAGCCCGCATAATTTGGCTCGGTCGCTGCGCGACCGAGCCAAATTTTGCGGGCTTTTCTAAACTCGAAATTTTACTTCATGTGCTATGCGTATTAAACACTGATTTCAAGTGATGTTTAAAATATAGACACATATTAACTTAATCAAAAAATGTCTCAAATAAAAGATGTAGCCAAGGAAAAAACACACAACTTTTGTATGAACAATTTTAACCTTAGCTATTTTGTTTTTGATCAAGAAACGAGAAAGTCTAGCCCAGATTTATTCCTTAACTGTAGCTTTATTATCGATTCAATCAAACACAGCTTCTAACAAAAGTTGCAGACAACGAAAAAATACGCAATTTCGTGATAATTTGAAAATTTACTAACGAGTGGCTTCCACTCCCAGACTAAGCATGAAGTAAAATTTCGAGTTTAGAAAAGCCCTGAGCAAAATTTAGCTCGGTCGCGCAGCGACCGAGCCAAATTTTGCGGGCTTTTCTAAACTCGAAATTTTACTTCATGCGCTATGCGTATTAAACACTGATTTCAAGTGATGTTTAAAATATAGACACATATTAACTTAATCAAAAAATGTCTCAAATAAAAGATGTAGCCAAAGAAAAAATACACAACTTTTGTGTAAACATTTTTAACCTTAGCTATTTTGTTTTTGATCAAGTAACGAGAAAGTCTAGCCCAGATTTATTCCTTTAGTAATAATGGCATTTAATGTAAAGAAATGCAGTGTAATATCAAAAAAATAATCTATTATCAAAAATATTATCTAATGCTACCCACTGAGAATAGGCGGCAAAATATTTCAGCCTACCGGCGGCAAAACCGTAAATCCGCCACTGCGCGAGTCGACTAAGACCCTTTTTGAAAAATGTCGATGTGTACGTGTATCTGTCGGCGGTCTACCGCAAAAATCACTTAATATATTTAGAGTAGAACAATTCTTATTGATAATGGGTGATTTATAAAAATAAAGATTCTTGATAAAGATAAAGAGGTTGTTAATATTAGAATGATACAGAGAGTAGTTTATTTAAAATAAGCTTTTTATTGCAATCTTATGAAATGAAATGGTTTTGGTAAAAATGTGGAAACCGGACGTAAATGTGGAAAGTTGCGACGGGGTTTTAGTTAGTTAATATTTCTTTGATTCTTAGCATTAAAAATTAAAAAATATCGAGAATATCGAAACAATTGGAAATGTATTTATTTAATTATTGCCATTCTTTATAAGAATAAAATGAAATTTTTAAAAATTAATAAAACTGAAAAAAATTCCACAAGAGTCGATAAATGTAGCAAAATTTTCGTAAATATGTTCGCCGACACATTTTGACACATAGTTAAAAATCATTAAAAAGTGTTAATGATTGAGATGATCGAAAACATTGACAAAATTAATTAACGTTTCATCAACATTTAAAAAATAATCAAATATTTATTCGTTGGTTTTTAAAAGCTTTAAACGAGTATTTTCCACTCCCCGATTAAGCTTGAAGTAAAATTTTGAGTTTGGAAAATCCTCAAAATTTGGTTCGATTTGATGTAAAGCATAGAATGTACGTCTTCAGCATACTGCTTTAGCAGTATATTTTGAACATCACTTGAAATCAAAGTTTCATACACATGACGCATGAAGTAAAATTTCGAGTTTAGAAAAGCCTGATTTGGATTGGTCGCTTCGCTACGCGACCAATCCAAATTTTCAGGCTTTTCTAAACTCGAAAATTAACATTTTTGATGTTGACATTAAATGACATATTTGACATTAGATGGCATTTGATATTTTTTTACTTTTTTGACATTAGACGACAATTTTAACATTTATATTTTTGATATTAGATATTTACTTTTTTAACATTAGATGACAATTTTTATATTATTAGATAAGGTTTTTGACATTATTACTGATTTTGACAGAAATTATCGTTTTTGTCAGAACATTTTTGTAAAACTCTCTCGTGCTGATATAAAATGATAATTTTGACGTAAATCGATTTTTACTTCATGCGCCACACCAAATTTTTGATGTTTTTGATATTTTTTATTTTTACGAGATGACATTTTGGTAATTTTGATGTTTTTGACAATTTTAAATAATTTTTAAAATTTTGACATATTTTGATAATTTTGAAAACTGAAAACAATATTAATATTTTTTTTTATTTTCAACCACTTGAAATTAGTGTTTAATACGCGTGGCGCATGAAGTTAAATTTCGAGTTTAGAAAAGCCCGCATAATTTGGCTCGGTCGCTGCGCGACCGAGCCAAATTTTGCTCAGGGCTTTTCTAAACTCGAAATTTTACTTCATGCTTTCGTCTGGGAGTGGAAGACAGTCGTTCGTAAATTTTCGAATTATCATAAAGTTGTATATTTATTATCAAAAAAATCTTTCTCGGTTTATTGAACGAAAACAAAAGAGCTGAGGTGAAAAGTATTCAGGTAAAAGTGGCTTATTTTTTCGTTAGCTACAACTTTTGTTTAAAGCATTTTTTGATTGAGACCTCGAAAGCCATAGTCGGCGAGTTGTTGATCTCCACTAGATTTTTTTAGTATCTAGCTCATAAACAAGAACTGAGGTGAAAAGTGATTAAACAAAAGTTTGGGTTGTGTTTTTCATTATGTTTTGTTTGAACTTTTTTTGATTAAGTTACTAATAAAGTAGCAATTTGTGAGTGATTATCAAATAAATATCTCCCCTAGGCTTTTTCGTATACTGATCACAAACAAAAGAGTCAAGGTGAAAAGTGTTTAGGTAAAAGTTCTATGTTTTTTCATTATCTACAACTTTTGTTTGAAACATTTTTTGAAAAACTAAAACATAATGTGATACATTGAGGAATAGGTAAACAATAAATTTATAAAATTTTGAAGAGATTTTGCTTGAAAATGTTTACAAAAAAGTTTTAAATGAGCAAATATATGCCAAAAAAGAAAAATAGTATTATCTTTTTGAAATGTTTTTAGTCTCACAAAGATCTTAATCATTACAGAGTTTTTCGTTGTTAATATAATTGAAATTTGTTTAATAAAAAAACCTAAATATCTAATGACTTCTGGTGATTTTTAACACAAGACCTTTAGACATTTGATGCTATAAATAATATTAAATAACTGAAATAAGTATTTATTTTTTAATATATTCGTAAAATATACGGTAAACAATGTAAAATAATTATAATATCTAGGAAATAACAATACAAGAAATATTATGTTATTATTATATATTTTATCATAATTTAATATTAAAAACAAATGTAGGAAATCATGATTTAATTAAAGTGATAAATAACACCATTCCCGATCTTATTTAGACGAAAACATATCGTTCTAGATTAACTTTAATGTGAGGCATTTTAAAATTTCTAATTTTTTTAAAAACATACAAAGAGAGCATGTAATAGTGCAAACCGCGTTTACAATGAGGATAAATGATGACCACGCATTCAGCCCGCGAGAAAACAGCGAGCAGAGCAGAGCTGGGCAGGATTCGAATCATTCAAGATTCGAATCCTGGATTCGAATCCTTTTAGAGGATTCAAAAGAGATATTCGAATACTTTAGTTAAACTGGATTCGTGATCCGGATTCGTTACACTTTTTTAAAATGATTAGTGTTCGAATCCAAATGCTGGTGATTCGAATCCTCATAAAAGGATTCGAATCCTCGTAAAAGGATTCGGATCCTCGTAAAAGGATTCGAATCCTCGTAAAAGGATTCGAATCCTCATAATAGGATTCGAATCCTCATAAAAGGATTCGAATCCTCATAAAAGGATTCGAATCCTCGTAAAAGTATTCGAATCCTCATAAAAGGATTCGAATCCTTATAAAAGGATTCGAATATTTACAAAAGGATTCGAATAGTTACAAAAGGATTCGAATCGTCAAAAATAATTCGAATTAATCGTAAGGATTAACATGAAAAATTTGTTTTGTATGCTTTTAAATTTCTCGTTAAATCACTGTTTTATACGCGTGGCGCATGAAGTAAAATTTCGAGTTTAGAAAAGCCCCGTGAAAATTTGTCTCGGGTCGCTGCGCGACCCTCGACAAATTTTCTACGCTGGGCTTTTCTAAACTCGAAATTTTACTTCATGCTTAGTCTGGGAGTGGACGACACTCGTTTGTAAGTGATAAAATCAATTAAATTAATGATTTGTGTCAAATTTAACAGATTTGAGATTTGTAAATTTTGTAGCTTTCGCGACTTATGTTACTTGTAAGGTAACTGTTTGTAACGACCGGAATAAAATGAATGTCACCGAATAAAATATTAACTTCTAAACAACTCGTATATTCAAAATCAACCTAACGCTTACAGGTCTAAAAACATAATGAATTTTTACAAGAAAATATACAAAAATAGAGGGAGTATTTAATAGTGGGGGGCGAAAACGTCTTCGTTTCCTCCAGGGTGGAGATTTGGCATCGTTGCAGGGTCAGGTAGAAACAACAGGAACTATCCCGTTCGTCCCTAGGCGTACAAGGGTGCACATTTTTCTAAGAACTGGTCAAGCAAATCCGTGCTTACGCATAAATTAGCGACTGTGCCATTGTCCGTACTTCTCCACTGGGGGTGTATGAAATATCGTATTTCGGTAAACGGACGAGAATTTTTAAAGTAATAAAAATTCCTCGTCTAATCCGAACAAGATTTTTAATTGTTTTTCGGTAATTGCGCCGAATATGAATTGACATTCCCAATCAAATTTTTACACTTAACATGTCGATTTATAACATTTTTATAAGATTTTCAACAAATCGATATTTTCATAAAATTATCCTTATTTCGAGATTTTCGTCGATTAATCAAATTTTTATCAGATTTTGCAATATTTCCTCAATTTTCCTTAATTTATCGAATGTTGATGACATTTTCAATATATCGAGATTTTTAATTAATTTGTGAAAATGTTTATCAGATTTTCAACATATCTTGATTTTTGATAATTTGTCATTTTTATCGATTTATAAAATTTTGATGAAATTTTCGATTTTTCGAGATTTTCTCGTCAAATATATAAAATGTTGATATGTAAGATTTTCAATATTTTTATTCAGATTTGTAACGATTTTCAAAAATTATTGAATCATTATTTGAACACACAAATTTGAGATTTTTTTTTTCTACAAGACATATTTAATCATTTTTGACATTGAATGACATTTTTGATATTCTTTACCTTTTGAGATGACATTTTTGACAATAGATTATATTCTAGATATTAGACTACGTTTTTTGACATTAGACGACATGTTTCACATTAGATGTTACTTTTGATAAACAATGAAATTTTTTACTTATTTACTATTTCTGATGTTGACACTAAATGACGTATTTGACATTAGATGGCAGTTCTGACATGTTATATTTTTTTACTTTTTTGACAGTAGACGACAATTTTGAATTTTGATATTTTTGATATTACATATTTACTTGTTTTACATTAGATAACAATTTTTATATTATTAGATAACTTTTTTGACATTATTACTGATTTTAACTGAAATTTTCGTTTTTGTAAGAACGTTTTTGTCAAACTGTCACGTACTGACATAAAATGATAATTTTAACGTAAATCGATTTTATCAGCACGCCAAATTTTTGACGTTTTTGATATTTTTTATATTTACGAGATGACATTTTGGTCATTTTGTTTTTGGCAATTTTAAATAATTTTGACATATTTTGATAACTTTTAAAACTGAAAACAGTTTTAATATGTTTTTATATTTTTAACTTTACTTGAAATCAGTGTTTAATACGCGTGGCGCATGAAGTAAAATTTCGAGTTTAGAAAAGCCCCGTGAAAATTTGTCGAGGGTCGCGCAGCGACCCGAGACAAATTTTCACGGGGCTTTTCTAAACTCGAAATTTTACTTCATGCTTAGTCTGGGAGTGGAGACACTCGTTCGTAAATTTTCGAATTATCATAAAGTTGTGTATTTATTTTCAAAAAAAATCTTTCTCGGTTTATTGAACAAAAACAAACGAGCTGAGGTGAAAAGTGTTTAGGTAAAAGTGGTTTATTTTTTCGTTGGCTACAACTTTTGTTTGAAACATTTTTTGATTTAGACGTCGAAAGCCATAATCGGCGAGTTGTTGATGTCCACTAGATTTTTTAGTTTCTAATTCAGAAACAAAAGAGCTGACGTGAAAAGTGTTTAGGTAAAAGAGGTATATTTTTTCGTTGGCTACAACTTTTGTTTCAAACATTTTTTGACTTTGACGTCGAAAGCCATAGTGGAATTCGTTTAATCAAAAAACATCTAATGATTTCTGGTGATTTTCAACGCAAGACTTTTAGACATTTGATGGTATAATTAATATTGAATTAAGTATTTATTTTTAATATATTCGTAAATATAACAATGTGAAATATTTATTTAATTAAAATATTTAGAAAATAACAATACAATAAATTTTATATTATTATTATTATTATACTGGGTGTCCGTATTTCAACAGAAAGTATGGGGATTTCGGTTATTTAAAGAAATAGAGAGTCGGTTAAATTGGGGCAAAGTTGCATAATTTAGGGCCAAATAATAACCCAAAAACAAGTTTGAAATATCTTATTTCCTTAATGAGATATTGTCAAAAAACGTATTTTTGAAAATTCGTTTTTATTTTTTTATTCAAAACTATTGAATCCAGGCATTTACAACTTTGACATTATAGGCACTTTTTAACGATAAATCCAGTAACATATTTTATTCTAATAATATATATTCTCTATAACATTTTCCTAGAGACCATAGCTAACTTTTGTTTTTCTTATGAGCGCTATTTTGGATTTTGATATTTTTTGGAAGAATATTTTTTACTGAATTCAATGATGTATCACACTTATAGTTTATTGTACATTTTATATGTAAAATTTTAATCTTTTGGTTTTTCAAAGTGTGCCTTGGAAACAGTTGAGTAACTCACTTATTTGGCAACTCCTAGGACCCATAATTTGCTTACACATCACCTCTGAAGACGGGCATCCGACGATACATACTTTAACTGGTGTGACATATTTTAAAGTAACGAGTGTCTTCCACTCCCAGACTAAGCATGAAGTAAAATTTCGAGTTTAGAAAAGCCCCGCGTAGAAAATTTGTCGAGGGTCGCGCAGCGACCCGAGACAAATTTTCACGGGGCTTTTCTAAACTCGAAATTTTACTTGATGCGCCACGCGTATAAACCATTGATTTGAAGTGTAGTTCAAAAACACACAAATACCTCTTTAATCAGAGTAACACAGAAATTTAGTCTGTTATCAACGATGTTCAGTGTTAATAATAAATAATTAGGTTGTGAATATTTTTGTTAAAACAACTGATAACGATATTGGTATGTTAATGGTTGTAAAAAAATAATAAAATCAAATTTATTCTTAAACGATTTGTATTCGTGATTCGAAAAAACAGGATTCGAATCTTTGAATCGAATCATATTTATCTCTTACGAATCCTTTATTCGAGTATTCCTCATTCGAATCATATCAGGTGATTCGGATTCGTGATTCGAATCCTTTTAACGAGGATTCGTCCCAGCTCTGGAGCAGAGGCATGAAAATGATCAAGGTCATTCCCCAACAGAACGTTCTCTATATTTCGCCATTTTGGTCATAAAGAACGTGCTCGAGAATTTTCGCCAACTTACAACATTAGACCAACTTAGGTATAAAGGATTGTATTGATATATTATCCGGTAATTCTATACATTATCCCTTTTGCCAGACCTAAATAGTGGTGTAACATAGCTTCTCTTCCAAAAGTCAGGAAATATATTTAGTGTGGCAGAAGCATCAAATAAAATAAATAATGGCAATGTGATAGAAAAATACAATTTTTTGAAAATAGTGATGGGATTCCGTCAGGGCAATTGCAGCTATTCAAATCATTCATTCCATGAAATATATCACTTTTAAATAAGTTTATTGGCATCTAGGTTGCTTCAGAAGTGCTAGGAAATGTCGGTATAAATGCAGGTTTATTAGTACTGTACACTGTGGAAAAATAGTCCGCAAATAAATTAACACATTCAGAACCACTGATGCTACGGTTGTCGTTAAAGTACAGGGTGGGGCAGAAAAACCTATAAGATTTCAAAACGTTATAAAATTAAAAGCACTCAACTTGACAAAAAAAAATGTTTATTAACATATCGTAAATTTTATGCCATTTTTAAATTTAAGTTTTGAAAAGTACATCACTCAAATGTCGTCCTTGGGAGCGGATACACTGATTTAGGCGCTCGCGGTAGCTTTCCATGACTTTCACCGTCATTTCCACAGGAATTTCTTCAATTGCCCGAGCAATTTCCCTTCGTAAAACAAGAAGGATCCTTGGTCGATACTAGAATACCTTCGATGTGAGGTAACCCTAAAGGAAGAAGTCACATGGAGTGAGATCCGGTGAGCGCGGCGGCCAGCCAATATCACCTCTCAGGGAAATGAGGCGTCCGGGAAACATTTCCCTGAGAATGTCCATTGATCGTCGCGATGTGTGGGCGGTTGCACCATGCTGTTGAAACCACACATTTTCCACGCCATTTTCTTCCATTTTGGGTTGAAGAAAATTTTCCAGCAAGAAACAATAGCGCTCGCTGTTGACCGTTACGGTTTGCCCATTTTCTTCAAAAAAGTAAGGCCCCCAGACGCCTAGGCGGGAAAGAGCACACCACACAGTCACTTTTGGGCCATGGAGGGGTTTCTGATGGATTTCCTGAGGATTTTCGTCACTCCAATATCGAAAATTCTGCCTGTTTACGGCGCCACAAAGGTGAAAATGGGCTTCGTCCGTGAAGAGCACAACATCGTCTATTGGGAGTTCTCGGAGATCGCGACACAGGTTCATGCGGGTTTCAAAATCCCTTTCAATTAATTCCTGTGCAACAACCATTTTGTAGGGATGCATTTTGAGGTCCCGGTGCAAAATTCGCCGAATACTGCGGTTGGAAATCGCCAAAGCGAGCGAATGTTTTCGTGCCGAACGACGCGGGGAACGTTCAATCGCGGCTCTCACATTGGCCACGTTTTCAGGTCCTGTTGCTGTCCTGGGACGTGCAGGCGACTTCTTTTTCAATGCTGAACCCGTCTGTCGAAAATTTGACACCCACACTTTAATCGTAGCGTGATGTGGAACAGGATCATGACGCCCGAGTCCGAAATGAATTCGAAAAGCACGTTGTGTAGCAATTATCGAACCGCCGTTTTCGATAAACCGCTCAATAACAAAAGCACGATGTTCACCAGACCAAGGCATGTTGACTAATAACAAATGGCATAAAACCGGCTTTCTAACGGTTTTTACCCCACTACTCTACCTGTTCCCTCTTCTGAGAAAAAGGGATTTGAAATCGGATAGCTTTTTCTGCCCCTCCCTGTACATTATATTCGGAAATTTAGAAACGGAGTTAGTTACTTTTACAAAACTCCAGAATTTTTTTGGATTATTGGTAATGTCATTATTTACAGAATTGATATATTGACCATATAGTTGATTAGATGTACAGGGTGAGCGAAACTCGATGTCTCAGCTCTATTATAAAAAAAGGAAAAACGATAGAAAAAATCTGAAAAGAGGTTTATAAATGGGATTGAGTAAGGTCCATTTTAAGCCAAAATTGCATATTATTCTAAATTTGGAAACTGATGTAATGACTTCATCGAATATTTTTTTCCCAGAAACCTACTTATATTTTTGGCTATATGAAAAGAGCTAATTTTTCTGAATAAACTTTGCAGAGAAGAAAATTTGGTATCTTCTTTCGTTAAAAAATTATAAGCAAACTTAGCAAAAAGTATTATCAAAATTTCACAATTGTCACGACTTAAACAAGTAGCCTTTGGAAGCAAATAAAGTCGCATCTGTCAATAACTAAACTAATGGTTGATAAATATTCTTTTGTTGTTATTTGATTTTGAAAAATGTTAACCAAAAAGCCGACATGTTATTAGTTTATGGAGAATCTCAAAAGAACCCTAGAAGAGCAGTTCAGTTATACCCCCAGAGATGCCCTGAACGTGTTATTCCAACCTTAAAAATATTTGCAAGATTGGAACGCAATTTACTTGCAAATAACTCTGCTCGAAAGGGAACACAAATTGCCAAAAGGGTTCATTCTGACAATACTGTTACCACTGTTTTGCAGTATTTTCAAGACCATTCAAGGAACTCGATTCGGCAAGCCTGTCGTGACTTGAATTTAAAATATAGTTCGGTACGACAAATTTTGAAGGAAAAATTTTCATAAAATCCAATTCTATACAATTCAATTTATTTATTTTTAAATAGGAGTATGATACTTTTATGGGTGAGTCAAGTTTGATTGTAGATGTGTGCGATGTGTGTATCGGTTAGTGAGAAATACAGAAAACTGTTATTTGAAATTCACTCACACTTAGACGCCACTTTTTATATATGTGAATATAAAATTGAATAATTTGACGAATAAGGCACCTTTCTTCACACTTTTATTTGAATTACCAAATGTACATTTCGGACACAAAGTGACTATTATCAATGGATTAACAGCCCCCCGAAATTTTCAATATTTCCATTTTGGAAAATTTCTGCGAAGATTTTGAAATTTTCAAAAATTTTAGTACTTGAATATTTCGGGAGAGATTCGTAGTTTAAAAACCAAAATCCCTTCTCTTGGCTACAGCCTTGTAGGTGCTAGAGGACTTTCGCCAGGATATTACAGCGGCTTGTGCAGCAAGCTCCATTGAAACATTGACCGATGTAAACTGTAGCGATCACTCGTCATTCTGTTATCTGTCTGACTGCCAACGGCCAACATTTTGAACATCTAAAGCAGTGGTCTCCAAACTACGGCCCGCGGGCCAAATCCGACCCGCGACTTGCATGAATCCGGCCCGCGATTGTTTGTATTTTTTTGTAAATGTCATATTTTGAAATATTGTAACAATTGTTCCTTAGATTTTTCATAATTTTATAAAATTAATCGGATCTTGGCCGACTTTATTATGTAGAATTGTATTTGTGGCCCGCGAAGAAGATAGTTTGGAAACCCAGGATCTAAAGTAACTATGTGCTTAACTGGAGACAGTATTACATGTGTAATCAGTATATAAATGTAAAACCAACACAATAAATACATTTTTCTGGCGGAGTCTGTATATTATTAATAAGTGGCATAATATTTTGTTTTAGTTAGCATTGAGCAATATATGAGCAGTTATGTTCTAAATATTCTAAAACAATATTTCTATAGCCAACTCTGAATCAAAAATTGTGCCCATGAGATTCATACAGGGTGTCCTGATTAAGCAGTCGATCCATAGGTATTTTTTAAACAGTAAGGCCCGGTATTTCAATCGATAGTTAACTGTCGATTGGGAGTTAACTCAGAGTTGAAAGTGTGTTGTATGTATTTCAAATTATGATTAATATCTTATTTTCAGTTAACTTTAAGTAATCTTTACTAATATGTAGGTATCAGTTAACTCTTGGTTACCTGACATTTCATTTGACGTCAGTGTAATATTTTGTTAATATTAAATCAATGATCAATTACAATGAATGATTATGACATACATGTGTTTAGTGACGACGAAGAAGTGTCTTTAAGAAAACAGAGAGTAGTCAGAGATAGAGTAAATCATTTTGAAAAATGGGATCAAAAGGAATTCTTTCAAAGGTTCAGATTATCGCCAAGAACTGTAGAAAACATCATCGAAGAAATTGACGACCTTATAAAATATCCAACCCAAAGGTATTACCAATAGTTAGAAATATCACATAAAACTCTATTCCATTATTTTAAAAATGATGCTCTGTCTTCAGCTGATCAATTATTGCTAGCACTCAGGTTTTATGCAACTGGTGCTTTCTTCACTACTGTCGGAGATGGAAGTGGTGTGCATAAATGCACGGCCAGTAAAGTAATTAAGAGAGTTAGCTTTGCTTTGGCAAGTTTACGTCCTCGAATAATAAAAATGGTGATGTGTCCATCATAGTACTTTACCCCGTAAATTGCGTATTAAATCACTTTCAAAATATTTGTAGCATTATTATTTTCAAAATGTCTTCAACTTTTTGATAACTACAACTTTTATTTGAAACATTTTTCAATTGTATCAACACATACACTGAGAGAAACCAATGACCAAAAGAACATTATTTATTAATTATCTCAAAAACTAAGAGTGCTATGACAAAAAGTGAAGATACAAAAAATCTTTAGTTTTTCATTTCCTACAACTTTTATTTGAAACATTTTTCAATTGTATCGACACATACACTGTCACACACCAATAACTAGATAAAACACACAACTTTTGAAATATCTCAAAAACTAAGAGTGCTATGACAAAAAATAAATGAACAATACATCTTCATTTTGTTATTATCTACAACTTTTATTTGAAAGAATTTTTTGTTTGATGAACATTTATTGAATAAATCTGAAAAAACTGAAAAACGCTACGAGTAAAGTACCACTTCCGGTTTTCCGATTTTCAGTTCTTCCGATTGTACCAAAAAGCTTAAGTTTCAAGTTTCATCTCGATATCTTTAGCGGTTTTTGCGGTACAGCGCACACAGACTCACACACAGACAGACAGACATTTTTCAAAAATGGTCTTATTCGACTCAGGGGACCTCAAAACGGATATTTCCGCTAAAATGTTTGATTCGAAAATTTTCACGAAAACAATACTTTCCCTTTGTATTACATACGGGGGAAAGTAAAAATGCCAAGCACAGAAGAAGAAAGATTAGAATGTAAAAGAGACTAGATTTCCTATGTGCATTGGAGCAATTGATTGCAGTCATGTTAAAATTTTATGACCAGGAGGCAATAGAGCAGAGATTTTTAGAAATAGAACGTGCAAACAGTATCTGATGCCAATCTGAAAATAATGGATATTGTGGCTAGATGGCCAGGATCTACGCACGACGCCCATATTTTTAGAAATTCAAGTATTATGAATCGATTTGAACAAAATGAATTTGGTCACAACTCCGTTCTTGTAGGAGACAGCGGATATCCTTGTAAAAATTATCTTCTTACACCCTTATTGCAAACAAGAACACCAGCAGAAAATCTATATAACGAATCACAAATACGTACCAGAAATCCTGTGGAAAGGTGCTATGGTGTATGGAAACGAAGATTTCCTGGACTTGCTGCAGGACTTAGAACAAATTTAGAAACTACTCAAGCCGTTATAGTTGCTACCGCAATACTACATAATATTGCATGTGACGAAAATGAAAAAGTACCAGACATAACTGATGAAGAAAATCATGCAATAAACTTAGTAAATAATAACCCACCAGATCAAAACAATATCGTTAATAATAATCAAATAAGAAACAATACTTTCAGACAACATTTAATACAAAAATATTTTTTTAACTTACAATAAATAAATATTATTACTTAATTATTATCACGCAATACATACAACATACAACAATTTATTCAAAAAACAAATTAATAAATATATTATTTATTATTTGCCCTAACTGTTTTCAATTATTTATGAAATTACTCATTTTTGCTTCTTTAAGTTGCAGTTTAAGTTTTAATATTTTCATTTTTATCTCATGTTCTTCTAAAAACTTTTGTCTCTGAAGTCTTACAAACTCCAGTTTTTCCTTAATTAACAACTCATTTATAATTAATTTTTTGTAAGCAATTTTTTTCTTTCCTATTTTTAATCTTTTATTTGGTTGTTTTTGTGGGCTATAGGTAGACCAGTCGTCATCGGTTTCTGTTGTTCCTACAAAAATTGTGTGAAAAATTACATAGATAATATATTGTACAGTTTTTTACTATTGCTCATTTCCACATTTTCATTATTTGTCTGATTGATAATAGTAGGAGTAAATGTTTCCTCTGGCAATTCATCTAAAAAAAAAAAAAACACAATTAATAAGAATATTTCATTTTTAAAATGTACCAACAGCTAGGATATTACTACGCTACCACTAACATTCAGTAATTTCTACAACATTTTCTTTAGGGTTAGAAAGACTTTCATCAGGTGAGCCAATAACAATGTAATTCGCATTAGATGGTCCGGCTTGATGAGCTTGTACACCTAATGAAAATAAACCATTTATAATGATAAATTTCATAAAAAGTAACCTTATACTTACTGTCAGAATCGAAGTTGTTCTTAAGACCACAAATTTGATCTTCTCCTAAAATTCTTTCAATAAAATTATCGAGGTCTGTTATGGCATATAGTTTAGAATCACCACCACCGGTTTTATTTAGTTCCCTTTTGTTGTGTAATAATTTGGTTTTGTATAGTTTCTTTAAATTTGTATATTTTTGTTTTAATATTTGTTTGGATCTGAATACACCATCGTTTGCCGCATTGAACGAGTTTTCGATATGAGTCCACGCTTTTACTTTTTCTTGCCATAAAACACTGCCACTCTTCTTATTTTCTATAATATTCTTGTATTTCTCAACAAATTCCAACAGCAAATGTTCTTCTTTATAAGTGAAATTCGGTGTCCTTTTTGTTTCATTTACTTGCTGGGAGGTTTTATTCATTTTTATGCTTAATAAATCACCACCAGCAACAGCAGGTGACCAAACACTGATAAACGATATTGACAATTTAAGTGTGATTTTGACAGAGGTCAGAATTGCCACTCTAATGAAATTTTGATGAAATGAGAGTTACTAAACCAAAACTTTCAAATACTTGAAATACATAAACATAATTTTACTATGAGTTAACTAGTGGTAAAACTTTACCGTTAGTTTGTAAACCTAAAAGTTAACTATCAATTGAAATACCGGCCCTAAGAGATAAAGAATTGGTTAAATGGGAAAACATTTGCAGGACAGTTAGTACTATCTATGTCCGGTGTAAAAAAGGTTATGTTAAAAAATTATCCTTCTATCATCAATAATCAAGTTATAAAAGAAAATAAAACATCGTTTTTTTCGCTGTGTGCTCTGAACCTTCAACTATTTTGTTTACACTGGTCATAGATAGTACTCATTGTCCTGCATATTTTCTCCCATTTAACTGATTTTCTATTTCTCGCAGTTTAAAAGATACCCATGCATCGACTGTACCTATACAGGATACATGATATTTTTCTAATATAATAAGGAATTTACATGTAAAAATTTTAAATTTTTTCTGAAATTTGAAATCATCATTTTATTAAAAATATCTAACACATAAAATAAAATTACCCTTTGCTGAACCATAACATGCATAAAATTCCAAAGCAGTTTGTATATTTATCAAGAATATGAATTTGTGTTCAGTACTCATTCATTCACCGGATAACTATATATTGTACGCGTTTCAGGCTTGACGATGCTACTTGAGCTAAGGGGCATTAGATGGCGTTTAAGCTTTCAAAACATATGCAAATTATATTTATGATCTCTTTACTAAAAAAAACAGTATTAAAAAACTTATTAATAATTTGCTTTGTATTGGAACATTACTTTTTCTATACAAATCTTCTTTCCTTAGCCGAGCGGGCCTAGTTTTGAGGCGCCATACACCCGCCTTAAGTTTAATGCCATAACATCTATTAAGTTTTAATGGTAACACTTACTCGACATTAGTGTGCCCCTCAAGATGTTTTTCTAAAAGACAGAAACACAAATAATGCACTTCTTTGTTAATTATGTTATTATATTACATTTCATTACATTTTTCTCTTAGTCAATGAATGAGACCTTTATAACATTAGTGCAAAACGTTCATTATTAGTTGTAGCCCTCAAATATTTATCTACAATCATAAATATATAATGTACACTTTTGTGTTCATTTATCTATGTATAATGTATTACCTTTTCAATTTTAATTTTCTGCATCTGCTTTCATAAATTAGCCAGTCAGCAATTTTGCCGCCGGTAGGCTGAAATATTTTGCTGTCTAGTCTCAGATTGTATTTTTGATATTAGACTACGTTTTTTAACATTAGCTGACATTTTTTACAATAACATTTTGATGAACAATGACCTTTTTTTTACTTTTTTATCATATTTTTGACATTAGATGGCAGTTTTAACATTTGATATTTTTTTTGCTTTTTTGACATTAGACGGCAATTTTGGCATTTGATATTTTTGATATTACATATTTACTTTTTGAACATTAGATGACAACTTTTATATTATTAGATAACATTTTTGACACTATTACTGATTTCAACAAAAACTTCCGTTTTGTAATAAAATGTCAAACTGTCACGTTCTGACATAAAATGATAATTTTGATGTGAATCGATTTTATCAACACGCGAATTTAGGACGTTTCTGATATATTTTATATTTACGAGTTTTAAAAATTTGTGATATTTTGGTAATTTTGAGGTTTTTGACAACTATAAATAATTTTGACATATTTTGATGAACATAGGAAATTTTCTATGGTCTAAATTTATATGTTCAGAGATAAAAAAAACGCATTGTACATTGACTCTCTTTATCTTGACAATATTGAGTGCAATACTGTCATACTCTCACTGTACTGAAATTCAAATCGCACATTGACTGTACGTAAATCAATAAAATGTTAAATTTAAATTAATAATAAAGCTACAGTTGATGAGTGATTAGAAAAATGTATCCCAAAAAATCTTTTTCGGTTTATTGAACAAAAACAAAAGAGCTAATGTGAAAAGTGTTAAGATAAAAGTTGTTTGTTTTTCCATTTTCAACAACTTTTGTTTGAAATGTTTCGATTCGGTCTATAATAACGCTACAGGTGGTGAGTGATAACGAGACTTTCTCGTTTCTTGATCAAAAACAAAATAGCTAAGGTGAAAATTGTTTATACAAAAGTTGTGTGTTTTTTCGTTGGCTACAACTTTTATTTGAGACAATTTTTGATCAAGTTGATATGTTTCTATATTTATAACTTCACTTGAAATCAGTGTTTAATGCGCGTGGCGCATGAAGTAAAATTACGAGTTTAGAAAAGCCCGCAAAATTTGGCTCGGTCGCTGCGCGACCGAGCCAAATTTTGCTCAGGGCTTTTCTAAACTCGAAATTTTACTTCATGCTTAGTCTCGGAGTGGAAGACACTCGTTCGTAAATTTTCGAATTATCATAAAGTTGTGTATTTTTTCGATGTCTGCAACTTTTGTTTGAAGTTTTGTTTGATTGAATCGATAATAAAGCTACGGTTGATGAGTGATTAGCAAAATATATTAAAAAAGTCTTTCACGGTTAATTGAACAAAATAAAAAGAGCTAAGGTGAAAAGTGTTTAGGTAAAAGTGGTTTATTGTTTCGTTAGTTACAACTTTTGTTTGAAACATTTTTTGATTAAGACGTCGAAAGCCATAGTCGGTGAGTTGTTGATCTAAACTAGATTTTTTTAGTTTCTAGTTCATAAACAAAAGAACTAAGGTAAAAAGTGATTATACAAAATTTTGTATTGTGTTTTTTTCATTATCTTTTATTTCATTTTTACTTTCCCCCGTATGTAATACAAAGGGAAAGTATTGTTTTCGTGAAAATTTTCGAATCAAAAATTTTAGCGGAAATATCCGTTTTGAGGTCCCCTGAGTCGAATAAGACCATTTTTGAAAAATGTCTGTCTGTCTGTGTGTGAGTCTGTGTGCGCTGTACCGCAAAAACCGCTAAAGATATCGAGATGAAACTTGAAACTTAAGCTTTTTGATACAATCGGAAGAACTGAAAAGCTTTTGGTGAAAATCGGAAAACCGGAAGTGGTACTTTACTCTTAGCGTTTTTCAGTTTTTTCAGATTTTTTCAATAAATGTTCATCAAACAAAAAATATTTTCAAATAAAAGTTGTAGATAATAACAAAATGAAGATGTATTGTTCATTTACTTTTTGTCATAGCACTCTTAGTTTTTGAGATATTTCAAAAGTTGTGTGTTTTATCTAGTTATTGGTGTGTGACAGTGTATGTGTCGATACAATTGAAAAATGTTTCAAATAAAAGTTGTAGGAAATGAAAAACTAAAGATTTTTTGTATCTTCACTTTTTGTCATAGCACTCTTAGTTTTTGAGATAATTAATAAATAATGTTCTTTTATCTAGTTATTGGTTTGTCTCAGTGTATGTGTTGATACAATTGAAAAATGTTTCAAATAAAAGTTGTAGTTATCAAAAAGTTGAAGACATTTTGAAAATAATAATGCTACAAATATTTTAAAAGTGATTTAATACGCAATTTACGGGGGAAAGTACTATGATGGACACATCACCATTTTTTTTTATTAAGTTACTAATAAAGCAGCAGTTTGTAAGTGATTATTAAATAAATATCTCGCCTAGGCTTTTTCGTATACTGATCATAAACAAAAGAGTTAAGGCGAAAAGTGATTAGGTAAAAGTTGTGTGTTTTTTCATTATCTACAACTTATGTTTAAAGCATTTTTTGAAAAACTATAGAATAATGTAATACATTAAGGAATAAGTAAGCAATAAATTTATGAAATTTCAAAAAGATATTGCTTAAAAAAGTTTTAAATCAGCAAATATATGTCAAAAAAATAGTATCAAAGGCTTTTTAAAAATTCTTCAGACTCACAAATTTCTTCATTATTTCAGAGTTTATCGTTGTTGACATAATTAAAATTCGTTTAATAAAAAATCGAATAATCTAATGATTTCTGGTGACTTTTAACATAAGACTTTTTAGACATTTGATGGTTTAGTGTTGGCAACACTACCCCCCAGGGGTATTCAGCCGAGAGAAATAAAGTTTCATGTCTATATAAAAATTCATAAAAGCCTCGAAAATAGGCATCCGTAAAAAATTTGCCGCCGTAGGCTTCAGCCTACTTAGCCTAATAGGAAATCCGCCACTGAAATTAGTGCAATAATATCAATTGAGTTATCTAAAAAAATATGCAGTTTTATTTTTAATGCAACTTTCTTTTATAAATACATTACTTCATCATTAAAATTTTCTGCTCTTAACCGAGGGGGCCCAGTTTTAAGGCGCCGGGCACCCACCTTTATATATTTGATGTCATTTGTCAAATGACAATAAAATCTGAGTTTTAATGGTAACACTTACTCGGCATCAGTGTTCACCCCAGATTTTATTTATCCTCACTCTTTATTTCCTGAAAGCAAATATCAATAATCACTTTAAACTAATGTGAAAAATAGCAACTGACTCACCTCTAATATTAATATTTTAAATTGCTTTTTCAATTGCAGGCAATAACATTTTATAGTAAAAACGATCTAATTGCTCTTTCATATTAGCTTCCCAAAAGTCGTCATCTCTTTCAATTACCTCTAAGTATGAATTATTTTGTGTCCATACTATGAAGTAGCACTTTTCCATTTTAGTTAAATGTAGTTGGCCTTGCGCTTGATAATAAAAATTGTGGTTTCTTTTTAAATGTAGGTTTCCATCATCTCTTACATATTAATGCATGATTTTGTGCTCTTGGAGGGAGATCCCGAGACAATGGAATATGTGCTGCACGAAAAGACCTGGCCAGGAGCTGGGATTTTGATTCATAATCTGTGTATTTTCGGCGCTACGTTTTTGTATAAATTATGTATTAAATATGACGATGAATAATCAGCTTATAATAGAATACTAATTAATTTACATGTATGTTTTGTAATCAGACATTTTCTGTTTTAATAAAAAGTTAAAAAAATAATATAATTTAATACAAAAATAACCATACTGAGCTCATATACAAACTAAAATCAAGGTAGCGTCAGATTTTAACATTTCCAATTATCTTTCAAAGACAGTTTTAAAATTTAGGTTAAATTCCACTAATCAATTACTCGTTCGGAATTTTATATTTTTGATTTGGTAAATTTTTACATTTTTGACAATTTGCCCTAAATTATGTAAGTAAGGTACGATTCACCAGAGGTGTCTCTTGGTTTCCTGGATTTTTAGTGCTTTCTGCACCAATACATGTAATACGAAAATAGTTTGATGTCGTCAGATTACGTGTGTGAAAAGAGACAGAAAACTTCATAATATATTTGCTATGGTTTATAGATGGAACATGCGAAAACGTATGGTCCGGTATGCAGCTTCAAAATTTTAAGGTTAAACGTCACATTTTGACAATGTCTTTGTAAAACTAAATCTGCAAAAACCCAGCAACAAATCATTTTAATTAATGTGCACAATCGTTTTAAATGTGAGTTTAAGTGGTATTATTCCAGTTTTCACATCTATTAAATAGTTCAGGTATTTCCAGAAATAAATAATGCATTTATGCTGATTTTGTGTAAGCTCAAACGAAAATGTTAGTTTAATCGAATGCGCATTCAGTAGATTGGGCAAATAGTCATCGGATTAATCTGTTAAAACAGGGAATTTTTCTTTTAAGTATACATATGCATATGCTTTTTTTAAAGTTCAACTTGAAGAATAAAAAGAGTGTTTTCCACTCCCAGACTAAGCATGAAGTAAAATTTCGAGTTTAGAAAAGCCTGAAAATTTGGGTTGGTCGCGTAGCGCGAAGCGCGGAGTGGCCAAACCAAATTTTCAGGCTTTTCTAAACTCGAAATTTTACTTCATGCGCCACGCGTATTAAACACTGAAAGCACTGAAATATTGTGAGCGAGTAAACTTCGCTTGAAATCAGTGTCTTATACGCGTGGCGCATGAAGTAAAATTTCGAGTTTAGAAAAGCCTGAAAATTTGGTTTGGTCGCTCCGCGCTTCGCGCTACGCGACCAAACCAAATTTTCAGGCTTTTCTAAACTCGAAATTTTACTTCATGCTTAACCTGGGAGTGGAAAACACTCGTTTAAACTTCGAATTGACCTCTTTTACGATAACAATGAATATTTAAAAATCTACAACCCGTAATAATGGGATATGTATACTCAAAAGAAAAAATCACAAGAAGTTATGATTTAAAGCATTTCTAAAAGAAAGAACATAATATACAAGGTGGCCAGAAAAGGTGTGATAATCTTCAGGTAGAGTGGTTCATTGATTAATTTCAAGCAGAAAATTTAAGTAAAAAAATATTCTATTGTGGCTTATAACTCCTCACGAGCCAATTTAAAGAAATGTAAATTTGGCAACAATGGATCAAACAAGTGTTTAATTTAATAATAATCATAAATTTAACAAATCTACAAAAATTAATATTTGAAGTATACATCAAAAATGAAAGATTAAAGTAAATGTTCAAATTGATAACCATCTGTTTCTAAGCAGATCTGGAGCAGTCGTGGGATAGAATTAATTACTCGGAGCAACATCTCTTCAGTAATTAATTCCACTGCAACACGAATTCTATTCATGACGTCTACATTGTCCACTGGAAGTGTTGCATACACCTTTTCTTTTAAAAATCCCCAAACGAAAAAATCAAGTGGATTCATATCCGGCGACCTTGCTGGCCATAGCATGGGTCCATTGCGCCCAATCCATCTATTTGGAAAATGTTCGTCCAACCATTCTCTTGAAATTCTTGCTGTATGAGGTGGTGCACCATCATGCATGTACAGCATGTTGTTTACTAAATTTAGTGGAACATTCTCCAAAACTTCTTCTAAAATATTTACATAATTTAAGGCATTTAATCTTTGATGAATAAAAAAGGCCCAATTACACGTAAATTTAGAATACCAAGCCAGACGTTAACTGAAAATTTCCTTTGATGTCCCATTTCTCTAACCGCCCGAGGATTTTCTTCTGCCCAAAAGTGATAATTATGACAATTAAATACCCCATCTCTAGTGAATGTACATTCATCACTCCAAAGAATTTTAAATAAAAAATTTGGTTCTTCCCGAATTTGATCTAAAATCCTGTCACAAAACATACGTCTACGCTCGTTATCATTTTCATAGAGTGGTTGAACTTTTCTTGCATGAAATGGACGCATTCGATTTTCTTTCAATACTGCATAGACTGTTGTTTTACTGGGGACATTCAACTGTTGAGCTATTTGTCTCGTACTAATATTGGGATCTTCTTGAACTGCATTCAATATCTGTTCTTCTAGGTGAACAGTGCGACGTTCCCTAGGTCTCCCTCCATCTATGTTATTATAAACGAACGACCCAAAAGTACGTAGCCTTTGGTCTAATTTTCTAAACGTATTTACGCAGGGCTGTTGGCGATTTGGATATCTTCTTTGGTACTCATCTTTGGCACTAGTTGCATTACCATTGCAGAATCCAAATATCATGTACATATGTGCATACTCGTTGAATGTGTACATCTTCAAAAAGTATGATGAACTTATACAAACTTACACAAATAAATTATGACAAGTATATGTCAAAGTCAAGTGAAATTTAATAAGGTTACATATGAAAATACATAGTTGCCAGGTCTATTTTTATTAAAAAAATGCTTCTGAAGAAGTTATTAATTTGTTAAAGTTTCCAATTTATTTATCACCTATGTCATTTAAATTTTACAAATGTGTAATTGATTGTAAGTTCTATTGATTTTTTCCAAAATAATAGAAAATAACACTAATTTCCAGAGATACGTTTAATATTTTAACGACCTCGTGAGATGTTACGAGGAAGAATACAATACTTTTTTATTTAGATTTTTTTCCAAAATTAATCAACGAATCACACTACCTGAAGATTATCACACCTTTTCTGGCCACCTTGTATACTCGCAACCTAAACAGTATGACAATGTCATGTAACGTCAAAATTTGACACAACTATGAAAAATCGTTGCAGATATACTGTAGAACCATCATAACTTGCCGTTGCGCAGTGGCAAAATTGTGGGCGGAGCGAAAGATAGGCCGTTTCGATAGGTTTCGTGAAGAGTTCGAGCGCGTGGTACATTCATTTGAAGAAGTGACAGTGCGATGGATTTTCAAAGTAAATTAACTCGTGGCCGTGCACTTGCCGGCCAATCTCGTGAAATTATTAGCAATGTATGCAAATTTACAAAAAGTGATCTTGATGCTGAGGGGAGCGACCGACCATCTACGCTGTTGAGTTATAAATGAATAGCGCGCGCGAAAAACACGTGCTTGCTTATTCCAGCGACTGTACTCGGCCGCCAGATCGCCTCTCTCTCTTGTTTCATTTTCGCTTCGTCTCTGCGCGTCTGGCCAACTTAATCTGGTTAAGCAGTATAAATCATCAAATAAAAATGTTGACTGATCAAAGCATGCAAATAGCAGATTTGACAGTTATCAAAATTTTTTAATCAGTAAACCCTCACCATAAAAAAAGTTTTTATTTTGTAGAAATGCTTGTTACACTTTGAAACCAACCAAAGTCTGGCCTACAAATTTGTTAAATCCCCTTTGAAAATCCAAGAATAACGTGAGTGCACCTCTAATTTTCGTTAAAAATGTTCGTAACAGCAACAAACTACCTAAAATTCCATCAATGGCCAGAAGAAGACACCACCGAAACCTCCTACAGCACCGAAAGCTCATCACCAATAACCTGCGTTTCATGGAGCAACGACAACAAGTTTGTAATCTTCGTGCAAGAAGGAGGCCGCCCGGAAATCCTGACGGTCAAAGACCCAACCTCCGCTAAACTAGTGCATTTGGTAACAGCCATCGACCACGCGACTGCTGTTAGTTTTCAAAAGAACACGAAAAGAGTCGTTGGAATCGGAACGGCCTGCTCAACAGTGGCTCTGTACGACATAAAAAACAAAGCTATAGTTAAGTTGTTTACTGTTAAAGCTGCTGTTACGCATCTGGATTTTAATGTGACCGATGAGTATTTAGCTGTGGCTTGCGAGGATGGAACTATTGAGCTTTTGAATGTTGTTCATGGTACCGAGAGCTGTAGCTACTCGGTTGGTTGCAGAGCTTCCGTTCTGAGGTTCCATCCTTGTTTACCTGAAGTTTTCGCTGTTGGGACGAAAGACGGGACCTTGTTTAAATTCAATATAAACCAAGTGAATCCTGTTTATGTGGAACGATGCCATTTCGGGAGTATCAACGGGATTGTCTATAGCGCCAAAAACAATCTCTTAATAACAATCGGGGAGGATTACAAATTTTGCAGTTATGATATGAGTAAGAACGCATGCGTTTTCACCGGGCATTTGCAATTCCCTTTAACTTCAATGGATATAACTCCTGATGAGAAGCATATAGCCATTGGTACGGATAGTGGTTCCGTTTATGTTTACGCAACCAAACATTTGCTTACACCCTTGGTAAAGTGGTCGCCGCACACTGGAAGGATAAGATGTTTAAAATTCACAGGAAAACCTCAAGCAAGCGAAGTTTCCAAAAAAGTTGTATCTAGTGAAAGCATGAACACAACCGACACCACATCAAATGACAAAATGCGCGAAGCAGTCGAGTTTAAATCTCTGTACAATAAGTTTGTGAATAATAAATCCGAGGACGAGGATTTTCTGCACGAGTTGAGGAAGGAGATTGAGGCGAAGGTTAAGCTTGAAGCCCAGCAGGTTCATCTCCAGATTAAGTTGCACGTGGCGAGTCTTCAGGATTTCATCAAGAAGGAGTTCCGTAAGATGACCGATGAAATGGACGAGAAGTGGAGTTTGTTGCATTTGGTTGTTGATAAGCAAATTGATGATGTCGTCGATCAGATTTATTACAAAAATGATGAGCCTGTTATTTTGGAGTGATATTTATGTTATCTAGTGAATGTATTTTTTGCGTAAAATCAATAAATTTTGACAACATTCAAAGGAAATTTTCCATCAAAGATATGGATTTTTTTAAGAAGATTCGTAATTGAGTCCAGTTGCCCTAAAGTTGAGTTTGCATATACTCCATTCACGTTTAGATTAATGTTAAGGAAACATAGGGCTTATTTGTCCTTGATCACTGATTGGCCCAAATTCGAGGAAAACTTACAAAGCTGATAAATAGACAATTCTTTCTATTTCCCACTCACTCTCACTTATAGTGGAAAATAAATTGCCAAACTTGTCATAATTGTTAATGTGTTTTCAAATTTTTGGTTATTATGTTAATAACGAAAAACTAACGACTGTTTCTTCTTCTAAAAATAAACAAGGAAAAATAACTCAAAGTGGAGAGAAGTTATTGGCTCTCAACGTTTATTTAAAGTGCAATTCTGTGACAAAATTTAAAAGCGAAGCTAAAAAATCTTGCGGGTGCTGATGTGGGAACATCTATATCAGGTATGGGCAACCTTTGACATGTTGAGAGCCAAACTTTAGCGTGCAAATACGCGGGCCGCGATTATAAGTACTTAGTGCATTTTAAAGTAGTGATAATATTTTTTGCGATAGATATTAGACATGAAATAATACGACAATGTTATTGTAGTACAATTTATTAAAATAACAAAATGAAATTTAAAAAAATGGTACATTATAATTAAATCGTTAAATTTGCAATTGTTACAAACTACGAAAGTTACATACACCGAAATCAATGAGACACTTGAGCTTGAATTTGGGAAACTAATCCATCGATATTTGGATTAATTCCACTGACACAAAGACGTAAAGAATTTTCCAAATTATCGTCAGTCAGTCTTGTACGATGTGTTGATTTATTAACTTTCATTAATGAAAAGAACTGTTCGCATTTATAAGTACTGCCAAACGCACAAATCAATCTTCTTGCGAATTTTCTAAGCTGCGGAAAATTGTCTTCTTCTAGGTATTTTTTGTAGAAATCGCACAACTCTACGTCTTCAAATTTGGATTTTAGGAGTGAGTTTTCTTGAATCTCGATCAACTCCATTTGTAAGTGTATTGGAGCATTTTGTACAATATATATTGTAGGAGTAGCAAATAAACTGAAACAGTCTTCCATGTTTTTTAGGTCGCAAAATCTGTTCGAAAATTGTTTCGACAGTAACTTGAGTTCTTCAGCATATTGAGCATAAGCAATATTTTCATACGCAGAGAGCATGTTGAAATGGTAACTGTTACCAGACAGCATCTGTGACTCCCACAAGCGTAGTTTGATCTGAAACGCTTTTAAATGGCTGTACAAATTATTTACTAACTGTCCTTGTTTTTGAAGTTTCAAATTTAAATCATTCAAATAGCCTGTAAGATCGACCAGAAATGCTAAGTCACATATCCATTTTGGGTCACTTAATTCAGATAGTGGTTTATCTTTTATTTTCATAAAGTCTGCTACCTCATTTCTAAGCTCGTAAAACCGTTTCAACATGTTTCCTTTGCTCAGCCATCTGACTTCACAATAATATGTTACGTCGTTATACTCAGCTGATATTTCATCCAAAAACGCCTTGAACTGACGATGGTTCAGCCCTCGGGATCGAATAAAGTTGATGGTTTTTACTACCACATTCATAACATTCTGGAGTCGAATGGACTTAGAACACAAGTTCTGTTGGTGGATAATGCAATGAAGGACTATCAAATCATCTTTTTGCACATTTATTTCTGTTGCTTTTTCATTCAAAATTCCGATGAATCCTTTACGTAAGCCGACCATAGAAGGTGCACCATCAGTGCATACTCCAATTAATTTTGACCATGGCAAGCCAAAACTTGTGAATACCTTTTGAACTTCAATAAAAATATCCTCTCCTGTAGTGGTTCCTTTTAGCGGCTGTAAAGCAAGCAATTCCTCAGTAACAGTGAACTCCTTATCAACACCTCGAATAAATATATCCAGTTGAGCTGTGTCAGACAAATCGGTGCTCTCGTCTAATGCTATGGAAAATGATTCAAAACCAGCCATACGGTCTGTCAATGTTGTTTTTATATCATTAGCCATTATTTCTACACCTCGAACAACAGTTCGTCTTGACAAACTAATTTTTTCAAATTCTTTTTTCCTTTCAGGACACATAATACCGCAAACTTCTAACATACACTCCTTGATAAATTCTCCTTCGGCAAATGGTTTTAATGCCTTTGCCAATTTTGAGCTAACTATAAAACTAGCTTTCACAACATTATCAAGTTGTGTTCTTTGTTTATAAAACATTTGTTGCTGTTTTTCAAATTTGCGGTAAGCTTCTGGATTTTGTCTGTTCTTAATTGTCCTGTCAGTGAGTGCGGCGTAGCATGCTTAGTTGAGTAATGCCTCTTTATATTGAATTCTTTCATTACTGAAATGGATTCATTACACAGCAAACAAATTGGCTTACCATTGTGCAAGATAAAAAAGAATTCTTCAGTCTATATTTCTAGAAAATGGCGACCCTCTGTATCTACTTTTCGTTTCTTTCCACCAGACATCATTATTGTTTACTTTCCGTTCAATAAACTTAATAACAAACTATAGTTAGTAACCACTCAAGATGCACACAAAGTCACAAAGCAAGTTGACGGCTCGAGCAGTTCGCTAGGATATCGCTTGTTGAAGTTATCACCTCGGTAGCTCAAATAGAACTGAACTAACGTTCGGGCCATCCACCCGCTTATATAGGCAAAATGAACTAATAATCTTTAATAAACTAGTTTAGAATCATTGAGAAGCAATAAATCTTTTGATGTGTCGCCCGTGAGGCGGCAAACCTCAAAGAATTTGATCGAGCAAGTCGAGTGGCGGCGATTATCAAAGAGTGAGGCGGCAAACATCAAAGAATTTGATGTTTGCCGCCTCACTGTCACTCCCGTGAGTATAAGTACCTAATGTAATATTTTTTTAATTGGGTTTTTTCAAAATGTCTCGCGGGCCTGATCATATCTTACAGCGGGCCGGATCCGGCCCGCGGGCCGGGGGTTGCCCATATGTGATCTATATCATCCATGTTCAAAATTATTGCTAAAATGGAATCAACAGGAGAAGTTAAAATAAGGAAAAAGAAGAAAGTGCGTTGGAATACTTATTCAAATTTTAGCCGTATAAACCAGGCTTCTAGTTACATTTTTCTTAAAATGAATGGAGTATAGTACTGCTAAATACTGCTGAATTGGCCATCAAATCAGAAAGATCTATACATAAATCGAATATCCGATCCTCCAATTACAGGTAGAATAAAATTCCTATTGTTCTAATGTCACCTTGAACTCAAGCTCAGAGATGAACCAATTCAACGAGTTTAACGCAACTGGCCCTAAGTGATTCTAATACAAAAAACAAACTGAATCACTAAAATGGATTAAAATCAATTATAACCAACATTTTAATTTTTCTTTTCAAATAATTGTATTCAGGATTAAATACACTTTGATTTGGGTTAGTAATGTTAGTGGTAATTTGCGTCGGTAATTACCACTGGTAACTTACCGTAAATTACGGTATATTACCCGGCTGTTTTGGTAACATTGGTAATATTCTTTTGTGCACATGTGCAAGAAAAAGATAATAAATGGCAAAAAGACTTTCCCAGAGAAAATAAAAAAATGAGTCTCATAACTTTACTTACACACCTCGTATTTTGTTAGATTTGTCAAGTTTTATCATTGTCAATATTTCTCAGATTCCTGTAAACAGTGTCATGTTTTTTTGAAGTTTTTGTCAATTTGTGTTAATTTTAACAGTTTTGAAGTTTTTGTTTATGTTTATAAAGTATGTTGGTTTTGACAAGAAGATTAGAAGAAGAAGAATTAGAAAATTAGTGTAATATAATATTTTATTTTGAAATTTTAAATAATGATTATTATTTTAAATCATGTTAATTTAGAATAATAACCATTATTATTTAAAATTTCAAAATAAAATATTATATTACACTAATTTTCTCGTAATTTTATATTTCTTATAAAATATTATAATTTAAAATTAATGATTCTTGTTAATATTTGAGGTATTTGTTTTTCATTTATTTATTTCAACATTTCTAGTCTACGTTTATTAATGTTGATGTTTTATTAAAAAAGTACAGAAATGGAATAAATATAAATGTATTTTTCACCACTGTGTTTAATCAAGGCAGTGTACTTTATTTTTGAACACCGCATTATCTTTCGTCTGTAAGAAGTTTATCAATTTTGTATCTACTCCATGATGTATGGATGAGACATCTTTCAATTTCTGTGGGCATTTCACTTCAACAATACATTTGGTCTCTCTAATAATCCCATCTGGACTTGCAACCAAATAATATTCATCTCCACTACCAATAAATAGGCCACAACTGTCTACTTCAATTCCAGAAATGGTTTCAAAATCTTTAATAGCTACTGACTCGTGCTCTTGTCACACCTACATAACACTACATGACACCCCTATTCATCTTATAAGAAGAATTCATTTCGTAGTGACAATAAATGTTCTCTCCGTGTATTTATTTGCAAATTGTGTTTGAACACTCACCTGATTTTAGTCTTTTGCACAATACGCTTGCGACCCATTCTTTTTGAATTTCCGCACACCCCCAAACTGTTGGCCCTACAAAAAAACACACGTGTAAAAAAATTCTATATTAAAATAATTAAAGTTGTGAAAACAACTCAGAATTGCTATTAAGATAGCAATGTCGTAATAAGTTTGCCGTAAAAACAGCAGTTTGAAAAGCAAAGATTAGAAAAAAGTGTAAAATATCTAAAAAGCCACGAGAACAGATCATAAAAATCTGCGAGCAGTGGCTTAGAATCGTCACAGTTCATATATATCCAGTTAGCCAGTCCCCATATAAATGTTGGGTACACGCGAATGGGAGCAGAGCGCTGGATGCCAAATTGGTGTATATGGCTGCCTATATACACCAGTCTGGCTTCCTGCGGTCGGTCGGTTACGACTATTTTACTCCAGATGTCGCGAAATCAAGTCTCAGAGAGAGAGTGAGAGAGAGACAATTTCTTTCTCCCTCTATTCCGCGTTTCTCGTTGTATCATATTCCAGATGTTGATTTTTCAATCTTGAAAACACGTTTTTTTTTTTCTTTTAACGAGCTGCGTGTTACATTCATTCATGCGTTTCCTTCTACAATTTTATTTTCTGCGTTATTAGAGAATAGATTTTATGAAATTATATGTGAACGTTGTAAAATTCATTAAGTATTATTTATTTTGTACAAGAAACTTAAAATACAAAACTATTTAACTTTTGATAAAAAGTAAAACAAATACATCAACTTATAATTTTATTAACTAATCAGATCAATCCTATTGATCAGATCAAATCTACTGATCGATAAGGGTTTCTTTTTTAATTAGAGGGGTCAGTGCAAAATGCAGTTAAGTCATTTTTTTTTAGTTTTTGAATTATTACCGTTTGAAGTTTTTAACCCATTAAGCGCCGTTGATGCATACACGCAACATTATTATTTTTTGATAATTAAGTTACTAAATAAGTTTATTTGATATATTATATTATTTGACCTGAATTGAAAATGTACCAAGAAAAATTTAAATATTTTGTTATTTAAAGTGTATTATAAATACTTCACAATATTACAATGTTTTATACGCGTGGCGCATGAAGTAAAATTTCGAGTTTAGAAAAGCCTAATTTGGCTCGGTCGCTCCGCTTCGCTACGCGCCCGAGCCAAATTTTCAGGCTTTTCTAAACTCGAAATTTTACTTCATGCTTAGTCTGGGAGTGGATACACTCGTTCTCAACTTCATATTGCACGTTTTTATATAAAATCGTCGAATGCCTGAACATTGACAGCGTATACATTACATTGTTGAGGCACTATTTTTTTGAAAATCCGTTATCACTTTAATATAATAATAAACTATTTATGATTTTTAACTTTTTATTAAATTCACGTATACATTATGTGTATTTAAAGAAAAAAATCACAGTATGTAATGCAATAAGTCATTCATAGAAATCATAAAAAGAAGTGTAGAATTTTAATTAAAATTAACTTTTAGAATTAAAATTGCTTGGCCGTTAATGGGTTAAAATAGTTTTAAATATACTATGTGTCCCGTTTCAAGGCGCGTTGTATGTTTCATGTAAAGATTTCCAATGTAATTTGAATTTGAGTTTGTATCGCTTATTGAACCAAAACGATTACAATAAAATTAAAATCATTTCTTTACCTACTAGCAGTATTTTCGAGGTATTATTTTTGAGTTCTCCTCAGTTTAATTTGAAATATAGCTTGAAAATAGTGAACGATTAATACGAAAATAAAATCGTCAAAACAGTAGTTGCTACGAAAAGTCAGTGTTTGGCATCAAATTTATTAAAACACAAAGCAATAATTCAATTCAACATGAGTGTTTATTCTGCAAAAGAAAAAAATCAGATCCCAAAATGGACTCAGTATATATTTTAATCACGATGCGTATTTTATTAAATGAACCATACTTTTAATAAATATTAACAGTTTCAGAAATTTGTGGTTTTTGCACTGACTACTTTAATTATCCGTTTACTTTGAACGATTGTTACATGATCAACTTGTACTTTCCGATTGAAATTTTATAAACGCTTATTGTGTGCCATTTGACCAACACCGACAACACTCAGCGGGCACTAAAATGTTACCTAATTTTTGGATTAAAATTTATGGCATCCGTCGTACGGCTGCATGGGGATAATTTAAAAAAGAATAAGCAAAAATATTTTTCGATATTCTCAATACTTCCCGAGATTCACGAAATGTTATATAGAGAAAGTACAAATTATATAAAAATCATGAAACTTTATAATTGAGAATATTATCAAAAACTGCGAAACAAACAAACTTGTTAAATCAAGTAATTAGTCACATTAATAACATTATAAATTTTACATTTTAATAATTGTTACCGACCTCATGGCTATCTTTTTTTTTACGGAAATATACGTTTTAGGGTCCCAGGAATCAGAAACAAGTGTTATCGATAATATTTGAGATAATTGGCTCAAATATTGAAATATGTTGAAAAGTCTCGTTAAGTGATGATAATCAAAAACATTTAGAAAACAACAAGATGTCTTTTAATAGAATAAGTATAATAATTTTCTCTGAGAAGTGTAATTGCGAAAATTATTGAATACTCTATTTCCAGTTTACAATGTTTTGTATGTCAGGTTAATTCAATTATTTCAATGGTTTTATTCTTACTCAGATTACATTTACAAAAGGTACCGATGGGATTATGTTACAGACTAAATAGGTAAGTAAGAATAATTCAAAATGATTTAAGAAAACCCGATCAAAAAGTGTCTAACTAAAATATCGGTTAGTAAAAAACATGATAAGAAATTACCGAATTGGATTCTGCGGATACGGATTAAATGTGTCAACAGTAAATAATCTTTTTATATCCCAAAATATTTATGGTTTTTAGAAGGTTGCGGATTATCTGTAAGTTGCAGTGGTATTGTTCTGGTCGCGCAATACTTGAGGGTATACACCATAATAAAAACGTGGTCGAAAAAATGCCTACAAATAGGTAAAAAACAGATAGATCACTTCGAAGAATTTGATTTTTCATCCCTTCTATAAAGCTATCCCCACTAAAATAATGAATATTGTCCAAAAACAAAATAGTCAAGGAAAAGAGTTAATTCGAAATTCATACACGTTATTCAGAGTGTAAATGGATGAAACGGAACGTAGCAATTTTAATGTTAATTTCTCAAAATTAAAATATTATCTTCCCTAATTATTTCAGGGAAATTATGATATTCATTTGGTTAGAGTAAAAATATACACACCGAGCTTTGCTATTTATTGCATTTTTAAAAACCGGAGTGTCATGAAATTAAACATATAAATGATGAGGTGTTGATTTGTTGGCTTTTTGTTTAAAATATATTCTGTTGATTTTGTGTTACACTTGGATCAATTCTGTATAACTATTACTGAATAAAAAAAAAAAACGAAAAAACTGCTTCTAAAATATCGTTAATAAATAAGAAAACAGTTATATGTATATTTATTATAGTTTTTTAATGTTTGTAAGTTTTTTGTATATATGAATGTTTATATGAATCTATATTGCTATGTTTTTAGTTTTGTGTATTCGTAAATAATTTATCTATTTTATTGAAATAATTTCTGTTTTTTTATTATCAATTCCAATTAAAATACCCATCAAACATTTTTCAAATTGATTTTTTTCATTGTAAAAAGATTTTTGTATTTATCTAACTTTTAAATAAAAAATGTTTAATAACATAAATATATTAAAAATCTATTAATTTTTAAACACGTTTTTATTAAAAATATACAGAGTGGGCCACGAATAACGCCCATTAAAAGTTTTCGGGATACCTGACAGAGGAAAAATTAAAAAAAATTCTACATTGCACGGTTGAATGCGATCACCTCATGGAAAATATTTCGACTTTCTATCACTTCCGGTTGTACCGGAAAGTAGCCATTTCCGGTACAACTTTGTTATTTTAAATGGAACATCCTATATATTAATTTCTTTTTAGATTCCCCGTTCAATTATCTACCCTCTCATATGAATTTATGTCTACTTAACTCTTACAGTTTTTGAGTTAAAAATTTATTTGTCAAATATTGACCTCAAATAGACGTTTTGAAAAATGCCTATAACTTCTAGTAGGGACAAGATAGACAAACGAGCGGCATCTTGAATTGTTACGTATAGAACCCTCTAGAATTAAAAAAATTGACATCTGTCAATTTTGACAATAGGAATTTCAAAAATGTCAATATTTCAGTGCCCACTTAAAAACATCATAATTCAATGTTTTCAAATGGAATGACCAATATTTTATCTCATATGGTGATTGGCAAGACAATTTGCAACATAAAAGTATTATGTCTCTCTATATCTAGAGCAAGTAGTTTTTGAGTTATTTCGAAATTTCTTTCCTCCCAGAATGTTTGCACAATTGAATAATTCCTGTACAATTCACACATGCACCATACTAGGCTGCTGTCAATATTCACTGAACCGAATCTAGAAAAATTCGTTTCCAACGTGTCAATATTTTTGAACACTTCGAGTAATATTATAATAAATAAGTGTAGCAATCGAGAAATTATGAATTTATTCGTCATATATGGCTAGTGCGACAGAATTGTTGTTTAAACGAAACTTATCCACACTTACAACTTACAAACAAAACAAAAGCAAGAAGATTGAAATAAAGTAATTTTCAAATGAATATTTAAATGCAAGAACAGAATAAAAAAATTATAACAATTGTTCGAAATGATGACCATTAACGTATAAGCACTTTGCAGCACGTGTTGCGACACCTCTGTTGTTGCTCGCCTAATTTCTTCTGCACTTAATTCCGCGAATGCAGCTCGCACCCTTGCTTCCAATTCTTCTCGGGTATTGACGACAGTGGCATAAACTTTATTTTTTATACGACCCCAAAGAAAAAAGTCGAGTGGAGTAAGATCTGGAGATCTAGCGGGCCAGTTCCACGGACCTAACCTTCGAATCCATCTATCTTCGAACATATTCGTCAGTTGCTGCGATATTTCGTGTGTGCAATGAGCTGAGGCTCCATCGAGCTGATACCATGAACTTATCCTTAAATTCAAAGGAAGCTTGTTACCGGCGTTTTACCGGAAACGCCGCAACTATGATTATTTCGGCGATTTAAATATTTTTATTCTTTCTCGCGATAACAACGGACCCCACATTGTTTTTAATCACCTTATTTTCACCTTCATAATCATTTAGTATCAAATGAATTAAGTTCGCTTACATATACGGAGTGTTCGGGTTTTTGTAAATATTATTTGTAAATATAGGATTAGTTTATTTTCATATTTTTATTAGGGTTTAGATTTTAGATTTATGACCTTACGCGGCACAAATCCCTTTTGGATCACAAAACGCAAAATTCCAAGCAGCGGCCCTAATCCGGGGAAATTTCACAATTAGGGCATTTCGTGATCACAACAAAAGCACGACAGATTTGCTCCCGAAATGCTCACAGCTAGGCACCGCCCTCCGGATTACGAAAGAGGCTGCATTTACAACCTAGCTGCTTGGAATTCGGATTAAGGGAAAATACCGAATATTTACTCATGTTTATTTTTCTTTTCTTTTCGCGGATTGTTTTATTGATAGCTAAATCAATCACGTCAGACATAGTAGATACGTAAATTATTGTACATATTTTATAACGGCCGATCATTTCACTTATGTAAACATACGATAATTTCTAAACTCACTAATAACAGAAATATGAAAACTTGCACACTTCAAAGTGACAACAACCATAAGATTTAGAACCAGGATATATATGGATATATGTATGTATATATATAATAATAATAATTAGCAGCATTAATTTAATATATAAAAGCTATGATTATTAAACAAATAATTAGCAATTCGGATGCCGATTGCATCATCCGTTTACGCCAAGGCGCGTAATGATCAAGCGCAACTCACTTGCGCACGGCACCCCTAACCGCTGAACCAATCAGAGGCAGGAGCCTTAACCACCTCCAGCTCTCACATTCCTCCATGCGAGAATTACGGGAAGGGAGAAGGTGGTTAACAAAACTGTTGGTTCACGGGGGTGAAGAACAATCTTCTTGAGTCTGGTGAATAGTGCGGTAACCAGTAAGTAGTGTTGTATAAATCACTTTTGTTTACGAAGTGGTCGAACCGTTAAGAAGTAGTCGCGTCGCGTAAGGTGTAGTTTTATTTAATTGTATATATATATTTCTCTGATTGTAAATTCGTTATTTTTATTTGTTTATTTGTAATAAACAACCTTTGTTAATGTTTTCGGAAAGCTTAATCTTTCATTTAACGAACCTTTTGCATTTACCTGAAAATACGAAATATATATATACACAGTGAGTTGTTCCTGTAAATGCTGTTCCAGGACCTGATGTTTAGGGTGAGTTATTTATCATTATATTTTTCTCTTTCATTATATTTAAAGTAACTGTGTGGTACCTCTGCCTACGAGCTGCTAGGTAATCGAGGGTGATCCGATTTTGAGTATAAGGCCAATAACTTATTGAATATTATTTCTTTCAAAATCGGGGTGATTGTTTCCCAAGAGCCGACACCTTAATTTTCCCCCTTTGATAAATGGCGTCCAACGTTTAATTTTTATTTCAACTATTTATCCGTGATAAATGAGATCCATCGTACATTATTTTCTTTGATTATCTAACTGTGATAAATGTAACCAACGATAATAAATTCATTTGTACTAATTATTCAATAGGTAAATTTCACATAACGTACATTAACCTTGTTCAATTTGGTTTATACATTTACCCATTAGTGTCATTACTTATTAAATTTAATTTAATTTTTGTACTACAATTTTCTCATTTATCATTGTTTAGTTCATTGCTCACGGCCCTGAATAAAATTTGTATATTTATTACTTACAAAATTGTACTATTTGTTTCAATTAATGTGAACGATTACTTTTAAAGTTGATACATTTTTGGAACTGCTTTTCCTTTTAACTTAATATTCTTTTTAATCTCAATAATAAAATTCCTTACATTATTAATGTTATAATTGTTATTGTTGGTACACCAACACAAATTTTTAAAACTGTTGGTAATATAAATTTGATCAACTTTGGAATTATAATCGTTATACATTTAAACGTACAATTTTAGTTTCTCTCAAAGTAGTAAATATCACAACATTGGCCAAACATCCTTAATTCTCGTTGTTAAACTAATTAAAAGTTTCTTGCAGGAAGTGAAGTGTATATTTAAATGTTTATTTATATTTAATTATTCGAAGTAAACAACGAGAATTCATACACCCACAGTTACTAGATAGGTTTTACAGATTTATCACATTACGTACGTACGGTTTCATAGTGTTACGAGTTTATATATAAGTTCAATTAACTTAATTATATTTGCAAACAAATAAATAACTCAATGCACAGAGTACCCGAAATTCATTTTGTTTAAAAATTATTTGAAAACTCGACGGGGCCGAGTTATACATATTTATTTAAAGCTTTTGCTTATAATTTAATACAAAAACTCGTACATTAATGAACACGTACAATCTTCGCTCAAAAATGTCTGCGACTATGGAGGAGATTCTAAGCGACCACGACACCGTATTCGACAATACCATATCCGACAACACTACATCCGAATACGCCGCGTCAAACGGCACAGTAATGAACGCCGGAAACAGCCGTCAAGAGAGCCGCCCATCCTCAAGAGTTTCCAATGCACTAGAATTGTCATATGAAGCAATTAACAAAAGAATTGAAGAAACCGAGCGGGCTCATCAGGCTCAAATGGCGCGATTAGCCGCCGAAAAGGAGGAAATTCTGCGCCAACAGAGAGCGGAAGAAGAGCGTCCGCCCCCGTCGTGGAACGACTTCGAAGAATTGCGGAACTATTTCTTGAAAAGAGAAGAAAAGTTCACTAAGGAGGCGAAAGAAAATCGAGACCAGATAAACTTCCTCCAGGAGGAGCTGACAGAGCTTGAAGAACGCGTTCCATCACGCCTTTCAAACGCGAGTTCCGAAAACCTCCGTCGAAACCGCTTACCGACGCTACCGCGTAATCCTATTCAAGTCGAAGCCGACATCCACATAGCACCAGGACAGAACAAGAATTCATATCCTCCTCAAACCGCGACTTTCTCCGACCCCACCACAACGAATTTATGGCCCAAACAGGTGCTTGAATTGCTTCGCGAATCAAACACTCACGCTGAAGAAGACAAGATTATGTTTAATGGCCGCAACCCCAGAAAATTCATTTCCCAGATGGAAATGGAGTTTAAAGGGCTTAACCTTAGAGATGAGGTGAAACACAGGAGAACTTTAGCAAGGATGGATACAGACGACAGGAAGAAATACGGAGAATACTTCACGGACGATGTCTCTTGGGACGAAGCGAAATCGTTATTTATTGACTCCATTGATCCAGTCTCAGCGGCGCTGGATGAAACTAAGGAAGTATTAATGAAGCCCCAAGGAAACACTTCACCGGGATTATTCGCCCTACGTAAACGAATCTTGTTCGACCGACATTTATCTTTCTGGGATGAAGAAATGAAGACCACCGTCATGTGGGAATTAGCATCGGATTCGTTGAAACAAGCGATGATTTTTATGCCAGCGAGCGTATCGGAATTTGTTGCTAAAGCTGCGAAACTTTCATCGAAAAAAAAGAACACACATGTCGAACAAAGTAGGAAAACCGATCCGCCCCCGGCAAAAACCCAGGCCCCAATAAACCACAATGCGAACCAACAGAAGGAGAACTACACCAATTCGTCAAAAAGCCGCTATTATAACCACTATAATAAACGACCGCGCTCACCAAGATTTTATCGTCAGAATTACGAAAATAAGCAATTTGAACCAAAATCAACCAGCCCAAGCAGAATGCCAAATGACGATGAACAACTTCCGAGAGCGGCATCACCGCAGAAAACCGCTGCCACCACATCGAACCGCCCCCGCAAGCCATCTCTCTGTCGAATTTGTAGAATCGGAAAACATTGGTATAACGAGTGCCCCAACAGGTCGGGAAACTACCAGGAGCGGCAGGATCAGAGATAAACACGGTTCAACACTCCCCTGCCGCCTCCGTACGCCCACAACGAAACGCTTCACTGACAAGATATACGCCCGATGACACAAATTCACGAAAAACTGCGACACGCATCCGGCACCTCCACCAGAACATAAATACACATTCGTGGAAAACTAACAGGTACGCCCGGCACATCCACCAGAATTTCGGCACAAACCCGAACAGCGAAAACGATACGAATCTCGACCAAACTGGCAACCGAGTCGAGCAACACCAGCAGAAAAATGCAAACTTATCGCGCGATATAAATCAGGAGGCCGGTCCATCATCATTAATAGCGCAGTGCCCATCAATTTCGAATAATACGTGCCCGCGAGATAACATACGCGAAATAGACAGTGATATAGACACTCAACCCTTATGTGCTTTTTCGTCAAATGTTACTAAACTCGTGTTATTGCCATTAATTATGCAAGATCGAACAATATCTTGCCTGCTTGACTTGGGAGCATGCCAAAATTATATTCAACCGGGAATCGCAAAATGTGTACGCGAAATACACATGAAGGCAAATTTGGCTGGAAAGGATATCACCGCAGATGTGACAGGGATAGCATCTTTTAATTTCCAGCTTGGCACGCAACATTTTTCCGAGGATTTCCTTGTGTTTCCTGATCTTCGATACGAAGCAATTCTGGGAATCGGATTTTTCCTCAAGCACCACGCTGTGATTGATTGCAGTAAAGCATGCATTCATCTCGGCACCGGATTACGCCAGACAATCCGGTGGACCGAACAGCAAGATAAAATGGAATGTGTTCAAGTACCGGAATTTGATTGCGACTTTACAGGAAAAGCAGAGCATGATTTCAAAGAATTGATCGAAAGATTTGCGCGCATTTTCCAGCCCAAGGATCAATTCGCTCACCGCCCACGAACATCAGAGCACAAAATACAACTGACATCCAACAAACCAATCCGGATTCGACCGTACCGGGTAAATACACTGCGAAAACAAGAAATCGACCGACAAGTAGATGACCTCCTCGCACAAGGAATTATCGAGCCAAGCACAAGCCCATACGCGTCCCCCATTGTCTTAGTACAGAAAAAAGATGGTAATAGCCGATTCTGTATGGATTACAGAAAAGTCAATGCGGTGACAATATCGGAACCGACCCCTATGCCCGTGATACAGGAAACGCTAAGAGATCTCGGAGATGCTAGTATCTTCTCTACGTTAGATTTAAAGAGCGGGTATTGGCAAATCCCAATGGAAGAAAACTCCAAACAATTTACAGCGTTTTCAACACCGGATGGAGGGCATTATCAATTCCGCGTAATGCCCTTCGGGCTCAAAAATGCTCCAGCAACATTTCAGCGCTTGATGTCCCAGGAAGTCCTCGCTGGAATGATACATGATTTCACAATGGTGTACCTGGATGATATAATTATATTTTCCAGGACACCAGACGAGCATATCAGACACCTCGCATTAGTGTTTGAGAGATTGGATCAATTTGACCTCCGCTTAAGCGTAGATAAATGCTCGTTTGGAAGAAGTTCGCTGGAGTATTTAGGACACATCGTCGATACGGACCTGACACGACCTTTGCAAAAACACCTGACGCAAATTAAAGATCATCCCATTCCGAAAACACGCCGCCAACTAAGAAAATATCTAGGTCTTTGCAACTGGGTCCGACAATACATTGTTAATTATGCTGATATTACCGCTCCATTAAACAATCTACTTGCCACAACACGCCCGTTTAAGTGGACACCCTCTGCAACAGCAGCTATGGAGATGCTGCGCGAACGCGTTCAACAACCACTTAAACTTCACCGGCCGTTACCCGATTTACCTTACACCGTGCAAACCGACGCGTCGATGATAGGAATTTCCGCCGTTCTGTTCCAGACGACCCCCGCCGGCGAAAAAAGAATAGTTTCGTTCGATTCACGTAAGTTAAACGATGCAGAGACGCGTTATCACATAAATGAACAGGAATGTCTCGCACTTGTGTTTGCCCTGCAAAAATATCGCCCACTCCTCGAAGGACAGCATTTCAGTGTCGTCACAGACAGCAAGGCACTAACATGGCTTGCGAAATTTAAGGACGTAAAATCAAAACTTACGAAGTGGGCGTTACAACTACAGAGTTTTGATTTCGAAATTATTCATTGCGCGGGAGAAGAAAATCAGCTTGCTGACCTTCTCAGCCGCGATCCGGAACATTTACCTGTAGACCCATTACCGGAATTAGAATCGTTTTTACCACCGCAGGTAAACGTGATAGAACAACCTATAGTTTTCTTTGTTCTAGAAGCGCAGACATTGGACGAAGAAATTCAAGATAAAATACAACTTCTTGCTGACCCAGACCACCCAGATTTCGCTAAATACAGCGAAACGATGGAAGTCATAGACGGACATCTCTTCCACCGCCCGATGTATGGCCGCGACCGAGCCATTTACGTTCCTGCTACAGCAGTTCCTCGAGTCTTACACGCGATGCACGATGAGGCTATTCACCCAGGACGTGACGAAACCTTACGCAGTATTCGAAATCGCTATTATTGGCCCACTCTGCCTAGTGATATTCGAAACTACGTAAAGAATTGCCTCATCTGCATTGCCACGAAGCGTGGTAAGAATCAAAAACGCGCACCAATGAGAGCGCGTATACCCTTCGCACCGTTTGACACCGTCGCCGTAGATTTAATGGGACCATATCCTGCTAGCACCGCGAAGAAAAGATTCATACTTGTGGTAACCGACCTTTTTACGAAATGGATTGAGGCCTTTGCGATTGGTCAAGCACGTTCCGGTAACATATTAAAATTACTAGAGGAACAAGTATTCCATAGGTTCGGTTACCCAAGAGTTATAATCAGCGACAATGGACCGCAGTTTACTGCAAATCGCTGGCGAGATCAACTGCAAAGTTGGGGAGTGGAAGCATACTACACTCCCGTGTATCACCCACAGGCAAATCCGACAGAACGAAGAAACCAGGAGCTGAAGAAATGTTTGAGGATTCGTATGCAAGGCCAGCCTGGAAATAAATGGGCTCGGTACATTCCAGAAATCCTGTACGAGCTGCGTTCAAGAAGTAATGCCGCAACAGGATTCACGCCTGCCGCCGCGCTGTTAGGCTATAACTTACCTCGCCCAGCAGAACGAGAAATCCCGCCCACCCAACCGCCACTCCAGGACGACGAGAGAGAAAGAAGATGGGAAAATATAAGAAACAGCCACCGGCGATATGTACAGCGATATGACGAACCAGATGAACAATCACAATTCACTATCGGACAGCAGGTTGTCATCCGAAACCATCCCATAAGCGACGCGAAAAATCCAGCCGGATTCGCGCCGAAGTGGCTAGGACCGTACACGGTCCGAGATCGATTCGCCGGACGCGTTTATCTCATCGAACGTGACGGTCACAACGTCAGAATACACGCGGACGACATACGGCCAGCGCCACAAGAACCTGTCCCACCAGCCCAGATTCAGGATGACATCTTTCTCCCCGGAGCCATCGCCCAAGATGCCACCGAAGAAGACGAAGTTGCCGAAGAAGCCGAGGAACGCGCCGAAGAAGAAGACGTGGCCGAGGAGGACATCGACGACCCAATTCCAGGGCCATCCACTGCAGCATGTGGTAGTTTCTAAAGTGATTAGTTTTCCAGCGACTTGAACGTTTTTCCCGGAAAATTAAAACACTTTTCCCGCAACGCAAGGCTCACTTGCAAATTCTTGCTAGTTTCCCAGGAAGTGAGAGGACATTTCTAAAGTGACAATGTAGATACTCATAGGATACTTAGTGTAAATAGTTTCATTCGTATCGACATCACACTTCCGACTTCACAGACTTTAAGAGTGTGTTAAGACTGTTTTACTACACCCTACCAGAAAAGAGTGAAACAAACTATTTTCCATTTACCGCCTCCAGAAACTATCGGAGAAGGGAAGCGACGCCGATCCCGCTTCCGTAGTGGAGAGAACATTTTCGTTTGGAAAAGAATCGAAGCAAAAGGTGCGAACGACCCGCGCCATAACACTAAATCCGCGGAATCCGCGGCTACACGACATATCCGGACACCACCACGACGCATCAGTACTGACAATGGGCAGTTATCCCATTGTGGCGCCCACACAATCAAACAGGAAACCAGGAACCATTAGGCAGAAAGCCGAAGAAATTAGCGCTATTCTTTTTCGCGCTACCCCGAATTTATCAAGCGAACCGAACACCAGTGTATGTACTTCTTCTTTCTAATATATATATTTTTTTTGTCTTTCTTTTCAGATTTACTTCTTTTATGTATTGTTAACGAACTTAACTCATTTCACGGGGCCGAATTGTTACCGGCGTTTTACCGGAAACGCCGCAACTATGATTATTTCGGCGATTTAAATATTTTTATTCTTTCTCGCGATAACAACGGACCCCACATTGTTTTTAATCACCTTATTTTCACCTTCATAATCATTTAGTATCAAATGAATTAAGTTCGCTTACATATACGGAGTGTTCGGGTTTTTGTAAATATTATTTGTAAATATAGGATTAGTTTATTTTCATATTTTTATTAGGGTTTAGATTTTAGATTTATGACCTTACGCGGCACAAATCCCTTTTGGATCACAAAACGCAAAATTCCAAGCAGCGGCCCTAATCCGGGGAAATTTCACAATTAGGGCATTTCGTGATCACAACAAAAGCACGACAGATTTGCTCCCGAAATGCTCACAGCTAGGCACCGCCCTCCGGATTACGAAAGAGGCTGCATTTACAACCTAGCTGCTTGGAATTCGGATTAAGGGAAAATACCGAATATTTACTCATGTTTATTTTTCTTTTCTTTTCGCGGATTGTTTTATTGATAGCTAAATCAATCACGTCAGACATAGTAGATACGTAAATTATTGTACATATTTTATAACGGCCGATCATTTCACTTATGTAAACATACGATAATTTCTAAACTCACTAATAACAGAAATATGAAAACTTGCACACTTCAAAGTGACAACAACCATAAGATTTAGAACCAGGATATATATGGATATATGTATGTATATATATAATAATAATAATTAGCAGCATTAATTTAATATATAAAAGCTATGATTATTAAACAAATAATTAGCAATTCGGATGCCGATTGCATCATCCGTTTACGCCAAGGCGCGTAATGATCAAGCGCAACTCACTTGCGCACGGCACCCCTAACCGCTGAACCAATCAGAGGCAGGAGCCTTAACCACCTCCAGCTCTCACATTCCTCCATGCGAGAATTACGGGAAGGGAGAAGGTGGTTAACAAAACTGTTGGTTCACGGGGGTGAAGAACAATCTTCTTGAGTCTGGTGAATAGTGCGGTAACCAGTAAGTAGTGTTGTATAAATCACTTTTGTTTACGAAGTGGTCGAACCGTTAAGAAGTAGTCGCGTCGCGTAAGGTGTAGTTTTATTTAATTGTATATATATATTTCTCTGATTGTAAATTCGTTATTTTTATTTGTTTATTTGTAATAAACAACCTTTGTTAATGTTTTCGGAAAGCTTAATCTTTCATTTAACGAACCTTTTGCATTTACCTGAAAATACGAAATATATATATACACAGTGAGTTGTTCCTGTAAATGCTGTTCCAGGACCTGATGTTTAGGGTGAGTTATTTATCATTATATTTTTCTCTTTCATTATATTTAAAGTAACTGTGTGGTACCTCTGCCTACGAGCTGCTAGGTAATCGAGGGTGATCCGATTTTGAGTATAAGGCCAATAACTTATTGAATATTATTTCTTTCAAAATCGGGGTGATTGTTTCCCAAGAGCCGACACCTTAATTTTCCCCCTTTGATAAGCTCATCCAAGAAATTCTCTACAATATTTCTTAAAATTTGTAAATATCTACAACTATTTAATCTTTCGTGGTACAAATAAAAAGTAACACGCGTGTCCATCAAAAGGCAAAATACGTTGAAACTAAATTTGTGTTGGGATTTATGTACAAGCGTTGCATGTGGATTTTCAGTTGACCACATGTGATTGTTTTTTCTATTAAAAATACCTTCACGAGAGAAATTTGATTCGTCGGTCCAAATAATTTCTTTTTAAAAGTCATTGTCTTCTTGATTTTTAACCAACAAAAACTCACTAAAATCAATCCTGTTCACTGCATCTTGAAGAAATAATTCTTGCACCAAATTAAATTTATAATTATGCATACGATATATTTTCAAAATTCTTCGCAGTGATGTTCTGCTTACTCCCAAATCCTCCTGGCAACTACGGGTGGATGCGCGTGGATTTGCTTGAAAATAAGCCAAAACAATCACTTGAACTTCCTCGTTCTGCGTTATTGGCTTTGGTTGATTTTTTTCTGCGTTTAGTTTTCCAAATTGTACTAAATTTGACTCCAGTCTTCTAAATTTTCTTCTATCCATCGGCGGCAAGTGTGGGTAAGTTTTGTTGAAAATTCTGCAAGTTCTCTCAACAATTCTGTCGCACTGACCATGTATGACGAATAAATTCATAATTTCTTGATTGGTATACTTATTCATTTTAATATTACTCGAACGGAGCGTTCAAAAATATTGTCAGATTCGGTTCAGCGAATATTGACAGTAGCCTACTATGGTGCACGTGTGAATAGTACAGGAATTATTCAATTGTGCAAGCATTCTGGGAGGAAAGAAATTTCGAAATAACTCAAAAACTATAATATATTCCATTTGTTTCTGGATCTCGCCTAGCCATGCTTTCGTGTTGTTATGTTGCAGTATCAACATTTACATTTTTTATTAGTTGCCACTCCTGATTCCCTATTTTAACAGTGTTGCAATAATTTATGATATCATAAGTAATCCTCTTTTTAATTTTCAAGAGGTTTATTGTTAATCTTGCAACAATTATTTCGCCACGCGGTCGCTTTTTCGAGCATTTTATTATTAAATCAAATTAATCTAGTGTTGCAATGCTGTGTCAATGTCAAAGTGAAAAATAATTTCAGGCACATATTAAATATTAACATGCAAAAGATTATCTCTGAATCAAAAAGGTTACAAATTCTGAAATCCTACAAACATTTTAGGCAAAGTAATCCAAATGTACAGCATCACAATATTATTACGATTTTAATAGATATTTTTGGGGTATGTCTAGTATTTTAATTATCATATATATTTAATTAAAGATAATTACGTTTCAGGTAGGGAGATCTTCATTACAATTAATTTTACGACAAAGACCTGACGAATTGAAATCTACTACTTCTGGCAAACGATCTAAAAACAGCCATTTTTGGAATCACCTATCTAGAAAAGATCTGCAACAACTAATTTGGCAATATAACTCTAGAAATCAGTAAATCAGTATTTTACTTTGAGAGATCTTTTGAATGATATGAAAGAAAATTATGAGTTCCATGGGAGTAGAACAACACTTTATAGGGTTGTTAAAAGTATGGGGTATAAATTTAAATTAATTAATGGGCGCAAAATTCTCTGTGAACAAAAACATGTTGTTGCAGCTAAAATAATTTTCCTTAGAAAATGTTTACAGTATCAAAATTCCAGTGAAGATATCCAATTCGTATACCTGGATGAAACATGGATATATCAGAATGGATCCGTGGTTCGACGCTGGGTACATGAAACGGATATAAAAAGTAATCCAACTAAATTCAAAAATGAAGGCAAACGCTTCACCATTCTGGGTATGCTGGGTATAGGGGTGGGTTTTTGGATGGGTAATACTTTTCAAAATTGGGTGGTTAATCAACTTATTCCTGCTTTGGCTAAGCTTTCAGGGAAATGTGTAGTTATTATGGATAATGCTGCATACCATTCTGTGCAATTAGACAAAACTCCTTCATTTTCTTGTAAGAAATGCGAAATGCAGGAGTGGTTGGTTAAACACAATGTAAAATTCAATCCAAAATTAACCAAAAAGGAACTATGGGCTTTATTTATACCTTTTCGATCAAATGACAAAATTTACGTAGTTGATGACATTTTGAGAAAGAACGGGCACGAAGTTCTTAGATTACCGCCATACCATTGTCAATACAATCCAATTGAAATGGCATGGGGGTTTTGTAAGACTTACTACAATAAGCACATAAATTCTAAGCAACCATCTAAGGATCGTGTTCAGAATTTATGGCTTGAGTCTCTCTCAAAATGTACATCCGATATGTGGCAAAATTTCTGTGATCATTGTGAAAAACTTATTTCGGATGACTGGACAAAACACATGGGGAACCTTTCTTTTGAAACCATTCCTCCTTTTATTATTTCGCTTGGGGAATCTGGCTCAGAACAAACATCAGAAGGTTCAGATGCAGGTTCTCTTGACTAAATAATAAAAGTGGAATGAGGGCTTAAAAATTGTTTGACATGAAAATTATCAGTATCACAAGAAGGTGGGAATAAATTTGCAATTCTACAAAAAAATACTGACGGCCAACAGAAGAGAGAATGACCAAAATTAAGGTGGATGGATGGAGTTGATCAAAATGTGTTAACGGGAAGACCCAAGCGAGAAATACAAATGGATGACGAAATAAGTTTGCAGAGCCGAATTCATTATATTTGTTATATACAATATTATTGCTGTGTTTGTATGTACAAAAACCGAGTAGTAAATTTTGTTAATCTTAAAACTGCATATTATTATCCTTTTATATCTGAAAATTTGTAAAACAGGCAACAGTGTAAGATCACAATAGTCAGAAATTATAACCTTAAAATCGAACATCTGACAGTGACATTTAAAAACCCTGATTTAAAACACAACCAGCCCCATTTACAATACTTAAACTGTCACTTTTCCATAGCTAGGCGAGATCCAGAAACAAATGGAATGGTGTATAAACCATCAAATAAAAATGTTGACTGATCATAGCATGCAAATAGCAGATTTGACAGTTATCAACATTTTTTAATCAGCAAACCCTCACAATAACAAAAGTTATTATTTTGTAGAAATGCTTGTTACACTTTGAAACCAACCAAAGTCTGGCCTACAAATTTGTTAAATCCCCTTTGAAAATCCAAGAATAACGTGAGTGCACCTCTAATTTTCGTTAAAAATGTTTGTAACAGCAACAAACTACCTAAAATTCCATCAATGGCCAGAAGAAGACACCATCGAAACCTCCTACAGCAACGAAAGCTCATCACCAATAACCTGCGTTTCATGGAGCAACGACAACAAGTTTGTAATCTTCGTGCAAGAAGGAGGCCGCCCGGAAATCCTGACGGTCAAAGACCCAACCTCCGCTAAACCAGTGCATTTGGTAACAGCCATCGACCACGCGACTGCTGTTAGTTTTCAAAAGAACACGAAAAGAGTCGTTGGAATCGGAACGGCCTGCTCAACAGTGGCTCTGTACGACATAAAAAACAAAGCTATAGTTAAGTTGTTTACTGTTAAAGCTGCTGTTACGCATCTGGATTTTAATGTGACCGATGAGTATTTAGCTGTGGCTTGCGAGGATGGAACTATTGAGCTTTTGAATGTTGTTCATGGTACCGAGAGTTGTAGCTACTCGGTTGGTTGCAGAGCTTCCGTTCTGAGGTTCCATCCTTGTTTACCTGAAGTTTTCGCTGTTGGGACGAAAGACGGGACCTTGTTTAAATTCAATATAAACCAAGTGAATCCTGTTTATGTGGAACGATGCCATTTCGGGAGTATCAACGGGATTGTCTATAGCGCCAAAAACAATCTCTTAATAACAATCGGGGAAGATTACAAATTTTGCAGTTATGATATGAGTAAGAACGCATGCGTTTTCACCGGGCATTTGCAATTCCCTTTAACTTCAATGGATATAACTCCTGATGAGAAGCATATAGCCATTGGTACGGATAGTGGTTCCGTTTATGTTTACGCAACCAAACATTTGCTTACACCCTTGGTGAAGTGGTCGCCACACACTGGAAGGATAAGATGTTTAAAATTCACAGGAAAACCTCAAGCAAGCGAAGTTTCCAAAAAAGTTGTATCTAGTGAAAGCATGAACACAACCGACACCACATCAAATGACAAAATGCGCGAAGCAGTCGAGTTTAAATCTCTGTACAATAAGTTTGTGAATAATAAATCCGAGGACGAGGATTTTCTGCACGAGTTGAGGAAGGAGATTAAGGCGAAGGTTAAGCTTGAAGCCCAGCAGGTTCATGTCCAGATTAAGATGCACGTGGCGAGTCTTCAGGATTTCATCAAGAAGGAGTTCCGTAAGATGACCGATGAAATGGACGAGAAGTGGAGTTTGTTGCACATGGTTGCTGATAAGCAAATTGATGATGTCGTCGATCAGATTTCTTACAAAAATGATGAGCCTGTTATTTTGGAGTGATATTTATGTTATCTAGTGAATGTATTTTTTGCGTATGATCAATAAATTTTGACAACATTAAAAGGAAATTTTCCATCAAAGATATGGATTTTTTTAAGAAGATTTGTAATTGAGTCCAGTTGCCCTAAAGTTGAGTTTGCATATACTCCATTCACGTTTAGATTAATGTTAAGGAAACATAGGGCTTATTTGTCCTTGATCACTGATTGGCCCAAATTCGAGGAAAACTTACAAAGCTGATAAATAGACAATTCTTTCTATTTCCCACTCACTCTCACTTATAGTGGAAAATAAATTGTCAAACTTGTCATAATTGTTAATGTGTTTTCAAATTTTTGGTTATTATGTTAATAACGAAAAACTAACGACTGTTTCTTCTTCTAAAAATAAACAAGGAAAAATAACTCAAAGTGGAGAGAAGTTATTGACTCTCAACATTTATTTAAAGTGCAATTCTGTGACAAAATTTAAAAGCGAAGCTAAAAATCTTGCGGGTGCTGATGTGGGAACATCTATATCAGGTATGGGCAACCTTTGACATGTTGAGGGCCAAACTTTAGCGTGCAAATACGCGGGCCGCGTTTATAAGTACTTAGTGCATTTTAAAGTAGTGATAATATTTTTTGCGATAGATATTAGACATGAAATAATACGACAATGTTATTGTAGTACAATTTATTAAAATAGCAAAATGAAATTTAAAAAAATGGTACATTATAATTAAATCGTTAAATTTGCAATTGTTACAAACTACGAAAGTTACATACACCGAAATCAATGAGACACTTGAGCTTGAATTTGGGAAACTAATCCATCGATATTTGGATTAATTCCACTGACACAAAGACGTAAAGAATTTTCCAAATTATCGTCAGTCAGTCTTGTACGATGTGTTGATTTATTAACTTTCATTAATGAAAAGAACTGTTCGCATTTATAAGTACTGCCAAACGCACAAATCAATCTTCTTGCGAATTTTCTAAGCTGCGGAAAATTGTCATCTTCTAGGTATTTTTTGTAGAAATCGCACAACTCTACGTCTTCAAATTTGGATTTTAGGAGTGAGTTTTCTTGAATCTCGATCAACTCCATTTGTAAGTGTATTGGAGCATTTTGTACAATATATATTGTAGGAGTAGCAAATAAACTGGAACAGTCTTCCATGTTTTTTAGGTCGCAAAATCTGTTCGAAAATTGTTCCGACAGTAACTTGAGTTCTTCAGCATATTGAGCATAAGCAATATTTTCATACGCAGAGAGCATGTTGAAATGGTAACTGTTACCAGACAGCATCTGTGACTCCCACAAGCGTAGTTTGATCTGAAACGCTTTTAAATTGCTGTACAAATTATTTACTAACTGTCCTTGTTTTTGAAGTTTCAAATTTAAATCATTCAAATAGCCTGTAAGATCGACCAGAAATGCTAAGTCACATATCCATTTTGGGTCACTTAATTCAGATAGTGGTTTATCTTTTATTTTCATAAAGTCTGCTACCTCATTTCTAAGCTCGTAAAACCGTTTCAACATGTTTCCTTTGCTCAGCCATCTGACTTCACAATAATATGTTACGTCGTTATACTCAGCTGATATTTCATCCAAAAACGCCTTGAACTGACGATGGTTCAGCCCTCGGGATCGAATAAAGTTGATGGTTTTTACTACCACATTCATAACATTCTGGAGTCGAATGGACTTAGAACACAAGTTCTGTTGGTGGATAATGCAATGAAGGACTATCAAATCATCTTTTTGCACATTTATTTCTGTTGCTTTTTCATTCAAAATTCCGATGAATCCTTTACGTAAGCCGACCATAGAAGGTGCACCATCAGTGCATACTCTAATTAATTTTGACCATGGCAAGCCAAAACTTGTGAATACCTTTTGAACTTCAATAAAAATATCCTCTCCTGTAGTCGTTCCTTTTAGCGGCTGTAAAGCAAGCAATTCCTCAGTAACAGTGAACTCCTTATCAACACCTCGAATAAATATAGCCAGTTGAGCTGTGTCAGACAAATCGGTGCCGGTGCTCTCGTCTAATGCTATGGAAAATGATTCAAAACCAGCCATACGGTCAGTCAATGTTGTTTTTATATTATTAGCCATCATTTCTACACGTCGAACAACAGTTCGTCTTGACAAACTAATTTTTTCAAATTCTTTTTTCTTTTCAGGACACATAATACCGCAAACTTCTGAAATACACTCCTTGATAAATTCTCCTTCGGCAAATGGTTTTAATGCCTTTGCCAATTTTGAGCTAACTATAAAACTAGCTTTCACAACATTATCAAGTTGTGTTCTTTGTTTATGAAACATTTGTTGCTGTTTTTCAAATTTGCGGTAAGCTTCTGGATTTTGTCTGTTCTTAATTGTCCATGCCTCTTTATATTGAATTCTTTCATTACTGAAATGGATTCATTACACAGCAAACAAATTGGCTTACCATTGTGCAAGATAAAAAAGAATTCTTCAGTCTATATTTCTAGAAAATGGCGACCCTCTGTATCTACTTTTCGTTTCTTTCCACCAGACATCATTATTGTTTACTTTCCGTTCAATAAACTTAATAACAAACTATAGTTAGTAACCACTCAAGATGCACACAAAGTCACAAAGCAAGTTGACGGCTCGAGCAGTTCGCTAGGATATCGCTTGTTGAAGTTATCACCTCGGTAGCTCAAATAGAACTGAACTAACGTTCGGGCCATCCACCCGCTTATATAGGCAAAATGAACTAATAATCTTGAATAAACTAGTTTAGAATTATTGAGAAGCAATAAATCTTTTGATGTGTCGCCCGTGATGCGGCAAACCTCAAAGAATTTGATCGAGCAAGTCGAGTGGCGGCAATTATCAAAGAGTGAGGCGGCAAATATCAAAGAATTTGACGTTTGCCGCCTCACTGTCACACCCGTGAGTATAAGTACCTAATGTAATATTTTTTTAATTGGGTTTTTTCAAAATGTCTCGCGGGCCGGATCATATCTTACAGCGGGCCGGATCCGGCCCGCGGGCCGGGGGTTGCCCATATGTGATCTATATCATCCATGTTCAAAATTATTGCTAAAATGGAATCAACAGGAGAAGTTAAAATAAGGAAAAAGAAGAAAGTGCGTTGGAATACTTATTCAAATTTTAGCCGTATAAACCAGGCTTCTAGTTACATTTTTCTTAAAATGAATGGAGTATAGTACTGCTAAATACTGCTGAATTGGCCATCAAATCAGAAAGATCTATACATAAATCGAATATCCGATCCTCCAATTACAGGTAGAATAAAATTCCTGTTGTTCTAATGTCACTTTGAACTCAAGCTCAGAGATGAACCAATTCAACGAGTTTAACGCAACTGGCCCTAAGTGATTCTAATACAAAAAACAAACTGAATCACTAAAATGGATTAAAATCAATTATAACCAACATTTTAATTTTTTTTTTCAAATAATTGTATTCAGGATTAAATACACTTTGATTTGGGTTAGTAATGTTAGTGGTAATTTGCGTCGGTAATTACCACTGGTAACTTACCGTAAATTACGGTATATTACCCGGCTGTTTTGGTAACATTGGTAATATTCTTTTGTGCACATGTGCAAGAAAAAGATAATAAATGGCAAAAAGACTTTCCCAGAGAAAATAAAAAAATGAGTCTCATAACTTTACTTATACACCTCGTAATTTGTTAGATTTGTCAAGTTTTATCATTGTCAATATTTCACAGATTCCTGTAAACAGTGTCATGTTTTTTTGAAGTTTTTGTCAATTTGTGTTAATTTTAACAGTTTTGAAGTTTTTGTTTATGTTTATAAAGTATGTTGGTTTTGACAAGAAGATTAGAAGAAGAAGAATTAGAAAATTAGTGTAATATAATATTTTATTTTGAAATTTTAAATAATGATTATTATTTTAAATCATGTTAATTTAGAATAATAACCATTATTATTTAAAATTTCAAAATAAAATATTATATTACACTAATTTTCTCGTAATTTTATATTTCTTATAAAATATTATAATTTAAAATTAATGATTCTTGTTAATATTTGAGGTATTTGTTTTTCATTTATTTATTTCAACATTTCTAGTCTACGTTTATTAATGTTGATGTTTTATTAAAAAAGTACAGAAATGGAATAAATATAAATGTATTTTTTACCACTGTGATTAATCAAGGCAGTGTACTTTATTTTTGAACACCGCATTATCTTTCGTCTGTAAGAAGTTTATCAATTTTGTATCTACTCCATGATGTATGGATGAGACATCTTTCAATTTCTGTGGGCATTTCACTTCAACAATACATTTGGTCTCTCTAATAATCCCATCTGGACTTGCAACCAAATAATATTCATCTCCACTACCAATAAATAGGCCACAACTGTCTACTTCAATTCCAGAAAGCTACTGACTCGTGCTCTTGTCACACTTACATAACACTACATTACACCCCTATTCATCTTATAAGAAGAATTCATTTCGTAGTGACAATAAATGTTCTCTCCATGTATTTATTAATAAATAATTAGGTTGTGAATATTTTTGTTAAAACAACTGATAACGATATTGGTATGTTAATGGTTGTAAAAAAATAATAAAATCAAATTTATTCTTAAACGATTTGTATTCGTGATTCGAAAAAACAGGATTCGAATCTTTGAATCGAATCATATTTATCTCTTACGAATCCTTTATTCGAGTATTCCTCATTCGAATCATATCAGGTGATTCGGATTCGTGATTCGAATCCTTTTAACGAGGATTCGTCCCAGCTCTGGAGCAGAGGCATGAAAATGATCAAGGTCATTCCCCAACAGAACGTTCTCTATATTTCGCCATTTTGGTCATAAAGAACGTGCTCGAGAATTTTCGCCAACTTACAACATTAGACCAACTTAGGTATAAAGGATTGTATTGATATATTATCCGGTAATTCTATACATTATCCCTTTTGCCAGACCTAAATAGTGGTGTAACATAGCTTCTCTTCCAAAAGTCAGGAAATATATTTAGTGTGGCAGAAGCATCAAATAAAATAAATAATGGCAATGTGATAGAAAAATACAATTTTTTGAAAATAGTGATGGGATTCCGTCAGGGCAATTGCAGCTATTCAAATCATTCATTCCATGAAATATATCACTTTTAAATAAGTTTATTGGCATCTAGGTTGCTTCAGAAGTGCTAGGAAATGTCGGTATAAATGCAGGTTTATTAGTACTGTACACTGTGGAAAAATAGTCCGCAAATAAATTAACACATTCAGAACCACTGATGCTACGGTTGTCGTTAAAGTACAGGGTGGGGCAGAAAAACCTATAAGATTTCAAAACGTTATAAAATTAAAAGCACTCAACTTGACAAAAAAAAATGTTTATTAACATATCGTAAATTTTATGCCATTTTTAAATTTAAGTTTTGAAAAGTACATCACTCAAATGTCGTCCTTGGGAGCGGATACACTGATTTAGGCGCTCGCGGTAGCTTTCCATGACTTTCACCGTCATTTCCACAGGAATTTCTTCAATTGCCCGAGCAATTTCCCTTCGTAAAACAAGAAGGATCCTTGGTCGATACTAGAATACCTTCGATGTGAGGTAACCCTAAAGGAAGAAGTCACATGGAGTGAGATCCGGTGAGCGCGGCGGCCAGCCAATATCACCTCTCAGGGAAATGAGGCGTCCGGGAAACATTTCCCTGAGAATGTCCATTGATCGTCGCGATGTGTGGGCGGTTGCACCATGCTGTTGAAACCACACATTTTCCACGCCATTTTCTTCCATTTTGGGTTGAAGAAAATTTTCCAGCAAGAAACAATAGCGCTCGCTGTTGACCGTTACGGTTTGCCCATTTTCTTCAAAAAAGTAAGGCCCCCAGACGCCTAGGCGGGAAAGAGCACACCACACAGTCACTTTTGGGCCATGGAGGGGTTTCTGATGGATTTCCTGAGGATTTTCGTCACTCCAATATCGAAAATTCTGCCTGTTTACGGCGCCACAAAGGTGAAAATGGGCTTCGTCCGTGAAGAGCACAACATCGTCTATTGGGAGTTCTCGGAGATCGCGACACAGGTTCATGCGGGTTTCAAAATCCCTTTCAATTAATTCCTGTGCAACAACCATTTTGTAGGGATGCATTTTGAGGTCCCGGTGCAAAATTCGCCGAATACTGCGGTTGGAAATCGCCAAAGCGAGCGAATGTTTTCGTGCCGAACGACGCGGGGAACGTTCAATCGCGGCTCTCACATTGGCCACGTTTTCAGGTCCTGTTGCTGTCCTGGGACGTGCAGGCGACTTCTTTTTCAATGCTGAACCCGTCTGTCGAAAATTTGACACCCACACTTTAATCGTAGCGTGATGTGGAACAGGATCATGACGCCCGAGTCCGAAATGAATTCGAAAAGCACGTTGTGTAGCAATTATCGAACCGCCGTTTTCGATAAACCGCTCAATAACAAAAGCACGATGTTCACCAGACCAAGGCATGTTGACTAATAACAAATGGCATAAAACCGGCTTTCTAACGGTTTTTACCCCACTACTCTACCTGTTCCCTCTTCTGAGAAAAAGGGATTTGAAATCGGATAGCTTTTTCTGCCCCTCCCTGTACATTATATTCGGAAATTTAGAAACGGAGTTAGTTACTTTTACAAAACTCCAGAATTTTTTTGGATTATTGGTAATGTCATTATTTACAGAATTGATATATTGACCATATAGTTGATTAGATGTACAGGGTGAGCGAAACTCGATGTCTCAGCTCTATTATAAAAAAAGGAAAAACGATAGAAAAAATCTGAAAAGAGGTTTATAAATGGGATTGAGTAAGGTCCATTTTAAGCCAAAATTGCATATTATTCTAAATTTGGAAACTGATGTAATGACTTCATCGAATATTTTTTTCCCAGAAACCTACTTATATTTTTGGCTATATGAAAAGAGCTAATTTTTCTGAATAAACTTTGCAGAGAAGAAAATTTGGTATCTTCTTTCGTTAAAAAATTATAAGCAAACTTAGCAAAAAGTATTATCAAAATTTCACAATTGTCACGACTTAAACAAGTAGCCTTTGGAAGCAAATAAAGTCGCATCTGTCAATAACTAAACTAATGGTTGATAAATATTCTTTTGTTGTTATTTGATTTTGAAAAATGTTAACCAAAAAGCCGACATGTTATTAGTTTATGGAGAATCTCAAAAGAACCCTAGAAGAGCAGTTCAGTTATACCCCCAGAGATGCCCTGAACGTGTTATTCCAACCTTAAAAATATTTGCAAGATTGGAACGCAATTTACTTGCAAATAACTCTGCTCGAAAGGGAACACAAATTGCCAAAAGGGTTCATTCTGACAATACTGTTACCACTGTTTTGCAGTATTTTCAAGACCATTCAAGGAACTCGATTCGGCAAGCCTGTCGTGACTTGAATTTAAAATATAGTTCGGTACGACAAATTTTGAAGGAAAAATTTTCATAAAATCCAATTCTATACAATTCAATTTATTTATTTTTAAATAGGAGTATGATACTTTTATGGGTGAGTCAAGTTTGATTGTAGATGTGTGCGATGTGTGTATCGGTTAGTGAGAAATACAGAAAACTGTTATTTGAAATTCACTCACACTTAGACGCCACTTTTTATATATGTGAATATAAAATTGAATAATTTGACGAATAAGGCACCTTTCTTCACACTTTTATTTGAATTACCAAATGTACATTTCGGACACAAAGTGACTATTATCAATGGATTAACAGCCCCCCGAAATTTTCAATATTTCCATTTTGGAAAATTTCTGCGAAGATTTTGAAATTTTCAAAAATTTTAGTACTTGAATATTTCGGGAGAGATTCGTAGTTTAAAAACCAAAATCCCTTCTCTTGGCTACAGCCTTGTAGGTGCTAGAGGACTTTCGCCAGGATATTACAGCGGCTTGTGCAGCAAGCTCCATTGAAACATTGACCGATGTAAACTGTAGCGATCACTCGTCATTCTGTTATCTGTCTGACTGCCAACGGCCAACATTTTGAACATCTAAAGCAGTGGTCTCCAAACTACGGCCCGCGGGCCAAATCCGACCCGCGACTTGCATGAATCCGGCCCGCGATTGTTTGTATTTTTTTGTAAATGTCATATTTTGAAATATTGTAACAATTGTTCCTTAGATTTTTCATAATTTTATAAAATTAATCGGATCTTGGCCGACTTTATTATGTAGAATTGTATTTGTGGCCCGCGAAGAAGATAGTTTGGAAACCCAGGATCTAAAGTAACTATGTGCTTAACTGGAGACAGTATTACATGTGTAATCAGTATATAAATGTAAAACCAACACAATAAATACATTTTTCTGGCGGAGTCTGTATATTATTAATAAGTGGCATAATATTTTGTTTTAGTTAGCATTGAGCAATATATGAGCAGTTATGTTCTAAATATTCTAAAACAATATTTCTATAGCCAACTCTGAATCAAAAATTGTGCCCATGAGATTCATACAGGGTGTCCTGATTAAGCAGTCGATCCATAGGTATTTTTTAAACAGTAAGGCCCGGTATTTCAATCGATAGTTAACTGTCGATTGGGAGTTAACTCAGAGTTGAAAGTGTGTTGTATGTATTTCAAATTATGATTAATATCTTATTTTCAGTTAACTTTAAGTAATCTTTACTAATATGTAGGTATCAGTTAACTCTTGGTTACCTGACATTTCATTTGACGTCAGTGTAATATTTTGTTAATATTAAATCAATGATCAATTACAATGAATGATTATGACATACATGTGTTTAGTGACGACGAAGAAGTGTCTTTAAGAAAACAGAGAGTAGTCAGAGATAGAGTAAATCATTTTGAAAAATGGGATCAAAAGGAATTCTTTCAAAGGTTCAGATTATCGCCAAGAACTGTAGAAAACATCATCGAAGAAATTGACGACCTTATAAAATATCCAACCCAAAGGTATTACCAATAGTTAGAAATATCACATAAAACTCTATTCCATTATTTTAAAAATGATGCTCTGTCTTCAGCTGATCAATTATTGCTAGCACTCAGGTTTTATGCAACTGGTGCTTTCTTCACTACTGTCGGAGATGGAAGTGGTGTGCATAAATGCACGGCCAGTAAAGTAATTAAGAGAGTTAGCTTTGCTTTGGCAAGTTTACGTCCTCGAATAATAAAAATGGTGATGTGTCCATCATAGTACTTTACCCCGTAAATTGCGTATTAAATCACTTTCAAAATATTTGTAGCATTATTATTTTCAAAATGTCTTCAACTTTTTGATAACTACAACTTTTATTTGAAACATTTTTCAATTGTATCAACACATACACTGAGAGAAACCAATGACCAAAAGAACATTATTTATTAATTATCTCAAAAACTAAGAGTGCTATGACAAAAAGTGAAGATACAAAAAATCTTTAGTTTTTCATTTCCTACAACTTTTATTTGAAACATTTTTCAATTGTATCGACACATACACTGTCACACACCAATAACTAGATAAAACACACAACTTTTGAAATATCTCAAAAACTAAGAGTGCTATGACAAAAAATAAATGAACAATACATCTTCATTTTGTTATTATCTACAACTTTTATTTGAAAGAATTTTTTGTTTGATGAACATTTATTGAATAAATCTGAAAAAACTGAAAAACGCTACGAGTAAAGTACCACTTCCGGTTTTCCGATTTTCAGTTCTTCCGATTGTACCAAAAAGCTTAAGTTTCAAGTTTCATCTCGATATCTTTAGCGGTTTTTGCGGTACAGCGCACACAGACTCACACACAGACAGACAGACATTTTTCAAAAATGGTCTTATTCGACTCAGGGGACCTCAAAACGGATATTTCCGCTAAAATGTTTGATTCGAAAATTTTCACGAAAACAATACTTTCCCTTTGTATTACATACGGGGGAAAGTAAAAATGCCAAGCACAGAAGAAGAAAGATTAGAATGTAAAAGAGACTAGATTTCCTATGTGCATTGGAGCAATTGATTGCAGTCATGTTAAAATTTTATGACCAGGAGGCAATAGAGCAGAGATTTTTAGAAATAGAACGTGCAAACAGTATCTGATGCCAATCTGAAAATAATGGATATTGTGGCTAGATGGCCAGGATCTACGCACGACGCCCATATTTTTAGAAATTCAAGTATTATGAATCGATTTGAACAAAATGAATTTGGTCACAACTCCGTTCTTGTAGGAGACAGCGGATATCCTTGTAAAAATTATCTTCTTACACCCTTATTGCAAACAAGAACACCAGCAGAAAATCTATATAACGAATCACAAATACGTACCAGAAATCCTGTGGAAAGGTGCTATGGTGTATGGAAACGAAGATTTCCTGGACTTGCTGCAGGACTTAGAACAAATTTAGAAACTACTCAAGCCGTTATAGTTGCTACCGCAATACTACATAATATTGCATGTGACGAAAATGAAAAAGTACCAGACATAACTGATGAAGAAAATCATGCAATAAACTTAGTAAATAATAACCCACCAGATCAAAACAATATCGTTAATAATAATCAAATAAGAAACAATACTTTCAGACAACATTTAATACAAAAATATTTTTTTAACTTACAATAAATAAATATTATTACTTAATTATTATCACGCAATACATACAACATACAACAATTTATTCAAAAAACAAATTAATAAATATATTATTTATTATTTGCCCTAACTGTTTTCAATTATTTATGAAATTACTCATTTTTGCTTCTTTAAGTTGCAGTTTAAGTTTTAATATTTTCATTTTTATCTCATGTTCTTCTAAAAACTTTTGTCTCTGAAGTCTTACAAACTCCAGTTTTTCCTTAATTAACAACTCATTTATAATTAATTTTTTGTAAGCAATTTTTTTCTTTCCTATTTTTAATCTTTTATTTGGTTGTTTTTGTGGGCTATAGGTAGACCAGTCGTCATCGGTTTCTGTTGTTCCTACAAAAATTGTGTGAAAAATTACATAGATAATATATTGTACAGTTTTTTACTATTGCTCATTTCCACATTTTCATTATTTGTCTGATTGATAATAGTAGGAGTAAATGTTTCCTCTGGCAATTCATCTAAAAAAAAAAAAAACACAATTAATAAGAATATTTCATTTTTAAAATGTACCAACAGCTAGGATATTACTACGCTACCACTAACATTCAGTAATTTCTACAACATTTTCTTTAGGGTTAGAAAGACTTTCATCAGGTGAGCCAATAACAATGTAATTCGCATTAGATGGTCCGGCTTGATGAGCTTGTACACCTAATGAAAATAAACCATTTATAATGATAAATTTCATAAAAAGTAACCTTATACTTACTGTCAGAATCGAAGTTGTTCTTAAGACCACAAATTTGATCTTCTCCTAAAATTCTTTCAATAAAATTATCGAGGTCTGTTATGGCATATAGTTTAGAATCACCACCACCGGTTTTATTTAGTTCCCTTTTGTTGTGTAATAATTTGGTTTTGTATAGTTTCTTTAAATTTGTATATTTTTGTTTTAATATTTGTTTGGATCTGAATACACCATCGTTTGCCGCATTGAACGAGTTTTCGATATGAGTCCACGCTTTTACTTTTTCTTGCCATAAAACACTGCCACTCTTCTTATTTTCTATAATATTCTTGTATTTCTCAACAAATTCCAACAGCAAATGTTCTTCTTTATAAGTGAAATTCGGTGTCCTTTTTGTTTCATTTACTTGCTGGGAGGTTTTATTCATTTTTATGCTTAATAAATCACCACCAGCAACAGCAGGTGACCAAACACTGATAAACGATATTGACAATTTAAGTGTGATTTTGACAGAGGTCAGAATTGCCACTCTAATGAAATTTTGATGAAATGAGAGTTACTAAACCAAAACTTTCAAATACTTGAAATACATAAACATAATTTTACTATGAGTTAACTAGTGGTAAAACTTTACCGTTAGTTTGTAAACCTAAAAGTTAACTATCAATTGAAATACCGGCCCTAAGAGATAAAGAATTGGTTAAATGGGAAAACATTTGCAGGACAGTTAGTACTATCTATGTCCGGTGTAAAAAAGGTTATGTTAAAAAATTATCCTTCTATCATCAATAATCAAGTTATAAAAGAAAATAAAACATCGTTTTTTTCGCTGTGTGCTCTGAACCTTCAACTATTTTGTTTACACTGGTCATAGATAGTACTCATTGTCCTGCATATTTTCTCCCATTTAACTGATTTTCTATTTCTCGCAGTTTAAAAGATACCCATGCATCGACTGTACCTATACAGGATACATGATATTTTTCTAATATAATAAGGAATTTACATGTAAAAATTTTAAATTTTTTCTGAAATTTGAAATCATCATTTTATTAAAAATATCTAACACATAAAATAAAATTACCCTTTGCTGAACCATAACATGCATAAAATTCCAAAGCAGTTTGTATATTTATCAAGAATATGAATTTGTGTTCAGTACTCATTCATTCACCGGATAACTATATATTGTACGCGTTTCAGGCTTGACGATGCTACTTGAGCTAAGGGGCATTAGATGGCGTTTAAGCTTTCAAAACATATGCAAATTATATTTATGATCTCTTTACTAAAAAAAACAGTATTAAAAAACTTATTAATAATTTGCTTTGTATTGGAACATTACTTTTTCTATACAAATCTTCTTTCCTTAGCCGAGCGGGCCTAGTTTTGAGGCGCCATACACCCGCCTTAAGTTTAATGCCATAACATCTATTAAGTTTTAATGGTAACACTTACTCGACATTAGTGTGCCCCTCAAGATGTTTTTCTAAAAGACAGAAACACAAATAATGCACTTCTTTGTTAATTATGTTATTATATTACATTTCATTACATTTTTCTCTTAGTCAATGAATGAGACCTTTATAACATTAGTGCAAAACGTTCATTATTAGTTGTAGCCCTCAAATATTTATCTACAATCATAAATATATAATGTACACTTTTGTGTTCATTTATCTATGTATAATGTATTACCTTTTCAATTTTAATTTTCTGCATCTGCTTTCATAAATTAGCCAGTCAGCAATTTTGCCGCCGGTAGGCTGAAATATTTTGCTGTCTAGTCTCAGATTGTATTTTTGATATTAGACTACGTTTTTTAACATTAGCTGACATTTTTTACAATAACATTTTGATGAACAATGACCTTTTTTTTACTTTTTTATCATATTTTTGACATTAGATGGCAGTTTTAACATTTGATATTTTTTTTGCTTTTTTGACATTAGACGGCAATTTTGGCATTTGATATTTTTGATATTACATATTTACTTTTTGAACATTAGATGACAACTTTTATATTATTAGATAACATTTTTGACACTATTACTGATTTCAACAAAAACTTCCGTTTTGTAATAAAATGTCAAACTGTCACGTTCTGACATAAAATGATAATTTTGATGTGAATCGATTTTATCAACACGCGAATTTAGGACGTTTCTGATATATTTTATATTTACGAGTTTTAAAAATTTGTGATATTTTGGTAATTTTGAGGTTTTTGACAACTATAAATAATTTTGACATATTTTGATGAACATAGGAAATTTTCTATGGTCTAAATTTATATGTTCAGAGATAAAAAAAACGCATTGTACATTGACTCTCTTTATCTTGACAATATTGAGTGCAATACTGTCATACTCTCACTGTACTGAAATTCAAATCGCACATTGACTGTACGTAAATCAATAAAATGTTAAATTTAAATTAATAATAAAGCTACAGTTGATGAGTGATTAGAAAAATGTATCCCAAAAAATCTTTTTCGGTTTATTGAACAAAAACAAAAGAGCTAATGTGAAAAGTGTTAAGATAAAAGTTGTTTGTTTTTCCATTTTCAACAACTTTTGTTTGAAATGTTTCGATTCGGTCTATAATAACGCTACAGGTGGTGAGTGATAACGAGACTTTCTCGTTTCTTGATCAAAAACAAAATAGCTAAGGTGAAAATTGTTTATACAAAAGTTGTGTGTTTTTTCGTTGGCTACAACTTTTATTTGAGACAATTTTTGATCAAGTTGATATGTTTCTATATTTATAACTTCACTTGAAATCAGTGTTTAATGCGCGTGGCGCATGAAGTAAAATTACGAGTTTAGAAAAGCCCGCAAAATTTGGCTCGGTCGCTGCGCGACCGAGCCAAATTTTGCTCAGGGCTTTTCTAAACTCGAAATTTTACTTCATGCTTAGTCTCGGAGTGGAAGACACTCGTTCGTAAATTTTCGAATTATCATAAAGTTGTGTATTTTTTCGATGTCTGCAACTTTTGTTTGAAGTTTTGTTTGATTGAATCGATAATAAAGCTACGGTTGATGAGTGATTAGCAAAATATATTAAAAAAGTCTTTCACGGTTAATTGAACAAAATAAAAAGAGCTAAGGTGAAAAGTGTTTAGGTAAAAGTGGTTTATTGTTTCGTTAGTTACAACTTTTGTTTGAAACATTTTTTGATTAAGACGTCGAAAGCCATAGTCGGTGAGTTGTTGATCTAAACTAGATTTTTTTAGTTTCTAGTTCATAAACAAAAGAACTAAGGTAAAAAGTGATTATACAAAATTTTGTATTGTGTTTTTTTCATTATCTTTTATTTCATTTTTACTTTCCCCCGTATGTAATACAAAGGGAAAGTATTGTTTTCGTGAAAATTTTCGAATCAAAAATTTTAGCGGAAATATCCGTTTTGAGGTCCCCTGAGTCGAATAAGACCATTTTTGAAAAATGTCTGTCTGTCTGTGTGTGAGTCTGTGTGCGCTGTACCGCAAAAACCGCTAAAGATATCGAGATGAAACTTGAAACTTAAGCTTTTTGATACAATCGGAAGAACTGAAAAGCTTTTGGTGAAAATCGGAAAACCGGAAGTGGTACTTTACTCTTAGCGTTTTTCAGTTTTTTCAGATTTTTTCAATAAATGTTCATCAAACAAAAAATATTTTCAAATAAAAGTTGTAGATAATAACAAAATGAAGATGTATTGTTCATTTACTTTTTGTCATAGCACTCTTAGTTTTTGAGATATTTCAAAAGTTGTGTGTTTTATCTAGTTATTGGTGTGTGACAGTGTATGTGTCGATACAATTGAAAAATGTTTCAAATAAAAGTTGTAGGAAATGAAAAACTAAAGATTTTTTGTATCTTCACTTTTTGTCATAGCACTCTTAGTTTTTGAGATAATTAATAAATAATGTTCTTTTATCTAGTTATTGGTTTGTCTCAGTGTATGTGTTGATACAATTGAAAAATGTTTCAAATAAAAGTTGTAGTTATCAAAAAGTTGAAGACATTTTGAAAATAATAATGCTACAAATATTTTAAAAGTGATTTAATACGCAATTTACGGGGGAAAGTACTATGATGGACACATCACCATTTTTTTTTATTAAGTTACTAATAAAGCAGCAGTTTGTAAGTGATTATTAAATAAATATCTCGCCTAGGCTTTTTCGTATACTGATCATAAACAAAAGAGTTAAGGCGAAAAGTGATTAGGTAAAAGTTGTGTGTTTTTTCATTATCTACAACTTATGTTTAAAGCATTTTTTGAAAAACTATAGAATAATGTAATACATTAAGGAATAAGTAAGCAATAAATTTATGAAATTTCAAAAAGATATTGCTTAAAAAAGTTTTAAATCAGCAAATATATGTCAAAAAAATAGTATCAAAGGCTTTTTAAAAATTCTTCAGACTCACAAATTTCTTCATTATTTCAGAGTTTATCGTTGTTGACATAATTAAAATTCGTTTAATAAAAAATCGAATAATCTAATGATTTCTGGTGACTTTTAACATAAGACTTTTTAGACATTTGATGGTTTAGTGTTGGCAACACTACCCCCCAGGGGTATTCAGCCGAGAGAAATAAAGTTTCATGTCTATATAAAAATTCATAAAAGCCTCGAAAATAGGCATCCGTAAAAAATTTGCCGCCGTAGGCTTCAGCCTACTTAGCCTAATAGGAAATCCGCCACTGAAATTAGTGCAATAATATCAATTGAGTTATCTAAAAAAATATGCAGTTTTATTTTTAATGCAACTTTCTTTTATAAATACATTACTTCATCATTAAAATTTTCTGCTCTTAACCGAGGGGGCCCAGTTTTAAGGCGCCGGGCACCCACCTTTATATATTTGATGTCATTTGTCAAATGACAATAAAATCTGAGTTTTAATGGTAACACTTACTCGGCATCAGTGTTCACCCCAGATTTTATTTATCCTCACTCTTTATTTCCTGAAAGCAAATATCAATAATCACTTTAAACTAATGTGAAAAATAGCAACTGACTCACCTCTAATATTAATATTTTAAATTGCTTTTTCAATTGCAGGCAATAACATTTTATAGTAAAAACGATCTAATTGCTCTTTCATATTAGCTTCCCAAAAGTCGTCATCTCTTTCAATTACCTCTAAGTATGAATTATTTTGTGTCCATACTATGAAGTAGCACTTTTCCATTTTAGTTAAATGTAGTTGGCCTTGCGCTTGATAATAAAAATTGTGGTTTCTTTTTAAATGTAGGTTTCCATCATCTCTTACATATTAATGCATGATTTTGTGCTCTTGGAGGGAGATCCCGAGACAATGGAATATGTGCTGCACGAAAAGACCTGGCCAGGAGCTGGGATTTTGATTCATAATCTGTGTATTTTCGGCGCTACGTTTTTGTATAAATTATGTATTAAATATGACGATGAATAATCAGCTTATAATAGAATACTAATTAATTTACATGTATGTTTTGTAATCAGACATTTTCTGTTTTAATAAAAAGTTAAAAAAATAATATAATTTAATACAAAAATAACCATACTGAGCTCATATACAAACTAAAATCAAGGTAGCGTCAGATTTTAACATTTCCAATTATCTTTCAAAGACAGTTTTAAAATTTAGGTTAAATTCCACTAATCAATTACTCGTTCGGAATTTTATATTTTTGATTTGGTAAATTTTTACATTTTTGACAATTTGCCCTAAATTATGTAAGTAAGGTACGATTCACCAGAGGTGTCTCTTGGTTTCCTGGATTTTTAGTGCTTTCTGCACCAATACATGTAATACGAAAATAGTTTGATGTCGTCAGATTACGTGTGTGAAAAGAGACAGAAAACTTCATAATATATTTGCTATGGTTTATAGATGGAACATGCGAAAACGTATGGTCCGGTATGCAGCTTCAAAATTTTAAGGTTAAACGTCACATTTTGACAATGTCTTTGTAAAACTAAATCTGCAAAAACCCAGCAACAAATCATTTTAATTAATGTGCACAATCGTTTTAAATGTGAGTTTAAGTGGTATTATTCCAGTTTTCACATCTATTAAATAGTTCAGGTATTTCCAGAAATAAATAATGCATTTATGCTGATTTTGTGTAAGCTCAAACGAAAATGTTAGTTTAATCGAATGCGCATTCAGTAGATTGGGCAAATAGTCATCGGATTAATCTGTTAAAACAGGGAATTTTTCTTTTAAGTATACATATGCATATGCTTTTTTTAAAGTTCAACTTGAAGAATAAAAAGAGTGTTTTCCACTCCCAGACTAAGCATGAAGTAAAATTTCGAGTTTAGAAAAGCCTGAAAATTTGGGTTGGTCGCGTAGCGCGAAGCGCGGAGTGGCCAAACCAAATTTTCAGGCTTTTCTAAACTCGAAATTTTACTTCATGCGCCACGCGTATTAAACACTGAAAGCACTGAAATATTGTGAGCGAGTAAACTTCGCTTGAAATCAGTGTCTTATACGCGTGGCGCATGAAGTAAAATTTCGAGTTTAGAAAAGCCTGAAAATTTGGTTTGGTCGCTCCGCGCTTCGCGCTACGCGACCAAACCAAATTTTCAGGCTTTTCTAAACTCGAAATTTTACTTCATGCTTAACCTGGGAGTGGAAAACACTCGTTTAAACTTCGAATTGACCTCTTTTACGATAACAATGAATATTTAAAAATCTACAACCCGTAATAATGGGATATGTATACTCAAAAGAAAAAATCACAAGAAGTTATGATTTAAAGCATTTCTAAAAGAAAGAACATAATATACAAGGTGGCCAGAAAAGGTGTGATAATCTTCAGGTAGAGTGGTTCATTGATTAATTTCAAGCAGAAAATTTAAGTAAAAAAATATTCTATTGTGGCTTATAACTCCTCACGAGCCAATTTAAAGAAATGTAAATTTGGCAACAATGGATCAAACAAGTGTTTAATTTAATAATAATCATAAATTTAACAAATCTACAAAAATTAATATTTGAAGTATACATCAAAAATGAAAGATTAAAGTAAATGTTCAAATTGATAACCATCTGTTTCTAAGCAGATCTGGAGCAGTCGTGGGATAGAATTAATTACTCGGAGCAACATCTCTTCAGTAATTAATTCCACTGCAACACGAATTCTATTCATGACGTCTACATTGTCCACTGGAAGTGTTGCATACACCTTTTCTTTTAAAAATCCCCAAACGAAAAAATCAAGTGGATTCATATCCGGCGACCTTGCTGGCCATAGCATGGGTCCATTGCGCCCAATCCATCTATTTGGAAAATGTTCGTCCAACCATTCTCTTGAAATTCTTGCTGTATGAGGTGGTGCACCATCATGCATGTACAGCATGTTGTTTACTAAATTTAGTGGAACATTCTCCAAAACTTCTTCTAAAATATTTACATAATTTAAGGCATTTAATCTTTGATGAATAAAAAAGGCCCAATTACACGTAAATTTAGAATACCAAGCCAGACGTTAACTGAAAATTTCCTTTGATGTCCCATTTCTCTAACCGCCCGAGGATTTTCTTCTGCCCAAAAGTGATAATTATGACAATTAAATACCCCATCTCTAGTGAATGTACATTCATCACTCCAAAGAATTTTAAATAAAAAATTTGGTTCTTCCCGAATTTGATCTAAAATCCTGTCACAAAACATACGTCTACGCTCGTTATCATTTTCATAGAGTGGTTGAACTTTTCTTGCATGAAATGGACGCATTCGATTTTCTTTCAATACTGCATAGACTGTTGTTTTACTGGGGACATTCAACTGTTGAGCTATTTGTCTCGTACTAATATTGGGATCTTCTTGAACTGCATTCAATATCTGTTCTTCTAGGTGAACAGTGCGACGTTCCCTAGGTCTCCCTCCATCTATGTTATTATAAACGAACGACCCAAAAGTACGTAGCCTTTGGTCTAATTTTCTAAACGTATTTACGCAGGGCTGTTGGCGATTTGGATATCTTCTTTGGTACTCATCTTTGGCACTAGTTGCATTACCATTGCAGAATCCAAATATCATGTACATATGTGCATACTCGTTGAATGTGTACATCTTCAAAAAGTATGATGAACTTATACAAACTTACACAAATAAATTATGACAAGTATATGTCAAAGTCAAGTGAAATTTAATAAGGTTACATATGAAAATACATAGTTGCCAGGTCTATTTTTATTAAAAAAATGCTTCTGAAGAAGTTATTAATTTGTTAAAGTTTCCAATTTATTTATCACCTATGTCATTTAAATTTTACAAATGTGTAATTGATTGTAAGTTCTATTGATTTTTTCCAAAATAATAGAAAATAACACTAATTTCCAGAGATACGTTTAATATTTTAACGACCTCGTGAGATGTTACGAGGAAGAATACAATACTTTTTTATTTAGATTTTTTTCCAAAATTAATCAACGAATCACACTACCTGAAGATTATCACACCTTTTCTGGCCACCTTGTATACTCGCAACCTAAACAGTATGACAATGTCATGTAACGTCAAAATTTGACACAACTATGAAAAATCGTTGCAGATATACTGTAGAACCATCATAACTTGCCGTTGCGCAGTGGCAAAATTGTGGGCGGAGCGAAAGATAGGCCGTTTCGATAGGTTTCGTGAAGAGTTCGAGCGCGTGGTACATTCATTTGAAGAAGTGACAGTGCGATGGATTTTCAAAGTAAATTAACTCGTGGCCGTGCACTTGCCGGCCAATCTCGTGAAATTATTAGCAATGTATGCAAATTTACAAAAAGTGATCTTGATGCTGAGGGGAGCGACCGACCATCTACGCTGTTGAGTTATAAATGAATAGCGCGCGCGAAAAACACGTGCTTGCTTATTCCAGCGACTGTACTCGGCCGCCAGATCGCCTCTCTCTCTTGTTTCATTTTCGCTTCGTCTCTGCGCGTCTGGCCAACTTAATCTGGTTAAGCAGTATAAATCATCAAATAAAAATGTTGACTGATCAAAGCATGCAAATAGCAGATTTGACAGTTATCAAAATTTTTTAATCAGTAAACCCTCACCATAAAAAAAGTTTTTATTTTGTAGAAATGCTTGTTACACTTTGAAACCAACCAAAGTCTGGCCTACAAATTTGTTAAATCCCCTTTGAAAATCCAAGAATAACGTGAGTGCACCTCTAATTTTCGTTAAAAATGTTCGTAACAGCAACAAACTACCTAAAATTCCATCAATGGCCAGAAGAAGACACCACCGAAACCTCCTACAGCACCGAAAGCTCATCACCAATAACCTGCGTTTCATGGAGCAACGACAACAAGTTTGTAATCTTCGTGCAAGAAGGAGGCCGCCCGGAAATCCTGACGGTCAAAGACCCAACCTCCGCTAAACTAGTGCATTTGGTAACAGCCATCGACCACGCGACTGCTGTTAGTTTTCAAAAGAACACGAAAAGAGTCGTTGGAATCGGAACGGCCTGCTCAACAGTGGCTCTGTACGACATAAAAAACAAAGCTATAGTTAAGTTGTTTACTGTTAAAGCTGCTGTTACGCATCTGGATTTTAATGTGACCGATGAGTATTTAGCTGTGGCTTGCGAGGATGGAACTATTGAGCTTTTGAATGTTGTTCATGGTACCGAGAGCTGTAGCTACTCGGTTGGTTGCAGAGCTTCCGTTCTGAGGTTCCATCCTTGTTTACCTGAAGTTTTCGCTGTTGGGACGAAAGACGGGACCTTGTTTAAATTCAATATAAACCAAGTGAATCCTGTTTATGTGGAACGATGCCATTTCGGGAGTATCAACGGGATTGTCTATAGCGCCAAAAACAATCTCTTAATAACAATCGGGGAGGATTACAAATTTTGCAGTTATGATATGAGTAAGAACGCATGCGTTTTCACCGGGCATTTGCAATTCCCTTTAACTTCAATGGATATAACTCCTGATGAGAAGCATATAGCCATTGGTACGGATAGTGGTTCCGTTTATGTTTACGCAACCAAACATTTGCTTACACCCTTGGTAAAGTGGTCGCCGCACACTGGAAGGATAAGATGTTTAAAATTCACAGGAAAACCTCAAGCAAGCGAAGTTTCCAAAAAAGTTGTATCTAGTGAAAGCATGAACACAACCGACACCACATCAAATGACAAAATGCGCGAAGCAGTCGAGTTTAAATCTCTGTACAATAAGTTTGTGAATAATAAATCCGAGGACGAGGATTTTCTGCACGAGTTGAGGAAGGAGATTGAGGCGAAGGTTAAGCTTGAAGCCCAGCAGGTTCATCTCCAGATTAAGTTGCACGTGGCGAGTCTTCAGGATTTCATCAAGAAGGAGTTCCGTAAGATGACCGATGAAATGGACGAGAAGTGGAGTTTGTTGCATTTGGTTGTTGATAAGCAAATTGATGATGTCGTCGATCAGATTTATTACAAAAATGATGAGCCTGTTATTTTGGAGTGATATTTATGTTATCTAGTGAATGTATTTTTTGCGTAAAATCAATAAATTTTGACAACATTCAAAGGAAATTTTCCATCAAAGATATGGATTTTTTTAAGAAGATTCGTAATTGAGTCCAGTTGCCCTAAAGTTGAGTTTGCATATACTCCATTCACGTTTAGATTAATGTTAAGGAAACATAGGGCTTATTTGTCCTTGATCACTGATTGGCCCAAATTCGAGGAAAACTTACAAAGCTGATAAATAGACAATTCTTTCTATTTCCCACTCACTCTCACTTATAGTGGAAAATAAATTGCCAAACTTGTCATAATTGTTAATGTGTTTTCAAATTTTTGGTTATTATGTTAATAACGAAAAACTAACGACTGTTTCTTCTTCTAAAAATAAACAAGGAAAAATAACTCAAAGTGGAGAGAAGTTATTGGCTCTCAACGTTTATTTAAAGTGCAATTCTGTGACAAAATTTAAAAGCGAAGCTAAAAAATCTTGCGGGTGCTGATGTGGGAACATCTATATCAGGTATGGGCAACCTTTGACATGTTGAGAGCCAAACTTTAGCGTGCAAATACGCGGGCCGCGATTATAAGTACTTAGTGCATTTTAAAGTAGTGATAATATTTTTTGCGATAGATATTAGACATGAAATAATACGACAATGTTATTGTAGTACAATTTATTAAAATAACAAAATGAAATTTAAAAAAATGGTACATTATAATTAAATCGTTAAATTTGCAATTGTTACAAACTACGAAAGTTACATACACCGAAATCAATGAGACACTTGAGCTTGAATTTGGGAAACTAATCCATCGATATTTGGATTAATTCCACTGACACAAAGACGTAAAGAATTTTCCAAATTATCGTCAGTCAGTCTTGTACGATGTGTTGATTTATTAACTTTCATTAATGAAAAGAACTGTTCGCATTTATAAGTACTGCCAAACGCACAAATCAATCTTCTTGCGAATTTTCTAAGCTGCGGAAAATTGTCTTCTTCTAGGTATTTTTTGTAGAAATCGCACAACTCTACGTCTTCAAATTTGGATTTTAGGAGTGAGTTTTCTTGAATCTCGATCAACTCCATTTGTAAGTGTATTGGAGCATTTTGTACAATATATATTGTAGGAGTAGCAAATAAACTGAAACAGTCTTCCATGTTTTTTAGGTCGCAAAATCTGTTCGAAAATTGTTTCGACAGTAACTTGAGTTCTTCAGCATATTGAGCATAAGCAATATTTTCATACGCAGAGAGCATGTTGAAATGGTAACTGTTACCAGACAGCATCTGTGACTCCCACAAGCGTAGTTTGATCTGAAACGCTTTTAAATGGCTGTACAAATTATTTACTAACTGTCCTTGTTTTTGAAGTTTCAAATTTAAATCATTCAAATAGCCTGTAAGATCGACCAGAAATGCTAAGTCACATATCCATTTTGGGTCACTTAATTCAGATAGTGGTTTATCTTTTATTTTCATAAAGTCTGCTACCTCATTTCTAAGCTCGTAAAACCGTTTCAACATGTTTCCTTTGCTCAGCCATCTGACTTCACAATAATATGTTACGTCGTTATACTCAGCTGATATTTCATCCAAAAACGCCTTGAACTGACGATGGTTCAGCCCTCGGGATCGAATAAAGTTGATGGTTTTTACTACCACATTCATAACATTCTGGAGTCGAATGGACTTAGAACACAAGTTCTGTTGGTGGATAATGCAATGAAGGACTATCAAATCATCTTTTTGCACATTTATTTCTGTTGCTTTTTCATTCAAAATTCCGATGAATCCTTTACGTAAGCCGACCATAGAAGGTGCACCATCAGTGCATACTCCAATTAATTTTGACCATGGCAAGCCAAAACTTGTGAATACCTTTTGAACTTCAATAAAAATATCCTCTCCTGTAGTGGTTCCTTTTAGCGGCTGTAAAGCAAGCAATTCCTCAGTAACAGTGAACTCCTTATCAACACCTCGAATAAATATATCCAGTTGAGCTGTGTCAGACAAATCGGTGCTCTCGTCTAATGCTATGGAAAATGATTCAAAACCAGCCATACGGTCTGTCAATGTTGTTTTTATATCATTAGCCATTATTTCTACACCTCGAACAACAGTTCGTCTTGACAAACTAATTTTTTCAAATTCTTTTTTCCTTTCAGGACACATAATACCGCAAACTTCTAACATACACTCCTTGATAAATTCTCCTTCGGCAAATGGTTTTAATGCCTTTGCCAATTTTGAGCTAACTATAAAACTAGCTTTCACAACATTATCAAGTTGTGTTCTTTGTTTATAAAACATTTGTTGCTGTTTTTCAAATTTGCGGTAAGCTTCTGGATTTTGTCTGTTCTTAATTGTCCTGTCAGTGAGTGCGGCGTAGCATGCTTAGTTGAGTAATGCCTCTTTATATTGAATTCTTTCATTACTGAAATGGATTCATTACACAGCAAACAAATTGGCTTACCATTGTGCAAGATAAAAAAGAATTCTTCAGTCTATATTTCTAGAAAATGGCGACCCTCTGTATCTACTTTTCGTTTCTTTCCACCAGACATCATTATTGTTTACTTTCCGTTCAATAAACTTAATAACAAACTATAGTTAGTAACCACTCAAGATGCACACAAAGTCACAAAGCAAGTTGACGGCTCGAGCAGTTCGCTAGGATATCGCTTGTTGAAGTTATCACCTCGGTAGCTCAAATAGAACTGAACTAACGTTCGGGCCATCCACCCGCTTATATAGGCAAAATGAACTAATAATCTTTAATAAACTAGTTTAGAATCATTGAGAAGCAATAAATCTTTTGATGTGTCGCCCGTGAGGCGGCAAACCTCAAAGAATTTGATCGAGCAAGTCGAGTGGCGGCGATTATCAAAGAGTGAGGCGGCAAACATCAAAGAATTTGATGTTTGCCGCCTCACTGTCACTCCCGTGAGTATAAGTACCTAATGTAATATTTTTTTAATTGGGTTTTTTCAAAATGTCTCGCGGGCCTGATCATATCTTACAGCGGGCCGGATCCGGCCCGCGGGCCGGGGGTTGCCCATATGTGATCTATATCATCCATGTTCAAAATTATTGCTAAAATGGAATCAACAGGAGAAGTTAAAATAAGGAAAAAGAAGAAAGTGCGTTGGAATACTTATTCAAATTTTAGCCGTATAAACCAGGCTTCTAGTTACATTTTTCTTAAAATGAATGGAGTATAGTACTGCTAAATACTGCTGAATTGGCCATCAAATCAGAAAGATCTATACATAAATCGAATATCCGATCCTCCAATTACAGGTAGAATAAAATTCCTATTGTTCTAATGTCACCTTGAACTCAAGCTCAGAGATGAACCAATTCAACGAGTTTAACGCAACTGGCCCTAAGTGATTCTAATACAAAAAACAAACTGAATCACTAAAATGGATTAAAATCAATTATAACCAACATTTTAATTTTTCTTTTCAAATAATTGTATTCAGGATTAAATACACTTTGATTTGGGTTAGTAATGTTAGTGGTAATTTGCGTCGGTAATTACCACTGGTAACTTACCGTAAATTACGGTATATTACCCGGCTGTTTTGGTAACATTGGTAATATTCTTTTGTGCACATGTGCAAGAAAAAGATAATAAATGGCAAAAAGACTTTCCCAGAGAAAATAAAAAAATGAGTCTCATAACTTTACTTACACACCTCGTATTTTGTTAGATTTGTCAAGTTTTATCATTGTCAATATTTCTCAGATTCCTGTAAACAGTGTCATGTTTTTTTGAAGTTTTTGTCAATTTGTGTTAATTTTAACAGTTTTGAAGTTTTTGTTTATGTTTATAAAGTATGTTGGTTTTGACAAGAAGATTAGAAGAAGAAGAATTAGAAAATTAGTGTAATATAATATTTTATTTTGAAATTTTAAATAATGATTATTATTTTAAATCATGTTAATTTAGAATAATAACCATTATTATTTAAAATTTCAAAATAAAATATTATATTACACTAATTTTCTCGTAATTTTATATTTCTTATAAAATATTATAATTTAAAATTAATGATTCTTGTTAATATTTGAGGTATTTGTTTTTCATTTATTTATTTCAACATTTCTAGTCTACGTTTATTAATGTTGATGTTTTATTAAAAAAGTACAGAAATGGAATAAATATAAATGTATTTTTCACCACTGTGTTTAATCAAGGCAGTGTACTTTATTTTTGAACACCGCATTATCTTTCGTCTGTAAGAAGTTTATCAATTTTGTATCTACTCCATGATGTATGGATGAGACATCTTTCAATTTCTGTGGGCATTTCACTTCAACAATACATTTGGTCTCTCTAATAATCCCATCTGGACTTGCAACCAAATAATATTCATCTCCACTACCAATAAATAGGCCACAACTGTCTACTTCAATTCCAGAAATGGTTTCAAAATCTTTAATAGCTACTGACTCGTGCTCTTGTCACACCTACATAACACTACATGACACCCCTATTCATCTTATAAGAAGAATTCATTTCGTAGTGACAATAAATGTTCTCTCCGTGTATTTATTTGCAAATTGTGTTTGAACACTCACCTGATTTTAGTCTTTTGCACAATACGCTTGCGACCCATTCTTTTTGAATTTCCGCACACCCCCAAACTGTTGGCCCTACAAAAAAACACACGTGTAAAAAAATTCTATATTAAAATAATTAAAGTTGTGAAAACAACTCAGAATTGCTATTAAGATAGCAATGTCGTAATAAGTTTGCCGTAAAAACAGCAGTTTGAAAAGCAAAGATTAGAAAAAAGTGTAAAATATCTAAAAAGCCACGAGAACAGATCATAAAAATCTGCGAGCAGTGGCTTAGAATCGTCACAGTTCATATATATCCAGTTAGCCAGTCCCCATATAAATGTTGGGTACACGCGAATGGGAGCAGAGCGCTGGATGCCAAATTGGTGTATATGGCTGCCTATATACACCAGTCTGGCTTCCTGCGGTCGGTCGGTTACGACTATTTTACTCCAGATGTCGCGAAATCAAGTCTCAGAGAGAGAGTGAGAGAGAGACAATTTCTTTCTCCCTCTATTCCGCGTTTCTCGTTGTATCATATTCCAGATGTTGATTTTTCAATCTTGAAAACACGTTTTTTTTTTTCTTTTAACGAGCTGCGTGTTACATTCATTCATGCGTTTCCTTCTACAATTTTATTTTCTGCGTTATTAGAGAATAGATTTTATGAAATTATATGTGAACGTTGTAAAATTCATTAAGTATTATTTATTTTGTACAAGAAACTTAAAATACAAAACTATTTAACTTTTGATAAAAAGTAAAACAAATACATCAACTTATAATTTTATTAACTAATCAGATCAATCCTATTGATCAGATCAAATCTACTGATCGATAAGGGTTTCTTTTTTAATTAGAGGGGTCAGTGCAAAATGCAGTTAAGTCATTTTTTTTTAGTTTTTGAATTATTACCGTTTGAAGTTTTTAACCCATTAAGCGCCGTTGATGCATACACGCAACATTATTATTTTTTGATAATTAAGTTACTAAATAAGTTTATTTGATATATTATATTATTTGACCTGAATTGAAAATGTACCAAGAAAAATTTAAATATTTTGTTATTTAAAGTGTATTATAAATACTTCACAATATTACAATGTTTTATACGCGTGGCGCATGAAGTAAAATTTCGAGTTTAGAAAAGCCTAATTTGGCTCGGTCGCTCCGCTTCGCTACGCGCCCGAGCCAAATTTTCAGGCTTTTCTAAACTCGAAATTTTACTTCATGCTTAGTCTGGGAGTGGATACACTCGTTCTCAACTTCATATTGCACGTTTTTATATAAAATCGTCGAATGCCTGAACATTGACAGCGTATACATTACATTGTTGAGGCACTATTTTTTTGAAAATCCGTTATCACTTTAATATAATAATAAACTATTTATGATTTTTAACTTTTTATTAAATTCACGTATACATTATGTGTATTTAAAGAAAAAAATCACAGTATGTAATGCAATAAGTCATTCATAGAAATCATAAAAAGAAGTGTAGAATTTTAATTAAAATTAACTTTTAGAATTAAAATTGCTTGGCCGTTAATGGGTTAAAATAGTTTTAAATATACTATGTGTCCCGTTTCAAGGCGCGTTGTATGTTTCATGTAAAGATTTCCAATGTAATTTGAATTTGAGTTTGTATCGCTTATTGAACCAAAACGATTACAATAAAATTAAAATCATTTCTTTACCTACTAGCAGTATTTTCGAGGTATTATTTTTGAGTTCTCCTCAGTTTAATTTGAAATATAGCTTGAAAATAGTGAACGATTAATACGAAAATAAAATCGTCAAAACAGTAGTTGCTACGAAAAGTCAGTGTTTGGCATCAAATTTATTAAAACACAAAGCAATAATTCAATTCAACATGAGTGTTTATTCTGCAAAAGAAAAAAATCAGATCCCAAAATGGACTCAGTATATATTTTAATCACGATGCGTATTTTATTAAATGAACCATACTTTTAATAAATATTAACAGTTTCAGAAATTTGTGGTTTTTGCACTGACTACTTTAATTATCCGTTTACTTTGAACGATTGTTACATGATCAACTTGTACTTTCCGATTGAAATTTTATAAACGCTTATTGTGTGCCATTTGACCAACACCGACAACACTCAGCGGGCACTAAAATGTTACCTAATTTTTGGATTAAAATTTATGGCATCCGTCGTACGGCTGCATGGGGATAATTTAAAAAAGAATAAGCAAAAATATTTTTCGATATTCTCAATACTTCCCGAGATTCACGAAATGTTATATAGAGAAAGTACAAATTATATAAAAATCATGAAACTTTATAATTGAGAATATTATCAAAAACTGCGAAACAAACAAACTTGTTAAATCAAGTAATTAGTCACATTAATAACATTATAAATTTTACATTTTAATAATTGTTACCGACCTCATGGCTATCTTTTTTTTTACGGAAATATACGTTTTAGGGTCCCAGGAATCAGAAACAAGTGTTATCGATAATATTTGAGATAATTGGCTCAAATATTGAAATATGTTGAAAAGTCTCGTTAAGTGATGATAATCAAAAACATTTAGAAAACAACAAGATGTCTTTTAATAGAATAAGTATAATAATTTTCTCTGAGAAGTGTAATTGCGAAAATTATTGAATACTCTATTTCCAGTTTACAATGTTTTGTATGTCAGGTTAATTCAATTATTTCAATATTTTTTTTATTCTGTTCTTGCATTTAAATATTCATTTGAAAATTACTTTATTTCAATCTTCTTGCTTTTGTTTTGTTTGTAAGTTGTAAGTGTGGATAAGTTTCGTTTAAACAACAATTCTGTCGCACTAGCCATATATGACGAATAAATAAATTCATAATTTCTCGATTGCTACACTTATTTATTATAATATTACTCGAAGGGTTCAAAAATATTGACACGTTGGAAACGAATTTTTCTAGATTCGGTTCAGTGAATATTGACAGTAGCCTACTATGGTGCACGTGTGAATAGTACAGGAATTATTCAATTGTGCAAACATTCTGGGAGGAAAGAAATTCGAAATAACTCAAAAACTACTTGTTCTAGATATAGGGAGACATAATACTTTTATGTTGCAAATTGTCTTGCGAATCACCATATGAGATAAAATATTGGTCTTTCCATTTGAAAACATTGAATTATGATGTTTTTAAGTGGGCACTGAAATATTGACATTTTTGAAATTCCTATTGTCAAAATTGACAGATGTCAATTTTTTTAATTCTAGAGGGATCTATACGTAACAATTCAAGATGCCGCTCGTTTGTCTATCTTGTCCCTACTAGAAGTTATAGGCATTTTTCAAAACGTCTATTTGAGGTCAATATTTGACAAATAAATTTTTAACTCAAAAACTGTAAGAGTTAAGTAGACATAAATTCATATGAGAGGGTAGATAATTGAACGGGGAATCTAAAAAGAAATTAATATATAGGATGTTCCATTTAAAATAACAAAGTTGGTAGCCATTTCCGGTACAACCGAAAGTGATAGAAAGTCGAAATATTTTCCATGAGGTGATCGCATTCAACCGTGCAATGTAGAATTTTTTAAAATTTTTCCTCTGTCAGGTATCCCGAAAACTTTTAATGGGCGTTATTCGTGGCCCACCCTGTATATAATAACTAAAAATGTTGGAAATATATTTTATATTTTTTCATTGTAAAATGACTTTGTATATTTATACAAATTATGAAACAATAATGTATTAATCTAATAATTTTAACAATTTTTTTATTAAAAATATATAAAATAACTAAAAACGTTAAAAATATATTTTAGAATTGTTAATTTCATTGTAAATTTGTTTTTATAAAATATATTCCCGAATTTTATAATTTGGAACACGCTTGAAATCTCAAAATAAAAGAAATATTTTCGAATAGACTTTTTGTGGTGATAATAAATTTTATTATTCGTCTACCACAGTTCATATACAGGAAGTTTTCCGTTAAAGTATACATATTTCAAATTCACCTTATTTTCTTTAAATCTGTAGATATTCGTTGTGTTTTTAAAAGAGTTCAATTTGATGCTTTAAACGAGTGTTTTCCTCTCCCAGACTAAGCATGAAGTAAAATTTCGAGTTTAGAAAAGCCCCGTGAAAATTTGTCGAGGGTCGCGCAGCGACCCGAGACAAATTTTCGGGGCTTTTCTAAACTCGAAATTTTACTTCATGCGCCACGCGTATAAAACACTAAAATATTGTGAAATTTAAGTATATTTGAACCTCACGTATAATCAGTGTTTTGTGCGCGGGGCGCATGAAGTAAAATTTCGAGTTTAGAAAAGCCCAGAAAAATGTACAGTGTATTCTGTATATTGAGTTATTTATACTTAAAAAACTCTCTGTATAACTAATCAATAATATAAATTATTTGCCAAATTTGGTACATACCAAAGTTTTAATTGAATATATGAAGAAAAGAAAACAATCAAGATAAAAAGAATATCAAATGAATTCTTTAATGTAAACTCATTGAATTTTATTTTTTGATTTTCAGTTAAATTTTAGGTTTATTTAGGAGCTTTTTAAATATATCTGATTTCCAAAGTCCATAATTTTGAACACGCTGGAAATCTGAAAATAAAAGAAATGTTTCGGAAAAGTTTATTTTTTCTGAAGGTCATCAAATTTATCATCGTACAAGTTGTGTAGACGGGATCAAATTACACGACGAAATAAGAGCGAGTGCGTTTGTGTGTGTGTGTGTGTGTGTGTGTGTGTGTAGACGCAACCGGAGCAGTTTTCTCTAGAATACTTCCACGTTTACTTTATTCATAAGTAGATGGACCCACTTCCCGACCACAGTCTCTCCTTTTCTATCCTCAAAAACTCGGAATCCAGTTCTCCCATAAGCATTGTCTACCCTTGGAATCGTTAAGATAACGACTTTTTCAAAGAAATCCCGCAAATTGTTGTCACGTAAGACCGCCATCTATTAAAGACACCTTGAACTGAAAAATGCCCCATTTTCGCTATACAACCACTAGGTGGCGAGACAGTATGCAAAAAATGTAATAACGAGTGAACATTTTTATTTGAGCCTTCCCAGGCTATTTCGTGAAAATCTAACTTTACAGAAATGTTCAGGGGGCAAAAATAGGTCCGGTGTGCATCGGTTTTGCAAGTCCGTGAGAAATTTTGAAGATTATTTCGTGATTGAAAATTATTGCAATTTTAAAGATTTTTTTTTAGAAAAACGATAAAATGATAAGCGATGCACACAGGTCCTAAAATGGGGTCAAGATAATATATGCATTTTTTCGTAACTCTAGCTTCTCTGGGAAAGCTGGAATAAAAAATGACGATTTTCGTACATCAAAAATGACCCTTAACATACTCAATACACCTTTCTTGTTGAGACGCCAGCGCCCTCATTAGTCATCATGTTAGTCGTCAATAGATAAGCAAATGTAGTTTTCTGTAATTAATCAACTTTCAGTTTTCAAACAAATCTTTCATGTAAAATCGTGATGATCCCGAGTGTCATGTTTAAAAATCAATTTTACACTTCTAAACAATAAATCGTTGCTTCAAATCGACCGTTTCGTATTGATTAAAATATTTATGATCGTTTTATTTGCTTTTTTAAAATAACAAGGAAGTTGTATATAAACATAACCTAGAAAAATGATAGCCGTGCATTGTGGTAAACGAATCGTGCTTATTTAATTAAATAATTTAATTCGTGAGTGCTTCAGGTGCTGGAAAACATGGCGAGAAACATTACAAGAACTACAGGAGGCTGTGTAACCGAGCTTCCCGGGCTGGCATCGATGTTCTCAAGAACGGTGGTTCGGCTCTCCAAGCAGTTAAAGCAGCCATAATCAGTAAGTGATCTTCAATAATAATTTGTTGTATGTTAACGACACAGATTGAAACGAGCTTATTTAACTACTTAACGCACAGCCCTGTGTCTGACACGGGCCAAGGCTACTGGCAAATGTTCGCATACTTTAATTGTGAACATTTTTCATACACGTGAGACAGAAATAATTTGAAATGGTAACATAATTGTTTTAGAGCAGGGGTCGGCAACTGTTTTTAGTGGAAAGGCATATTTTAGAAATGCAGGGGTTAGGCTGGCACTATGGGATGGCGAGATAGAAGAGCTAACATATAAACATAACAATATTAATGCTGCATTAATATTGTTATGTTTGAATGTTAGCCCTTCTCATGTGCATTTTTATTACATTTTGAATAACCCTGTATACATGTATGTTCGATCATTTTATTGAAAATTAAGGGGGATATTTTATAACGTGTTCATTGTAGTACTCTTCCCGTGTTTAAGAATATCGAAAAGTGTTTCAAATAAAAGTTGTAGATTTGTAGAATTACTTTAAATCGTGTTAAATCATATTCTTAGCAACGTTTCTATTATTGTTTTTTGCGCTTCCAGACTATTAACAGACTGCCAAGCATGTCAATTTATGTCGGAAATTACCCTTTTGTGGCGAGCGTGTCTTCTTTGGAAGGCACGATAAGCATGCAAAATTTTGTCAATTCTTGTCAGATTGTCATCGGTTATCATGGATTTTGTATACAGAGAGTTTTATGTAACACCGAACATTTTTATTCAATACAATTTGACACCTACTATTTTTAAGTTAAGTGTAAATTGGGTTGCCTATACGACCATTACAAATTGTATCCAATCAATCGCAACTAATGCCTCAACTTGTACATACAGGGAGTTTATCATTCAAGTATACATGTCCCAATTACAGCGTATTTGCTGTAAATCTCTAGATAATCGTTGTATTTTTAAAAGAGTTTAATTTAAAACTTAAAATGAGTGTGTTCCACTCCCAGACTAAGCATGAAGAAAAATTTCGAGTTTAGAAAAGCCTGAAAATTTGGTTTGGTCGCGTAGCGCGAAGCACGGAGCGGCCAAACAAAATTTTTAGGCTTTTCTAAACTCGAAATTTTACTTCATGCGCCCCCGATACAAGACACTGACATATTACGAAGTATAAAACACACCGCTATACTTTACAATAATTCAGTGTTTTGTACCGGTGGTGCATGAAGTAAAATTTCGAGTTTAGAAAAGCCTGAAAATTTGGTTTGGCCGCTTCGCGCTACGCGACCAAACCAAATTTTCAGGCTTTTTTAAACTCGAAATTTTACTTCATGCTTAGCGTGGGAGTGGAAAACACTTGTTTATAACATTAAATTAAATCCTTTTGATAAACCGAGCATCGGAAAATGTACAACGTATGCATATATATACTTAAAAGACAATTTCTCGTTATGAAAATGTTCGGTATTACCACAGAGGAAAGAATAACCAGAGTAATCACGCCTGTAACTCGGAATCCACAGTTTGCATAGTGTAGCCATCTCTGAGGCAATTATCAAAACATCCACCTATTAAAACCTTCAACCAAAACAGTTTCCTGTAATTTTGATGGCGATTTAAGGCTCAAAAACATATGTTAAAGGATGATTCGTTCATTGGAATGTTAATGTAAACATAAATATACTCATATTTCAATAGACTCATACACCAATTTACTGCTGACTGACAGATGTGAAATAAAAACATTATTGTTTTAATGCGTTCAGTTTATAGATAATTTGATCTTTTATATCTCCACTAATATATAGCCACAGAGTAAACAATAATATTGTTTCCTCTGCGATTAAGCAAAGTTCTCCTATCGGTGTTCATGAGGGAACAAGAGTGACTAAAAAGAATACGTATTTTAAACATCTCATTAAATCAGTGTTTTATACGCGTGGCGCATGAAGTAAAATTTGGATATTTTGTTTATTGTATAATCAAATTTAATAAATAAAATTGATGATTATTTAATACATATATTGTCTTTGGAATTAACGCCTACAATTTATTGTTCCTATATAAATATTCTTGTAATGAAAAATATTAAAATTAAGTTAGTATGTAATATTTAAGTACACATTTTCCGACTTTCTATTGTTTATAAAAGTTCAATTTGAGGCTATAAACAAGTGTTTTCCACTACCTGGTTAAGCATGAAGTAAAATTTCGAGTTTAGAAAAGCGTGAAAATTTGGATTTGCCGGGAGGCAAACACTGAAATGCTTTTTGTAATATTTTCAAGTTCAAAATTGACATTTAAACGAATTCCATGAAGGTTTACTAAATTAAAAAAAAGTTAAATAACCTATACAGGGTGTCCCGATTAAGCAGCCCATGCATGGGTATCTTCTACATGGTAAGAGATAAAGGGTTAAAAGGGGAGAAAAGGGGAGAAAATTTGGTTAAAGGGGAGAAAATATGCAGGACGATGAGTACTAGCTATATCCGTTATATAATTAACAAAACAGCTGAAAGTTCAGACCATACTTATTATTGATGATAGAAGGATAATATTTTGTCATTATTAGGGCACTTTTTTATGCTTTTTAATAATATGTAGTCAGATTTATCATAAAGCAAATATTTTCCAATATATGCATACTAACTTCATTTCTTTATATGGGCGTCAAAGTTGGCCATGAGCTAATTTTATAGATTTTTAATTCTCTTTAATTTGGTATATCATATGATATGTTTATTTTTTCAAAAACAAATAACGCTTTATGTTAGTATTGTTATTGTTATTATTTCATTTATTTTGGTATATTCATAGCCAACTTCAAATACTATGAAAATATCGTCCAGTTTTCCTATTAATGAAAACAAACCTACCATATGATACATCAAATTAATAAAGAAATGTCTACAAAATGATATCATGGCCTGCCGCCTGCGCCACGACACTTCATGGCCTATCGGTGTTATAACCAACAATAATTATCTAAAAAAACACTATTTTTAAATAACTCCTAAACTAAGAGTGCTATGATAAAAAGTGAATATACAATATATCTTCATTTTTTATTGTATACAATGTTTATTTGAAACATTTTTTACTTTTGTGAATATCTGGAAAAAACTAAAAAAACGCTAAGAGTAAAGTACCACTTCCGGTTTTCCTTTCAAAAAGCTTAAGTTTTAAGTTTTATCTCGATATCTCCAGTTTTGCTCTATATCGTTCTATCATCAATAATAACCAAGTTATAAAGGAAAATAAAAAAATCGCAAAAATCAGTTTTTTCGCAATGTGCTCTGATGGTTCAACTTTTTTGTTAATTTAACACCGGGTATAGTTGGTACTCATCGTCTTGCATATTTTCTACCATTTAACAGATCTGTATCTCTTGCTGTTGTAATGTACCCATCTGTATATTTATTTCATTTATATAATTTAATACTTTAGTATCGTGCATTTTTGATAATCATATTTAAAGTTATTTATGTTTGTTTCACTTATTAATGTTTGTTGTTTATTTTTACTTAAATATTATTCATTGCTAAATATTATTATCAGAATGCATTTGCTAATGCTAGAGCACAGATAAGCCTGGGAAGAATAAATAGTTAATTAGAATTTGTACTTAATGGAAAAATTCCACTAAATATGATAAAGTTCACCCCGGCCTATGCGTGCTCCTCCTTACGCATTGTTTGCTTAACGAAGAACCATTATTCATTACTATTAGATTTTATTTCGGGCACTTCTGATTTGACTCTCGAACGCAAGACAGTAAAAATATTACTCACTCCGATTAAATTCAATATACTTCGTTAAGCAAGCTAGTTAAAGTCTCTAAATATATTATATTGTAATATTCACAAGTTTCTCAGTTAAGAAAATAGAATTGATATTCGTTATATAAAAACATCAAGTTATTTTAACCTCACCCAGAATAAAAGAACCTACTTAATATTTAAATAAGTGTTAAATATTGAAAATACATGCATGGACTGCTTAACCGGGACACCCTGTATATTGAAACTATTTTTCAATCGTAAGTATATATGCGTCTTGAAACGGACATACTGTATTTTCTTTATTGAGAGCAATGAATTATATTTTTATCACAACTTTTATCGATTTATTTAATATAGTTACATTTTTTAGTAAAAATAATGCATCATACGACTGTTTGGAAACCCATAAATCTACTGATAATTTGGTTTAAAGTGTTCGTTTTCAAGTGTTCACTCGCCCCACAGATGATCTAAAAAAACAGTCCAAATTCGTACCCTTCTTATCTGCCTTTTTCCTTAAGCCCTAGAAATCAATTACTAAGGATGTAAAAAATACATAGAAAAATATTTGTAAAAGTACCCTCTTCAAAGTACTTATAGGAAATCGTCAGTGAGAAATATTTTAAGAAAAATAATCAGTATGTTTTTCGCTCTCCAGTGTGCACGTTAACTGTTTCTAATTTTATACGGACAAACTATAATTTAATTAAGTATAGTGAACATTTAGTGTTTTTACATAATAGTTGTAGTTCTAGTGATATTTAGTTGTAAAAATATGGCTAATTATTTAAAATGCGCCTATCGTGATTGTGGCGCGAGGAAAACCGAGGATGTACACTTCTTTACATTTCCTGTAAATAATAGCGAAAGATGTGATCATTGGTTAAAAAATTGTGGTAATATGGATCTCTTTATTTTGTCCGAAAAGAAACTTTCTTCAAAGCGCCTGTGTAATAAACATTTTCGAGCAAGTGGTTTTTCAAATTACCAACAAAATAGACTGTTAAAATCAGCAATTCCAAAACCATTTGACATAGTATTTAGTGATTCGGATTCCGATTTAGAAGTGTTAAATCCCATTCACATGTACACCCGAAAATTGGAAGAGGATTTGCCATCTACATCCAAAGAAGTAAGGTTTTTAACCCCAAAAATAAACAAAATTTTTTAATATATGACATAATAATTTAATATTTTTTATATATCATATCCTTATATATTCGTATACTCTGTACATTTGCGGACATTCGTTGATTCTATAAAAGAGTCTAATTTAGAATTCGAACGAGTGTTTTCAATCTCAGGCTAAGCATGAAGTATAATTTCGAGTTTACCCGAAACAAATTTTCACGGGGCTTTTCTAAACTCGAAATTTTACTTCATGCGCCACGCGTATATAACACTGACATATTGTAAAATTCAAAAATACTAGCCTTTATTTTGTTCGGTTGATTGACAAATTATATTGAATATTAAATTTTATTTATAAAATCTTGGCAGAAACTTGAAACCTGTTACAACATTTCAAAAGAAGTGGATTAATAAGAAATCGTGGAAATTAGTGAAAAACCTATTTAAAAAATCTATAAATATAAAACATGGATTTGTGTGAGTGTTTTGAACTCCCTGATTAAGCATGAAGTAAAATTTCGAGTTTAAAAAACCCTGAACATTCGGATTTGGCGGCACGAGCGAAGCGAGTTCAGGCTTTTCTAAACTCGAAATTTTACTTCGTGCGCCACGCGTACAAACACTGATTTATTATGAAGTTCAAAAACACATAATCGATCTACTATTTTTGAAGTATAGTTGAAGATGTGAAATAAATGTACATAATGTTGATATGATTTACCAAAATACCGGTACATTTTGAAGAGCAATTTTTGTGATTAACCGGTATGCCGGTATTCCAATCCCTACCTGTATCATATAACTGTATTTATGTTAATTTAAATTGCATTACATGAGAGTAAATCTAGATTTCAATATTATATGTGGAATTAAAAATTGAATGGTGTAGATTCACGCTCGATTTGTTTATTTTGATAAAATAAACAAACCGAGCGTCATCATTTTTCGTTCCGTCGGTACCGTTAGAGAGGAAAAAATATAAACATTCCTCTGCGGTTCCGATATACAAATGAATTGGGAAGAGTGGGGAAACCTAGTAGTTACTCTAAATCACACGCCTGCTGGGTGAGCCACCTGACAGAGCCGCCCCCCCTGACCCCGCACAGCCAGCGTGAATACTCTGGGTTATTCCATACTCTGTGGTATTACATAAAAAAACTCTCTGTATATTCGTTACTTTTGTAAAATTTATACAATTCGCTAAAAAACCTAACTTGTCGGAACCAAGGATTGGAAATATCATAATATTTATATAAATAAAAAATATCAGATATGTATCGATATTTATCTGATATACAGGGTGTTCCAAACTACCCGTATCAGGCATTTTTTGAGAGAGTCTTAGAGAGTTGGAATAAAAATAAATTATATTATATTAATACTACTGAAGCCATATTGAAGAATCGAATGGTGATATTGTTTTTTCCCAAAAAGGTTGGCATCCCTGAGATTTCGCTTAAAAATGTCAAAAACTTAAGATTTTCAAATGGCATGATAGGTCAAAAGTGGTATCATTCAAAAGGTCTTTGAAAAATAAGCAACTTTTGTAGGAAACATATTTTTGTAACTGGCGTTTGTTTTGAGTAATTTTGGATTGTAGTTACCAAATATCAATGGCTACCTTATTTTAGAAGTAGATACTTAGGGCCACTGGCATTAGGACCAGAATAGTTCAACAGTGTTTAGAAGTAAATTGAAAACAGTTTGAACCAGTGCTGTGAACTCTGAGTCGGAGTTAGAGTCAAAACTGTGGGGTCAGAATTTAAGTAATTTTGTGATGAGGAAATCGGAGCCGTGGAGTTGAAAATTTCGTATAATTCCGACTCTGATTTTCAATATAATTATTTAAATATAAATGTGCTAGACCAGCAGTAGGGGGACTTGGAGAGTTCCAGATCACCCACACCCACGCCGGTGGCGCCGCAGGTGGTCGGTGGTGGAACTGCTGTGTAGGTGGCGCTTGGTGGTGAGTATTGGAATTGAATTTGTGTTCAGTATTCCGGCACCAGATACCCACAGACGCGTTTCGGACTTCAAGTATCACTGACAATGCCACTATGAAGCATTAGGTGCCGTTTGCTATCGAAATCCATTAATAGTGAGTATTGGAACTAAAGTGTGGCGGGTAGCGGAACTAATGTGTGGTGGGTAGCGTCTAAAATGTCGGTAATTGCAGTTTTCTGTGATAGCGTTAAGTAAATGCATGTGTGCTGTAGCGGCGGCCACCGCGGCGGCAGGAGCTTTAAATTGAGTGTGGTCGGTAGTGGAAGTAAAATGTGGGTAATTGTAGATTTCTGTGGATGTCGGTAATTGCAGTTTTCTGTGATGGTGCTCAGTATCCTCTCTTCCTTCGCAGCTTGCGTTCCCACCTGACTTGCAAGTTGGGTTGCATACGTTAGCAAATCAAAAACAATAGAATGCTAACCAATAAATCTTAATTAATGCACATGCGGGCCGTGGAAATCTTCCTCTCTTCCTTCGCAGCTTGCCTTCACACCCGACTTGAAAAATTGGGTTGCATACGTTCCCAAATCAAAAAATAATAGAACGGGAACCAATAAATCTTAATTAATGATCTGTGGCCAACTCCCGACTCGAGTAATCGAGCGCAATAGTGGGCAAATGAGGATGTAATTAAAAATGGGTTTAAATTAATGAAACACACAAGACTTGTATAATTTTTATTTAAATTAAATTGAGCGCAATATTGGGAAAATTAGGAGGTAATAAAAAAGTTGGTCTAAATTAAAGAAACATACAATTTTTTTATTTATTTTTTTTACTAAAAGGGGTGTACGATATTAAAATATTTTTTTTAATAGTTACTATTTTTTTTATTTTGCAATTAAATAAATTATACATGATAATGAAATAAATATTAATTACAATATATTCATAATAACTTATTGTAATTCAGGTTCGGGGAAATTACATAATATTATTTTTTATTACTTTGGCTGAATGCAATAATGTCCCCAAGCTAATGTTTTACATCTATCATCACAAATATAGCGTTTATCATCATTAGAAGACAACGCTAGTTATTCTGATTAATGGTGAATAGTTTATGTTTTAGTGATCTAAATAATGTTTGTTTTTTGTATAAACCGTTTTCTGTGAATAAACTAGTTTTATAATCATTACCTGTCAATTCCTGATCTACTACGTATCTTTTAACACCTTTTGCTTATTTTAACCACTGACAATGATTATGATTACAGTTTTGATTAGCACATTCCCCTAAATTACATGCATACATTTTTGGTCTCAACCCAATAAACTCATACATGATTCTACCCGCAATCTCATCCTTCATAAGTCCTAAAATAGCTTTATTTTGTTGGGGAATATTGTAACGATTTTCGGGTGAATAATTGCTTGTATCAAATTTTGGGAGATTTTGCATAATGACGTTTGAATATAAGTCAGACGTTGTGAATTTTATAATTAAGCTATCTGTATCCATGTAGCAAAGATTTACATCCATTAAAGAATCAAATTTAAGCTTAACAAAATCATAATAAAAATCATACATCAGTAATTTTGATAGTTCCAGAACTGAAAACCCCACATAAATAGGTTTATTGTATACAACTTTTAATTTTTTTAACTGAACGGCTATTAAATTTTCAGAGAGTGTTGATACATGTTTTAAATTTGGTTTTGACAGGGCCTCTACAAAATCTCTAAACCAGCAAATTTTGAAGAGAGACACCCTCTACAAGCGCAGGAGCATAATGGAAGAAAAGAAACCACAATTTATGGTGTGTTGATGTTACAATTTCTGACATTATCTGTTTGAATAGCAGGTAGTTTCCCTTTTTGCCCTTTTTAAAGCGTTTTAAACGGTCGTTCATGTTCATTTGATGACTCCAACAATTTAACGCATTAATCAATATGTTATGCAATGGTATTATTTAGTTACGTTTTAATCAAATCGATTAAATAGAGCACGCTAATTTAGCAATAAAAAAAATGCAAAATAAGGTTATGATATGGGTTTAAAATGTGTTCAAAACATGTTTAAAACACGTTTAAAACGTGCTTAAAACAGAATACACAGGGCGTTTTTCTTTTGAGTATACATACCCCGATAATTACAGCGTTTTAAAAGTTGTGGGAAATCGTTGTTTTAATGCGGTTAATTTGAGACTTTAAACGAGTGTTTTCCACTCCCAGACTAAGCATGAAGTAAAATTTCGAGTTTAGAAAAGCCTAAAAATTTGGATTGGCCGCGTAGCGAAGCGGAGCGGCCAATCCAAATTAGGCTTTTCTAAACTCGAAATTTTACTTCATGCGCCACGCTTAAAATCACTGATTTACAGTGAAGTTCAAAAAACACACACTTACAACAACGGTTATAGGCAACCTAATATACGTTAGAGTTTATGGGTTGCTTATAATCACTGCTTTAAACAATTTTTTCAGCGCAGAATTTAACTCACGTTTTCTCCACATTTACATATTAGATTGCTAAAGCCGTATATTTTAAACATTACGTTATTTCAGTGTTTTATACGCGTGGCGCATGAAGTAAAATTTCGAGTTTAGAAAAGCCTAATTTGGATTGGCCGCTCCGCTTCGCTACGCGGCCAATCCAAATTTTCAGGCTTTTCTAAACTCGAAATTTTACTTCATGCTTAGTCTGGGAGTGGAAAGCCCTCATTTAAAGATTCAAATTGAAATCTTGAACAAAAAACAACGAACGTCGAAAAATTTATAGTGAATGCTTATAATAATAATAATAATAATAGTAATTTATTTTCAAGAAATAAGTAATTACAAGGTAATACATATAAATGAAAATGTGTCAGCAAAATACAATTTAGAAAATATAAAATTAAATAAATAGAAACAAAGTTAGAAAATATAAGATTAAATAAATAGAAACAAAGTTAATAAACGGGAAACAAACAAAAAAGAAGTAAGAGAAAAATGCATATCAACATGAATATATCCTATTTCGAGAAGGCGTTTTTTTTTATTTATTTCTTTATTTTTTTTTTTTATTTGATGTATTTCAGAGTTTTTAAGGAGTATAATTCTTTCTGACACGGATATTCATGCAGACATTCCTTAAAGTTCTTAATTTTTTCAATAGTATACCTGAAAGAAAAAATCCCTGTATTTAAAAACCACATTTATGCAGACACCACGCGTATAAAACACTGATTTAAAGTGAAGTTAAAAATGCACTGAAAACCAACAAAACTTCGATATTTTTTTCAAAATTAGATGTGTTCTTTCCTATCCATGCAGTAAACCTTCAGATTTTCGTTGTTTTCTTGTAAAGAAACTTCGATTCCCTGTAGTCCTTCGGTCTCCGAAGACCATGATTGGTCCTTCGAGCTGTAACCTTTGTAAAATTGTAATAAACTTAGTAAACTTAGTAGAGTGATTCTTTAATTTGAAACTTCTAAGAACGAGTGTTATCCACTCCCAGACTAAGCATGAAGTAAAATTTCGAGTTTAGAAAAGCCCCGTGTAGAAAATTTGTCGAGGGTCGCGCAGCGACCCGAGACAAATTTTCACGGGGCTTTTCTAAACTCGAAATTTTACTTCATGCGCCACGCGTATAAAACACTGATTTACAGTAAAGTTAAAATATATAACGTTCAGATGTGATGATCAATATTTACCGAGATGTAAAGGTCAGATACGTTTTAAAAAATTCAACCACCCCAAGTCGGACAAAGTATAACGCTACGCGCTGGCTGAAAATAAATAGACTTCTTACACCTGCTAATATCGGGTTGACATTGACATAAAAAAATGCGGTTGGTGTTCATAATGGATTACCCCCTGAGTACTCGGTCTCTTTCCCCTTACCCTCCAACATTTTAGGAAAGAGATAGAAATCTGAAAATTTGTACATCAACACGTTTCTCTACATTTTCCATAGTCTTACCAAAAATACTGTTGTTCATTAACCCATTCAGGACGGCCAATGATTGGCATCGCCACTTGTGCTGGCCGAGCTCAGGAATATGCTATCGCGTCGACCGAGTTGCATAACCTGATCCCTGATACTATTAATTTTTAATCCATTTATAATTTTGCGTACGTTATAATTATATTTGTACACGTGTTAAATTTGAGTTATACTCATATATGCAACTGAGAGTACAGTCGTGTTTACCTAGTTTCAGAGCGTGGTTCTTTAACCTATTAATTAATTTTCTAACCTATTTGTAATTTTATTTGCACACACGTGTTTTGTTCAATAATAAAGTGTGAGTAACAATTTGTGAAAATGACTAGACCGCTCACCGATAAGGAGATCCAGGAGGAGGTAAATCTAATTATGAATGAGGATACCGATAACGAATTGCTACAGGAATACAGTGAAAGCGAACATTATTCTTCGAGTGAATGTGAAGACGACATTCTTATAGCCGATGTCAATTCTTCGAGTGACGATGAAGAAGAAGATATACCAAGACGTCCAGCCAAGATGCCTCGAAGAAATGTTCCATTGCAACAATTTATGAATATTTTACACTATTTTTTGATGAAGCTATAATGAATCAAATTGTTACCGAAACAAATATTTACGCTAATCGAGTTAGGGATTCAAGAATATCGAATACTAATTGGGTCGATACAGATATATCGGAAATATATTGTTTTTTTAGCAACATCAATTCTGATGGGAATTTTGCAAAAACCTACACTACAAGACTACTGGTCAAAGAAAACAGCCATTGAAACACCATTTTTTGCTAAAATATTTACGCGTAATAGATATTTGAACTTGCTTTATAACCTGCATTTTATGGACAATACTAAAGTGGATAAAGAAGACCCGCTAAGAAAAATTAGGTACATCTTTGATGGAGTAAAAAAAATTTTGCTGATATGTTTTATCCATTTCAAGACATAGCAATTGATGAAAGCCTTATATATATATTATGGAAAGGAAGACTATCCTTCAAACAGTATATTCCGTCTAAACGGCACAGATTCGGGATAAAATTGTTTGAAGCCTGTGATGCTGAAACTGGGTATATTCTGAACATAATTATTTATACAGGTTCAAAAACTGAATTGGACGAAGATGGGGAAGTTTATGGAACTTCTGGAGCAATAGTCAAAACGTTGATGAAACAATATCTAAATCAACAACATGTTTTGTATGTGGACAATTGGTACAGCAGTCCCTCATTATTTCAACATTTATTGGATCAAAATACAGGGTCTTGTGGGACCGTACGGTCAAATAGGAAAGGAATGCCTCAATTTCCTTGCAGCGTAAACAAGGGTGAAAGTGTAACAGCTTGTACACATTCCATGCTTGCTCTAAAGTGGTGTGACAAGAGATATGTTCACATGCTTACAACAGTTCACCGAGCAACACCCACAGAAACTGGTAAAATAAGTCACAAAACAAAAGAAAAAATGTTCAAACCAGAATGCATTATTGAGTATAATATGAAGATGGGTGCAGTTGACAAAGTTGACATGCAAGTTAGTTTTGTTGATTTTGCTCGAAAAACTTTGAAGTGGTACAAGAAGCTATTTTTTCACCTTGTGGATTTATCATTGTACAATGCATTTATTTTATATCAAGTAAGATCTGGAAAAAAACCATCCTTGTCAGATTTTCGACTAAATGTGGTAACTCAGATAATAGCAAAATATCACACCGTTACGTCAAAGCGTCCATCAGTTGCAACTGTCGATTATCCATTACGACTAATTGAAAAACATTTTATATCTCCAGTTCCTCAAACAGAAGCATAAGGGTCTCGAACACAACGAAGATGTCATGTTTGCAGCACATCTAAAATTCAAAAAAGGCAGCGACGCGATACAAGGTTTATGTGTGTAGAATGCAATGTTGCATTGTGCGTGCATCCATGTTTCAGACTTTATCACACCATAAAAAATATTGATTCATATAAGTTTATAAAATATAATGCCAATGTTATGTTTATTTGTTTTCTTTGAATGAATTCTTTTTATTGATGAATTCATTCAAAGGAAACAAATAAACATAACATTGGCATTATATTTTATAATAATATAAATTTATTTATTATACATTTTCCGTACAGGTAAGACAAATTTATACATTTTAAATTTTCCGTACTGGTACGGCATCCGGATTCCAAATTATAAACCTTTAACTTACGGTACGTGAATAAAGTACCGAGCTAGGCAATTAAATTTGTATATGTACGGCACCCGGCTGGCAACTAGGCGTCAAGCCTGACGTACGCGAACGGCGACCATCCTGAATGGGTTAACTTAAAAAAATCTTTCTCAAAATCGTTTTTACTATTTTGACGCATAAGCGTGTTTAAATCAATATATTTTTTAAGCCAATCAGACTGATGAAATTCTAATATTCTATGAATTTTTAATAATTTAAGACCATTTCGTAAAGCCTGCTTCAAATTTTTATAGTGAATGACATATTTAGTTTTGTTGTATAAGTTAGGAATAAGTTTTTTATTTTAAAATTTTGATTCAGATGGGATAATATTTTCAGCGAGAAAAGGTAAATCATTGTGCTTATCATGTAGACTTTGTGTGTATTCAATGTCCACTTCTAAAAAATAACCAATTGGTGAGCCATCATCGGGTATATTGTTTAAACTAAAATTTTGAATTTCCTCACCATCTAACCATCTAAATTTTCCATATGGCATTAATTGTGACATGGCCCACCCGTATAAATTATTAGCATCCCAATAAGCTAAAAATGATGACATTTTATTTTTATCGTATTTTTCACCCATGTATTTATTATTAGCTTCAGCATAACGCAATGATGCTTGACATATACCACCTCGTATATTTTTACGTATGAAGTGATACATATCAATATCAGTGAACAGTTCTAATTCAATTTTTGTCATTTTTAACATTGCATCCCAACTAAGACCAGGTGCTGTGAAATAGTGTGCTGGGTCTAAATCATATTTTATAGAGCAAATATTTCGGAAATTTTCAAAAATGTCGGTTAATAGCAGCACACAGTTTTTAAATATAATTCAGAATATTCAATTACATCTATGTTTATGTTTAAATGTTTGTTTATAATATTTTAACAATGCTAGATGTGCCTCTAAACGAGAATAGTTTTTAATATCTTTATCTTTATATTTACCCGACACCATATGGTAAAAGGGAATACTGATTATATATATATATATATATATATATATATATATATATATATATAAATTATAAGATTACTCCGGAGAATTTACTTTTTAAAAAGAACTTTTATTTTTGTTACACATTAGAATACAGAATAACAGCGATTCGCCTTACTTACTAACACTGAACTCGTAATATGGAAACAAAGATTATATATGGAAAAGGAAGCTGAATAAGCGAAGAGATAAGATTATAATAACATTAGCTTGCATAAAGTGGTGAAATACATATAAAGACAAAGAAGTACTTATAATTAAAATAATATAATGTCTGTATTGTAGCCCAGGTTACTCCTCCCTCCTTAAATTTTAGCACACCCTGGGAGTGGCAAATCCATGTTCACTGATGCACTGTTTTTGTTTTTTCTAAAGTATTTTAGGTACACCAGGACAATACTTATAATTAATATCGTGTAAAGCAGCAGAGTCCAGATGCTTGGTTTTAATACACTTAAGTCTTGTTTATTAATTGGCACTTGCACGTATTGTGGAATGTTTAGTAGGCTCAATTTTTTCACTTTGATTTGGGTGTCACTAATGATATAAGTTTTCAACTGGATGTCGGTAGCACTAATTATTATAGGGCTCCCGAATGTTTCTTCTATCTCTGGGATGACGTTGTCCTTGTAGATCATAACGCAATCGTCGTTTTTAATAATGTATATTCCTCGTAGTTCCAGGGAATCCTCAAAGTCGGGGCAACGCATCTTGATGGTATCCTTTTGGGTTAGGACAGCCAAATGTTGAGTTGTAAACAGGATGTTTTCCAGATGATTTCCTCGTAGGTCGAGTTTTGTGTATTGACAATCTTTATTTGTCCCATGTAGAATCAGATTTGTTTCGCAGGTTGTTTGCTGATTCGTTAATAATTTATTTGAGCATTGATAATGCTGTTTTCCGTGAAGGCACATGTCACTCAAAGGCCATATTTGATTATTTGATTTTGATTTAATTAAATAATTGAAATTTGGTATAATCGTTAACATTTCAGATTCGATTTCAGACGGTATAGGGTACAAGGAATATAAATCAAATGTATCTTCGTAATTAATAGGTATTGACAGGAAATAGTTAATAGTTGAATCTTTTATTTTGCAATCAACTGTAATTACTGATTCGAAGTTTAGGATATTTTCCGGTTTTACTTCAAATGGCAACTCTTCTTGATAATGTTTTGATATTTTAGATATTTCCAATAGTAAATCTTTAGGGCTGATAATATCATTATGCAGAATTTTTAATTTGCAGAACGATAGTGAGTTTATTATATTTCCTAAAATATTCGAAATAATACTAAATAGTAAAATTAATTGATTATAAAGGTCTTTAACGAAGAGTATATTTTGATGTTCAATTTCATCATTCAGAACAGCATGTAATTGCATAATTCTTGATTTTAATATATCTTGATTGTGCTGAATTTCTAAAATTGTATTATTGAATTCCTTTATTAAGTCGTTATTTAAACTATACCCTTTATTAATTTGATATTTTAACTCGGTTTGCTCTACGTTTAGGTAATCTAATATTTCACTAATTCTTTTTTCATCATTGGCATCCATGTTGCCACTTATTAACTTAATTATACTACCTAATCCATCTATAAGGCCTCTTTTATTTCTCGAACTTATTGAGTGAGATTGTATTGTATTAATTTGCCTCATTATTTTATTTCTTCATACAAGAGGTTGACTTTTTGTTTATGATTAATTATATAATCGTTTAAGAATATATTTTCTATATTAATTTTAAGAGCATTATCAGTACCAATATGTCCAGATATAATTTCTGATGGCGTTAATTTCGTAGTAGAGTGAATCGTATTATTATAAGCTAAAATTGAATATAATATTTTTGTTTCGATTGGTTCAGTTTTATATATAACTTGATTATTTAATAACCTAATATGCTCTATTATTGTCGAGTGTAATCTCTCGGCAATACCGTTAGATTCCGGATGCTGTGTACTTGTAAAATGTAATTCAATTTTATGTAGTTCTAAAAGTTCCTTTATTAACGTATTTTTAAATTCTAAATGATTGTCTGCTACGATTTTTTCAGGAATTCCATGATGCGAGAAAAATTTAATTAAGTTATTTGCAATATCAACAGCTTGGCTAGAATTTAATTTGTATAGTTAAGCGTATTTTGAAAAGGAATCTACGATCGTAATAAACTTAACCTTATCGAATGTGATAGTGTCAACATGAACAATTTGAAAGGGTTTGGTAGCTGTCGGGGTTGTGCAATATTTTATTTTTAGGGGTTTCCTATCGTATTTAGATACGAGACAGATTTCGCAAGAGTTTATAAATTTTTGTATTAATTTTCGAGCATCAGGAAAATAATAATTACGTTTTATTCTCATTTCCGTTTCATCGATACCTCGATGATTACTTTTTCCTTCATGTGCATTTCTTATTATCTCAATCATCTCGTCTTCATCTTGAACATCTTCCAAAAGTTGTGCACATTTAACTAATTTTAATTTAGAATTATTAAAGTATTTTTGTACTACGCTACAGAATTTTTCGTAACACGGATCCTTAAAGAATAAATGATAATATATGTTCGGAACAGTGTATTGTTTGATAAAATTTATAACATCATTGTCAAAATTATTTTTTGATATTTTAACAAAAAGTCTCATTTTTTTATTATTATATAATCTTTCAATTTTTGGGTTTGCAGGAGAATAATCTACTTCTGATATAATAATTTGATTATTGAAAACGTTTAATGATTTATCCGAAACGGGAATATTAATTATAGGATTTTCTTTATTAGAATGAACGGTTATTCCGTCATCATCGTCTCTTATCGACTGTGGGGGTTCAACAATAGTTGAAAATTTATCATTGTAATCAGGATAATCATATTCGTCGTTTACATTAATTTCAATGCGTGATAAAGCGTCCGCATTTTTATTTAAGGTTCCTTTTTTGTATATTATTTCGTAGTCATATTCGGATAGCTTTAATCGCCATCTAACTAATTTTGAGTTAGGTTCACGAATGGACATTAACCACTGAAGGGGTTTATGGTCAGTCACAATTTTAAAACGACGACCAAATAGATAGGGACGGAAGTATTTCGTAGCCCATACAATTGCGAGCAATTCTTTCTCTATTGTTGAGTAACGTGTTTCTGAGTCGTTAAGGGTACGACTAGCATAAGAAATTGGAAGATCAGAACCGATCTCGCCTTGGGATAGGACAGCGCCGATAGCATAATTGCTAGCATCTGTGGTTAACACAAAGGGTTTTTTAAAATCGGGGTATTGAAGTAATGGCTGATTCATCAAGACTTTCTTGCATAAATCGAAGCATGAAATATAATCTGGATCATTAATATCGATAATTGAATTTTTCTTTAGGCATTTTGTTAAGGGCTTTGTCAAGTCAGCAAAACTTTTGATAAATTTACGATAATATCCTAACAAGCCAAGGAAACCTTTAATTTGTTTCGTTGTTTTCGGGATCGGGTAATTTTTTATTGCTGAAATTTTATCGGGGTTAGGTTTAACACCGTCAGGAGTTACAACGTGTCCCAAATATGCAACTTCCTTTTTTAGGAATTCTGACTTGTCTAATTGTATTTTTAGATTTGACTCTCTTAGTCTTGCAAATACTTCTTTTAACCTAAGAATGTGTTCTTGTAAGCTAGTTGAGAAAACAATGATGTCATCCATATATACAAGGCATGAATTATTTTGTAAATCACGAAGGATGTGATCCATAACACGTTGAAATGTCGCTGGGGCATTTTTAAGCCCGAATGGCATTCGTAAAAACTCATAATGTCCATTAAGTGTATTGAACGCAGTTTTAGGGATGTCTCGTTCGGAAATTTCGATTTGATGAAAACCCGATGCCAGGTCAAGAGTAGTGAAATACTGGCATTTTCCAAGTTTATCTAAAAGATCGTTAATATTAGGAAGGGGGTATCTATCACCGACTGTTTTCTCGTTTAATTTCCTATAGTCTATGACCATGCGCCATTTGCGCTTGCCGGAGGCGTCCATTTTTTTTGGAACAATCCACACAGGGGAACTCCAAGGACTGTAAGATGGCCTAATAATATTTTGAGACAACATATCCCTAATTTGATTTTTAACCTCTTCTTGATGTACCTCAGGGTACCTATATGATTTGGTATAGATCGGAACTTCATCTGTTGTATGAATAGAATGTTTAATTTTATTAGTAAATGTAAGATTATCCTCATAAAATATGTCAGAGTACTCTTGAATTAGAGAATATATGTTTTTCTTTTCCTCGTCGTTCATATGCTCTGAACGAATTTTGGAAATGTCGAATTTTTTCGACAAATGACTTTTATTATTATTGAAACGAATGTTATGTTCGTTTGAATTAATTAAATTAAAAGAGTACATTTCATTTATTTTTTCGCCCTTGACCTCGTCCATGACATCATATCCACTGATATCGTGAACTTCTAAAGGTTTTTGCAAGGTAAGACGCAGGTCAGTGTCTGCGTTATTATGAATAGTGCACAGAGCTTGATTATCTCGTACATGAGTAATGCATTCAGGCACCTCCGTATCATTATCTAATCTATAATGTGGAATTATGGCTGTACCATTTTATATATTTCTAACATTTACTTTAATTATTTGGCTATTTTTTGCCGGGATCAATATAGAACTATTTTTACTAATATTATTATTATTACTATTACAATTAGATCCTTGTAAAATTGGGATCTCTCTATTAGGGGTAATTAACATATTTTTATTGAAGTCCAAGCAAGCCTTTAATTTTTGTAAATTATCTAAACCAAGAAGTATGTCAAAAGATAAATGGAAGTTAAACAGGTAAAATTTTAATTTAGATGCAAAATTATTATTAAACAATTTTTGGAAAGAAATTTCGGTGCATTTGTCACCATGCGAAGTACCATGGGCACTAATAACATAAAAGGGGTCGATTGACATTGTTGTGTATACTTATGAGCTATTTCAGGATTTACAAATGATTTAGTACTTCCAGTATCTATTAATATTTTTAAATTTCGATCATAATCAATTATATAAGGAAGGCTGCTATTAAAATTAATTAATGATTCAATCGTCTTTCCGAGGCGTTTAGGCCTAAAAAAGTATCTCTTTCATTCGGACTACTAGGACGATTTTGTTCCTGTTCCGAATTTACGACTTCATGCTGCTGGAGCGTATAAGCTGAAGTTGTCGACATAGGCGTCGGATTATAACTTCGGGGATTATTATTATTATTGTAGTTATTACTAGATCCTTCAAATCTGCGTCGTTTATTCGCAAATGCTTGTGGTCTACTGAAATTTCCATTATTATTATTATTGTGAAATTGAGGTTGATACCTCGGAGTATAATTATTGGAGTAGTTGTTATTATTATTCCTATTATTAAAAAGATAATTTCTATTTTGAAAATTATTATGCTGTGGTTGATATATTGGTTTGTTATTTAATTTTGCAGAATTTATTTTATTTGTTAACATTTCGACCTGAAAGTCGTTAGTGAGCATGTGTAATGCCGTATTCAAATCTGGGGGATTTTTGGTTCTCATCTGTGACCCGATTGGATCACGTAACCCTCTTAGCAAAACTTTGAGTGTATTTGTTCTAAAAAAGCCAATTAAATATTGTCTTTCTAAAATTACAGGTAAATGGTTCGTTACGTAAGAAATTTGGAGGTTAAGCAATTTTTGTAATCGATTATAGAAATCGAATGGGGATTCACTAGGATTCTGTTTTAAGTTGGAAATTTCTACATTCAAACTGAAATGATCTCTTTTATCACCGTAAGCGTTAAGCAGAGCGAGTTTTAAGTCGTTCCAATTAGTGATAATTGACGACGATATATTTTTTGCTGTATCTTCTTTTATTTTGGAGATTATGGATGCCATAAGGTATTCATTTTGGAAATCTAAGGGGTCAGCCACATTATAAAATCTGACAACTAATTTTTCTGAAATTTCTAGGAATCGTGAAAGGAGTTCAGCTTCTCCATTAAAATCAGGAATCATAGCAATATATTCACTTCGAAGAGCCATTGTAAAATTTAAGTTATTTAAATTATTTATAATAGGGATTTTAGGAACAGGAGATCTAGAGCGATCTCGAGGGGGATTTTGTGAGTGAATTGGTATCTGAATCTGTTGAATTACGCGATCTATTTCTTGTTAACATAAAATTAAAAGTATGACCTTTAAAGTAATTTGTTCCTACCAGAGTAAAATTCCCAGCTTGCTCATTGCGTATTCCCTTGAACAGCTGATGAACGTCCTCGCGTGCGGTGCCCTCGGAGCTTGTAATTCTCGAAGTTCGGAGAACTCGTTGGTGCTACTGCGACGTGGTGACGTAATCCGTACCGTTGCCCTTCTTAGGTGCGATGGTCACGAAAAACACTCGAATACCCGATTAATCGTTGAAACGAAAAGATTACACTTCTTTCGGGTATCCTACCGACTGCGCCAATTATAAGATTACTCCGGAGAATTTACTTTTTAAAAAGAACTTTTATTTTTGTTACACATTAGAATACAGAATAACAGCGATTCGCCTTACTTACTAACACTGAACTCGTAATATGGAAACAAAGATTATATATGGAAAAGGAAGCTGAATAAGCGAAGAGATAAGATTATAATAACATTAGCTTGCATAAAGTGGTGAAATACATATAAAGACAAAGAAGTACTTATAATTAAAATAATATAATGTCTGTATTGTAGCCCAGGTTACTTATATATATATATATATCTTTATATTTAAAAAATCTTTGAGTTAAATTTATTTGCTTTTTTAGAATAGTAATCCATTTAATAAATTCGCTTTCAGTTTTCAGAAGCCTCTCAACTCTTTCAATTTTTTTCAAAATATTACTAGACAATTTAATTATTGAATTCATAAGAAACAGATAATAAATGTTACTTACAGTTCTTTATTTTATAGAAAGTACTCTGTTAACAATAATACCAATGGAAGTGTTAAAATTCAACCTTTTTTAATTATTGAATGCATCACAAACAGAAAATAAATGTTCTATTCTATTGAAAGTGAGTGGGTAATTATGCTACCCTCCACTGCGACCGCAAGGATCTATTGTGGCTCACAATTAAGGTCGAACATCCGACCTTACAGCTCACCTTCCAAGTCCATCTTCTTGATGAAGTCAAGGATCTTGTCAGGTGAAGTTTTTTCCAGGTCCTTCAGGTTTAGCTTCGGTGTGCCAAACACCGTGGTCCTGATCTGGTCGCCAGCTGGACAGGCACATATGACGTGCTCTGCTGTTTCATCATCCTCTAGGCATAGGCGGCACTCAGTGGTGTCGCTTAGTCCTAGTTTATTAAGGTGATGCCTTAGACGGCTGTGTCCAGTGAAGAGAGCAGTTAATGTGTGAACATCTGATCTGCTCAGCTTCAACCATGAGGCCGTCCTGGCCGCAGATGGTCCACTTGTTACCGCTCTGAAATGTCTCATCCCAGGGTGGTTTTGCCAGAAATCCTGTGCCTCGTGTCTCATCCATCCGTTGTTACGGTCTCTAGCTGTTGATCTGGGTATCCCCAGAGCGGGTTCTGGTCCGATGTAGGCTGTACGCGCCCCCTCTCTGGCTAGGGAATCGGCTAATTCGTTTCCCTTCACGCCAGAGTGGCTTGGCACCCACATCAGACTGACCCCGTTTACCTGTGCCATTTGGCAGAGGGCTTCCTTGCAGTTCCGTACAGCCAGCGAGGAGCATCTAGAAGATGCCAGGGCCCTAAGGGCCGCCTGGCTGTCCGAACATATTTTTATTGTCCTGCCCGCCCAACCCTTTGAAAGGATTTCGTGGGCGCACATTTCAATGGCGTATATTTCAGCCTGAAGTATGGTAGCATACCTGCCAAGGCTGTAGTAAACTTCAGTCCTTGGTCCGACGACTGAGGCTCCTGTTCCAGTGGACAGTTTTGAGCCGTCAGTGTACCAGTAGGAGTCAGCCTTTTCTGGGGTGATTTTGTGTCGCTCCCAGTCGTCCCTGCTTGGGAACAGGACCTTGTACGGCTGATCCTCGCAGTAGTCCGTGACTGCGTAGAAAAAAAAAAATGTTACTTACAGTTCTTTATTTGATAGAAAGTGCTTTATCAGCAATAATACCGATGGAAGTGTTAAAATACAACCTTTCTTCAACCCTTTATATACTCGTTGAGGATAAAAGAATCCTAAAATTGTACATACAATTTAACTATAGTTTTTATGTCTTTACTCGGAAATTATAATTGTTATAGGTAAAAACATAAAAAATATGAATTATTACACACACGTACCACAGCGGGAACATCCTGGAATTAATTCCAATCTTCATCCGGTGCTATTTGATAAAAGTTATTGTACAATTCAAATGGATAAGTGATTTCTTGTGTGAGTTCATGTCTTTGTCTTGCCCAATCACCTTCTTCACACTAAGCGCCTCCTTTTAATGGGGTGTGACACAAAAAACAACGACGCAACCACTTATCGTGAACATGTTTAATTTCCACCCGAACAAAGTTAAACTGATGCCTATCTTCATCTAATTGTTTACTTTCACTGCACTCATACAATTCTTTTGCATTTTTTACAATGCACAATCGGCACACACTAATATGTCCTAATGATATAACCGTATAATCTATATCAACAGTTTTTAAACTTAATTGATAAAAGTACGTACACGTTGTTGCTGGTAATAAAGTAAACTCATTACCATGTTTGTTTGATAAGGAATCAAACACAATTTCAAAGAAATTTACTGCACCACTAGCACTGTAGTAATTATTTGGTAAATGCATGATGGTGTCGTACTGTTGTTAAATGCAGGACAGATTGAGAAGCCTTTGAGATAGTTTTATATAGGATAAAAAAATCCTTGAAATTGTACAAACAATTATATTTATAAGAAAAATTTACATCTAAATTGAACATGTTATAAGTTTATTCGAGTTTCTTGGAAAAAAATAAAATTATGTTAAATAACCACAAATAATTGATATTCATCTCGTTTCTAATTGTATAAGTTTGTTTGAAAAAATAATGGAAAATAACCACAATTAATTGATATTCACACACGTGCAAATTCACATTTTTCCGGTTGGTGATTGTATAAGCGCCAGTGTGTAGATATTTATAAATAAATTAATAAACGATCTAAGTCTATAATTTTCCAATAATGATGCGAGAGCATTGAATATAAATGGAATCGAATTAAAATAAACCGGGATATGCATACAAAGTTGTAAAATTGATTACAAAGTTGTACAATTGATTATCCGTATTTTAATTAATTATAAATGAAATTGCCAATTCTTGGTTGCAGAATACTTCAAACATTAAAAGTGTGATTCTTTTCGCAATCTACAACAAGTTAGTCTTACAAAGACTATATCATCTCGAAACGCGTCTATAGATGGCCGGAATAATTTGACCCAAATTGTTACATTTGCAGTAGGTTACTGTATGTAACAGCAAACACTTGTTGTATAATTCAATGTCCGTCGGGGTATTAGCCCGGGAAGTAGTTGTTTCAATGAGTGTTTGATATAGTCTTTGTAAGACTAACTCGTTGTAGATTGCGAAAAGAATCGCACTTTTAATGTTTTAATTAATTGTTACGTGAAATTAGGTAATTGTTCAGAACAACGATTGTGGAAAAATAAGCACACGTATGCAGGTAATTGAAAATAAATTAAAAAAAAGATCTAAGTGTATAATTTTCCAATAATGATGTGAGACGAATTGAATATTAATGGGATCGGATAAAAATAAACTGGGATATTGATACAAAGTTGTAGAATTGATTATATTTTCATTTTAATTGTTACCTGATCTTAGGTACTTGTGGAAAATTTCTAATTAAATCATATATATTTAATATTCTCTTAAGAGAAGGGGAAGTGTTAGTTTCGAAGAGTATAAAATACACCTACAAGGATTCTTTTAAACAGCATCATTGACCACGGTAAGATTATCAAGACGCCAAAACCCCTCGAACGATGTGGTACTCCTCCATAATTGATGATGATGGTAAGTTACAACTACCCTTACTAATTATTGTTAAATAATAATAAATATAGGTTTATAATATTAACCATCACTTCATGGTGTAGAGGGGCTTTAATTAATTAGGTTTTTGATTTTTCTAGAAATGGTAGATTGTCCTTATATTAGGAGTCATGGGTGTTTACGTAGTAGGCTACGTATCCATAAAATAAAATGCACCCGGCAATTAAAATTGAGTGGTGCAGTGCCGGATGGATACGTTATAGGGCCGCTTCCCACACCGATGGCTAACAACATATACGAACCAACCGTGACACCAACCCAGCAAAACTATTCACCTCAACCACCATCAATGTGGGGAACGGCACCACCCCAAAACTCATCACCATCAATGTGGCGAACGGCTACACCGTTTCAGCAAAGCCATTCACCACAACCACCATCAATATGGGGAACGCCTACACCATCCTATCAAAACTTTTTACAGAATCCAACCCCAATGTTACAACAACAACAACACCAACAACAACAACAACAACAACAGCAACAAACCTCAACTTACCATCCATCTGGACCAGAACACCCAAAACCAGATTTTTGCGATAATATACCCAAATTAATAAGGCTGCCACCCCCATTGCCATCAGGAAATGAAAGGTGGCAAGGGAAAATGAATAATAATAGGTCGAATTGGGTGCAACCATATTAATGTGGGTGCATCCAATTTGACAAAAAACATCGAGACTACCACACCCTAAACAACAACACCAAGAACAACAACACCAAGAACAACAACAACAACAAACCTCAAATTACCATCCATCATGAGCATCTAGCGGTAAGAAACATTTTATTTTAACTAGATTTAAAAAATACTAATTTTCATTTTATTTTTATTTTTAAGAACATCTGATATAAAAATATCGTTGATTCCTACTCTGATTGTAGAATATATACACAAAGCATAATACTTTTACTTCAGTTCATCGTTAATGAAAGACAACGGATACAAAATATGAGGCGAGTAACTTTCGACGTCGCACCAATAATATATTACTATAACATACCAAATTGTATAGGTGGTGTAGGCGTTCCCCATATTGATGGTGGTTGTGGTGAATGGCTTTGCTGAAACGGTGTAGCCGTTCGCCACATTGATGGTGATGAGTTTTGGGGTGGTGCCGTTCCCCACATTGATGGTGGTTGAGGTGAATAGTTTTGCTGGGTTGGTGTCACAGTTGGTTCGTATATGTTGTTAGCCATCGGTGTGGGAAGCGGCCCTATAACGTATCCATCCGGCACTGCACCACTCAATTTTAATTGCCGGATGCATTTTATTTTATGGATACGTAGCCTACTACGTAAACACCGATGACTCCTAATATAAGGATTACTCGAGTCGGGAGTTGGCCACAGATCATTAATTAAGATTTATTGGTTCCCGTTCTATTATTTTTTGATTTGGGAACGTATGCAACCCAATTTGTCAAGTCGGGTGGGAAGGCAAGCTGCGAAGGAAGAGAGGAAGATTTCCACGGCCCGCATGTGCATTAATTAAGATTTATTGGTTAGCATTCTATTGTTTTTGATTTGCTAACGTATGCAACCCAACTTGCAAGCGAAGGAAGAGAGGATACTGAGCACCATCACAGAAAACTGCAATTACCGACATCCACAGAAATCTACAATTGCCGACATTTTACTTCTACTACCGACCACACTCAATTTAAAGCTCCTGCCGCCGCGGTGGCCGCCGCTACAGCACACACGCATTATCTACAACGACATTACAGATCACTGCAGCGAATTTCTGAACGCTATCACAGAAAACTGCAATTACCGACATTTTAGTTACGCTACCCGCCACACATTAGTTCCGCTACCCGCCACACTTTAGTTCCAATACTCACCACCAAGCGCCACCTACACAGCAGTTCCACCACCGACCGCCTGCGGCGCCACCGGCGTGGGTGATCTAGAACTCTCCCACACCCACACCAGCGGTTCTCAATCTTTTCTGGTGACGGAACCCATTTGGAAAGCGAAATACTTGACGGAACCCTACAATAAAACAATAGTTTTTAAAAATTGTGTATTCTTTATTAATAAGCATAATAAAAGTAGCATGTAACAGTTACTTACTTACATAACAAGTATAATAATATAAGATATTAAAAAAGAAAACAAATCTAACTAATGGGAGGTATGAAACTGTTTTTTATTTTTCATCAATTGGTTGACATCAGGTTTCATAGAGGACAGTTGAAGTCTCATATCAGGTTCGGGGTCCAGTTTATTGCTGTATTTTGTTTTCGTGGCTGCATAGGTTGAGAATCCTGTTTCGCACAAATATGTTGTTGGGAACGGGAGAAGAATATTCAGAGCCATTTTGGCAAGCATTGGATATTCATCACGGATTCTGCACCAAAAATCATTGAAAGGTGTCATTTTGAACAGTGACTCCATACTTGTGTCTGATGACATTTCTAAAAGAGATTCATATATCTCGTTTGACATACTTTCGGGTTTTTGTAAGTTGGGTATAAAAGGATTATGAATCCATAAATTCAGTTTAATTTTTGTATTCTGTTCTTCGGGAAAATACTTCTCAAAAGATGCGCGCATCGAAGTGAGATATTGGACCAATTTTCAAATACATCATCTTGAAACATTTCTGAGTCGTTATCGCTAACAAACTCACTGAGTGACGTGAAGCTTTCTATTTCTCTCTTTCCAACGCAAATAATTCAAAAATCTAATTTTCTTTTGAAGACAGTTATTTTGTTACAGGCCTGGAACACTGTTGTCTGTTTACCTTGCAATGATAAATTCAATTCGTTCAGTTTTTGAAAGATATCTGCCATAAAAGACAGTGGGAACAACCAAGTTTTATCATACAAACGGTCTTTCAAATTAAAAGAGGTATTTGAAAGAAACATTTGTAACTCGGCTCTAAGTTCAAATAGCCTTGTTAACCCATTCAGGACGGTCGCCGTTCGCGTACGTCAGGCTTGACGCCTCGTTGCCAGCCGGGTGCCGTACATATACAAATTTAGTTGCCTATCTCGGTACTTTATTCACGTACCCGTAAGTTAAAGGTTTATAATTTGGAATCCGGATGCCGTACCAGTACGGAAAATTTAAAATGTATAAATTTTTCTTACCTGTACGGAAAATGTATAATAAATAAATTTTTAATTATTTTTTATATCTTTTTATTGATGAATTCATTCAAAGAAAACAAATAAACATAACATTTGCATTATATTTTATAAACTTATATGAATCAATATTTTTTTATGGTGTGATAAAGTCTGAAACATGGATGCACGCACAATGCAACATTGCATTCTACACACATAAACCTTGTATCGCGTCGCTGCCTTTTTTGAATTTTAGATGTGCTGCAAACATGACATCTTCGTTGTGTTCGAGGCCCTTGTGCTTCTGTTTGAGGAACTGGAGATATAAAATGTTTTTCAATTAGTCGTAATGGATAATCGACAGTTGCAACTGATGGACGCTTTGACGTAACGGTGTGATATTTTTCTATTATCTGAGTTACCACATTTAGTCGAAAATCTGAAAAGGATGTTTTTTTTCCAGATCTTACTTGATATAAAATAAATGCATTGTACAATGATAAATCCACAAGGTGAAAAAATAGCTTCTTGTACCACTTCAAAGTTTTTCGAGCACAATCAACAAAACTAACTTGCATGTCAACTTTGTCAACTGCACCCATTTTCATATTACACTCAATAATGCATTCTGGTTTTAAAATTTTTTCTTTTGTTTTGTGACTTATTTTACCAGTTTCTGTGGGTGTTGCTCGGTGAACTGTTGTAAGCATGTGAACATATCTCTTGTCACACCACTTTAGAGCAAGCATGGAATGTGTACAAGCTGTTACACTTTCACCCTTGTTTACGCTGCAAGGAAACTGAGGAATTCCTTTCCTATTTGACCGTACGGTCCCACAAGCCCCTGTATTTTGATCCAATAAATGTTGAAATAATGAGGGACTGCTGTACCAATTGTCCACATACACAACATGTTGTTGAATTAGATATTGTTTTATCAACGTTTTAACTATTGCTCCAGAAGTTCCATAAACTTTCCCATCTTCGTCCAATTCAGTTTTTGAACCTGTATAAATAATTATGTTCAGAATATACCCAGTTTCAGCATCATAGGCTTCAAACAATTTTATACCGAATCTGTGCCGTTTAGACAGAATATACTGTTTGAAGGATAGTCTTCCTTTCCATAACATAAGGCTTACATCAATTGCTATGTCTTGAAATGGATAAAACATATCAGCAAATTTTTTTTTACTCCATCAAAGATGTACCTAATTTTTCTTAGCGGGTCTTCTTTATTCGCTTTAGTATTGTTCATAAAATGCAGGTTATAAAGCAAGTTCAAATATCTATCACGCGTAAATATTTTAGCAAAATATGGTGTTTCAATGGCTGTATTCTTTGACTAGTAGTCCTTTAGTGTAGGTTTTTGCAAAATTCCCATCAGAATTGATGTTGCTAAAAAACAATATATTTCCGATATATCTGTATCGACCCAATTAGTATTCGATATTCTTGAATCCCTAACTTGATTAGCGTAAATATTTGTTTCGGTAACAATTTGATTCATTATAGCTTCATCAAAAAATAGTGTAAAATATTCATATTCTGAGGCTTCTGTTGCTAATGTGAAATTTGATGTAACGCCAGACTTACTTGAATCGAACATAAACTGCATAGGTGTAAATTCTTCATTGAATTTCCAAATAAATTGTTGCAATGGAACATTTCTTCGAGGCATCTTGGCTGGACGTCTTGGTATATCTTCTTCTTCATCGTCACTCGAAGAATTGACATCGGCTATAAGAATGTCGTCTTCACATTCACTCGAAGAATAATGTTCGCTTTCACTGTATTCCTGTAGCAATTCGTTATCGGTATCCTCATTCATAATTAGATTTACCTCCTCCTGGATCTCCTTATCAGTGAGCGGTCTAGTCATTTTCACAAATTGTTACTCACACTTTATTATTGAACAAAACACGTGTGTGCAAATAAAATTGCAAATAGGTTAGATAATTAATTAATAGGTTAAAAAGAATTGATTGATAAGGCTGATAAATGTTGAAAGTTCATATTCACTTTTATATAAATAAAACAATTTAAACACTATCAAATATATATTGTAATAACGCTACAATTGTTTCGCCACACTGTGGCTTCTTCAGGCGAAGAAATTTTCTTTCGCCTGAAGAAGCCACAGTGTGGCGAAACAATTGTAGCGTTATTACAATATATATTTGAAAGTGTTTAAATTGTTTTATTTATATAAAAGGTAATAGGTTAAAGAACCACGCTCTGAAACTAGGTAAACACGACTGTACTCTCAGTTGCATATATGAGTATAACTCAAATTTAACACGTGTACAAATACAATTATAACGTACGCAAAATTATAAATGGATTAAAAATTAATAGTTTTAGAGATCAGGTTATGCAACTCGGTCGACGCGATAGCATATTCCTGAGCTCGGCCAGCACAAGTGGCGATACCAATCATTGGCCATCCTGAATGGGTTAAAGTTTTACCCCGAGACAGCCATCGCACTTCTGTATGGAGCAGCAGTGTTTTATGTTTGCTGCCATAATCTTCACACAATAATGAGAACAATCGGGATTGTAGTGGTCGTGATTTGATAAAATGAATTATTTTTACTGCTTCATCTATAACTAATTTTAGATTTGACGGCATTTGCTTCATCGCCAGTGCTTGTCTATGCAGGATACAATGGCTGGAACTACAATTAGGCGCTTTATTTTTTATTCGTGACACTTCTCCTGCTGTCATACCCGTCATCGCCTTGGCCCCATCTGTACAAATGTCAATGCAATCGTTCCAACTGAGATTATTGTCCTTAAAAAATATATTTTTTTATTAAAAATTTCTTCTCCGGTAGTATTTGTGGGTAGCGGTGAACACATAAGCATGTCTTTTTCAAAAGAACTTTGATATGGATATCTCACGATAACCAGCAAGATAGCCAGACCAGCGACATCAGTCGACTCATCAATTTGCAAGACGAATTGTGTTTTTTGTAGACGTGTAACTAGTTCTTGGTTGACGTAGCTTGCCAGATCATGAATTCGCCGTGAAACAGTATTGTTTGATAGCGGCACAGTAGAAAGATGCTTTGCAGATTTTTCATCGAGCATACATTTTGTTATGTCTAACACACATGGTTTTATTAAATTCTCAGCGATAGTGTGTGCTTCACCTGCTTGTGCAATGCGATAGCTAACTAAATTTGATGCCTTCGTGGCCTTTTGATTGATAGTTTGGGTTACATGCATCATAGTTTTTTGACTTTCCAATAACTGTTCTTTTCTACGTACAAAAAATTCTTTATTCTTGTCTTTAGACTCGGGGTGTATAGTTTCTAAATGTCGGCGCAACTTGGCAGGTGCCATGGAACTATTAGGAAGCAGTTTACTACATAACATGCAGAGAGGTGAGCCGTTGGAATCAACAAATCCGAAACTGATATATGATTCATCTTACTTCCTTTTTTTCGCCTTTGAAACCGTGGAACTTGACGTCATTGCATCATCGTCTGGATCAATAATTGCTGTATAATCCGCGCGTACTGCTTTTGAACATTCGGCTTCGTTAGAAGATGTTGTTGCAACACGTTTAACGCCTTTATGCCAACGTTCCATTCTTTATTAATAATGTTACATGTCAGGATGGTGGGGTCAAAATAATGCACGATCGTTACTGCGTAGAAGAGTTTAGTCCAAAGAATAAATGTACAAAACTGATACAATCAGAATACAGCAGTAGAACAATAAACACTTTGTTTCTAGCAGGTAGGTACTTATCGCTGCGAACGCTAATCGTCGGCTGACTAAGTGTCGAGGCGCGATCGTTGCTTTTATAGTCCTAGCCTGGATCTCTAACATTCTCAAAAATACTGGAGTCGGCGCCTTTGATAAATAAAAAGCCGAAATAAAAATAGAAATACAAAAAATGCGGTGTAAACAATCTCGACTTTACGTTTTGAAGTTAGAACCGAAAGTCGCTTGTTCAAAGCGACTACGCGCTTACAAGTAGATATCGGCGGTGGCGGCATAGTAAAATTGTACGAGGCGACTAAGTTCGGCTGCGCCTCGTGAATCGTGATATGCAGCGTTAGAACGGTCCACCAGAGAGAGGTGTTTTGAATTTTTTTTTTCTAAATTCTTGCGGAACCCCTACAGGGGTATCGCGGAACCCTAGGGTTCCGCGGAACACACTTAGAGTATGGCTGTGCTAGACACATTTAGTTTTTTTTCTAAAATTTGAACCCAAATAGAGTTTTTATTTACAATGGAAATTTATGTAATTTGCATATGATAGAAAACCAAAATTTCGATTTTTTTTTCAAAAAAACTATTAGATTGCAATTATGCAAATGTAGTAACCATTACACATTTATTTGTATTGCAAAAAATTGCATTATTAAGTAAAGTTTAAAAATGTTTACATGATTTGAAGCAGCAGTCAGAGTTGGCGTAGGATTATCGGAAAATGGAGGAGTCGGAGTCGAATGTTTATTTATCGACTCTGCGGCCTTGGTCAGAATATATTTAATGTCTAACTGACATTTGAAACTCAATCTTTTAAAATAAGTTAGCCATGAAATATAATAACTTTGATCAGATATTGCTCAAAATCGATGCCAGTAACAACATTTTGTTTCTTACAAAAGTTGTTTATTTCTTAGAGACCTTTTCAATGATACCACTTTTGACCTATCGTACCTTTTAATAATCTTGAATTATTTACATTTTTAAGCAAACTCTCAGGGATGCCAACCTTTTTGAGAAAAAACAATATCACCATTGGATTCTTTAATGCGGCTTTTGATATACATTTTTGTGTCCCAACTCTCTAGAACCAGCCGTTTTCTCAAAAATAGGCTGATAAGGGTGTTCTGGGACACCCTGTATATCAACTTTTTGATAATTATTCTTGTTCATAAATGTTAATATTTATATTATTTATTAATTTTATAAGGAGTTTTTTTTAAGTATACATATTCCAATTACAATTTTTTAAAAGATTTCAATTCGAAGTTTTAAATGAGTGTTTTCCAATCCCAGACTAAGTATGAAGTAAAATTTCGAGTTTAGAAAAGCCTGAAAATTTGGATTTGCCGGGCTCGCTTCGCTCCGCCCGGCAAATCCAAATTTTCAGGCTTTTCTAAACTCGAAATTTTACTTTATGCGCCACGCGTCTAAAACACTGAAATATTGTGAAGTTCGCAATAAGATGTGTACTTTGAACTTCACTTAAAACCAGTGTTTTATACAGGTTGCGCATGAAGTAAAATTTCGAGTTTAGATAAGCCTGAGAATGTGGATTTGCCGGGCACGGTTCGCTCCTTTTATGCTTAATATGGGAATGGAAAACTCTTGTTTAAAGCTTCAAATTGAACTCTATTAAAAAATAACGAATGCCAGAACATTTTATATTCTAGAAATGGGGGAATACTCGGCGATGCTTAATTTAATGATTTTGTGCATTCCATAACTAGCCATGATATACAGGGTGTCCCAGACCACCCGTATCAGGCATTTTTTGAGAAAACGACTAGTCTTAGAGAGTTGGGATAAAAAAATTACTACTAAAGCCATATTGAAGAATCGAATGATAATATTGTTTTTTTCCAAAAAGGTTGGCATCCCTGAGATTTCGCTTAAAAATATCAAAAACGCAAGATTTTCGAATGGCATGGGTCAAAAGTGGTATCATTCAGGTCTTTGAAAAATAAGCAACCTTTGTAGGAAAAATATTTATGTAACTAGTGTTGGTTTTGAGTAATTTTGGATTGAAGTTACCAAATATTAATATCTCATGGCTACCTTATTTTAAAAGTAGATACTTAGGGCCACTGGTATTAGGACCAGAACACTTCAACAGTGTTTAGAAGTAAATGGAAAACAGTTTGAACCAGTGCTAAGAACTCTGAGTCGGAGTTAGAGTCAAAACTGTGGGGTCGGAGTTTAAGTATTTTGGTGATGAGGAAATCGGAGCCGTGGAGTTGGAAATTTCACATAATTCATAAATTCCGATTTTCAATATAATTATTTAAATATAATTGTCCTAAACATATTTCGTTTTTTTCTAAAATTTCAACTCAAATAGAGTTTTTACTTACAATGGAAATTTATGTAAGAGAAAACCAAAATTTTGATTTTTTTTTCAAAAAAAACTATTAGACTGCAATTATGCAGATGTAGAAACCATTACACATTTATTTGTATTGCAAAAAATTGCATTATTAAGTAAAGTTTTAAAATGTTTACATGATTCGAAGCAGCAGTTGGAGTTGGAGTAGGATTATCGAAAAATAGAGGAGTCGGAGACGGAGTTGGAGTCGAATATTTCTTTAGCGACTCCGCGGCCTTGGTCAGAATGTATTTGAGAGCTCTAACTGACATTTAAAACTCAATCTTTTAAAATCTTGAGTTATTGACATTTTTAAGCAAACTCTCAGGGATGGCAACCTTTTTGAGAAAAAAACAATATCACCTTTCGATTCTTTAATAAGGCTTTTGTTATACATTTTTTTGTCCCAACTCTCTAGAACTAGCCGTTTTCTCAAAAAAAGGCTGATACCGGAGGTCTGGGAGACCCTGTATATGTGTATCGATTTATATTATAATAAATATCGTGATAGATATCTGATGATATATATCATCTGAACTCTGGTAGGAACGCCTACAACATACAACAAACAAATAAACGAAATGTGTCGAAAACTATTCAAGCTACCGAAATGTATAATATATCTTTGTATTACACACGGGGAATGTAAAAGCTGTATAAAAATGAACATATTGTTTAACGCACATAAAAAATACGTACTATGATCAAAAAAATTGATGAAAATCATGAAACTTTTAAATGAAGAAAATCATTAAAAATGACGAAATAAGTAAACATTTATCGCAAATCAAGTAATTATTCAAATTAATAGAAGTATAAACAGTACTCAAATTTGTCAATGCTATTGAAAATTACATAAAATTTATCAATTCATGAAATTTATAAAAAATTATTCGAGCCCTAACACATAAATGTTCGGACACCATGTATTTCTTTAAAAAAAAAATGAACTAGGAGTAAATTATGAAATATTTTTTATTATGTAAAAACTTAGTTTTTTAACATTATTGTATTAATACACAGGTAAAATTATCACTTTAACAAATTTCTTTGACATAAATATTCGGACAAGTAGGGTAGAGTGGGGCAGGTTGGGACATGAGGCACCTTCAGACACTTTAACTTTTCACTCATTTATTTGAATGAATTTTCCTTTGTTTGAGAAATTTATGATTAGTTCTAGTTTTTTTTTTTCATAAGAAATCAATTAGATAGAAGCAACCAAACATAACAAGAAATTGTTCATCACATTAATTTTACCATCGATTTTTCTGAGACGGTGTTCTTTTTTACTTAGTCGCCCATTTCAGGTACTATTTAATCAATCACTTTACTCTAGTCGTTTCCCCATACTATGGCTTTAATGGCACCAATTTTAAAAGTCAAAATTTTCAAACAAAAATGTTGTTCCCGAATGGTCTCAACTTGCGCTAACTTGTGCCCAAATATTAAAACTTGCGAGGTTAAGGGTAGAAAGTTAGAAAATGGGGGGGGGGGGGGATAAGTTCACGCCAGCCCCCCTTTTCAGAATTTTAAACTTTTTGCTTCGTCAATATATTCTATAGACATAATATATACTCAATGACATTAGAAGCGTAACACCAAGAAGGAAAAGCATACATTGATAACAATTTCTACCTTGTGCCTTTTATATTTATTGTGAAAAAAAAAAATATTTCACTTTTTCTTTTTTGATAAAACTATTTATATGAGCTGTTTAGTACAGATGTTTTTAGTTTTCGTGTTTCCGTTGAGTGTGTTAAGCTTAAATAAAATGCCTCGAGTCCGAAGACGTCCACAATATCACCATTTGAGCGATTTTGACCGGGGTCGAGTTGTTGCTTATCGAGATGTCGGTATGTCCTATCGCGAAATTGCCCGCCGTATTGATTCCACTGCAGCAACTGTAATACGTGTGTATCAGGTATGGACAGAAGAAGGTAGAGGAGCAAGAAGAACACCAATTGGTCAACCAAGGCGTACCACAGAACGTCAAGATCGGCGCTTAAGACAAATAGCCCTGCGAGACCGTTTCGCTACTACGCGTCAAATCGGTGATCAATGGATTGGAGAAGAAGGTAGGCCCGTTAGTATGCGAACCTTATATCGCCGCATTCAATCCTTTGGGCTTCTTTCGTACCGTCCAAGATTAGTGCTTCCTTTAACAGCGAGACACTGTCGCCAAAGGTTGGACTGGTGCAGAGAACGGCAGCATTGGGAGGCAGAATGGCACGATGTCGTATTCAGCGATGAATCACGATTTTGTCTAGGCACGCATGATGGCCGTAGAAGGGTACGACGCTACCGTGGAGAACGACCTGATCTTAGGTTTGCTATTGAGAGGCATGTACACAGGACTGCTGGAGTAATGGTTTGGGGGGCTATTGCTTATGGTAGTCGATCACCTCTTGTATTCATTCGAGGCAGTATGACAGCTGCGCGTTATGTTGAAGACGTCATACGACCGACTTTGTTGCCTTATTTAGATGGCCGCCCAGACGTACTTTTTCAACAAGATAACGCACGTCCCCATATTGCTCCTCGAACTATGAACTTTCTTAATGAAGCTGGTGTTAATGTTTTGGCGTGGCCGCCCCGTTCGCCGGATTTAAATCCCATTGAACATGTGTGGGATATCATGGGAAGAAGAATATTCTCTTTGCACCATCCTCCACAGACTCTAGCACAGTTGATCGATGAAATTCAAGTTGCTTGGAACGAGATGCCTCAAGAAGACATCGACCATCTCATTTTGTCGATGCCCAGACGTCTACAGGAGTGTATACAGCAAAGGGGTCGCCAAACACATTATTAATTTTTTTTAGATTGTTTTTTAATAAAATTTCTTGAAAATGTAATCATTTTATTCTTGATGTAAGACTACCATACTGGCAAAAAATCAAGTTAAAATAATTACTCCTTCTGGGTGTTACGCTTCTAATGTCATTGAGTATATAAAATTACGAAAAAACTATTCGTGAAAATGCAAACAATGTCTTAATTAATAAGACAACTTAAGACGATAAATATCCATTGAAACAACTACTTCCCGTGCAAATACACCTCCGGATATTGAATTATACAATGAAATATTTAAAATCTTATTTAATTTGATTTGTTACAACGCTCTATTAAAGTATATGTAACGTTTAGGTCACATTCTCTTCAAACCAACTAACAAATACAAATATAAAATGAAAGGAGAGATAACAAAAAATTAGAAGTGAAAGGACTTGGATTAAAACTAATGTCTTAGGAAATCTATAGACGCGTTTCGAGATTAATCTCTCCTCAGTATAGCTTTGCTTATGACGTTTTTTTTTTAAATGTAGGAATAAAATTAAAATACACTTACTTGGAAAAAGTGTTGTGTCCATACAATTATAGAAAAATAACAGAAAAAAGATCCTTAACTTAGAACCATTATACTTTTTCATCCAAAAGCATCCATGATACAACAAATAATATTTATTTCTATGATAGCTGCATATTCCAGTGCCGTACCATTTGTGGAGGAGGCGAAGTATCTAGGAATCACCCTGGATAAATCGCTGAACTGGAACTCCCACTTAGACAAGACAATCCGCAAAGCAAGGTACGCCCTGTGGACGTGCCATAGAATTTGCGGGAAGTCATGGGGATTAAACCCCAAGCAAATGTACTGGCTATATGGTTCGGTCATAAAACCAATAATAACCTATGGCAGTATCGCCTGGTGGCCGATTACAACTCGAAAAACGGCCATATCAAGGCTCTCCTCACTGCAGAGAATGGCGACAGTGGCGGTAACTGGAGCCATACGCACTACCCCATCAGCGGCTCTAGAAACGCTACTGAACCTCACCCCCCTGCATATCCTAATACAGGGCGAGGCCAGATTAGCAACGTATCGATATCACCACGCGGCCCTATTGGATCCGAAGGTGATAGTCTTCATACCAAATGGGCTGTCAACTGCCATTGAGGCGGATGACACCCTAAGTATGAGAACTGACTACGCAGCCACGGACTACTGCGAGGATCAGCCGTACAAGGTCCTGTTCCCAAGCAGGGACGACTGGGTGCGACACAAAATCAAAATCACAGTGTATCAGTAGGAATCAGGCTGATTCCTACTGATACACTGACGGCTCAAAACTGTCCACTGGAACAGGAGCCTCAGTCGTCGGACCAAGGACTGAACTTTACTACAGCCTTGGCAGGTATGCTACCATACTTCAGGCTGAAATATACGCCATTGAAATGTGCGCCCACGTAATCCTTTTAAAGGGTTGGGCGGGCAGGACAATAAAAATATGTTCGGACAGCCAGGCGGCCCTTAGGGCCCTGGCATCTTCTAGATGCTCCTCGCTGGCCGTACGGAACTGCAAGGAAGCCCTCTGCCAAATGGCACAGGTAAACGGGGTCAGTCTGATGTGGGTGCCAAGCCACTCTGGCGTGAAGGGAAACGAATTAGCCGATTCCCTAGCCAGAGAGGGGGCGCGTACAGCCTACATCGGACCAGAACCCGCTCTGGGGATACCCAGATCAACAGCTAGAGACCGTAACAACGGATGGATGAGACACGAGGCACAGGATTTCTGGCAAAACCGCCCTGGGATGAGACATTTCAGAGCGGTAACAAGTGGACCATCTGCGGCCAGGACGGCCTCATGGTTGAAGCTGAGCAGATCAGATGTTCACACATTAACTGCTCTCTTCACTGGACACAGCCGTCTAAGGCATCACCTTAATAAACTAGGACTAAGCGACACCACTGAGTGCCGCCTATGCCTAGAGGATGATGAAACAGCAGAGCACGTCATATGTGCCTGTCCAGCTGGCAACCAGATCAGGACCACGGTGTTTGGCACACCGAAGTTAAACCTGAAGGACCTGGAGAAAACTTCACCTGACAAGATCCTTGACTTTATCAAGAAGATGAACTTGGAAGGTGAGCTGTAAGGTCGGATGTTCGACCTTAATTGTGAGCCACAATAGATCCTTGCGGTCGCAGTGGAGGGTAGCATAACTACCCACTCACTTTCAATAGAATAGAATAGAATGTCTTAGGAAATCTATAGACACCTTTCGAGATTAATCTCTCTTCAGTATAGCTTTGCTTATGAATTTTTTTTAACAAAAATGTAAGAATAAAATTAAAATACACTTACTTGGAAAAAGTGTTGTGTCCATACAATTATAGAAAAATAACAGAAAAAAGATCCTTAACTTAGAACCATTATACTTTTTCATCCAAAAGCATCCATGATACAACAAATAATATTTATTTCTATGATAGCTGCATATTCCAGTGCCGTATCATGGTAGAAACTAATATTGTTATTACTTAAAAACTCAGATTTCAAAAAGTAATAGAAATAATTAGAATCTAACGAGAAATATACATTTAACAATGCATAAAAATTGAATTTACAACAATGAGAAAATTTGCGCTGTTTTCATAGTAGCTTCAGAAATTAATTTAATATTATTAAATAAAATTTAATAATTTGAGAACTAACTATTATATTTTAGTTTTTAGAGCAAACATTACTTAAACAATGCTTAAGAAATACATTTTTACTAATGAGAAAAGTTGCGCTGTTTTCCCAGTAGCGTCACAAACTTAATAATAATAATCTTTATTTACAAACACCATACAAAAATAAAATAATTCATAATTAATAATAATAAAATGATAGTAGCTCTCTGCAAATTGGCTATCGACCGGTGGTCTTTCAACCTGTCTTTGTCAATTAATTGTTTATAAAAATAGGTATTAAAGTGTCATGATCACTAATGTCAGTTTAACTGTCTTTGTCTAAAAGTGAAAGTATGTCATTCGTCTGTGTCAACCGGCAGTTCTTCAACGTCATGTTCATTATTGTCAATGAAGAATGTGGATGAAATGAATTCATAAATTGTGATGTCTGGAAATTTGTATTTTGGGGTTATGTTATGATTTCGGGGAATACATAAGTGGTTTATGATGTCAGGGATGAATGGATTCTTAGAGAATTTGTGGGCGAGGTGTTGGAGGCGTTCTTCGATAGGGATGAGGTTGCATTTTTGGTATAGGAGTGTATTAGAAGGATTATGAAGAGGATTTAAAGGGTGTCTGATTTTAGTGAGCACTCTGAGGGCTGATCTTTCAGCTACTTGGAGATTGTGTAGGACAGCTGGGCGAGGATTGAAGAGAAGGATGGCGGCATAGTCGAGAAGAGGTCGGCATATCATTTTATAAATATTAACCACCGTTTTTGTTGTGATTCCATGGTTTTTATAAGTTAACATTCTGAAATGCCGAGCTCTCGCAACGACTTTTGCCTTCAGGCTTTGGGAATGGGACTTGAAGCTGAGTTTTGTATCAAATGTAATACCAAGGTACTTACAGGTGTTAGACGGGGAAATGTAATTATTGTTTAATAATATTTTAAATGGAGATTGGAGAGGACGGTGGTATGGAATAAAGAGTTGGGATTTATGGTTATTCTCCATTTTGCAAACCATAATTGGATGCTGTCTATCAGTTCCTGCAGAGTGCCCATGGCCTTAAGGATTGTGGGAGCGTGGGATACTAGGGCGGTGTCATCGGCATATAGCAAAGGGTAGGCAGTTTTATTTAGGTAATTTGGATTGGGATTATGAGAGAAAATTGTCTAGGAGGTTGATGACATGTGGAGGGATATTTAGTGAGTGACATTTAAACAACAAACCTCGATGCCAAACCGAATCAAAGGTTTTTTTGTATGTCGAGAAATACTACGGCGGATTTATGGCCCTCGAGGTGTGTTGTTTGAATGTTTGAGGTAAGGATTGATAGAGGGAGGGATGTAGAGCGATGCTCAAGAAATCCAAATTGATAAGGTGGGATGTGATCAGAAATATGTTGCAATATTTTGCGTTTGATTATAGACTCAAAGAGTTTTCCAATAACTGGAAGCAGGGTGATGGGACGATAGCTAGAAACAGCTAGTGAATCGTTGTTTTGTTTTCGAATACATGTTATTATTCCCCTCTTCTATTCACAAGGAACGTCCTGAGTACTATAAACGTGATTATAAATTTGGATAATGTATTTGTGTATGTGATCAGGTAAGGATTTCAAGATCAGTCTTGGGATGTTATCGTAACCGGGTGCTGTGTTTTTTCCCTTCGAAAGGAATTCGTGGTATTCATCTTCTTTTATGTCATCTTCAAGAGGAGAAGGGATAGGATTGTTTTTGAAGGATTCATACCATGAATTTATAAATTGGAAATAGTCAGTATCGAAATTGTCGCTGTCGGTCATTGTATAACTGTCCTTGAAATATTTTGAAAAAATGTCGGCTATTTGTGAGTTATCTGTTGTTATTCTATTTGATGCTGGGTCTTGAATTTTGTGAATGTAATCGTGTTTTCTATATTTTGACAGTTTTTTAATTTCTTGCCAGTATTGTTTTCCCTTAAGGTAATTGATATTATTACAAGCTGTGATCCATGTGTCAGTTTTGTATTCGTTTATGAGTTTGTGAATATCTTTGTTTAGCCTATTGAATTTTTGTTTAAGAGTCATGTCGTCGGTCTGTTTTAAGTCCTTGTACAATTGTCGTTTGAATTTAATTAATCTTAATATATATACTGCCTTTCAAAAAAATCAGAACACCAAGTATTTATTGCACGATTTTAATAAAATTTACACAATTTGATCATGTAAACGAACTGTATCGATGATCAAAAAATCAACTTGAAAAACAAAAAAACAAATGAATAAAAATTAATAATGTGTTGGGCCTCCACGATTTCCCAAACACTCATTAACACGTCGAGGCATGCTAGAAATCAGGCTGTCAATATCGACTTGGGGTATTTCATTCCAAACTTCGATAATTTGACCTCTAAGTTCCATTACAGTGTTAGCGGGGCGCTGTAAGTTACTTATTCTAACACCTATCATATCCCAAACATGTTCTATTGGCGATAGATCTGGAGAACGAGATGGCCAAGGTAACAAATTGATTTCGGCACTATCAAAAAACTGTCTTGTAATGGCCGCTGTGTGAGGTCGAGCATTATCTTGCTGAAAAATGGGGTTCTGCAAGCCATTTACATAGGGCACTAACACTGGCCGTAAAATGTTGTCAATATACCGAATCGCGTTAAGACTTGCTTCTAAAAAAACTAGAGGAGACCGACTACCATATGCTATCGCCCCCCAAACCATAACTCCCTGTGTAAGAGCCGTATGTCTTTCAACAGCAAATTGTAAAATTCTGCGTTCACCGCGTCGACGTCTCACTCTTCTGCGACCATCATGAGCCCATAAACAGAACCGAGACTCATCGCTGAAGATAATGTCATTCCATTCATGGGTCCAATGTTGTCTTTCCCTGCACCAATCAAGTCTTGCTCTGCGATGCTGCGGAGTAAGAGGTAGACACAATTGTGGACGGTGGGATCTTATACCAAAACTGCGGATTCTTCTGTAAACAGTAGCCATGGATACTCTTTGGCCATTTAGAGCCAACCAGTCATTTCCCAATGCCCGCGACGTTGTAAATCTGTCCCTTAAAGTTGTAAGACGAAGAGCTCGATCTTCACGCTCAGTGGTGCTTCTTGGACGTCCTGATCCAAGTCTACGTCGATTCTCCCCAGCTTCGGACCATCTAGACCAGCAGCGTACGATCACCGATACACTACGGCCTACCCTTTCAGCAATAGCACGAACCGAAAAACCCGCTTCTCGCATTCCAATAATGCGACCCCTTTCAAATTCACTTAGATGATGATATTGTTCACGCCGACGAACACGGGGCATCTTTTTATGTTTTACAAACTGAAACGTCAAACTACTCAGAGGCTACTTGGATATTAGAAGCAATTACATTAAAAAATCAGCAGCTCTTCATAATGGTGAAATCAAGGAAAAATACCATTAAATAGTAACCAAAACAATTGATTTTTTGATCATCGATGCAGTTCATTTACATGATCAAATTCTGTAAATTTCATTAAAATCGTCCAATAAATACTTTGTGTTCTGATTTTTTTGAAAGGCAGTATATTTTGGGAGAGGGTATTTATAGGTATTTTTTGTATAGGTTGGAGTATGATTTTCAATAGATTGTGATAAATTAGTTAGAAATAAGGATATGAAGTTTGAATTTATTGTCTAGTGGGTATTTATGAAATCAGTCATGTCTTTTGTCACTTTATTTATGTCACAGTCTTGATGTCGGAATATAATATTTGGAGGTGATGGTAGAGGGGGTTCTTGTTTAAAGGAGAATTGTATCGACAGATGATCAGATCCTAGATCTGGGATTAGATTGACATTATGGAGTTGAGGACTGGTTATATGACATAATGAACGTGGGAGGAGTGTTGATACGAATAAAATTTGAATTTGACATAAAAGAAGATAATTGTTTGGTTTTTGTTTTATTTAAGTTAAAGTCTCCAATTACGATGACATGGTCATATAAGGACGCTTTTGTTAGGATAGTGTCTTCAATGTAAGAGGAATGGTGGATATATACAAGGAAGATATGTAGTTGAAAGGACGGAAGGTCAATAGTGCAGTGTAAGCATTCATTCATATTGTGATTAATTTTGGTGGGTTAGCTTTTCCCAATTTTATTTCAGGCTTTGCTGCCACTATTGATCCTCCCCGTTGATTAAGGTTAGGTACAGAAGATAGTATTTGTATATAAGACCAATTTTGAAAGGAAAAAGGTTTGTTGGTTTTGGTTTCTACCATTAGGTTAATATGGACTGGATTCTGAGAGAGGTAATGAAATAAGAGGTGGGATTTGTTAGAAAAGGAGTTTATGTTTGTGTATAAGAAGTTTATATTATCATACATTATGAACAATTTGTGAATAACCTGTACGAATGCTAGAGGATGGGATGACAGGAGGAATAACATTCGGAGAGTCTAAATCAAACATCACGATAAACATTTTATTACCTGAGAAGTTTATGTGGGTATCGATGCGGAATGAGTCGATGAATGTTGTTTTCAGTTTTGTTATCAGTTCACAAACTTATTTATTATTATTAAATTATAGGTTTGTTGTTACAAGTAAATTTATTATTATTAACAAACAATCTATATTTTTAAAACTTACCGTCAAATTTTGATTTAAAGAGCAGACAATCCTTAAACAATACCCAAAAAATACATTGTTGCTAAAGAGAAAAGTTGCGCTGTTTTCCCAGTGGCGTTACAAAATTATTTATTATTATTTAATAAAAATCAATACTTTTAAAACCAACCGTAAACTTTTGATCTTAAGAGCAGAAATTACTTTAACAATGCCTAAAAAACACATTGTTAGCAATAAGAAAAGTTGCGCTGTTTTCCCAATGGCGTCACAAATTTATTTATTGTTATTAAATAAAAACTAATTTTTTCAATAATAACTGTAATATTTTGATTTTAAGAGCAGTGCTTGAAAAACCATTTTTTACTAATGAGAAAAGTTGCGCTGTTTTCCCAGTAGCTTCAGAAATTAATTTAGTATTATTAAATGAAATTTAATAATTTCAAAACTAACTATTATATTTTACTTTTTAGAGCAAACATTGCCTAAACAATGCTTAAGAAATGTATTTTTACTTATGAGAAAAGTTGCGTTGTTTTCCCAGTGGCGTCACAAACTTATTTATTATTATTAATGAAAAATTAATATTTTTAAAACTAACCGTCAAATTTTGATTCAAAGAGCAGACAATACTTAAAGAATGCCCAAAAAGTTGTTCCACTTTCTCATTTTTTAAGCAGCGGAAATACACGAATGGCGCACAGTGGGGCCAAATGGTCGAAAAAGCGCGCATAGGCTGTGTTTTATAATGTTACTATATGTGAATCTCTGAAAAAGGTTTTCTATAGGTTTTATGGTCCGCACAATTCTAATTAACTATTATTCTGAACAATTGACAATTGACAACATTATAAAATTACGTTTTTTTAACACTTTTGTGATGTTTATAGATGATTCTGAGTAAAATTCTATGATATTTAATTGATGAGGCGGATACATGAAGAAACTCCATAATACTATTTGAAATAAAACAACGCAGTTGGGAGGGTTTCACTTTTATTGTTGAACACTGCAACATGTTTCACCACACAGTGGCTTCATCAGGCAGATGAAATAAGTACAGGTAAAAGCTTATATACTAATGCAATTAAGTTAATAGAAGGGGCGGGGGGGGGGGGGTAGTGAGGTAATTAGGCTGAAACTAATACAAACAATTTTGAGCGACTAAATATTGATTAAGGGTGAATTGTTTACTTCTATTTGGTCATTTAATAGAATACCTTTTTTGTTATATTTATTAATTTCTAATTCTTCTAATAAGTTTAATTTACGACTTTTGTTACATTCATGCAAAATTTTGAATTTAGGGTTAAAGTTATGTTGGTATTCGATTAAATGATTGGCGTAGGTTGAGGAGGTTTTCTTAAATTGAAAGCATTTTTGATGTTCTGAAATGCGATCTGGGAAGCTACGTCCAGTTTGTCCAACGTATACCTTAGGGCAATCTCCACACTCTAGCAAATACACGCCAGAGTTCGTAGTTTTATCAGATTTGTCTTTAGAATTATTAATGAATTTATTAGGTGAATTGACCGTTCTAAAAGAAGGAGTTAGGTTTAAGGATTTGAGTTTTTTTCTGATGGCAATCGAAGGGGGGCCGTTAAATGTTAATGAGCAATATTTATTATTCTGATTTTGAAAATTGGTGGGATATACTAATTTCAGGGCTTGTTGTTTTTGTTTTTTATAAAGGATGTCTAAGATAAGCTTTTGACGAAAGCCGTTGTTATTAGCTATTATGAGAATTCTGTTGAGCTCATTATTAAAATTATTAATTGATAGGGGGATAGTGGTTAGCCTATGCAACATGGAATGGTAAGCTGCTAGTTTATGTTGCATAGGATGGAATGATGTGCTATGGATCGTAGTATCTGTATGGGTCGGCTTGTGAAAAAAATTGAATTCATGAATTTTTCAAGAAAAGTTGCGCTATTTTCTCAGTCACGTCACTATCTAATTTAATTTTGTTAAATAAAAATCAATACCTTTAACTAACTAAACGTAAAATTTAGATTTTTGAAAAATCTTTTAAATCTCTAAGAAATATACTTTTACAAACAGGAACAATTGCGTAATATGTAATATCTGCTCTTAAAATCAAAATTTTACGGTTAGTTCTAAAAATAGAACGGTTAGTTCTATTGACTTTTATTTACTAATATTAAGTTTGTACCGCCATTGAAAAACAGAGCAACTTATCTCATAGGTAACAATGTGTATTTTAGGCATTGTTAAAGTAAGCAGATGTTACTTAAAATCAAAATTTTACAAATAGTTTTTAAAATATTGATTTTTATTTAATATAATAAATAAATTTGTGACGCCACTAAGAACACAGCGCAACTTTTCTCATTCGTAACAATACGTTTTTTAGGCATTGTTAAAGTAATATCTGTTTCTAAAATCAAAATTTTAGTTAGTTTTAAAAATATTGATTTTTATTAAATATTAACAAATAATTTTGTGACGCCACTGGGAAAACAGCGCAACTTTTCTCATTAGTAAAAATGTATTTCTTAAGCATTGTTTAAGCAATGTTTGCTCTAAAAACTAAAATATAATAGGGTGTTTTCAATTTATTAAATTTTATTTAATAATACACTGGCGAAAGAAATTAACGCATCAGATTAATTTTTTTAATTTAAAAATAAAGTTTTGATGTTTAAAAACAAAAAAAATAACAACAAAACCAACTGAACTATAATAATGATTTTCAATACATTTTCTTTCATTAATGACTAAAATAATGTCATAAATAAAAAGAGGAAAAAAGTTAACATGTGATTATAAGACTTAATATCTAGTGTTTCCTCCTTTTGCTCGAATAACTGCCTGACAGCGACGGCTCATACTGTTAATTAATGATCCAATTTCATCCTGGTTAATATCTTCCCAAATTTCCTGCAATCTTTGTCCAAGCTCTTGTTGACTGCTTGGACGCCGAGGAAGTGCTCTAAGGCGTCTGCCTCCTGGCTGGCCATTGCATTGTGTTGATACCCACTAGGTCAAGATACTGTTGTACAATTCGGGCACTGTGTGGTTTTGCATTGTCATGCATAAACAGGAAATCGTTTCCTCCAAAGGGAGCAAAACGCATTACGGATGGTTCTAAAATGTTTGCAATATAAGACGCTGCCGTGATGCTTCCTCTTGGTATGACCACCAACTCTGTACGAGCCTCTAAAGTGATATCACCCCACACCATAACAGAGCCTCCACCAAACATAACAGTCGGAACAATGTTACACTGCGCATAACGTTCACCTGGCCGTCTGTACACATGCATTCGTCTGTCACTGCCGTAAAGACAAAATCTGGACTCGTCGCTAAACATAACATTAGCCCAATCGGCCTGTAACCAGTTTACATGTTCTTGCGCAAATGTTAACCTGGCTCTGCGATGGTCTGCGGTTAATTGTGGTCCTTTTGCCGCTGTTTTCGGAGTTAAATTAAAACCACGTAACCTTTTTCTGATGGTAACGGAACTTACATGAACATTGTGGATCTCTGCGAGCATATTTTGTAGCCTAGGAGCCGTAATAAACCGTTCGCGTAACGTCTGCATCATTAAAAAAACGGTCTTGAACAGCAGTTGTGGCCCTCTTTCTCCCTTGTCCTGGCCTTCTTGAGTATGCCTGAGTTTCCCGATGTCTCTTCAAGACACGGGATACGGTCGATTGATTAACACCAAGACGCTGACTGATGTAACGCTGACTCCTACCTTCTTCTGCAAGTGTAACCACAATCACAGCTTCTTCACTGCTTAAATTAAGATTCGGACGTCTATCCATATTCATTCTTCACTATTTAGCACTTAATTTTAACAATTACTTGAAAACAAACTCAAAAAGAAATTTTATATGAACCTTTCTTACAGTCAGAATAATGAAAAGTGCTTCATTTTATTTATTGACAGAAAACCATGAGAACAAAAGACAAAACACAACATGTAAAACAGCATGCTTGATAAGATTTCTTATTGTAAAAATATGTTTGTGTTCAAAGAAAACTCGATTCACAGATATCAAAAAAATCACAAATGATGCGTTAATTTCTTTCGCCACTGTATTAAATTAATTTCTGAAGGTACTTGGAAAACTGCGCAAATTTTCTCATTGTTGTAAATTCAATTTTTATGCATTGTTAAATTTATATTTGTCATTAGATTCTAATTATTTCTATTACTTTTTAAAATCTGAGTTTTTAAGTAATAACAGTAGTGGTTTCTACCTTGGTACGGCACTGGAATATGCAGCTGTAATAGAAATAAATATAATTTGTTGTATCATGGATGCTTTTGGACGAAAAGTATAGTGGTTGTGACCTAAGGATGTTTTTTCTATTATTCTTCTATAATTGTATGGAGGTTATGGGAAAACGCTCACTGGATTTGAGTATTTTATAAAATATGCTATAACTTTTTTGTGTGAACTGATATTGAAAAAAATTCAATATCGTAAGTGAGCGCAACTTCTAAGCTTCGTGTTTAATTCTGAAAAACCTTAAATACTGTGAGTTGAGGGGGCTGCCACCCTTCTTTGTTTTGTTTATAGGGAGTGTATTTTTGCAGCGCAACTTTTAAAAGTAGGTGGTATCGATAGCGCAAGTTCTATAGAATATATTGATGAAGCAAAAAGTTTAGAATTCTAAAAAGGGGTGGCTGTTGTTAACCTACCCCCCTCTATTTTCAAATTGCTATAACTTTCTACCCTTAACAGCGCAAGTTTTAATATTTGGGCGCAACATTTTTGTTTACAAATTTTGAGTTGGGGGGCAAGTTGATAGACCCATATCCCTCGTATCTCATATTCCCATATTTGAGAAATGAATAACAGTTTTGTCCGAAAAGCAATATAGCTTCAGAAGCGGCTGTTGCACTTCATCGAACTTATTCTCTTATAGCCATTATATCGTGTCTGCCTTAGAGAGGGGGGTGGAGGTTGACTCCATCTACAGATTATAAGGCCTTCAACACCGTTAGGCATGAAGTCTTGCTTATGAAACTTGAGCTTGTTGGAATCTGTGGAGATGCTTCAATGGATCTGTTCATATCTGACCGGGAGGACTCAGGCGGTACTGCTACTGAGGTAGCAGTAACTTCTGGGGTTACTCAGGGGTCACACCTAGGGCCTTTCCTGTTTAACATTTTCATAAATGCTGTTACTGACTGCTGCCATCATGCAAAATGCTTGTTAGTTGCTGTTGATATAAAAATCTTCACTGAAATATCAGATAATTCAACATCTTTATTACAGGATGATTTGGATAGATTCGAAATTTGGTTTGTAATAAATGACATGAAATTAAACTTGAGAAAATATAACACTATTTCTTTTTCAAAGAAAAGAGTAACTGCTATGAGGAATTATTACCTTAATAACACACAGTTTTTGCGTGTCTCCTCGGTCAAGGACTTAGACGTTACAGACTCAACAATGGAATTTTAACTCGTATCTAACTAATATAATGTCTAAAGCTTATCGTATGCTAGGTTTTACAAGACAAAACACCAAAGTATTTACTAATATCAATACTCTACTTACATTCAGTGGCATGGGTAGTAGTATGGGTTTCAGCCGCCCAGGGCGTAGGCCAAATTTGCTACCCTCTCCCTCATCTAGGTATTTAAATTTAAAAGGCTAGAAAATGTACAGTAATCCTAAACAAATTTTTGGCAAGAATACATTTAATTTTGTGTATTATACAGGGTATAAAGAAGTCATACTACATTTTCGCCAATTTCTAGTCTGAAAAGCCTGAAAACTTGATAATAATCCTGATTTCAATCGAAGCCAGAAAGAAAGTTTGGGTAAAATAATAAAAAGAAATAAAATGATTGAAATACCAAAAAAAATAAATTTATTATTCAAACTTGTACAAAAACATTATGTAAAATACCAAACCCAAATGAAATATATTTTGAAATGTTGTTTGTTTTGCACTAAGTTGTGCTGAGTTGACGTCACCAGTTCAGGTCGGTTCATGTCAGTACACATGAACCGAACTGAAATCCAACAAACGCTTTTGGTGCAAAATATAAACAAATATTTAGTTACTGCAACACAGTTTTGGGAAACACTAATACAAAAATTATGTTATGTAGAAAGTGTTGCACTAGTGAGATAATAGGTGTGTTCTATTATCTCAAATATCAAATTGACATAATAATTTATTGACATTTTGAAAATATATTTTTTTTATGTCTAATTTATTTCATTTTTCAAAGTGTCTATAATTTGTAAATTGTTTATTTATTATGTATGATTCTTGTTAATTATTATGTTCTTTTAACTACCCTACCAGATGATATAATTATTATTGTTGATATTTTAATATTTCAAGCTGCGCCCCTTAAATGTTTCCAAAGATAGACTTAATTCATATTTTTTAATTAATTTATAACTCTAGTTTTAGAAAATGATCAACTAACAAACGCCGGTTACGGTTCGAACCTAACTACAGAGGGCGAGGTTGAATGCGACGCGGCTGTGATGAACGGCGACAACCTGCTGTACGGAGGCTGCGGTTCTGTCAAAAAGGTGAAAAACCCCATAACCCTCGCTTACGACATCTGCATCAAGCAGCTGGAGAAACAACCACTTGGTTTGATCCCGCCGTCTCTGCTAGTGGGCCAAGGGGCTTTGGTTCACGCGAAGCACTCAAAATTGAAGATCGTGAAGAAGGCCGATTTGGTCAGCGTTCGGGCCTTTAAGCAGCTGAAGATGTACAATCAGTGCTTGGCGGAGGCGAACTTTGATACGGTCGGAGCTGTCTGTGTCGACCTTGATGGTAGGGTTGCTTCTGGATGTAGTTCAGGTTAGGATGTTTTTTAATAACCGCTTCCTCTCGATTCTGCAGATAGTCGAAATTTTAAATAACTGATAATTGAAAAAAGCCATTATAGCATTTTTTAAGGTATAGCTGGTAGGTATACCTTGTAAAATGTTATAATTTTAAGCAAAAATGCACAAAGTAGTTTTAGTTTCGAAAATAAGGTGTCCAGATTTTATTTTTGACGACTGATTGTAGTTGCGTGGCAGTTTTTGTTATTTCATTGATAGTTTACAAAACAATTAATAAAACATAGAAAATATAATTGTCATTGTCATTACAGTGAAAAATAAACAAAGCATCATCACAAATTAAAATTACCAGTAGAATATTATATTCCTATATTCTACTGGTAATTTTATATATACGTCATCTTTAACAACTTATATACTGTACATAGAAATAAATATAATAAATGAATTTGTTAGTACGTCCTTGTCTGGGCTATCTCGACCATAAGTCTTTCTGCCCAGGTAATTTTAATTTATGTTAATAATAATTACAATTCGAATGTGAGTAATTATTCGACCAATCATTTCTATTTGCTACAAATAAAATACCTATACCCTTGTCTTAGTTGAAAGTGCTCCATTTGTGAAACAATAATGCATTATTATGTGACCACAGATTTACAAATTCAACTTATTTTATAAACTTTAAGACTTAACAATGTAATTTTTCTATTACAGTTAAAACTATTTTCAACATTCATTTCATCAAATAATGTTAGGAAACACTTTTTTTTATCAAAGTAATATTCTTGAAACATCGATATTTTAGGAGGGCTGTTATTAAAAAGGCCGGGCCGTGTTGGCCAAGCTGCTTTATACGGTAGCGGAGTGTGGGCTGACAGTTTTTCGAAACTGTCAGAACCGTCGGTTGCTGTTTGCACCACCGGTTGCGGAGAACATCTAGTTAGAACACAGCTTGCCAAAACCATTGCAGACGACTTGAAGACTTGCACGTGTCCAACGACTACTCTAGCGAAAAGCATCACTGATAATTTTATAAGTACGTAAAAATCAATTGTATAATTACCCAGGTTGTCACTTGCACTCTTTGAAAACGATAAGAATTTTAAATAAAGAAATAATTCTCGTGGAGAAATTTACGAAAAGTCTCTCAAGTTTACAATTCCATTCCTATGTTACTCGAAAACACAACACCTACCATCCATTTTTAAATTATCAATTATCAAGAGCAATTTAAGAGAAAAACATAATTGTTTTAGATTCGAGGTATTTACACGATGTCGAATCGAAAAATGCTGGGGCTTTGGTTCTGTTCATAAATGGAGGTGAGCGTGCTCTACTGTGGGGACACAGCACTTATAGTATGAGCGTCGGGTACATGAGGCTACCTGATGAAAAACCCAAGGTAAGAAACATACCCTTACTAACGTGGCTTTGAAATCAAATCTTTCCTTTTTTTTTTTTTTGCAGAGTTTTATTTCAAAACTTCCAAAAGAAACTGCCGTAGGGAAAGGTGTTGTAATTGGAGGCTCCAATTATTACACTTCTCAAGAACTTATAATTTGATCTGTTGTCATTGTTATTGTATTTATCTCCTAATAAATGTTTTTTGATATTTGCAGAAGATGTATCTTGTATAACCTATTCATTTATTCCACACTTCTGCCAGTGAAACGGGAAAATTAAAAGTACTCAATTTTTTCATGAAACATTTATTATCCGAACTTTTTTTTGCAGATTTGAGTTCAGTAAAGTATGCCATTTTACTTTTTTTAAAAATAACACCGCTCAAGTGAGAACCATTTTCACATAAACATTTTTCTAATCTTAACTGAATATTTTTCATCATTCAAAAGCAGGTCAGGTTGAATTGGTAATTTCTTAACTGATATTGGAACGATGAAAAGCAAGGTGAATTCGTTTGGGGATTTCTGAGGAGCAGAAATGATAGACCGCAAACCATACCAGAATTAAGTACGAAAATCAGACAAGAAATTGCAAATTCAACATGACCTGCTTTGTCGAGTGGTAGAAAATGTTTGGCGGAGACTTTTTTTTTTTAATTAAAAAGAACCATTCACTTCAAACTAGAAATTAAATATGCTCTTTCGAACTAATGTTCATACTGACCAGCCTCATTTTTATTATTTTTCTATTTGGACAAACACACACATTCATACCACACCCAGGGTCTCGAGGTGAATTTATTTATTAAATAAAATCTCGCCTTGCACGGGAATCGAATCCGAATCGTGGCTCGCCGAGCGATACACCACCTGCCCCGAGGTCAAGATTAAAAGAATGTTTGCATGGAAATGGCTTTTACTTGAGTGGTGTTATTTTAAAAAAAGTAAAATGGCATACTTTATTTAACTCAAATTTGTAAAAACAAGTTCTGATAATAAAAATTGGGTACCTTCAAATTTCCTGCTTCACAAAACAAAAAGTATGAGGTTTTGACTACTAATAAGTATTTTTTTACAACATTCTTTAGGTATCCCTCTTTGATGAAAAAAACAACTTGTCACGTTATGTATACATCACAGTATTTTTGACAATAATTTAGAAAAAAACGGTATATTTTAATTGCAAGAAAAGTGTAGTATATGAATTTCAAACTAATTTGACATGATCTACAAATTAATTATAAACAATTTTTAAAATTATTAATATACACCGTTCCATTTGTTTCTGGATCTCGCCTAGCCATGCTTTCGTGTTGTTATGTTGCAGTATCAACATTTACATTTTTTATTAATTGCCACTCCTGATTCCTTATTTTAACAGTGTTGCAATAATTTATGATATCATAAGTAATCCTCTTTTTAATTTTCAAGAGGTTTATTGTTAATCTTGCAACAATTATTTCGCCACGCGGTCGCTTCTTCGAGCATTTTATTATTAAATCAAATTAATCTAGCGTTGCAATGCTGTGTCAATGTCAAAGTGAAAAATAATTTCAGGCACATATTAAATATTAATATGCCAAAGATTATCTCTGAATCAAAAAGGTTACAAATTCTGAAATCCTACAAACATTTTAGGCAAAGTAATCCAAATCTACAGCATCACAATATTATTACGATTTTAATAGATATTTTTGGGGTATGTCTAGTATTTTAATTATCATATATATTTAATTAAAGATAATTACGTTTCAGGTAGGGAGATCTTCATTACAATTAATTTTACGACAAAGACCTGACGAATTGAAATCTACTATTTCTGGCAAACGATCTAAAAACAGCCATTTTTGGAATCACCTAGCTAGAAAAGATCTGCAACAACTAATTTGGCAATATAACTCTAGAAATCAGTATTTTACTTTGAGAGATCTTTTGAATGATATGAAAGAAAAGTATGAGTTCCATGGGAGTAGAACAACACTTTATAGGGTTGTTAAAAATATGGGGTATAAATTCAAATTAATTAATGGACGCAAAATTCTCTGTGAACAAAAACATGTTGTTGCAGCTAAAATTATTTTCCTTAGAAAATTTTTACAGTATCAAAATTCCAGTCAATTCGAATACCTGGATGAAACATGGATATATCAGAATGGATCCGTGGTTCGACGCTGGGTACATGAAACGGATATAAAAAGTAATCCAACTAAATTCAAAAATGAAGGCAAACGCTTCACCATTCTACATGCTGGGTATAGGGGTGGGTTTTTGGATGGGTGCGATTTTTTATTACATTCGAAAAACAATGACCGAGATTACCATGCCACAATGGATGGTAATACTTTTCAAAATTGGGTGGTTAATCAACTTATTCCTGCTTTGGCTAAGCTTTCAGGGAAATGTGTAGTTATTATGGATAATGCTGCATACCATTCTGTGCAATTAGACAAAACTCCTTCATTTTCTTGTAAGAAATGCGAAATGCAGGAGTGGTTGGTTAAACACAATGTAAAATTCAATCCAAAATTAACCAAAAAGGAACTATGGGCTTTATTTATACCTTTTCGATCAAATGACAAAATTTACGTAGTTGATGACATTTTGAGAAAGAACGGGCACGAAGTTCTTAGATTACCGCCATACCATTGTCAATACAATCCAATTGAAATGGCATGGGGGTTTTGTAAGACTTACTACAATAAGCACATAAATTCTAAGCAACCATCTAAGGATCGTGTTCAGAATTTATGGCTTGAGTCTCTCTCAAAATGTACATCCGATATGTGGCAAAATTTCTGTGATCATTGTGAAAAACTTATTTCGGATGACTGGACAAAACACATGGGGAACCTTTCTTTTGAAACCATTCCTCCTTTTATTATTTCGCTTGGGGAATCTGGCTCAGAACAAACATCAGAAGATTCAGATGCAGGTTCTCTTGACTAAATAATAAAAGTGGAATGAGGGCTTAAAAATTGTTTGACATGAAAATTATCAGTATCACAAGAGGGTGGGAATAAATTTGCAATTCTACAAAAAAATACTGACGGCCAACAGAAGAGAGAATGACCAAAATTAAGGTGGATGGATGGAGTTGATCAAAATGTGTTAACGGGAAGACCCAAGCGAGAAATACAAATGGATGACGAAATAAGTTTGCAGAGCCGAATTCATTATATTTGTTATATACAATATTATTGCTGTGTTTGTATGTACAAAAACCAAGTAGTAAATTTTGTTAATCTTAAAACTGCATATTATTATCCTTTTATATCTGAAAATTTGTAAAACAGGCAACAGTGTAAGATCACATTAGTCAGAAATTATAACCTTAAAATCGAACATCTGACAGTGACATTTAAAAACCCTGATTTAAAACACATCCAGCCCCATTTACAATACTTAAACTGTCACTTTTCCATAGCTAGGCGAGATCCAGAAACAAATGGAATATATCATACCTACTGACATAATCTGTTTTTTTTAATATGACCAATCAAATTTGGCATTTTAAGAATTTAGTGGTGTTTTAGGTTAGGACAAGATTAATCACATGTAATGTTGTAAATAAACTTTTAATTTGAAGGTTATGTGAAAAGAAATCTGAATTTAATACGACAATTCAATTAACTTACAAAGATTACAATTACAATGTATTTACTTATCACCGAATCAAATTATTTGTATTTACTACCAATTTAATAAAGTCTCTCTGAGGATCAGATAGGATATGAGGATCAGGTAGGATAGGAGGATCAGTCAGGTAATATTCTTTGCTCAGGAATATCTGTCTTCTTTATTATCTGCTCATTTATATGTTCAAATTTTTTAAAAGTTCTAAATACATGGAATTTTTCTTTTAGATGTTACGATTTTTCAATGTAAATTTTGTGACATTCGTGATCTTATTAAAACCTTTTAATATAAAAACTCTTAACGAGTGTTTTCCACTCCCAGACTAAGCATGAAGTAAAATTTCGAGTTTAGAAAAGCCTGAAAATTTGGCTTGGTCGCGTAGCGCAGCGGAGCGACCAAGCCAAATCAGGCTTTTCTAAACTCGAAATTTTACTTCATGCGCCACGCGTATTAAACACTGATTTAAAGTGAAGTTCAAAATATACTTCGACTTAGTTTTGATTAGTTCATTAATTTGACAAATGTTTATATGGAATATGTGAAAGTATACTTAAAAGAAAAAATCCCTGTATGTGTTGTTAAGTTGCAAGTTGTAGCGTTCTCTTTTTTGAAAATCTCTGCATCGTGAGAATTTATTTAACGAATTATGATTTATTTGTCACATTGATAATCATTTCCCAACATTTCAAAGTTTGATGTTTAAAATACCCTACTGTTAAAGGAGGACTGCAACTGTTCGCAGTAAATACACCCTAAGTTTGGTCATATTAAAAAAAAAAAACAGAGTTGACATTTTTGTTTTAAATTTATTGCTAAATTTAAAACAAAAATGTCAACGCGTCTTGAAAACTAAAATGTTAAAAAGTATATAAACACATTTTTCATTCCTTACAACTTGTTTTTCAAAGATTTTTAAATATTTGGAGATAATTACGGAAACTTTCTTAATTTGCGGAACCTGTAATCAACCTTCTAGCGGGGTATATTTAGGGTATCCAAAAAAATCAATGTCATTATAATATCTCCTTTTATATCTTAGTAATACAATAATTACATAAACTTTGTTTATTATGTACAATTATCTATTTATACGTTCCTTTTTATTAACCAATTAATTTATATTAAAACAAAAAACTAAGATTAATATTAAAAGGAGCAAGAATACTTGGAATGAGTTTAAAACTAAAACAATCGATCAAACTGAAATTTAACAGCACGAAGTTGCATACAATTATTACTTTTAAAATGAAATATTTCAATTATTCAAACAGATTTTTTTTCATTTTTTTTTAAATCTTAATGCGTTTATTTTTTTACAGTTTGACCACATTAAAACAAATTAACGTAAAATTTTACTGATGGTCTTTATAAATAGACGCTAGAAAACTACTTAATAGAGTATAAAAACTGTTTGGTACTAGCTTATTGAGTCAAAAAATTCCTTTTGGTCTCTAATTACTACTCTACTATTTAGTATGCAGCTTGCTTAGTAGAGTGTAAAAACTGTTGTTTCCTACTTACTGCTTAGTAGTGTCAACTTCTCCTTTACTAAGCAGTATGTAACATATGTAAAAAAAAACATCTTCTAACGTCATTTGATAAAGCAGAGTGAGTTTATAAAGAAAAAAACATTCTAATAAAAAAAAAATATGTTGTGATAAAAATGGAACATTGAAGTCATTTAAAAATTCACATTAACAAGTAAAATATTTTTCAATCAACATAAGAGTGATGAAATGATTATAATTTACAATGTTACAAATCTTTGTTTTATTTGTTACACTGTTAATTAAAATAATTAATTAATTTTATTAAAATATTAAAACATTGTATAACCCCGGTTAACCAAACTTCCACATTTACAGTGTTTGTCTTTAAGAATGTTTACTAGTAGCACAAAATTTAGTTAACTGTCTTTTTATTATTGGCAATTGATAAAATGTCACTACTCAGACTGCCATTTAATACTATAAAACACAGTTGGCAATCTTTTGTAATTATAAACGAATGAAATAAAAAAAAATGCTATGTTAGACAGTTAATGTTAAAAACACTTCATGAAACACTATCTTCTGTGAATTTTAATGTCGACAAAATACAGTTAGAAAATTGAATATCTGATATTAAATACTAAAATAGCCAATAGACTAAGTATTTTCACGTCAACTGTCAGTGTCGACAACAGACATCAACTCGCCAAGAAACACCAGAATGATAACATGTTTAGTATCTAAGGTATAATCGGGGTTTTACGGGTTTATTGCAATTAAAACATCAATTAAGACAAAATCTTTGGAAAAGTTGTGATTTTGAATCTATCAATAATTATTATAAAAACCTCTCCATTAAAAGAACAACTTTGTAGAAAGAAATTATTTCAAAGTCTTTAAAAGCAAAAATTATCTGAATTTCAATGAACATTAAAAATGAAAGAATTTAAAATATTTTACAGATGAATTTCGATGAAAATTAAAAATGAAAGAATTTAAAATATTTTACGGACGATTTGAAAACGTACCAGAAGAAATTAAAAATTATTTTTTATAAATAACCACGAGTAAATTAAATGATTTAACGACAACAAATTTTGCACAGTTAAGCAAAAAAATTACCACCTTCATGTGATTAACAAATACGCTCCAATTAGAATTTTTAAGGTTATGTACTTTTCTCATAACGTGAAAATGAAAATTGTGGATTATGTTTTTACTCATAACTCTCATTTAATAGTTCAGGTTGTGATGAAAGCACATGAGCAATATTTTTTATCCAATCTTGTACGTTTTTGTTAATAAAAAATCACGGTGTGGTTTGAATTGCTGAGAAACACTAATGAAACAAATTGATTTTCGCAAGGAGGAACGGGCATGGGTATGATGACTAGTCAATAGTTCTTGCCTAGAATAGGCCTCATGCGGGCCCTGCCGCCGTGTTGCTGCTGGTTGTTGTGGCGGTGCCGGGGATGACTGCCTTGGGGCATCCCCCCTTGGGGGATATTTCCTTGGTAGGTATTGTGGTTCCTCCAAAATGGTGGTGGCTGCAGGAGAGGCACCTGCATCCTTAGGAAGGTCGAGTCGTAGATGGTGCAGCTGAGGTATTGTCCGAGGCTAGATTGCAGTTGGTTGCCATCTTGGATGAATCTCGGAAGAATTATATGTCTGTACAAATTCATAAAATACAATATGAATAAAGTGCCATAATAAATAATTAAAAAAACAGGTGCATGTGTGTCAAAATAGCCAGTAAGTTTTCTTTGGAGGGGGATATGTGTTTATCACTTAAGGGGGTATTACCATTCGGAAGTTTAAAAAAATTGATTTAATTTTTTTGCATTTATAGATACTTGATAGTATCTAGTTTCATGTCCCGAAGCCGTTTTACAATACGCGAATTCGTTAGTTAGTTTTTCACTTGTTGAAGTAAACAATGCTGAGTAGGTGGCTGGGTGGAAATACGGAGAACTCAAACGAAAGTTTGAATGCTTGTGTCTGGAAGCTGACTTCGAAACACCTCAACTGTGGTGCAAAAACCGTAGCTATCGCGTCTTTGCTAGCGACCAGCATCTTCAACGACGGATACTCGGCAGTTTTTAAGACGATGGAGACACTGGTAATCCATATCAGCCTGCAAGCCAAGGCCTTCCAGGTGCAAACCGACGCGGAGCGCGAAACGTGGACCGAATTTTGCCTGAATCCAGCAGCTCAGAAAGCCATCCAACAACGCTGGCACGAGCCAATCATTCAAATCCAGTTTTTAGAGGAAGAGGAGGGCCTAATGTACGGAGCTGGCATAACTGACTAAAGGTAAAAATCTCCAAAAATGGTTAAAACTTGTGTCCAAACTTTAAACGCGTTTTTCTCGAAACCACTTTTTCTTTCGCTGGCCGGAAACTTTTTTTCAAACTATGAAACGAATCGACTCGAGTTTTAAGTTTTTGGTTCTCCACATTTTTCTCTGGAGTTTAAACCACCGTCATTCAAATATATTAATATTTGATATTTTTCATAGACCCTTAAAGTCAGAAAAAGGGGGGCAAAGAGTGACCACTTTTTTCGAATGGCCTCCATTTTGTTATTTATCGAGATTTTTAATTGTCGGTGGTTCAAACTCCAGATAATTTATTACAGATTAATGACTGCTACTTCATTTTATGTTTCAGATCACAGAATCGAAAAAAACTTTCCGGCCATGAGGAAAAACACGGCGGACATGACCTTATTTGAAGCCAGATTTAGAGGTCAAGCCCGACGATCTTCATTTTTTATAGTTCATGAATCTATATACAAGTTGCAAGAAACCGCAAGATCGGCATGTATTAAATTTACCCAAAAGAAAAAATTCCAGAAAAACCGTATAAAAAAAAAAAAACGCTGTTCTAGTGATAATACCCCCTTAAATTATTTTAAATATATTCATTAAGGCTAAGAATTTGTAAAATTGATTTATTCGACTATTTATTTAAAAGCATATGCAAATATTTGCAAATATGTATCCTTATTTTATTTTGTTCTTGTAGTAGTTTTATTTTAATCTTGTAGTGGATTAACAATAGTCAAGTATGTTTTTGAAGTTCATATTAAATCAGTGTTTTACATGTCTGGTGAATGAAGTAAATATTTTGAGTTGAGAAAAGCCTGAAAACAAACAAATATATACATAATTAGGGTGTTGGGAAAGTCAAGTGGGGGTCACTCCAGATTTTTTGGTTACAGAAGGCGCTACACGTGTCATTCTGAGAAAAATATTTTTTTGCTGTTGCTACTGAAAATAAAATAACAACTAACCTTGCTGCATGGAATGGCAGCTCATTCTGGGTGATCCAGTCCAATGCAAATTCACTCCCCATGTGCCTGTTTCCTTGGTTCTCGCCGAGGAAACGCGCTACCCCGCAGAAACTCTGAAAGGGATTACTGGCGAACACCAAGATGACGTTGAATTCTTGCTATAAAGAACACATTAAATGAAAAACAATATCAGGTCAACGATTTACAAGTCAAACAAAGACAGTTTTTTATATCTATGACACTCATTGTGTCAGCTTGATTGTTAGAGATAAAGGCCAAAACTGCATATTTGGAGGCCAATAATTTGAAAAAATTCGTTTTAATGTTTTTGCTCAATAACTATACAAATTAGACATTTGCAAATTAAACATTCGATATCTATCATATGCGCCCATATGTATGGGCGCAGATTTTTTAAAAATTTCAATATAACAAAGTTACAGTGGCGGCTGGTCAGGGGTGGCAGTGCCTCACCAAAAAATGTCGTCTAATAGAAATGGATATAGTATTAATTATATTATCGGTAGTACACTGACAGAATCAACACAATGTAATAAACGAACACTAATATAAAGGGATTTTTTGTTTCAAGTATACATATTCATATATTAGTTTTTTAAAAGTTGAAGTAAAATTTCAAGTTTAGAAGAGTCTGAAAATTTGGTTTGGTAGCTCCGCGACGCGGGGCAATCAAACCAAATGTTCAGGCTTTTCTAAACTCGAAATTTTATTGCTTGCGTCACGCGTATTAAACACTAAAATCAATCAAATATTGTCAACAAGTGAACTTTACTTGAAATTAAAATAAAAAATAAATATTTGTTTATTTATTAATTAATTGAGTAAAATGGATAGTAAAACAGTATCAATAATGTGTGCCGGTGCTTGTGGAAAAACCATGTCGAATCCAACTACCTGTAGCACATGTAAACAATTATTTCAGCCGCCTTGTTTAAACAGACATAGCTGTGAACCATCATCTGATAATCATGGCACTGCAATCTCTTAACTAATTAATACCGTTAAGTTATTGCAACAGTCCGTGAATAATCTTACAATTCAATTTGAAAAACAACAGGAAGACAATGCAGATTTGAGAAACTTGATTTCAGAACTTATTGAATTACGTTCTAAAAATACAGCTTTGAAAGTATCAATTAATGATTTCGCTGAAAAAGTAACAATACTTGAATCTTCTACTTTAAACTCAAATAAACAAGTTGGTATCAATAACGAACATGTATAAAGAGTTAGAAGATCGTATGAGAAGTTGCAATAACATCATGATGTTTTACGTCCCGGAATTAAAAAGTGCTGACGTCGAACAGAGGATACCGCATGATAAACAACTAGTTATGGATGTTCTTCTGAAAATTGGGTCACAGAGGTACAAGGATAGGAAAAGACTCTAGTAAGCCTAGGCCAATAAAAGTTATGTTTTCGGATAAACAATCGGCTATTGACATTCTAAAACTTAACCAACTATCTGAAATAGATAACATCCAAATAAGAGCCGGTTTAACACCTAACCAAATTAAATATTTAAACAATTTAAGATCGGAATTAAATGATTGAACCGAAGCTGGACAAGAGGATTTAACCATAACATTCGTCAACGGTATTCTAAAAATAATATCTAAGGATCGTGTCAGTATAAAAAAACTCAATAAACCAACAGTGACGGCTCGTGATCCAAGGAAGTGGGTCGGTCGAATATATTTTGGCGCACGTGCACTGAGACTAAACGGCTTGCCGTACCGAACCATACACCTTCGCTAGAACGATACTTTAAATTAAATAATTTCACTTGACATTTAAAAATGGAGAGAGAATGTTCTCGGAGTTACAATAACATTTTTAAACATGTTATACAGAGTGTCTACGCTAAACTGTTCGTTAAACGTTTATTGGGTTGCCGTTGCACTGAAAACTTGAAAAAATTCCTTGTCATACGGTTAAATCAGTTCTCCTTTTTTGAACATATGTACACTTATCTCTTATAGTTTTCAAGCTAAAAAAAAATTTCTAAAATTTTGACCTCTAAAAGGCATCTTGAAGTCTGTCTGTAAAATCCACTATTTCTAGAATAAAAATCTGTGATCTATAACGTAACCGAATTTAAAGTGTGCATCGACACATAGGCATCGGTGTATTGTGTGGAAGAACGACGAGTACGCCCCCGGCAAATTTGCCATACTCGAGTAAACCATTTGCGGACGTACGTTCACGCTGCAGGGAAAATGTATCGACAGAAACTGCACTGACACTCGTGACGACGTAGCACTAATCTTCATAATCTGAAAATCTACGGCTGGTTGATTTTGCGGATAGTAAACATATATTAAATGAAAATAAATTCCCACATTTATCGGCCTTATACTGAAGGCTTATTAATATTACTACCTATTAGCCTGTTATATATTTATTATAAAAAATGCGTGTTCAATTAGATTTAACGGTACGGCCTGGCCGACCCTGCCGAGCCGTCACGGTAAACCAAATATATACTTTCATAATTTGGGTGGAATGAAGTCAAAATTAAATGAACTTGCTTCATCTATTTGTGCATGTAATTACGATGTCAATATTCTTATTGAAACATGGTTCAAGACATGTGACAACAAATTAGAGTGGAATGGCTAATATATCAGATGTGATCGCTCCACTGTTTCAAGTGAAAAATCACACGGCGGGGGAGTTTTAATTGGGATCAAAAGCTGTTACGTTGCATCAATCTTGCAAATATCTTGCAAATCCATTGAACAAAAAATGTATGTTAAACTTATCACCTCACCACCTCTTGCATCACTTTGTGCCTCGCTAGAAGAACTTTTATTAACATACTCAATTGATAAATTTATATTGTGCGGTGACTTTAATTTGCTTAATGTATGCTGGAACTTACTGGACAGTGACTTTACATCCTACAACAATCAAGCAGAGGCCTTCGCAGATACTACTTTCTTTATGAACTTAAAATAATGTACCCAATGATAGAGATTCATTTAGACTTGGTGTTCAGTGACAATGAAAATGTTGTAGTTTCAAAAGCTGTTGATTTGTTAATTCTTGTCACCATATTGGCATTTTTGTATTAGTTTTCAAAGCTGTTATAGCGAGTTATTGATCTGTGACTTTAAGAGGGCTGATTACGGTTTAATTAACAATTACTTAGCATGTACTGACTGGGATACTTATGTAAGTAGTTCAGACAATTTTGACGATGCTGTTAATTTCTTTTATGAGTTCATATATGTCGCAATTGATCTCTATGTCCCAAAAATTAGAATTTCTGTAAACAAATATCCAAAATGGTTTAACACTGACTTAATTAAATGAATTCAAATAAAGAAGAATGCTCATTTTAAATTTAAACAACCGAATGATTATAATAATTATTTACTATTTTCTAAGTTTAAAGTTGAATGTAAACATTTAAATAATTTATTATACAAACAATATATTGAAAAAAATTGAACCAAATATTAATACGAATGCGAACAAATTTTGGTCATTTGTTATTAACAAACGCAAAACTAATGGGTTTCCAAGTCACATGACGTATAACCATGAATTAAGGAATTCTATGCAAGAAACCATAGACCTGTTTGCAAATTACTTTTCTACCGTTTACTCTTTAGATGAAACGGTTACTCCTTCACGTATTTACTCTAATAGTTTAATAAAGTTCCAACAATGACGGTATTTAATGAAATAAATAAACTAAAATTAACATCTACTTGTGGACCCGACAATATTCCGAACATATTTTTAAAACAGTGCATTTTCACACTCTCTAAACCTATCACTCATTTGTTGAACGCTCTATTGCCTTGCAATATATGCCTGTAATTTGGAAACGCAGTTTTATCTTTCCTATTTTCAAATCAGGCAAACGCTACAATATAGAAATTTTTCGCGGGGTGTGCATACAATCGTGTATTCCAATAATTCTTGATGGCAATCTTTACTCGGGAAGATCAACCGTTACTAACCTTATTGAGTTACTCATTACTCATTAGCGGGTTTGGAGGGTAGGTGTCAGGTTGATACAATCTACACAGACTTTTCAAAGGTGTTTGATAGAGTTAATCATGACATAATAATTGGGAAACTGAGGGCTGTAAACATAAATGATGGCGTAGTTAATTGGATAGTTTTTTGAGGGATAGATTTCAGTGTGTGAAGATAGATAATTGTATATCTAATGCAATATGCGTAATGTCGGGGGTACCTCAAGGCTCACACAGTGGTCCTATTCTTTTCAATATCTTTATAAATGATATCAATACCGTAATTATGAACAGTCAATTTCGATTATACCCGATGACATGAAGATATTTACAACCGTCAGAACCATCACGGATGTTCACAGCCTACAGGAAGATTTGGATAGTGTTTGATTGGTGCGAAATGTCGAAACTACACCTTTGCATAGACAAATGTAAAGTGGTTTCTTTTAGCAAAAAAAAAGATACTCTTATATACAATTACAGTCTTAAAAACAATACATTAAATAGATCAGACAATTTTAAAGATCTTGGTGTAGTTTTTAGCGTCCATGTCTCATAGTGCGTCTAAAATGTTGGGCTTTATTAATTGGAACTCTAAGAAATTATCAGTGCGTACATATAAGACCACCGTTTACTGTTCACTCGTAAGATCCAAACTTGAATATGCGTCTCAAGTTTGGTCCCCACACCAAAACTATCTAGTAAACAAGGTCGATCAGGTAGAGAAACGTTTTTTAAGAACATCTATCTATAAATCAGGTATTTTTCATCCAACTTTTCAATATTTTTGTGCATTTAGATTAACATACAACATCCAGTCATTACATATTAGACGACATGTCACTGACTTATGTACACTGTATAATATACTAAATAGTAATTTAAATTGTCCCAAGATATTATCATTATTTAACTTTTGGTTTCAACCCTGTGGGGCGACGACTAGGAGTAATAAACTATTTAGAACAGAATATCATCATACAGTTTACACTTATAGCAGTCCACTTACTCAAATCATATTTGCTAAATAGAGAAAATAATGTTTACATTAATGGATTTGGCTCAAACACATTTATTTCCAACTCGGGGGTCCCGCAGGGTTCTAATCTTGGGCCTTTATTATTTGTTATTTTTATTAACGATCTAAGTAAATATATATGTTGTCATCATTTATTCTTCGCAGATGATCTTAAATTGTTTAGCCCTATTCAAAATATTCAAGCATGCGTGGAATTGCAAACTACGATTAATGCCCTGTCGGACTGGTGCATTAGGAATAATTTACAATTGAACATTAAGAAGTGTAAAACTGTTACTTACACCCGGAAGAGTAATCCGATTTCATTTCTATATCGTATTGATGGTCAATCGTTAGAACGCTGCAACTCTATAAGAGACCTACCTAGGTATTATGTTCGATTCAAAATTTACTTTTATTGAACATACACAGTCCATAGTTGCGAGAGCAAATAGAAACTTAGGTTTTATTATTAGGAACACTAGACACTTTACAAATGAAAATGCACTGATAACCCTTTTTAATGTTCTAGTGCGCTCTGTACTTGAATATGGTTCAATTATATGGGATCCATATTACCAAACGCACATAAATAACATTGAAAAGGTTCAGCGCAAGTTTCTTAAGTATGTCTGGTTTAAGAAATTTGGTACGTACCCGCAACAGTCATTTAATAATGATTTGTTGTTGCAAGAATTTGATGCCGTTTCTCTTTTAATGCGCAGATCAATTCAGGTGCAAATATTTTTATTTAAACTTATAAGGAATCAAATTGACTGCCCGGAATTGTTGAGTAAACTACTGTTTAATATTCTTTCAATTGTAATGTATGCTGCTTTTATAACAGAACCACGCACTCAAATATAATGGAGCACTCTCCATTATTCCGGATTTGTAAATATCATAATACAGTATCAATGAAGTGTGATATATTTAACTGTACTTTAAAAGAATTAAAAAATGCATTTTCAACTTGGTAAGTTATAAATTAATTCATTTCTCATTTGGTATTTAATTATAAGGATTTAATATGTACTCTAGAATTTTGTATTTCTGTGTTATATAATAAATGTAATTAGTTTTAAGATTTACACATGTACAAATATACTGTATGTTACTCTGTAATTGGGTTAGTTAAACCTGTTGGGTGAATAAATATATTATTATTGTTATTATTATGATGCGTTTTGCAAATTTGTTACAGCGTTTTGAAGATTTTGATTTATTTGCTGATTCTATAAGTACTTTTAAACATAATTTGCTGTGTATCGATTTAGAAAGTATTCTTGCATAACTCCATCACCTTAATAATATGTGTTCCTCATTATTGTGCATAATGTACCTATTTTTAAGTAAATAGAATTTAGGAATTAGATATAAGTTATATTTTGTAATCATTGTATAAAATTGGAGATTTTCCGTTTTCGAAATAAATAAATAAATATATGAAGATTTAGAGCAAACTATGCACGTGTACCTAATACAAAAACTCCCTGTATTATAAATATGCACACCACGATCCGGGCCATGACAACAATGGCGAGAGCGAGATGCAGCACTCGGGGTAATAAAATCATATCTCAAAAAGTTTGAAATTGCCCATGCTTTGGAAAAAGAAAAATTCCTAGGCAGGATCAGGGTATAACATATATTTAAAAAAAAAATTGAAACATGAGTATTTGATTGTTTTTTGAGATGTTTTATTTATTAAAAACAATATCTAAATCATTTTTTTTTGTTCTGGACAAAAATGTATTTGAAACTTTGACATTTAAGCACAAAAAAGTATAGAATAACTTTTTTGTATCGATAACGGTTTACGATATTTTTGAGTTCAAAATAAAAGTGTACTAAAAGTTTATATTGTTATAACTTTTGACACAATTATTTGTTTAATCTCTAGTAACAACCAAAAGCCATGTCTTGATAGCCTTTACAAGACATGTGAAATTCGCAAAAATCCCTGATGTACCCCCAAAAAGTGTGCACTTATTTATGGAATCGCCAGTATAAGTTATTAACCTCACAATCTAAGTTTATATATCAAATACCAAATCCGCTTAGACTATGAAGTTAGGAATAATATGTAAGTTAAATTTAAAGTGCATGTTATTTATTAATCAGCCGGAATATGGAGAATTTTCTTCTTTTAGATCGTGTTGTTTAAGTAATTTAAAATCAAATTGCAAAACCCACATAATTTACAATAGTATTTCCTAAAAGGTGGGCAACACTGGTTGGAGGGTCTTTTAATGCGAATAAAATAATACATAATTGTATATAGCATATATTTTTATTTAAACTAGATATGATATAGTTTAAATAAAAAGAAGACTACAAAGATCACAAACCCGACAAAGCCCTTTAAAAGTACTCCCTTGAGTCGAAGATTCAACAACATACCTTCAACGAATTACTGCCGTTGCTTGTTCAAAAATCGACACAAAAGTTGTCAACTCTGTAAAAAATGTGACTGGAAAAATATATAAAAGAAATGCGTACTTACCAAAGGTATAGTAGGCAACTTCCTTTGCATAGGCATTGAGAACCTCCAAGCCGGCGGGTACACCCTCTGATCCTTCGTTTTGATGATGAAATAAATTGAGTCGGGCGGGAATAAAGTGGGGTGAATGTTGTGGTTGTCCAGTATCCCGGCGCTTGGATCGACGATGTTTACCCAGTTGTTGGGATACAGTGCCGTACTTGGGATGTATCCGCCCACCTTTTCCTGCCTCCTGTCCAACGGGTAGTTCCTGCTGCACAGCAGCCTTGGCCTGTCCCCAACCTCGGTGGGCTGTTTGAAGTCGTAGGCGGCGTCCTCCTCTCGCAGGACAAGAGCCAGAGTGGTGATGGCGTTCAGGTCAGAGTTGTCCAGCTGGACGAACGGGTCCTCGATCTTCTTTTGGACGATCTTGTCCAACAGGAAGCGGAACTTCGGCACGTTCGGGTTGTGGAACTTCAGCTCGAACCAGTCGTCGAGGATCACTCCGCCGTCTTCTTCCTCGACGTTTAAGCCACATACAAGACCAACCTTACATCAATAAAAAAAAAAAACATCTAGTCTAATAAAAAAATTGTGATGTGTTCATCATAGTACTTTTTCCGTTAGTCATATACCAGTTTAAATTATGAACGGTGGAGGCTTCTACTTTGTTATACATGTTAAGTCAATAAAATAAAACATTTTAACTTTGTTTGTATAACACAATAATATATTGTGTTACACAAACAAAGTTAAAGTGTTTTATTTTATATACCAGTTTATTTTTTTGTAAAACAGGACGCTCCGGTTGAAAAATTAATCGAAAAACTTTTAAATAGGAGTTTGAAGCAAAAACAAATATTTTCGATGATCATAAATCAATTTACTCATAAAATTTGTATCTGGCGTTTTTGATTGAAGGCAATGCCAGTTTACTTTAGAAATGTGGAAATGACTCATCTGCGGCAGGATTGTCCCCTGGACAGCTTGCAGCTCGGTTAAGTTTTCACAATTCTGACGGCTTCTGTCAGATATCATGTCCACAGCCTATATGTTTGCACTGCACGGAGCGGCCTGATTTACAAAACAAAACGAGGTCGAGCAAAAATTAATTTTCTTTAAAACTGATTGAAAACTAAGAGTTCTAGGACAAGAAGTTCGAAAACAACTAATGTTTATTCGGTATAATCAATATTTAAGAAAATATTAAGGATCATTGAAAAAACGCTAAGAGTAATGTACCACTTCCAGTTTGCCCATTTACACCAAAAGCTTTTCAGATCCTCATATTGTAATAAAAAGCTTAAGTTTAAAGTTTCATCCCAATATCTTTAGCGGTTTTTGCTGTACAGCGTCCGCAGACACATCCACACAGAAATTTTGAAGAAATGGTCGTAATTAAATCAGGAGAGCTCGAAATGGGTATTTCTGCTAGCATTTTTGATTTGAAAATCTACATAAAAACAATACTTTTCCATTCCAAGGAAAGGAGAATGTAATACATTTTTTTAGTCAATATTTTTTTTAAGTTACCTAAAGAGTACTGAGCTGAGACAACAAACTAAGAAAAGTATAGTATGTTCAATAAAAAAAAACCTCTAGAGTGCCGTGATTTTATCTTTTTTAAAATTTAAGTTGGCTACACGCTTTAGGAATTGACAGATAAAACATCAGACATAATAACTATAATGTATAATTTCAGAGTTGCCAACCTACAATATTTTCTATGGCACTCTAGAGGTTTTATTTTATTGAACATACGATACTTGTTTGGTATAAATAGAACTGAATCAGTAAAAATGGTCAGTATTCGTGATTTCACTGCTCCGAGTACAAATAAATAACAACTGTTGCCAAGGGATATCAAAATTGGTAAAGGAATTACATTTTTGTTATGTTCCACTGGTTTCAAAATATTAACATAAAAATCTCACCGTTAATGGTGTAACTGCTGTAGCACATCTAATACTGCACTTGGCGTGGACCTTCGACAGCTCTTCGTACATGAACCAGCTTTTCCGCTTCAGACCGTCAGTGTTCAAAAGGTACTCGCACTGCTTTAAACACGAGTTGGTGTTCACCAAAACGTTTCTTTCCGTCCTGCAAATTTATTATAGGTTGGTTTCAAGCACGCACCCAGGGGGGTGGCTCACGGTGTAGTATGTCGATGTACAGGGTGGTTTTTTTTTCGTTGATATTATAGGGTATAGGCTAAACGGTAAGAGATACAAAAAACTAAGATATGTGTCCCGTTCTCTTTTTTAGTGTTTACTTTAATGGAGCAATCAGATCTATGCTAACTAGATTGGCATAGAAGATACAGGGTGATTCTCAAAAGCTGCCGATTTTTTTGGTTATTTGTGGAGATAAAAAAAATTTAAATACGAACGTTTTACGACTTTTTACGTAGTAGTGGTGTACTCGGGTAGCTGCGCGACCCTCGACAAATTTTCACGGGGCTTTTCTAAACTCGAAATTTTACTTCATGCTTAGCCTAGGAGTGGATAACACTCATTTAAAGCTTCAAATTGAACTCTTTTAACAAGCAACGAATATCGGAAAAATTGCAGCGCATGCATATCTATACTTAAAAGGAAAATTCTCTGTATAAGTATAAGAGATAATTGTTGAGTTATTATACATTTTTTTTTTTTTTTTTTTTTTTTAGTTGTTTTAGTTTATCAATGTTTCAATATTCTTCTTAACTGGGTTTTTAATATACCTATTATAAAAGAAAAGAATAATCATTTAATTCATGCCCATCTAGAAACCCTTTTATGTTTTTGTTTTTTGGTATTTTAGCTATTTAGGACAAAGCAATATATTAAGTAATATTGTTGCAATCAGAAGAAAACATGCATTTTTTAAGATACTCGGATACAGGGTGTCCCATTTAAGAAAATGTTAGTTTTGATAATATCTCAAAAATTAAAACATCTAGACTTTTTTTTTAACCGAGTCATAAGAGATAATAAAAACCAGTAGATTTTGAGAATCACCCTGTATCTTCTAACTCAATCTAGTTAGCGTAGATCTGATTACGCCATTTAACTAAACACTAAAAAAGAGAACGGGACACATACAGTTTTTTTGCATCTCTTACTGTTTAGCCTATACCCTATAAAGTCAACGAAATAAAAACACCCTGTATATGTTGCGGATAAAACACGAAATACAGACAAAACACGTTTTGTCTACAGGGTGTCTACGCTAAACCGTTCGTTAAAAGTTGATGGGGTTGCCGTTGCACTAAAAATTTAAAAAAAATCCTTGTCATACGGTTGAATCAGTTCTCCTCATGTGAAATATTTTCAACTTTATATCACTTCCGGTTCCACCGGAAGTAGCTCCAAATTTGTTATTTTAAATAGAACACCCTATATATTAGTAATTTTTTGAATTCCTCGTTTAAATTGGAATATATTTTATTCAAACATTTGTACATATGTATATCTCTTATAGTTTTCAAGAAAAAAATATATTTCTAAAATTTTGATCTGAAAAAGGCATCTTGAAATCTGCCTGTAACTTCTCTTAAGAATAAGATAAAATATGATTTATATCTCTACTTGTACCTAGAGGATGCCTCTACGAGTAAATTAATTGGAAACAGTCAATTTTGACAATAAGTGTTCTTAAAATGTCAATATCTAAGTAAAAATGTTCAATATCTAGTAATTCAATTTTTTCAATTGGATGACCCAATTTTTATCACGTAGTACGATTGAGGGGGAAATTTCCTACAAAAAGTATTAACAACTATACTCCTAAAGCATTTATGCAGGGTATAATGCGCGCATAAGTTGCAATTGAATTTTAGTAGGCCAGTAGTATGCTTTTGTTTTGTCGCGATTGTATTGCAAAATGTCAAATAATAAAAAGAATTAGTACAAAGTTTTACCGAAATCAACAAAATGAATAATTACACAAATCAACAAATTATCAATTTATTCTTTATACATGGCAACTGCCAATTGAACAAAATTTGATTCCAATCTTCTAAATCTTGTTCTATTCATCGGCTGCAAATGTGGATAAGTTTCATTAAATACTCTACATGTTCGAGTAACAATTCTATCGCAGTTGCCATGTATAAAGAAATCAATTTATTCATTATACATGGCAACTGCGATAGAATTGTTACTCAAATTATCAATTTAAATTTGTTGATGGGTGTATTTATTCATTTTGTTGTTTTTTGTATAACTTTGTACTAATTGTTTTTGTTATTTGACATTTCGCATTACATACGCGACCAAACAAAAGCATTACTACTTGCCTACTAAAATTCAGTTGCGACTTATGCGCGCATTATTCCCTGTATAAATGCGACGAAAAACGAATCTTCGAAATAATTCGAAAACCACTTGCTTTAGGAGTATAGTTTGTAATACTTTTTTGTAGGAAATGTTCCCCCTAATCGTACCATGTGAAAAAAAATGGGTCATTCCGTTTAAATGAATTGAATTACGAGATGTTGAAGAGGGCACTTCGATATTGACATTTTAAGAACACTTATTGTCAAAATTGACAGTTTCTAATTACTTTACTCATAGAGGCATCCTCTAGGTACAAGTAGAGATATAAATCATATTTTTATCTTACTTATCTTAAGTTACAGACAGATTTCAAGATGCCTTTTAGAGCTCAAAATTTTAGAAATATTATTTTTGCTTGAAAACTATAAGAGATAAGTGTACATATGTTCGAATAAAATATGTTGCAATTTAAACGAGAAATCCAAAAAATTACTAATATATAGGGTGTTCCATATAAAATAACAAATTTGATGTTACTTCCGGTGGAACTGGAAGTGATATAAAGTTGAAAATATTTCACATAAGGAGAACTGATTCAACCGTATTACAAAGATTTTGTTCAAATTTTTAGTGCAACGGCAACCCCATAAACTTCTAACGAACAGTTTAGCGTAGACACCCTGTAGACAAAATGCGAATTGTCCAATGTTTTTAGGCAATAGCCAAATAAAATTGCATTTGTCTGCTATTTCGCACATTGTCTAAACAAAATGCGTTGTGTCTAAGGGCTATTAAAAAAGTGTCTGAATTTAAATAAAATCAATTCAAATTTTGGCTCGTGAGTTCACACATTTCACTGCCATAAACATGTCCTGAATCTATCTTTCAAAGTTGTATGCTTGGTTACTTCCTCCCTCCCTCTCCTTTTCAAAAGTTTTTTTTTCAGCATATTAAGTTAAGTTTATATTTTATAAATTAAATAATGGACTGACATGGGCATTCGTTAGTCACTAGACTTTTTAATACATTAGGTTTGTTCTAAGTCAGCTAAAAGTGGTTGCGTGTACTGTATTCGCACTAAGTTTCATATAATTAATTAAGATAAATTCAAATTCAAAACTATTTGAATTCGAGAAAATAATCTTACGCTTCTTATAGTTTGCACACTTTAAGCATAATATATAAAATTACGAAAAAACTATTCGTGAAAATGCAAACGATGTCTTAATTAATAAGACAACTTAAGACGATAAATATCCATTGAAACAACTACTTCCCGTGCAAATACACCTCCGGATATTGAATTATACAATGAAATATTTAAAATCTTATTTAATTTGATTTGTTACAACGCTCTATTAAAGTATATGTAACGTTTAGGTCAAATTCTCTTCAAACCAATTAACAATACAAATTTAAAATGAAAGGAGAGATAGCAACAAATTAGAAGTGAAAGGACTTGGATTAAAACTAATGTCTTAGGCCATCTATAGACGCGTTTCGAGATTTATCTCTCCTCTTCAGTATAGCTTTGCTTATGACGTTTAAAAAACGTTTTTAAACGTCATAAGCAAAGCTTATCCAAGTCCTTTCACTTCTAATTTGTTGCTATTTCTCCTTTCATTTTAAATTTGTATTGTTGCACAGTTTAGGCAAAAGTTCCAACCACGGCCGTATTGGCGCTGTTATTTGACATGTTGATTGTCTGTAGTAAAATGAAGACACAACAAGAAAAATCATTTTGTGTGCTGCAATTAGCAAAATTAGAGCCCATTATTGAAGTTCAACATGTTTTTCACCGTAAGTTTAATAAACAACCGCCACGTCATGAGCAGATTTACAAGTGGCATCGAAAATTCGTAGACGATGGTTGCATCTGCAAACAGAAAAGCACGGGATGTCCACGCACATCGAATTAAAATGTCGAGCGAATTCGTACAGTTTCGAAAAGGAGCCCAAAAACCCTTCTTGAAAATATGCGACATCGAATCGTTGAAGTTGTAAATTCGAAAACTAGAGACCAGCTGATTCGTGTGTGGCAAGAAATGAGCCACCGTTTTGATATTTGTCGTGTAACACATGGTGGTCATATGAATTCATAAAATTTGAACTTTTCTCTTCTAAGGAACGTTGGAATTGTGTTTTTATCTTTTGTCGTATGTAAGAAATAGATGTTTGAAATCTGTTCCCTTATTTTGAATAGCCCTGTATAATTTTGATAACCTGGGAGGTATGGCTCATTTGCGACGTTGCCAGTTAAAAATACTACGCTGGTAATAGAAACTAATGATGTCACTAGTTTTACTTAACTTAACATGATTTTTTTAGAAGATAGTACCAAGGGGAGCCCACGCTTATGGGAGAACTGGAAATAGAGTAGAAAAGAAGAGAGTATGGTCAGGAGGTGAGGTAAGAGTAAGATAGCCAATTATATACACCAATCACCAGTCTCTCATCCAGCAACAGCATCCATCCAAACATGGTTTTCAAATTTTATATAGAGGCTACCTAACTGGATATACAGGGTGTCCCATTAATGTGAGGAAATGGTTTAACCATAGATTCCTGGGATAAAAATATGATGATTTAACACAACTTATCTATATCCAAAACTTTACGGTTAAGCCGGAATTAGTCTTTAAAGTTCAAAAACATTATTAATTTTATTTGCAACGATTGAGCGCTATATTCGATTAGACTGAAATTTATTATGGTTGATTATCATAATATAACACATCTTTTAAGTTATTATGGTCATCATTAATTGACAAGAAGTATAAAAAACAGTAGTACCACAACATAACCATTTTCAATTTGGCAATCAGCTCAAAAACATTTCCAGATTTTTGGAAATGTGCTATTATAACTCCAATTTTTAAAAAGAAAGATTCTACCCAACTTCAAAATTACAGACCCGCTATTTTACTCAATTTCTCCAAGGTATTTGAACATATAATATACCACTTTATGTATAATCATGTTTACAAATACATCACTCCTCGTCAACATGGATTTGTGTCAGGTAGGTCAACTACAACTAATTTGGCAACAATTGCACAACATATTAGTGAAAATCTCGACAACAGGAATCAAACAGATGTTGTTTAGACTGACTTTTCGCGTGCATTCGATATCATTGACCACAACACTTTAATTTATAAACTAAGTAATTTTGGAATTACAGATACCTTTCTTCAATTTATTTCATCTTATTTGGATAACAGGCGTTATTATGTTTTTTACGACGGTTTCAAATCTCACGAGTTTTTATCAACGTCAGGTGTGCCACAAGGATCTAATCTTGGGCCCCTCTAATTTATTGTATTTATTAACGACCTTATAACTTCAATTTCTTGTCCTGTATTAGCTTATGCTGATGATTTTAAAATCTACCACAGTATTAACTCTATAGAAGACTCCATCACACTTCAACAAAACTTAGACCTTATATCAGATTGGTGTCTTAAATAAACTGTCACTTTTTTTTTTTTTTTTCCACATGAGGTGGTATCGCTTAGCGTCCCTGCACTACGGTCTCCGTGGTCCTTTTGTGCTCTGTCACTTAATATCGATAAGTGCTGTGTTGTGTTATACTGTCGAAAACGAGTCACAGTTCAGTTTGACTACTTAATTGACGGTTCAGTCATTTCAAGGAGCACAAGTATAAAGGATCTCGGTGTTACTTTTGACAGTCATATAAGTTTTAAAGAGCATATTGCCAACATAAGCAAATCAGCCGTTAAAATGTTGGGATTTTTGATGCGCACATCTAGATGTTTTAATGATGTGTCTCTATTGAAAACTCTATATTTTGCATTACTACACAGTAAGCTGGAATATGCATAGATAATTTGGTATCCGGGTTATATAAACAATAGTCTGACGATAGAGCGTGTCCAGAGACGATTTTTAAAATATCTTTCTTTCAAAATTGACGGCACTTATCCTGAACGTAATACAGACTACGACCAACTATTATCCAGGCATGATCTGCCTTCTTTGTCCTCTCGTCGCGTAACTCTAGCGCTGTCTTTATGTATAAATTAATACACAATATTGTTGACTGCTCAGAGCTGCTACAATCAGTTAATTTCACTGTTCCGCGAATTTCAGGCAGAAATTGTAATACATTTAGAGTTTTGAGCGCTAAAACAAATATTTTATCAAAGTCTCCAATTGGTCATATGAGTCGAAATGCTAATCATTATTTTGCAGATATATTCATTAATGAACGTGTTGAGTTGTAGGAGTGGACTTTGTTTATATAAATGTATTAGGGATGTTTGAGTTTAGCTTTAAGAATGTTTTTTTTTTAATGTTTTTTTGAATCGTTTTTGATTTGTTGAGTATATAAACACAGTTCCCTGTGTCCAAAACGTGTGTATGTATTTACATATGTATATACATATGTATGGATGTGCATATGTATGTACGTATGTGTGTATATTGTTTAGTATTAATTTTTATATGGAACTTTTTTGTTCTATTCATTTAATTTAATTTAATTTATTTTGTTTACTATTTTATTATTGTATTTATTTTACCTTGTATTGGATTCTTCCGTTGGGTAATAAAAATTATTATTATTATTATTAACATAAAAAGTAAAATGTTTTTACTGGCGCACCTTATAAAAATTAAAAAAATATTACTTCAAAGATTGGTTTATTTGAAAGCTTATTTGTCTCTTAAGGGCATGATTTTGCTGATACCGTTCATACGGTATTTTACACAGAGTCGATTAAGTTGCATAGTTATATTGGTAATTAGAAAAATTTATGTTTGGACATTGAATAAGTAGTATAAGAAGCGAAACTGTATGGATAATAACGTGCTCATGAAAACTATATACAACCACCCTTGCACGCCTTACACGTCTCAGTCAGCTGGAGACCACTCATATGAACGACGTATTATAGAACTAACTGTGCAGTTGTGCTCGTTATGCTCTCCTGATACTTGCTTCGAATGTAACGTGGCGCACAAAGATCGCTTGTTCATCGCGCTGCTTTTTTATGCCTATTTTTTATGTCCCTTGATAGTGGCCGTATTCTTTGCAGTAATAAGAAAACGGCCACTTTTAGTTATATATTATCTTTTGCTTATCGCGGGCCTTAGTATTTTACATGCTAAAAATTATACCTTGTGTTTATCATATAACTTTGAAGCAAATTTTTATTGTTAGTAATGAATCAATTATTTTTCTACATGATGCGCTTAATTAGAATAATATAAACATGTTTTATTCCATTACAAAAATATATTTAATAATATGTTAGCAGATAATAGAAATAGAACAATAACAAAAATCCAAAAAAATATCACAGAAATTGTTTGAAATGCCTTTGCTCGAAAACGGACAAACCTCTTATAATTGCCATTACAAATTCCACTCATTCTTCAACAGTATACACGTTAAATTAATCATCTTACTAATCAATCTGAAATTCAAGGCACTTTCATTATTTTTGCACAGTTATTTATTTTATTTTTACATGGAATAAAACATGTTTAAGTTATTCTAATTAAGCGCATCGTGAAGAAAAATAATGCATTTATTACTAACAATAAAAATTTGCTTCAAAATTATATGTTAAAATACATTAACACAAGGTATCATTTTTAGCATGTAAAATCCTATGGCCCACGATAAAAACAATTTAACTTTAATGTATTATCATTTAACTCGTAATTTGAATTGTCGGTAATAGTCTCCAGCATTCTTATTTGCATTGATTGTTGTAATGCCTGTCGAAAACCCTTAACCGTGGGGTTGCTATTATAGCCACCTCGATTCCTTAGGACCGAAAACAAATTTTCAAGTGGGTCTTGCTGAAGACGATTAGTTAACAAAAATGTATGCCCACTTTTCTTAATGTAGTCGAATAATTGTAATATTCCTGTAATTGTATGTGCCAAGCCCTCAAAGCAATAAACATTCTTTCGTTCAGTCATACTTTTAGAATAAACTTTAATTTTATTTAAATAAACAAATCCGTTTCTTAATGTCTCTAACACGACTTTATTTTCATCTGATAATCCATTCTTATATGGATTTTGATCATATAGCGTGCGGCTATTTAACGAATCAAAAAGATCGTTAATAATTTTTAAAAAGCTTGCTGTATTGTTTCCACTTGAAGACTTAAGGTCACCTGTATTTACAGCAGTTTCGATCGCTGTAGACATCCTCCTACATAGTACTTGAACTGCAAGTTTTACAGACATTTTGTCAAAAGTTATTGGATATATGTGCCTGTTTGTAATTTTTGTATGTCATTCCACGACACACGCAAATCATCCACAAATATGTCTGTTGAAGCTAAATTATTTCGTATAGATTTAAATAGGTGTGGGGCGTCATAAAGGGCAAATATTTTATTTTCCTCATAGTTAAAGAAAGGATTTTGTTTTGAAATTTTTAATAAATTATAAGCACGTCTATTGTTAGAGCCCTGATCACATACAATTGATTTTACTTTAAGTCCAATGGACATACACTTTTTAATATTAAAAAGGACTAAATCTTTTAAAATATTTCCTGGAACTGGGCGTTCCGCAATATAATAAGAGATGGGCTGTTTCCATTTTTTAAATAGCCCCCTAATCATAAAAACTAATCCCTTTTTTCCAATAGCTTGACTTCGTCCTAGTTCGCCATAATCCTGAAATCCTACTATTATATCTTGAATTGGATTGTATTCTAAATATTTCGGACCATAGGGATTTACATGTCAAATTTGAAATGTGTTAATATTGGCTCCCCTAATTATTTGACAGTACCGGTCTTATTACATTATTTTTAAAGCGTATTAAGCTGAATGATTTGGTAATTTATTCAATAATTTAAGAAAAGTATTTACCGAGAAAATTGCCAAAAAACTTTACAATTATTTTGAATTTAAACAAAGGTTTGCAATGAAATCATATTCACAAATATTCCATGTTTTAAGGTGCCAGATAACTGTGATGTCAACCAAAAAATATCAAGTTGCTATGGAGTAGTTGAAATGCTATTTACACGGAAGTCTACTAATAATTGGTTACATTTTCTTATACAAAGAAATAGTTTTTGCGGACATTGCTCAATTGTTTCAATGGTTACATACCATAAAAACAATACATTTTGCAAAAATCAACATGTAGCTCACCATTGAAATCAGCGTAAAAAATACTGTTCAATGATATGCATATCTCCATATGCGCCCATAACAAAAACAAAAGTCGTGTTTGGAAAAACAAAAACGAATCGTTTGCAGATTTAATTTGTTTATGAGGTAAGTTCATAAATCGGGCTATAAGAATATTTTTAGAAATTTTGGAAAAAATTACAAATGACATATGATCAATTTTGAAATATCGAAAATTTCTTTTTTCTTCAAATTACATCGAAACAATTAAAGATATATGAAATGTGAAAGCAAATTATTGGTATGCACTAAAATACGCAACTTTGCCTCCATTTAACCGATTCTCTATCTCTTCAAATAAGCGAGATAGTGCAGCTCGAAAAACGGGCACCCTGTATATTTTGAAACAATACAACAGATAATTGTCAATACCCCTCCCCTCGTAAATTGCTCTCTGGATCCGTCACTGCGATCACCCACAGAGCAGCTCTAAAAACGGACACCTTAAGATTTTTGTTTTGGCCACTACAAGCGGTAAACCCCCCCCTTTTTTTTTCTTACGTCTATTTTGTCCCGCACACGCCGGTCCTGAATATTAAAAAGTCACCATCTCCACAGTATTAAGTATTAGTATTAAACCTTTAGTAAATTAAGTTAGCTAAATATTACTCATTGATCCATTTGTGATCAGATTGTAATTATAGTAAAATACAACTAAGTGTTTTGCAAATAATAAAAAAAAAAACCATCTCCACAGTAGAAATTTCATTTTCGTTTATTGGTAATTTTCCATAGCACTTTCTTATTGGCAACTTCAATTTAAATACGTTTTCTTCTGAAGTTGAAGGGGTTTCGCGGAAGTCAAACGGTACAGCTGTCTTAGAAACATTTTTCCTAGCACCATTTTTCATGATATATTTTGAAGCGAAATGTTTTCTGCATATAACACTCGTATGCAGTTTATTGTTTTTTTAACTGTAATAAGTTTATATTACCGCTATTCTCAATCCATATTTTTTGTCTACTTTCATCTTTTTTTGGAAATTTAAAGAATGATATTTCTGGATTTTTGTGTCTGTTTATATGACAATTAATATAAACGCAATTATTACGTTTTACATTCATTTTGAAAACTATTAAAAGAATCGCCGGCCGTCTGCTTGTTCACGCACACTCATCAGCCAAAACCAATGATCTAACCCCCTCACTTCCCCGGGACATCCGCACCTACTTGCTAACCGCTCCGCTCGAGGAGAGTATCAGGAGCGCATAAATATCTCGCGGTCTTCAACTTCTATACAAACTAGATATCTGTAAGATTTTAAATAGTGTAGTTCAGTTGACCGCCTACTTGGTGTCGACGCCAAAGCTGGACAATTTTTGGGGTCACGTTTTTAATGCATTGCGTTTCCTATCTTATATATTATTTAATCAATGTTATAAACCATAATGAAGATAACAATTAATTCTCAGAAAGCACTTGTTAATTAATATTATACACAATTGACGTTTGTTAAAAAATAGCGGCGACAAAGAAAAAACATGTATTTTTAATCACCCAAAAAACTAGACTTCATTTTTACTAAATAATAAAACATTTACTTTTTTGTGGCAAAACCGTGCAAGATATCAAACATTATTAACAGACAAAAGCTTTTAAATGAACTAATCTTTCAAGATGTATTTTTTAAATTTTTATTATGTATGCCAATAAAAACATATTTTAGTTTTTATGTTATGGTACTATTGTTTTTTATACTTCTTATCAATCAATAATGAATTAAATAAAACTAGTAATCCTTTTTCTTCACTGGTTTATTTGTAACACTAAATGTACATTTCGTTCACCAAGTGAACATTTTCAATAGCTGTACTCAGTTTAGTACAGCTATTGAAAATGTTCACTTGGTGAACGAAATGTACATTTAGTGTTACAAATAAACCAGTGAAGAAAAAGGATTACTAGTTTTATTTAAATTAATATCACCTTCACGTAACTCATACCGTAATATTATTAATCAATAATGACCATAATAACTGAAATGGTGTTTTATATTATGATAATCAACCATAATAAATTTTAGTCAGATAGAATATAGTGTTCAATTGTAATAATAAAATTAATAATATTTTTTTGAACTTGGAAGATTAATTCCGACTTTAACCGTAAACTTTCGGATATAGATAAGTTATGTTAAATCATCATATTTTGATCCCAGGAATCTATGGTTAAGCCATTTCCCCACATTAACGGGACACCCTATATATGAACTGTGATAGTACTTATCTATTTATCTAAGTTAGGTTGCTATAAGTTACTAATTTGAATAAAATAGGAATTGTCATTCACCGTGTATGCAGCTTCTTCTCATTATAAAATGCTGCATTCGGATAGAGTCCAGCACTAATGCAAGCCTTGATCATGGCCCAGTTGTGCGAATGCATATTCAACTCCTTCATATGATGGCCCCCGCCGCTTACCGGCACGAACCCCTTCGCCCGCAATTGCGTGAGTAGCTGCTGCCGAGTCAGCACGATCAACTCCATCGTCGCAATGCTCACGTAATACTCATCGCAAAACCTATGCATCATATTATTGCACTTGGCGTCCATCCACATTTGATACGCTCTCAGGAGCGTGAAATGGTCGCTTAGTGTCTCCTCGGACAGATCGCGGCGTTTGGTGAGGGCGTTGAAGCGGGCGCTCGCGTTTATCGGTAGCACGAATGGGTCCTTGTGGGCGAGCGAGGCGACAATGGTCAGCACGGGGTCCAGGCATTTGAAGATGACGGAGTAGATGAGCATCTTGCCGAGGTGGGGCTCGATCGAGAGCTGGACCAGGTGGTGGCCCAGCTGCGTCATGTTCTCGTCAGCGTCGATGGCGCCCAGGTTCTTGAGGACGTTGATGGAGGTGTTGACGGCTGTCGGCATTGGCGGCTCGATCGCCAGATTTAGGAATTGCTGGATGGAAATGTCCTGAGGCGCTAGGGTTTTCGCGTGTAAACATAACTCCTGTGGAAAAAAGTATATATTATTATGGATTACATAAACTGACTACACTGGTAAATTTCTAGATTTAGAATTAGAATTGGGTGTGACGGAAGCAGCGGTCGGATTTTAACACCAAGGCTGAGCATTTTTATAATATTTCAATTTACCGTTCAATTCATTATCTACTCACACAGACCTAAATAAAATGTGCATGTGTGGGTGTTATGTTCCAGTTTTCTATATTTACCTCCGTTACATATTAGTGATAGTCAATAGGTCGTGCTAAACTGTACAAAGTGTTTTTTTTTTCGTTGATATTATAGGGTATAGGGTAAACGGTAGGAGATACAAAAAACAAAGATATGCGTTCTCTTTCTTAGTGTTTAGATTAATGGCGCAATCAGATCGACGCTAACTAGATTGGTTTAGAAGATACAGGGTGATTCTCAAAATCTGCCGCTTTTTATTATCTCTTATGACTTGGTTATTTATGGAGTTAAAAAAAAATAAATACGAAAGTTTTATGACTTTTTACGTAGAATCCAGTGGTGTTCTTAAGAAATTTATAGCTGTTTTCATTTTTGAGATATTATTAAAACTAGCATTTTCTTAAATTGGTCACCCTGTATCTGAGTATCTCAAAAAAATTTCCGTTTTTCTTGTGAATGCAACAATATGTAACACTTAATATTTTGCTCTGTCCTAAATAGCTACAATACTAAAAAAAAAACAGAAAAAAAATATTTTCTAGATAGCCATGAATAGAATTCTTTAAGCGTTGGTTTTTGTTTTTTATATGTCATAAAATTCAATAACAATTATTGCTTTTGATATTTCGTTGTTAACGAAATATTTTCGATTATATTTCTTTAAAAAAGGAGTCGAAAATTAATATTTTTTGAAACTATGAAAAATGAAAGATGCTTGAGTGCTATATTGAGAGTTATAAAAATAAAGATGCAGCTTTAAACCTATTTTTGAGCGTTATCCGGAACGACGACAGCCAGAAAAACACATTTTTTAAAGATTATATCACAATTTAAGTAAGTATGGATCATTTGGAAAACCAAGAGATAATATTTACAATAAAGAAAATAGAAAAAGAGATGAAATAAATTCATTAGCTTCTATTGCTGCTGATCCGACGATATCTAGCCGCAATATTGAGAAAGATATTAGCACAAGTAAATTTAGTTTTAAAAACGTTAAACCGTATAAAATAGGAAAGGTTCATAACTTGCATTCTAGAGATGAGGAGCGGCGTTTAGAATTTTGTCATTGGTATACAGGGTGTCTACGCTAAACCGTTCGTTAAAAGTTTATAGGGTTGCCGTTGCACTAAAAATTTAAAAAAAAATCCTTGTCATATGGTTGAATCAGTCCTCCTCATGTGAAATATTTTCAACTTTATATCACTTCCGGTTCCACCGGAAGTAGTACAAAGTTTGTTATTTTAAATAGAACACCCTATATATTAGTAATTTTTTGGGTTCCTCGTGTAAATTGCAACATATTTTATTAGTAGTGATTTCAAGATGGCTTTTAGAGGTCAAAATTTTAGAAATATTTTTTTTGCTTGAAAACTATAAAAGATAAGTGTACATATGTTCGAATAAAATATGTTGCAATTTAAACGAGGATTCCAAAAAATTACTAATACTAATACTACTTCCAGTGGAACCGGAAGTGATATAAAGTTGAAAATATTTCACATGAGCAGAACTGATTCAACCGTATGACGAGGATTTTTTTCAAATTTTTAGTGCAACGGCAATTCTATAAACTTTTAACGAACGGTTTAGCGTAGACACCCTGTATTCGGAATTCCATTTTTTTCAAAATATAATAGGACTGACGAGGCTTTTATATCTAGCGAAGGAATTTTTACAGAACAACCGATATTGGTCAAACATAAATCCTTATCAGACGGTCGTCAGGGTACAACAAGGACGGTTTGGGTTCCATGCACGGGTGGCGCTATATCGAAACAGAGACCGTAACTACAGGATTTTTAACAAAAATTGGAATACTGAAAGATACATCCAAATTTTGGAACAATGTGTAATAATCGTGTTGAATAACATGCCATTAGCTACAAGAAATAATGTTTATTTACAACAAGATGGTGCTCTAGCACATAGTAGCCATATGGTAAGGCACTTAGGTTAGGTTAGGTTTTAGTGGCTGCACCGCTCAAGGAGGTGCACACTTAGGCCTAAAAGGCCCATTATGATACTACGACTTCCATCCTTTCACGGGAACCTCTTATGACTTGATGGTAAGGCACTTACTAACTGCCAATTTTGGCGAAAATTGGCTTGGTACATATGGACTAAACAGATGGCCTTCGTGTTCCCCCGACCTTAAGTCACTCGACTTTTATTTTTAGGGATTTATCAAATATATAAAACTCGAAGTAATACTGTAGAAGAACTTAAAGCAAATGTTATTAATTGCATTAAAAGAGAGCCAAATATTCACATCTATAACGCCACTCGTTCAGTTACAAGGTGAGTCCAAAAATGCATCGAGCATCGGGCGGCCCTAGGGCGGTGCGACCTCACCGGGCGCCGTCATTTGGGGCGCCGAAAAGGGAGAACAAAACGCGGGGGGGGGGGCACTATGAGATCTCGCACCACCTAAAAATTTGGGGCGCCGAAAACAGAAAACGAAACGCGGAGGGAGGGTCACCATGACATCTCGCACCTAAAAATTTTGCTAGGGCCGCCACTGAGCGTATATACTTAAATCTTCCGATATGCGTAGTTTGTTTAAAAAAGTTCCATTTGAATTTAAATGGGTGTTTTCCACTCCCAGGCTAAGCATGAGGTAAAATTTCGAGTTTAGAAAAGCCCCGTGAAAATTTGTTGAGGGTCGCGCAGCGACCCGAGACAAATTTTCTGGGCTTTTCTAAACTTAAAATTTTACTTCATGCGCTAAGCGTACAAAACATTAAAATACTTGAAATCAGTGTTTTATACGCGTGGCGCGTGAAGTAAAATTTCGAGTTAGAAAAGCCCCGCGTAGAAAATGTTCACAGGGCTTTTCTAAACTAGAAATTTTACTTTATCCTTAGCCTAGGAGTGGTTAACACTCATTTAAAGCTTTAAATTGAGCAACGAATATTGGAAAATTTGCAGCGCATGCATATGTGTACTTAAAAATTCCCTGTATAAGTATATGAGATAATTGTTGAGTTATTATACATTTTTGTTTGTTTTTTGTAGTTGTTGTTGTTTTAGTTTATCAATATTCTTGTTAACTGGGTTTTTGATATATCTATTATAAAAGAAAATAACAATCATTCAATTTATGGCCATCTAAAAAATCATTTTTGATTTTGTTTTTTGGTATTTTAGCCATTTAGGACAAAGCAAAATATTAAGTGTTACACATTTTTGGAATCACAAGAAAAACAGAAATTTTTTGAGGTACTCAGATACAGGGTGTCCCATTTAAGAAAATGTTAGTTTTGATAATATCTCAAAAATTAAAACATCTATACTTTCTTTAAGTGCACCACTGGATTCTACGTAAAAAGTAAAAAAACCTTCATATTTAAAATATTTTTTTTTCCATAGATAACCGAGTCATAAGAGATAATAAAAACCAGTAGATTTTGAGAATCACCCTGTATTTTCTAAACTAATCTAGTTAGCGTAGATCTGATTGCGCCATTAAACTAAACACTAAAAAAGAGAACGGGACACATATCTAAGTTTTTTTGTATCTCTTACCGTTTAGCCTATACCCTATAATATCAACGAAAAAAAACCACCCTGTATATGTGGGATGTCTTCACTTGTTGCTTTTGAAACTTGGATGCTGGATGCTCTCCTCTATCTTGCGCACGCACATCATCCATGCATGTAGCTAGCATCAATGCTACGCTCGCTTCTAGCATCGATGGTTGCATTACTTCGTGCATGTTCATACATTTAGTGTGCTCGCTTCTAAGTTGCGCACGCACATCGATGCATGCACCACCTAGCATCGATGTTGGGCTAGTTTCTAGCTTCTCACTCTTCAGCATGTTCATTCACTTAGGCTCCTAATTGTATTAGGCACATGATTTTGATCAAAGTCGACAATATCTGTTTGTGACAATGTTTATTTGTTCTTCAAAGGTAATTTATATATCTTTGTACGATGTTGTTTTTAAATATTTTAAATTTGAAACCTCAAAATTTATATGTAACTTCCTATCCAGCCCCTAAAATGTCCGTAAAACTAGAAACTTGTCACTGTTTGTAAATCCTGTCTAGTGGTAAACTTGTATGAGAAATACTGTATTTAGTAAATCAGTATGTGTTTCACTTATAAATATAATTTTAATACTTTTTTATTGTAACAAATAAATTGATTTCAAATGATATAACAACTTAATATTATAAGCACTCTGCCTATAATACAGACATTTAAGAGGAAAATCGTCCAAGACTTACATGCAATGGTACTCTAAGTATTTCCGGTGTGGTGTTGATACAGAATGAATTATACCGATTCAATGAGTATAAATGGAAGCAAATACCCGGGTGTGTCCTACCCGCTCTTCCAGCTCTCTGCATGGCACTCGCCATCGAAATCCATTGCGCCTGAAGACTTGAAATTCCGCTGTACTATAATAATAAAAAAAAAGAAATAACCGCAAGGTTTCATAAAAACAGAACGGACTTACGCTATCATAACATTTCATCTTGACCTTCCCCGTGTCTACCACATATCTAACATCATCAATCGTAATTGACGTTTCGGCGATGTTGGTCGAGAGGATGATCTTCTGCTTACCCTGCGGCATCTTCCCGAAGACGTGCGACTGGTGATCGGTCTGCATGCTGCCGTGCAGCATGAATATTTTGTACTGGTTCGGGTCGAGCACCTTCGAGTTCTTTAAGCGGTCCGCGCATGTCATGATGTCGTCGTATCCGGGGACGAAAACCAGGATGGCACCGGCACGGTCGAGTTGCGTGTGGATGTACTCCAGGACGGTGGTGACGAGGTCAAAGTCTATAAACTCCTCGCTGACAGTCCGATCGTAGTCGGCGAGAATCTGGGAGGTCTCGGCCTGAGATATCGGGTTATACGCTTCGAGGAGGATTGCCTGCTCGGAGGGGCTGTTCTGGTACATGGAGAGGATGCGGACGACGTCCTCATTGTTTGAGCGCTGCGCCCATCCGGATGCAGTCAAGCCTTCTTTGCACGAAAGAAATGGATCAGCACCTATTTCAAAAAATATATATTAATATTTTTTCTACAGACGTATTTCGTGATGGCAGTGGTGGCTCGTAAGTATTTTTATTGGTGCAGTAGCGATGATATCGATATTTTTATGCAAAATAATCTATGTTAATAGCGATATTTATTTTTCAGATATATCGCTGCCCCCCTTTTTCTTTCACTCCCATCCCTTAGGAGGCAGGGTTGAAGAAAATTTCATAGGATCGGATGGCCCCCTCGAACCATTAAACTTTTGTTCAAAACATTTTTTTGTACGATGCATATTTGTCGAGATATTCCAGTGGATTAATTAAAATGGGCCACCCTGTATATTGATATCTTGAAATATCGATATTTTTATGCAAAATAATCGATATTTATTTTTCCGATATATCGCTAATATCGATACCATATGGTCGATGTCGTTACATTCGATACTAGTTATTTAATAAATAGACGCTATCTATTGTATTAAATTAAGAAAAAAATAAAACACATTTTACTTAAAGTAAAAATATACGCCGACGCAGGGTTATGTTTTAAAAAGAATTACCTGTGTTTAATGAAGTGCTTTTCTATTTAATTCTATTTCCGAAAAGAAAAGGTTAAAATGTAAGAAATATTAAATTGCTGGACGCTATCGAATTTTGAAAGGCTTGATAAGCAGTATATTTTGACGATGAAAAGCACCTATGCGTCAGTATAATGTAGGAAGACTATTTGAAACGACTGCAATTGATGTTGCGGGACCATTTCTTCAGACTGACGCTGGATACAAATACATTCTCGTAGTAATGGATTATTTTAGCAAATAGGTCGACGACACCTATGCTTTGCCTAATCAAGAAGCCTTGTTAATTACAGAAGTAGAACGACTATTAATAGGTATTTATCAAAAGTGGTATCTGATCAACAGCGAGACTGGGACAAGTACCTTCATCTATTCCTCCTAGCGTATAGGTCCTCAGTCCACAGGACAAAGACCTGCAAATATAGTTATGGGACGGGAACTACAATTACCATGCGATGTGAAGTTTGAATATCCACCTGGAACGGCCGAGGCAGGAGACGATTATGTAAGCGAATTGCGCCGAAGTTTGAACAAAATCCATGAACAAGTACATTTAAGCATTCAGAGGGCAAGTGATAGGATGAAAAAGGCTTACGATATTAAAACCGATTAAAATGGATATTACCCCGAGTATTTGGTATGGTTATACAACCCGCAGAGGCGACGAGGTTATTCCCCGAAATTGCAGACCTCATGGGGAGGGTCGTACACCGTAGTAGACAGAATCAATGACATACTATTCAGGATCCAGAAGCTGCCAAAAGGGAAACCTAGAGTGATCCATTTCAATCGTTTCAGGCCCGCCGCATATTGAACCCAGCCCAGCATACCACAGCCCACGCCCATGCTCAACACAGCCGGACCCACGCCCACGTGTGAAATGGAGGCACCGCATATTGAACCTAGCCCAGTATAGACCCAGCTCTGCACCTCCCTCCGTGAAGTCCCTTCAAATTCTTTTAAATTCAGAATTTGAGTCCGAAACTAGTGACGTAGTTCTTTTGTATGCGTTATCTAGAGAAAAAAAACGCCTAAGTGCTTACTTAAGTACGCGAATTGCTCGAGGAGAGCTTTTGTTAAGTGGAGAAGTTCCAGACAATGCATTTAGTGGTTGGCTCAAAACGTCAAAACACTTTTTTATTAAATGTTTAGGTTAATATAGACAAAATCAATATAAACAAACTCGAGTGTCGAGACCCACGACCCAGGAAATCTGTGTGACTTTCGCAAATCTTCACACGCGTGGTTGACGTCATCGTGGGCTCGTCGTGGACTTGGGTTCAATATGCGCCACTTCATGTTTTACTATGATTCACAGAATGAACCCACGCGTGGGCAATGGCTGTGCTGTGCTAGGCTGGGTTCAATATGCGGTGGGCCTTACCCCATATACCTGAGCTTGACTGTCATCATTTCGGGACGTATTGACCTTAAAGAAGGGGCAGTGTAACGAATTTATAGGGAGCTGGACATCAACGGGTTTGTAAAAAATAATCAAAAATAAAGGGGGCAGTTGACTGAAATCAAATCAAGCCTACGAATTTGGTGCATTGTAATTAAAATAAATAAACAGTCTAGTAAAGTAATCACCGGAGTTTTTATTCACACCTCCACGAATCTACGGAAAAACGTTTAAGTATTTTGTTAAAGTTGCGAATAACTCAATAACTAATGGTAATACAGAAAAATGGTTCGAATAAGTTTTAGATAATAAAATTTTAAACAATTTTTCTATGTTTAAGTTTTTTCGTAGCCTTTCTTTTCTTGGTGTTTCGCTGAATTTTGTACAAAGTTGTAACTTTAAGTTGTAATTTTAAATTGTAAATTTCATACAATTCGATTTTTTTAAATGTTTAAGTTGATATGAATTTTCTGGCTGTATTATTATTTTATGTTTAGCTGAATTTTTTACTAAATTATAATCTTAAACTTACATTTCAAGTATACATGAATTGTCTGTGCCTGCATTCTCATTTCCACTTGTTAAACTATGATTTTTTCAACATTTTTACAAAGTTCATTTATTCAGTTCTCAATAAAATCTGTTAATTTCATAAAAAATAGTTTCGGTCATTTTTTACAACATTATAATCTTAAAAAGTTAGAAAATTCAGTTTACTATGAAATTCAGGTAAAAATATTGAAATAAATTAATAAAATTTCTTTCAATTATAGATGCTAAACATTGATTTGCGGTTATTGTAATATTGAACAGATAGAGCTAGTATATTTCTATAAAAAAAATTATTTCGATTATTCTATCTATAGAATATAATAAAGTGTTTTTATTATACATATATAAAGTGTTTCCACTCCCAGACTAAGCATGAAGTAAAATTTCGAGTTTAGAAAAGCGCAGCGATCCGAGGCAAATTTTCACGGGGATTTTCTAAACTCGAAATTTTACTTCATGCGCCACGCGTATAAAACATTGATTTAAAGTGACGTTCAAATTGATGTATCGATTTGTTTTTATTATTTTTTATAAAACAGCTGATTATAGTTTTGTAACCGTCATTAAAATTTTGTATTTATCTTGCCTTCAGTTATAAAAATACAATTTGCCGTATTTAATAAATAAAAATATTAAATCTAAAACATCTGGTATCGAAAATCATCGATATTTTGAATATCGATACTATTCACTACGATATTTTACAGTATCAATACTTTGCTATATGATATAATCGATACTTTTTTTTGGATCGAAATAACCTTAGTTAGTAACTGAAAAAAATGTCCATGCAAACTCAAAATAAAAAAAAAGATATTTAGTAGTGATGGACAAGATCGATCAAAAAAGATCGATTGATCAATCCTTGCAAGCGATCGAGCCGCTCGATCTTCTTGATCGGCTCGATCTTTTTGATCAGCTCGATCTTTTTGATCGGCTCGATCTTTTTGATCGGCTCGATCTTTTTAATCGGCTCGATCTTTTTGATCGGCTCGATCTTTTTGATCAACTTGATCTTTCTGATCGGTTCGATCTTCTTGATCGTCTCGATCTTTTTGGGCGGCTCGATCGTTTCAGGCAGCTCGATCTTTTTGAACAGTCTGTCGATTGATGAATCGGCTCGAGCAGATTGATCAAATCGGTCGGCTTGAGACAATTGATCATGTTATACGGTTTGAGGTATTCTAGCTGCATCATTGAACGATCACACTATTTAATTTGAATAAATAGGTAATTCGTAAACTTTAAAAGTAAATGAATTCCATGTATTTTGCTTCTATTATTTAACATTTGCGGGCAAAATGTATTCAGAAAATCATATAAAAAGTTATTCTGTATTAAATAATTCAAAAAATAAACGATAAAAGTAAAATAATAGTAAAATAATTATAATTATATAAAAAGTTAATCTTCACTACTAACAAACACCACCCCCGAAGAAAACCCTCATAAAAACCGCGGGCCCTAAAAATTAAAATAAGTCTTGGAGAATCACGCCCTGAAAAAACTACGCACTGATAGATCCTCTGTAAAAAATATTTCTGGAAAATCACCCCTCCCCTGTAAAAATACTCTTGCAAAATTACCTCCAAAAACAACATCTTCTAAAAGAAGCAAAATGCATCCCCTCAAAAAACCACCCCCAGTAAAATCATTTCAAAAAACCACCCCCTGTAAAGTCATTTAATGACCCTAACTAAAAAACGACCCCCGTAAAAATCACCTCTTAGAAAAATCACCACTCATAAAAATATCACTGCGAAACCACCCCCCGAAACAACCACCTATAAAATAACTTTGCCTGTAATATCACCCCCCGGAAAAACTACCCTTAAAAATACCCCCGTTTATGAATGTCTTATGTTGTTCAAATTATTTAACTTATTGAAAATCAACAGTTAATCTAATAAACATAAAAATCAGTGAATATTTCAATTTGAAAGCTATTCGAATTCAAAACTTTAAATATAATATATAAAATTAAATTAAGCGAACATTAACGTAATTTTAGCATCGTTTATGAAAATGTAAAAAATCAACAGTTAATATAATTAACATGAAAATCACTAAATATTTGAATTCAAAATTTTAAACACAATATATAAAATTAAATTAAGAGAACATAAACCTAATTGTATCTATTATGAAAATCACTGAATTTACATAAGAGTAATGGACCTATAACTCTTTTTATAGAGAATTATTAAATCTCCTAAAATGTTTCTACGAAAATGTTGAAAAGTTAAAGTAAATAGAAAATGAAGACAAAATATTGCTCTATTTTTGTTAAAAGGGGTTTTCCCGTATAAATAAATAAATAAATAAAATATGTTTAAACATTTATGCAAAATAAACAAATTATTCAGCATAAAACACCATATAATTCTGTTAATTTACACAGAATTCATCGATTTTTAATATTCTTCAAAGAAAAGTTAATTGTCTCAGCTAGTTTTTCATATGTTTTGAACAAAACTAGAAGAAGTTGTATGTTATTTTCAATTCCCAATTACGATTAATATAAAAAATCTAACTTGCTTCAACAAGTAATCGTTAAAGAGTAAGATGTTTGTGCATTTTATAATTTTTTTCTAAAATTAAAAAAAAGAAATTATGTTTATGCTAATTAACCCCCCAACCCCCTCCACAAAAACAATAATTTTACCGTTTTTTTTTGGTTAACTAAATTATGATAACATGTAAATTCTTATAACCATCGACAAATGTTTTTTTAAGCTTGTGCTATTGAGTTTTTATTAATTTTCTAAAGAGACATTAAATCATTGTAAAAATAATCGCCAATTATAATAAGTACAGTCCGGAATTTAAGCATTTTGCTTATTGTCAATTTTATAAGCAGAACAGATTGGTTTTGAAATCTCCACGTTTCACGAAAAATGCAATCGCTTGACACTACTTTTATTTTGCTTATTTTGCCTTTTTTTTGCTTTTTTCTGCATATTTTAAAATATTTTGCTATTTTGCCAATTTTAGCTTATCGGTGCGTATTCGAGCTTTCGTGTGCTTATTTTTTTTTTTCTATTTTATTGTACACATTATTTTTTTATTGTTTGATTTTTCACACGGGCAGAAATGCCGAACGTTCAATAGCGGGAATACTATTACGCTTGGCACAAAAATCGGAAAATCCCCGAGTAACGTAAATAATGTTTTGGTAAATAAATAGAGAACTTCCGATGTTCATTACGGGCTGAGTACGTGATTTATAAGATTTTCGTATGTGCTCAGTTTTGAGAGAAATTAACACAAAACTCGGACTGTCAAAGCTATACTGTGCTATATTTTATATCACTACAAAATTATAACTCAAGTGTAGTATAGAGTGTAGTGAAACTAACTGATGTGCCAAAATATAATTGAAAATGCCGAAAGTCAAAGACAAATCTTTGCGTGCAAGTTGGTTGAAAGATTACCCTGATTTAGTCCTGGAAGGGTCGAGAATATTTTGCAGATGTTGCATGAAAACGGTGAGTGAAATGTTACATATATTTATATAATATATAAAATTACGAAAAAACTATTCGTAAAAATGCAAACAGTGTCTTAATTAATAAGACAATTTAAGACGATAAATATCCATTGAAACAACTACTTCCCGTGCAAATACACCTCCGGATATTGAATTATACAATGAAATATTTAAAATCTTATTTAATTTGATTTGTTACAACGCTCTATTAAAGTATATGTAACGTTTAGGTCAAATTCTCTTCAAACCAACTAACAATACAACTTAAAATGAAAGGAGAGATAGCAAGAAATTAGAAGTGAAAGGACTTGGATTAAAACTAATGTCTTAGGCCATCTATAGACGCGTTTCGAGATTAATCTCTCTTCAGTATAGCTTTGCTTATGACGTTTAAAAAAATTAGGAATAAAATTAAAACAAACTTACTTGGAAAAAGTGTTGTGTGTGGATTGAACAGGAACACAGAAATGGAATGAGTGAAAATGATGGTCGGTTGTTTCAATGGATATTTATCGTCTTAAATTGTCTTATTAATTAAGACACTGTTTGCATTTTCACGAATAGGTTTTTCGTAATTTTATATATTATGTTTAAAGTGTGCAAACTATAAGAAGCGTAAGCTTATTTTCTCGAATTCAAATAGTTTTGAATTTGAATTTAACATATATTTATATTAATTCAAAATTTATGTGTTCCAAGTGGTGACAAATGCCAAAACATTTTCTTAGAAATTAATAATGCTTATTTACTCTCTTATTATGTACACGCTGTAGATATTTACTTATTGAGAAATATAATTATGAAAATGCTGCCAAATTAAAAATTAATAAAAGGTTATTGTTTCGTTAGCAGGGGTGTGTGTTTTCAATCAGTTTATTATTCTCCGTAAAGCTCGTAAATGTAACAAATCAAATAAGATTTGAAATATTTCATTGTATAATTCAATATCCGACCGTGTATTTGCACGGGAAATAGTTGTTCTTATAGGTGGATTTTATACGAACATTGTCGTAATTTTATGTATTATGCTCGTTTTTTTTACTGAAGTAAATAAATACAGGTAAATATTGTAACTAAGCATTTCCAATACACTTAATTAAAAATTGAAATGAAAGCTGTTAAGGAAATATACAAAATAAATATAATATAGGTGTCATCGGTGGAAATAAAATGTTGGGACGCGCAAAATTTGTTTAGTGTGTTGTCTTGGACTTGTCATTTGATATGTCAAAGTTATAAAATCTACACAATAATACGTCTTCCATTCATTTGCATATTTTCACTGTCACTCCATAATATAACCTTTCTTTAAAAAAAAGCCGACTTAAGCGGTATAAATTTGATTATGTTTGACATTATCCGACTTTTTATTTGTCACAACATTTTATGCCCACCGATAGTATTTACTTATCTAAATAAATCAGAATGACTAATGTAATGGTAAACATTTTCTTTTTAGATATCTATTGAAAAAAAATATAATGTGGTTCAACATATTAATACAACTTCTCACCAAAATAATTCTAAAAAAAGCAAGAGCACCACTAGTCTACAAACTGCACAAAGTAAATTCTCGTTTGATTTATGCAATGCCATGGTGTCGGCGAATATTCCCTTTAACAAATTAGAAAATACGGTATTTAGGAAATTTCTCAAAACATACTGTAACAGAAGTATTCCCAGTGAAAGCTTGATTCGAAAAAAATATTTAGACGAAGTGTATTTAAATGTGTTTGCCGAAATAAAAACCACAATCGGAAACAATTACATATGGTTTACTGTGGATGAAACGACCGATAGTTGCTGACGATTTGTTGCCAATTTAGTTGTTGGTATTTTAAATGAAGACGATCAAGCAATAAAGTCATACTTAATATTTTGTAAAGAATTGCAAAGGACAAATCATTTAACAATTGCCAGATTTGTACAAGAAGGCCTGACTCACCTTTTCTTGCCCGATCGCGTTCCGACTGAAAAGGTAATTTTAATGTTGTCCGATGCTGCGCCTTACATGGTAAAAGCAGGATGTGAAAAGTATTTTATGAAAATTTAAAACACTGTACTTGCCTAGCCCATGGATTATCATGAGTTGCTGAAATATTAAGACTTCAGTTTCCATTAGTCAATAAGTTAATAGCAAATGGGAAACGCATTTCTGTCAAAGCGCCTCTTCGATTGCAGGCTTTTAAAGACAAACATCCGGATATTAAATTGCCACCCCAGCCTATATTAACGAGGTGGGGAACTTGGTTGGAAGCTGCAATGTATTATGCAGAATATTTGCAGATATTTCAAGAATTTATGCTAGATTTACCTATCGATCAAGAAATGTCACAGAATTTTAACAAACAATATGTTATGACAAAATTTAGCGTTTCTCCAATCAAATTATGCGTTCATCAGCCAGTATATAAAGAAATTGGAAGAACAGAATATAAGACTTGTAGATTCCGTCGAAATTATTTCAAATTTTGAATAAAAAGTAAAGTCTGTTCGAGGCCTGAATGGAGATAAGGTTAATAAAAAAATCGAAGACACGTTATTAAACAAAATGTAGGATTTGATATCCTTTCCAAACTTTCCGGGATCATGAAAGGAATTCCTGTAGAGGATTTGGCAATAAATGTACCTTTCAAAATCTTTAAGTATGCACCCATAACTTCAGTAGACGTGGAAAAGAGCTTCTCCATTTATAAAACAATTTTAACGAATAGAAGACAAAATATTGAGAAATATATAATTGTAAATTGTTACAAACTTACTGAATAGAATAGTTAAATAAACATTTTTACATATTGTGTTTTTGTGCTTTTTTGCATGTTTCCGTTTTTTGTGCATATTTCATGTTTTTTCGTGCTTTTTATAAGCGCTTATAATTAGAAAATAAATGCTTATAATTCCGGATTCTAATAATAAGAAATTGTTTTTAATATTTTACAAAATGTTAGTCGTAGGTGAAAGTGTTTTCTTTTTACTAAATAATTTGTATTTAGTTTTCTAAAATATTGATAAGAATTTTATTTTGTTAATTATATTATACGCAGAAAATAATATTTTGTGGTATGTGTACATTATTTTTATTTTATAGAAACAGAAAATAATGTACAGGGAGTTTTTCTATTAAGTATACGTATTCCAAATTCTGTAAATCTTTAGATATTCCTTGTTCTCTTTGAGTTCAATTTGATGCCTTAAACGAGTATTTTCCACTCCCAGACTAAGCATGAAGTAAAATTTCGAGTTTAGAAAAGCCCCGTGAAAATTTGTCGAGGGTCGCGCAGCGACCTGAGACAAATTTTCTGGGCTTTTCTAAACTCGAAATTTTAGTTCATGCGCCACGCGTGTAAAACACTAAAATATTCTTAAATGTATGTATATTCGAACTTCACTTGAAATCTGTGTTTTATACGCGTGGCGCATGAAGTAAAATTTCTAGTTTAGAAAAGCCACGTGAAAATTTGTCTCGGGTCGCTGCGCGACCCTCGACAAATTTTCACGTGGCTTTTCTAAACTAGAAATTTTACTTCATGCTTAGTCTGGGAGTGGAAAACATTCGTTTAAAACTTCAAATTGAACTCTTTTAAAAAACAACGAATGTCGAAAAATGTACAGCTTATGCATATGTTAACCTAAAAAAATCACTGTATAAAGGGAGTTTTTCTTTTAAATATACATATTCGTTGTTTTTCTAGAAGAATTCAATATGAAGCTTTAAACGAGTGTTTTCCACTCCTAGATTAAGCATGAAGTAAAATTTCATGCTTCTCTAAACTCGAAATTTTACTTCATGCGCCACGCACACAAAACACTAATTTAAAGTGAAGTTCAAAATATACTACTTATTTCATATGTGGATCATGTTAGAACATTTTTCAGCATATGCGCAGGGATATCTATACGGAAAAGAAAAATTCCCTATACAGAAAAAAAAAAACAATCAAAACGGAATTTTAGTTCCTGAACTTTTAAAAAAAGTCAAAAATGCCAAAACAAATCTTTAAAATTTCTGAATGGAAAATGCAATATTTAAAAAACTTGATTTTGCAAACGAAAATCTGTGATGCGGCTCTTGAAACCTTCTAAGTGTTAATTTTGGCCCTCGAAGCAATTTGGGTTGGCCAGCCCTGATGTAAATATTGTATTGTGGCAGGTCGGGAAAATTCTAGTCTGCAATTTATTTATTAATCCTCACTTTTCCGTATTTCTACAATTTTTAATTACAAATTCAATATTAATTCTAATTACACTAAAAAGCATGTTTTACATTTATTATATTAATTCATTTAGTCATTAAGTAACAAGTATTTAAATAACAAGTATTTCTTTTAGTTATGATCAAATGAGATCGATTGCGCGATTCGCTCGATCCTTGCAAATGATCGAGCCGCTCGATCTTTGCGAGCGGCTCGATCTCTTTGATCAGCTCGATCTTTTTGAGCGGCTCGATCTTTCCGAGCGGCTCGATCTTTTTGATCAGATCGATCTTTTGATCCATCTGCTCGATACTTCAACTGATCGATGCTTGAGATACTCGATCTTGCCCATCACTAATATTTAGTGTGGAGGCTTTTACTTCGTTGTACATGTTTATTTGACAAAAAAAAAACACTCCCAACTTTGTTTGTATAACACTATTTATTTGTACGTGACTGCAGTTTCGGCCAATGTAGCTTGCCATTATCAAACATGAATACTTTATGATAATAGTGGCAGCTAAATTTGACGAAACTGCAGTCACGTAAAAAAAGAGTGTTATACAAAGTTAAAAGTGTTTTTATTGTTACTCTTACGTTGGTATCTTGAAACATGTTCTTGTAAACTCAACATCAAAGAAGCTATTGACCTTTTACGTTACTTTCCGTACTTTATAAAAAAATATTTTTAAAAATTTTTTTTATATACATTTATTGGATATTGGTTTTAAACCATTCCACCTTTATATTTTGAAATTTACTGTATTTAGACGCCACAAACACATTCACACACATCGATGGACCCAGATGGAATCATTTTGTACTTTAAATTGATCCCACTCGGCAGGACTCGAACCCGCGACCCCTGGATTAGAAGGCAGGGCCCACCGGGGTTCCCAAAAAAACTCTTAATGAATAAATAAATACAAGCGTCTGTTAGTGAAGTGAACAAAATAGTTATAAGCCTAATTAACACTTAATTATTTTGTTTATTTTTATTTATTCCAATTGACATATTATTAAAAAGCGGACGTCCTTCTCGTGTCAGTTAACAATTAAAATTCGAAACGAAATTAGCATATTATCAACACTTCTATCATTACACATTTTTTGTGAATTCCGTTTTCAAGAAGAGCACACGAATTTCGTTAATTGACATGCGAGCGCGCTTGTTCGAAAAAATAATTTTAAAATCGACGAATTTACGACGAGAATCCTTGGATGTAATTCCACTTACTTTTAAGATAACACTTTTGAAGCAATTTAAAAGTACACAACAAACATTTGCGCAAAAAAAGTGGCAATAATTGATATAGATAGTGTGTAGCTGCATGCACAGCTAGCGTTTTTTTTTTTTCGCTTCTTAATTAACACGCATGTAATGTCGTGAAGGTCTTGTTGATTTTTAGTGGGGAGAGCTTACTCCCACTACGATTTTGAATTTTTGTATCTTTATATAAATTTGGGATTAATTTTACGTTTGTTTAGTGTGGGTGTTGTTTTGCGAGGAAAGTGTTAACAAAATCCAATTTGGGTAAAATTTGGTAAGTGCAATTATTTGTAAACTTGGATTTACACAAATGTTTTTTTTTTACGTCAACTCATTTGGATATGAAACACGATTTCAACTTTGTATAACTGAGACTATAGTTTCGACAACTTTAACTGAGACTTTATTAAGTGACTATAGTTTCGACAACTTTAACTTGTCATTTTTAAACTCAAACGACTTTAAGTTTGAAAATGACAAGTTAAAGTTGTCGAAACTATAGTCACTTAATTAAGTCTCAGTTATGCAAACAGTTAAAATCGTGTTTCATTTGTGAATTATGATGTATAACGAAGTAGAAGCCTCCAGCGTTAACAGTTTTATTTGAATATGTTGAAAAGTTTTGATTAAAATCAGTGATGGAAATAATCGAGATATTTTAATAATCCATTATGTTTGACTGAGATATTTTAATAATCAATTATTTTTGCTCCTACTTTTAATAGTATCTGTTATTATATCGATATAAAAATGTATCATTTCATCAATGACAATAATCGTATTTTTTCGCATCTTCCGACTCCGCTAGTGATTCGATTATAAAAATAATAAAATAGTTTGAATTCGGAAATGTACATGTTATTTGGCCATAAGAATGAACAACGATTAATCTTTCACAATAATGAAAATAGAGCATTGAAACTTATACATATTCTACATTGAAGCTTTGCGAATAAATTGATGGTATTTTTTTTTTTCAAAAAAATGTTTCTTATATTGAATATAAATTATTTAATGGAACACTGTCAAATGATTACATAAATCCGTGTATTACTTCGATAGAAAACATTTTTTCTTCCTTATCTTGCTTTAATTTATTAAGGGAATTATTATAAACATGTTGTATTAAATAGATTGATCTAAAATAAATGATAAATAAAATTAATCGTTGCTTAGAAATCTCCATAAGAGCAATGTATATTTTGATTATACTTTCAATAAATAGGGGGCATCTTTAAGTAAAAACTTATAGTATTATTATTTGTATTGTTTTGTTTTCGTTAAAATTAACAATTTATAATGTTTTTGATGATTTGTAAAATTTGTAGGGTTTTTTTAATATAGATTATCACTTTTCACATACTTCAAATTGTTGTCAAATTTCAATTTTTCTTGACATTTAATCACTTTTGACATTGTGTTAACATTTTATCAAATTTAAACATTTCATTGATTTTTGACAGTTTTCGATTTTTTCAAAATTCTGGCAAATTTAAACATTTTTACCATGACATTTTATCACTTTTCCATGGTTTTCGCAGCACGGACAGAGCATAAAATTCTAGATAAAGACATTAAACTCTATTATTATTATACAGGGAGATTTTCTTAAAAGTATACGTATTTCAAATTCCGAGTATTTGTTGTAAATCTTTAGATATTCGTTGTTTTTTTAAAAGAGTTCAATTTGAAGCTTTAAACGAGTGTTTTCCACTCCCAGACTAAGCATGAAGTAAAATTTCGAGTTTAGAAAAGCCCCGTGCAAATTTGTCTCGGGTTGCGCAGCAACCGGAGACAAATTTTCTGGGCTTTTCTAAACTCGAAATTTTACTTCATGCGCCACGCGTATAACACTGATTTCAAGTGAAGTTCAAATGTACGTAAATTTCACATATTTTAGTGTTTTATACGTGTGCCGCAAAATTTTTAGGCTATTTTTAATTTTGGGAATTTTCGACAATTGATTTTTATTATGATTATTTAAAATAATAATTATTATTGGGCCCCGTGAATTTAGAAGATTTTAGTTCATTTCCAAAGTTTTGAGAATTTTTAATGAATTTTAATTAATCTTTAACGCTTTTCGTTAATTGATTTTTGTTATGTTTATTTAAAATAATAATAATTATTGGGCCCCGTGAATTTAGAAGATTTTAGTTCATTTCCAAAGTTTTGAGAATTTTTAATGAATTTTAATTAATCTTTAACGCTTTTCGTAACTTTTCCAAGATTTCTTAAATTGTTTACATTTTTCTTAATTTTAAAAATGTTGATATATTTCGTCAATTTTCCAGTTTCTGTGAATTTCCGCAAGACTTTTATTAATTTTTAAAATGTTGACGCGTGTTATGAAATTCCAAGATTTTTGTTAATTTTTAAAATTCTGTTTTTGTGAATTTTCTAAATTTTTTAAATGTTGATGCTATTCATGAATTCTCGAGACTTTAGTCATATTTTAAAACGTTAGCAATTTTCGTGAATTTCCTAAACTTATTTTTTCATAAATTTCCACAGCTTTAGGTAATTATTAACATTTTCGTGAACTTTCAACATTTTACTCAATTTTAAAAATCTAAACGCTTTTCGCAAATTTTCAACGTTTTTGTCAATTTTAAAAATCTAAACGCTTTTCGTAAATTTCCAAATTTTCAAAATTTCGGCGGTTTTCGTGACATCCAAAGATTTTCGATAATTTTCAAAATTTCGACGGTTTTCGGGACATCCAAAGATTTTTGATAATTTTCAAAATTCCAAGATTTCCGTTAATCTTCAAAATTTGCAAACAAGTGTGAACTTGCAAGAAGTTATCAAAATTTATTGGGAATTTTTAATAACTTTTAAAATTTGTCATGAATTTTTCAGCATCGGTTAATTAATTTAGACGTTATATTAATCGTTAACGATTGATAAACGTTTTGAAGAAAGGCCTTATTTTTTTGTCAAATAAATTTCTTTGAAATTTGCGAACCAGGAAATTAACGAAATTCTTGAAAATTCATGAATACCAGCTTTTTTTTAAATTAACGAAAATCTAGTAAATACATTTAAAAAGTAACGAAAGGAGTCAAGAAAAACAAAATCAGCAATAATCTTAGAAAATGCATGATTTTTGTCAAAATTTTAAAATTTGTTATAAATTTTGGAAATTAAACAAAAGTTTGAAAATTAACAAACGTATTACAAAATTCCCGAGTCGTCAAAATTTTGAAAACTAATTAAAATCTTCGTGAATTTATCTTGGAAATTCACCAAAATTGTCAAGATTTAAAAAACCGAACAAAAACTTGAAAACCCTTAAGATTTTGTAAATTACTGAATATATTGTAAAAAGCTAGTGATTATTTTTTAACGAATGTTTTTCATTCCCAGACTAAGCATGGAGTAAAATTTCGAGTTGAGAAAAGCCGTAAGAATTTGGATTTGGACGCGTAGCGTCCAAATCCAAATTCTGGCTTTTCTCAACTCGAAATTTTACTTCATGCGCCACGCGCATAAAAAACACTGATTAATTGTTAAGTTTAAAATATTTAAAACATTATTTTATTATAGATTATCACTTTTCACATACTTCAAATTGTCAAATTTCAATATTTCTTGACATTTAATCACTTTTTGACATTGTGTTAACATTTTATCAAATTTAAACATTTCATCGATTTTTGACAAGTTTTGATTTTTTGAAAATTCTGGCAAATTTAAACATTTTTACCATGACATTTTATCACTTTTCCATGGTTTTCGCACCACGAACAGAGCATAAAATTCTAGATAAAGACATTAAACTCTATTATTATTATACAGGGAGTTTTTCTTTACAGTAAACGTATTTCAAATTCCGAGTATTTCTTGTAAATCTTTAGATATTCGTTGTTTTTTTTAAAAGAGTTCAATTTGAAGCTTTAAACGAGTGTTTTCCACTCCCAGACTAAGCATGCAGTAAAATTTCGAGTTTAGAAAAGCCCCGTGAAAATTTGTCGAAGGTTTGAATATTTGATATTTGTTTTTTGAGATATTCAAAATCAAAATTTTGACTTTAAATAAAAAAATTGAAAAAAATATCAGTTTTGTGTTTTATATCATCATATCATATACCGGGTGTAACACAAAACAGGATCACCCCCTTTAGTTTTTTTTATTAATTGAGATATCGATTTGAAATTTTCCACATTTATATAAGAAACAATTTCGAGTTCAGTGGTGATAATAAAACTTTAATAGCACTTCCGGTTTCACCGAAAGTGACTTCAATTTTAAAATTTTAAATGGAACACCCTATATATATATATATATATTTTTTTTTTCGGGTACAGAATCTCATTTTACATACAAATCAATTGTTAAAAAAATACTAGTGTCATAAATCAGTTTTAACAAAATTGATAAGGATTAAAAATTAAAACAAAAATTGACGGAAATATTGAAAGCTATTTACAATTTTGAAAACTTGTAAAGGATATACTAAAAAAGACTGTTATTCCTTACTTCACTTTTTATTTGTATCGTTAGATGTACATTTTGAGACACAAAGTGCTCATTATCAAACAGTTTGTTATTGATAATAAGCACTTTGTGTCTCGAAATGTACATCTAACGATACAAATAAAAAGTGAAGTAAGAAATAAGTCTTTTTTAGTGTAATAATCACTTCACGTAAACTCAAAAACATACAGTTATTGCAAAGGATAGTTAAAATTAAAAAAAAATAAATATCAAAAATCAACCAAAAGCTGAACTTTTATAAAATCAAGGTTTGTTTTTTTTTAAATAAACAAATTGTGTTCCGATATCTGAAAAAAAAACGAAATTCGATCGTTGGAAATGAAATTACAGACGTTCAAAGTTGATTAAATTATTTTTAACTTAATTGTGATGATTGTAACAAAATCAATGTTTTTTTACTTTCCCCCGTATGTAATACAAAGGGAAAGTATTGTTTTCGTGAAAATTTTCGAATCAAAAATTTTAGCGGAAATATCCGTTTTAAGGTCCCCTGAGTCGAATAAGACCATATTTGAAAAATGTCTGTCTGTCTGTGTGTCTGTCTGTGTGTCTGTGTGCGCCGCTAAAGATATCGAGATGAAACTTGAAACTTAAGCTTTTTGTTACAATCGGAAGAACTGAAAAGCTTTTGGTGAAAATCGGAAAACCGGAAGTGGTATTTTACTCTAGGCGTTTTTCAGTTTTTTCAGATTCTTTCAATAAATGTTCATCAAACAAAAATTCTTTCAAATAAAAGTTGTAGATAATAACAAAATGAAGATGTATTGTTTACTTACTTTTTGTCATAGCACTCTTAGTTTTTGAGATATTACAAAAGTTGTGTGTTTTAGCTAGTTATTGGTGTGTGACAGTGTATGTGTCGATAAAATTGAAAAATGTTTTAAATAAAAGTTGTAGGAAATAAAAAACTAAAGATTTTTTGTGGACTCACTTTTTGTTATAGCACTCTTAGTTTTTGAGATATTTAATAAATAGAGTTTTTTATCTAGTCATTGATTTGTGTCAGTGTGTGTTTTGATACAATTGGAAAATGTTTCAAATAAAAGTTGTAGGTAATAAAATATTAAAGATTTTTTGTATCTTCACTTTTTGTCATAGCACTCTTAGTTTTTGAGATATTCAATAAATAGTGTTTTTTATCTAGTCATTGGTTTGTGTCAGTATGCGTTAATCCAATTGAAAAATGTTTCAAATAAAAGTTGTAGTTATCAAAAAGTTGGAAGACATTTTGAAAATAATAATGCTACAAATATTTTAAAAGTGATTTAATACGCAATTTACGGGGGAAAGTACTATGATGGACACCACCATTTTTTTAATTTAATTATAAAAAAATCAATCAATCGGCGGATCGTTATTTCAGATGTGAGCAGATTTATTTTTGTTTTTTGCATTGGAAAATAAAGAATGGTTATTTTTAAGTAATTTCTGTGAGTTTTAAATAATTTCATAAATGAACAAACTATTGGTGAATTTTTAAAGAAAAGTAGACGAATCGGAAAATAATCAATCATTTAAAAAAAATCAACTTAATCATCTTGTAATTTAAACTGTCGGCAGAATTGTTTATTTTTTCGTGCTGGAAAATCAAAAATGGTAATTTCTAAGCGAAGTCCGTAAGTTTTAAATAGGAAATAAAGTATCAAAACAGCCTTGAAAATTGATAGTAAAATGCCTGAAGCTTTTTTGTTTTAATTTTCATGATTTTCGTTATTGTGATATTGACAAAAAAAAAAACAACTTTTACGTATTTCGGCATACATTTTATTAAAGTTTCAATAAACAATTCTGCGTCATAATATGTACAAAAATGCAGGATGTTTCAGTAAAAACAACCGAGATTTAATGGTTTGAAGTTGGAATTTCGAAACCCCTTTATTATTTTCACTAATTTTATTTTAATGAAAATATCTCGAAAACGAACATAGATAGTCATAGGGAGTGCCAGTACAGACCAATGCAGAGTTGAATTTTGCGTCGGAATATGTACGAATATACAGGGTGTTCCATTCACAAAAATCGAGATTCAACAGTTTAAAGTTGTCGAAAATGCAAAATGAAATTTTCAACATGCTTTATTTTATATTCCAAAAAAAATCACCCATCTCGTTTGGGTATTAGCTTTTCACAGCCAACATTGCGTCGTTTTGATTTTATTTTGTTCGGAGATGCGAATTTTTGAAGTGAATCACGAAAACGCTCTGCAGCATCATTAACAAAATTTAAAATATCTCTAAAACGATTAAATTTAGAGGTTGTTACTCAATGATTTTTTTCGTACTACTTCATGCAGAATCCAAATACGCAATAAAAAATACAGCGTTCTATTTAAAATAAGGAAGTTGGCGTCGACTTCCGGTACAACTGGAAGTCGCATAAGCACACTCGATTACGCAAATGCTGAAAATCTTATTTTAATACATTAATTATAACTCCGTATGTTTCTGTTGTGCGATTTTGGTAGGACACCCTGTGTAGTTTAACAATAGTTGTTAATAACATAAAAATCTGGTATCGAAATAAAATATATAATTTTCAAGCGAAAACATTCAAATGCAGGTACATTAATAAGAAAGCCGACCTATGTTCCTTCTATCAAAATCTATGCGACGTTGAATGGTGTGAGTTGTACAAATGCACCACGGTGGATGAGTCATGCCAAATATTTTATAGTAAACTTTATGAAATCATGAATAAATGGATACCTAAAATAAGAACGAAGAAAAAAATGCGCTATTCTGTATTCTTTAATAATAATATTATAAAGCAAATTCGTCTGAAGAACCGACGGCTGAAAGCATACCGTCTTCACAAAACCGACTCGGCTAAGTGTGCATTTAGAAGAGCAGATCAAAGATGCATATTATCAATTTATTAAAGATTCCGAAAAGCGCTTATCTACTGATCCTACAAAATGTTGGGACTTCGTTAATGACCGAAGAAACCAGGACAGGATTCTGTCAGAGATGACATGGCAAGGCCAACATTTGGATAACGGGTCAAAAATTGTGGATGCATTTGCTGACTACTTCAGCCAGAATCATACTCATGGACCAGGACTTCAGGGCAACTCATCAACGAATACTTATATGGGACAAGTCAGTGTAACAGAAGACATTGTTACTGTGGAACTGAAAAGATGTAAAGCTAAATTACCAATGTGCGTCGACAACATCCCAGAGTTCATTGTAAAGGACACTGCTTTTGTATTAGCAAAGCCTATCACGCATATTTGTAATACCATCTTTGGCACTGGCAACTTACAGACATGTTGGAAGTATGTGAGAGTAATACCAGTACACAAAAAAGGTGATAAGTCGGATATACTAAACTATAGACCGATTTCACGACTATGTAATTTTTGTCAAGTATTTGAACGCTTATTAAGCAATTACATTTATAGCTCAATTAAATCCGAATTATCACCTCAACAACACGGGTTTATACTGAAGCGTTCAACTTTGACTAATCTAATCGGCATTACTCAGCATATTTCCTCGAGCATGGATGGAAGGGGACAAACTGATGTCCTTTACACAGACCTATCTAAGGCTTTTGATCGAATGCCTCATGATATACTGATAAAAAAAATGTGGGCTTTTGAATTTCCCAATTGCATAATAAATATTATAAGTTCATATCTTACAAACAGAATACAACATATCGAACTAAATGGATATAAATCTCAGATCTACATTACTAAAAGTGGTGTGCCCCAAGGATCTAATTTGGGACCCCTTCTATTTTGTATATTTATAGATGATGTTGTCAAAGTGGTTGATTGTGATTATATTCACTATGCACAGCTGATCTACCAGCACTGGAGTCACAGGAACCTTTGCAGACGATACAGAAGCTCTAGCAGCCCGGTGGTTGCCACAAAAAAACTCCAAGAAAATCTCAAATGGTTAAATGACTGGCGTATGCAGGCCAACATATCCAAATCTATTCAAGAAACCTTCACCACGAGAAGCGCAACATGCCCTCCTGCCCTATTGATGGAAAAACACTGACTCAAGCTTCGGAAACTAAATATCTTGGAATATACTTGGATCGAAAACTTACATGGCGAAAACACATCTACAATAAACAATTAGCCCTTATTCTCCAATTTCGTAAGATGCACTGGATGATTAACAGAAACACACAACTATCGCTTGAAAATACATTACTTTTTTATAATAATATCCTGAAGCCTATATGGTCCTACGGCCTTCAACTTTGGGGCTCGGCAGCAAATTCTAACATCAATATTATACAAAGATTCCAGTCCAAGGTTCTGCGAACAATTACAAAAGCTCCATGGTATGTGACCTACAAAATTCTACACTGAGACCTTAGTATTCCCACGGTCCAAGAGGAAATAAAAAACTACAACCAAAACCTACAGCTATCATCTGAAATCCCATTCAAACATGCTGGCTACCAAACTCCTGGAAAGCTTACTATCAAGAAGAAGACTGAAGAGGAAAACCCCTGCAGATCTGATGTAGTTACAAATTTAAAAATAAACAAGAATTCGGATGGATCACTGGATTTACACCGAGCAAGACTACTATTACTCACTTAATCTAATACTGAATGTTTTTGGATAGATTGTATTGCTAATTATAATATTAAAAAAAAGTAACTGAGATCCCCATACATTCTGTCGAAGTACGGACACCCTGTATAGGTAAAGAAAAAAAACGATGGTCTAGTTTATATTCATCAGTGTTTTATGCAAGTAGTTCAGGTCAGTATCCAGTGGAGGTCACTATTGGTGCTGACATTATTGATATCAGCGATATCTCGAACGAAGACATTATTGATGCTGCAAAACACGTCAGCAATAATTTAACTTCGGGTAATGACAATGTTCCATTTTGGTAAAAGATTGTGCAAGTGCACTAGTTGCACCTTTAAAGCATATTTTCAGTGTCATTTTACAAACATCAACATTCCCTACTCAATGGAAAGCAACTCGTATCACCCCAGTCTTTAAATCAGGAGATAAATTTGATATTTCGAACTACCGACCTATTTCCTTAATTAGCAACTTTGCAAAACTGTTTGAATCTATTATAGCAAGCAAAATATATGATCAAGTTGAATCACGCATATCTGACTTCCAGCATGGCTTCATGAGGAATAGATCACTGCAACAAACTTGATTAATTTTACTGAGTATGTGTCACATAGCCTTGACCAGCGTGTACATGTTGATGTGATACATACAGACTTTCGGAAAGCATTTGACTCTATTGTTCATGGTGTCCTATTGGGGAAGTTGTATACTTGGGGTTTTAGCAACCGTACTCTTGCTTTAATAAGGTCTTACCTCCTTGAGAGAACCAATCAAGTTGAATACATGATGTACAAGTCGAACAGTTAAATTTCCATTGAGCGGGGTACCTCAAGGCTCGAACCTTGGGCCGCTTCTTTTTACTTTATTTATTAATGATATTGTTTATAATATTCAGTCGCGTATTCTCATATATGCCGATGACATTAAAATCTTTAATTGTATTCGATCTTTAGACGACTGCTTAATACTACAAAATGACTTACAACAGATTTGCGCTTGGAGTATCCGAAATAAACTTGAACTCAACATTTCAAAATGTAAGGTTATGACGTTTTATAAAACAATGCAGCATATTGTGTTTCCGTACATAATAGATAGTAATATCCTAGAGTGCGTTATTGAGGTGAATGATTTGGGAGTAACGTTTGATAAGGAACTATCGTTTACGCCCCATATCAATAAAATCTGTAAGCAGGCCTTGAAGATGCTAGGTTTTGTTAGGCGTGCGACTGAATCATTCACTTCTGTATGGGCTATTCGCAAATTATTTCTATCTTATGTGAGATCGAAATTAGAGTATTGTGCCGCTGTATGGTCTCCTACGTTCAGCACGCATATAAATAAAATTGAAAGAATACAAAAAAAATTTGTAAAGTACCTTTATTTCAAGCAGTCCTCAGTATATCCGGATAGTAATGTCATAGAATACAATATGCTTTTAGAAATGTTTAATTTGCAACATCTGTCAATCAGAAGAAACATAATACTACTTAAAACTATTTACAACTTATTACATAACGAGATTAATGATCCAAATCTGCTTGAATTAATAAATATTTATGTTCCGCGTTATAATAATAGAAATGCGTTAATGTTCTTTTGTAATCGCAGTCGAACGAATTTATATTTTAATTCACCACTAAATGAAATTATGCGATTATACAACACTGTTCGCAACTCAGCCGATATTTTTGATCACAGTATTGTAAAATTTATGAGATATTATGCCTCACTTATAATCCTCGTATGTATTGTCTACTTTTGTTAATTTTACAAAACTAGTAAATTTAAACTTTAGTTAAGTGTCATGTGTTGTACATGGAAATGTTCCCTGTAATTGGATGTACTTCTGTTGAGAAATAAAAGAGTTATTATTATTATTATTATTATTATAGAATATATGAGACTTTTAGTTTGTCGATAATCATTATTGCGTGTAAACAAATACAAAATAGTCTACGACATAACCCGATTTTGTCATTGAAACTGCGGTACTACTTTATCTGGCATAAGTTCTATCCGCCCAGATTATTGGGAGGAGCCGCAGTTGTCTTTGTCTAATTCTGCGGTACAAATATTGTCAATAAACTTTGACCTATTTCTTGAATAACTTTCTTATTTATCACTTAGTGAAACATTTTGAAATAATATTAAAGGATTCACTATTTGTTTTGAGTTATGTGAAGTAATAAATCACTAATAAAACACGATTTAATTTCCTTTCTTCACTTATTTATTTTTGTTTGTTAAATGTACATTTCGAGTACCATGTACTCATTTTCAATAACTGAATGCTTTAAGACTAATTACAACTGTTTATATACGGTATAGGGATTAGTGGAATTACAACTGTTTATATACAATCCACTAATCCCTATACCGTATATAAACAGTTGTAATTAGTCTTAAAGCATTCAGTTATTGAAAATGAGTACATGGTACTCGAAATGTACATTTAACAAACAAAAATAAATAAGTGAAGAAAGGAAATTAAATCGTGTTTTATTAATATTAAAGGATATTAAAAAAAACACTTGGTTTGTTTCACTATTTGTAAAATAGTGAAACAAACCAAGTATTTTTTTAATATCCTTTAATAACTTTGACCTTTTTATAGGCTCTTAAGTGATCCTCCCCTAAGATAAGTTAATATACAGGGTGTCCGTATTTCAACGGAATGTATGGGGATCTCGGTTATTTGAGGAGATAGAGAGTTGGTTAAATAAATTGGGGCAAAAGTTGCGTAATTTAGGGCCTAATAATAATCTAAAAACAAATTTGAAATACCTTCTTTCGTTTTTCAAATATTGTCAAAAAACAGATATTTGAAATTTGGTTTTTATTTTTTTATTCAAAAACTATTGATTCCAGACGTTCACAACTTTGACATTATACAGGCACTTTTTAACGATTAATCTAGTAACATATTTTATTTTAAGATAACTATAACAATTACCCAGGGACCATATCCAACTTTTGTTTTTCTTATGAACGACATTTTGGATTTTCATATTTTTTTCTGAATTTAATTATGTATCACACTTATAGTTTATTGTACATTTTACATGTAAAATTTTATTCTTTTGTTTTTTGTAAAGAGTGCCTTGGAAACAGTTGAGTAACTTACTTATTTGACAACTCCTAGGACCCATAATTTGCTTACATATCACCCCTGAAGACGGGCATCCGACGATATAGATTTTAACAGTCATGATGTTCTTTAAACTAACAAGTGTCTTCCACTCCCAGACTAAGCATGAAGTAAAATTTCGAGTTTAGAAAAGCCCCGCGTAGAAAATTTTCACGGGGCTTTTCTAAACTCGAAATTTTACTTCATGCGCCACGCGTATAAACCACTGATTTACAGTAAAGTTAAAAATATATAATGCTTAGATGTGATGGTGATAAATATTTACCGAGATGTAGCAAAAATTACTTTTTTTGTGAATAGTTTTGGAATAATAATAATTAAAGTAAAATAAATTTAGTCTGCAACTTTTATGTGATAATTTTGAATGGTAATAATAATTGACTGCTGTTAAGATTTTATTGACTAACAGATTTGACGTCATTGTTTCTGTAGTGTTATACCGGGTGGCTAAGTAAAACACCAACAATTAAGCAATAACTCATAAACTCATACTCGGTACATTCGCTAATACAACTTAAGATCGTCTGGCGTGCTCATCCCGATTGCTCACAATTAATCCGCACACGCCGGATATCACCACAAAGTCAATAAAGCGGGCAAAATATAAATAAAAATAATTAAACACTACAGTTTCCAAGATACTCTTTGCAAAAAAGAAAATATCATAATTTAAAATATCAAATCTAAAATAAATTATGAGTGTGATATCACTGAGTTCAGAAAAAAATATTTTATTTATTTTATTTTATTTATTAAATTAACGGTATAACACCTTTTTACAAAATAATTAATTAATATATAGTATTATTATCTATGACATTAAAATAATTAAAGTATCCACGCTCAGTTGCGACGTGCACAATGAAATATAAATTAAGCTTACAAATAATAAACTGAATTATTTATAGACTAAACATACTGGTTAGTTTACGCTTTAGTTGGTAACGTTCAATATTAAAAATATCGATTCTTTCATTAGAGAGATATTCGTTACCTAGGGACATTAATCGTGACATCGAGTTTTGTACACCAAGAGATGTTTTATGTCTCTCTAGGTAAAATAGCTAATTTTGGTGAGTTCTCCTTTCAGGAACGGAAAATGATACATTATCTAATAATAAGGGCGAATCCAAAGATCCATTTATAATTCCATAAAGAGTGCATAAGTCAGCCATTTTCCGACGATTTTGAAGAGATATAATATTAAGATCCATAATAGTATCATATTCCCCTCTATCGTGTTGCACACCTAGTTTATATTCCATACATCGAAGATTTTTCTTTTTTGAACAGATTCGATAATTTTTATGTTAGTAGCCGATGATGGTGTCTAAACACAGGAACCAAATTCAAGGTGACAATGCACTAACGAACAAAAGAGTGTTTTCAAGCATTCTATGTCCAAATCTTTGCCACTCCGCCATACAAAACCCCACATTTGTAGCGCCTTATTTGTTTGTATTCTAATATGAGAGGTGAAATTTAGTTTGGTATCGAAAGTGATTCCAAGATCTTTGATTGTGTCAACACGAACAATTGCAGAATTACCAATTTTGTAGTGAAAATCTATTTTCGATCGGCGTGTAGTGGTGGACATCGAATTACACTTCTGAACGTTTAAGTACAGTTTGTTCATTAAACACCATTCGTTAAGACGTGTCAAGTCTTCCTGAATCAACTGGCAGTCAGTGATGTTATTAACAATTTTAAATAATTTCAAGTCATCAGCGTACATTAAAAACTTACAATTCTTCAGAATCGCATATACAGTAGTGGAAAAATATAGAGCAACTTTAATATATTGCTAAAATAAAATTTCTGATGTTACCTTTGGCCATAATTTGTCTGTAGATAAAAACATACGATATTTATAAATAGTTTGCTGATAAAAAATCCCCATTCTTCTTTCGTTGTTCCATTGGATATAAAAAAGAATATTTTAGAATGGAAATAAATAAAGCAACTTTTTCAATAACCTGATAAATTTGCAATGTATTTAGTTTAGTATAAGTTTAAATTCATCAGTTTAACGTATTTCACTTGTCAACATGCCCAGAATTAAACATTTATCCGCTGATATTAAAAATCGGATTGTTGATTTATACAATAGTGGTCAAAAACAGATTACCATTGCAAACATGTTTATGTTAAATAAATCTATTGTGTCGCGAATAATTAAGCAATATCGTGTAAAGGGAGATACATCCGTCAAAAAAAAATCAGGGAGACCTAGAAAAACCACTCACTTTACGGATAAACAAATTATAAAAATTGCCAAAACCGAGCCTTTTCTCGGATCTAACATGATAAAGCACCGTATATTTGAAGAACTTGGAGTAAATGTGACCTCTAGGACAGTGAGAAACAGACTACTAGAAGCTAAATTATTTGCTAGAAGACCAGCAAAAAAACCCATGTTGTCTAAGAAAAACAGACGATCCCGTTTAAGTTTTGCCAAAAACGCATCAACACTGGACTAAGAATGACTGGAAAAAGGTTATCTGGAGCGATGAATCTAAGTTTTCTTTATTTAAAAGTGATGGTATTGTGTATGTAAGACGTCCTGCCAATGAACGACTCAACCCTAAGTATACGTGTCCAACTTTAAAACATGGTGGTGGATCGGTAATGGTTTGGGGCTGTTTTTCGGGATATGGTATGGGGCCCCTTTATAAAATAGAAGGTATTATGAATCGATTTAAATATAAGGACATATTAGAGAACCAAATGGTCCCATACGCCGACGAGATTATGCCTTTAAGACATTTATTTCAACAGGACAATGATCCTAAGCATACTTCTCGGTTCGTAAAAGAATGGTCCAGAAAGGAAAACATCACTGTTATGGAATGGCCTTCACAGTCCCCAGATCTCAATCCAATTGAGAATCTGTGGGACATTTTGGATTCCAAAATCAGAGGAAAATTCTATCGCAATCACCAAGAATTGTTTGAAGCCTTGAACGAAGCATGGGTCAATATGGATACTGCGATTATTTCTAAACTGATAAAATCGATGCCAAAACGTTGTCAACATGTTATTAAGAATAACGGGTTCTTTACAAAATATTAATTAATATATTTTTTTAACTATTTGTATTTAAAAAAAACAATTTTGAAGCAAAGTTGCTCTATTTTTTTCCACCCAAAAATTATCTTTAAATATAAAAATACTTCATACAAAAAATATTTATTTTTACCCCCAAAATAAATTGCTTTTGTAGTTGTGGATTATTATAAAAAAAATATGGCTATGTCATACATTACTGATCAAAGAAATAAACGATTTTCAAAAGTTGCTCTACTTTTTTCCACTACTGTATGTCATTGATAAACACAATAAATAGTATGGGTTCACAATGGGACCCTTGCGGAACACCTGAAGTGACATTTATTGCTTTTGACTTGAAATTATTTATACGGACATATTGCACTCTGTCTGTCAAAAAAGACGACAGCCATTTAATAGTACACCAATTAAAACCAGCAACCCTTAGTTTGTCCAGCAGAAGATTACAGTCGACTCTATGAAAGGCCTTGGAGAAATCAGTGTATATTGTATCCACTTGGGAATGTGCTTCCAAGGCATTTGATAAAAACTGTTTGTATTCAAGAAGATTTGAGGTAATAGAACGGTTAGCCATAAACCCATGTTGGTTATTAATTATAATTTGACGGGAATACCATTGTAATTGACACGCCACCAATTCATCTAGAAGTTTAGGTGTTACGGACTGGATGGCTACCCCTCTATAATTATCAACAAAATTCTTTGGACCCTTTTTGTGGATGGGTATAACGTAGCTAGTTTTTCAGTTTAGTGGTACAGTGCCAGAATTGAGTGATTTAATGAATAATGAGTGAATGGGGCGACATAATGAATATATGCAATTTTGAAGGAAATAGCTAGATATACCGTCCGTCGGGTCCATGGCTATGTGATGGTTTAAGTTTTAAAATAGAGTTGAAAACTTCTTCGATGCTAACAGTTAACTTATTATCTTCGACAACTTTTTCGGAACCATTATGTGCACTAATATTATTATGGAACATTTCAGAAGGATAACCATCGTCTTTTTTAAGGTCTTTTATTGATCTCCAAAAAAACTTCGGATTCAATTTAAGAGAACAATTAACCTGTGATACGTAGTTATAATAAGATAAGATAAGCGTTTACATTGTTTTCGAATACTAGTAAAATGATAATAATCACTCTGCAGACCACTAGATTTAAATTTCGTGTGAGCTAATTTCTTTTCTTTCATCAAAGATTTTAGTTCGTTCGTCATCCAACGGGGATAAGTATTATTATTATTGGTACATACGAATTTAAAAGATATACACTCTTCCACAATAGTGTGGAGGATTGAATAAAATGCGTCCACATCGTGATTAATATCATCATTTGATAAAACGAAGTCCCAGTCAACTGCGGTTAAATGAGAGTTTATAATATCATAGTTGCCTAAGTGGAACATATATTTTTTTTCAAAAGTAGAAATAGTCTTTAAGCAAGTAAGTGAAAACATAATAGTATAAGAACGGTGATGCGCACTAGTTGACAGAAGTGAATCATCGTCAGTGGAAATTAGTTATAGTGCTAAAACATACATCTAAGAAAATACCGCGTGAATTGGGAATAGTGTTAATTTGACGTGCATTTAAAAAATTATAACAGCTAAGCAAAACATTGGTGGTAGCACAGGGGTTTATATTAGTCATATTGTCCCATTTTTGTGAGGTAAATTATAATCACCACAAACTATTAGATTGCCACAGTTATATTGTTCACATAGTTCTTCAATCTGATTACAATGAAGTTGGTATTTATCAATTGACGAAGTTGGAGGAATATAAACACCACCCACAATGTATAATATGTTATTAAGTTTTAACGAAACAAACAAGTTTTCAACAGTATTGTCAGATGAAATGAGAGAAGATGTGAAACATTTTTTAATTGCAATCAAAATCCCGCCACCTCTAATATTGCCGCTTATGGAACGTTCACATCTATAAACATTATAATTAGAAAATTGAAGTTGACTATTGGGAATATTTACGTACAGCCATGTTTCTACAAAAATTATTACATCGTGGTCTGAACTATGAACATTGATTTCTAATTCTTTTAATTTTGTTCTGACACCGCCACAGTTCTGAAAATAAATGTTTAGTTTTTTTGCAGTTGATTAGGGTTGCTAGCTTCAGTAATATGAGGTGCACCATTGCGATAAGCAATACGCAAATTAGTTTCACCTTCGCTCTTCCTTCTTTCCAATTCCATTTTGAGGTTTTTGTAGTGTTCCAGTTGTTTATTTGTGCGATCAGATTGAAATATGTGATCATCCTTTGGTGCTTTATTAGCGTTGCTTCTAAGAATGTCCTTAGCATCCTCTTGTGATTTAAATATTATTTTTAATGGCCTAGGCGTCTTGGCATTTGGCTTCTTACCCAGTCTGATGGTTTTTATTGGTTGAATCGCTATTTTGCGCGACGCAAGTATGTTGCTGACTTCCTTAAAATTGTGATCAATGCGTACGTTATTATCTGAAGAGGATGATTCAACTAAATCGAAGAGGATGCTATTGCAGGATCTGATATGCCTATCTTCTAATTCCACTAAAATGTCTTCGTGATTCTCCTTAAACCCACTTTTTATTTCGGATAATTGAGCGTCATAATCAGTGTGCCTGTTTTCGAGAACTATTAGGCCCGATTCGATGTTTTCAAATCTATTTGTGATGGACATTTTTAATTCGTTCATTTCAGTTCTAAATATATTAAATTGATCAATTATTAACTTATGCAAAGATTCACGGGCGGCTCGGCCGATGAGTCTGAGGAACATTTTTTGCAAAACCATTTAGATTTTAAAGAAATTATGTTGGAAAGTTCGGATGCGCTTATCTCAGTGCATTTACTATGAATATATTTGCAGCACACTCCGTTGCATTTGATATGTGGTGTATTAGGCTTTATCACAAATTCTGCACAGATTTACCATTTCGATTATTTAATTTAATTTACTATTAAAATAAATAATAGACAAAAAACGAATCAAATATATAATAATTATAAAGAAATTAATGCACGGGGATACAATCTTCACACACTCACGGTCCTTCGTGGTGACTAATAAATAGACGAACAGGGAACAATAGACCACGGATGGGTAACAAAAATGTAAACACAGGGAAAAACACTTAAATACAATTAAATATTCCGCGTGCGATTGACGTTGAAACCGAACAGGTGTTGTGAATTTATTCGATTAATAAATTAATTGCCGAGCGGTTGAGCCGCCGGTTTCGCCAATCGGACACGGAGGTGATCTGGGTTCGATTCCCAGCGGAGGCGAGTAATTTTTCTAACGAAAAATGCTCGTCTCCGGTTCCATGGATGTGTGTGAATGTGTTGTGACGTCCAAACAGTCGAAATATATGTTAATAGATATTATAAATCAACGTTAGTGGCTGAATGGTAATACCTATGCCAAACAAACCAAAAAAAAAAAAAAATTAATTGTTGTTAATAAGATAATAATTACTTACAATTTATGTATACTAACATACAGAGTAGTCTCTACTGTTGTTCTATTTGAGAAATATGAGGCAAAGATGTAATTATTCACCAAAATATCACACAAAATAAATAAAAACGCCGGAGCTCAAATGAACGTGGAAACGATTCGACAATTGTTTGATTGATTCTTTCAAAAACCCTGTACATGAAAGCAGACTATAAGTATACCACACACAGGAACAGAAGTGGAAATAAGCCACATTGCTGCGGTGCTACGACAGAAACAACCCTCTCTTCCGTTTAATTTAAATAAAAAGAAAGAAAACTCACCCAATTCTTTCAAAAAATATGAAAATCCGAAATGATGCCCATAAGAAAAACAAAAGTTGGCTATGGTCTCCGGGTAAATGTTATAGTTATCTTAAAAAAATATTTGCTACTAGATTCCTCATTAAAAAGTGCCTATAAACTGTCAAAGTTCTAAATGTCCACATTCAGTAGTTTTGAATAAAAAAATAAAAACGATTTTTCAAAAAATCAGTTTTTTTTTGATATCTCGAAAATAAAAAAAGATATTTTAAAATTGTTTTCAGATTATTGTTAGGCCCTAAAATATGCCACTTTGCCCCAATTTAACCGACTCTCTATCTCTATCAAATAACTGAGATCTCCATACATTCTGTCGAAATACGGGCACCCTGTACATGAAAGCAGACTATAAGTATACCACACACAGGAACAGAAGTGGAAATAAGCCACATTGCTGCGGTGCTACGGCAGAAACAACCCTCTCTTCCGTTTAATTTAAATAAAAAGAAAGAAAACTCACCCAAATTGAGCAGCTTCTCCAAAATCTCGACGTTGCCATGTGCTGCGGCGACCATCAGCGGCGTCAGCTCCTGCTCAGGCTCCTGATAATTCGGCGACACATTCTCATTTAAAATGAGCTGAAGCAGATGCAGATAATTCTCCTCGGTTCCATTATCCAAGCACTGTGAAAGCAGTGTATCCAACTCCTCGGCGACGGATGGCTCGATCAGCGCCGATTTCAACATCGGCTGCTGCGCTTTGACCACTGCGTCTTTCGGCACCGTCGCACCGTTCCTCTCCCTGAGCGTCCGCAACTGCTTCATCTTGCCATTCTCATAGTTCGTCATCATGAGAATGTCATCGAGGAAAATCGATTGGATTTCGAAGCAGCGACCTTGCACGTTGACAACCGTCGGATTGTCGAAATATTTTAGGAAGATTTCGAGATCCATGGTTGCCGACATTATCACAACCCGTATGTGCGGGTATTTTTGTATTTGCTCTTTGATGCAGATTAACAAGAAGTCGGTGAATTTGTCCCGTTCGTGAATTTCATCGATTATAATGTGGGACACGTTTTTTAAACCGTCCTCGCCGACGATGAAACTCCTCAACAAAATCCCGTTGGTGCAATAAATCAAACTGGAGGAATGGCTGAAGTTCGATTCGAGCTTTATTTGGAATCCGACGACGTGCCCTAAACGCTCTCCGCGTTCGGCCGCCACTCTCGAAGCAACTGAAATAGTCGACAGTCTCCTCGGTTGTGTGCAAACAACTTTCACTTTCTGCTTCTTCTCGTAAGCGTCTTCTAAAATGTACTGAGGAATCTGCGTGGTTTTCCCCGAGCCCGTCTCCGCAGACACGATCACAATCGTGTTGTTTTCAATCGCCTCGAGAATCACCTCCCGTTGCTCGTAAATCGGGAGGCTCTTCCGGAATTCATGCAGGGGATTCCCCGCCGGTTTTTCCACATTAACCATAGCCACATTCAACAACCGTTTACCAGCATCCCAATCCCCCTGCATCTTCAATTTTTTATTCTTGTTGAATTTATACTTCGCCGAGGAATAATCGATTTTCATAAGTAAATCCGCCGCCGGATGTGACAGTCCTAGGTCGAAGCTCTCCAGCCCGCTGGTGTTCCGTTTTTTGAAAATGACCAGGACGCGATTGGGTTCTTTGCCGTAGCTTTTGCTCTTGAGCCCAAGCTTGAGGCACCGCTCGTGGATGTAGCGGCGCATTGTGTTGTTCAAATCCGGTGGGAACGGGTACTGGTCGCACGTGTCATCACTCATGAAGTCCCGGATGATCTGGTCGATGCGAATGCGGAAGTTTTCCGTCGCTATGCCCATCTGCTGGGGGCAATTGCGGTTGTTGCCGCCGCCCCGACGATTACTCATTTTGGACTAAAACAAAAAAAAATATACAATTAACACACTAAAAATAACAAATATTTGGTTGTGTTACTATCAGCGTTTGAAGCGATATATATCATCAGATATTTATCACGATATATATCAGGGGTGTCCAACCCCTGCGACTGCGATCGACCACAGGACCATTTTTGGTCGATTGCCTGGTTTTAATCTCCTGCTAGATTTTGTAAAAAATAATTAACTTTTTACTATGATTGGTGAAAAATTGTGTTGTTTAATCTGCTGTTCGTTTGTTGCTACTCCGTTGCGTTTTTATTGCATCTTCAACTTCACCGTTCCGTATGGTATTCTAAATTTATTTGAGCAAAGAAGAAATTTTGACAACAATACCATTGCATGGAAGAACGGTAGACTCTATTTTTGCTGCGTTCAATACTTTTACCTACGCCCTATCTAGTAACGGCATCATACCACACTGTTATCTTGGCAAGTATGATTGACATTACGTACACATGCACGTAATAGCTTCGACAAGTACATTACGTGCTGACAGCTGATTGCTTACCGTACAACCAAATGACATTTCTTTGATGTACAGGGAGTGTTTTCCACTCCCAGACTAAGCATGAAGTAAAATTTCGAGTTTAGAAAAGCCCCGTGAAATTTTCTGGGCTTTACTAAACTCGAAATTTTACTTCATGCGCCACGCGTATAAAATACTAAAATATTGTAAACTCTATGTATATTTAAACCTCATTTGAAATCAGTGTTTTATACGCGTGGCGCATGAAGTAAAATTTCGAGTTTAGAAAAGCCCAGAAAATTTGTCTCGGGTCGCTGCGCGACCCTCGACAAATTTTCACGGGGCTTTTCTAAACTCGAAATTTTACTTCATGCTTTGTCTGGGAGTGGAAAACACTCGTTTAACGCTTCAAATTAAAATCTTTTAAAAAACAACGAATGTCTGTAAATGTACAGCTTTATTCCTTGTATATTGATCAAGTAGTAATTTAGTTTTCATCATTATCATGGTACTATTAAAAATTATAACAATAAATAAGTTGTTATTTCATGCTCATTGCTAATTTTTTTAGGGCGTAGGTAAAGTATCGTACGTTTCTCGAGTGGTATGGCAATTACATACTCGCGGAATACTGCACTCGCCGCTGCGCGGCTCGTGCGCAACATGTCCGCTCATATGTAATATGCCGCATACCACTCTCGTTACGTAATATACTATTACCTGCAACCACATAAGAAAACAGTGTTTTCTTAACCACCTTACTGATCTAGAAAACACTGTCATAATCACGCGTTTGTTGTAACAAAAAAATGACAAATGTAGTTTTGAAAAGTCATCGTACAAGTGCGACACGTTATTCAGGTAATGTCCGATTCAAGCGACTGTGAATTAATTAACGTCAGCAACTATTTTTGCGAACGCCGGTGGTGACTTACTCCAACTAAAACAACACGGCGGATGGCAGTCCTCAAAGGTAGCTGAGTCTTACGTATATGAATCTATAAGCAGTAAAATTGCAATTTCAAAAAAAAATTGTGCAGCTATTGATCCCATTCTGCTTAGTGACGATCAACCTTTCACTTCACATGGCCCTAGAAGAACAGCTGCACAAACTCCTGAAATTGCAAGCAACAGAGAAAACTATGAAAACGAACACATGGAAACAGCTATTGAGCCTGCGGTAATTTGTGATAAATAACCTTACATTTCACAAGCACCTGAAGTCAGAAGCAATGCAGAAAGCAATGAAAACCAACATATTGCAGTTAATACACAAAACTCAATGCGAAATGATAGCTTTTCTTTTAACAACTGTTCTGTAGTTATAAATAATCATTATCATTATAATAACTAGTTTGCACAAAATAATATGAAAATAGATAAAAATAAAACTTTTTGCCAGTTGCTACTTAAATCTACATTACTATATTTGGTAATCTAAGATATTCTTGTTTGAGTTACGTGAAGGTTAGTTTAATGGTAATTAGTTAAGTTATTCCTTTATTCCTTTTACTTCACTTTTTTATTTTTTATTTTAATTTAATTGAAATGCACAAAAATAGGAATAACCTTCTAAATTTAGATTTAAGTCCTTTAAACAACCCACTTTTAAATTTAATTCCTTAAACTAGCCTGCCTTTATCCGATTTCAAATAAATCGCACTTGGTTGTGAAAATAGTTGTATTTCTATTTTTATTTATTTACGAAAATGTCAATTAGTTTTTTCTATTGAAATGTACATATAGAATTAAAATAAAAAATAAAAAAGTGAAGTAAAAGGAATAAAGGAATAACTTAACTAATTACTATATTTGGTGTTCGCATGAAAACTATATAGGTGGTTGCAGGTAAAACTATGTACAATACGCGTGTGGTAGGCATATTACGTGCTCGTGGAGTTAACACACTCGCCGCTGCGCGGCTCGTGTTTAACTCTACACTCGCACGTAATATGCTGTTTACCACACTTGTAATGTAATATACTATTACTAAGCAGTGTTTCTATTACTACTAATAGTGTTTCTACGATAATAGGCCCTAATTTAGGCTTAATATCATTCTATGAAAAAGATAAATATCCTGGTTTTTTAACGTATTATTGTATCATTTAACAACTGATGCTGTGTAAGAAAAGATTAAACACAACAGATGTCATTAATAAACAAAAAAATCATTGCAACGACGATTATTTATTTACTCAAAGCCCAACAGACTCGAAGTCCTATTAGAGGGAGGTTACAATCAGGTTAAAGAAAACGTTTTTTTTTTTCATTTAAATTAAAACAAACAGTTTTTTTTTAATAAAACGTGTTATTTTCATTAAAACAGCTTTTAAAACATTAACAATTAAAAACATGTTTAAAACAGAACATACAGGGCATTTTTCTTTTGAGTATACATATCCCGATAATTACAGCGTTTTTTTAAATTTGCGGGAATTCGTTGTCTAAAAGCGTTTAATTTGACGCTTTTAACGAGTGTTTTTCACTCCCAGACTAAGCATGAAGTAAAATTTCGAGTTTAGAAAAGCCTAAGAATTTGGATTGGCCGCGTAGCGAAGCGGAGCGGCTAATCCAAATTAGGCTTTTCTAAACTCGAAATTTTACTTCATGCGCCACGCTTAAAAGCACTGATTTACAGTGAAGTTCAAAAAACACACACATACAACAACGATTATAGGTAACCTAATATACGTTAGAGTTATCGGGTTGTCTATAATCACTGTTTTAAACAATTTGTTCACAACAGAATTTGACTCACGTTTTATTCACATTTACATATTAGATTGCTAAAACCGTATATTTTAAACTTTGTGATATTTCAGTGTTTTATACGTGTGGCGCATGAAGTAAAATTTCGAGTTTAGAAAAGCCTAATTTGGATTGGCCGCTCCGCTTCGCTACGCGGCCAATCCAAATTTTCAGGCTTTTCTAAACTCGAAATTTTACTTCATGCTTAGTCTGGGACTGAAAAACCCTCGTGTAAAAATTCAAATTCAAATCTTTTAAAAAAACAACGAATGTCGTAAAATTAACAGTGTATGAATATGTACAAGGTGAGTCACTAAGCGGAAATCGGTCTATAGTGGGATGCACTTATCTCAGTGCATTTACTATGAATATATTTGCAGCACACTCCGTTGCATTTGATATGTGGTGTATTAGGAGTGACCGCTTTATCACAAATTCTTTGGAATTTGGATTGGCCGCGTAGCGAAGCGGAGCGGCTAATCCAAATCAGGCTTTTCTAAACTCGAAATTTTACTTCATGCGCCACGCTTAAAAGCACTGATTTACAGTGAAGTTCAAAAAACACACACATACAACAACGATTATAGGTAACCTAATATACGTTAGAGTTATCGGGTTGTCTATAATCACTGTTTTAAACAATTTGTTCACAACAGAATTTGACTCACGTTTTATTCACATTTACATATTAGATTGCTAAAACCGTATATTTTAAACTTTGTGATATTTCAGTGTTTTATACGTGTGGCGCATGAAGTAAAATTTCGAGTTTAGAAAAGCCTAATTTGGATTGGCCGCTCCGCTTCGCTACGCGACCAATCCAAATTTTCAGGCTTTTCTAAACTCGAAATTTTACTTCATGCTTAGTCTGGGACTGAAAAACCCTCGTCTAAAAATTCAAATTCAAATCTTTTAAAAAAACAACGAATGTCGTAAAATTAACAGTGTATGAATATGTACAAGGTGAGTCACTAGGCGGAAATCGGTCTATAGTGGGCGTATCGTTGAAAATAGCAAAAAAAGTTTCAAATAAAAGTTGTTTAGAATCAAGTTTTTCATAACCCAAAATTATTGCTAAATATGGCGGCCTTGCGGTTATACCGGAAGTAAACACCAACTTCCTTATTTTAAATAGAACACGCTATATATTTTTACATTTTTGGATTGCTCGTAAAAATAAACATGAGTTTATTCACAGAACATTGGGTCTCAGTTGAACCGTTTTCGAGTTATTTCATTTTTTTTTTGATAAATTTGACGATTTCAGAGCTCGACGCCATTAACAATATCTTCAAAACGAAATAAGTCAGAGTTGTCCGACTTATTTTTATCTGGATTCGGGAAGAAATGTACTATTTGTTTAAGTTTTTGCCATTAGTCAGATTTTTTAAATTGAACCGAGTCCGTCGACGGTATTCTTCAGTACTTCAAACATGCATAACTTCATTTTTTAAATGGAACCATCCAGTGCCGTGGCAAGCTAGTTTGGCGCCTGGTGCCAACATTTTAAATGACGCCTTTTGTTTCCTTTTTACTTTCTACGTATGTAATACAAAAGAAGAGTATTGTTTTTACGAAAATTTGCAATAGAAAAATGTAGTCGCAATCAGGAGCGGATTTGATATTGACATTTTACATTGACTAATCTAATGTTTGTCAACTGGCGCCAATGACGGCTGACTCCGACGTGTGTCCGAACGTCTCGATAAACGTCTAAAGTGGCACACCAAATGTCAAAAGTGAGACGTAAACTGTCAAAACTTACATCAAAAACAGATAAATTGTAGTAAAATGTCATTACTGACACATTGTGTTAAAAAGGTGAGATCATTTGATGCAAAAAAGTTTCAGAAATGTCGAAACTATCCAAATAGGAAAAATGTGAAATATGTTGAAAATCATCGAAACACTTTAAGACATTTATTTATTAACTACTATTTGTAATTTTTCGATATTTCTACTCGCTTGTCGTAAAATCGTATTCTCAATTGTCTTTGGTCATTATGCAATCAAGATTCTTTAATCGAGTGCCTGATATTAAAGCACTCATAAACAATTTTTCTTTTTTTCAGAACTGTCAAATATCTCAATTGGATTAGATTAGACATCTTATAATTAGGTTAGACGACAGTCACTGATGTTAGTTTAGGTTAGATGACACCCTTATCGTAAAACTCAATCGAAAAATTTTTAACCTAACTTTACATTATTAGTTTCTGTCGGTTTACATATTTTTTATTTGTGCTTTGCATGTGTGGTTCTTTCGTTTATTCTGTGTACCCTTCGATCGTCTCCACTGTCACTTTGTCATGTAAGATATATTAACTCAAACGTGAATATTTACCAAATAAACGAAAAATTATGTAAAAATGAAAACTTGAACACTAATATCGATAAGAACCGCCAAACAAATGAAAAAGCATAAGGACAGAAATGATAAAGTAGTTTGACAAAAGACTGTTGACATGTTGATATTATCGACAAGAATTGCCAAATAAATAAAATAAGAAATGATAAACTAGTAAAACATTTAGAAAAGACAGTTGTTAAAGTGATTTTATGTTGAAATAACAATAGACAGTGTCTGTTGCTTTTTGCCATTTTACGCCCCTTTTGACTATGACAGCCAACATACTGCTGTATTGTCAATAACAAAGATAACTGCCATTTTCTACGTTTTTAAAAGTTGAATAAAAAACGCCTCTGTCATTATTGATGGTACTTCACTGTGTGCCGTAGATTAAGAATCCGCAAATTGCTCTAACCTCGAAAATAACCGTGTTACGCTGCTCAACTGTCTATATGTATTACTTCACATCTGTTTTGTCAATCGAAATCGATCCCTTTGCGAATTTTAACCTAATTTGACGAACCTGCTTTAATCTCGAAAGCTGTCTAATTTTATTACATCACGTTAGTTTTGACAATCGCAAACGATTCCCTGGCGAATTCTAGCCTAGTTTAACGTGTCTCACTCATCACTTTTTCTCTCTGTTCAAAATTCCGACTTCTTGATTTTTTTCCACTCTTTCGAAATTCTGCAAAAAAACACTATACTATACTGACTGTCATTTCACTATGTAAACTAGGATTACATTAACTATTTTGACTATCATTTAGTAAACATTGTGACAGCTATGTCATAAAAGTTATAAATTTTAGACGTTAGAAACGTCGAAAGTAGGTACCTGTAGAAAGTGATGACATGTCAAAAGTTGGGTTAGATTAGTTGTCCCATTGTCAATTTAAGTTAGGTAAGATGTCACTTTGTAAGCGAACTTTGTAAGCGACTTACTGCGACTGTCACCATAGTCACAAATGTTTTTTGTTAGTACTAGAAAATGGTAGCAATAATCGACTCACAGTAGATTCAGACCATTTTTGAACAATCTGTCAGTCCGATTCATCAAAAACTAGTAAGGGGCGGGCAATATCGAGTATGTCAAGGATCGAGCTGAATGATCAAGCAGTTGAAGTATCGAACAGATAGAGCAAAAAATTAAGCCGCAGGAAATAGTCTACAAAAAATTCTACCGCCCCCTTTTACTGGCGCCTGGTGCGGTCGCACCGCTCGCACCCCCCTTGCCACGGCACTGGAACCATCTATCTTGTGACACTTTATCTGATGCGAAATTAAATTTGTTGCCATATCCTTCCAACAGTTTTTGAGAAATTTGCGATTTTGTAAAAATGTTAATACATTTCGTATTATTGCGTTAGCCCTGGATACTGATGAAGTTTGGTGATTTTGTTTTGACTCGCTAGTCCGACAAATGTCAGTTTATTTTACATTTTCGATAATTTTCTAAAATTTCGACATCTTTTGCAAATTTCCAAGATGTACAATTTGACGCCTTTTATGATAAATTTCATAGATTATTGTTGATTTTCAAATTCTATTACGTTTTATATGAATTTTCAAAATTTTGATTTTTAAAATATTGACGCTTTTCGTGAATTTACAAGATTTTTATAAAAATTAATGGCCTATTTTCACTTAAAAAAATCGTAGTTTGTTTTTTTATTGTTAATAAATTCGATAACGCTTTTCGTGAATTTACAAGATTTTTATAAAAATCAATGGCCAATTTTTAAAAGCACTGATTTACAGTGAAGTTCAAAAAACACACACATACAACAACGATTATAGGTAACCTAATATACGTTAGAGTTATCGGGTTGTCTATAATCACTGTTTTAAACAATTTGTTCAGCGCAGAATTTGACTCACGCTTTATTCACATCTACATATTAGATTGCTAAAACCGTATATTTTGAACTTTGTGATATTTCAGTGTTTTATACGTGTGGCGCATGAAGTAAAATTTCGAGTTTAGAAAAGCCTAATTTGGATTGGCCGCTCCGCTTCGCTACGCGGCCAATCCAAATTTTCAGGCTTTTCTAAACTCGAAATTTTACTTCATGCTTAGTCTGGGACTGAAAAACCCTCGTCTAAAAATTCAAATTCAAATCGTAGTTTGTTTTTTTATTGCTAATAAATTCGATAGCTTTTTTAATATTTAACATTTCACGACTTTTCTTAATATCGCATTTTTTTGTATAAAACAGAAAAACACAAAATAAGCTATTCACAATTATCGAACGAGTGTCTTCCACTCCCAGACTAAGTATGAAGTAAAATTTCGAGTTGAGGAAAGCCCAAAGAATTTGGATTTGGAAGCGCAGCGTCCAAATCCAAATTCTGGCTTTTCTCAACTCGAAATTTTACTTCATGCGCCCCGCGTATAAAAACACTAATTTTTCTGAAGTTTAAAAGATTCTTCTCATTTTGTAAAAAATTATATAATTATTATTTTCACTTATTGTTTGTTGTGACATTTCCAGTGACATAATTAAAATATAAACAATCAAAATGAGGGTTATGAAACATTATATAATAAAAATAACTATAAAAAGGCGCTACCAACCTATTTTCATTACCTTAAAGTCGACTTTTACTAAAGTCAAATTAGTAATTGATTATAAAACGCATCAATATTTAAAGTCGACTTTAACTTAAAGTCGACTTTTGTTAAAGTCACTTTAACCCAATTATTATGAAACCGGCTGTAATTCACATATTTGTTATCTTGGCTTTGATGGAAAAACCCTTGAACAGGTCCATTTTTGTTTTTTAATGCGACTGTAAAGAGAATTAAGAGCTCTTCAAAAGTTGCCAAATCAAAAAAAAAAATACCCATGACGTCAAACACTAGTATTTTTAAGCGCGCAGTAAACGGCGCATTAAAGAACAAAAATCGATCTGTTTCAGGTTTTCTTTTTATCAAACTATAACAGAAATATGAATTATATTCCAGACTTTATATACACCCTGTATATAAATATTTATAAACTACGATATAAACTTGCGTGCATAGAAATCGGCCCACTGTTAACTTTTGACTTTAACTAGTTTTTTTTTAGAAACTATTCATCAGATCAAAAAAAAATATGCTGCTTGAAAGACAATTTAATTTGCTTTAATATTAGTTAAAATTTATCAAGAGTGCTTATCGTTTCAACCGGTAAAAAAAATGAAACGTATTTATGTGGTGATTATAACGAGAATAACAAACTTGTGAAAGATTGAAATTATTGCCTTTGCAATTGAAATTTGGACAATATTCGTTTTTCATAATTTGATTAGTTTTCAAGTGTGTTAGTGAAATGCCTACTGCACCGGAAAAAGCCGCCCAAGTAATTGCCTTAATCGACAATGGACTTAGCCAGCGAGCAGTTGCTCAACAACTCAATATGACACGCGCAGCGGCTCGAAGAGTGACTCAACGATATGGGGAGACTGGATCCTTTCATAGGCGACCGGGAACAGGCAGAAAGCGATTTACAACGTGTCAACAACATTAAGAAATCGTCACCTTAATGCGGTGCAAGTGCAACAACAGCTCCGTGAAACGCGAGGAGTGGCTATTAGTCAGTGGACAGTAAGACGGAGACTGCAGGAAAGTAACCTGACCCCTAAAACACCTGCGATTTGTCCAAAACTTACCCCAGCTCATCGTCAAGCACGCCTGCGTTTTGCACGGGATCATCTGAATTGGACAGTGGAACAGTGGGGGTCTGTTCTGTTCTCAGATGACACTAGGATATGCCTCTATGGTAGCGACCGAAGAATAAAAGTGTACCGGAGACCAAGAGAGCGCTTTGCAGAATGCTGCATTGAAGAACGGATTGCTTATGGAGGTGGTTCCTGCATGATCTGGGGTGCAATTTCTATGGGAGCACGAACTGACCCTGCTTTCATCCGCAGGGGCTACCGTGGTCACGAGAGAGGAGGTTTAACGGGTGCTAGGTACATCGAGGAGATTTTAGCAGTCCATGCGGTACCTTATGTCGACTACATTGGAGATGAATTCCTTTTTATGCATGATAATGCGAGGCCGCACACCGCAAGAATCGTGAAAGATTACATTTCAGAAGTCGGTTTTCGGGTTATGGAGTGGCCATCATGCAGTCCCGACCTAAACCCGATTGAACATTTATGGGATGAGCTAAAACGAAGAATTCGAGCTAGACTTCGTGCCCCAACTTCGATCCCAGAGCTTATTGTTGCAGTAGAAGCAGAGTGGCTTAACATCCCACAAGAAACAATAGCGAACTTGATTCGATCTATGCCCAATCGTATGAGAGATGTTATTAGTGCAAGAGGGGGTCATACCCATTATTAAAAATTAAGTGTTAATTTAGATAAGTGTTAATAACAATATTCATTTTTGCAATAAAAAAAGTTAATTTGTTTCATGTATTAATTTCACTATGTTAAGCCAACATACAATTTAATAAATTTCTCATATTAAAGCATATTAAATTGTCTTTCAAGCAGCTTATTTTTTTTTTGATCTGATAAATAGTTTCTAAAAAAAAACTAGTTAAAGTCAAAAGTTAACAGTGGGCCGATTTCTAACCACGCAAGTTTATATCATGGATATTTATGGAATGCAAAAAACGATTTTTTTGCAAATCGCCAAGTATTCCTCTGTATCTTGAATGTTCCCAGTTGCAGTTTTCTTTAATTAATTGAAAAATGACTAACATTTAATGCAATAACAGTGGCACTCAACAATACGAATGAGTTGGACCATAGAGTAAGGAGTAAGAGGCGCCACGGGTGGAACGCCTCGAGCCAACCTGAGGTTCGGTCGACCAGAGAGTCATCTGTGTGCACTTGTTCAAACGAGAACAATACAGAAAGTAAATTTATTGATGTATTTATTTGAAATTGAAACGGTAACAAATATAAAAACAAATGATTTTTGAGAAAACAGAGATCTTGTCTTGGCTTTAAGTGCGTTTATCGATCCGACTTAGCTTTTTTAACTCATATCTGTTGATGCCTGACATATTTATGTTTCCACATTTGGCTACCCCTGACGTTGCATATTAAACGTTTCAAAAAATTGCCGCTGTGGGTGCTTCAGTATGGATGCATACGGCTCACCCCACTTCATGACGAGCGATGGACGTGGCGCATCTACTAATATTATTAAACTATGTTAGGACATAAAAAAAAGTCGGACAATGAATTAGCTGGTTGGATTCCTCGTACTGTACATTCTCTGAATCTCACCACCAAAAGTGGAGCAGAATGTTCTGTATCGGCAATACGTTTTTCAACTTTTTGAAAAAACTTTACGTATTATTTACAAGTTCCACCAGTCGTTACCAGAAACTGATAGAACAAATGCAAACATCTCAATTCAATGCAGAAAAATGCCACATAAACTGTTTTGTCTCTTGACATTTTCTCCTAAAATTGTTAGTTTGATCACAAACTGCATTTGACATAATTCAGAGATTGGTTATTATTTGTTAAGAAAAATCAAGTAGGCTGATGTTAAATGAACTTGGAGAGGAAGAGGCTTTAAACAAAAATTAAATGAAAGACCTCCCTTAATTTTTGCTGAAAACTCACCTATTCAAATATTCCGCATTAATTTCAGAACACCCTGTATATCGCCCAGAAAAGTTTTATTTAAATGACATTACAATTGCATTAAAATTTTGTATTGTAAAAATACTCAATGGCATTTAATATTATCCTTTACCATAGAGCCCGCCACTAAACTTGCCCAGGGGCCCCCATTAGTCTAAATCCGGCCCTGATCACCCGTGTTCGGTGTGCACCGATTTTGTGTAAGCTTAAAACGCTATAAAATCCTACAAGTTTCAGCATTATTTTGATGTATCACACAATGTTGTCCCGTCTCTGAACATCAATGGTGTTGGAACTAGTTACTACCCAAAACGTTGCATTTTACCCATAATAAATCACAACCTTAATCAACAATGTCAAATACCTATACAAATTATGCCCCTAATTATGTAAGCAAAATGTATGTTAATTTCTTACAAATACAATACATACCAAATCCACTTAGATTGTGAAGTTAGGGAATAGCATTAACGTTAAATTTAACATTTCACTTACAGAATGTATTGTCAAAATTAAAACTCACAATGTCGGTTGATTTTGATGCCAGTATGACATGGTGAGATTTGATTTGGCAATACATTCTGTAACACACTTATTTGACATAAGAAAAAATAGATTTAAAATTTGTCTTCAATATTGTAATGAACAGATTTGCTTGCGGTTGAGAGCAAAGCAGTGCAGAAATTGAATGCGTTTTCTGCTTACTGCGCCAGCTTCTGAACTTTTTGTATAAAAATGTGCATTCGAGCTGACTGGGGGCAAGAAAGCGACACTGGTCCAAGTAGTGAGTGCTCCATTTCCAGTGTAGTTATTTTGGTAGAGAAAATAACCCGGTTTGAAAACAAAGACAGTGGAATGACGGTACTGCCCGCGTTCGGTGCACACCGATTCTATGTAAGCCGAAAAGCAACGAGGATAATTAACATGCCCTACGGCATGTGACTTGTCCCGCATCCAGAAACAACTTTTAAAAAATCGTGGCATGCTGCCCGTGCCGTGAAACTAGTATGACCTGAGCGTTTATGTCCCTTTAAATGTTTGCTTTATTATTTATTGTTATAATTAATAATATTTGCATAATTGGAACAAAAACTTAAGCAGCGGCCTGAGGTAATATTTTTATAAAGGTGGCGATCAACGTGTTAAATTGTCAAGATCACTACAGTCCCATATAATAGAAGTTATGAATTATTGTGAAGTTCATTAACACAACAAAGCTTTTCCAAACATTCTAAAAAAACTAAGCTAAATCAACACAATGCAAATTAATAGTCACTGCAAAGAATTATAATAATATCAACTAGCTTTTACGTTGCCTTGTTTATAAAAAATTGATCAAAGGAGTCTCTTTAAATGAACATAACCTCAAAATCAACACATACAAACATTGTGTACATTAACGCTTATAGATTATAATAATAACAAATAGATACACACTGTAATGTAACACAATAATACTTACCCAGCGATTTCAATTTATCATAACCTCAAAACCAACACACAAATACAATGTAGAAAATCAAACGTCAACCGTTGCAATTTTTGATTCGATAATAAAAACGATGTAGTCGCAAATTTTCGCGCGTAAACTCACCGACTATCTGCGGAAAGTCACTGGAAAAGGAAGAGAGTTCACAGCTCGCGGCGAAAATGGTGCACGTCTAGAAAAGACCGTTACGTTTTTTACGTTTTACGTTTATTACGGCGCAGAGCAGTTTAACCGTTTCCATGGATGCCTGAAAAAGTGCTCGTTGTTGGACATCACTTCGAAAAACAAGGCACCCCGTCAACAATTTTATTGCTTTTCCAGGAAGCCATTCGCCCATTCGCCGGCCACCCAACACTTGCGTTTCTTGCGCATGCGCTTGCGAACTGAAAATGAGACGGACACAAAAAATGGAGTGCGAACGTTCAAGTGGTATATGCAATTTAACATGCACGATCATGGGCGCCCGCAGATTTTTTTTCAGGGAGGGGGCAAAATATTATAATAATATACAATAGCGTAGCCAAGGGGGGGATGAGGGGGACGTAAAATATCAAATATCGAAACAAATAGATATTATATAAAATTACGAAAATATTCGTGTACAATGCAAACAATACGTCTTAATTAAGCGTATTGTTTGCATTGTACACGAATATTTTCGTAATTTTATATATTATCCCACTGAGCAAATCCATTTAAGGGGAATATAACAGTGGTCTGAAATTTAATGTCAGGTTTATTTAAAAACTAAAGATGCTAGAAAGTTGAAATTTTGACAGCGTATATTAAGCTCAATTATCTAGTAAAATATCGATGTACTTTTTTTTTTTACAAAATGCTTTCAGAGGTATGAAAAAAATAATGTTATATTTTTCAAAATTAAAAAAAATATTCCCATATCTTGCTAGTTTATACTATAAGGAATATAATGTGAACATTTCATAAGGATGCGATAGCTCATGCCCGAGTCAGGTTAAAATAAAAATCTTAAAAAATAAGACCGTAAAATACCGCCGCCTTGCGGATCTTCTCTTAGTTGAACGCGTTGTACACTCATCTGCACAATTATTGGAGGGGCGAGCATCATGCGGCCAGCGTTTATCCCTGGGCTGGTGAACGCTGCGCGGCTTCGCGTTTGTTTTTATTTTCTTTTCTCAATCATAGTTAACAAAAACGGCTCGCGTCGTTAGCATTTATTCTCGTAAAATTAATATTTCGCAATTATAATCGATATTTTATTGTACTAGTGTTTTATTTTTATGCTTTCTGACTACTAATGGAATAAGTATTTTTTTATACTGCATGTTCACTAATATAGAAAACACGAAATGTTTCACTAATTTAAATAAAGATGTGTAATATACCTTTAATATTGGCTTTCCTAATTATTTGACAGTGTCGGTATTATTAAATTATTTTTAATGTGTTTTTAGCTGATTAATAAGCAGAAGCAATCGAATAACAATCAGTCTTGTTCAAATCATTATTTCGTCTTAAATCTTTCGTTGTTAAAACAGTTGTTAAATGCCATTAAACTTCTCGCAATAAAACTATTAAAGTAAATTGTAAAGTTTCTAGCAATCGGACCTATTTGAACCAACTGCGACTTCATCAACGAATCAATGATATCAAAACTATAAGAATAGTGAGAATAACGTCACCAATATGACGTTGTCGTAGATTAATGTTACAAATCAACTATTTTTTACTGAGCACAGGTAATATATGTTTGACGAATGTTTACAAAAATGTAGGGTTGAACTGCGTGCATATTCATTGTTAATTATTTTAGAAAAAATAGAACTATAATAATAAGAAGGTAGTTATTATAATGCATTTCAAATAACAAGCTTCTTGCTCAACAATGCACCGAACCCAATATATTTTATTTCAAATTTGGCTGATTTATGATGAGTCATATTTTGATAGTAAGTAAATAAGGAATAAATGAATTGTAATTGAATGTTATTGCAATCCTCTATTTATACACATCATCATTTTCTAAACCCTGTACTAATTATAAAAAAACAGGGCAGCTGTCCGTTTAATTTTTTTCAATCTATTATTTATTTGTTGCATTCATAAAAACTAGAATATTGGATAAAATAAAAATTGAAATTCTCCCCAAAATCTGGGGTATTTACCCAATTTGGCAGAGGCCAAATTAATACACATTATTTTCATGGCAATAGCAGTTATCAAAGATAATATTCCTATATAAAAAATATCATTGAAAATCCTATGTTCCGTTTTTTTCATATACAGAGAGTTTTATATAACACCGAACATGTTCATCTAATACAATTTTGACACCTTTATTTTTTAAGTTATGAGTAAATTGGGTTGCCTCTATGACCATTAAAAACTGTGGCCAATCAATCGCAATTAATGCCTCAACTTGTACACACAGGGAGTTTTTCTTTCAAGTATATATGTGAGAATTACACAGTATATGTCGTAAATCTTTAGATACTCGTTGTTAAAAAAAATAATTTAAAACTTGAAATGAGTGTGTTCCACTCCCAGACTAAGCATGAAGTAAAATTTCGAGTTTAGAAAAGCCTGAAAATTTGGTTTGGTCGCGTAGCGCGAAGCGCGGAGCGGCCAAACCAAATGTTCAGGCTTTTCTAAACTCGAAATTTTACTTCATGCGCCACCGGTACAAAACACTGACAAATTACGAAGTTTAAAACACACCGATAAACTTTCTATTGCATCAGTGTTTAGTACCGGTGGCGCATGAAGTAAAATTTCGAGTTTAGAAAAGCCTGAAAATTTGGTTTGGCCGCTCCGCGCTTCGCGCTACGCGACCAAACCAAATTTTCAGGCTTTTCTAAACTCGAAATTTTACTTCATGCTTAGCCTGGGAGTGGAAAACACTCGTTTAAAGCTTCAAATTAAATTCTTTTAATAAACCTAGCATCGGCAAATGTTCAACGTATGCTTCTGTATACTTAAAAGACAAATTCTCGTTATGAAAATGTTCGGTGTTACACAAAACTCTGTATATCCGGCATATAAATATTCACAAGGAGCTTATGAACATGAATTATTTTATTATTATATTTTTAAGAAATAATCTCTAATTTAATAAAATAAAACACATAGTTTGTTCAGCTGTCGAAACTGGAGTCTTAAAAGTAAAAATAATTAGTTATAATGACAAGAATAAGAATCATCGGTTTTGTAAATACCGAAAAATAACACAGGATCGCTTTCTAACGAATTGAAAACAATACATAGCTTGTATGTATTATCAGCGTGTTTAAATAATACGAATCGACACTTTCCTTAGATCCAACTTTTTTATACGCTTTTTTTCGTCTATTACACGCGATGCGAGACCCTATCCGTTCATGCCAAGCAGCAATGCACAAATGCACAGTGAACTGCCGCTTTTCTCTCTGACTGTATTCGCCCCACTTGTGCTGTAAATTTGGCATCGGATGAACTACTCTAAACTATGTGGGTCTTTCCAACACGATCGGCGTGTTACACTGCGATAATCCCCTTAAGTAATGTTTCATCAACACTAAAACAACGATTAATGTTGCTACAATGTTGATATAACGTTATTTGTTTGTTTTTTGCTCAGTGGGATATTTACAATGCACAAACTATAAAAAACGTAAGCTTATTTTCTCGAATTGAAATAGTTTTGAATTTGAATTATTCTTGTTTGAAATAGATATTTTTTTATTTCATTATTGCAATTCTTACAGTTATAAAAATAAAACGAAATGAAAAAAAATGATGAAAATTCCACAGGAGTCGATAAATGTAGTAAAATTTATTATAGTTAATGCTTATTGCGCTACACTCTTAAGGGGATTATTGCAGTGTAACACGTCGATCGTGTTGGAAAGACCCACATAGTTTAGAGTAGCTCATCCGATGCCAAATTTACAGCACAAGTGGGGCGAATACAGTTAGAGAGAAAAGCGGCAGTTCGCTGTGCATTTGTGCATTGCTCCTTGGCATGAACGGATGGGGTCTCGCGTCGCGTGGAATAGACGAAATAAAAAGCGTATAAAAAAGACGGATCGAAGGAAAGTGTCGATTCGTATTATTTAAACACGCTGATATTACATACAAGCTATGTATTGTTTTCAATTCGTTAGAAAGCGTTATCAGATCCTGTGTTATTTTTCGGTATTTACAAAACTGACGATTCTTATTCTTGTCATTATAACACATTATTTTTACTTTTAAGGCTCCAGTTTCGACAGCCTAACAAACTATGTGTTTTATTTTATTAAATTATATATTATTTCTTCAAAATATAATAATAAAATAATTCATGTTCATAAGCTCATTGTGAATATTTATATGCCGGACATATATGAAAAAAACGGAACATAGGATTTTCAATGATATTTTTTAAATGGGAATATTATCTTCCCTAACTGCTATTGCCATGAAAATAATGTGTATTAATTTGGCCTCTGCCAAATTGGGTAAATACTAGAGCTGGGAATTTTGATGTTCGTCGTATTCGACTATTCGAATTTCAAAATATTCGACTAGTCGACTTATTCGAAAATATTCGAACCGATTAAAATATTCGAACAGATTTAAGTATCCGATCCAATTAAAATATTCGATCCGATTAAAATATCCGAACCGATTAAAATATTCGAACCGATTAAAATATCCGAACCGACTAAAATATCCGAACCGATTAAAATATTTGAACCGACTAAAATATTCGAACCGACTAAAATATCCGAACCGATTAAAATATTCGAACCGATTGAATATATATATATATATATATACAGGGTGAGTTTTTTTCCATGTTCTCTATGGGGATCTCGGAAACTATAAGAGATAGAAAAACGGTTAAATGGGGAAAGAAGTGTAGTTTTATAGGACGAATAAAATGACACTTTCAAAATATTTGAAAAAGTCAAGGGTAACTAGATATTTTGAATAAAGTAAAATGTGTCAATTTTTTGAAATCAATATATCTCTATTATTATCATAGATAGAAAAAAACTGTAAGGGACAAAGTTGTAGAAAATTTTACACAGATTAATAACAAAAAATCAAAAAAAAAAATTCGCCGATATTTTGGGAGATATGACACAAACTTACCTTTTTTTAAATGGAAACAATAGTTGGCTATGACTTTATTAAATGGGCTATTTTTCCCTTCAATTCGATATAACATATGCCATAGTTATTTTTAAAATAAAGTTTTACTGGAAAAAAACGTATATCTCGAAGTAGATCAAAGGATTCACATATGGAATATTTTTAGTACTGTCTCTAAGCTAAGTACTAATCTTAGAAAAGTTATAAACTATTATACAGGGTGTGTCAAATTTACTACCGATTTTTTTTAATGGAACACTCTGAATATTTTTACTTATTTTGAATCAGACGTTCTTTATCCCAAAAGAGATTGACATTATGAGGTGAGAATTATTATAATATTTAATATGATATAATTTGAAAATTTTAAACAAGTGGTTTTAAAAAAAATATTATTATTATATATTGTCGTGTTGCTTTGCAATAAAAATAATTTTATTAAAAACTTAAATGGTGTTACTGATGAAAATAATTATTTTTATTGCAAAGCAACACAAAAGTATATATTTTAGTTTTCTGTAAGTAACACCATTTAAGTTTTTTATAATTCTTATAATTTTACTTTTATTTTTAAACATTAACTTAAGTACAATAGTTTTCAGTAGCTGATTCCTATACATTGCTGCTTTAAAGGTTTCAGGATCAAAAAAATAAAAAAATCCTGTTAATAGAATTATATCTTTATTAAAAATAAAGAGACATATTTATTGTATCGTTATTTCTAAAAAAAGGCTCGCATATAGAACAAATAATATATATTGTAGAAACAAATAACTCAAATAAGTAAAACTAAATAATTATATATATTTAAACAATTACAATATATTACTGTTACAGAAACGAATGTTCTATTGAAAAAGAAATTTGTGTGGGAAAAACCAAATGTAAGATTTTGAGAATTGAAGGTACTAGGTAGCTTTAAATGTATAGAATATATGAATAACTGCAACTTTGACACTATTTAATTTACATCTAGATATTACAAAGTTTGTTTGAAGATATATAGCGCAATGAAAAAATATATTGGGTTACAGTTATATTGACTTGCTCCATTTAATTGAATTTACGATTAAATCTAATATGCATAAAGTAATGCATTCAATTTATTTACAGTAATATACATAATCGTTTTCACAACTCTTTTGAATATACCTCGTTCAAGAAACAAAGATGTTTTACAGTTTTCCCTTTTAAACATGATCGTTTCGCGCTTACAATATTTCCGGCTTTAGAAAACGCGCGTTCGGCAGGAGCGGATGTAGCAGGGATACATAAATACTTTTTGGCAAATTTTGATAGGTGTGGATATTTTAATGTATTAATTTTCCACCACAATAAACTATTTTCTGTTTTGTCAATTTCAGGTTAGTCAAGTATAAATCTACTTCATTGATTTTTCTTTTGGAAGTAGAAGGAAACAAAAACTCATAATCTCCTTGACTCTTTTCAAATCTCTCTTCCTCTACAGTTGATGTGTTTTCTATTTTATTTTTTAAATATTCGCAAATGTCTTCTATGGAACCTGTATACCTTTCGCATTTTTTATATCTGGGATCGAAAAATGTTGCAAAATCTATTGCTTCTAATTGAGGTACTTCAGAATTTAACCATTTAAATCTTTCTTTAATTTGTCCTTCTAAAGTTTCCTTTAACAATTGTACTTCTAAGTTATCATCAACCACTGGAAGTAAAAACATATTTCTAATTGACTGAATAATAGAATACATTAGTGATAATGATGGATGCTTACCAGCGGATAAAATTTTTGTAGCCACTTCGAATGGTTTCAAAACATTATTTACATGTTCTATTATATCCCAATCTGTCACACTTATTGTTAATTTAGTCGCTATTTTTCTACTAGTTGCATTTCGGTCAGCTAGAACAGCAGCTATTGCTTGTTTCTGTTCTAGCAACCTATCTAGCATATAATAAGTTGAGTTCCAACGGGTTTTCACGGATTGAATTAATTTATGCTCAATGATATTGAGCTGCTTTTGTGTTGGTTTCAATAAAGAATGGGCAAGATTTGATCGTTTGAAACACCCTACAAGAGCAATACATTTATTGATAATATTGTTAATGGATGGTAATTCCAATGCTTTATTTACAATTAGTTGTAATGTATGTGCTATGCAAGCAATATTATTTTGAATATTCAAGCTTTGCGCCGCTTTTACAATATTGAATGCTTTGTCATTTACTACAGCTACAATTTTTGGTTCATTTTCTGACATTATGACCCATTTCATAAAAATATCTTTTAATTTATTACTTACATTTTCAGAAGTATGTCGTTCCTCTAAAATTTCAGTAGATAAATTAAAGAAATGTAAATTCCAGTTGGTGTCAATACCATGGCACGTTACCGTAATATAGGAATCTACATTAATTGCTGACCAGCAATCAGTAGTAATAGCTACGGATTCAATATTTTTTAGCTGATTTTTTACATTTATGACTTCTTTTCCATATAAAACACTGAGTCGGGACTTTATAGAATGTCGGGTAGGTATTTCGTAACTGGGAAAAATTGTGGTCATTAACTTTAGAAATCCTTTCCCTTCGACATGTGAAATCGGCAACATGTCGGTGCAGATCATTTGCGTTATAACAAAACTTATATGGTCCTGCCGTTTCGGGTGTAACACTTTAGGTTCAAAGAAGTCTTCAGACAATTTCAGTTGTTTGGTTGGTGGTGGATTATTAAATATACGACTGGTTGAGGTTGAGTATGTTGATATAGAAACAGTAGAGGTGGAGGTCTCCTCTTGAGAGGTATTCTCTTCAAAAGTATTATTATTACTTATATTTTTGATAAATATCTTGAAATATTTACTATATTTACTAATATTAATTTAATGGTTTTAAATATTGCAGAGTCAAAACCGATTAGACTATTCAAAAACTAATATTATGTTCGATTATTCTTAAAGGATGGAAAATTCTAATAATGAAAATAATAATGAATAGAGAAATGGAACCGAATAGAACAGTTATTTAAAACCGAAATGAATATTCGCGCCAAATAGACTAATCAAAGGTACGATTAAAATATCCGAACCAACTAAAATATTCGAACCGATTAAAATATTCGAACAGATTTAAGTATCCGATCCGATTAAAATATTCGAACCGATTAAAATATCCGAACCGATTAAAGTATTCGGACCGATTAAAATATCCGAACCGATTAAAATATTCGGACCGATTAAAATATCCGGACCGATTAAAATATTCGGACCGATTAAAATATTCGAACCGACTAAAATATTCGAACCGATTAAAATATTCGAACCGACTAAAATATTCGAACCGATTAAATTATTCGAAACCGATTAATAGTCGGTTAGTCGGATAAACAGTGTATTCGAAGAAATTGTTTATTCGACTATTTGAACATCTGATAATCGAATATTCGACTTATTCGACTATTTTGCCCAGCCCTAGTAAATACCCCAAATTTTGGGGAGAATTTCAATTTATATTCGGTCAAATATTCTAGTTTTTATGAATGCAACAAATAAATAATAGATTGAAAAAAATTAAACGGAGAGCTGCCCTATTTTTTGTATGTTTAGTACAGGGTTTACAAAATGATGATGTGTATAAATAGGCTCAGTCAACTTAGCTCCCCGAAGTTCGACTTTTTTGAAAAAAGCGATTGCGCTAGACCGGCCTTAGCTAGCGCCACAAAAATTAGAGCTAGCGCCATTTAGACAAGAAAACTACGGGGATTTGAACTTTCGGGGGGCTAGGTTGATGCTAGCCCCCCGAGTTTGGATTTTTTAAGTTTTTTTAAACTATTCGGATTCCTCAGAGCTAGCGCTACCAATTTAAAAGCCAACGCCACTCCCACAACCCCAAAAAATGATAAAACATTTTTAACCCTGGCCCCCTAAAATGAGATGTTTTAAATCAAATTGGGTGGAAAATATAACTTAGAGCTAGCGCCAACAGAATATGACAAAAATATTCTTTCAAAAATATCAGATAAAAAAGTTCACATCCAAATTTTGATGCGAGAGCTTTCAGATCCTGTATGCGTATTACCATTTACTTCCTGAATTTTAATACAAAATGATGTTTGGCATATAATATACCGCTTCCAACAAATATTTCGGCGTTGTAATTACTTTATTTATGTTCATAGACACTGGCTATTAGAAACATGATGCCTAGAAGACAGTAGCGTAACTGACAATTGTGTTTTCACTCCTAGCTAATTTAAATCGTTATAACTCAAGAACTTACCGTACGATTTAAAAAACTCTTTTGGCACTGTAATTACTATACTAATGTTTATAAACACTGGCAACGAGATAGCTTGCGCTAGTAAGACAGTGGCGTAACTGACGATTGTTTTTGATAATTGAAATCGTTATAACTCGGAAACTAACCGTACGATTTCAAATTTATTTTGGCATTGTAATTGCTATACTGAAGTCTATAAACACTAACAACGACATAGCTAGTATTTTAAAGGATAAATTAAAATCACTTGGTTTGTTTCACTATTTGTTTCTATTTACTCGACTAGTTTCGCTTTTTACGGCATTATCAAGAGTGAACTTTGATAATGCCGTAAAAAGCGAAACTAGTCGAGTAAATAGAAACAAATAGTGAAACAAACCAAGTGATTTTAATTTATCCTTTATTATTATTTCAAAATGTTTCACCAAGTGATAAATGAAAAAGTTATTCAAGAGATAGCTAGTGCTAGCAAGACAGTGGCGTACCTCACGGTTGTTTTTTTTTACTACGTGATAACTTAAATCGTTATTACTCGGTGGAAAACACTCGTTGGGAGTTTCAAACTGAACGCTTTTCAAAAACAATGAATGCCTGAAAATTTACCTAGTACACATCGGGTTATGTATGTACCTAATCAAAACATGGGTATCTTTTCGATGCTACAAAATTGTGTTTAAGCTCCTTTTGTTGCTATTCAATTGACTTTATTTTCATTCTAACACAATCTATCTCAATATCCTAATTCTACAATATACAGGGAGTTTTTCTTTAAAGTATACGTATTCCAGATTCACTTTATTTTCTTTAAATCTTTAGATATATGTTGATTTTACAGGAATTCAATTTGAAGCTTTAAGCGAGTGTTTTCCACTCCCAGGCTAAGCAGGAAGTAAAATTTCGAGTTTAGAAAAGCCCCGTGGGCTTTTCTAAACTCGAAATTTTACTTAATGCGCCACGCGTATAGAACACTAAAATTTTGTTAAATTTATGTATATTTGAACCTTACTTGAAATCAGCGTTTTATACGCGTGGCGCATGAAGTAAAATTTCGAGTTTAGAAAAGCCCAGAAAATTTGTCTCGGGTCGCTGCGCGACCCTCGACAAATTTTCACGGGGCTTTTCTAAACTCGAAATTTTACTTCATGCTTAGTCTGGGAGTGGAAAACACTCGTTTAAAGCCTTGAATTGAACTTTTTTTAAAAAACAAGGAATATCTAAAGATTTATAGAAAATAAGCTAAATTTGGAAAACGTATACTTTGAAGAAAAACTCCCTGTATGTTATTATGTTGTATTCAACTTAAATATTATTAGGTTATTACTCATATTAAGTTTAAGATTCATTTCTTGCCTGATGAAGGAGCAACTCTCTAAGCAAACCTAAATATCTAATCCATGTTACATATCAAATATTTAGCTTAAATGTTTTGATAGTTGTTGCTTACATTATACGGCTCAGTCAACTTAGCCCCCCGAAGTACGACTTTGTTGAAAAAAACTTGTCAGTTAGGCTACTGTTTTCTAGGCATCATCTTTGTAATAGCCAGTGTCTTTGAACATACATAAAGTAATTATAACGCCAACATATTTCTTGGAAGCGGTATTTTATATGTCAATCATGATTTTGTATTGAAATTCAGCAAATAAATGGTAATACGCATACAAGAGCTGAAAGCTCTCACATCAAAGTTTTGATGTGAACTTTTTTTTACCTGATATTTTAGAGAGAATATTTTTTTCATATTTTGCTGGCGCTAGCTGTAAGCAATCTTTTGCACCCAATTTGATTAAAAAATCTCATTTCGGGGGGCTAGGGTTTAAAATGTTTTATAATCTTTTGGGGTTGTGGGGGTGGCGCTAGCTTTTAAATTGGTAGCGCTAGCTGGCGCTAGCTCTGAGGAATCCGAATACTGTAAGAAAACTTGAAAAATCCAAACTCGGGGGGCTAGCATCAACCTAGCCCCCCGAAAGTTCAAACCCCCGTAACTTTCTTGTCTAAACGGCGCTAGCTCTAATTTTTGTGGCGCTAGCTAGCGCTAGCTAAGGCCCGTCTAGCGCAACAGTTATTTTTTAAAAAGTCGAACTTTGGGGGGCTAAGTTGACTGAGCCGTATAAATAGAGGATTGCAATAACATTCAATTACAATTCATTTATTCCTTATTTACTTAATATCAAAATATGACTCATAATAAATCAGCCAAATTTGAAAAAAATATATTGGGCTCGGTGCAATGTTGAGCAAGAAGCTTGTTATTTGAAATGCATTATAATAACTACCTTATTATTATTATAGTTCTATTTTTTCTAAAATAATTAACGATGAATAAGCACGCAGTTAAACCCTACATTTTTTTAAACATTTGTCAAACAAATATTACCTGTGCTCAGTAAAAAATAGTTGATTTGTAACATTAATCTACGACAACGCCATATTGGTGTTATTCTTACTATTCTTATAGTTTTTATATCATTGATTCGTTGATGAAGTCGCAGTTGGTTCAAATAGGTCCGATTGCTAGAAACTTTACAATTTACTTTAATAGTTTTATTGCGAGAAGTTTAATGGCATTTAACAACTGCTTTAACAACGAAAGATTTAAGACGAAATAATGATTTGAACAAGACTGATTGTTATTCGATTTCTTCTGGCTTATTAATCAGCTTAAAAAACTTTAAAAAATAATTTAATAATACCGACACTGTCAAATAATAAGGAAAGACAATATTAAAGGTATATTACACATCTTTATTTAAATTAGTGAAACATTTCGTGTTTTCTATATTAGTGAACATGCAGTATAAAAAAATACTTATTCCATTAGCAGTCAGAAAGCATGAAAATAAAACACTAGTACAATAAAATATCGATTATAATTGCGAAATATTAATTTTACGAGAATAAATGCTAACGACGCGAGCCGATATTGTTAACTATGATTGAAAAAAGAAAAGAAAAACAAGCGCGAAGCCGCGCAGCGTTCACCGGCCCAGGGATAAACGCTGGCCGCATGCTGCTCGCCCCTCCAATAATTGTGCAGATGAGTGTACAACGCGTTCAACTAAGAGAAGATCCGCAAGGCGGCGGTATTTTACGGTCTTATTTTTCAAGATTTTTATTTTAACCTGACTCGGGCATGAGCTATCGCATTCTTATGAAATGTTCACATTATATTCCTTATAGTATAAACTAGTAAGATATGGGAATATTTTTTTTAATTTTGAAAAATTTAACATTATTTTTTTCATACCTCTGAAAGCAAATTGTTTAAAAAAAAGTACTTCGATATTTTACTAGATAATTGGGCTTTATATACGCTGTCAAAATTTCAACTTTCTAGGACCTTTAGTTTTTAAATAAACCTAACATTAAATTTCAGACCACTGTTATATTCCCCTTAATGGAACCGGATACAAATTTGGGGAAGCGCTTGTTTCCCACTGAACACGAAAACATGTTTAACGTTGGACGAATATTGAACATGATACTAAAATAAAACATTGTATTAAAAATATTACAACAAAGTTTTAGTTACGTTACAAACATTGTATAAACGTTTTCCAATATTCATCTAAAGACATTACCTAAATGTTGAAAATGATACTAATATTCAACATTGTTTTCTATCGTTTCAAAAATATTGCGGCAAAGTAAAACAACGTTGTATAATCATTACAATTTGACTTTTATGCAACATTGTACTGTTAGCATTGGATAAATTTTGAAAATAGTAACATTGAATTTTTAACACTGCATAATTGTTGAAAGGGAGTTTTTTTTGAGTATACATCTCCCAATTAGATGTTGTAAATCTTCAGATATTCGCTGTTTTTTCAAAAAAAGGTCAATTCAAAGCATTAAAGGAGTGTTTTCCACTCCCAGATTAAGCATGAAGTAAAATTTCGAGTTTAGAAAAGCCCCGCGTAGAAAATTTGTCGAGGGTCGCGCAGCGACCCGAGACAAATTTTCACGGGGCTTTTCTAAACTCGAAATTTTACTTCATGCGCCACGCGTATAAAACACTGATTTACAGTAAAGTTAAAAATATATAACGCTTAGAAGTGATGGCAATCAAAATTTATTGAGATGTAGCTAAAAATTCAAGAATTACTTTTTTTGTAAATAGTTCTGGAATAATAATAATAATGTTATAATAAATAAATTTCACGGGGCTTTTCTAAACTTGAAATTTTACTTCATGCGCCACGCGTATAAAACGCTAATTTAAAATAAAGTTCAGAGCATATTGATCAGGTATGCACATTTGTAATTTATAACGTTATTAAATAAATCCTTAATAATCTTGATGCACAACGAGACTAGCCTCATTAATTACCTTCAATATTTATTAAACGTTTGGGCTATTCTCGTAATTTTACTTCAAACTTGAGGCAGAACGAGGCTAGCCTCATAAATTACTTTTATTATTTATTAAACGTGTGGGCTAGCCTCGTAATTTACCCTCAAACTTGAGGCAGAACGAGGCTAGCCTCATAAATTACTTTCAGTATTTATTAAACGTGTGGGCTGATATCGCAATTTACCCTCAAACTTGAGGTAGAACGAGGCTAGCCTTATAAATTACTTTCAATATTTATTAAACGTGTGGGCTAGCCTCGCAATTTACTCTAAAACTTGAGGCAGAACGAGGCTAGCCTCATAAATTACTTTTAATATTTATTAAACGTCTGGGATAACCTCGTAATTTACCCTCAAACTTGAGGCAGAACGAGGCTAGCCTTATAAATTACCTTCGACATTTATTAAACGCCTGGGCTAGCCTCGTAAATTACAGCTAATCGTTAATAAACTTGATGCAGAACGCGGCTATTCTCTTAAATAACCCTCAATCTTTATTAAACAAGTGGGCTAACCTCAATCTTTAATAAACTTGAGATGGAAGGAGGCTAGCCGTATAAATTATCCCTAATATTTATTAAATACGTACACTGTTCTTGTTTATGTTTGTGAAAATGTTAAATTTTTAATTGAAATTTACTTTTAACGAGTGTCTTCCACTCCCAGACTAAGCATGAAGTAAAATTTCGAGTTTAGAAAAGCCCCGCGTAGAAAATTTGTCGAGGGTCGCGCAGCGACCCGAGACAAATTTTCACGGGGCTTTTCTAAACTCGAAATTTTACTTCATGCGCCACGCGTATAAACCACTGATTTACAGTAAAGTCAAAAATATATAACGCTTAGAAGTGATGGTAATCAATATTTATTGAGATGTAGCTAAAAATGCAAGAATTACTTTTTTTGTAAATAGTTCTGGAATAATAATAATGTTATAATAAATACATTTCACGGGGCTTTTCTAAACTTGAAATTTTACTTCATGCGCCACGCGTATAAAACGCTAATTTAAAATAAAGTTCAAAGCATATTGATCAGGTATGCACATTTGTAATTTATAGCGTTATTAAATAAATCCTTAATAAACTTGATGCACAACGAGACTAGCCTCATTAATTACCTTCAATGTTTATTAAACGTTTGGGCTATTCTCGAAATTTTACTTCAAATTTGAGGCAGAACGAGGCTAGCCTCATAAATTACTATTATTATTTATTAAACGTGTGGGCTAGCCTCGTAATTTACCCTCAAACTTGAGGCAGAACGAGGCTAGCCTCATAAATTACTTTCAGTATTTATTAAACGTGTGGGCTGACCTCGCAATTTACCCTCAAACTTGAGGTAGAACGAGGCTAGCCTTATAAATTACTTTCAATATTTATTAAACGTGTGGGCTAGCCTCGCAATTTACCCTCAAACTTGAGGCAGAACGAGGCTAGCCTCATAAATTACTTTTAATATTTATTAAATGTCTGGGCTAGCCTCGTTATTTACCCTCAAACTTGAGGTAGAACGAGGCTAGCCTTATGAATTACCTTCGACATTTATTAAACGCCTGGGCTAGCCTCGTAAATTACAGCTAATCGTTAATAAACTTGATGCAGAACGCGGCTATTCTCTTAAATAACCCTCAATCTTTATTAAACAAGCGGGCTAACCTCAATCTTTAATAAACTTGAGATGGAAGGAGGCTAGCCGTATAAATTATCCCTAATATTTATTAAATACGTACACTGATCTTGTTTATGTTTGTGAAAATGTTAAATTTTTAATTGAAATTTACTTTTAACGAGTGTCTTCCAATCCCAGACTAAGCATGAAGTAAAATTTCGAGTTTAGAAAAGCCCCGCGTAGAAAATTTGTCAAGGGTCGCGCAGCGACCCTCGACAAATTTTCACGGGGCTTTTCTAAACTCGAAATTTTACTTCATGCGCCACGCGTATAAACTACTGATTTTCAGTAACGTTGCAAATATATACCTCTGAGATGTGAAAGATATTTACTAAGATACAGAGAAAAAATGCAAAAAATATATACAGGGTGTCCTATTAATGTGGGGAAATGGTTCACCCATAGATTCCTGGGATAAAAATATGATGATTTAACACAACTTAACTATTCAAAACTTTCAGGTTAAGCCGGAATTAGTCTTTAAAGTTCAAAAAAATATTATTAATTTTATTTGTAACAATTTGACCGAAATTTATTATGGTTCATTATCATAATATAACACATCATTTAAGTTATTATGGTCATCATTGATTGACAAGAAGTATGAATAACAGTAGTACCACAACATAAAAACTAAAATATGTTTTTATTGGCGCACCTTATAAAAATTAAAAAGGTATTACTTCAAAGATTGGTTCATTTGAAAGCTTTTTTTGTCTGTTAATAATGTTTGATATCTTGTACGGTTTTGCCACAAAAATATAAAATATGAATATGGTATCCTCAATTTCCTTGGCAAAATCCTATACAAGTAATATACAGTGATTTTTTTTTAGGTAAACGTATGCACAAGCTGTACATTTTCCGAGATTCGTTGTTTTTTTAAAGAGTTCAATTTTAAGCTTTAAACGAGTGTTTTCCACTCCCAGACTAAGCATGAAGTATGTCTCGCGACCCGAGACGGGGCTTTTCTAAACTCGACATTTTACTTCATGCGCACCGAGTATAAAACACACATTTTAAGTGAAGTTTGAATATACATAAATTTCACAATATTTCAGTGTTTTATACGCGTTGGGTATGAAGTAAAATTTCGAGTTTAGAAAAGCCTAGAAAATTTGTCTCGAGTGCTGCGCGACCCTCGACAAATTTTTACAGGGCTTTTCTAAACTCGAAATTTTACTTCATGCTTAGTCTGGGAGTGGAAAACACTCGTTTAAAGCTTCAAATTGAACTTAAAAAGAAAACAAGGAATATCTAAAGATTTACAGAAAATAAGCTGAATTTGGAATACGTATACTTAAACGAAAAACTCCCTGTATCTGTTTGCTCCGGAGAAATATGAATAATTATAATCCATAATGAAGATAAAAATTAATTCTCGAAAAGACTCCTTAATTAATATCATACACATTTGGCGTTTGTTAAACAATAGCGGCGACAAAGAAAAAGCATGTATTTTTAATCACCCAAAAAACTAGATTTTAATAATAAAAAATAATTTATTTGCATCTTATTTTTTTGTGGCGAAACCGTACAAGATGTCAAACATTATTAAGAGACAAACTAGCTTTTAAATGAACTAATCTTTCAAGATGTTTTTTTTTAAATTTTTATAAAGTGTTCCAATAAAAAATATTTTTTAGTTTTTATGTTGTGGTACTATTGTTTTTTATACTACTTGTCAATCAATGATGACCATAATAACTGAAATGGTGTGTTATATTATGATAATCAACCATAATAAATTTTAGTCGGATCGAATATAGCGTTCAATTTTTATAAATAAAATTAATAATATTATTTTGAACTTTGAATACTAATTCCGGCTTAACTGTAAACTTTTAGATATAGATCAATTATGTTAAATCATAAAATTTTGATCCCAGGAATCTATAGTTAAGCCATCTCCCCACATTAACGAGACACACTGTATATATTTTTTTATACATTTATTTATTTATTTATTTAAATACTTATATATAGACACAGTAAAAGTGTTTAACAATTGTCAATAATAAAATAAGAACCAGTTTAGCTAAAATTACATTTAGAGTTTAAAAAATAATAACTTAAATAAAATATACCAACATGACAGAAAACAGAACATTAAATTAGTTGGTTAAAAATTCAGTTATTGAATAATATGCCTTCTTTACTAGCATTTCTCTTAGTTTAGTTTTTAAATTCTTTTAAAACAGTTATCTGTTTAATATTTGTCGGTAGATTATTGAATAACGTCACACACATATAATACGGGCTTTTCTCATACAAAGATGTGGAATGGGATGGTACAGACAAATCGTTCCGGTAGCGAGTTTCTGCAGATTTGTTATAAGCTGAATTTGAGGCAAACTTAGCTTTGTTCATAAAAACGTACAGACAACATTTATAATAAAAAAAAAGAAGTGACATTAGGCATTTACTTCGACCTCACAAGGGCTTTCGATCGAATAAACCATTCTCTACTTTTAAAAAAACTCTCAGCATACGGCATAAGTGGAAATGCGCACAGCCTAATTAAGTCATTCCTAACCGAACGACCGCAATCAGTAGTTCTTAAAAGCAAAAACGAGGACATCTTAAATCATTTATATAGATCCGATAAACTAATGCTGGAAATGGGAACTCCTCAGGGGTCTACCCTCGCACCATTTTTGTTCATTCTGTTCATGAACGACGTAGACGATATTTTTTATGATATTCCTAATTTAACATTATTGTGTATTGGTTTTAAACCATTCCACCACTTCCCCTTTTATATTTTTGTAATTTTAAGTATATTTAGACGCCACAAACACATTCACAGGGATTCATGGACCCAGGTGGAATCATTTTGTACTTTAAAATGACTCCACCCGGCGGGACTCGAACCCGCGAACCCTGGGCTAGGAGGCAGGGCTCCCCCACCGGGGTCCTCAAAATATTTATTTTGTGAATATTTAGTAAATGTGATAATAATAATAATAAAAGCAGAACAAATTTAGCTTGAGACACTTTTCCATATTCTTAATATTTAAATCATTATATCTATAACGAGGACAGTGCTATGATGGACACATCAGCATTTTTTTTAATATGAAATAAAAACATTTGAAAAATTAAAACAATACCTTGGAGCTGAACCGAAAACCGCAAAAAACCGTTATTTTTTCCGGAAGGAAAACCGGAACCGAAACGATATACAGGGTGTTTCACCTAAAACTCCCCAGACTAATTAACAAGGAACTAAACATTTTATTAAAGTTTCGTTTGTTGTAATTAATAGATGTCTTTCGAGGCTTCAAATTAAGATAGAATTGGTATCACTCATAATTACGGTTTCGCTGTCAAAGGCTTGAGAAAATGCCATTCGATGATCAGAACTTTGGAAGTGACTTTTTCTAAAAAAATTGAATATTTTAAGACATTTTTATCATATGCATATTTTAAATTAAACTGGCCATTTTTAAGTCATAACGAGTTTTAACATTTTCGAGAACTTTTAATATACACATTTAAAGTAGTACAACTTCTCAAAATAAGCATATCTAACAATAACAGTTATTAAAATACATTGAAAATTACAAAACAATATTAATAACAACAATAGAATTTAATTTTTGTTAACTTTTTTTCTTAATTGTTGAACAAAAGTTATAAAAGATACTAAAACGTAAACAAGTCTGGCATGTCATCTGTTGACATTATTGTCAGAAATATTTGAATAGTTACATACGATTTAAAATGTGTATTTTTCAATCCGGTAAAACGATTGAGGATCTTTTATAACTTTTGTTCAACAATAAAGAAAAAAATGTTAATAAAAATGAAATGATAATATTGTTATTATTATTGTTTTGTGATTTCCAATATATTTTAATAATTTTTATTGTTAGATATGCTAGTTTTGAGAAGTTCTACTACTTTTAAAAGTTCTTAAAAATATAAAGATTGGTTATAACTTAAAAATGGCCAATTTAATTTAAAATAAGCATATGATAAAAATGTCTTAAAATATTCTATTCTTATAGAAAAAGTCACTTCCAAAGATCTGATCATCGAATGACATTTTCTTACGCCTCTGACAGCGAAACTGTAATTATGGGCGATACCAATTCTATCTTAATTTAAAGCCTTGAATTACATCTATTGATTACAACAACCGAAACTTTAATAATATTTTTAGTTTTTTGTTAATTAGTCTGGAGAGTTTTAGGTGAAAAACACCCTGTATATTTTATTAATTAAACCGCAACGAAAGCCGGAACGCAAAAAATATTCTTTGTACATGGCATCTGCCAATTGAACAAAATTTGATTCCAATCTTGTTTTATTTATCGGCGGCAAATGTGAATAAGTTTCATTGAATACTCTACATGTTCGAGTAACAATTATATAGCAGTTGCCATTTATAAAGACCAAATTGATAATTTGTTGATTTGTGTAATTAATTATTTTGTTGGTTTCTGTAAAACTCTGTAGTAATTCTTTTTAGACTGTCTAAAGGCTCTAGTTTAAAATTTACATACATCGACTGCATTACAGACTAGAATCTGCAGTCTAGTCTTCAAATTAAAGTCTACAGGCAAGAGTCTACATAATTGAGTCTATAGATTGGAGTGAACAGACTAGAGTCTGGCTGTCCAAAGACTTCAGTTTAGAGTATAGACAATTCGACTGCACTATAAACTAGAATCTACAGCCTAGTCTACAGTCTAGTAAGACTAAACAGACTAGAGTCTAGGTTGTCAAATGACTATAGTTTAGAGTCTACATAAGTCGATTGCCCTACAGACTAGAATCTACAGCCTAGTCTACAGACTAGACTCTAGTTTCTAGACTAGAGTCCACAGACTAGTCTAAGCTGTCTAAAGACTCCAGTTTAGAATCTACGTGAGTCGACTGCTTGATGTCCAAAGTGCAGATTTTAGAGTCTGGGTCGACTGTTCAAAGTCTAGAGTATAGGGTATCTAGAATACAGAGCTTACAGATTAGAGTCTAGGTATCAGAGTCTATAAATAAGTCTAGATATTACAGTCTAGTCCATAGAATAGTCTACAGACTAAATAGAATTCTACAGCCTAGTCTACAGTCTAGTAAGACTAAACAGACTAGAGTCTAGGTCAGTGGTGGGGTAACTTTTTTTAAGACGGGCCATTTGTAATAACCAGACAATCGTAGCGGGCCAAAGAATAATGCTTAATCGTAGGTAGGTAGTTTTTATGCGGGTCGTCACATTACGAAGTAAGAACACGTTCAAACATTCTCACGACGGCACTCTTAAACGGGCCGGATTAAACTTTTCCGCGGGCCGGACTTGGCCCGCGGGCCGTAGTTTCCCCATCACTGGTCTAGGTTGTCAAATGACTATAGTTTAGAGTCTACATAAGTCGATTGCACTTCAGACTAGAATCTACAGCCTAGTCTACAGACTAGACTCTAGTTTCTAGACTAGAGTCCACAGACTAGTCTAAGCTGTCTAAAGACTCCAGTTTAGAATCTACGTGAGTCGACTGCTTGATGTCCAAAGTGCAGATTTTAGAGTCTGGGTTGACTGTTCAAAGTCTAGAGTATAGGGTATCTAGAATACAGAGCTTAAGGATTAGAGTCTAGGTATCAGAGTCTATAAATAAGTCTAGATATTACAGTCTAGTGCATAGAATAGTCTACAGACTAAATAGAATTCCCACTAGAGTCTACAGACTAGATAGAGTCCACAGATTACAGTTTAAGGACTAAATAGAGTCTACAGACTAGAGTATACAGACTAGATAGTGTCTACAGACCAGATAGAGTCTACAGATTAGAGTCTAGGGACTATATAAAGACCACAAACTAGTCTATAGACTAGACAGAGTCCACAGACTAGATAGAGTTTAGACTAGATAGAATCCACAAACCAGAGTCTACAGACTGGATAGAGTCTACAGACTAAATAGAATCCACAAACTAGAATCTACAGGCTAGATAGAGTCCACATACTAGAGTTTACGGACTAAATTGAGTCCAAAGACTAGTTTACAGACTAGATAGAGTCCACAGACTAGAGTTTACAGACTAGAGTCAACAACCAGTCTAGATAGAGTTCACAGACTGGTATACAGACTAGATAGAGTCCACAGACTAGAGTCTACAGTCTAGATAGAGTGAACAGTCTAGCGTTTACAGACTAGACAGAGCCCACAGACTAGAGTCTACAGATTCGATACAGTCGATAGACTAGATAGAGTCCATAGACTAGAGTCTACAGACTAGATAGAGTCCACAGATTAGAGTTCACAGATTAAAGTATACAAACTAGACCACAGACTAGTCTAGACTGTCTGGAAACTTTAGTTTAGTCTACGTAAGTCGACTGCTCAAAATGCAGAGTTTAGAGTCTGGGTCAAATATCAAAACTCTAGAGTTTAAGATGTCTATAGTACAGCGCTTAGAGATTTTATTCTAGATATTAGTCAGGGGATGAGTATACAGACTATAGTCTTGTCTACAGACTGATTAGAGTCTAGATAATTAGACTTTTGTCTAGGCTGCCTGAAGTACAGAAATTAACTATTAGAGTCTAGATAATTAGTCTAGAAACTATAGTCTAGGCTGCCTGGAGTACAAAATAAAAGCATACTACTTGCCTACTAAAATTCAATTGCGACTTATGCGCGCATTATTCCCTGCATAAATGCGACGAAAAACGAATCTTCGAAATAATTCGAAAACTACTTGCTTTAGGAGTATAGTTGTAAATACTTTTTTGTAGGAAAATTTCCCCCCAGTCGTACCATGTGATAAAAAAATTGGTCATTCCATTTAAAAACATTGAATTACAAGATATTGAAGAGGGCACTTCGATATTGGGATTTTAAGAACAGTAATTGTTAAAATTGACAGTTTCTAATTACTTTACTCATAGAGGCATTCTCTAGGTACAAGTCGAGATATAAGGCATATTTTTATCTTATTCTTAAGAGGAGTTACAGACAGATTTCAAGATGCCTTTTAGAGGTCAACATTTTAGAAATATGATTGTTTTCTTGAAAACTATAAGAGATAAGTGTACATATGTTCAAATAAAATATGTTGCAATTTGAAGGAGGATTTCAAAAAAATTTTAATATATAGGGTGTTCTATTTAAAATAACAAATTTGATGATACTTCCGGTGGAACCGGAAGTGATATAAAGTTGAACATATTTCAACGGCAACCCCATAAACTTTTAACGAACGGTTTACCGTAGACACACTGTATATACATTATAGTTTGTTAACTGTAGTTCGTTATTAGATATGTCTTCGAACAGCCATGTTTCGGTCAAGATCATTATGTCACAATCATTGTAATTAATAGATAACATAACATTTTTAAGTTTCCTACGTATCCCCCCACAATTTTTGGTAATAATATAATATGTTGTATTTTATTGTTTTCGTTAGGTTTATCTACTCAACGATTAGCATAACATAACATTTTTCTTTAATTTTCTGTCCACATTGAATTATAAATAAGGCAAGTTCATTTCTTAAATATTGGTTTCAGTGTGCATAACATTTACATACCGGGTGTTGACTTGGCGAACGCAACATAGGAAATCGCATGTTCTTTTAAAGTATTCAAGTATTGGCTTCCCTATTTATTTTAGAGAGAAAATGTAGTTCACTTTTTTGTAGAGGGAAAAATTCTAAATTTATGAATGTTCACACTTAACACTCTACGTTTCTCTAAGTTAAAATAATTAAGAAAAAGTAATGTGATTTTATAAAAATAATGACACCCTGGAATTGATGCAACAATTGCGGGAATATCCGCATTTTTTTAAGTTCAATTTAAAGCTTTGAACAAGTGTTTTCCACTCCCAGACTAAGTATGAAGTAAAATTTCGAGTTTAGAAAAGCCCCGTGAAAATTTGTCTCGGGTCGGGCAGCGACCCGAGACAAATTATCTGGGCTTTTCTAAACTCGAAATTTTACTTCATGCGCCACGCGTATAAAACACTATAATATTGTCAAATTTATGTATATTCGAACTTCACTTAAAATCTGTGTTTTATACGCGTGGCGCATGAAGTAAAATTTAGAGTTTAGAAAAGCCCAGAAAATTTTCACGGGGGCTTTTCTAAACTCGAAATTTTACTTCATGCTTAGTCTGGGAGTGGAAAACACTCGTTTAAAGCTTTAAATTGAACTCTTTTAAAAATCAAAAAATGTCAGAAAATTGACAGCTAAAATAATTAAGAAAAAGTAATATGATTTTATAAAAATAATGACGTACCATGGAATTGATACAACAATTGCGGATGTCAAAATAGCACAATATATTGCTGTTACTTAATTAACGACAAAAAACATAACACAAACATCGTGATAACTGTGGTCTGCATAATACCACTTTATTAGGAGGTTTTTTCTTGTATAGTGTAAATCATTTCGAAAACATTTACTTTAATCAAGTGATACTTTAATCAAGTGATTTTTTTTCTATTTTTACATCCGCAATTGTTGTTTCAATTCCATGGCATGTCAATATTTTTATTAAATCACATTACTTTTTCTAAATTATTTTAACTTAGAGAAACGTAAAGTGATAAACGTTAACACGAATGAATTTAGAATTTTTTCCTCTACAAAAATAGTAAATACATTTTGTTTCTAAAACAGATAGGGAAGCCAAAATTTGAACATTTCAAAATTTTCAAGGGATTTCCTACGTTCCGTCCGCCAAGTCAACACCCGGTCGGTATACCTGTCTTGGCCACTGCAGATTTTTCCAATTATTTTGTCATTTAGATAGAAATATTTGATTTTTTTTTTAGTATACATAATTGCATGAAAAGCATCAACAAAGCATACGTTATTTATTTTTAATATTTTTCTTGTGATGTAATAGTGTTGTAATAATTGCTATCAACAAACCATTATCTTAATTATACAAACATTGTCGTAATTTTTTACATCATTTTTAATTTAATTGGTTTATTCCAGATTTTTTACCACTTCCGACCTTCTGTTGTTTTAACCTTTTGATCTTTCAAGACAAGAAGATTACTATTTTATCTAATCGTCTGGTTCAAATTAACTCTGTGCAGAGCGTTCATTGAAGGAGGATGATATTTCCAATTATCTTATTCTTGGGTAGGTCTTCGTCACATTTTTAATAATTTAAAATAACAACAAACAATCTTGTATTATTCTTATTTTGTTGGCTGTTTCTATGTTTGTTGTTCCTAAATTTGTTTTGTTCAGGTATATCCCAAGTGCTATGTGGAGATTATCCGTCTGTGGAGATTTCCGATGGCAAAATCCGCGGCCAATTTTCGACATCATACGATGGCAACACTTACATGGAATTCGTAGGACTTCCCTATGCCAAACCGCCATTGGGGCCATTGCGTTTTGAGGTGAGGAAAACAAAAGTCATATACAGTCGTTATTAATTTTATACCGGGTGGAACAGAAAACAGAATTACCCCATTTAGTTTTTTTATTAATTGAGATATCAATTTGAAATTTTCTACATTTATATTAAAAGCAATTTCTAGTTCAGTGGTGATTATGAAACTTTAATAGCACTTCCGGTATTACCGGAAGTGACTTTAATTTTGAAATTTTAAATGGAATATACATTTTTTTGTTTTCGGGTACAGAATCTCACTTTATATACAAATCAATTGTTTAAACAAAAAAAGTTACTAGTGTCATTTTTTTTTTATAAAACAATAGTGCATCTAGGTTGCTGTGATCGCCCTAATATCTTTTGTTTCGTATCATAGACGTTTACAAAATAAATATTACTAAGTTTTGTTTCTTAATTTGGCCAACAGATAGATGCCTTTAAATTGTAATTCGATTGTCTTTTATAAATATCTCAATTTTTTCAAATGGCAACATGGCGGATCGTTATCATTTGTTTTAATTGTTAATATACTACCTATTCAAATGTAATTATTTAAGACTTATGAAACTAGTGAATTAAGAAAAAATAGGTAAAATATGAAATTTTATTTATAATTGTTTTAATCAAGCAAGCTATAATTTATTCTTTGGGCCACCCTGTCCAAATTCGATGTTACTGTAGGGAATCTCGGTTATTAGAAGAGATAGAAAAAAATTGATGGCGCATTCTTATTTTTTTTTTCGAGAAAAACTCAATGCCGAAAACAAAAATTAGCTATCGTCTTTTGTTTTCAAGTTATAGCCAAATATTCAATATTTTCCATTTTCGGATTTTATTAATATCTCAGTCATTTAGTATTTTATCAAGATAAGAATCGTATGTTCGAAAGGTACTTTTTTCAGGAGAATCGAATGCAATTTACAGCTTATTTCTATCTTCATTAATAAAAGAGATACAGCCCAACGTTATATTTTTTTAAAACAGAAGTCATAGTTGGCTGTGCTATTAAAAAAATTGTTATTTTTTCCCTTTTCATTGATATATAACATGTTGATGTTTTATTTGAAATTTATTGATACAATTCTTATCTTGATAAAATAATAAATGACTGAGATATTAATGAAAATCGAATATGGAAAATATTTAATTTTTGGCTATAACTTGAAAACAAAAGACGATAGCTAATTTCTGTCTTCGACATTGAGTTTTCCTCGAAAAAAGAGCTCAAGGATGCGTCATAGATTTTTTTCTATCTCTTCCAATAGCCGAGATTCCTTATAGTAACATCCAAATTAGGCCACCCTGTACAAATAACAAAAACAAAACAAACAAAAATTATAATAAATGTTTGTATACGTCTATGTTAGGGGGACCACAGCCACCTAGATACAATTTTATTTTTTGAAAAGAAATATGACACTAGTAATTTTTTTTTTGAAAAAATCAATTGATTTGTCTGTAAAATTAGATTCTTTATCCGAAAACAAACAAATATATATGGTGTTTCATTAAAAACTTCAACTGGAAGTGCTATTAAAGTTTCCTGATAGCCACCGAACTCCAAATTATTTTCAGTAAAAATGTAAAAAATTTCAAACTAATATGTCAATTAATAAAAAAAACTAAAGGCGGTGATCCTGTTTTGTGTAACACCCGGTATACCATCAATTTTGCCAAATACAGTTTAAATACCTAGAAGCGCTAAATTAGCAATTAATTTTGGTTTCTATTTGACAAAATGCCCGACCTGTTGGGCATTTTGTCAAATAGAAATCTTTAAAAGAGACCAAAAAGAATGTCTAGGGTTGCACATATACAGGGTGTCCCCGAATGGTCTGTACAATGCTCTACCACATATTCTCTGAAACAAAATAAGACGATTTAACTAAACTTATCTCTATCCAAAAGTGGTTCCTAAGCCATCTACGAGGCCTCAAAGATATTTTTTTTTTCATTATTTTTCAAATATTTTTATTTTGGACTTAGGTAAGAAAACCTAATTTGGCACATTTAATTACATTGATACCATTCACTTTTTGCGATATGTTTCTTTATCCTACGTTTAAAGTAAGTGGTCAAACTAGGACCATCGACTTCTTAAGATACCTAAATCTTTTTATTCAACAGGTCAAATCATAAGGAATACTTTTTTTCTGCAAGATCATTCAATTTTACGTATTTTTTGTCTCTTATAAAATTTTGCTATTTTCCCCACAAAAAATATTTTTATTTGTCAAAAAAAAGTTATAAAATTATGAACAATAGGCGATTTGGAAATCTTTCACTGTACACTCTTACACATTTGCGGCCATTACCTTCACAAAACCCAAAAACTAAAACAATATCAGTTAATTCATTAATTGAGTACATGACTGACGTTGTCACAAATTCACCGATAACTGAATTTCACAGGTGTCTCAATTTCTATTTTTGTAAATAAAGAATCAGTTTTTTTTAGAATTTTATTTCTTTGTTGTTTTGACAAATAAAAATATTTTTTTTGTGGGGAAAATAGCAAAATTTTATAAGAGACAAAAAATACGTAAAATTGAATGATCTTGCAGAAAAAAAGTATTCCTTATGATTTGACCTGTTGAATAAAAAGATTTAGGTATCTTAAGAAGTCGATGGTCCTGGTTTGACCACTTACTTTAAACGTAGGATAAAGAAACATATCGCAAAAAGTGCATGGTATCAATGTAATTAAATGTGCCAAATTAGGTTTTCTTACCTAATTCCAAAATAAAAATATTTGAAAAATAATGAAAAAAAAATATATATCTTTGAGGCCTCGTAGATGGCTTAGGAACCACTTTTGGATAGAGATAAGTTTAGTTAAATCGTCTTATTTTGTTTCAGAGAATATGTGGTAGAGCGTTGTACAGACCATTCGGGGACACCCTGTAGAGACAAAACGGTAATTATTTATCGATGTTTTGGCATTTTGTTGCACTAGAAAATTTTAGACAGTCTCAGGTAAAAGCTAATTAATTTAAAATATTTGGGCAGTTTTATAACCCACTTCTCCCAAGAAAGCTGCCTTCAAACATCTACAATTTCATTAGACTTCTTCAAATAGAAAATATTTATAAATAATACAACTATTTGAAGTTTCATAAATTTTGTATCATTAAGCTTATCAAATACAGATTTAGAATACAAAATTAAAAATAATTCTTCATCGGATTTTTATAACAGAAAAATCGAATGGTTATAACATATACAGGGTGGGGCATTTAACGGTTATTCGCAAATATTTCGAAAACAAATCATTTTACGCAAAAATGATCTGAGTAAAAAATAATCATACAGAAAGGGGACATAATTATGTAATATTAGTTTTCTCACAGGTGGCGCTGTTGTCGCTAAAACAAGGTCAACTCTTTTTTTTTTAAGGGAACCCCTATTTTTGATTGCAGTTTCGGATTCCTTATAAAAAAATAAAAAGAATTTATATTTTTTTGTCACCCTGATAGATGCCGCTGTAATCGAGACAGGTGAAACATTAAAGATGCTCTGGTGTCTCAGAATGAAACGCTTGTTTTTGTCAGCACGTACAAATAACAAGAGGCATTCATATTTTTTCGATTAAAAGTTGTATCATTTTACTTTATAAATAATAACTGAAATTTCACCAAAATTACATGTTTTGTGGATAATATCTTAACTGAACAAAAATGAAAAATGACTTTTGTAATAAGTCTTCTGCCTGCTTCGAAACACTTTCTTTGTTTTTTCAGCGAATATATCTTAAATTGAATTTACCAGCAAATCACACGAATACCGAACGCATTATCATTTTTCGCGATTACAGCGCTATCTACCAGGCTGACAAAAAATGAGTTAAATTAATTATTCTTATTTTTTTATAAGGAATCTGAATCTGTAATCAAATATAGGCATTCCCTTTAAAAAAAATGAGTTAACATTTTTTGAACTTCACTGTAAATCAGTGTTTTTAAGCGTGGCGCATGAAGTAAAATTTCGAGTTTAGAAAAGCCTAATTTGGATTGGCCGCTCCGCTTCGCTACGCGGCCAATCCAAATTCTTAGGCTTTTCTAAACTCGAAATTTTACTTCATGCTTAGTCTGGGAGTGGAAAACATTCGTTAAAAGCCTCAAATTAACCGCTTTTAAACAACGAATTCCCGCAAATTTAAAAAACGCTGTAATTATCGGGATATGTATACTCAAAAGAAAAATAATAATCGTACAGAAAGGGGACATAATTATGTAATATTAGTTTTCTCACAGGTGGCGCTGTTGTCGCTAAAACAAGGTCAACTCACTTTTTTTTGAAGGGAATTCCTATTTTTGATTGCAGTTTCGGATTCCTTATAAAAAAATTAGAGCAATTTATATTTTTTGTCACCCTAATAGATGCCGCTGTAATCGAGACAGGTGAAACATTAAAGATGTTCTGGTGTCTCAGAATGAAATGCTTGTTTTTGTCAGCACGTACAAATAACAAGAGGCATTAATATTTTTTCGATTAAAAGTTGTATCATTTTACTTTATAAATAATAACTGGAATTTCACCAAAATTGCATGTTTTGTGGATAATATCTTAACTGAACAAAAATGAAAAATGACTCTTATAATAAGTCTTCTGCCTGCTTCGAAACACTTTCTTTGTTTTTTCAGCGAATATATCTTAAATTGAATCTACTAGCAAATCACACGAATACCGAACGTATTATCATTTTTCGCGATTACAGCGCTATCTACCAGGCTGACAAAAAAATGAGTTAAATTAATTATTCTTATTTTTTTATAAGGAATCTGAATCTGTAATCAAATATAGGGATTCCCTTTAAAAAAAATGAGTTAACATTTTTTGAACTTCACTGTAAATCAGTGTTTTTAAGCGTGGCGCACGAAGTAAAATTTCGAGTTTAGAAAAGCCTAATTTGGATTGGCCGCGTAGCGAAGCGGAGCGGCCAATCCAAATTCTTAGGCTTTTCTAAACTCGAAATTTTACTTCATGCTTAGTCTGAGATTGGAAAACACTTGTAAAAAGCCTCAAATTAACCGCTTTTAAAGAACGAATTCCCGCAAATTTAAAAAAACGCTGTAATTATCGGGGTATGTATACTCAATAGAAAAATGCCGTGTATGTTCTGTTTTAAACACGTTTTAAACGTGTTTTAAACACGTTTTAAGCGTGAACGTGTTCGGGATTTTTGCAATCGTACAAAATAGACCGACCGGAGTACCGTTCATTATACAAGGTGGCCAGAAAAGGTGTGATAATCTTCAGGTAGTGTGATGCGTTGATAAATTTTGGATAAAAAATTTAAATAAAAACAAATTAGTTTTTATATAAGGTTGGTTTTTGTTTCACAAATTCAATATTTTATTTCCACGACTAGTTTCGGTCAGACGACCATTATCAATGTGGTTTACAAGGATTACTATGATTTACAAAGGAGCGGACCGCGTTTTATACATTGGGGATTAAGGCTAATGGCTTAAGACTAAGTAGGGTGGGAGGAGACATGATTACTGGAGCGTAATTTGACAAAGGTGTCGATCAGCGGGGTGTTAATTGCGTCTAAATTGTCGTTGGTTACATATAGGCCCTTTCTGATCGCATCCTTAATGTAAAAAATTTCCCAGTAATTAAGTTTCCTCGATTTGTTTATGATTTTTAATGTTTTAAATTTCGAGGGAGTGAAAAAATGGCCATTATCAATACAATGCTTAGCGAAGCCTGTTTTTGCCTGGTTATCCAAGATAGATTTTTTGTGTTCTTTTAAACGAGTATTAAAATTTCGTCCAGTTTGGCCGATATAAATGGCCGATAATGGCCATTTTTTCACTCCCTCGAAATTTAAAACATTAAAAATCATAAACAAATCGAGGAAACTTAATTACTGGGAAATTTTTTACATTAAGGATGCGATCAGAAAGGGCCTATATGTAACCAACGACAATTTAAACGCAATTATCACCCCGCTGATCGACACCTTTGTCAAATTACGCTCCAGTAATCAGGTCTCCTCCCACCCTACTTAGTCTTAAGCCATTAGCCTTAATCCCCAATGTATAAGACGCAGTCCGCCCTTTTGTAAATCATAGTAATCCTTGTAAACCACATTGATAATGGTCGTCTGACCGAAACTAGTCGTGGAAATAAAATATTGAATTTGTGAAACAAAAACCAAGTGTTTTATTCTATCAACCTTATATAAAAAGTGTAAAGATGTTTCACCAAGTGTTAGATGAGTCAACAATCAAAAGTTCAAAAAACAAATTATATTCTTCCTCGTAACATCTCACGAGGTCGTTAAAATAATAAACGTATCTCTGGAAATTAGTGTTATTTTCTATTATTTTGGAAAAAATGAATAGAACTTACAATCAATTACACATTTGTAAAATTTAAATGACATAGGTGATAAATAAATTGGAAACTTTAACAAATTAATAACTTCTTCAGAAGCATTTTTGTAATAAAAATAGACCTGGCAACTATGTATTTTCATATGTAACCTTATTAAATTTCACTTGACTTTGACATATACTTGTCATAATTTATTTGTGTAAGTTTGTATAAGTTTATACTTTTACACATTCAACGAGTATGCAGATATGTACATGATATTTGGATTCTGCAATGGTAATGCAACTAGTGCCAAAGATGAGTACCAAAGAAGATATCCAAATCGCCAACAGTCCTGCGTAAATACGTTTAGAAAATTAGACCAAAGGCACGTACTTTTGGGTCGTTCGTTTATAATAACATAGATGGAGGGAGACCTAGGGAACGTCGCACTGTTCACCTAGAAGAACAGATATTATATGCAGTTCAAGAAGATTAGTACGAGACAAATAGCTCAACAGTTAAATGTCCCCAGTAAAACAACAGTCCATGCAGTATTAAAAGAAAATCGAATGCGTCCATTTCATGCAAGAAAAGTTCAACCACTGTATGAAAATGATAACGAGCGTAGACGTATGTTTTGTGACAGATTTTAGATCAAATTCGGGAAGAACCAAATTTTTCATTTAAAATTCTTTAGAGTGATGAATGTACATTCACTTTTGGGCAGAAGAAAATCCTCGGGCGGTTAGAGAAATGGGACATCAAAGGAAATTTTCAGTTAACGTCTGGCTTGGTATTCTAAATTTACGTGTAATTGGGCCTTTTTTATTCATCAATGATTAAATGCCTTAAATTATGTAAATATTTTAGAAGAAGTTTTGGAGAATGTTCCACTAAATTTAGTAAACAACATGCTGTACATGCATGATGGTGCACCACCTCATACAGCAAGAATTTCAAGAGAATGGTTGGACGAACATTTTCCAAATAGATGGATTGGGCGTAATGGACCCATACTATGGCCAGCAAGGTCGCCGGATATGAATCCACTTGATTTTTTCGTTTGAGGATTTTTAAAAGAAAAGGTGTATGCAACACCTCCAGTGGACAATGTAGACGTCATGAATAGAATTCGTGTTGCAGTGAAATTAATTACTGAAGAGATGTTGCTCCGAGTAATTAATTCTATCCCACGACTGCTCCAGATCTGCTTAGAAACGGATGGTTATCAATTTGAACATTTACTTTAATCTTTCATTTTTGATGTATACTTCAAATATTAATTTTTGTAGATTTGTTAAATTTATGATTATTATTAAATTAAACACTTGTTTGATCCATTGTTGCCAAATTTACATTTCTTTAAATTGGCTCGTGAGGAGTTATAAGCCACAATACAATATTTTTTTACTTCAATTTTCTGCTTGAAATTAATCAATGAACCACTCTACCTGAAGATTATCACACCTTTTCTGGCCACATCACAAACAAATCCAAACATGTTGAATGTTGAACATTTTGATGAACGGGCCCAATATTACATAATTATGGCCCCCTTCTGTACGATTATTTTTCACTCAGGTCATTTTTGCGTAAAATGCTTTGTTTTCGAAATATTTGCGAAAAACACGTTAAATACCCCACCCTGTATATTTTCAATATAAAATTACCTGTTGAAACGGGGACGGAAAAAAATATCGTAATAAGCGGGAAATCATTATAAACGGGATTGTCTAAACAAGGTTTTACCTTAATTAGCTTCAAACATCTTTTGCAAATGTTGGTCCTTCGGGTGTTTACAGAGATCTGAACAGGGTTGTTAAAAAAAATGTTTTTTTTAATTTTAATTAAAACAAACAGTTTTTTTTTAATAAAACGTATTTTTTCATTGAAACAGCATATAAAACATTAACAATTAAAAACATGTTTAAAACGTGTTTTAAACACGCTTAAAACGTGTTTAAAACACTTTTAACACGTGTTTAAAACATAACATACAGGGCATTTTTCTTTTGAGTATACATATCCCGATAATTACAGCGTTTTTTAAATTTGCGGGAATTCGTTGTTTAAAAGCGGTTAATTTGAGGCTTTTAACGAGTGTTTTCCACTCCCAGACTAAGCATGAAGTAAAATTTCGAGTTTAGAAAAGCCTAAGAATTTGGATTGGCCGCGTAGCGAAGCGGAGCGGCCAATCCAAATTAGGCTTTTCTAAACTCGAAATTTTACTTCATGCGCCACGTTTAAAAACACTAATTCACAGTGAAGTTTAAAAAGCACACACATACAACAACGATTATAACCAACCTAATATACGTTAGAGTTATTGGGTTGCGCACAAAATTTACCTAACATAGTTTGCATCAACTCCAGTAACTACAATATAGTGAGCTCGGCAAAGGTTCTAGTCGTTACACTAGAGGGTCTGTCAACTTGGCCCCCCCAACTCAAAATTTTCAAATAAAAAATATTGCGCCCGAAAGGTCTTAACTTGCGCTCACTTGCGCCCAAATATTAAAACTTGCGCTGTTAAGGGTAGAAAGTTATAGCGATTTGAAAATAGGGGGGCTAAGTTGACGCCAGCCCCCCCATCTCGGAATTTTTAACTTTTTCTTTCATAAATACGTTCTATGGAACTTGCGCTGTCGATACCACCTAATTTTACAAGTTACGCTGCAAAAATACACCCCCTATACACGAAATAAAGGAGGGTGCCAGCCCCCCCACTTTACATTTTTTAAGTTTTATTGCATTGTACACAAAGCTTAGAAGTTGCGCTCACTTGCGCCATCGAAATTTCTTCAATATCAGTTCCCATGAAAAAGTTATGGCATATTTTATATATACTCGAATCCAGTGCGCGTATTCCCATAATCTCCATGCAACTACAGAAGAGTAATACAATAAACATACTTAACTCACAACCACTGTCCTTCTTCGTCGAAAAGCATACATTATACAACCAAAACAGTAATTTTCTATAATATTTGCATATTTATTCCAGTGCCGCATCATGGTGGAAATATATATTTTTATTATTACTTAAATAATTTTATTTCCAAAACAAATAACAATAATTCGATTCAATTAATAAATATAACTTTAACAATTTATTTAAAATGCATTTCTGCTGATTAGAAAAGTTGCGCTGTTTTCCCAGTAGCGTTACAAATAATTTATTATTTAATTTAATTAAATATTTTCAAAACCAAACGTGAAAATTTTAATTTTTTAGGTGATTTTACTTAAACAATGCATCTATGCCAATGAGAAAAGTTGCGCTGTTTTCCCAGTGGCGTCACAATTAATTTATTATTATTTAATTAAATTAAATATTTTTTAAACCAAACGGAAAATTTTGAATTTTCTAAGTGATATTACTTTAACAATGTATAGGAAATGCATTTATGCTAATGAGAAAAGTTGCGCTGTTTTCCCAGTGGCGTCACAATAAATTTATTATTATTGAATTAAATTAAATATTTTCAAAACCAAACGGGAAACTTTGAATTTTCTAAGTGATATTACTTTAACAATGCATAGGAAATGCATTTATGCTAATGAGAAAAGTTGCGCTGTTTTCCCAGTAGCGTCACAATTAATTTATTATTATTGAATTAAATTAAATATTTTCAAAACCAAACGGATAACTTTGAATTTTCTAAGTGATATTACTTTAACAATGCATAGGAAATGCATTTATGCTAATGAGAAAAGTTGCGCTGTTTTCCCAGTGGCGTCACAATTAATTTATTATTATTGAATTAAATTAAATATTTTCAAAACCAAACGGGAAACTTTGAATTTTCTAAGTGATATTACTTTAACAATGAATAGGAAATGCATTTATGCTAATGAGAGAAGTTGTGCTGTTTTCCCAGTGGCGTCACAATTAATTTATTATTATTGAATTAAATTAAATATTTTCAAAACCAAACAGAAAATTTTGAATTTTCTAAGTGATATTACTTTAACAATGCATAGAAAATGCATTTATGCTAATGAGAAAAGTTGCGCTGTTTTCCCAGTGGCGTCACAACTAATTTATTATTATTGAATTAAATTAAATATTTTCAAAACCAAACGGGAAACTTTGAATTTTCTAAGTGATTTTACTTTAACAATAAATAGGAAATGCATTTATGCTAATGAAAAAAGTTGCGCTGTTTTCCCAGTGGCGTCACAATTAATTTATAATTATTGAATTAAATTAAATATTTTCAAAACCAAACGGGAAACTTAGAATTTTCTAAGTGATATTACTTTAACAATGAATAGGAAATGCATTTATGCTAATGAAAAAAGTTGCGCTGTTTTCCCAGTGGCGTCACAATTAATTTATTATTATTGAATTAAATTAAATATATTCAAAACCAAACGGGAAGCTTTGAATTTTCTAAGTGATATTACTTTAATAATGCATAAGAAATGCATTTATGCTAATGAGAAAAGTTGCGCTGTTTTCCCAGTGGCGTCACAATTAATTTATTAATATTGAATTAAATTAAATATTTTCAAAACCAAACGGGAAACTTTAAATTTTCTAAGTGATATTACTTTAACAGTGCATAGGAAATGCATTTATGCTAATGAGAAAAGTTGCGCTGTTTTCCCAGTAGCGTCACAATTAATTTGTTATTATTTAATTAAATTAAATATTTTCAAAACCAAAAGAAAAATTTTGAATTTTCTAAGCGATATTACTTTAACAATGCAAAGGAAATGCATTTATGATAATGAAAAAAGTTGCGCTGTTTTCCTAGTGGCGTCACAATTAATTTATTATCATTTAATTAAATTAAATATTTTCTAAACCAAACGAAAAATTTTGAATTTTCTAAGTGATATTACTTTAACAATGCATAGGAAATGCATTAATGCTAATGAGTAAAGTTGCGCTGTTTTCTCTGTGGCACAATTAATTTATAATCATCTAATTAAATTAAATAATTTCAAATCCAAACAGAAAATTTTGATTTTTTTAAGTGATATTACTTTAACACTGCATAATTCAATTCATAAATCAATTCTTCCAGAAAACATAATATGCTTAAATGCATTTACGTTTTTAACTAAATTATTAAATACATGTTTACCTTCATGTCAAACAAATATCTATAGATGTGATATATGTTCGCAAATAAAAATAAAGAATGAACATTTTATTTCTGTAGAATTTTCAAATTACAACATTCATAACTTAGAAAACATTTTACAACATAATTTAAGCACGGAATTTAAACAAAATTGCAGTTTGTGTAATAATAAATTATTATTTGAAACACAGTTAAACAATTTCATATTCATAAAACCCGTTTACACGGACAGTAAAACATTGAACTTAGTAACTAATTTAGAAAATATTCCGTTTAAACTAAATGTACAGAACAAACTGTTTATTTTACGTGGTGTTGTGGGTTTTATACCGGGTCATTTTATAGCATTTTGCAGAAGACATAATGGTTTATGGGAGGAATACAATGACTTACTTCCAAGCAAAAATCATTGTTCAAGATCAAAAGAAGTAGAGGTTAATATGTTACTATATACAATGTAGAGTGACCGACGGGAACCATCTGTTTTTGGGAATGATCACTGACGCCACTGGAAAAACAGCGCAACTTTTCTTATTAGCATAAATGCATTTCCTATGCATTGTTAAAAAAATATCACTTAGAAAATTCAAAATTTTCCGTTTGGTTTTGAAAATATTTAATTTAATTCAATAATAATAAATTTATTGTGACGCCACTGGGAAAACAGCGCAACTTTTTTCATTAGCATAAATGCATTTCCTATGCATTGTTAAAGTAATATCACTTAGAAAATTCAAAGTTTCCCGTTTGGTTTTGAAAATATTTAATTTAATTCAATAATAATAAATTAATTGTGACGCCACTGGGAAAACAGCGCAACTTCTCACATTAGCATGAATGCATTTCCTATTCATTGTTAAAGTAGAAAATTCAAAGTTTCCCGTTTGGTTTTGAAAATATTTAATTTAATTCAATAATAATAAATTAATTGTGACGCCACTGGAAAAACAGCGCAACTTCTCTCATTAGCATAAATGCATTTCCTATTCATTGTTAAAGTAATATCACTTAGAAAATTCAAAGTTTCCCGTTTGGTTTTGAAAATATTTAATTTAATTCAATAATAATAAATTAATTGTGACGCCACTGGAAAAACAGCGCAACTTCTCTCATTAGCATAAATGCATTTCCTATTCATTGTTAAAGTAATATCACTTAGAAAATTCAAAGTTTCCCGTTTGGTTTTGAAAATATTTAATTTAATTCAATAATAATAAATTAATTGTGACGCCACTGGAAAAACAGCGCAACTTCTCTCATTAGCATAAATGCATTTCCTATTCATTGTTAAAGTAATATCACTTAGAAAATTCAAAGTTTCCCGTTTGGTTTTGAAAATATTTAATTTAATTCAATAATAATAAATTAATTGTGACGCCACTGGGAAAACAGCGCAACTTTTCTCATTAGCATAAATGCATTTCCTATGCATTGTTCAAGTAATATCACTTAGAAAATTCAAAGTTTCCCGTTTGGTTTTGAAAATATTTAATTTAATTCAATAATAATAAGTTAATTGTGACGCCACTGGGAAAACAGCGCAACTTTTCTCATTAGCATAAATGCATTTTCTATGCATTGTTAAAGTAATATCATTTAGAAAATTCAAAGTTTTTCGTTTGGTTTTGAAAATATTTAATTTAATTCAATAATAATAAATTAATTATGACGCCACTGGGAAAACAGCGCAACTTTTCTCATTAGCATAAATGCATTTCCTATTCGTTGTTAAAGTAATATCATTTAGAAAATTCAAAGTTTTTCGTTTGGTTTTGAAAATATTTAATTTAATTCAATAATAATAAATTAATTGTGACGCCACTGGGAAAACAGCGCAACTTTTCTCATTAGCATAAATGCATTTCCTATGCCTTGTTAAAGTAATATCACTTAGAAAATTCAAAATTTTCCGTTTGGTTTGAAAAATATTTAATTTAATTAAATAATAATAAATTAATTGTGACGCCACTGGAAAAACAGCGCAACTTTTCTCATTGGCATAGATGCATTGTTTAAGTAAAATCACCTAAAAAATTTAAATTTTCACGTTTGGGTTTGAAAATATTTAATTAAATTAAATAATAAATTATTTGTAACGCTACTGGGAAAACAGCGCTACTTTTCTAATCAGCAGAAATGCATTTTAAATACATTGTTAAAGTTATATTTATTAATTGAATCGAATTATTGTTATTTGTTTTGGAAATAAAATTATTTAAGTAATAATAAAAATATATATTTCCACCATGATACGGCACTGGAATAAATATGCAAATATTATAGAAAATTACTGTTTTGGTTGTATAATGTATGCTTTTCGACGAAGAAGGACAGTGGTTGTGAGTTAAGTATGTTTATTGTATTACTCTTCTGTAGTTGCATGGAGATTATGGGAATACGCGCACTGGATTCGAGTATATATAAAATATGCCATAACTTTTTCATGAGAACTGATATTGAAGAAATTTCGATGGCGCAAGTGAGCGCAACTTCTAAGCTATGTGTACAATGCAATAAAACTTAAAAAATGTAAAGTGGGGGGGCTGGCACCCTCCTTTATTTCGTGCATAGGGGGTGTATTTTTGCAGCGCAACTTGTAAAATTAGGTGGTATCGACAGCGCAAGTTCCATAGAACGTATTTATGAAAGAAACAGTTAAAAATTCCGAGATGGGGGGGCTGGCGTCAACTTAGCCCCCCCTATTTTCAAATCGCTATAAATTTCTACCCTTAACAGCGCAAGTTTTAATATTTGGGCGCAAGTGAGCGCAAGTTAAGACCTTTCGGGCGCAATATTTTTTATTTGAAAATTTTGAGTTGGGGGGGCCAAGTTGACAGACCCTACACTAGATACATCACTGAAGTGGGGGCAGCACATACAAAATCTATGCCAAAAACTTTGTAAAGTCTGCTACATGCTGCGAGTGCTGACAAAAAACGTGGACACCAACCTTGCAAAAACTGTTTACCATTCCAATTTCGAATCACAATTACGATACGGAATCATACATTGGGGTGGTAGTACAGACACAAATAGAGTTTTGATATTGCAAAAACGTGCGCTTAGAATTATTTGTAAGCTAGGACCCAAAGACTCTTGTAGACATTGGTTTAAAGCATTAAATTTACTAACTGTTGTCGCTATGCACATTTACGAGTGCTTAACCTTCATGCGCCTTCAATACTCTAACTTCACAAGTAATGAAATAACTCACAATTATGACACACGTAACAAAGTGAATATGATATATCCACGGGTAAAATTAACGCATACCCAAAAGAGCGTTCACTATCTATGCCTACGACTTCATAACCACCTACCTTGTGAAATAAAAAAAGAAAAAAATTTCAAACACTATAAAAACAAAATGTATTCCTATCTATGCAAAGTCGAACCATACTCATTAGAGGAATACTTTAACTTTAAGTCATAGTGATGTTTCCTTTGACACTATTTTATATATTATACGATGTAATTATTCTTTGTATTTATATAAAATAAAGCAGTATTGTATTGTATTGTATTGTATAATCACTGTTTTAAACAATTTGTTCAGCGCAGAATTTGACTCTCGTTTTATTCACATCTACATATTAGATTGCTAAAGCCGTATATTTTAAACTTTACGACATTTCAGAGTTTTATACGTGTGGCGCATGAAGTAAAATTTCGAGTTTAGAAAAGCCTAATTTGGATTGACCTCTTCGCTTCGCTACGCGGCCAATCCAAATTTTCAGGCTTTTCTAAACTCGAAATTTTACTTCATGCTTAGTCTGGGAGTGGAAAACCCTCGTGTAAAAATTCAAATTCAAATCTTTTAAGAAAACAACGAATGTCGAAAAATTAACAGTGTATGAATATGTATATCTGAAAGAAAAATTCCCTGTATTTAAAAATTACATATATGCACACATATTTGATATTTTCTTGTAATAAAATGTTATGTTTAATAATGTAATATAAAATATCTTCAACAATTTAGCTAAAATTTAAAAATGTAAACAAAACATCTTAATGAAGTATTATAAAATATAATTTAGCAAATTTAAAATAATAAAAAAAAACGTTTTAAACAAATTTAACTTTTAAAACATGTTTTAAACAAATTCAAGATTTAAAACATGTTTAAAAAACCGTTTAAAACACGACGGCTGTTTTTAAACATGTTTAAAACACTGTTTTAAAACAAAGTGTTTTAAACTGGATCCTGGATCTGAATTTCTTCTAACCATTTGTGGTTGCGCCAATGATTTAACGTTTCGTATAATTAAAATAGGAGCCGCAGCCTCCCGTACCATGGTCAGGCACATGGATCGCCAACGTGACCACGATGTGTCTTCAAGTCAACCACTGGCCGGAACCGGAAGGTGGAAGAACCGAGGGCCACGAGGACTGTCTCCACTTGAACGTCTTTGTCCCTGGCACCAAATGCGACGCAACACGTAACCTCGATGTCATCGTACACTTCCACAGCGGCGCCTTCAACTTCTGCAACGGCTTGTGTTATGCTGGCCCGAAATTCCTCATGGACAGGGAAGTTATTTTGGTGACCCTCAACTTCCGTCTGGGCCTGATGGGCTTCCTTAGCACCGGCGATAAAAACCTACCCGGTAACCTCGGTATGAAGGACCAAATCGCCTCGCTGCAATGGGTGAAGAAGAACATCAAACATTTTGGTGGTAACCCAGACTCGGTGATAATCACCGGATTATCAGCTGGATCCGCCAGTACTCAATTCCACTACCTCTCGCCACTTTCTAAAGGATTGTATAGAGCTGGTATTTCAATGAGTGGTACCGGTTTGAACTCCTGGACCGTCCAAAAGGAGCCTTTGAAGACTACCAGGTTTGTTGGTAAGGAGTTGGGTTGCAGGCAGGAGGACACCAAGAAGTTGGTCGAGTGTATCAAGAGTCGCAATGGTGCGCAGATCAATGAGGTTACTAGGAAATTGAGGCCTTGGCTGTATAATCCTTACTCGCCAGTGGCATTGGTTGTTGATTCTAGCAGTAAAAATCCGTTCTTACCTGAGCATCCTTATAAGATGATGGCTGAAGGTAAAGTCAATGACGTTCCATGGATGGGGTCAGTTACGACTAGCGAAGGGCTTTATCCAGCTGCTGGTGAGTGTTTTACGTTAACTTAATTAACTTCTTCTTCAGCCTGTTTGCTTTACTGAACGAAGGCCTCTTCCATTTTCTTCCACGTCGATCTCTGCTGGGCAATCTGCATCCAGTTTCTGCCAGCAATGGCGCTGGATATCGTCCGTCCACCTTGCTTGAGGGCGACCCACACTCCTCTTTAATATTCGCGGTCCTTAATTAACGCTTACCCAAAATAATATAACTTTATAATATAATTTTATGTAAGTACCTTAATCTAAATTAGAGTGAATTTAATAAAAATTATAACTTAGATTCAACGGGGGAAGAGAAAATGTTGGCAATTATCCGGCGGCAGAGCTATTCCGAGTAAAAGTAAAATGTACTTGAGTATTGAGTACAAGTACAGGGTGGTGCATTTTGGAGGTGGCACATATGAAAAACTTTTTTATTTGAAGAGATATTGAAAAACCGTTTTTGCGATCTATCTCTAACCGTTCCCTTTCTATAACCGGAAGTTGGTAAAATGTCGTTTTTCTGAAGTTACTGTAACTCATTTGTTTTTAAAGTTATAACCAAACCGTAAAAACTCTTTCATCGCAACTTTTGCGCCCATTAAAATAACGTGCCTGTTTTATTTCAAGGACGTTTGATTTTTGTTTTCCTTGATCAAAATCACATTTTTTTATGGGCGCATATGGAGATATGCACATCATTGAATAGCACTTCTAACACTGATTTCAATGATGTGCCACATGCATACTTTTGTCAAAAAAAAGTCATTGACAAAGTTGCCATGACAACCGGTAAACAATTTCATTACTAGATAATGCTTGCAATTTGTTAAAAAATATGACTACTATCGATGTAGTATATTTTGTTTTATAAATAAGTACTTTCGATTAACATAAACTGCTACTCTGCTTGTCGTATATAACAAAAAATATTTTTTTCACAAAGGTACACAAGTGGCGCATCGTTAAAATCAGCATCAAAAATGCTGTTCAATGATGTGCATATCTCCATAGGCGCCCATGAGAAAAAAAGTGAATTTGGTGTAGGAGAACAAAAACGAAGTCCTGGAAATAAAATACGTACGTCATTTTAATAGGCGTAAAAAGTTGAAAGTTTTTACAGTTTGGTTATAACTTGTAAAACAAATAAGTTACAGTAACTTAAAAATGACATTTTATAAACTTCAGGTTATAGAGCGGAAACGATTAGAGATAAATCAATTTTCTTTTCGCCGTTGATTAGAACACGAGAAATTAACTCTGGCTCGCGAAAACGGTTTTTCAATATCTCTTCAAATAAAAAAGTTTTCCATATGTGGCACCTCCAAAATGCAGCACCCTGTACTCCATCAAGAGTACATAAGTACATTTATGAGTACAAGGTACTGAGTACAATAAATGAAAATACAAAAAACTATAATTCAAAAATGTTTTTATTTATTTTAAACTTCACTTGCAATCAGTGTTTTATACGCGTGGCGCATAAAGTAAAATTTCGAGTTTAGAAAAGCCCAGAAAATTTGTCTCGGGTCGCTGCGCGACCCTCGACAAATTTTCACGGGGCTTTTCTAAACTCGAAATTTTACTTCATGCTTAATCCGGGAGTGGAAAACACTCGTTAAACAATTGTTTGATTTTTTTAATTATCTGAATTTAAAAAACTAAAACATTTGGACTTTAGTACACACACACATAAACAAAATTAAATGTTGATATTTTTTGTGGACTTTCATTTAAAGATTCACTCAAAATTTAACAATAGCGGATATAATTTATAATTACGAGTATTCCATTTATAAATAACCATACTTTATTATTTAATTCAGAAAAACGAGAAAATTCTGGAAAATGTCAAAGTTATAAAATCCCAAAATCAAAGCATAATATATAAAATTTCGAAAAAACTATTCGTGAAAATGCAAACAATGTCTTAAGGGGATTATTGCAGTGTAACACGCCGATCGTGTTGGAAAGACCCACATAGTTTAGAGTAGCTCATCCAAAATTTACAGGACAAGTGGGGCGAATACAGTCAGAGAGAAAAGCGGTAGCTCGCTGTGCATTTGTGCATTGCTCCTTGGCACGAACGGATGGGGTCTCGCGTCGCGTGGAATAGACGAAAAAAAAGCGTATCAAAAAGACGGATCTAAGGAAAGTGTCGATTCGTATTATTTAAACACGCTGATAATACATACAAGCTATATATTGTTTTTAATTCGTTAGAAAGCGATCCTGTGTTATTTTGCGGTATTTACAAAACTGATGATTCTTATTCTTGTCATTATAACACATTATTTTTTCTTTTAAGACTAAAGTTTTGACAGCCGAACAAACTATGTGTTTTATTTTATTAAATTAGAGATTATTTCTTTAAAATATAATAATAAAATAATTCATGTTCATAAGCTCCTTGTAAATATTTATATGCCGGATATATACAGGGTGTCTACGCTAAACCATTCGTTAAAAGTTTATGGGGTTGCCGTTGCACTAAAAATTGGAAAACAATCCTTGGCATATGGTTGAATCAGTTCTCCTCATGTGCAATATTTCAACTTTCTAGCACTTCCGGTTCCACCGGAAGTAGCACCAAATTTGTTATTTTAAATAGAACACCCTACTTATTAGCAATTTTTGGGGTTTCTCGTTTAAATTGCAACATATTTCATTCAAACATATGTACACTTATCTCTTATAGTATTCAAGAAAAAAATATATTTCTAAAATTTTGACCTTTAAAAGGCATCTCGAAATCTGTCTGTAACTTCTCTTAAGAATAAGATAAACATATGATTTATATCTCTACTTGTACCTAGAGAATGCCTCTATGAGTAAATTAATTGGAAACTGTCAATTTTGACAATAAGTGTTCTTAAAATGTCAATAAGTCTAAGTGCTCTCTTCAATATCAAGTAATTCATTTTTTTTTGAATGGAATGATCCAATTTTTATCACGTAGTACGATTAGGGGGAAAATTTCCTACAAAAAAGTATTATACAACTATACTTCTAAAGCGAGTAGTTTTCGAATTATTTCGAATATTCGTTTTTCGTCGCATTTATGCAGGGTAATGACATTTCTTTGATGTACAGGGAGTTTTTCTTTAAAATATACGTATACCAAATTCAGCTTGTTTTCTTTAAATCTTTAGTTATTCGTTGTTTTTTTTAATGGTTCAATTTGAAGCTCTAAACGAGTGTTTTCCACTCCCAGACTAAGCATGAAGTAAAATTTCGAGTTTAGAAAAGCCCCTTGAAAATTTGTCGTGGGTCGCGCAGCGACCCGAGACAAATTTTCTGGGCTTTTCTAAACTCGAAATTTTACTTCATGCGCCACGCGTATAAATCACAGATTTCAACTGAAGTTCGAATATAAATAAATTTCACAATATTTTAGTATCTTATACGCGTGGCGCATGAAGTAAAATTTCGAGTTTAGAAAAGCCCAGAAAATTTGTCTCGGGTCGCTGCGCGACCCTCGACAAATTTTCACGGGGCTTTTCTAAACTCGAAATTTTACTTCATGCTTAGTCTAGGAGTGGAAAACACTCGTTTAAAGCTTCAAATTGAACTCTTTTAAAAAACAACGAATGTCGGAAAATGTACAGCTCTATTCCCTGTATATTATTTAAGTAGTAATTTAGTTTCCATCATTGTCATGATACTATTAAAAATTATTACAATAAATAAGTTGTTCTTTAATGCTCATTGTTTATTTTGTTAGGGCGTAGGTAAGGTATCGTACGTTTCTCGAGTGGTATGGCAATTACATACTCGCGGAATACTGCACTCGCCGCTGCGCGGCTCGTGCGCAACATGTCCGCTCATATGTAATATACTGGATACTACTCTGGTTACGTAATATTCTGTTATTATTTGACATTTTGCATTACATACGCGACAAAACAAAAACATTACTACTTGCCTACTAAAATTCAGTTGCGAATTAATATACCTATAGAGGCATCCCCTAGGTACAAGTAGAGATTTAAATCATATTTTTATCTTATTCTTAAGAGAAGTTATAGACAGATTTCAAGATGCCTTTTAGAGGTCAAAATTTTAGAAATATTTTTTTTGCTTCAAAACTATAAGAGATAAGTGTACATATATTTCAATAAAATATGTTGCAATTTAATCGAGGAATCTAAAAAATGACTAATATATAGGGTGTTCTATTTGAAATAACAAATTTGGTGCTACTTCCGGTGGAACCGGAAGTGATATAAAGTTGAAAATATTTCACATGAGGAGAACTGATTTAGCCGTATGACAAGGATATTTTTCAAATTTTTAGTGCAACGGCATTCCATAAACTTTTAACGAACGGTTTACCGTAGACACCCTGTATGAAAAACGCGGAACATAGGATTTTCTATGATATTTTTTTTATAGGAATATTATCTTTCCTAACTGCTATGGCCATGAAAATAATGTGTATTAATTTGGCCTCTGCCAAATTGGGTAAATACCCCAAATTTTCGGGAGAATTTCAATTTTTATTTTATCAAATATTCTAGTTTTTATGAATGCAACAAATAAATAATAAAATGACTTCAGGCAGACATTTTATACTCAACAAAAAATATATTCGAGATTTGTCATCTAAAATATTTAGGGACGATATGTCAATTGGAGCACTGCACGGGCCTGAATTTTTCTTAGGCGATTTTCCCGTATCATATTCAATATTTAAATTATCTTAATTTTATATATATTTTTTAAATTTTCAAAAAACTACGCCTATAATCAGATAAGTATATTTTTTATTTATTTAGACCTGAAATGTTGACCGGGCCGGGTCAGGCAAAACTCAATCTCTCTTATTTTATGACCGGGTCGGGCCAAGCCGGGCCTTAAAAAATATATTGGGCTCGGTGCAATGTTGAGCAAGAAGCTTGTTATTTGAAATGCGTTATAATAACTACCTTATTATTATTGTAGTTCTATTTTTTCTAAAATAAATAACAATGAATATGCACGCAGTTAAACCCTCAATTTTTTTAAACATTCGTCAAACATATATTACCTGTGCTCAGTAAAAAATAGTTGATTTGTAACAACAACGTCATATTAGTGATGTTATTATTACTATTCTTACAGTTTTGATATCATTGATTCGTTCATGAAGTCGCAGTTGGTTCAAATAGGTCTGGTTGCTAGAAACTTAACAATTTACTTTAATAGTTTTATTGCGAGAAGTTTAATGGCATATAACAACTGCTTTAACAACGAAAGATTTAAGACGAAATAATGATTTGAACAAGACTGATTGTTATTTGATTGCTTCTGGCTTATTAATCAGCTTAAAAAACTTTAAAAATAATTTAATAATACCGACACTGTCAAATAATTAGGGAAGCCAATATTAAAGGTATATTACACATCTTTATTTAAATTAGTGAAACATTTCGTGTTTTCTATATTAGTGAACATGCAGTATAAAAAAATACTTATTCCATTAGTAGTCAGAAAGCATAAAAATAAAACACTAGTACAATAAAATATCGATTATAATTGGGAAATATTAATTTTACGAGAACAAATGCTAACGACGCGAGTCGTTTTTGTTAACTATGATTGAGAAAAGAAAAGAAAAACAAACGCGAAGCTGCGCAGCGTTCACCGGCCCAGGGATAAACGCTGGCCGCATGCTGCTCGCCCCTCCAATAATTGTGCAGATGAGTGTACAACGCGTTCAACTAAGAGAAGATCCGCAAGGCGGCGGTATTTTACGGTCTTATTTTTCAAGATTTTTATTTTAACCTGACTCGGGCATGAGTTATCGCATCTTTATGAAATGTTCACATTATATTCCTTATAGTATAAACTAGTAAGATATGGGAATATTTTTTTTAATTTTAAAAAATATAATATTATTTTTTTCATACCTCTGAAAGCAAATTGTTTTAAAAAAAAGTACTTAGATATTTTACTAGATAATTGGGCTTAATATACGCTGTCAAATTTTCAACTTTCTAGGACCTTTAGTTTTTAAATAAACCTAACATTAAATTTCAGACCACTGTTATATTCCCCTTAATTAATAAGACAACTTAAGACGATAAATATCCATTGAAACAACTACTTCCCGTGCAAATACACCTCCGGATATTGAATTATACAATGAAATACTTAAAATCTAATTTAATTAAGCTTATTTTGTCTAATATATAAAACGAAAATATTTAGGAAATTATTTAGAATTTATTTTATAATTTCAAAAATTTGAACTAAATTAGATGATTTGATAAGAAAACGTTATTTTAAAATAAAAACACAATACTATTTCATATTTGATATAAATTGACTATTTCTATTGAAATGTTATATAATTTGACTATATCCATTCAATGTGCTTTGCCTATTTCTATTTAAATTTTGATATAATTTTACTATATTTATTCAAATTTTGATAATTTGACTATGATTATTTAAATGTTGATAAATTTTGACTATTTTAAGTCGAGTTTTAATATAAATTGACTATTCCTATTTAAATTTTGATATAATTTGACTATAATAATTCAAATTTTGATATGACATGACTAGGTTTATTTAAATGTTGATATAATTTGACTATTTAAAGTCAAGCTTTGATATAAACTGACTATAATTATTGAAGTTTTGATATAGTTTGGTTATTTCTACCCAAATTTTGATGTAAGTTGACTGGTTCCATTCAAACTTTGATATAATTTGAATATATCTATTCAAATCTTGATATAATTTGACTATTGTTATTCAAATGTTATTAGAAATTAACTATGCCTATTTTTTGATAAAATTTGATTATTTCAGTTGAAATGTTTTTAATTGACTATGTAAAACTTTTGTTTGAGCCAATTTTCTGTATTCCCATTAGTTATTGAGTTATTCGCAACTTCTGCAAAATACAAATAAAGCGAGCGGACTTCCTTAAGTTTGATTATTTCTGTTAAAATGTTGTTATTAATTGACTATCCATTCAAAATTTGATATAATTTGACTATTTTTATTGAGATTTTGATATAATATGATTATTTATATTAAGTTTAGACGTTAAACGTAAAAATTGATCGGAAAATGAACTTAAGTAGGTACATCCACATGTACTCAAGTGAATTTTGTGAATTAAAAACGCGTCGAGTATAAGTACAAGTACTTTAAAAATAAAGTACTCGTGGACTGAGTACCGATGTTACTGAGAACCAAGTACACGAAAAGTGGAGTACAAATTTTGAGTACTTGTACCGTTCAGCTCTGTCCGGCGAGCCAGTTTTTTTTGCGGTGTAGAACAAGGCAGTAATCAGGGGAGGGGATATGGGGGTTCAAACAGGTCCCGAAATTTTCAAAATGTTAAATTTTTATATGCAAAAGTGGTCCTGTAAGAGCAAAAGCAATATTTTTACTATTAACCCCCTCCTCGGAATTTTTATAACCCCCTTCCGATTTTTTTTCTGGCTACGGCCTTGGTGTAGAATGAACTTTAAATACTAATATCTACGATTAAAACAGAACATGGCCCAAACGTTCTTATAACCCATCAGTCCTTGGTATTAACTAAATTGAATTGACGTTATATTGGTTCTTTTCTTAAAGATTTTAAAGTAAAGGATCATTATTTGGATGATTTGGAGAAACGCTGGGACGAGTTAGCGCCCGCCATCTTGCATTACCAGCGCACCGTTCCAGAGAATAAAAAATCAGAGGTCAATGCCAAAATAAAAGAATACTATCTCAAAGGAAAACCAATCAGCGACGAGACATATCCTGAACTTATCCAGGTAAATAGCAAAATGACAACACACACAAATATTCTAGAACGTTAATAGGTAAACTGCAAAAGAAACGAATTACAAGTTTCCGAGATCTAAATTACCATCCAGAGAATTTTAACAGTTTGATATAAATGACATTTAATAAATTCTCTACGGTATGTAGTTGCCATGGCAGCTCGTGAGAATTTTATTGGTGGGGCTGCAGACATAAACATACAGGAAATTTTTCTTTCAACCGATGTCATCTATGAGAAGTTGCATTGAAATGGCCTCATTTTAGGAAGAATTTGCCAAACCGTAGAGAGTAAAAATACGTCATTTTGGTGCAAGTTCTCACCGATGACAAATTGCATGGATGCTGCAGACATAAACATACAGGAAAATTTTCTTTCCACCGATGCAATTAATTTGTCATCAATTGCATTGAAATTACGTCATTTTGGGAAGAATTCGCCAAACCGTAGAGAGTAAAATAACGTCATTTTTGTGCAAGTTCTCACCGATGATAAATTACATAGGTGCTGTGAATACGGGCCCAGGTATACTAGGGATTTAACATGTATGACCACATTTATCCATTTTGCTGCTTCCAGAGTAATTTTATCCTCTAAAATTATCCTCTAAAGGACACTCGCTCGAAAATGCAAATGCAGCCTTGCAGCCCTTATACATGAGTCGCCACTGCTGACCAGTGATCATCTAAGGTGAAACAAAACACCTGCAGAGTTGTGCTATTATAATATTGACTCAATTCTAATCTAACTTAAACTAATCCAGTCTACACGTATTACTTTATAGTTGAGGCTGTTAGTTGTTGAAACTTCATAATATCACTTTAATAAAACACCTAATTTGTTTACTGAATCAAACACTTACTATGTTTTTACCACAAAATAGTGGTCGCAACCATCATTATGATCTAATTTGTTTAGGTTTCAAAATTATATTTATTGTACTACAACAATTGTTTCACCACACTGTGGCTTCATTAGGTGGATGAATGGTGTTATTTTGTTTCATTGGCCAGTGACAGCGAAATTTACTCTATTCGATCTTTGACAACTATTTTGATATCTTTGAGCGTTTTTAGTTAATGAGCGACCGTCTTTTCGTCTACGAAATGGAGTTGACAGCTAGGTTACAAGCTAAAGCTACCAAAGCACCCGTCTATTTCTACGTCTATGATTACACAGCGGAGGAGAGAATTTCCTTTGCATATCTCTTCACTGACAGGAAGGAAAAATACGGTAAGTTGAAGTTACATCTTGAATTTAGACATCGATATGTATGAGGTTTAGTGCAGTCTTATTAAAAAGAAAAGAATTCGCTAAAATAGACCGAATTCAAAATTGTTTGTTTCTATCACGTTTGGGCTAATAAGTCTGATGAATAAGCGTCCCATTATTTTAACATTTTTATTGTCATCAAGGGCGGCATGATGACAAGCTTTGAAAGTTGCTAATTAAAAAAGAAGTTAGTTGTGTCTAGAGTCATTTGAGGAAATTAATTTTACATATTGGGCATTTGTGCAATAGCACCTTTCCACATCTTCCCCTGAAGACCAAACATATGACAATCATGTCATTTGATTCTCACATGTTTGATTTTCATTAGAAAATATGGAAAGGTACTGTTGCTCAAATGCCCAATATGTAAGATTATTTTTTCGCAAATAACACGACCAACTTCTCTTTATACATATTTAAAATGTGCCTAAAAACAAATTAGTTTGCTAACCTCACCTAATCTGTATTGTGTATTAGGGGTTTGCCACGGAGATGACGCCATGTTCATCTTCTCCGACAGGCCAAAGGATATTGAGCCAAAGATGACTCCAAAGGATGAAAACATGAAGAATATTATGCTGGACATATGGATGTCATTCATCAAAAAAGGGTACGTAATAAGAACGTTTTATCAAATTCTTATATAATAACTCACGTCGATTTGCTGTCTGGGAAGTATACTAGACAGCGATGTAATTTAACGTCTAATACACGCCGATGACATGGATTTGACTTAAAATAGACGTGGCCGCGTGGCATACGTCGATTTTCTGCTTAGGTTTATTAAAATCAAATTTATAACACATAATAAACTTTGATCTAAGATTTTAGGCTAGACTATTTCTTAGTTAATAATAATTTACTTTATTAAACTAAACTTATGTCGTCGTAAATGGTCTCTCAGCCTTTGCATAATATGTAACTTTCAAGTTTAATTATTTCGCCGTTTTCAGAAAACCAAGTCAGAGTTTCTGGGAACCAGTCAGTAAGAACGCCAAGGATAACTTCAATTACTTATTCATCGGATCTAAGCAAGAATTGGTGGCCAAGAAAGCCAAGGAATTGGGTCACAGGTCATTCTGGGAGAGCCTGCCGTTAGCCGAAAACGCGCGTTTGTTCCCTCAACTTCATGCGAAAACCGAGTTGTAAATAAACTTAAAAACAAATCACTTGCTATTTAAGATTTCATGTGAAATATTTTAGAAATACACATCTTGTATGTTTATTAAAATAAACCGAATAATTTCTATAAATCCTCGTGTGTTTTAGTATTAACAATATTTTGTGTGCCATCTTCTCTTTTTGTAAGCGTTGCTTGTAAGCTGTTCCAATAATTTATATCATTTTTTTTTACATCGGATCTTAGTCTATTGTTTATTATTACTCATTTGCACGGCGCTACTTTTTTCGGAAAGATTCGTCAGAACAATCATCCAATAAAAGACTTGAATCGCATAATTCGAAATATATACAGGGCGTTTCTAAATTCATTCGAAAGATTTTAAAGGGTGATTTACAAGCGAAAATTAAGAGAGGTTTTTCATATAATTTATATTAATCTTTTGTCTGTACTGCGTTGCAGATGCATACGTGCACTAGATTAAATAAAGTTTTATATAGGAGTGAATTTTAATTATTACATTTTAGAATTAGTTGTACGAGGGTTGCCTTTTATATTTCGGGATTAGAGAACAAAAATAAATATTAATCATTGAAAATCGCTTTATTGTTTTTCAAAATATTCCCCATTAACATCTATACACTTTTGCATGCGTTTGAACCAATTGTCGAAGCACTTTTGCCACTCTGATTGAGGTATCTCCAAAACATGCATTCTGAACGCATCAACCGCTTCTTCAGGTGTCGAAAAACGTTGACCTTTCATTTTATTTTTTACGGATGGGAATAAAAAGAAGTCATTCGGTGCCAAGTCAGGACTATATGGCGGATGACTCATCAAATCGATGTTTTGCGTGCTCAAAAATGCAGTTGTTTGAGCCGATGTGTGAGAGTTCGCATTGTCGTGGTGAAGAGTGATCCGTTTTTGGGGGTTGGTTTTCCTGATTTCTTGGATAATAACTGGCAAACAAATGGTTGTGTACCACTGAGAATCGACTGTTCTGCGTTGTTCTAGTGGTACGGTTGCGATATGTCCAGTTTTTCCGAAACAACAGGCGACCATTTGCTTGGAAGTGCTTCGTGCGCGAACAACTTTTGTTGGATTTGGCTCATCTTGAAACACCCATACGGTCGACTGCTGTTTACTTTCGGGCTCATACGCGTAAATCCATGATTCATCACCTGTCACGATGTCATAGACGTGTTTCGAAGCACCGCAATCGTATTTTTTTAGCATTTCTTTGCACCAATCGACACAAGCCTTTTTTTGAGCGATTGACAAATTGTGTGGGATCCAACGCGAACAAATTTTTTTGACAGTCAAATGTTCATGCAATATTGAATGTATGCTGGTCCCACTAATGCCTAAGGTTGTCTCAATCTCACGATAGGTCACATGACGATCTTGCAATATTTGTTTGCGCACAGCATCAATGGTTTCCGGAACAATAACTGATTGTGGACGACCTCCACGAAATTCGCCTTGGAGTGAACTACGACCTCGGTTGAATTCACCATACCATCGATAAACACTGGTCCGTGATGGAGCTTCATCGCCAAAAATTGAATTAAGTTCATCTATGCACTGTTGTTGAGTTAATCCACGTCGAAAGTTGTAAAAAATAATCGCACGAAAATGTTCACGATTTAATTCCATTCTTTGGCCGAGATAAATCTTTTAAGTTAGTGTAAACGACACAAATAACACTCATATGTCAAAACGTTCTGAGTACGTATAACCTCAAAAATGTCAAACTTTTCGATAGAGCTCTCAGTTGCCAGATTGCAACACTAGGGTTGCCCAATCCCGAAATATAAAAGGCAACCCTCGTATGTAGAAACGTACTGTATCCCCGTTACGAAAATAAATACTTCTTAAAAACTTGTTTTTCGGCTTAGAACATTTAACTTATATATAATATATGTGGGATTAATAAATAAGCAATTGGTTATAGGTTTTTAACTAAATAAACTGGTCGTCAAACAATGACAATAGTAGATAATGAAATACGACTACTCTCGTTCGCGGCGACGGTTACCGGTTCACTTGTCTCGGCCTCTTGATTTCCACATTTCAGCCATCCTGCGGGTCTACCGCCCCGGAATCGTTGTTTATTGGACACCAACACTTTATATATTCGGCGCAGGTGGATGTCTTGAATGGTCCTTCCTGGGTGCCCTCCTTCTCCAATTTCGGTGTTGTGTGATTTGACTTTCGTCACCCGTTATGAACCCAAATATTTAGCTTTAAGCTTGCGCCCTGGGTCAAACTGTGTTCGCTTGATAGCCACTAGGTCCCCGTTTTCATATCTTACTGGACTCTTCTTCTTAGCGTTATCTTCTTAAACCTTTAGTATTTGTTGCTTAGCTGCTTCTCTTAATACATTTCTATCGTCCTGAAATTCGTTGATCATCTCCTGCTCAATAAGCTTTTTGATCTGACATCTTCGGGATTTCTCATTCTCTGTTAGTAGTTCGAATGGTGTGGTGCCAATGCTTCTTTGCACGGTCGAATTTATTGTTCTCTGGACGTCCCCAACATATTAATATCATTTAGATGCATCGTCGACTTGCTCAGGACTGGGGAGCCCCGTTGTAATTATCCGATACTCAATCTTATCCTTTTCATAATACTCTTTGAACTCATTGCTTGTAAATGCCGTTCCCTTATCCGGTATGATTCGTAGTGGGTTACCGAAATTCTTCTTTTGAACATCCAATTTCCTTATCACCTCTGCGGTTGTCATTGACTTAGTAGGGTACAGCCACGTGAACTTCGTAAAGCCGTCTATTATTGCCAAGACGTGGTTGTAGTTCTTGTTGGTCGAGTTTAAAGGTCCTAAATGACTTGTGTGGCACGTCCTCAAGGACGCATCTTTCTTAGGCAGCGCATTTAAGAACCCTTCTGGCTTTCCTCCTTTTCTGTTCATCATAATGCACGGAATACAGCATGCAATGACCTCTTCTATCTTATTCTGTAGATTCGGGATGTAAAATTCCTGATCAATTACGTCATTTTGTTCTTTGCTGCATAATGACCTCGTTCGTGAACTTTTCTAATAATATCTGTCTCCCTAATCTCTAGAATTACTAGCCGCTCTATACCATTCTTCATCCTGTATAGCACGTTATTGGCGATCTCGTAGTTGCCATGTTTTTTCTTCTCATGTAACACTTCCTTAAATGTCTTTACGGTGGTGACATCATCTTAAGCTTTTCTTATTTTGCACAGTGCGTCGCCTTCGATCCTCATAATGGGGTACCGGCTTAGACTATACCTAATTTGTCAACAATTTTAAAATCAAATAAATTGATTTAATTCTTTTTTTGCATTTTTCATGTAACAATAAAAATATTTGTTGGTACCACTGATTAGCATTTTGAAAGACCATTCTAATGATATATCATAAGCAGGGTCGTGCTATTTAAAAAAAATGGACAAGTGTGGCTACAGCCTAAGGGGTTGGTTGCAGAAGATTGTTATGTGGGTCAAAATGGTTCCCCGTCCATATCCTAGAAACCGTTTTGAAAAATTTTCTTTAACTGTTACGGTTCCAAAGATATTCTGGCTGGCTTGTTTTCAAATTGACACCCTGTATATAGAGATGGAAGCGTGAGCAATTCATTTTTTTTTAAATGTTCTCTACAATCTTCTGTATAACCAAGGTTTCAGAGAACTCTTATTGCTTTCCGCTGTACCGAAAATACAGTATTTGCACATGGTGAGTGGCCCCATACAATGATACCATAACGTATGTACGATTCAACTACAGACAGATAACATGTTCTCAATGTCTTATAATTCATAACTAAGGAAAGCCGGCGTGGCTGAAAATGTATTTATTAATTGTTAATACAATATTTGACGTGTGGTTCTTCCACGTTCTAGGTAGAACACCAGAAATTTGACTTCCTTAGCAAGGAGATCAGGTATAAGTCTTAGGGTGAATTGAAGAGTTACAGTTTTGGTGATATTTAGTGACAGTTTATTAGCTGAGAATCAGTCTATTGCCATTTTCAAAGTATTAGTGCTTTCCGTAGTTACCTCTAGTTGCGAGCTTCCTTGATTTATCATCTGCAAATAATATCACTTTATCTTCACCAATAAGTTCGCAGATATCGTTTATGTATATCAAGAATACTGCAGGGCCCAATTTTGAACCCTGCAACCCTGCGGTACCCCCGTATTGCAGGTATATTCAGTCGATAGTATGTCATGAGCCTTTACGAGGGTTGCCTTTTATATTTCGGGATTAGAGAACAAAAATAAATATTAATCATTGAAAATCGCTTTATTGTTCTTCAAAATATTCCCCATTAAGATCTATACACTTTTGCATGCGTTTAAACCAATTGTCGAAGCACTTTTGCCACTCTGCTTGAGGTATCTCCAAAACATGCATTCTGAACGCATCAACCGCTTCTTCAGGTGTCGAAAAACGTTGACCTCTCATTTTATTTTTTACGGATGGGAATAAAAGAAGTCATTCGGTGCCAAGTCAGGACTATATGGCGGATGACTCATCAAATCGATGTTTTGCGTGCTCAAAAATGCAGTTGTTTGAGCCGATGTGTGAGAGCTCGCATTGTCGTGGTGAAGAGTGATTCGTTTTCGGCGGTTGGTTTTCCTGATTTCTTGGATGACAACTGGCAAACAAATGGTTGTGTACCACTCAGAATTGACTGTTCTGCGTTGTTCTAGTGGTACGGTTGCGACATGTCCAGTTTCTCCGAAAAAACAGGCGACCATTTGCTTGGAAGTGCTTCGTGCGCGAACAACTTTTGTTGGATTTGGCTCATCTTGAAACACCCATACGGTCGACTGCTGTTTACTTTCGGGCTCCTACGCGTAAATCCATGATTCATCACCTGTCACGATGTCATAGACGTGTTTCGAAGCACCGCAATCGTATTTTTTGAGCATTTCTTTGCACCAATCGACACGAGCCTTTTTTTGAGCGATTAACAAATTGTGTGGGATCCAACGCGAACAAATTTTTTTGACAGTCAAATGTTCATGCAATATTGAATGTATGCTGGTCCCACTAATGCCTAAGGTTGTCTCAACCTCACGATAGGTCATATGAGGATCTTGCAATAATTGTTTGCGCACAGCATCAATGGTCTCCGGAACAACAACTGATTTTGGACGACCTCCACGAAATTCGTCTTGGAGTGAACTACGACCTCGGTTGAATTCACCATACCATCGATAAACACTGGTCCTTGATGGAGCTTCATCGCCAAAAATTGAATTAAGTTCATCCATGCACTGTTGTTGAGTTAATCCACGTCGAAAGTTGTAAAAAATAATCGCACGAAAATGTTCACGAATTAATTCCATTCTTTGGCCGAGATAAATCTTTTAAGTTAGTGTAAACGACACAAATAACGCTCATATGTCAAAACGTTCTGAGTACGTATAACCTCAAAAATGTCAAACTTTACGATAGAGCTCTCAGTTGCCAGATTGCAACACTAGGGTTGCCCAATCCCGAAATATAAAAGGCAACCCTCGTACTGTCTGGACTCTGTTAGAGAGATAACTTGTGTTTAAGCTACAGCTGGAGCTTTGAAAATTATACATATATAGCTTTTTTAAAAGGGTTACATGATGCATACCATTAAATCAAGGACGGTTGCCTGGATGAACTCTTTGTTATTAAATGCGTTAAGGCATTTTTTAACAAATTGTAAGGTAGCAGTTGTAGTGGAGCGACCGTACCTAAAACCAAATTGACTCTTGGATAACTAGTCAGATTTATTGATAAACGTGACCAACTGGTGTTTTAATAAATCTTCAAAAACTTTGGAGATAATTGGCAGAATGGATATAGGCCTATAGTTATTAATATTCGTTTTAGGACCTTTTTTGTATACCGGACGCAACATAGGAAATCGCATGTTAATTTTAAAGTGTTAAAATATTGGCTTTCCTATTTATTTTAGAGACAAAATGTATTTCACTTTTTTGTAGAGGGAAAAAATTCTAAATTTATGAAATGTTCACATTTAACACTACGTTTTTCTAAGTTAAAATAATTAAGAATTGATACAACAAGTGCGGATATTCCCTGTTTTTTTTTTAAGTTCAATTTAATGCTTTAAACAAGTGTTTTCCACTCCCAGACTAAGCATGAAGTAAAATTTCGAGTTTAGAAAAGCCCCGTGAAAATTTATCGAAGGTCCCCGAGACAAATTTTCTGGGCTTTTCTAAACTCGAAATTTTACTTCATGCGCCAAGCGTATAAAACACTTTAATATTGTAAAATGTATGTATATTCGAATTTCACTTAAATCTGTGTTTTATACACGTGGCGCATGAAGTAAAATTTCGAGTTTAGAAAAGCCCAGAAAATTTGTCTTGGGTCGCTGCGCGACCCTCGACAAATTTTCACGGGGCTTTTCTAAACTCGAAATTTTACTTCATGCTTAGTCTGAGAGTGGAAGACACTCGTTTAAAGCTTCAAATTGAACTTTTTTAAAAATCAACGAATGTCAGAAAATTTACAGCTAAAATAATTAAGAAAAAGTAATGTGATTTTATAAAAATAATGACATACCATGGAATTGATACAACAATTGCGGATATTCCCTGTTTTTTTCTAAGTTTAATTTAATGCTTTAAACAAGTGTTTTCCACTCCCAGACTAAGCATGAAGTAAAATTTCGAGTTTAGAAAAGCCCCGTGAAAATTAGTCGAGGGTCGCGCAGCGATCCGAGACAAATTTTTTGGGCTTTTCTAAACTCGAAATTTTACTTCATGCGCCACGCGTATAAAACACTATAAGATTGTCAAATTTATGTATATTCGAACTTCACTTAAAATCTGTGTTTTATACGCGTGGCACATGAAGTAAAATTTCGAGTTTAGAAAAGCCCAGAAAATTTGTCTCGGGTCGCTGCGCGACCCTCAACAAATTTTCACGGGGCTTTTCTAAACTCGAAATTTTACTTCATGCTTAGTCTGGGAGTGGAAGACACTTGTTTAAAGCTTCAAATTGAATTCTTTTAAAAATCAACGAATGTCAGAAAATTTGCATCTAAAATAATTAAGAAAAAGTAATGTGATTTTATAAAAATAATGACATACCATGGAATTGATACAACAATTGCGGATGTTAAAATAGCACAACATCGTGATAACTGTGGTCTGCATAATAGTACTTTATTAGGAGGATTTTTTCTTGTATAGTGTAAATCATTTCGAATACATTTACTTTAATCAGGTGGCTGCGATATCTTTTGCCATTTTGACATCCGCTATTGTTGTTTCAATTCCATTGCATGTCATTATTTTTATAAAATCCCATTATTTTTTCTTAATTATTTTAACTTTGAGAAACGTAAAGTGATAAACGTTAACACGAATTAATTCCGAATTTTACGCTCTACAAAAAAGGTAAATACATTTTGTTTCTAAAATAAATAGGGGAGATAAAATTTAAACATTTCAAAATTTACATGGGATTTATGTTGCGTCTGCCAAGTCAACACCCGGTATAGGTATAACACTTGCTTTCTTAGGGCATGTAGGGTAGAACCCTTCAAGAATCGCCATATTAATTAAGCGGGTTAATGGTGAAATTATAACCTCTTTAGCAGATTTGATTATGTCAGCTGTACATCCATAGATATCCACACTTTTACTATTTTTCAAGGACATTATAGACGATCTTACATGTACGTTTGTTATTGTTTCGAATTTAAAGTATAAAGTATTATTATTATTGCATATGCTGGACAAAAGAAGATCAGTAGCATGCAAGGAACGTGCATTCGTTTTTGCTAAGGGGATTATTGCAGTGTAACACGCCGATCGTGTTGGAAAGACCCACATAGTTTAGAGTAGCTCATCCGATGCCAAATTTACAGGATAAGTGGGGCGAATACAGTCAGAGAGAAAAGCGGCAGTTCGCTGTGCATTTGTGCATTGCACCTTGGTACGAACGGATGGGGTCTCGCGTCGCGTGGAATAGACGAAAAAAAAGCGTATAAAAAAGACGGATCGAAGGAAAGTGTCGATTCGTATTATTTAAACACGCTGATAATACATACAAGCTATGTATTGTTTTCAATTCGTTAGAAAGCGTTATCAGATCCTGTGTTATTTTTCGGTATTTACAAAACCGATGATTCTTATCCTTGTCATTATTACACATTATTTTTTCTTTTAAGACTCCACTTTCGACAGCCGAACAAACTATGTGTTATATTTTATTAAATTAGAGATTATTTCTTAAAAATATAATAATAAAATAATTCCTGTTCATAAGCTCCTTGTCAGAGCTGGGCAGGATTCGAATCATTCAGGATTCGAATCCTGGATTCGAAGCCTTCTAGAGGATTCAAAAGTGGCATTCGAATACTTGAGTTCAACTGGATTCGTGATCCGGATTCGTTACGTATTTTTAAAAGGATTCGTATTCGAATCCAAATGTGGGTGATTCGAATCCTTACAAAAAGATTCGAATCCTTATAAAAGGATTCGAATATTTATAAAAGGATTCGAATACTTACAAAAGGATTTGAATCGTCAAAAATAATTCGAATTAATTGTGAGGATTAACATGAAACATGCCTTTTGTGTGTTTTTAAATTTCTCGTTAAATCAGTGTTTTATACGCGTGGCGCATGAAGAAACATTTCGAGTTTAGAAAAGAACAGAAAATTTGTCTCGGGTCGCTGCGCGACCCTCGACAAATTTTCACGGGACTATTCTAAACTCGAAACTTTACTTCGTGCTTAGACTGGGAGTGGAAAACACTCGTTTAAAGCTTCGAATTAAGCTTAAAAAAAACAAGGGATATCTAAAGATTTACAGAAAATAGGCTGTTTTGCTGAAAACACTATTTCTACTAGCAGAAACAACTAGCACTATTACCTAGCTCAGATGGTTGTAGCTTCAGATATATTGTTACCAGCAGACGAGGCCTGTACTAGTACTATTAAGTACTGTTAGCCGAAAGAACCAGTACTACAAACTGTAACGTTGATTTTTTTTCAGTTAAAAACGATTTGTCCACTAGCAGAAAGAACTGCCGCTATTAGCAGACAGAGCTTCTAGTTCCGTAGACGGAGCCTGTAATACTACTAGTTGTAGAAAAAACTAGTGGTAGGAGAATAAAAAAACTACTATTAAGCTGAAAGAACAACCAAGGCCGCAGCCTGAAAAAAAATTCAGGGGCTTAGGAAAAAATATTGTTTTTGCTTTTACAGTCCCGCTTTTACATACAAAAATTTATCATTTTGAAAATGTCAGGGGGCGTTTGAACCCCCATACCCGCCCCCCCCCTCGGCTACGGTCTTGAGAACAACTGCTACTAGCTAAAGGAATTACTACAGCAGAAAGAACTACCGCTATTAACGGAGCTTCTAGTTCAGATGGTTCTAGCTTCAGATGTCTTGCCATCAGCAGACGGAACCTGTAGTACAGTAGTACTAGTAGAAGAAACGAAATAGTAGTTGTTCTTTCTAGGACGAACGCTAGTAGCACAAAGAAATTGTACTTCTAGCTGAAATAACTACTACTACTGATAGAAACATTTAAGCTTTAGCAGAACACGCTAGAAACAACTATCGCTATTGGCAGACAGGGCTTCTGGTTCAGATGGTTCTAGCTTCAAATCTTACCACCAGCAGATGGAGCCTGTACTACTACTAGTAGCAAAAAGACCTAGCAGTCTTTTTTTTATAGCAAAAAACACTATTTCTACTAGCAGAAAGAACTACTGCTATTAACAGAGCGTCTAGTTCAGATGGTTCTGGCTGGTCGTGTCTTGCCACCAGCAGACGGAGCCTGTATTACAACTAGTTGCAGAAAGTCCTAGTAATAGTAGAAGGAACAAAATAGTAGTTGTTTCATCTACTACTAAAGGGACGATTGCTGCTAGTAGAAAGAACTTGTACTACTAGCTGAAAAATGGATAGTTTACTTCTTTTAACATAAAACGCATTTCTACTAAAAGATTAAAAATACATGTTTTTTTCTTTGTCGCCGCCATTGTTTAACAAACGTCAATTGTGTATAATATTAATTAACGAGTGTTTTTTGAGAATGAATTGTTATCTTCATTATGGTTTATAATTATTCATATTTCTTCGGAGCAAACAGATACAGGGAGTTTTTCTTTTAAGTATACGTATTCCAAGTTTAGCCTATTTTCTGTAAATCTTTAGATATTCCTTGTTTTTTTTTAAGTTCAATTTGAAGCTTTAAATGAGTGTTTTCCACTCCCAGGCTAAGCATGAAGTAAAATTTCGAGTTTAGAAAAGCCCCGTGAAAATTTGTCGAGGGTCGCGCAGCGACCCGAGACAAATTTTCGGGCTTTTCTAAACTCGAAATTTTACTTCATGCGCCACGCGTACAAAACACTGATTTAAAGTGAAGTTCAGAAACACACAAATAAATTTTTAACAGGGTAACAGGGAATCAGATATTTGGTCTGTTATCAATGATGTTCAGTGTTAATAATAATTAATTAGGTTTTGAATATTTTTGTTAAAACAACTGGTAACTATATTTATATATTAATGGTTGCAAAAAAATTATAAAATCAAATTTATTCTTGAAGGATTTGTATTCGTGATTCGAAAAAACAGGATTCGAATCTTTGATTCGAATCATATTTATTTCTTACGAATCCTTTATTCGAGTATTCGTGATTCGAATCATATTAGGTGATTCGGATTCGTGATTCGAATCTTTTTTACGAGGATTCGTCCCGGCTCTGCTCCTTGTGAATATTTGTATGCCGGATATACAGGGTGAGCTTTTTCGATGTTCTCTATGGGGATCTCGGAAACTATAAGAGATAAAAAAACGGTTAAATGGGGAAAGAAGTGTAGTTTTATAGGACGAATAAAATGACACTTTCAAAATATTTGAAAAAGTCAAGGGTAACTAGATATTTTGAATAAAGTAAAATGTGCCAATTTTTTGAAATCAATATATCTCTATTATTATCATAGATAGAAAAAAACTATAAGAGACAAAGTTGTAGAAAATTTTACACAGATTAATAACAAAAAATCAAAAAAAAAAATTCGCCCATATTTTGGGAGATATGACAAAAACTTACCTTTTTTAAATGGAAACAATAGTTGGCTATGACTTTATTAAAAGGGCTATTTTTTTCCCTTCAATTCGATATAACATATGCCATAGTTATTTTTAAAATAAAGTAAGTTACAGTCGTTTTTAATTTTACCATACACCAAAAAATAATTACCCATGAAAAAGACAAAAGTAAAACAATTGCAGTTGTTTATTCTAAACACATATTAATTCATTTCCATATTTGGTTTGTTTCGATAAGTTTGTTTTGTATTTATTTGGTGTTGAAAGTTTTTTAAGGTGATAATGAATTTTTCCAACGAAGCTTGTTTGTTACATTCAGTGTAATAAAAACGCCGCGGATGCTGCAGAACAATATTATAATCAATATATCGATCGTCGGCAGCCATCTTTACCAACATTCAGAAGAATTTACCACAATTTGGGTGAGTACGGATCCTTTACAAAGTCGAAACTTGAAAAAAAACGAAATTAATGAAGTTTCGGAAATAAACGTATTAGCATTGGCGATGATAGATCCATCCACATCGACCAGACAAATTGCAACAGAAGCAAGCATATCTCAACGGACTGTAGTACGAGTTTTGAAAAAACACAAATATCACCCATATAAGGTATCAATTACACAAAATTTACATGACGGTGATACCAATAAGAGAATGGTCTTCTGTATGTGGTACAAAAACATGTGCCAAGAGGATAATACGTTCCCTACAAAAATAATTTGGACAGATGAAACGCGATTTACTAATTGTGGGATTTTTAACCGGCACAATGAACATTTTTGGAGTCAGGAGAATCCACGAGAAATTGCACAACGTAGACCACAAATTAAATTTGGATTTAATGTATGGTGCGGTGTGTTCGGATCGAGAATTCTCGGCCCATATATTTTTGATAACACATTCAATGGAAATGATTACCTTCGTTTTCTTCAAGAAACATCTGAAGATATGCTCGATGATTTAAATTTATCAGTACGGGCAAGATTGAAGTGGTTTCAACACGACGGAGCTCCACCTCATAGCAAGTTGGCTGTGCGAAACTATTTAAATGATGCTTTTCCAAATTCATGGGTGGGAAGAAATGGACCAATTCTATGGCCACCTAGATCACCCGACCTATCCGTTTTAGACTTTTTTCTGTGGGGTTATGTGAAGAACAAAGTGTATCAACAATCATATCAATCCGTGGAGGATCTTAGACTAGCTGTACTTGAAACATTTAATTCTATTGACAGAAGAAAAGTCAAAAAAGCCACAAATTCGATTTTCAAAAGATGTACTTTATGCCATAATAATAATGGTGGACTTTTTGAGCATCTTATGTAATATTTAAAATTTTCTTCTATTATTATTTTGATAACTTTGGAATTATTTTACTTTATGTTGCTTTTGACAAATCTAAAGAATGATAATAAATTAAATATTGATTTCGTTGCTATAAACAACCACAATTGTTATACTTTTGTCTTTTTCATGGCTAACTATTTTTTGGTGTATGGAAAAATTTAAACGACTATAACTTATTTTATTTTAAAAATAACTATGGCATATGTTATATCGGATTAAAGGGAAAAAATAACCTTTCCAATGAGGCCATAGCCAACTATTGTTTCCATTTAAAAAAAGATAAGTTTGTGTCATATCTCCCAAAATATGGGCGATTTTTTTTTTATTTTTTGTTATTAATCTGTGTAAAATTTTCTACAACTATGTCCTTTACAGTTTTTTTCTATCTATGATAATAATAGAGATATATTGATTTCAAAAAATTGACACATTTTACTTTATTCAAAATATCTAGTTACCCTTGACTTTTTCAAATATTTTGAAAGTGCCATTTTATTCGTCCTATAAAACTATACTTCTTTCCCCATTTAACCGTTTTTCTATCTCTTATAGTTTCCGAGATCCCCGTAGAGAACATCGAAAAAAACTCACCCTGTATATGAAAAAAAAAAACGGAACATAGGATTTTCAATGATATTTTTTATATAGGAATATTATCTTTCCTAACTGCTATGGCCATGAAAATAATGTGTATTAATTTGGCCTCTGCCAAATTGGGCAAATACCCCAAATTTTGGGGAGAATTTCTATTTTGATTTTATCAAATATTCTAGTTTTTATGAATGCAACAAATAAATAATAAAATGACTTCAAGTAGACATTTTATACTCAACAAAAAATATATTTGAGATTTGTCATCTAAAATATTTAGGGAAGATATGTCAATTGGAGCACTGCACGGGCCTGAATATTTAAATTATCTTAATTTTATATATTTTTTTTTACTTTTTCTAAAAACTACGCCTTTTATGAGATAAGTATATTTTTTATTTATTTAGACCTGAAATGTTGACCGGGCCCGGATCAGGCAAAACTCAATCTCTCTTATTTTATGACCGGGTCGGGCCAAGCCGGGCCTTAAAAAATATATTGGGCTCGGTGCAATATTGAGCAAGAAGCTTGTTATTTGAAATGCATTATAACTACTTTATTATTATTATTATAGTTCTATTTTTTCTAAAATAATGAACAATGAATATGCACGCAGTTAAACCCTACATTTTTTTAAACATTCGTCAAACATATATTACCTGTGCTCAGTAAAAAATAGTTGATTTGTAACATTAATCTACGACAACGTCATATTGGTGACGTTATTCTTACTATTCTTATAGTTTTGAAATCATTGATTCGTTGATGAAGTCGCAGTTGGTTCAAATAGGTCCGATTGCTAGAAACTTTACAATTTACTTTAATAGTTTTATTGCGAGAAATTTAATGGCATTTAACAACTGCTTTAACAACGAAAGATTTAAGACGAAATAATGATTTGAACAAGACTGGTTGTTATTCGATTGCTTCTGGCTTATTATTCAGCTTAAAAAACTTTAAAAATAATTTAATAATACCGACATTGTCAAATAATTAGGGAAGCCAATATTAAAGGTATATCACACATCTTTATTTAAATTAGTAAAACATTTCGTGTTTTCTATATTAGTGAACATGCAGTATAAAAAAATACTTATTCCATTAGCAGTCAGAAAGCATAAAAATAAAACACTAGTACAATAAAATATCGATTATAATTGCGAAATATTAATTTTACGAGAATAAATGCTAACGACGCGAGCCCTTTTTGTTAACTATGATTGAGAAAAAAAAAAGAAAAACATACGCGAAGCTGCGCAGCGTTCACCGGCCCTGGGATAAACGCTGGCCGCATGCTGCTCGCCCCTCCAATAATTGTGCAGATGAGTGTACAACGCGTTCAACTAAGAGAAGATCCGCAAGGTGGCGGTATTTTACGGTCTTATTTTTTAAGATTTTTATTTTAACTTGACTCGGGCATGAGTTATCGCATCCTTATGAAATGTTCACATTATATTCCTTATAGTATAAACTAGTAAGATATGGGAATATTTTTTTTAAATTTGAAAAATATAACATTATTTTTTTCATACCTCTGAAAGCAAATTGTTAAAAAAAAGTACTTCGATATTTTACTAGATAATTGGGCTTAATATACGCTGTCAAAATTTCAACTTTCTAGGACCTTTAGTTTTTAAATAAACCTAACATTAAATTTCAGACCACTGTTATATTCCCCTTAATGCTACTGTAGAGAAGTGACAAGCAAAATCATTTGCTTGTTTGATGGTTTGTTTGTTCTGTATGAGTTTATAATATTCCACATGATTTTTTGATTATTCTTAGAATTGCTTATTTTTTCTTTGTTTATATTGCTATTTTCGTCTATAATTAGTTGCTCATACTCTGACCTTATTTTATCACGTAACTCTTTATTTTGTGCACTTTTGTTTTGTTGATGAGCTTTGTCTGCTAATTGTAAAGAATTTCTTATTAATTACCTAATAATTATCGGAATATGCAATCATTTCCAAAATGTCACGATAATTGAGTGGTCTAACTGCAAAACTTACATTCTCCACTTTTTGTGAAAATTGAGTTGGCTGTTTTTATATGTCCTCCGTATACTTTGGTTTTTGCCAATTTACCAAAAGTTTTAAAAAGTGGAGAATGTGAGTTTTGTGAGTTACACCATTCATTATTGATATTTGAATATTCTTTGCGGAGATTAGACCTAAGCCAGGTAAGTAAACGAGATGCATCTTGCTTAAGCCAAGTAAGAGCAACAGAACGTACTAAGTGGACTTTTCGCGCTGTGTCGATGTCGTGAGAGCGAGCGGAGGTTTCGCCGGTTTCGCAGTGTGAAAGGTCGTTGGTTAAGTGAAGATGCCATTAGGAAATAGTGTTCTCTTCGGTCGCGTTCCTCTCATTCTTCGCTGGCTAGCATTTCCTAAGCGAAGCGTGGGTGGGAGCGAGACGGAGACACCGCGTACCCATGGGAAAAAAGTACGTTCAGAAGGAGAAGGAGAGAGAGACTCTGTTTAGGTTGATCTGGTGATGAGCCAGTGAAGCGCAAGAGTTCATCCGAAGAAGCGGCGCGCGTTTACCACTAAACGAACCGCGATTTGAACAAAAAAAAAGCACAATATTTTTTCCTTGCAAAAATCGCGATTTTTTTTTCAGTCGAGTGTTTTTTCTTTCAAGGGGATTTTTTTTATCTATGGTTGAGGTATTTTTGAGGATTTTATTTACTTATTTATAAAGGTCAGTATAATTTATTTAATTAATAATATTTATTTTTAATTATATATAATATAAAGATGTTTTAATTTTTATATTATGGTATAATTTTGTATGATTTAATAAAGAAAACACTTGGTTAAATTTCACTAATATTTTGTTTTTTTATTCCAACTAGTTTCGACTTTGAGTCATTCTCAAGGAGTACAGGAAATTACATTTTTACAAACATTATATACAAGAGAGGTTAATTTAAATTTTATGGTTAGGCAATAAGGGCTGTCATGATGGGTGAGCTCCACAGATCTTCGATGTCATTAACAATTGGTTTTCCCTGTTTTATTGCTTTCTGGATTTCCAGTCCTTCGCGATAGTTGAGATGACGTCCTTTATTGCCTGTGTATAAAATCTTTAACGTTTGGTTATTAAAAAAGTGATTATTGTCAATGCAATGTTTAGCTAACCCAGTACAATATTTTTTATTAATGATTGAAGCTTTGTGTTTTTCCAGTCGTTTTTTGAAATTCCTCCCGGTTTGGCCAATGTATATTGAGTCACAATCGTCGCACTGGATTTCATACACCCCACACTTTTTAAATTTATCAGTTTTTTGTTTACTATTCACTAGGAGTTTGCCTAAATTTATTGGGTTAGTCATGATTATGTTAAATTCTTGCCCTTTAATACATTTTTTAACTTTTGGAGAAAAGACGCTAACAAAATCTAACTTACACCAACTTTCTCCAAAAGTTAAAAAATGTATTAAAGGGCAAGAATTTAACATAATCATGACTAACCCAATAAATTTAGGCAAACTCCTAGTAAATAGTAAACAAAAAACTGATAAATTTAAAAAGTGTGGAGTGTATGAAATCCAGTGCGACGATTGTGACTCAATATACAATGGCTAAACCGGGAGGAATTTCAAAAAACGATTGGAAGAACACAAAGCTTCAATCATAAATAAAAAATATTGTACTGGGTTAGCTAAACACTGCATTGACAATAATCACTTTTTTAATAACCAAACGCTAAAGATTTTATACACAGGCAATAAAGGACGTCATCTCAACTATCGCGAAGGACTGGAAATCCAGAAAGCAATAAAACAGGGAAAACCAATTGTTAATAACATCGAAGATCTGTGGAGCTCACCCATCATGACAGCCCTTATTGCCTAACCATAAAATTTAAATTAACCTCTCTTGTATATAATGTTTGTAAAAATGTAATTTCCTGTACTCCTTGAGAATGACTCAAAGTCGAAACTAGTTGGAATAAAAAAACAAAATATTAGTGAAATTTAACCAAGTGTTTTCTTTATTAAATCATAGTTAAATATGTTTCACCACGTGAAAGATGAAAAACTTGTTCAAGATTTAATTTTGCATTTAAACTGGAATTTTTTATTAGCATTGACTGCAAATTAATCCACACCTATTATAGCACAAGCTTTTTAAAATAATATCAAAACTACATTTTCATCTTTCAAACAATTATTAAATAAAAAACTATTTGAATTCGAGAAAATAAGCTTACGCTTCTTATAGTTTTGCACACTTTAAACATTACGAATATTTTGTAATTTTAAATTTTAATCTGTTATTAAAAAACGAAAGGTAATAACAAATCATCTTAAAATTTGAAAAAGTGGTTTAATAATCTGATTTAATGTTTTAATATCTTTGATTATTTCCCTACAATTTAGAAAAGTTCGAAAACCTTAACTTTAGAAAATGGCTCACAGCCTATTTCGTTTCGGTTGCTGTTAAATCGATTGTTTCGGAAAATTGAGCAATTCGGTCTTTTCTTAAACAGTCGTAAACAATATTTCAATCATTTACAGATTCAACTTGATTGTGACCATTTAAGAAAATACTGAAAGGCTTAATTTTTTAAACCGCTATTTAAAAGTTTTTTTTTTTTTTTAATTAAACTTTTAATTTTTTGTTCCTTAAATTGCATAGATATAATTACAGATACTCAAATAATATAATATTAAATTATAAAACTGTTTGTTACAAAAACTACCTGTTTTTAAAAATTAAACTTTAAATTTTTTATTCCTCAAATTGCATAGATATAATTAGAGATACTCATAAATATAGTATTAGATTATAAAACTGTTTGCTAAAAAAATTACCTGTTTTAAAAAAATAACTTTTAAGTTTTTGTTCCTCAAATTGCATAGATATAATTAAAGATACTCAAATAATATAATATTAGATTATAAAATTGGTTGCTAGAAAAATTACCTGTTTATAAAAATGTAACTTTTATTTTTTTTTCCTTAAATTGCATAGAGATAACTAAATATACTCAAATAATATAATATTAGATTATAAATCAGTTCTAAACTGGCCTACCTTTTAACGATACATTTCGCTTTAAATAAAAAAATTACATTTGTAGTCACAATTTTACATTAAATCGACAACTCTAAACTGCTTTAAATTCCCCCTAAACAAAAATGTCCTTATTTGAAGAGACATTTTTTGTTTTATAATAGTAAATACCACCTTTTTACTCAATTTTACATTTAATCGTAATTTCAAGCAAATCTTATTTTAAGAGAAAGAAAAATTGTTAGATTGACAAAACATTTTATAGAGCTGTTTCATTATCTGCTGTTAGATTTTGAATATCTTCAATTATTTCCTTAGAATTTTATTTTATTTAAAATTGTTTATTATTAAAAAATATATTTAATTTAGTTGTGACACAATTTCATTTATGTTCCAGAGTTTTGTATTAATTTTGTGACCATTCATCTGAAATAAAGTTTGTTAATTATTATTATAATTATTATTATTATACTAAAAAAACGTTTTTTTTTTCCATCTATCGGTGAAAAAGTTAAACACTTATTGAATTTTGTGAAGTTGGTTCGTTTTATAAAATTCAATAGTGTCTTTATTCCATTTGCTTAACTTTTTCAACGACGGTTTAAAGTTTCTATAATTGGAAAAAATAAAACCATTTTAAAATATATCTCGAGTACTTTGAAAGCTCAAGTCAAGAGTTTAGTCAGACTTTTAAATTCAAACCGCATAATTAGAAAAAAAAATTTAAATTATGTGCTAGCGAAAATCAACATGAATTCTTAATAAATAAATTTACTATTTTTTATTTACTTCTGATTTTGTATTTTAAACTACTATTTTTTACTGACTTCAGATTTCGTATTTTAAACTCATTATTTACAAAAATAAGTTATAAAATATATTTTTTTTATACAAGGTGCCCGTTTTTAAAGCTTACGTGTGGCATATCGTTGAATTCAGAATTGAAAATGCATTTCAATGATGTGCATACATTTGTATGTTTTCATAAGAAAAATAAAAGTTGAGTGTATAAAACAAACACGAATCGCTTTGAATATTATTAACGTTAACCATTCGATGGAACTGGTCCGCCGCACAAATATTGGCAATCGCCAACAGTGCCGAGTGGGTCTGACCATCAGGAGGGAGGCACTACAATGGGCCTAAAACTTGGCCTAAGTGGGCGCGGCTACGGCTGTCCTCCCGACAACCAATCCCTAATCCTTAACCATTCAATAAGTCATAAAAAATTGCCTTAAGAAAGTTTTTACAGAATATAAAAAAAATTAAAATAGCGGAGATATAATATAGACAATATTAAAAAAAAATAGTTTTTTATGAAATACACCGAAACAATTAAAGATATTTCAAATGTGAAAGTAGATTATTAATAAGTACTAAAATTCGCAACTTTGCCCCCATTTACCCGATTCTCTACCTCTTTAAATAAGCGAGATCTCCATAGTGCCGCTCGAAAAACTGGCACCCTGTATAATAAGCAAGTCTTAGATTTTAAAGTTTTTGGAAAACGTTTTAATCGGGTCCAAAAATTATTACGGATGTAGCTAGAAAAAAACTTAAACAAAAATGTATCGTAGATAGAGGAAATTTATAAACATATTTGATTTTTTTAATAAAAGTTTTTGAGAGAAGTCAGTATAATGATATGTATGGGAGGTGGCAGGTGTATGGGAGGGTGCCGAAGTATTTGATAAGGAAGGGATGGGGTAGAGAGGATAAGGTAATTGTGGCAAGGGCGAGGTGTGGATCGGAGGAGAGAGGAAGGAAAGTATGGATGGGGGAAGAATATGGAAGGTGTGTGTTGTGTGGACAGGGGAGGGATACGTGGGGATACTTGGCGGAGGAATGTGAGGGGGTGAAAGAGGAGTGGCTGGGAGCGAAAGGGAATAGAAGGGTAGTGGAGTGGATAAGGGAGGATGGGAGCGGGGTAAGGACGTTGGAAAAGCTGGGGAGGGAGAGGGAAAAGAGAAGGGAGGGTAAGAGGGATACGGGAGGGTAATGAGATAAGCTAATGTAAAGGTAAATGTAATGTAAAGTGTAGAGATATGCCAATAAAGGTCTTTTTTTTTTTTAATAAAAGTTTATTCTTAAACATTTCAAATGAATTCTTAAATCTTTAAATTAAAACTCTCCTAAAATTATTTTAGTTTATTATTTTATATTTCATAATTTTTTTACTAAGAATAGTTTTTTGTTATGAAAATTATTAGAAAAAGTCTTAGATTTTAAAGTTTTTGGAAAACGTTTTAATCGGGTCCAAAAATTATTAGGGATGTAGCTAGAAAAAAAACTTAAACAAAAATGTTTCCTAAATAGAGGAAATTTATAAACAAAGTTGATTTTTTTAATAAGAGTTTATTTTTAAACATTGCAAATTTATTCTTAAAGCTTCAAATTAAAACTATCCTAAAATTATTTTAGTTTATTATTTTATATTTCATTATTTCTTCGCTAAGAAATGTACGAAAAAAAATAAACAAATTTCTAAATATGAAAAATCTTTTAACACTTAAACTCTGTTTTTTTTAATATGACCAAACTTAGAATGTATTAAGTGCGAACAGTTGCAGTCCTGTTTTAACGGTAGGATATTTTAACATCAAATTTTGAGATATTGGTAAATGATTATCAATGTGACAAATAAATCATAAATTTTCAAATAAACTGTCACGGTGCAGAGTTTCAAAAAAAAAAAAACGCTACAACTTGCAAGTTTACAACATCTACAGGGATTTTTCGTTTTAAGTATACTTTCACACATATTCCATATAAAAATTTGTAAAATTAATGAACTAAACAAAACTAAGTCGAAGTATATTTTGAACTTCACTTTAAATCAGTTTTTTGTACGCGTGGCGCATGCAGTAAAATTTCGAGTTTAGAAAAGCCTGATTTGGCTTGGTCGCTCCGCTGCGCTACGCGACCAAGCCAAATTTTCAGGCTTTTCTAAACTCGAAATTTTACTTCATGCTTAGTCTGGGATTGGAAACACTCGTTCGATACTTTAAATTAAAGGTTTTTAATAAGATCACGAATGCGTGAATATTTTCATTGAAAAATCGTAATATGTATACCTTAAAGAGAAATTCCTTGTATTTAGAACCTTTTCAAAATTTGAACATATGAATGTGCAAATAACAACGAAGACAGATATTCCTGAGCAAGGAGCAATTAGCTGATTGTCAGAGAGACTTTATTAAATTAAATTAAACTTTAAATTAAACATTTTTAATAAGATCACGAATGTCTGAAAATTTACATTAAAAAATCGTAATATGTATACCTTAAAGAGAAATTCCCTGTATTTATAACTTTTTAAAAATTTGAACATATGAATGTGCAGATAATGAAGAAGACAGATATTCCCGAGCAAGGAGCAATTAGCTGATTGTCAAAGAGACTTTATTAAATTAAATTAAACTTCAAATTAAACGTTTTTAATAAGATCACGAATGTCTAAAAATTTACATTGAAAAATCGTAATATGTATACCTTAAATAGAAATTCCTTGTATTTAGAACCTTTTCAAAATTTGAACATATGAATGGGCAGATAATGAAGAAGACAGATATTGCTGAGCAAGGAGCAATTAACAGATTGTCAGAGAGACTTTATTAAATTAAATGAAATTGAACTTTAAATTAAACGTTTTTAATAAGATCACGATTGTCTGAAAATTTACATTCAAAAATCGTAATATGTATACCTTTAAGAGAAATTCCTTGTATTTAGAACCATTTAAAAATTTGAACATATGAATTGGCAGATAATGAAGAAGACAGATATTCCTAAGCAAGGAGCAATTAGCTGATCGTCAGAGAGACTTTATTAAATTGGTAGTAGATACAAATAATTTGAGACGATGATAGATACATTTGTTTTCATAGTCGTTGTTAAATAAATTATTTATTTTATGAGTTAATTGAATTGTCATATTACTGTCAGATTTCCCTTCACATAACCTGCAAATTTAAAGTTGATTTACAACAAAACCTGTGATTAATCTTGTCCTAACCTAAAACACATAACCTGCATCACACCACCAAATTCTTGAAATGTCAAATTTGATTGGTCGTATTAAAAAAAAACAGATTATAGGTATTATCTTTTATTTTAAACGTCCAAAGATTTTATCTGAGAAAAAATATTAGCATAAAGAAAATTTAACATATAGAAAAATTGAGTTTGTCAATAGTTTGTAGAATATTTACAAAATATAAAAACGAATTAAAATTAATATCGACTTTCTGCAAAAATTTAGTCTCATTAAGACAAGTCTCCAAATATTCATTGAAACAACTACTTCTTGAGCTAATACCCCGACAGATATTGAATTATACAATGAATATTTGAGTTACACGACAGCATTACTGTTTTATGCATCATTTATATGCAAAATGCAACATCACGTCAAATTATTCTCTCACCAAACTAAATGAAACAACAGGAAACTGAAATAAATTGAAAAATATACAGGGAATGAATATTAATTGTCTTAAGGGGAGGGTAGCACTGCATTTCTTGCATTGTTTAATCAATCCCTTACACTTTATTTAAATAAATAAATTAACGACTGCAACATATATTATTATCCTAATCATAAGAATTATGTATATTCAAAAAAATATTAGTTCTGAATTTAAACAAAGAAATAAGGTTAATGCAGAGAATTTTGAGTAATTACTTTTATAAAATACCGAAATTTTACAGAGTAGTAGCTATGGCATTGTTACATGTCATGAGTAAATTTGATAAAATTTACATCATGTATAAAGAAGTTATTTGCTCTTAATTAAAACAATTATATTGTTTTTCACTGTTTTGCCACCTTTTTCTAATTTATTTTTATAACAGATTGTTCATGTTTTGTAATAACATAAACACAATAATTACGCTTTAATTGAGGCCAATTTTATCGCAATCCGTTAATAAATAGCTGAGATTCTTTGCATATTAATAAGCAATTTTATTAAAAGATGTTTCTGTGTTGGCGTTTATACAGTCGTTATATAACGGTCACTTGTCAGAAGGACCGAAGATTTATTGGAGGCCATAAATGAGATGGTTCGGCTGACCCTTCGTTGGGCTGTATAATGGTTTTTCTTTTCTCAAATAACTAACGAATTTCACCGTCGAGGAGAAACCGAATGCTTATTAAAATATATTCTTGCCTGACGGTTTATAAAATGGACAGTTCAGTTTTACCATTTAAAATGAATCATTTTCTATGGTTACTATTTAATTTTATTTAACTCCCCGTTTTATAAACAGTTAGGTAAGAATTTAATTTAATGTATAGAACAGGCCATAGATACACACAGGGTGTTTCATTTAACGGAAATGTCGAGCTTTCCGTCCTCGCTAAAATAGTATGTATATGTATGTGTGCTTATAAACAAAAAGCAACGAAAGGTAAGCATTAAATAAAAGCAAATGATCGAATACAATTAATTTATTATCTAATAATTATAACCATAAATTTGTGTACATAGTACATAGTAACAATATAAAATAATACAATAAAATTTAAAAAACGTACAGTTAGTATACTATACAATATAATATCGGAATAATGACCAACACACTAAAATTAATATTATATTTAGAGGAAATTGTACAGTTAGATTTTCAAAATGAAATGTAAGTGGAAACCTTAACTGGAATAAATTCGGTATTGATGAAATGAGAAGTTCCAGAAAAAAATCCTCGGATAGGTCGATTTTTGTTCTTTATTGCGCACTTTTTAGCGTCTTCAAAACAAGTATGACGTCACTAGCCTTTCACGTATGACGTCATAAGCATTTTTTTTAAATAGAAATTTAAATTTTACCAAATTTGTAGCCCTTTTCATTCTCTTTACGACCATGTAAAAGTATTTTGTTTTTTTTTATTTTTTTAAAAATTAAACAAAAAATCTTAAAGAAAAACTTATATATTTTACCGGAACTGTTTTAAAATATAAGGGATGAGATTTATCACCGATTGGCTATTTGCCAAGAGAGAAACGGTACTCATTTTGATCATTTGTTACATTATTAAATTTATAAAAAACATTTTTTGTTTAATTTTTGAAATTAAAAAATTAAAAAAACACTAAATATTTTTACATGGTCGTAAAGAGAATGAAAAGGGCTGCAAATTTAGTGAAATATAAAAAAATGTTTCTATTTTAAAAACTTGCCAATGACGTCATACGTGAAAGGCTAGCGACGTCATATTTGTTTTGAAGACGCTAAAAAGTGCGCAATAACGAACAAAAATCGACCTGTCCGAGGATTTTTTTCTGGAACTTTCCATTTCATAAATACCGAATTTATTCCAGTTAAGGTTTCCACCCTGTATTTTTTTCAAATTAAATAGAAATAATTGATATGTGTTCATATAAATCGAAACGAGCGTCGTTTTTTAAAAAAAACCACTAGCTGAATATTTATTTTTACTAACGAAACAACCGAATTGATTGTATAAAGGTAAGATTGAAAAATAGGAATATTATTGAGAATCGATTTTCTTCAAAAGTTTACTACTCGTAATTTAAAATTGTTCAACTTGCGGGATAGTGGAAGAGAGAGATTAAATTGAAATTCCAATAGAAAAACTAGCTAAACCTGGATCAGTATCGGTTCGAAGAAAATATACTGTGATTTGTTTGCCCTCCAGAGAAAGCAGGTATAAATAATTAGCATATTGTGCGAGCTGAAGAAGAAACGATTAAGCGACTATGTCGCACCGCTCCAACCTGCGGGGGTTGGAGCGCGGGGTTACTCTTCTGCAGATTCGGTAGCTACAAGGTTGTAAAATGATTATAATTTTATTGAGGGTATTCAAGTTCATTGTCCAAAGAAAACAGGTACGGCTAACGCAAAGGTTAATAAATACATTATTGGGGACAATAAATGGGTTTTGTTGAAAGACCACAAATCTCTCTATAATTTATTGCACCAATGCCGGTCGAAAATGCGAGTTTAGCTACATCTAGGCGACCGTTCTTGTAAGTACTTCTTTGCTACCCTCCAGTTAAGCCATCTATAGACGCGTTTCGAGATTTATCCCTCATCAGTATAGCTATGCTTTAGACTTCCAATACAAAAAAGAAATATTAAAATAAACAGGAAACTTTTTTCGTTTTTATATTTTATTTTAAAAACTATTAGTTTACATTGTTTCTAATATTAATTGGAATAATGTCGGTATTTTTTAAATAAAACAAAACACTCGTTGAATTTTTGCTAAGAAAATACTTCTACTTCGGAATACATGTTGATTCAATAAAATAAAACACTTCAAATTATTCTCTCACCAAACTAAATAACAAAACAGGAAATTGAAATAAATTGAAAAAATTACAGGGAATGAATATTAATTGTCTTAAGCCATCTATGGACGCGTTTCGAGATTTATCCCTCATCAGTATAGCTATGCTTTAGACTTTCAATACAAAAAAAAATAAAATAAACAGGAAACTATTTTCGATTTTATATTTTATTTTAAAAACTATTAGTTTACACTGTTTCTAATATTAATTGGAATAATGTCGTTAGTTTTTAAATAAAACAAAACACTCATTGAATTTTTGCTAAGAAAATACTTCTACTTCGGTATACATGTTGATTCAATAAAATAAAACACTTCAACTTTGTATAACACACTAAACACTTTGTTTAATAATGTCATGTTGAGTTGCCGAAACTGCAGTCACAAAAATAAAAATTGTGAGTTATACAAAGTCAAAGTGTTTTATTTTATCAAAATAACTTTGTTTAATTTAAATACATGTAAATTCAGAGATACTAGTTATAATTTGAAGATGTTTATTTGGAAACAAATTAATTTTTTTAAATACAAAAAATACAGAATGTTTATAGGATTTATATTTTTTTTACATTCCTACATATGCAAAACAAAGACAAAGTATTGTTTTGGCGAACATTTTTAAATCAAAAATTTTACTGGGTATATTCATATTGAGTTCCCCCGAGTTGATTAAGACCAGCTTTGAAAAATGCCTGTCTGTTCTTTTGTAATTCTGTCGCCACGATAAAGTCTAAGCCGATTGAGCTGTTAAGTTGATACTATAAACTTAAGCTTTTTATTACAATAGTAGTATTCGATCAACTTTTGGTGAAAATGCGGAAACCGGAAGTGGTAGGTTACTCTTATCATATTTTCGGATTTTTCTTTAATATTGATCACACAAGAAAATCTTTTAAAGAGAAATTGTAGATGATCGAAAAATTAGCATTTAATACACCGTTCGTTTTTTTATCGTGCTCACCATTGGGATCTCGTAAACCACTGATGATACTAAGCTGGTCAAATTAGACAAAAGTTTCAATATTTGATACTGAGAATATGTCGACAAATTTCAGCTAACATCATTTGTTTTAAAAATACGGCTAAAAATGTAAAAATGGATGATAATTTATTTTTATTATAACTTTGTTATTTAATGCGATAGAGATCTGTAATTTTCTGAGTGCCATAAAAGCCTCCAGAGAAATACACAGGAATGAACAGATTTTATACAGGGAATTCTAGATACATTTTCTAGATACAAAACCTATTATTAGTTTTTCTAATGGCGGCCATACTGGATTTTTACACCATTGAAAAAAAAACAGTACGAAATCATGTGCCACATGTCAATTAGTTAGAGCAATTGAATAAAATATGACAGGTTTTGTTTTATCAAGTTGCCCATATTGCATTTTTAGATAAGATTAAGAAAAATTAGTACGAAATCATGTGTTACATGTCAATTAGTTTTCTTGGTCTTTTCTAAAAATCCAAAATGGAGGACTTGATAAAACAAAAATTGTCATATGTTATGCAATTGTTTTAACTAATGATTAATTAAATCTGTGGCGCATGATTTGACACAATTTTTTCTTGTTCTTTTCAATGTTACAAAAATTAAATATGGCCGCCATAAAAAAACTATAAATAGGTTTTGTGTCTAGAAAATGGGACACCCTGTATGGAATCTGTTAATTCCTATGTGTTTCTCTGATGACGTTTATGGTACACAGCAAGTTAGAGATCTCTATTGCATTAAATAACAAAGTTACAATAAAAATAAATTAAGAAACATTTTACAATTTTCGCCATATTTTTACTTTCCCCCGTATGTAATACAAAGGGAAAGTATTGTTTTCGTGAAAATTTTCGAATCAAAAATTTTAGCGGAAATATCCGTTTTGAGGTCCCCTGAGTCGAATAAGACCATTTTTGAAAAATATCTGTCTGTCTGTCTGTCTGTCTGTGTGTGTGTCTGTGTGCGCTGTACCGCAAAAACCGCTAAAGATATCGAGATGAAACTTGAAACTTAAGCTTTTTGTTACAATCGGAAGAACTGAAAAGCTTTTGGTGAAAATCGGAAAACCGGAAGTGGTACTTTACTCTTAGCGTTTTTCAGTTTTTTCATATTTTTTCAATAAATGTTCATCAAACAAAAAATTCTTTTAAATAAGAATTGTAGATAATAATAAAATGAAGATATATTGTTAATTTACTTTTTGTCATAGCACTCTTAGTTTTTGAGATATTTTAAAAGTTGTTTGTTTTATCTAGTTATTGATGTGTGACAGTGTATGTGTCGATACAATTGAAAAATGTTTCAAATAAAAGTTGTAGGAAATAAAAAACTAAAGATATTTTGTGGACTCACTTTTTGTCATAGCACTCTTAGTTTTTGAGACATTTAATAAATAGTGTTTTTTATCTAGTCATTGATTTGTGTCAGTGTGTGTGTTGATACAATTGGAAAATGTTTCAAATAAAAGTTGTAGGTAGTAAAATATTAAAGATTTTTTGTATCTTTACTTTTTGTCATAGCACTTTTAGTTTTTGAGATATTCAATAAATAGTGTTTTTTATCTAGTCATTGGTTTGTGTCAGTATGTGTTGATCCAATTGAAAAATGTTTCAAATAAAAGTTGTAGTTATCAAAAAGTTGAAGACATTTTGAAAATAATAATGCTACAAATATTTTAAAAGTGATTTAAAACGCAATTTACGGGGGAGAGTACTATGATGGACACATCACCATTTTTTTAAAAATAAATATGGTAATTTTTGTCTAATTTTACCAACTTCGTATCATTATTGGTTTAAGAGATCCCAATGGTGAGCACGATAAAAAAAAAACGAACGGTGAAACACTTTTGTCGTAGTTCTTTCAGTTATTACTTTCCCCCGTATGTAATACAAAGGGAAAGTATTGTTTTCGTGAAAATTTTCGAATCAAAAATTTTAGCGGAAATATCCGTTTTGAGGTCCCCTGAGTCGAATAAGACCATTTTTGAAATATGTCTGTCTGTCTGTCTGTCTGTCTGTCTGTCTGTGTGTCTGTCTGTCTGTGTGTCTGTCCGTCTGTGTGTCTGTGTGCGCTGTACCGCAAAAACCGCTAAAGATATCGAGATGAAACTTGAAACTTAAGTTTTTTGTTACAATCGGAAGAACTGAAAAGCTTTTGGTGAAAATCGGAAAACCGGAAGTGGTACTTTACTCGTAGCGTTTTTCAGTTTTTTCAGATTTTTTCAATAAATGTTCATCAAACAAAAAATTCTTTCAAATAAAAGTTGTAGATAATAATAAAATGAAGATGTATTGTTCACTTACTTTTTGTCATAGCACTCTTAGTTTTTGAGATATTTAATAAATAGTGTTTTTATCTAGTCATTGATTTGTGTCAGTGTGTGTGTTGATACAATTGGAAAATATTTCAAATAAAAATTGTAGGTAATAAAATATTAAAGATTTTTTGTATCTTCACTTTTTGTCATAGCACTCTTAGTTTTTGAGATATTTAATAAATAGTGTTTTTTATCTAGTAATTGATTTGTGTCAGTGTGTGTGTTGATACAATTGGAAAATGTTTCAAATAAAAGTTGTAGGTAATAAAATATTAAAGATTTTTTGTATCTTCACTTTTTGTCATAGCACTCTTAGTTTTTGAGATATTCAATAAATAGTGTTTTTTATCTAGTCATTGGTTTGTGTCAGTATGTGTTGATCCAATTGAAAAATGTTTCAAATAAAAGTTGTAGTTATCAAAAAGTTGAAGACATTTTGAAAATAATAATGCTAAAATATTTTAAAAGTGATTTAATACGCAATTTACGGGGGAAAGTACTATGATGGACACATCACCATTTTTTTTTTAATATTTTTGTAAATATCCGATATTTTAATTATTCGAATTAATTGGTATATAAGTCTTATAACGTTATTAGTATTAAGTATATGTTATACGTTAGAGTTCATCTTTAACACGGTTCTAAGAATAAAGCATTTTAGTAGATTACTATTGTTAGTTTACAACTTATAATTTAGTAATATTCGATTTGAACTAAAGCCACTTGGTATGTTTCACTGAAATCTTTATTTCTTCCAACAAGTTTCGACTTATTGTCATTCTGAAGGAATAATCATCACTTTATGCCTTGAGAATGACAATAAGTTGAAACTAGTTGAAAGAATTAAAGATTTAAGTGAAACAAATCAAGTGCCTTTAATTCAAATTCAATATAAGTTAAAATGTTTTCTCAAGTGATGAATGAAAACCAAATCAAATGTATAGTTTACTTTAAAATCATAAAAACAAATTTTAAATAGCGTAAGTGAGATCCGCGTCATATATGTACAGGGTGGCCCAAATTCGCTGTTTTCATAGGGTATGAAAACAGCGAATTTGGGCCACCCTGTACATATATGACGGTAACCTGAAGGGTTAGAAAACAATAAATATAAACGTCATGACCTCTTTTTACGAGACATTAATAATGACGTAAATAGATCATGGCTAACTTAATTAGTTTGTAAGATATCTGGCGTTTTTCAATTGTTACCTATTTTAAAATATGTCTTTATCTTAATAATTATAAGGTATACAAAAAACACTACAATAATTATTTATGTAGTTTTCAGCGTAGCATGCAGTGGCGTACTTATTTATTTATTCGGACTTTTAATTTCCGAGTTATGTTATAAAGTTGCATTTTTTTAAATAGGAGACCCTATATATTTTTATGTTATTAAATAGCATATTAAATTAGTTTTAAATTTGTTTTTAGTTATTTATTTTTTTTATTGAAAAATTGTGTTTTTATTCTGAAGCTTTTAGATAAATATTTGATAATACATACTATTATAATCACAGAGATGTTAATATTATTTATTAATAATGAAGTGATCTGTAGACTCAGTAATTGATTGCAAAAGTCTTCAAAAATTATAAAATTAATATTTAAAGTAACTTAGTTTTTAATATAATCGTTTTTTGCGTATTTTACGAATTTTTGTTAAATATGTACATCAATGTAAAGCTAATTTAAAATGCTATTTAATAACATAAAAACATACAGGGTGTGTCATTTAAAAAAATGCAACTTTGTGTCATAACCTTGAAACTAAAAGTTGAAATAAAAAAATAAGTACGCCACTGAATTCTATGTTGAAAACCACACAAATAACTATTAAACTATTTATTTGTATATCTTATAGTTTTTGAGAAAAAGACGTATTTAAAAATAGCCAACAATTAAAAAACGCTCGATATCTCGAAAACTAATCAAGCTAGCTATGATCTGTTAATGATATTATTATTTTCTCTGAAAAAGAGGTCATGACATGTATATCAGATTTTGTCTAACTATTCGGGTTACTGAGATACCTCATAATCAATCGAATTTGGGCCACCCTGTACATATCTAATCAGTATATTTTGAACTTAAAAATATTTCCCTGTTTTATACGAGTGGCGCACGAACCAAAAGCTCGAGGTTAGAAATGCTTGAAAATGTTACTTTATGTTTAATCAAAAAGTGGAAGCACTTGTTAAAAGTAAATTTCAATTAAATAATTCAGCGGAAGAAATACATTTTCCCAAATATGAACAAAAACAATGTAGCATAACCTCTAAATCAATCCAAAATTAACTAAACTGAACTTGGAACCAGGGTTGTTATGTTTAAAACACTTTGTTTTAAAACAGTCTTTTAAACATGTTTAAAAACAGCCGTCGTGTTTTAAACGGTTTTGGTTTAAACATGTTTTAAATCTTAAATTTGTTTAAAACATGTTTTAAACGTTAAATTTGTTTAAAATGTTTTTTTTTATTATCTTAGATTTGCTAAATTACATTTTATACTACTTCATTAAAATTTTTTGTTTACGTTTTAAATTTTAGCTAAATTGTTGAAGATTTTTCAAATTACATTATTAATCATAACATTTTATTACAATAAAATATCACAACTGTGCGTGCATAAATGTGGATTTTAAATACAGGGAATTTTTCTTTCATGCATACATATGCATACACTGTAAATTTTACGACGTTCGTTGTTTTTTTAAAAGATTTCAATTTGAATCTTTAAACGAGGGTTTTCCACTCCCAGACTAAGCATGAAGTAAAATTTCGAGTTTAGAAAAGCCTGAAAATTTGGATTGGCCGCGTAGCGAAGCGGAGTGGCCAATCCAAATTAGGCTTTTCTAAACTCGAAATTTTACTTCATGCGCCACATACACGGAATCTAGTATGTAGATGTAAGTAAAACATGATTCAAATTCTGCGCTGAACAAATTGTTTAAAACAGTAGTTATAGGCAACCCAATAACTCTAACGTATATTAGGTTGCCTGTAATCGTTGTTGTATGTGTGTATTTTTTGAACTTCAGTGTAAATCAGTGTTTTCAAGCGTGGCGCATGAAGTAAAATTTCGAGTTTAGAAAAGCCTAATTTGGATTGGCCGCTCCGCTTCGCTACGCGGCCAATCCAAATTCTTAGGCTTTTCTAAACTCGAAATTTTACTTCATGCTTAGTCTGGGAGTGAAAAACACTTGTTAAAAGCCTCAAATTAACTACTTTGAAACAACGAATTTCCGCAAATTTAAAAGAAACGCTGTAATTATCAGACTATGTATACTCAAAAGAAAAATGCCGTGAATATTCTGTTTTAAACACGTTTGAAACGTGTTTTACACATGTGTTAAACATGCTTTAAACATGTTTTAAACACGCTTTAAACATGTTTTTAATTGTTAATGTTTTAAACGCTGTTTCAATGACAAAAACACGTTTTGTAAAAAAAAAACTGTTTGTTTTAATTAAAATGTAAAAAAAACCTTCTTTCTACAACCCTGCTTGGAACACATGAAAATGTGATGTTGCCACGTTAATTTTATCAATATTTTAAAACTAACTAAAAGTATGCAGATTCTGTTCTATTAATACGACATGCTAGCATAGTGTTTGTACGGATCTACAAGAAATTAACTAGTATTAAGCTGCAATGATATTATCTTTAAAATGAATAGTTTTTTCGTTTGCAAATCAATGCAAACAATTTAATTAAATGATTACAATTTGTTTTTGTGTTAATAAAATAATTTGATAATTTTTAAGAAATCTGTAAAATTGCGAGTGTTTCCATGCCTTGATTACGCATGAAGTACAATTTCGAGTTTAGTGAAGCCTAAAAAATTGGATTTGCCGGCGCGAAGAGTTGGAATTTTCAAATTGAACACTTTTGTAAACAATCCTAAGTAACTGTGATTAACTCAACCTGAAACATCAAGAACCGACCTAACCTAAAAACAGTTACATAACTGACAGCCAACCAGTGACGGCTCGTCACGGACGGCAGGGTCGGCCAGGCCGTACCTGTAAATTTGACTGAACAAAAATTATACATTTTTATTTTCTTAGAAATAAATATTGAGCATTTTTTGTATTAAATACATAGCACGCTAATATGTAGTAATAATAATAAGCACTCAGCTAAGGCCGATAAATGTAGAGATTTATTTTAATTTAATATATGTTTAATAACCAACTTCGTATCCGCAAAATCGGCCAGCCGTAGATTTTCAGATTATGAAGATTAATGCAAGCGCTACGTCGTCACAAGTATCAGTGCAGTTTCTGTCGTTACATTTCCCCTGCAGGATGAACGTACGTCCGCAAATGGTTTACTCGAGTACGGCAAGTTTGCCGGGGCCGTACTCGCCGTTCTTCCACACAATACATCAATGCCTGTGTCGATGCACACTTCAAATTTGGTTACGTTACACATCACAGATTTTTATTCTATAACTAGTAGATTTATTTACCAATGTATTTCTGATTATTTTCATATTATTTAATTTAAAAGTAAAATAGGCATTTACTTTAATACAAATTGGTCATTAAGGCCAACAATTAACCGGTATTAAAAAAAATAGTTAAAACATGATATTCGTCTTTAATTTTATTTAACAAATCAGAACATATCTCGCATTTTTAAATATCGTTAAACAACTGATGTGATTTAAAAATGCGAACAATCATTAAATAGTTACCTAATTGTAATTTACAAAATATTACTTTGGTATTTTAGGAAGATTATGTGAAATATATCAGTGTATAACTATATTTAATTATATAACATTATTATGTATACAGGGTCCTGCAACAGTGTGTCGGGCTTTCCTAGCGCCATTCCCGTGAAAAAAACAAAAAAAATGTTTCGTACAAAAAATTATTGATTCAAAAATATTTATGGCGTAAAATTATTTTCAAACATACAGGGTGTCCCAATTTTGCAGTATAACAAAAATATTTGTATTTTTTTAATGGAACACCCTGTATTTATTCAACTTTTCTAATGACATTTTTCAACCTCTATATTTTTGTCCATTTAGTTTTTTATTATGTTACAGTGTTGCCAATTTACAATTTTTTTCTTCAAGTATCATGCATAAGCAAGCTCAACTTTAGAAAATCGTAGCGACCTCGTTTTTTGAAGGTAAGAATAACTTTTAGCAAATATCTCAGTGTGGTTAATAAGCAACGTTTTATTAATGAGCAATTTAAATTTAGTAGTACAGGGTGTTCAGAGAAACATGCCAAACTTTGCAAATTTCAAAGCGGTATAACCCATTTTTTTAAAATGGAATGCTCCCTATTTTATGTCATTATTCGATAGGTCTTTTTCTTCTCTTCAATTTGATGGGGCATATCTTATGTCTAAACGCCATAGTTGTTGAGATATTCAATATTTTTCACAAAAGTATCCATTTAATTACATTTCTATGCACTCTAGTAGGCCATGCTGCGACGAAACAACTGTCAAAATGTAATGTAAGTGTCAGTGTGACATTTGATTATGTCGAAATTCGAAACGTTAATTTGTGATTTGTAAAGTGATTCTTCGTTTCGTGGTAAAAGTAGACAGCATATAATTACGATGAATTTCGAAAAAGACGAACTAGTCGATATGATTTTTGTATTAGGGGAGACTGATAGAAATTGTTTATTGGCGGCTAGAATTTATGCAACACGTTATCCCGACAAAAGACATCCGGAAGAGAAAAGTTTTAGGAACCTGCTCAATAGATTTATTGAAACGGGAAGTGTACATTACAGAAAACAAGCAAGAACAAAACCTATCACCAATGAGGAAAACCAATTTTCAGTGCTCTTAACAGCAACTGAGCATCCCAACTTGAGCCAAAAAGACATCTGTGAAGCAACCAGCATAAGCGAGAAATTCTGAAGAAAAATCGATATCATGCATATCATATTTAGTTACATCAAGAACTGAGTAATACTGATTTTCAGTTTCGTTCCGAATTTTGTATCTGGGCAAGACTAAAAATACAGGAGGATCCTGCGTTTTTCCAGTATGTTTTATTCACGGATGAGGCGACGTTCCATAACAGCGGATCTGTCAACAGGCACAATTTTTATTATTATTCAACTGAAAATCCGCATGTTATGAGACAAGTTGATCATCAGCATCGATGGTCATTGAATGTCTGGGGAGGAATTATTGGAAACCATGTGGTAGGTCCACATTTCTTCGAAGGCCATCTAAATGGGCATATGTATTTGCACTTTATGCGAAATGTATTACCCGGGTTATTAGCTCATATACCTCAACATACAAGAAACAGGCTGTGGTTTCAACAAGACGGGGCACCTGCGCACTTCTCGCGAGATGTGAGGACATTTCTTGATGGTATTTTCCCCAACCAATGGATTGGTAGGAATGGAGCCACTAGATGGCCTGCTAGATCTCCGGATCTAACAAAAATTGATTTTTTCTTGTAGGGATATGTAAAAGAAATTGTTTATAAGGAAGCACCAACAACCCCAATGAATATGCAGCAACGAATTGTTAATGCTTTTGCAAGTATTTCACCTGAAATGTTAGGAAGAGTGAATAGGTCTTTTCAGCGGCGAATTAATTTGTGCCTAAATGAAAATGGAAAACATTTTGAACATTTACTGTAGTATCGTTTTTTTTTTGTATTAATAATTTTAAAGTATTATCTATATTTATTCATCTCACATTGACTTTTACTTACATTTTGACAGTTGTTTCGTCTCAGCATGGCCTACTAGAGTGCATAGAAATGTAATTAAATGGATACTTTTGTGAAAAATATTGAATATCCCAACAACTATGGGGTTTAGACATAAGATATGCCCCATCAAATTGAAGAGAAGAAATAGACCTTTCGAATAATGACATAAAATGTCATTATTCGAAAGGGAGCATACCATTTAAAAAAATGGGTTATACCGCTTTGAAATTTGCAAAGTTTGGAATGTTTCTCTGAACACCCTGTATTACTAAATTTAAATTGCTCATTAATAAAACGTTGCTTATTAACTACACTGAGATATGTGCTAAAAGTTATTCTTACCTTCAAAAAACGAGGTCGCTACGATTTTTTAAAGTTGAGCTTGCTTATGCATGAGACTTGCAGAAAAAAAATGTAAATTGGCAACACTGTAACATAATAAAAAAACTAAATGGATAACAATGTAGAGGTTGAAAAATGTCATTAGAAAAGTTGAATAAATACAGGGTGTTCCATTAAAAAAAACAAATATTTTTGATATACCGCAAAATCGGGACACCCTGTATGTTTGAAAATAATTTTACGCCATAAAGATTTTTAAATCAATAACTTTTTGTACGAAACATTTTTTTGTTTTTTTCACGGGAAAGGCGCTAGGAAAGCCCGACGCACTGTTGCAGGACCCTATATAACATATTTAAAAATGTTATTGTAATTCCGAGAATATTTTCTTTCTATTTTTTAAAGTCGGGCGAAATTATTTAATTTAAAGTATCGTTCTAGCGAAAGTGTATGGTCCGGTACGGCTGGCCGTTTAGTCTCAGTGCGCGTTCGCTAAAATACATTCGGCCGACCCACTTCATTAGATCACGAGCCGTCACTGCAGCCAACTTAATTTAGCTAAGGTTAGGTTAACCTAACACTAGGTAGATTTTGAAATTGAGTTATGTCATACTTAATTTCAAAATCTACCTAGTGTTAGGTTGGACAACATAACCTAACCTTAGCCAAATTAAGTTGGCTGTCAGTTACTTAAGTCAAGTTAGTTAACGATAGATTATTTAACCGGGCCACTCAATCAAATTAGTTCATGGTTACTGGAGTAACCATGAACTAATCAGGCATACAACGTAACCTAAGAAATTGCTAGCTGGTTACATTAGTTGGTTGAACCGATTATATTAAGTTAAATAGATAAATAATAACTGATAATTACCATAGCCTAAGTAACTTATAATTAATGAAAATGCAATTGCTGATTAGTTGCGGAATACTTGATTTAAGTTAGTTGGTGGTTAGGTTATAACTGGCAGGTAACCTATCCTCAATAGAGTAACCTAATATAATACGTCATTTGAAAGTAATTAGCAAGTCTGGTAACTATGAACTAACGTATTTTTAATACGTCATCTAATCTAGTATTAGGTTAAATTACCAGAAACTAATCTAAGATATGATCTGATATTTTAGGTTAGTAACTATCCATTAATTTATTTAGAGTGGCCTTGGGTTAGCTCAGTCAAGGCGTTAGAACGGGAGGGGGGGGGGGATATGAGGGTTCAACCCCTACCACCGGAAATGATAAAAATTATAAATTTTTATATGTTAAATTAAAAAATTAAAATGTTAAATTTGTATATGTAAAAGTGGTCCCACAAGAGCAAAAACAATATTTTTACCTCCCTAAAATTTTTATATTATTTTTCTAGCTACGGCCTTGAGGTCAGTTATCATAAATAATCAGCAACTCATATAAGTAATTGATCGAGCTGCTCGATCATTAAAAAAATAGGGATCGTACGGCCCAATCACTTTCTAGCGGATTTAAACGCTTGCGTTGGTAACACTGCGTGGTGCATTTTGAGGGTGCCACATATGGAAAACTTTTTTATTTGAAGAGATACTGCAAAACCGTTTTCGCGACTCACTTATTTCTGTTTTAATCAATGGTGAAACGAAAATTGATCTATCTCTAATCGTTTGCGCTCTATAACTGGAAGTTGATGAAATGTAATTTTTATGAAGTTACTGTAACTCGTTTGTTTTATAAGTTATAACCAAACTGTAAACACTATCTCATGGCAACTTTTTACGCCTATTAAAATGACGTACGTGCTTTATTTCAAGGACGTTTCGTTTTTGTTTTCCTACACCAAATTCACTTTTTTCTTATGGGCGCATATAGAGATATGCATATCATTGAACAGCATTTTTTATGTCGATTTCAACGATGTGCCACTTGTGTACGTTTGGGACAAAAATATTTTATTGTTATATACGACAAGCAAAGTAGCAGTTTATGTCAATCAAGAGTGCTTATTTATAAAACAAAATATACTACATCAATAATAGATTTTTAAACAAATTGCAAGCATCACCTAGTAACGAAATTGTTTACCGGTTGTCATAGCAACTTTGTCAATGACTTTTTTTTGACAAAAGTAGGCGTGTGGCACATCATTGAAATTAGGGTTAAAAATGCTGTTTAATGATATGCATATCTATATATGCGCCCACAAGAAAAATGTGATTTTGATATAAGAAAACAAAAACGAAACGTCCGTGAAATAAAACAGGTACGTCATTTTAATAGGCACAAAAAAGTTGCCATAAGAAAGTTTTTACAGTTTGGTTATAACTTTAAAAACAACTTCATAAAAACGAAATTTTATCAACTTCCGGCTATAGAGCGGAAACGGTTAGAGATAGAACAATTATCTTTTCATCATTAAGTAAAACACGAAAAAAACGAAAACTCTGGCTCGCAAAAACGATATTTCAATATCTCTTCAAATAAAAAAGTTTTCCACATGTGGCACCTACAAAATGCATCACCCTGTACAAGAACTATTATTCATTTGACTATAGGTTTTTCTTCGGTTGACAACAACATTATACATTTTGTTGATTCATTTATAGTTAATTCCCATTCAGGTTTTTTTAAAGTTTGCAACATTGAGTATTATAAAAGAATTATCAATTTTGTTTATTTATTTATCACCGATGATTGACATTCTAATAGATTATTTTGAGGAATGATTAAATTTGTGAAATTCACACCTCTCACTCGGTTCGAGTTGAAGAAATTGCGGCAGATCGCGTGCTTTACCGTCAAATTGGTCGTAAAAATGATGAGAAGCCGCAAATTGCAACGGAGGAAGGAAAAAAAATACGGTAGCAATAAATTACGCTCACCTTTCTAGCGCAATTACGAGGCCACATTCATGTGAATCTCTCGATCTTTTCGAATTAATTGACCATAGAGGAGAGTGAAGAACAAGAAATTAATTGGAGGATTCGAGGATGATGCGAGGTCACATCGGTAAGCGGATTATATCAAGATTAGGCAAACGCCGTAATTGTTCGCCGTTGGAGTGATCAGTCGAAGTCGCATGACTGTGCTCATTGATAAAATTCAATGACTTTGCTCAGAAATTCGAGTGGCTAATGAAGGACACGTTTGGAAATATGTTGAGTAAGTTTCTCATATTTCTTATGATAATTCATGTTTAACTTAAATAAGTTTAAATTAATTGATTGCTACTCAACCACGTAAGTTTAAATTAACCTCAAATTACATCATTTAAATGATTGTTATCCAAAGAGTTTGAATAGTCTAGAGGAGACCCCATGAAAACATCTACAGAGTTTTTGCCACCCCGATAGCAGGTCGTGTATTCACTTCAAAACAAATATTTTACACACACTTTTTAATATATTACGTTACGAGAGTGGTATGCAGCATATTACATATGAGCGGATATGTTGCGCACTCGCCGCGCAGCAGCGAGTGCAGTATTTCGCTAGTATGTAATTGCCATACCACTCGAGAAACGTACGATACTTTACCTACGCCCTAACAAAACAAACAAGAGCATGAAAGAACAACTTATTTATTTAATAATTCTTGATAGTAACATGACATTGATGAAAACTAAATTACTACTTGATCAATATACATCAACGAAATGTCATTTGGTTGTGCGGTAATCACTAAGCTGTTCAGCTGTCAGCATGTAATATACTTGTCAAAACTATTACGTGCATGTGTAGGTAATGTCAATCATACGCTTGAAGATGACAGTGTGGTATGATGCGGTTACTAGATAGGGCGTAGGTAATAGTATATTACGTAACGAAAGTGTGCAGCATATTACATATGAGCGGACATGTTGCGCACGAGCCGCGTAGCGGCGAGTGTAGTATTCCGCGAGTATGTAATTGCCATACCACTCGAAAATCGTACGATGCTTTACCTACGCCCTAACAAAATAAACAATTAGCATGAAAGATCAACTTATTTATTGTAATAATTTTTAATAGTACCATGATGACAATGAAAACTAAATTACTACTTGATCAGAAATAAAGCTGTACATTTTAAGACATTCGTTGTTTTTCAAAAGAGTTCAATATGAAGCTTTAAACGAGTGTTTTCCACTCCCAGGCTAAGCATGAAGTAACATTTCGAGTTTAGAAAAGCCCCGTGAAAATTTGTCGAGGGTCGCGGAGCGGCCCGAAACAAATTTTCTGGGCTTTTCTAAACCCGAAATTTTACTTCATGCGCCACGCGTATAAAACACTGATTTCAAGTTAGGTTCAAATATACATAGAGTTCACAATATTTTAGTGTTTTATACGCGTGGCGCATGAAGTAAAATTTCGAGTTTAGAAAAGCCCAGAAAATTTGTCTCGGGTCGCTGCGCGACCCTCGACAAATTTTCACGGGGCTTTTCTAAACTCGAAATTTTACTTCATGCTTAGTCTGGGAGTGGAAAACACTCGTTTAAAGCTTCAAATTAAACTCTTAAAAAAAACAACGAATAACTAAAAATTTAAAGAATATAAGCTGAATTTGGAATACATATACATTAAAGAAAAAATTCTTTAAATTTTTAGTTATTCGTTGTTTTTTTTTTAAGAGTTTAATTTGAAGCTTTAAACGAGTGTTTTCCACTCCCAGACTAAGCATGAAGTAAAATTTCGAGTTTAGAAAAGCCCCGTGAAAATTTGTCGAGGGTCGCGCAGCGACCCGAGACAAATTTTCTGGGCTTTTCTAAACTCGAAATTTTACTTCATGCGCCACGCGTATAAAACACTAAAATATTGTGAACTCTATGTATATTTGAACCTAACTTGAAATCAGTGTTTTATACGCGTGGCGCATGAAGTAAAATTTCGGGTTTAGAAAAGCCCAGAAAATTTGTTTCGGGCCGCTGCGCGACCCTCGACAAATTTTCACGGGGCTTTTCTAAACTCGAAATTTTACTTCATGCTTAGTCTGGGAGTGGAAAACACTCGTTTAAAGCTTCAAATTAAACTCTTAAAAAAAAAACAACGAATAACTAAAAATTTAAAGAATATAAGCTGAATTTGGAATACATATACATTAAAGAAAAAATTCCCTGTACATCAAAGAAATGTCATTTAGTTGTACGGTAAGCAATCAGCTGTTCAGCTGTCAGCACGTAATGTACTTGTCAAAGCTATTACGTGCATGTGTACGTAATGTCAATCATAATTGTCAAGATGACAGTATGGTATGATGCGGTTACTAGATACGGCGTAGGTAAAATAGATTTATGGGATTTCTAAATGGCAAAAAAGTGGAAAGATAGATTTATATATTTCCTAAATGGTCAAAAAGAAACAGATGACACCGAATAATGAGGGTGAAAAGGAATGATGTTTATTCTTTCTGGAAGTGCAAAATAGACAAAGAAAATACGACGAACTTTTAAGTGCTTCGATAATTTTCTGTTTCAACGCTTCTATAGCTTTTCTGAAAGTAATATTCCGGACACTCTAAAAAATATAGACGAAATAAACGCACATTTTCTAAAGTATACCACTGGTCCGGTTACCGGTACTGACCCCCTTATAATTAAAGATTTCCTATCGACATTAAGTCCAAAATGAGAAACACCTAAATTTACCTTTCAACTCATTGATGAAACTCTGATATATGACTTGTTATTGGGTATGCGTTCTACTAGCACAGGATTCGACGGAATTAATATAATCATGCTACGTATGTGTTGTCCTGTCATACTGCCCGTACTGACACATATAATAAATACGTGCATTCTGGATTCGTCACTCCCTGAGCTCTGGAAAATAGCCATTGTTACTCCAATTCCAAAAATCAACAATCCTTCAGATCTTATTCATTTACGGCCTATTAGTATTTTGTCGACAATCTCTAAATTACTGGTGAAAATGTTGAATATGCAAATGCTAAAATTTATTAATATTAACAGCATCCTTCCCTCGTATCAATCGGGTTTCAGGCAGGGATATAGCTGCGAGACTGCTTTGTTAAACATTACGGACGATATATTAACTGCAACCGACAAGGGTAATGTGATAGCTTTAATTTTACTAGATTACTCTAAAGCATTTGATACAGTAAATCATGCGACTCTTTTAACGATCCTCGAACACCTCGGATTTGGATACTCTGCAATATCACTCATACATTGTTATCTTTATAATAGGAAACAGTGCGTCAAAATTGAATCTAATACCTCAGAACTACTTAATATTCATCAAAGGGTCCCTCAAGGGTCAGTCCTTGGTCCTCTTTTATTTTCTCTCTATACCTCCTTAATTTTAAATACATTGGATAACTGTAAAGGGCATATGTATGCAGATGATACCCAAATATTCTACTCATTTCCACCTATACTGTTCGATACCGCGAATTCTCCAAAAAACTTAATCTAAATATAAATCAAATAAAATCTCAGCTCTTACTACTTGGTCCAAAAAGAGCATGTAGGGATATTTCAGATAAAATTAACATAAAAATAGAGGGCATAAATATACCACTTAGTAATAATGGTAAAAACTTAGGGGTTATATTGGACAACTCGTTTAGGTACAGAGCACACATAAATAAATCTTTAGCAGTTGCATACTTAAATCTTAAAAAACTATACCCTCACAGACATAGTCTATCAATTAAAACAAAAATCTTGCTATGTGATACGCTAGTACTGTCAAAGTTTACATATTGTTCTACCCTGTGACATGCTGCTATAGACAGTGTAAGAAAAAAACGCATACAGAAAGTACAAAATACTTGTCAAAACTCTTTTTTTTTTCACATTCCTTTGTAAATGGTCTAACAAACCTAAACTAGTCGGAATATAGTTTTAATTTATGAAACAATACCAAGTGTTTTTAATTTAATAACTTTACATAACTAAACACTCTTTTAAATTTTCAAACAAAATATTCGATTTACTTTATTTATCTTTACAAATAACAATAACTTTAGTTTTATCATGTTGAAGTTAATATCCTTAAAAATGTAATCAATTATTCAATAAATTCAATATAAAATTAAGTTTTTGCTTTTATTTCAGATTTATTTAAACTATCAAGATTATTTAAACGAGTGTTTGCCATTCCCAGATTAAGCATAAAGTAAAATTTCATGTTTAGAAAAACCTTAAAATTTAGTTTGGTCGCTCCGCACAGTATACGATTTAACGAATCTAGCTGGTCAAAATTAATGGACTAGTTTCTGTGGTCCATTCTAGATTAACTTCAATACATATATAACATATATAACATCTTTATTTACAGAATGCATAGTATATAGTTTATAATGAGTTTATAATGAGTAATTACAATAAATTTAATTTTAATTCTGTAAACTGGCTATTGACCCTGGGGTCATTCAGCCTTAACTTTAATATAAAAATAGATAGTTTTCCAAAAAAATATTTAAATGAGTCAATAATAAAATTGGCGATTTTAATATTAACTTTATTCACAATGATTCTGTTCATTCTAACTTTGAAGATATGTATTTATGGAGTAGCTTCAGAGCACTCGTTTCCAACTTCACACGTGGTTCTAGGTGTATAGATAACGTGTTAACGAATATGCAACCAGATTTAATTAATCATGTCGTATTTGAACCCTATCTCTCTGGCCATAGTGGAATTAGCATAAAAGTTAAAGTAGAAAATCCGGACAGACGTCCTCTTAGATATGTTTGCCGACCTTTGACATCCTATGGTATTAAAAGTGCGATTCTTTTCGCAATCTACAACAAACACTTATTGAAACAACTACTTTCCAAGCTAATACCCCGATGGACGTTGAATTATATAACAAGTGTTTGCTGTTACATACAGTAACCTACTGCAAATGTAACAATTTCGGTCAAATTATTCAGGCCATCTATAGACGCGTTTTGAGATTTATCTCTCATCAGTATAGCTTTGCCATTTCCTCTAAACAATTTGACACCTTAGACTGGCGGTCACGTTATCGTTCAAACATAAATATAAATGAAATTGCCAATTCTTGGTTGATATAGTCTTTGTAAGACTAACTTGTTGTAGGTTGCGAAAAAAATCGCACTTTTAATGTTTGAAGTGTTCTGCAACCAAGAATTGGCAATTTCGTTTATATTTATCCTATGGTATGTTTTTATTTTATAACATTATTTCAACTTACTCATGGAATTTTGTCAGTTCAATTTTAGGTAAAATTCTGCACTTATTTTTATGATTCCTATGAATGACTTATTATATTACATACTGAGAATTTTTCTTTTGGATATACATAATGTGTACGCTGTAAATTTTCAGACATTCCTCGATTTTATAAAAGCGTTCAATTTTAAATTTTGAGCAAGTGTTTCTACCCCCAAATTAAGCATGAAGTAATATTTCGAGTTTAGAAAAGCCTGAAAATTTGGTTTGGAGCGGCCAAACCAAATTTTCAGGCTTTTCTAAACTCGAAATTTTACTTCATGCGCCACGCGTGTAATAGACTGAAATATTGTAAAGTTAGAAACATACTTAAACACACTTACTTTGAAATATTTAATGATCAAAATATTTAAATAACAAAATATTTACATTATTCTTCACACATGCTCAAGTCAGGTCAAATAATACAATATATCAAATTAACTTATTTAGTAATTTCACTAAGAAAAAAATAATAATGTTCCGTTCTTGCGCTTAATGGGTTAAGAATTCAATAAATATATTTTTCCAGTTTTTCTTCAATCATTTAGAAATCCCATAAATCTATTTAAAGCATGTGTAAAGCAGGGGTTCTGAACCTTTTTCAGGGCGCGCCCCAACCGCATAACTCCACGTCCCCCTCCCTGATTTTATTTGGGTTTTTTAGTTAGATTGAAACATCATTATAGCCTTCTTTCACTTCACCTACTCTTTAGGAAATCTGTCGCGTCCCCCTAATATGGCGTGCCCCCCCGGTTGAGAAACCCTGGTGTAAAGTGTTTGTTTTGAAGTGGGTATACGACCCGCTCTCGGGGTTTCAAAAAACTGTGTGGATGTTTTAATCGGGTCCTCTGAAATCAGCAAAACACATCGTAAATTAGGGGACCCTATCAAAACATCCACACTATTTTTGCCAGCCGTAATGCTGGTTTTCTATTTACTTGTTTGGCATAATTTTGATATTTTTTTTTAAATAAAAAATTAAAGTACTTATTAGTTTGTACAAACTTTAAGAAATTTAAATACCTTTAATATTTTGCAGATTGCCCATTAAAATATGCAATTTACATTAAAAGTAGTGTGCTTAATGTTTCGCGAATTGTAAATATTTTCTTCAAAACTAACCGTGTTGGTTTTGTTTTCAAAGCCGACTTTGCTTAAACAAAAGAATTAATTTTGTAAAAAAATCTGTTCTTTAAAATTTCATTCTTAGGCATTCTTTAGAGAGACTGTGTGAATGTTTTGATCGGGTCCTTAAATTAGTACGAAGACACCTTTCGAATTCGTGATCATAAATTTTTAAAAATTAAGTGTAATATCGTAGATAGTTGCTACGATATTATGTTTTGACTATTTTTACACTCGAACTAATTAATATATATGGTAATATTATTATAATATAAATACTATTTTCACTCCTCCTAAAAATATATATTTTGTTTCAGGGTGATTTTATTTCGTAAAGAAGTTTAAGCTAAATAATCCCCATTCTAGTTTTATTATTCGGCAACAAAAAGTAGATCACACGTTTAATCCACAGAAACAATTAACATCAAAAAATGCGAGAGAGAGAGAGAGAGAGAGACGTTACAGAAAACGCAAAAATTAAGCGTTTCGTCACGTGACCGTGGGAAAACTGTCGCTTTTACATTCGCTAATTACGGTGTGAACAATGGGAAACAAACGGGCGAATGAGAAGTAGAGAGAACGAAACGGGAAAAAAAAATTGAAAATTGAGAATGTAACATTTATCGACCTCAAATCGTGATTGTGATGAGCAACCGATTTTGTCTTCGTCTCCGGTAAAATTGAAAGTGCTCAACTTCAAAATTGGCCTTCACATTTAATAGGCAGATAAAAAAAGTGAAGAAGATGTAGTTGGGTTTGGAATCTGTTAGAAAAGGACGGAAGTCGTTGCTTAGAACATTTCTAGTGGTTTAGAAAAGGATAAAAGTAGTTGATTTATATCTGTAAGAAGGAGAGAGAAGTTGCTGATTTGTACAATTCTTATTAGCTAGAAAGGGATAAAGTGGTTGATTTATATCCGTTGGTAAAGGATAGAGGTCCTTTTACTTTGTACCAGGGTTGTTATGTTTTTATCAAACGTTTGAAACATGTTTGAAACGCAACACTTTGTTTTTAAACATGCTTAATACGCTGTTTTAAAACAAAATTTTTACTTTGTTTTAAAACGGCGTATTAAGCATGTTTAAAAAGAAGTGCTGTTTGTTTCAAAAGTTAAATTAAAATGTTTTTTAATAATTTTATATCAACAGAAAACTACGTTTTAATAATATCATTTGTATACTTATAATTTATGTTTTCCTCGTTAATTTACCAAATTACACAAAAATAGCAATTTTTATAAATAATTATAAACTTGACAAAAATGTTAAATATGAATGAATATACAGAGTGTCCCAACCAAAAGTTTCTGCTTTCATTGTCTATGCAACCATAATTTTATTTTCAATTTTGAACCATTTTTATTGGAAAAACTACCCAAATTACTGAAACAAAAGTGGTTATGGAAAAACATATCAATTTTACGAATGTACTGCTCAAAATTTTCACCCCCAACTTCCATACAATAGTATTATCGATTTTCAAAAGCTTGTCTAACTTTTTGCAACATTTCCTGAGTGATTAGACGGTACTCTGCGACGATTCGTTCTCGAAGCACTTAGAGAGATTCAGGTGGCGTAGAATGTAGAATAAACCTTAAGTGGCCCCCCAAAAGGAAATCCAAAGGCGGTAAATCGAGTGAAAGAAAAGTTAGTTTCTTAGAGATTTACATCTTCTTTCAGTGCTTGGGTGATTAAGGGGTTAATAAGATCTTTCAACAGCTGCAAATAACTATCACCAGTCAAATTGTCTTCAACAAAAAGTAGTCCGATAATGTTGTCATCCAGAATGCCTGCCCAAGCGTTCAATTTTTACGGCGTTTGGGTGCGACTTTCATTAAAAATGTGAGGGCTGATATCATTACAACATCATTCAAAATTGAAAATAAAACCATGGTTGCATAGACAATGAAAGCAGCTTTAAGACTCTTCCACCCTTGTTAATTCGTTTGGCATTCATGTTCTGAGTAGAGTAGTTCGCAACAGAAGTATCTTTCAGATACCATTAATAAGAAAGGACTATGTCAGAAGCTTCGGTGTATGTAGAATAGCGTCCAATTGCAATGCTTGCAGTTTTGACTTTTTTCATAGCGACATCAAGTCTGTACGTCGTTACCTTAAGGAGTAGCGTTCTGTCTAGTTAATATTTGTCTAATGTTTTGTTAGTAATTAGATATTATTTTAATATGTATTTTAATTTAAGCTCGGCGAGCAATCACTTCTTTTGTAAATGGTGTAACCCGTATATTTAAATAAAATAGAGATGATGTGTCACTCCACCCCCCTTGCCATTTTAATTTTTTGAAGGGGTGGCTGTGGGCGATAAAGGGATGCAGAAATCATTTTGAAACTAAGATAAAATTCGTTCACCCTTTAAGTAAAAATTGACCCGTTTCAGAATTTTTTCCAAACTTAGACCGAATCGGAGATTTTATGGGGTGCAACTTTTGGTTGGGACACCCTGTATAGTGATTTTAGTGAAAATTTACGTCGGTAATTACCTCTGGTAATTTATCCCAAATTGCGATATGTTACCCAGCTGTTTCTGTAACATTGATAACATTATTTTGTGCGCATTTGCAAGAGACGATTAAGAGGAAACCACTTTTTTTTCGTCAAACCGTATTGATAAACGAGTCACATATGTCTGTATCTAGTTCATTATCCAATAAAAATGTCTATCCTTTCAAATCCGAGGCGTTCGCCGGATTATTCGACAAAAATGTAAATTAGTGTTATGGCTCATAACTTATGGCAGAACGAAAAAGTATATTTTTATAATTCCATCTCAATATTAATCATAAAGTTCATTAGACTTCCTATTATTTAAGAATCAGAATTCGGGCGATATATATCATCAGATATCTATCACGATATTTATCATGATATATACTATGGATATTTATAGAATGCATAAAACCATTATTTTGTACGTTATCGGGTATTTCCCCGTTTCTTGAATGTTTCCAGGTGTAGTTTTTCTAATTAATTAAATAATTAAGAAATAGATTAGAGAATAAGAAGGCTGCTCCTCCTAAACACTGGTTCTGCAACGCATTTTACCTTTTCATCAGGGAGTTAGTCAGCAATAGATTTGGCTTTCTGTTCTCCTGCTCTGGCTATGCGCATTGAATGGCAAGCGCTCGATGACTTGCATGGTAGTGATCACTTTCCTGTACTATTCAGCCTTACAGGCAAACCACTAACAGAAGCCCCGTAAATGGCAGTTGGCTAATGCAAATTGGGAACTGTACAAACAGTTAATAGTATCACCACCAACTAATCTTGATGTTGAATCCGCAGATGGCATAACATACGAGATGATCCAACAGCTACCAGCCTAGCTTAAAGTCAGACTGTTGGACATATATAACCTAATATAGAGAACAGGCACCTATCCGAACCTCTGGAGGGAAGCTGTTATCGTGCCCATCCGTAAGCCCGGAAAAGATCCGAGCCAAAAATCAAGTTACCGTCCCATTTCACTAACTTGCTGCATGAGCAAGGTACTAGAAAATATGGTAAACTCTCGTCTGATGTGGCTACTAGAAGCACGTGAACTAATCGCTAGATATCAGGTTGGCTTCGGGAAGCGTCATTCGACACTAGATCATCTGGTACGCCTAGAGAACGCTATATAGGACGCTTTTTTCAATCGCCAGCACTTGTTAGCTGTATTCTTCAACTTAGAAAAAGCGTATTACATGACCTGGAGATATAGAATAGGAATTTCGGGGAAACCTTCCGCGATTTGTATCCTCGTTTCTCACAGACCGCATAATCCGGGTGCGCGTCCAAAACGAGCTTTCGTCCGTTTACACTCTTGAAAACGTCATCCCGCAGGGTTCCACAATCAGTGTAACACTGTTTGCCATTGCAGTAAACAGTATTGCAGTATCTGTCAGAGCACCTGTACAGACATGCTTGTATATCACAGGACCAACTACCACCTTCTGCGCCAATAGACTACAAAGAGATGATGTTATAAATGATGCCGATGCAAAGGGCTTTAGATTCTCCTAAGCCAAAACAGCTTGCGTTCATTTCTGCCGTCTGAGACGGCCCCATCCTGACCCCCGCATCTTCATCCAGGAATCTAGAATCCAATGTTTAGAAAACCACCGCTTTCTAGGTCTTACGTTCGATAGTGCACTTGGATTTGGAAGCCACATCGATGAGTTAACGGTGAGATGCAAACAAGCTCGCAACCTTATCAACTGCCTAGCTTATATCAATTGGGGAGCTAGTAGAGAGGTACTTCTTCAGCTATATAGAACTTTAGTCCTCTCAAGGCTTGACTACGCTTGTGCTGTTTACGCATCGGCAAGAATTTTTAGATTAAAATCCCTTGATAGTATCCAAGGCACAGGAATTAGATTGGCTACCGGAACATTTAGAACATCGCTATTCAAAAGTCTCTGCTACAATTCGGAAATACTGCCATTGCACTACAGACGCCTTGCATTCGCTCTGCAGTATGAGACGTCTGTAACGGCTGACCCGAATCATATGAACTATTGCATTTTTAATAACACAGAGCAATACCGGGCCTACCACAGAAGGCCCACAATAACGAAACCTCTAAGTATACGGGTTTACAGATTAAGGGAGGAACGGCAAGCAGATATTCCAGACTGCTTGCCCGTCGGATGGGGAGAGGTGCCCCCTTGGGTTATACCAAGAGTGCATATTAATTGGGACTTGTTAACCCTCGTTAAAGAAAAATCTGCTTCCCAGGTAATAATAGCCCATTTAGAGGATACCTTTCTTCGTCTCGGTTATCCTTCAGTCCTGTATACTGACGGTTCCAAAACTGAAACAGGAGTGGGCACAGCATTAGTTGCTGATGGAATGACGCATTCGTGGTCCATCCCCCCAGTATTTAGTATATATACAGCAGAAATGTATGCTATATGGCAAGCGCTGCGTTAGTACGACCTATCAAACCACAATGCATTCCTTATTTTGTCAGATATAACCAGTATTGTAAATAAGAAAATGGAAGATCCTGTGGTGTTTAATATACTAACAACCTTCTATCATCTGCTAACGACATCCAAAAACGTTACCTTCGTCTGGGTGCCGTCACATACAAGAATCGACGGTAATGAGTTTTCAGACTCGGCCGCTCGTATGGCTGCCGAGGAGAATTATCCAGACATCATATCCAGACCTGACGACGTGAAATGTTACGTCAAGTCGGTAGTCAGTAGTACTTGGCAGGCTGATTGGTTACGCCACGAAAGTAAATTAAGAGATGTTAAGGTCACAGTGTCAGCATGGAAATCACCAGAGCTGCTTACTAGGAGGGAGGAGGTGGCCCTGGTCCGCCTCAGGGTTGGTCATACTAACATGACCCACTCCCATCTCCTAACAAGCGACCCAGCACCCTCATGCGATATGTTTCACTGCCCATTAACAGTAAAACATTTACTCAAGGAATACATTGTGTACACAAATCAGCGTGATAAATTACAGCTCACAAACAACGTCGCGACTGTCCTGGACAAACGACTAACCATTACTGTTATACAGTTTTTGAAAGGAACTGGTCTCTAAAAAAAATATAGTCGTTCGTCCTGTTTTTTTTTTATATTCTGTGTGTAAATGTGCTCTATCAGGCACTTTACACCTGATATTTTACCTATTTATTTGATATATTTACAGCTTTTATTTTGTGTGGTGTTGTCTGTTTTCAGATTAGTCGAATGTGATAGTGTCATCTGTGATATTAGTTTTAAGGTTAGTCGAATGTGCTATGCCATCTGTTATATTAGTTTTAAGATTTGTTGAATGTGTCTTCGTATGTATAGCGCTAATGTCCTTAGCAGACGATGCGCAAAAAAAATGAAGGCTGCCAAACTTGTATTTTTATTTTTTTTAATTGTGAAAATGTTCCTAAAGATTGCACTTTAAACTAGATTTGGGAAGATGCTTTTTTCCTCAATCAAACATCATGGATTCTTCCGACGACGAACCATTAATTAACCTAAGATTGCTAAGTATTTTACAATTTAAAAGCAGCTTAAATATTATATTTTTAACTATTTTGTACCCAAGTGTATTTTTCGTAAAAAGAAAAAAAAAATAAAGTATGTGTATTGTACAGGGAATTCTTGTTTTAAGTATATCATACATATGCATACGAAGTGAACTGCCCGACATTCGTTGTTTTTTTAAATATTAATTTAAAGCTTTAAACGAGTGTTTTCCACTCCCAGATTAAGCATGAAGTAAAACTTCGAGTTTAGAAAAGCCTAAAAATTTGGTTTGTTCGAGTAGCGCGAAGCGCGGAGTGACCAAACCAAATTTTCAGGCTTTTCTAAACTCGAAATTTTACTTCATGCGCCACGCGTATTAAACACTGATATATTGTGAAGTTAAAAATATTCTTGTTTAGCGGTATATTTTTAATTCTGGTTTAGCAGTTTGTTTTTATGACTGATTTAGCTGTATATTTTTCAATTCACAATATTTCAATGTTTTATATGCGTGGCGCATGAAGTAAAATTTCGAGTTTAGCAAATTCCCATGAAAATTTGTCTCGGGTCGCGGGGCTTTTATAAACTCGAAATTTTACTTCATGCTTAGTCTGGAAGTGGACAACACTTGTTTAAAGCTTTAAATTGAGCTTGTTTAAAAAACAATCAATATCTAAAGATTTACAACATATAAGCTGTAATTGGGACATGTACACTTAAAATAAAACCTCCCCTGTGTAATTATAAAATAATTTAAATCATAGTATTCATGAACAACATTGATTATCGAGAGTTGATAAATATTGATATAGATCTGATATTTTGATATTTATATAAATATCATAATATTTCCGAACCCTGTTAAAAATATTGAAATGCATTTTAAAGGGGTTATGCTAGATGACAAAATAGGCTAATATTTAACAATTTAAAGAAAAAAATGCTCACCAGTTTGAATACAGTTTTCGAAAAAAATAATAATAAGTCTAGGAGCATTATTTGACTTACTTATAGACGGTGTCTCACAAGAGCGCCGGATTTAATTTTCAAGACAAAATAACTGAAATTTGAATGTTAGCTCATAACATCTTACAATCACAATATGTTTACTATATTGCTGACATTTTAATAAAGGGTGTCTCAACAAGAGCGCCGGATTTAATTTTCAAGAAAAACACTATTTATTTTCGAATTAAGCAAATGTTTATATTTCAACGTGAAGAAGAGTAGTTGCGATTAAACATGAAATAGGACATCCGGCAAATGGCTACCACGAAATCTCTGGCACAGCGTCATTCTAACGTTTTTGCATAATTGTGGCTCTATTTCGCCAATAACGCGATTTGAAAAAAATGATATTAACGCGTGAGAAAAAATGGCGATATGTCCATTATAGCACTTTCCCCGTAATTTAAACAATTGATAATTGACATACTAAATTTATTTTGATCTAACCATTTGGTTGAAAGTTAGTGACTTATACGTGTGTTAGTGATTTATACGTGTGTTCGCTCGCGCGCCCCAGCAAATCCAAATTTTCAGGCTTTTCTAAACTCGAAATTTTACTTCATGCTTAGTCTAGGAGTGGAAACCTTCCTTAGACGATCAATCAGAAACTTATTTTGCAGTTTCCTTTATTGTTAAATTTATGACATAAAATAAATAGAGTTGATGTTATTTATTAGTTCAAATTTTGAACAAAAACAAATTCGTGTGCATTAGTAAACTTTGACGAACAAATTGCAAAAAATGTATTAATTGATCAAAGATCAAATTAATTTGACGAATAAAGCACTAATAACCTTTCTATACACGTTTATTTGAATTACATACATTTCGGACACAAAGTGACAATTATCAATAAGTGTTAACCTATTGATAATGGTGATTTTGTGTCCGAAATGTATGTACATTTGGTAATTCAAACAAACGTGTCAAGAAATGTTATTAGTGCTTTATTCGTCAAATTAAATTGCAAAAGCTTAAATTATACCGAAATTATGTAAAATACATAACATTTATCATGAGTTTATTTACTTTTTCATCATTTCAATCAACTTTAAGCTTCTGTATCTTCACCACAAATTTACAGACTTTGTTTAATCTCACGTAAAAACAAAGCTCTGTCATTTTTTTAATAATACCCGCAAATATTATAAAATTCTTCAAACAAACCATTTGTTTATTTTAGATAATTTCAATCAATTTTAAGCTTCTGTAACTCTTCCCAAAGTTAACGGATTTTGTTAAATCTTACGTGGAAACAAAGCCTAATCTTTTCTTCATCATCTCTCGTAAATTTCATAAAAAAATCGGTGTTTTGCTAATTTTGAAAAATTCGTTAAAGGAAACATGAATTTATTGTAATATATTTCCATTTTCACATTTTTTAATTAAAAATCAAGCGGTTTTTAGATTCAAATAAAATTTACGAGAATTATTGAAGTTAAAATGAGATTTAATTTGAGTGAGTTCTTATGTTTTTAAGCGGTTGAAAAATGCACTCAGCACTAGTGCTCAAAGTTAGACTTTAGTGGATTTATTGATTTACTAATAAATGTTGCAAACAATTGGAATTTAAAAAAAAACACCTCAAATTGTTTATTACATTGTTTATCCACTGTATTTTTTTAAGATCTAGGAAAAAATAAAAAAAATGACAAGAAAATCGTTATTATTAGTGAGTTTTGATTTTTTTAAATCTGAGAAAATCGACTTGAATTTTATTTATTTATTTATTATGTGAATTTTACATAAGAAATCGACTTGAATTAAACTCGTGATTTTGGGCGCTTGTGCTTTTTAAATGAAAAAACATGCACATTAAGTATTGCTTAAATTCAATAGATTTAGAGCTAAGCTGGCTTTAATGTGAGCTACACATTAAAGCCAGCTTAGCTCTAAATCGATTGATTTTAAGCAATATTTAGTTTAACTCTAAATTCAATTTTTAACAATACTTTATTCCAAGAAGCGCTAGTTTTACGATTTGTTTTCCTTCTTCAACTTTGTGCTCGTGTAATTTCATTTCCAACGACCGAATTTTGTTTTTTCAAACAACAGAACATACTTTGTTTATTTCTTAAAGAAAATAGTCTTGATTTCATAAAGGTTCAGCTATTGGTTGAGTTATTATAATTAAATAAAATCATACATTAAAATCAGATTTTAAAAAAATATCAAAAAAATAACTAATACAATAAAAGAGCTACGACAAAAGTGTATGTACATTAAATGCTTATTTTTTTATTATATACAACTTTTCTTAACAAGATTTTTTTATATGATCAATATTAAAAAAACAAAAAGAAAGTGCTAAGAGTAAACTATTACTTCCGGTTTCCGCATTTTCACCAACACTTGATCAAACTCTACTATTGTAATAAAAAACTTAAGTTTATAGTGTCATCTTAACAGCTTAATCGGTTTAGACTTTATCGTGGCGACAGAATTACAGAAATACAGAAATTAAAAAAAAATTGTTTTAATCAACTCGGGGAACCTCAAAACAGATATATCCACTAAAACCAATCCAAATTAGGCTTTTCTAAACTCAAAATTTTACTTCATGCGCCACGCATATAAACCCTGAAATATTGTTAAGTTCAAAATATACTACTTAGGTTTGATCTCATGTTGATAATTTTGCAAATGTAAATTTATTTATATGAAAGTCAAGATGAATTTTTAACATTTATCACCCTTATTTCCTTTGTTTTGCATATGGGGGAAAGTAAAAAGATGATTGTGTTTAGTTTAAAGAATTCTAATATGATAGAAAAAAATATGTGAATATGATTTATAATAAAATCAAGTATGGTAAAGAAGAGAAGGTGATTTAAGGAATAAGGATTTCGTTAGATAAGGACGGACGATTGTTATTACGCTTCAGTGGCGATGCAGCGATGGAGACGCGGCTCGAGTCAAGTAAGGTTAAGGAAGAGAGATGGAAAGTGCAGTGGGACATAAATCATAAGGATGAGTTCATTTTCTATAATAACAATGAAATAAAAAAGTTACTTTTTTAGCGAGAGATGATCAAGGATGTTAAGGCTGGCTTTAAGTTATTTCTGACTTGCTCAAGACGTGCTTTCGTCTATCAATGTCATTCGAGGCACGAATTCAACCTCTATAAATATTAATGAATGTCTTCTTCAACTAAAGAAACGAAAAAAAAACTGTTAGGGTTTTTTTTTCAAATAGTAAATGTAAAATAAGCACATCAATATTCAATTTATATTCACTTGAATTCAGTTTAGAAAAAAAAAACTGTTTTTTGCAAATAGTTAATGTAAAATAAACCATTAATATTCGAATGTTCACTGCAATTTGGTTTAAAGATATATTTTTGTGTATTTAGTTTTGAAAGTCTTCTTTACATTCAAAAAAAAATAGTGATGTGTCCATCATAGTACTTTCCCCGTAAATTGTGTGCGGGGCAGCGGCAGCGCTCGCTTCGCTGATTATAAATCAATTTATTTACAACTTTTTTATTCAGCATTTTCGCTAGTGATGGGTAAGATCGATAAAAAAAGATCGATTGATTGATCCTTGCAAGCGATCGAGCCGCTTGATCATCTTGTGCAGCTCGATTTTTTCGATCGGTTCGATCTTTTTGATCAGCTCGATCTTTTTGATCGGCTCGATCTTGTCGATCGGCTCGATCTTGTGGATCGGCACGATCGTTCTGATCGGCTCGATCGTTTTGATCAACTGAATCTTTCTGATCGGTTCGATCTCCTTGATCGTCTCGATCTTTTTGATCGGCTTGATCTTTTCGGGCGGCTCGATCGTTTTAGGCAGCTCGATCTTTTCGAACTTGTCTAGCTAGTCGATTGATCAATCGGCTTGAGCAGATTGATCAAATCGGTCGGCTCGAGACAATTGATCAAGTTATACGGTTCAAGGTACTCTAGCTGCATGCTATAGAGCTATTTTGAGCAATTTTCAAGCGGATCGTTAGGCCTTGGAGGTATCATAGAACGATCACACTATTTAATTTCATTAAATAGGTTATTCGTAAACTTTCAAAGTAAATGAATTTATGTAAAGTTATTTAAATTAAAAACACTTGGTATTGTTTCACAAATTAAAACTTTATTCCGACTAGTTTCGGTTTGTTAAACCATTATCAAAGGAATTCATATTCCTTTGAAAATGGTCTAAAAAACCGAAACTAGTCGAATTAAAGTTTAAATTTGTGAAACAATACCAAGTGTTTTTAATTTAATTAACTTTACATTTTCTAATATGTTTCACCAAGTGCCAGATGAGAAATTAATTCAAGAAAGTAAATGAATTACTTTTATTTTGCTTCTATTATTTAACATTTTCTGGCAAAATGTATTCAGAAAATCACATAAAAAGTTATTCTGTATAAAATAGTTCATAAAATAAACGATAAAAGTAAAATAATAGTAAAATAACTATAATTATATTAAAATTTAATCGTCACTACTAACAAACATCACCCCCGGAGAAAACCCTTATAAAAACCACGGGCCCTAAAAATGAAAATACGTCTTGGAAAATCACGCCCTGAAAAAACTACGCACTGTAAAAAATATATCTGGAAAATCACCCCTCCCCTGTAAAAACACTCTTGGAAAATTACCTCCAAAAACAACATCTTCTGAAAGAAGCAAAATTCACCCCCTCAAAAAACCACCCCCAGTAAAACCATTTCAGAAAATTACCCCCTCAAAAAAACCACCCCCCGTAAAGCCATTTAATGACCCTCCCTAAAACTACCCCCGTAAAAATCAACTCTTAGAAAAACCACCCCTTGTAAAAATATTACTGCAAAACCACCCCCCGAAACAACAACCTATAAAATAACTCTGCGTGTAATATCACCCCCCGGAAAAACTACCTCTAAAAATACCCCCGTTTATGAATGTCTTATGTTGTTCTAATTGTTTAATTTATTAAAAAATCAACAGTTAATCTAATAAACATGGAAATCTCTGAATATTTCAATTTGAAAACTATTTGAATTCAAAAGTTTTAGCGTAATTTTAGCATCGCTTTTAAAAATGTAAAAATCAACAGTTAATCTAATCAACACGAAAATCACTGAATATTTAAATTCAAAACTTTAAATACAATATATAAAATTAAATTAAGCGAACATTAACATAATTGTATCTATTATGAAAATCACTGAATTTACATAAGAGTAATAGACTCTTTTTATAGAGAATTATTAAATCTCGTCAAATTTTTCTACGAAAATGTTGAAAAGTTTAAGTAAATAGAAAATGAAGATAAAATATGTTTAAGCATTTATGCAAAGTAAACAAAAGATTCAGCATAAAACAACATATAATTCTGTTAATTTACACAGAATTCATCGATTTTTAATATTCTTCAAAGAAAAGTTAATTATCTCAACTAGTTTTTCATATATTTTGAACCAAACTTGAAGAAATTGTATGTTAGAGAGAGGTTTAATTCCTAATTACGATTAATATAAAAAATGAAACTTGAAATTATATTTTATACTACTTCATTAAGATTTTTTGTTTACATTTTTAAATTTTAGCTAAATTGTTGAAAATATTTTAATTTACATTATTAAACATAACTTTTTATTACAGAAAATATCAAATATGTGTGCATAAATGTAATTTTTAAATATAGGAAATTTTTCTTGCAGGTATACATATTCATAAATTGTACATTTTACGACATTCATTGTTTTTTTTAAAGATTTTAATTCGAATTTTTAGACGAGGGTTTTCCACTCCCAGACTAAGCATGAAGTAAAATTTTAAGTTTAGAAAAGCCTAAAAATTTGGAATGGCCGCGTAGCGAAGCGGAGCGGCTAATCCAAATTAGGCTTTTCTTAACTCGAAATTTTACTCTATGCGCCACACGTATAAAACACTGAAATATCGTAAAGTTTAAAATATTCGGCTTTAGCAATTTAATATGTAGATATGAATATTAGTCAAATTCTATATTAAGCTGCCTATAATCGTTGTTGTATATGTGTGTTTTTTCGAACTTCACTGTAAATTAGTGCTTTTAAGCGTGGCGCATGAAGTAAAATTTCGAGTTTAGAAAAGCCTAATTTGGATTGGCCGCGCCGCTTCGCTACGCGGCCAATCCAAATTCTTAGGCTTTTCTAAACTCGAAATTTCACTTCATGCTTAGTCTGGGAGTGGAAAACACTCGGTAAAAGCCCCAAATTAACCGCCTTGAAACAACGAATTCCCGCAAATCTAGAAAAACGCTGTAATTATCGGGATATGTATACTTAAAAAAAAATGCCCTGTATGTTCTGTTTCAGACACGTTTTAAACGTGTTTTAAACACGTTTTAAACATGTTTTTAATTGTTAATGTTTTATACGCCATTTTAATGAAAAAACACGTTTTATTAAATAAAATTGTTTGTTTTAATTAAAATGAAAAAAACCTTTTTTTAACAACCCTGAGTTGAAAACGTGGATAAATGTGTAGCTTAGGTATACGCAGTGGCATAGATAGGGGGAGGGGGGTAATTAAAGGGCTCAATTCCCCTGCCCCCCATGAGTCTTAAAAATGAAAAGAATAAAATGAAAGGCAATTTTTCTGTTGGCGATTTATTTTGTTATAATTTTACTTCATGCGCTACGCGTATATGACATTAATTTCAAGTAAAGTTCACTTGTTAACAATATTTCACTTTTTTAAGTGTTTAATACGCGTGGCGCATGAAGTAAAATTTCGAGTTTAAAAAAGCCTTATAATTTGGTTTGGTTTTCAGGCTTTTCAAAACTCGAAATATTACTTCATGTTTAATCTGGGAGTGGAAAACGCTCGTTTACAATGGCAAATGGAATTCATTAAAATAAGCGTATGCATATGTATAACAATAATAATAATAAACTTTATTTTCAATTCTTAAAGTACATTCTGCGAATACAATACAAATATAAAACAATAATAATAAAACAAGAATGAAACTCTAATTAATTGGAAAACCATAAAAGAAAAATTCCCTGTATTTAATTTTAACAGGTTATCTTGATCTGTCTACGTTTTTAATGCATTGTGGTTAATTGGAGATTTCATAATAAATAAACAAGTACAAATACAAAAATGTTGGAAAGAAAATCTATTATTCTTATTTATGCAAAAATTCTTTAGGGTCTCATAACTTAGAGACGTAATAGAATTATATATTTTTTTGTGTCGAATATTTAAATATGCTTATTTCTAAGTGGATCTTAATAATTTTGAAAACATTTGACTATCGATACGTTTTTGGTAAGCCTTTGAAATAAAGTGTTCAATGTAGGGGTCTCACAACTTGAATTTATTTTTACAAGTTTTTGTGAATTTTATAGGGTTTCATTAACTTACGGACAATTATACAAATATATTCAATTTAATTAATGAATTTATTTGGTATTCAGGGAATTTTTCATTTAGGTATACATATCATGATTTTTTGCTGAAAATTTAAAGACATGTGTTGTTTTTGTAAAAGCTTTTAATTTGAAGCTTCTAACGACTGTGTCTAATTCTAGATTAAGCATAAAGTAAAATTTCGAGGTTAGAAAAACTTAAAAATTTGGATTAGTCGCGTAGCGACCAATTAAAATTAGGCTTTTCTAAACTCAAAATTTTACTTCATGCGCCACGCGTATAAACCCTGGAATATTGTCAAGTTCAAAATACACTACTTAGGTTTGATCTTATGTTGATTAATTTTGTATATGTTAATTTACGTATATGAGAGGCAAGATAAATTTTTAACATTTATCAGCGTTATCAATCAATTTGTTTTTATTAAAATTTATATAAATTTAATGAATGTTACCGTTTTTATTTACATAACTTTAGTTATTTTTAACAAATTACCTAATAGTAGATAATTCTTTTCACGTCTAAATAAACATTAAATATTTCTACAATCTAAACTTTATTGAACAGTTCTCGAAATTGTTGACATTTCTAAGTGCCCTACTTACAAAAAAAATGTGTTTGATTCCGACTCCTGTACAAGATTAAGAAACGTACAATAATTATGAAGTTGATAGATATTGCTGAGAAATTACGACTAGAAAATACTCCATCAAAAAAAACCGCAGGGGCCCTATCAAAACATCCACACTATTTTTGTCACCCTTAATGCTGGTCTTCTCTCTACTTTTTTGAAATAATTTTGATAATTGTATTTAAATAAAGCATTAAATTACATATTATTATTATTACTCGTATGTACTAACTTTTAGAAAACTAAATTTTAGAAATACCTGCAATATTTCTTAGTGTCTCCATTAAAAAATGCAATTTACATTAAAAATAGTGTGCTTGATGTTATGCGAATTGTAAGTGTTTTTTTTTTTAAACCAATCATGTTAATTTTGTTTTCAAAGCCCACTTTGCTAAAACAAAACAATATATATTGTACAAGCAATCATCGCTCATTAAAATTTCATTCTTGGGCATTCTTCAAAGACTGTGAGGATGTTTTGATCAGGTCCTGAACCGCACAGAAAAAAGCCCCACGCGAAAAGATCCCCACCCGGAAATAATTTTACGCGGAAAAGATCCCACACGGAAAAAACTCCACGGGGACATAATATCTAACGAAAATTAATAAGAAACTTAATTTTAATGATGACATTTGAACTATTGTTATATATGCATAAACTTGACAATATTATTAATACGGCTCCACATATTGGCCCACATGGCAAGGCCAATGTGTGTTTCAACATTTGCTGTTCTTTCACACATCACAAGTGGGATATCCACATATTGGCTTAACAACCACCAACTTGTCACTTGTTCCTTTGACGCGGGACAAAAAGCCGATAACCCAATGCCAATTGGCAACTGCAAGCGCTATCGTTCGTTATCCACACGTTGGTCAACTTCTCTATCCACACGTTGGTCAAGTAACACTTGCCATATCGTATGGCCAATATGTGGAGCCGACTTTAAACTTAAACAAGCCCGGGTGGAGCTTAGACGGTTAGGTTAGGAGATTAGGTTAGGTTATATCTATGTATAGTCTATAATATGATTTTCTTTATGTTTGAAGTATTACTATATCGGGTAATTTCCGCGTGGCATTTTTTCCTGTGCGGTACTTTCCGATGGGTTTTTTTTCCATTGGGAATTTTTCCGGTGAGGTTCTAAAACCGTGACAATGTTACATATTTGAGATGTAAACAAAAAAAAGATCATTTATATACATATTACTTAACTTTGTAATATTACATATGTGCTCAGTTTGAGCTGCATCAGATATGTAAAGGGTCGAATTGTGTTGTGTGAGAAATATTTTTAGGTCGTGCTTTAATTTCACGTTTTATTTCCACGAAAATCTGGCTAAAATATCCAAATAAATACATTTTAATTTAAAAAGCAAACATCTGGAAAACTATAAATTGGATATTTATACATTTATTTTTCGTAACAAAAAAAATCTGCATTCATTAGTTAGTTCTAAACTATTGATAAAATGAACGTGACAACAATGCATTTACAGATTATGTTACACTGTTTTTGTGTATCTTTGTAAAAATGTGTTTCTTCTGCTGAATTGTTTAATTGAAAAGTATTTCTAACAAGTATTAGGCATGAAGTAAAATTTCGAGTTTAAGATAGGATGAACATTTGATTTAGACGCGGAGGGAGGCGTAGCGTCCAAATCTAAATTTTCAGGCTTTTCTAAACTCGAAATTTTACTTCACGCACCACGCGTATAAATCACAGTTCAAAATACAGGGTGTCTACGTTAAACCGTTCGTTAAAAGTTTATGGGGTTGCCGTTTCACTAAAAATTTGAAAAAAATCCCTGTCATATGGTTGAATTAGCCCTCCTCATGTGAAATATTTTCAACTTTATATCACTTCCGGTTCCACCGGAAGTAGCACCAAGTTTGTTATTTTAAATGGAACACCCTATATATTAATAATTTTTTGGGTTTCTCGTTTAAATTGCAACATATTTTATTCGAACATATGTACACTTATCTTCTATAGTTTTCAAGAAAAAAATATATTTCTTAAATTCTGACTTCTAAAAGGCATCTTGAAATCTGTCTGTAACTTTTCTTAAGAATAAAATAAAAATATGATTTATATCTTTACTTGTACCTAGAGGATACCTCTATGAATGAGTTAATTGGAAACTGTCAATTTTCACAATAAGTGTTCTTAAAATGTCAATATCTAAGTGCCCTCTTCAATATTTAGTAATTCATTTTTTTTAAATAGAATAACCCAATTTTTATCACATGGTACGATTGGGGGGAAAATTTCCTACAAAAAAGTATTAAAAAACGTTACTCCTAAAGCAAGTAGTTTTCGAATTATTTCGAAAATTCGTTTTTCGTCGCATTTATGCAGGGAATAATGCGCGCATAAGTCGCAATTTAATTTTAGTAGGCCAGTAGTATGCTTTTGTTTAGTCGCGATTATATTGCGAAATGTCAAATAATAAAAAGAATTAGTACAAAGTTTTACAGAAATCAACAAAATGAATAATTACACAAATCAACAAAGTATCAATTTATTCTTTATACATAGCAACTGCCAATTGAACTAAATTTGATTCCAATCTTCTAAATCTTGTTTTATTTATCGGCGGCAAATGTGTATAAGTTTCATTAAATATTCTACATGTTCGAGTACCAATTCTATCGCACTTGCCATGTATAAAGAATAAATTGATAATTTGTTGATGGGTGTATTTATTCATTTTTTTGATTTCTGTATAACTTTGTACTAATTGTTTTTATTTTTTGACATTTCGCATTACATAAGCCACAAAACAAAAGCATTACTACTTGCCTACTAAAATTCAGTTGCGACTTTATGCGCGCATTATTCCCTGCATAAATGCGACGAAAAGAGAATCTTCGAAATAATTCGAAAACCACTTGCTTTAGGAGTATAGTTGTTAATACTTTTTTGTAGGAAATCTTCCCCCCAATAGTACCACGTGATAAAAAATGGGTCATTCTATTTAAAAAAATTTAATTACGAGACATTGAAGAAGGCACTTCGATATTGACATTTTAAGAACACTTATTGTCAAAATTGACAATTTCCAATTCATACACTCATAGAGGCATCCTCTAGGTACAAGTAGAGATATAAATCATATTTTTATCTTATTCTTAAGAAAAGTTACAGACAGATTTCAAGATACCTTTTAGAGGTCAGAATTTTAGAAATATTTTTTTTGCTTAAAAACTATAAGAGATAAGTGTATATATGTTCGAATAAAATATGTTGCAATTTAAACGAGAAATCCAAAAAATTACTAATATATAGGGTGTTCTATTTAAAATAACAAATTTGGTGCTACTTCCGGTGGAACCGGAAGTAATATAAAGTTGAAAATATTTCACATGACAAGAACTGATTCAACCGTATGACAAGGATTTTTTTCAAATTTTTAGTGCAACGGCAACTCCATAAACTTGTAACGACCGGTTTAGCGTAGACGCCCTGTATACTGATTTGATGGGTATGTACACTTCTGTGCAATAAAATTAAGCACACAAAATATGTTATAGTTTAAAACGGACGTCATGAGTTTCCTAGTTACAAAAATATGTAAATATGTCAATTTCCTCAATGTCAAAATGCTGCGTCAATCAGACAACAGTTTAAAAATTCGAATTCTAACTAAAATAGAAGATGGTTTTTCTATTTCGGCTTTGTTGTATTTATTGCGAGCGTTTTTTTAAGAGGTCATAGTTTTGGTTTTTTAATAAAAGTGTTATTTTCAAGTTACGGTGTTTTGTCATTTATTGAAACTGCTGCTAGGCAATTAACGCAGACCTGAATTATACAACTAGAATATTGGGAAAAATAGCTATGAGACTTGTGCTTAATTTTATTGCACCGAAGTGTACAGGGTGGTGCATTTTGGGGGTGCCACATATGAAAAACTTTTTTATTTGAAAAGATATTGAAAAACTGTTTTCGCGAGCCGAGTTTTTTAATCAATGGCTAAAAGAAAATTGATCTATCTCTAATCGTTTCCGCTCTATAACCGGAAGTTGATAAAATGTCATTTTTATAAAGTAACTGTAACTCGTTTGTTTTACAAGTTATAACCAAACTGTAAAAACTTTTTTATGACAACTTTCTACGCCTATTAAAAAGACGTACGTGTTTTATTTTAGGGACGCTTCGTTTTTTTTCCTACACTAAATCCACTTTTTTCTTATGGGTGCTTATGGAGATATGCATATCATTGAACAGCATTTTTGATGCCGATTTCAAAGATGTGCCACTTGTGTACTTTTGTAAAAAAAAACTGTTTTAAATACGACACGCAAAATAGCAGTTTATGTCAATCAAGAATACTTATTTATAAAACAAAATATACCATATCGATAGTAGTCATATTTTCTAACAAATTGCAAGCATAACCTAGTAACGAAATTGTTTACCGGTTTTCATGGCAACTTTTTCAATGACAATTTTTAACAAAAGTATGCATTAAAATCAAGGTTAAAAATGCAGTTGGATGATGTGCATATCTCTGTATGTGCTTATAAAAAAAATGTGATTTTGATATAAGAAAACTAAAACAAAACTTCCTTGGAATAAAACATTTTTACAGTTTGGTTATAACTTGAAAAAGAAGTGAGTTACAGTAACTTCCGAAAAACGACAATTTATCAACTTCCAGTTATACAGGGTTATTTGAAGAGATAGAGAGTCGGTTAAAGGGGCAAAGTTGCGTTATTCGGGGCCCAATAATAATCTAAAAACAAATTTGAAATATCCTCTTTCGTTTTTGAGATATTGTCAAAAAACGGATTTTTTGAAATTTCGTTTTTATTTTTTTATTCAAAAACTATTGAATCCAGACATTTAAAACTTTGACATTATATAGGCACTTTTTAACGGTTAATCTAGTTATATATTTTATTTTAAGATAACTATAACATTTACTCAAGGACCATAGCCAACTTTTGTTTTTCTTATGGGTGCTATTTTGGATTTCCATATTTTTTGAAAGAATATTTTTTTATGAATTTATTGATGTATCACACTTATAGTTTATTGTATATTTTATATTTGAAATTTTAATTCTTTGTTTTTTGTAAAGAGTGCTTTGGAAACAGTTGTATAACTCACTTATTTGACAACTCCTAGGACCCATAATTTGCTTACATATCACCCCTGAAGACGGGCATCCGACGATACATATTTAACAGTTGTGATGTATTTTAAAGTAACGAGTGTTTTCCGCTCCCAGTTATATATTTTTAACTTTACTGTAAATCAGTGATTTGTACGCGTGGCGCATGAAGTAAAATTTCAAGTTTAGAAAAGCCCCGCGTAGAATGAATTAGAATTAGAAACTAAAAAATCTAGTGGAGATCAACAACTCACCGACTATGGCTTTCGATGTCGAAATCAAAAAATATTTGAAACAAATGTTGTAGCCAATGCAAAAATAAACCTCTTTTACCTAAACACTTTTTACCTCAGCTCTTTTGTTTTTGAATTACAAACTAAAAAATCTAGTGGAGATCAACAACTCGCCGATTATGGCGTTCAACGTCTAAATCAAACAATTTTTTAAACAAAAGTTGTAGCCAACGAAAAAATAAACCACTTTTACCTAAACACTTTTCACCTCAGTTTTTTCGTTTTTGTTCAATAAACCGAGAAAGATTTTATTGAAGATAAATACACAACTTTATGATAATTCGACAATTTACGAACGAGTGTCTTCCACTCCCAGACTAAGCATGAAGTAAAATTTCGAGTTTAGAAAAGCCCCGCGTAGAAAATTTGTCGAGGGTCGCGCAGCGACCCGAGACAAATTTTCACGGGGCTTTTCTAAACTCGAAATTTTACTTCATGCGCCGCGCGTATTAAACACTGATTTCAAGTGAAGTTAAAAATATAAAAACATATTAGAACTGTTTTCAGTTTTAAAAGTTATAAAAACATATCAAAATTATTTAAATTTGCCAAAAACATCAAAATGACCAAAATGTCATCTCGTAATTATAAAAAATATCAAAAACGTCAAAAATTCGGCGTGTTGATAAAATCTATTTACGTCAAAATTATCATTTTATCGTCGAATATTAAAAATATCATATTTGACGGAATTATTTAAAATACAATTTGACGGAAATCATTGAAATTTATCAAATTGTCAAAGTTGACAGAAATCATCGAAATTCATCAAAATGTCATATTTAGCAAATTTACCGAAAAACAATTAAAAATCTTAAATCTGACAAAAATCATCAAAATTTATCAAAATGTCAAATTTGACACATATGATCAATTTACTTGATTTTTGATTTTATCACTTTCGAACGAGTGTCGTCCACTCCCAGACTAAGCATGAAGTAAAATTTCGGGTTTAGAAAAGCCCCGCGTAGAAAATTTTCACGGGGCTTTTCTAAACTCGAAATTTTACTTAATGCGCCACGCGTATAAAACAGTGATTTAACGAGAAATTTAAAAACATACAAAACAAATTTTTCATGTCAATCCTCACGATTAATTCGAATTATTTTTGACGAGTCAAATTTGTAAGTATAAATGAAATTGCCAATTCTTGGTTGCAGAATACTTCAAACATTAAAAGTGCGATTCATTTTGCAATCTACAACAAGTTAGTCTTACAAGTTAGTCTAAGGTGTCAAATTGTTTAGAGGGAATGGCAAAGCTATACTGGTGAGAGGTAAATCTCGAAACGCGTCTATAGATGGCCTGAATAATTTGACCCAAATTGTTACATTTGCAGTAGGTTACTGTATGTAACAGCAAACACTTGTTGTATAATTCAATGTCCGTCGGGGTATTAGCCCGGGAAGTAGTTGTTTCAATGAGTGTTTGATATAGTCTTTGTAAGACTAACTTGTTGTAGATTGCGAAAAGAATCGCACATTTAATGTTTGAAGTATTCTGCAACCAAGAATTGGCAATTTCATTTATACTTATGTTTGAACGGTAACGTGACCGCCAGTCTAAGGTGTCAAATTGTTTAGAGGGAATGGCAAAGCTATACTGATGAGAGATAAATCTCGAAACGCGTCTATAGATGGCCTGAATAATTTGACCCAAATTGTTACATTTGCAGTAGGTTACTGTATGTAACAGCAAACACTTGTTGTATAATTCAATGTCCGTCGGGGTATTAGCCCGGGAAGTAGTTGTTTCAATGAGTGTTTGATATAGTCTTTGTAAGACTAACTTGTTGTAGATTGCGAAAATAATCGCACTTTTAATGTCTTTTGTAAGTATTCAAATCCTTTTGTAAGTATTCGAATCCTTTTATAAATATTGGAATCCTTTTATAAGGATTCGAATCCTTTTACAAATTTTCACTGGGCTTTTCTAAACTCGAAATTTTACTTCATGCGCCACGCGTACAAATCACTGATTTACAGTAAACTTAAAAATATATAACGCTTAGATGTGATGGTGATCAATATTTACCGAGATATAGCGAAAAAATGTAAGAATTACTTTTTTTGTGAATAGTTTTGGAATAATAATAATAAAAGTAGAATAAATTTAGTTTGTGCATCTTTTATTTGATAATTGATACTTTTAATATTATTACAAAAGATTGACAGTTATTAATTAATTTTGAGTGCTAACTGACGTCATTGTTTCCAAGGCACACTTTGCAAAAAAGAAAATATCATAATTTTAAATATCAAATCTAAAATAAATTATGAGTGTGGTACATCACTGAGTTCAGAAAAAAATATTCTTTCAAAAATATGAAAATCCAAAATGGCGCTCATAAGAAAAACAAAAGTTTGCTATGGTCCCCGGGTGAATATTATAGCTATCTTAAAAACAAATATGTCAAAGTTCTAAATGCCCAGTTCAGTAGTTTTTGAATAAAAAAATAAAAACGATTTTTAAAAAAATCAGTTTTTTGTTGATATCTCGAAAAAAAAATATTTAAAAATTGTTTTCAGATTATTATTAGGCTCTAAAATACGTAATTTTGCCCCAACTTAACCGACTCTCTATCTCTTCAAATAACTAATATCCCTATTCATTCTCTCGAAATACGGGCACCCTGGAGAGCTGAAACGGTTGGAGATAGATCAATTTTCTTTTCGCCATTGATTAAAACACGAAAAGGTGACTATGGTTCACGAAAACGGTATTTCAATATCTCTTCAAATAAAAAAGTTTTCCATATGTGGTACCTCCAAAATGCACCACCGTGAACAATTATGAATTATAGTTATATAAATGAATTCTAAATAACCCTATTTTGCTATTGTCATTGAAGGTTATGTATAGCAATAATTATAATTAGTTTGTTATTGATAATGAGCACCTTGTGTCTCGAAATGTACTCCTAACGATACAAATAAAAAGTGAAGTAAGGAATAACAGTATTTTTTAGTGCAATAATTGATTGATATAATGATGATATAGTATTTTCATTTACGGTCAGTACATGTGCCTAACATGGCAGATTTTATTAATTACATAATATATTCAGCAAAGTTTTTGATTCTTTTTTAATGCATCCAGGTTTATCGAATCAGGATTTTAAAAATAAAACTATCATTTTGCTAATTAAAATAAAATAGTAGAAAGGCGCAAATTTGGAAAGAACCCGTTAATGAAACGGAGTTTTAAAACATTGTTGAACACAATAAATACATAAATTAATTATGGGAAAGTTGTTCACACACGACTTTTTCAATACAAAAAGAGGAAATCCCATTGTTCATCATCATCGATTCTGTCCGAATCGAGTGAAAATATTTTATATCGCAGCGGTTTTCAATGTTCTGAATGAAGCAGAAAGAGACGGAAGGAGAGCGTTCACTTTCACACACACAGACACACACATAAATGTGACTAGCAAAATTTAGAGAGATGGAGAATGTTTACTGACATTTATATGAGTTAATTCAAGAAACAGAGAGAGAGAGAGAGAGCGAGAAATGGTCACTGACATTTGTGTGAGTAAATAATTAGGAGAGAGAGAGAGGGAGAGAGAGAGAGAGATATAAGTTCATTTTACCAAGCTATTACAAAAGAGAGCATAAAATATATTGATTACAAAAAAAAAATTAAATAAGAGAGAAAGAAAGATCGGTAAAAAAATACAAATTATAAAATTATTAAAAAGAGCTAGATAGAGAGACGTTAAAAATATTAATAAGACATTATTAGAATGAGAAAGATGGAGAAAGATGGAGAAATGAATCACACATTAGTAAAAAAAATATGTTAAGGTCGGAAATTCACATGTTATTTGGCCATAAGAACGAACAACGATTAATCTTCCACAATAATGAAAATAGATCTTTGAAACTTATACATATTGCACATTGAAGCTTTGCCAATAACTTGACACTATTCTTTTTTTTTTAACGTTTCTTGAATTATATATAAATCAACTAATAAAACACTCTTAAATGATCACATAAATCCGTGCAATACTTTCATAGAAAACATTATTTCTTCTTCATATTGCTTTAATTTATTAAAATAATTATTATAAACATGTTGTATTAAATAGATTAATGTAAAATAAATGATAAATAAAATTAATCGTTGCTTTGAAATCTCCATAAGAGCAAATTAAAATAAATTTTGATTATGCTTTTAATAAATAGTGGGCAGCATCGTACAGTTTTAGTAATATCTTAAAATTATACTGTAATTTCCAAAAAACATGTAAAAAGAAATTGGGTTTGATATGTAGAATTGTGTACGGCATTTGTCGCGACACGGGTTTCCGGTGCGCTGCATTGAATTGCGAATGTAATTTTTCTGCCGTGGACTGTTCAATGATTATGTTGTTGATACACAACAAAGAAAGACATTATTAAAATATTTCCTAATACATTCTTTAAATATAAGTGCATTTCTGGATTCATGTTTTGAACAGGAATGTGGAATGCCGGTACATGTTAATTCAAGTGATGAGTCGGAAATATTCGTTTTTCATTTATTTACCAAATAAATGCGGCACTCGGCGATCTGATTACCGAGGCACTTAGTCAGCTTAGTGTCTAGAGTTCGAATTGGGTTATTGTAATTTCCCATTTTTTGTACGGCTAACCCTACTGAGCTTGAAGTGTCGCCTACCCAGCTTAGAGGGTAGACCTCCTCTTGTGTTTAAATCTGTTCCTTTTGGGTGCTTCATTGCAATTTACCAAATTAAGGAGTGCAGCACGCGACAGTCGTGTACGATATTTGATTTTTGATAGTAATCATTTGAATCACTTATGTAGTTGCAAATAACATGAATATATATTTTATGTTGCCAGAATTTAACTGTTTGTCTACAATATAAATACAGGGATTTTTTCAGTTAGGCAAACATGTGCGTAAGCTGTAAGTTTTTTGACATGCGTTGTTTTTTAAAAGAGTTCAATTTAAAGCTTTACACGAGTGTTTCCACTCCCAGACTAAGCATAAAGTAAAATTTCGAGTTTAGAAAAGCCCCGTGAAAATTTGTCGAGGGTCGCGCAGCGACCCTCGACAAATTTTGTGGGCTTTTCTAAACTCGAAATTTTACTTCATGCGCCACGCGTATAAGACACTGATTTCAAGTGAGGTTCAAATATACATACATTTCACAGTATTTTAGTGTTTTATACGCGTGGTGCATAAAGTAAAATCTCGAGTTTAGAAAAGCCCAGAAAATTTGTCTCACTGGGCTTTTCTAAACTCGAAATTTTACTTCATGCTTAGTCTGGGAGTGGAAAACACTCGTTTAAAATTTTAGATTAAACTCTTTTCAAAAACAATTTGAATTTAGAATACGTATACATTAAAGAAAAACTTCCTGTATATACTCATATGGAATATCAAACTAACTAGGCATATGTTTTTTTTTTGTTTTACATCATTTATTTCAGGAAACTTAGCATTTCGGCATATGTTTGATTGACGTGATAAGTTCTTAATACAGGGGTATTAAAAAAAGGGGATTCACAACTGTAAAACAATTATAAACCACGACAATAATGATGCAAAATAACAAACAATAACAAGGTTTTTAAAAATAAAACTGTTCATTTTAAAACACTCTTTCTTTTTCCGTAAACGGTGGATTTACCAGACAGTGCCACCTTTAAAAATTCTTTGCTAATTTTACTAAAATTTTGTACTAATATTTATTATAATTCTCCTTTTCTTCTTTAGATAATAAATGTCGACCTATTTCCGAAATCCGTGCGTCATGATGTTTACTTAAATTTGTAATATATTTGGTTCTGTATATGTTTTTTACATACCAAGCAATTTTAAATACTTTTCGAATTAAACGGTTTTCATTTCTAGTAAATAGGTCTTAAGATCTCTTAAGTCCCAAAACCCAAACCTCCTTGCCATACTGCTGCATTGGTGAAATTACACTCCTAAATAATTTGGCTCTCTTTTTTAGACTAAAAAAAATTATCATTCATTATTAATGGAAACAATGATCGAACCCTCTTTAAGGCTAAACTGCTTCTACCATTAATATGATTACTAACATTTAGACGTTTACCCCAGAATATTTAATGTTGGCCGAAAGTTTTATTTGTCTATCTTTGAATTTAACAAAATTGTTAATCGGTCGTTTTTTGCCCAAAAAAATTGCTTCCGCCTTTGCTTGGTTAATTTTGATCTTCCACCTATCAGCGAAAAAACAAAAACTTTTTAGATTTCTCTTCATTCTTGATTCAGCTCCCGCTTTGTTTAGCCCCCCCGCAATGATTGCTGAATCGTCCGCGAATCGAAATATTTTTGATAGTGAATCGTTACCCCAAAATATTTAATGTTGGCCGAAAGTTTTATTTGTCTATCTTTGAATTTAACAAAATTGTTAATCATTCATTTTTTGCCCAAAAAATTGCTTCCGCCTTTGCTTGGTTAATTTTGATCTTCCTATCAGCGAAAAAACAAAAACTTTTTAGATTTCTCTTCATTCTTGATTCAGCTCCCGCTTTGTTTAGCCCCCCCCCCCCCCTCAATGATTGCTGAATCGTCCGCGAATTGAAATATTTTTGATAGTGAATCGTTATTGAAATTTAGAATGTCCGATGCAAAAATGTTATACACGCACGGGGATACAGGAGACCCTTGAGGAAGGCCTTCCTCTGCTACTTTCCACCCCGACACATGATCTTTAATTTTGACCGCAAAATATCTGTTGACTAACCAATTTTTAATAAATTTTGTTTGCCAAATAGGGAATTTGAATTTGTGCATTTTGTGAATTAAACCCTCTCACCAGACTCTGTCATAGGCTTTCTCTACATCTAGGAGAGTCACTATGACCGATTTTCCTGGTTTGTTTAAAGATTTAACATTCTCTACTAAATTTATTACTTGTTGAATAGCCGAAATGTTTTTTCTGAAGCCGAACTGGGAATTTTGAAAAATCTGGCGAAATTTTGAATTCTTTATTAAAATATTCTGTAATTTTGGCTAGCCCTGGGAGTAAACTAATCGGTCTTCGATTCGTTACTTTTGTGGGATCCTTGTCCGCTTTGGGAATTGAAACTACTACAGGCCTCTTCCAGATACTAGGGAATATACCAAACTTACGCTGTATCGAAACAGACTGTAGCGTTTCAACGCCCTGTTCGGGATGTCTACTCCCAGGGCTTTCTTTGAACCTAAAGTTTTTATTTTTGCCCTTACCATTTCCTTAGAGATTAGAGGCAGATCTTCACTGACAAGATTATCCAAACCCTTAATAGTTTTCTTCTCTAATAATTTTGTGTTATTGTTCGAAAATGCATTGTTTGTAAATTGCAATCTAAAATGTTCTGCTATAGTTTCGGCCTTTTCCTCATTTGTACAATATATCCTCCCTCCCATTTCAATAGGAGAATTTCTTTCATTACTTCTTCCCATTCGTTTTAACAATTTCCAAAAATGTTCCACATGTTTTCCCCCTAAATTTTCTCACTCCCTGTTCCAAAAAACCGTCCTTCTTTTTTTTAACATTTTAGTAACCTTCATTTGTAATTTGTTTAATTTTGATTTATCCCTCAAATCCCTTGTTCTTAGTATTTTTTCTCATTGTTAAGTCCAAGCCTATTATTCAAGTTCTCATCAACTTCAACTCTAGACTGAGACTCAACATTGAGCCCCTTAATCTTGTCAGTTAAATAAGCCGCCTCTTCCTCGACCTCTACCGGAAGGATCGGTAAGGGCTCAACTGGAATTTTTGTTGATAAATAACTAAATTCCATCCAATTTGTTTAAACTATAAATGTTGGATTTTTGGCTTTATTGCCGAAACTGAATTCCCCAGGAAAATGGTCAAAGCATAATTCAAATTTAGTAACTACCTCGAACGGGTCTCCTAATTTGTAAACCAGAAATATATCTATGACATCACCTTTTAAGCCCACCCTGCCTGGCAAAGAGGTTGAATCTTCTGGACCCCATTCCTTAAGTCCGTCAATCTCGTAATTTTGAAATAGTCCTTCCTGAAAAGTTTTGTATTCTGCTGCCCCATTTGAAAGATTTATCATTTAGGTCACCCCCAATTAACAAATGTTCTCCGCTGATAAATGGAAGAATTTTATGTTTAGGCTGATTATACACCAAAAAGATTTTGAAAATTTTACCCTCGATCATTGCTTCCATTCCAATATTTTCAATATCCGTACCTTGTACTGAAATTTCTCTGGCACAGATGTACCTTTTGTAGAAGATGGCCACTCCTCCTCCAGCCCTCCTCAGACGGTCTTTCCTAAACAAATTGTACCCCGCCAAGTTCACATAATTCCCCGGTTTTAAGAAAGTTTCCGAAATCAACATAACTGAAATGTCTTCCCGCTCCACAAAAATTTGTAATTCGTTAATTTTGTCAACAATCCCATTCGCGTTTCACGTTGCAATTTTCATACTTGAATTTTGAAAGAAATTTGATGTAATATCCATAAACAGTTTTTTTAATTTATTTACCCAAAAATTTGGTTAACGTTTCCCGAACTATTCTCTTTATTAAAGACTCCAGATCCGAGTCATTTTACCTACCAGGAATCTGGTTAGCAACTCTATTAGCATACGAAACCCTCGGTTTTAATTTTGAATTTTCTAATTTTCTGAACTTCTGTAATTCCTTTGTCTTGTTTATATTAGTGGGATTCATACTGCACGAAAGAGTATGCAGCATGACTCCCACTGCGATTGACACACTTTAAATTTCGATGAATTGCGTCTTTTTCCTTACATTGAAAGGAAGGGTGTTCTCCTGAACAGAAGCTACATCTGTATTCTGCCGTACATCTAAACTGGACATGTCCGAATTGCTGGCACTTGAAGCACTGCTCAGTCCTCGTGGGCTTGCGTTTGGGCTCAACAGTTACCTTCAAGTCCAGCTAATTCGTCACTTTGAAAATATTTTTACTGCCTTCTGTTTTGGGCAGGTTTACCAGGACTAGTTCCATTCTTTAATCTCGTTAAAGAGTTAAAAAATATATGCCTTCGGGACTAAGCGCCTCCTTCACTTCCTCCTTAGTAAATTCAATAGGCAATCCCCTGATTATAACTGCTAACTCTTTTTCCTCACCAAGGAGAAAGTGGTGTTGGGGAGCTTTAATCTGCTCCAAAATCTTCACCGTCTTCCTAAAATCTTCACTAGTTTTAGTAAAGATAAATATTTCATTAGCCCTGCTTACGTATTGAATTACTTTTACGTTGTTTTCTTTTAAAGTTAGTTGAACATTTTTTAATTTGGTTTTATCCACCAACACAACGGGTGGCGGACGCTTGGGTTTTGGGACCTGAGGGGTTTGCACGACAGTTTTGGATGTTTCTGAAGGAGGAGAATTTAGCTTATTTGCAAAGATTGGCACTTTGATGCCAGTCTCCGTCTCTCTGAAGGAGATTGGTACTTCAAATTCGAAAGGTTTATAATTTTTGGTTACTCATTTTAAAGGCGAACTCCCTAGCGAACCCACCGCTAGCACATTCCTCTTCCTCCTCCTGCTGACCACATCCTGAAACTCATCCCTCTTTATTTTATACTCCTCCTCGTCGATTTCCTTCTCCAGCCTCGCCTGGATAATTTGGACTTGCCTGGTCCTCTCTTTCGCCGCTTCTCCTTGCAACCGCTTCCTCCCTGGACTTCTCCATCCTCTTCAACACCTCAGAGTCCTCCTCTTAGCACCTCCATCCTCTCCGGTTCCTGCACGTTTCTTAGCCCCTCAAACATTTTATCGTACACCCCTGACGGCATTCTAGAGGCGCCCGTAGCGCACGACATCTCTGAGGAGGAGGACCTCTCTGAACCCGGAAAACGTACCACAGAGTACGCCATCTCTACAAATACTCTTTTTTCAACTTCTCCTAAACCCCAAATGTCTCTAATCAAAATTGACAATTGACAATTCTGTCACTCAGCACGACACACTCTCTTTTTTTCCACAACGAATAATAAAAATGATGAGTGCGGAGCATGTTGTTTGTTTGTTTACATAGCGCCGTGCGAAACAGATGCCTTTTACCGCAGGGTAAAAGGCATCTGTTCACTGTGGAGGCTTCTACTTCGTTATACATCATTATTTACACAAATAAGATACTTTATGTTTGATAATGACAAGTTAAAGTTGTCGAAACTATAGTCACAATAAAATCCTCACTTATACAAACAAAGTTAATTGTCTTATTTGTGTAAAAGGCATCTGTTTCGCACGGCGCTATGTAAACAAACAGCGTGCTCCGCACTCATCATTTTTATTATTCGTTGTGATAAAATTCGGCAGGTACTATAAACCAATACATAGTCAGAACTACTTTCTGCAATTTTGCCTTTTCTGCGCCATCTCGTATCCCAAAAACATACAATCAGCAAAAATTGGCCCTCCTAATAGAAGTGTGTGAGAAGATTAAGCGGAGATGTTAGACTTGTTTAAAATCAATGTGAATAAATACAATACAGGGTGTACGAGAAGTAATGTAACGGCTTAATATCTTGCTTTGTGATGAGTTTAGAAGAAAACAAATTTAAATAAAACTTTTAGCTACCAATTTAAGCTACTAATAAATAATAATTGTTAATATACAGGGTGATTCAGTTTGAAAATACGAAACAATCTTACCTTTTTTTTTTAAATGAAACGCCCTATATATTTCGTTGGTATTCGATAACTTGTTAAAATAGAAACATACTAGTGAAAACGTTTATAAGTTACTTGGATAAAAAGGTGCAAGGAAAAATACGAACAAAAATAAAATATGTATTAAAATCAAGTGTGGGTATCTCAAAATGTTGAAACATTCGTTATTGACATTAGTTATTAAGTTATCTGTTATTGTTGTTTTTTTCTAAAATACTAAAAGGTATGCTTATCCAACGCAAAAATACAACAATTTTAATGATGGCGATTATGGCGATCGCGTGAGAATCTACGGGACTACATTAAAATTTGAATATGAGAAGTAACTGAAAAACTTTCAATCGGAAAGTGGCATACTGCCATAACCAGTGGCGTAGCCAGGAAGGGTTTACGGGGGGTTAGAACCCCGCCTAGTCGCTGCTATCAATTTTGTTTTGTCTCTTTAAAATCGCCGCGTGTTTAAAATCATTGAAAAATTGTGCGTTAGTAAGCATCTGCACACGCGAAATTATATTATAGTTGTTTTTTATGTAGTTTCTATAGAAATATTTTATGTTCATGTAAATTATATTATTCTGTCTAAACTGTTTTTTCTTTCTGCGCTTCAGTTAGAACCCCCTCTATGTAAAAATCCTGGCTAAGCCACTGCATACAACATCATTCAATAAAATAACACGGAATCAGATATTTAGTGTGTTATCAATGATATTTAATGTAAATAATAAATAATTAGGTTGTGAACATTTCTGTTAATAAAAACTAATGGCGATATTAAAATGATAAATTCATATTTATTTTTAAAGGATTTGTATCCGTGATTCGAATCTTTGATGCGAATCATATTTTTCTCTTGTGAATCCTTTATTCGAGTTTTCGTGATTCGAATCATATTAGGAGATTCAGATTCCTGATTGGAATATTTTTTTCAATGACTTCTCCCAGCTCTGCTACATTTATATGATTTAATGGACATATCACGATATGTTTATTTCATTCATTAAATAGTTTTATTTAAAATTATGATTAGTAGATGTTATTTATTTAAAAAAAAATGATTGATATTGATATTAATGTAAATAATAAATAATTAGGTTGTGAACACTTTTGTTAATAAAAACTAATGGCGATATTAAAATGGTAAATTCATATTTATTTTTAAAGGATTTGTATCCGTGATTCGAATCTTTGATGCGAATCATATTTTTCTCTTGTGAAGTATTCGTGATTCGAATCATATTAGGAGATTCAGATTCCTGATTCGAATATTGTTTTTAATGACTTGTCCCCAGAGCTGGGCAGGATTCGAATCATTCAGGATTCGATTCCCGGATTCGAATCCTTTTAGAGGATTCAAAAGAGGTATTCGAATACTTTAGTGAAAACGGATTCGTGATCCGGATTCGTTACATTTTTTTAAAAGGATTCGTATTCGAATCCAGACGTAGATGATTCGAGTCCTTATAAAAGGATTCGAATTCTTATAAAAGGATTCGAATTCTTATAAAAGGATTCGAATCCTTATAAATGGAATCGAATCCTCATACACGGATTCAAATCCTCCTAAATAATTCGAATCATCGCTATTAAGGCTGGGATTCCAATTCGGTTAATTCAAATAGTTAAATATTCTAATATGAATATTTAAATCACTAAATTATTCATATTTGAATATAAATATTTAAATTTTCGAATAATTCAAATATTTGTTAATGTATACTTGGTTACTTAACCATGAAAAATATCCAACGTTAATAGTATATTTTTAACTTCATTTGAAATCAGTGTTTTATACGCGTGGCGCATGAAGTAAAATTTCGAGTTTAGAAAAGCCCCGTGAAAATGTGTCTCGGGTCGCTGCGCGACCCTCGACAAATTTTCTACTCGGGGCTTTTCTAAACTCGAAATTTTACTTTATGCTTAGTCTGGGAGTGGACAACACTCGTTTGAATTTTTAATTTAACTCTTTTAAAAAATCGACGTATGTAATATAATAAATCATGCATTGAAATCATAGAAAAAGATGGCAAATTTTACCTAAAATTAACTTTTAGAGTTAACTTTATAGTTTGCTCGGCTATTAATGGGTGAATATTCTATTTCTAAAAAAAACCGTTTTTATTTAATATTAAAGTTGCATTTAATACAATAACAAACTGTGAATAAATCGACATAAATCTAGAAATATCGAAAATCTCGACATGTAGAAAATCTTGACGGTCCACTCCCAGACTAAGCATGAAGTCAAATTTCGAGTTTAGAAAAGCTCCGCGTAGAAAATTTGTTGAGGGTCGCGCAGCGACCCGAGACAAATTTTCACGGGGCTTTTCTAAACTCGAAATTTTACTTCATGCGCCACGCGTATAAAACACTGATTTAAAGTGAAGTTAAAAACGCACTGAAAACCAACCCAACTTCGATATTTTCTCAAAATTGGATGTTTTCTTTCCTATCCATGCTGTAAACCTTTAGGTATTCGTTGTTTTCTTGTGAATAAACTTCGATTCCCTGTAGTCCTTCGGTCTCCGAAGACCATGATTGGTCCTTCGAGCTGTAGCCTTTGTAAAATGGTAATAAACTTAGTAATCTAGAGTGATCCTTTAATTTGAAACTTCTAAGAACGAGTGTTGTCCACTCCCAGACTAAGCATGAAGTAAAATTTCGAGTTTAGAAAAGCCCCGCGTAGAAAATTTGTCGAGGGTCGCGCAGCGACCCGAGACAAATTTTCACGGGGCTTTTCTAAACTCGAAATTTTACTTCATGCGCCACGCGTATAAAACAGATTTAAAATGAAGTTCAATAACACATATATCATCATTAATAAAAATCATTATATAATCAGATATTTAGTCGGTAAATGAACATTTTTGTTAATAGAAACTGATGGAATAAAATATTACTGGTTGCAAATAATAGATTCAAATTTATTTTTAAAGGATTTGTGTCCGTGATTCAAAAATGAAGATTCGAATCTTTGATTCGAATCATATTTTTCACTTACGAATCCTTTATTCGAGTATTCGTGATTCGAATCATATTAGGTGATTCGGATTCGTGATTCGAATCCTGTTTTTGAGGATTCATCCCAGCTCTGCTTGTCCCAGCTCTGCTACATTTATATGATTTAATGGACATATCACGATATGTTTATTTCATTCATTAAATAGTTTTATTTAAAATTATGATTAGTAGATGTTATTTATTTAAAACAAAATGATTGATATTGATATGATTAATATATAAAAAGGATTTACATTTCTGATTCGAAAATTTGGATTCGAATGCTTTGATTTGAATCAAATGTTTCTGTGATTTTTGATTTGGGGATTTATGATTCGACTCATATTAAATGATTCGGATTCGTGATTCGAATCCTTTTTTGAGGATTTTGCCCAGCTCTGCTCAACAGTATATTTAAAGCTTTTGAGTGTTTTATACCCCTGGCTTAAATTTTAAGTTTAGAGTAGCCAGAAAATTTGGATTTGCCGCCAAACGCTTTATTATGCGCCGCCAAATCTTACTTTTCAGGGTTTTCTAAACTTGAAATTTTACTTCATGCATAATCAAAAAACTTAAACACCTGTTAGAAATTTTTATATTTTAAAGGTTTATATTTTCTAAACAAATACACAAAGTTTCATGAAGATATCTTGAATAATTTAATATTTAAATACTAGGCGTGTTCAATTAAAACCCATCTTTGATTAACTATACCTTCAAAACACTCGACCAAACCAAATTTTCAGGCTTTTCTGAACTCGAAATTCTACTTCATGCTTAATCTGGGAGTGGAAAACGCTCGTTTAAAGCCTCAAATTGAATTCTTAAAAAAAGGCGTATGTATATGTATATTTAAAAGAAAAATTCCCTGTATTTAACTTTAACACGTAATCTTGATCTGTCTACGTTTTTAATGTATTTTGTTCAATTGGAGATACCATAATAAATGAACAAATTCAAATACAAAATAGTCAAAAAAAATATATTATTTTCATTCATGCAAATCTACTTTAGGGTCTCATAACTTGACGTGAAAGAATTACATATTTTTTTGTGTCGAATATTAAAATATGCTTATTTCTTAGCGGATCTTGAGAATTTTAAATAAATTCGACTATCGATACATTTTTGGTAAGCCTTTGAAATAAAGTGTTCAATTTGGAGGTCTCACAACTTTAATTTACGATACAATATTATCGTTATTTCTTTTTTTTAATATCCTTATTTCTATTAAAATACAATATAAAATAACTGATAAGTACTTAAAATAGAAAATTGCGTCAAATAATGTATGTAAGAAAAACAACTACAAAAGTTTGAAATCAAACGTTCCATTCTTAATGACATTTGCTTACGAAATATTCATCTACACTGTAAGGTTCTAGTTTTACTAAGGGCCTCTACAAAATCTCTAAACCAGCAAATTTTGAAGAGAAACACCCTCTACAAGCGCGGGAGTATAATGGAAGAAAAGAAACCACAATTTATGGGGTGTTGATGTTACAATTTATGACCTTATCTGTTAGAATAGCAGGTAGTTTCCCTTTTTTCCCTTTTTAAAGCGTTTTAAACGGTCGTTCATGTTTACTTGATGACTCAACAATTTACCACATTAATCAATATATTATACAATGGTATTATTTGGTTACGCTTTAATCAAATCGATTTAATAAAACACGCTAATCTAGCAATACAAAAAAATGCTAAATAAGGTTATGATTGATCATATAACGAGTCTTTCCAATCCCAGTTTTAGCACGAAGTAAAATTTTCAGTTTAGAAAAGCCTGAAACTTTAGTTCGGGCGCGTAGCGCAGCAGAGCGACTGAGATAAATTAGGCTTTTCGAAACTCGAAATTTTACTTCATGCGCGACGAGTATAAAACGCTGATTTAGTGTGAAATGGTTTATAACTAAGCAATTAACAAGTGAAATACGTTTAGTATGCCAATAATAATCTTGTTGGTCTTTAAAAAAAAGATCTACATTTTTCAAATTTCTCAAAAAATATTGGTTTAATCCAAAATAATTGTTAAGCATTACTCACTGAACTCTTCGCATTTTAATCGAAATATCAAACAAAACAACTTTTGTTCATACAAAAAAACTTGCAATTTACGTTTTCTATATATTAATTTTAAAATTACGAATACTACTAGAAATAATGATTTAGCAACATTTGGCCATAACAGTTTTCTTTAGAACGAATCTAGAGGAATATATTCCTTGCATCAGAACTACTACAGAAAATTTAATTTCAGCTTGATATAAGCAACTTAAGTTTATTTAATACATTCAGAAAAATACTACCAATAGCTTTATTTTGAACAATTAAACGTCAGATACATTTAAAAAAATCCTATTGACCTAAAATTATACACGTAGACATAATTTTCGATTGCATAGAACTTTTCGCAATAACATTTTACATCTAAAATTATAATTAGAGCTTGTTCCACACTCTGTTTTTTTTTTTAATTTTTGAACATTCTATATTAAATTTTAGATTTAATAATGTATAGAATTACTTGTCGAAAAAAAATACTACTATTCGGGCAGTAATCCGGGAATACACGGTACAGTTTTTTGAAATGTTGTTTAATGTGAGTAATTAACGGGTCGTTAATTACTTAGTTTAATTTTATTCAGCAGATTGCAATTGAATATATTGGTTAAAATATATTATAAACCTTACCAACAAATTTAACGCTGATAAAATCACACAGCTGCATTATTAGTGCCATTGAACGTTCCATTATTAGGATTCATAAAGGGCTCGCTTATAAATTCCTAAATTCATAAAATCGTATTTTTATCCATGTGATAATAAATGTACAGTGTGAATACCGATAATTTTATTAAAGGTTATAAAATTGGAGAATAAAAATAAAAAAATGTAAATTGTAAACGGCAGTCTATGCCGTTTACAATATCGTGCAGATGAATTATTTGTTGGTTTTTTAAATAATAAAACATTTGGAAATCTTATGGAAAGTCTAATTGTCAATTGTCGCTCTATGTTAATTTAAGTATTTTTTGAATGTGTTACTTTACTTACTTTTTGCTGTACATTTATGTTTTCTATATTGTCCTGTAATTGGGTCTTTTTGTTTCCTGTTGGGCAATAAATGTATTTATTTATTTATACCCGAATTGGTTTCAAAAGTATGGTAATTGGGTTAAACCCGCTTTTCGATCTTTCCTGGTTTCAACAGACATCTGGTCAACTGTATACAGTACGCTTTTAATATTTATTGTGGTTATTAAAAAATTAAAATGTATTTTAAACTTTCAACATTTAAGCAGTAGTACTAAATAGTACTAAATAACTTTTTTTGTATAGGTAACGGTTTACGATATTTTTGAGTTCAAAATAAAAGTGTACTAAAAGTTTATATTGTTAGAACTTTTGACACAATAATTTGTTTAACCTCTAGTAACAACCAAACACCATGTCTTGATAGCTAGATGATGAAATTCGGTAAAATCCCTGATTTACCCCCAAAAAGTGTGCACTTATTTATGGAATGGCCGCATTATATTTTTATTTGCTGTTATAATTATAATAATTATTAAAGTGATTTATTTAAAAATTATCAATAACAGTCTATTTCGAACTTCACATTAAATCGGCGTACACGCATGGCGCATGAAGCAAAATTTTGATTTTAGAAAGGCCTGAAAATTTGGCAAACCCAAGTTTTCTGACATTTATAAACTCAAAATTTTACATTATGTTTAACCAATGAGTTAAAGACAAGTCATTATGTCAAATGTAAATACATTTCTATGTAATTTTAAATTATAAAGATTTTTATCATTTTATATTGAGTTTATCAATTTCCACAAATTTTGTTAAAATTCAAAATTTTAACGATTTTAGTTAGCTAACTTTATTACATTTAGGACTTTAACTTATTTTACAAATCAATTTTGACGATTTGTATTCGTATAGTTTACGTATATATATCAATTTTTGTTGATTTTTTTAATTATTACGAATTGTGTAATAAGTATATTTTTTGTCAAGTTTGGCTATTTTATAATATATATACAAATATCTTTATTCAAGGGACTTTTACATTACATTAATTATAGTATTGCATAATAAAATATAATATAAAATTGTTGGAGTTGTCCTTTCATAGGCTATCGACCCGAGGTCTTTCTGCCATATTTTATAATATTTTTGCGTTTTTGTCAATTTGTGATAATTTGAACAATTGTGAAGATTTTTATTAATTTTGATGATGTTTGTTGGTTTTAATGATTTTATTAAATCAAATTAATAATCACAATATTATAATAAAATATGTGTGACTTTTATCATGTATGAAATTTGTTTTTTTAAAATTTTATTGATTTCGCAATTTCGCAATATTAATGCTTACAATTTGTCTGGATTCAATTTGAATTATATTTATTATTTATTTCAACAGGTATCATTTTAAATATTAATAATAATGATATAAAAAATAAACTAAATTCTATGCAAATATAAAATAAACATTATTTTTTCTTTAAAATTGTTATTTTGTAAATATTGATGATGACAGTCAATGTGATTAGCTTAGAAAACAATTGATATATTCATATGTTAGGTAAACTTGATTTTTAATATTTGGATTTTTTAACGAATGTTTTGCTTTCCCTGATTAAGCATGAAGTAAATATTTCGAGTTTAGAAAAGCCTGAAAATTTGGATTGGCCGCGTAGTGAAGCAACCAATTCAAATTTTAGGTTTTTGTTAAACTTAAAATATTTACTTCATGCGACAGGCGCGTTAATGCTGGCTTAATGTGAAGTTCAAAACGCGATCGTGTAGTTTTATGTTTAACTTAAAACTACCAATTATTACCATTTTTTAAGTAATATTACTGAAAATATTACCCAATTTTAAATTCCCTGTAATTTTACATCACTAGTCACTCATAATTTGATAAATTTTTAATATTTAGTCAATGCCAATATTTCTAATTTGTTCCTAATTTTGTTTGCAGGGGAAATTCAACGGTGGTTTCTTCCATAAATTATTTTAGTTAAGTTAGTTACGTGCACGGTTCATATATCTAACGGTTGTAGCATGCGGCCGCTGGCCCCGCCCATTCGCGAGCGCGTGACGTCAGTGTAGTCGGCTGCTTATAATACGTATTGCATACAACGTGCAATTTATGTAAATTCCAGTAAATTCAGTAGAATTTAGTGCGAAAGCAATTCATTTAAAACATCATTCGATACTTTCTCGATTTTATCTTCTAATTCTTGCTGAAACATATTATTAATTCTTATATTTCTTTAAAACGTTCACTTGATAGGTTCACTGATTTTCAAGTACGAAGATGTAAAAATTGATGTGTGTAAAATAAAATCCCAACAATAAAATTAAAATTAAGCAAAACAAAATATTTAAATATGTATATGTTGAAGTATTCATTTATCACTGAATCTAAAACAATTGAAACCCAAATATAAAGTTAAATCGTTAACTAGAATTTTGTCTCTTTTAATTGCTTTAACAATTTTTAAACATTTCCTTAAATGTAGTAAAATGTTTTATTTCCTAAATGTAGAGTTCTTAAATTATTATCGTTTTTCTTGTAATAATTTAAATATCTTTTCTTTAACATTTTTGATTTATTGTTTAAATTTAAGTTTCGAAGTTAAAAATAAATCGAAATTCCATTGATATTATTATTGGATTAACAAAAAATAATCGATTATTTCGCAAATTACTAAAATAATCGATTATATCTTTCACTAATTTAAACCTTGTAGTTGTAATTTTTGAAATATAATAATATTATATACCAGTAGTTTACATGCTAATAACCTTATAAAATCACTGGGAAAATAAATCTTTAATATTCAAACATAATTAAACAAATAATACTACAGATTATAAAGTAACATATACATATATTTATAAAAAAAAGTTTTTCCACGGAAATACCGCGTTTTCACAATTGGCGGTTACAACGTTGTTCCAGCATATTATACGCTTCATTTATTGAAATTTGTAATAATTCAATTACTTACCAAAAATATACAGCAATTATATTAATTGTAATATAAAATTTAAGAAAAAAACACTCGTAATTATCTAAACGCACATAAACACCTTAAGCGGGCAATGTTTGACAGGTTAGGAGCGACCACAATGTCGTCAGACGCACGAACATTTCCGACTTCGCCCGACGAATACTACAACCGTTAGATATATAAACCGTGAGTTACGTGAGTTAAGTTTATTAAGTTAGTTCAGTTGGTTATGTTGGGTTAGTTTAGGTATATTATTTGTAAAAATTATTGTTACTAAACAACAAAAAATATTTTAACTAATTATATTATTAATTTTATTTTACAAATGTCGTGCTAATTATAATTCCATTTTAAATAATTCCATAAATATCAAAAAAATCTTCCTATTAAAACCACCCCAAACCGAATAAAAGATAACGCCACGCGCCGGCTGAAAACAGATGGACTTCTTACTACCTGCTAATATCGGGTTGACATTGACACTAAAAAAATGCGGTCGGTGTTCATAATGGATCACCCCTTGAGTGCTCGGTCTCTTTCCCCTTACCCTTCAACATTTTAGGAAAGAGATAGAAATCGGTAGATTTTAGGGATTTTGGTCTGGTCGCTTTTACTAGCATCTCGATTATTCTTTTTTTGAAAATTCGAATAATATTTTTCTCTTTAAGATATTTTGGCAAGCGATTATAGAATTTCTAACCTCTATACTCAGGGCTTTTTTCCGTGAATGAGAATTTGTGAAAAAAATCAACTAAACTGCAGATTTACTTGTATGAAATTCATAAAAATTACTAATATCATTCTATCAACGTTATCAAATTGAAAATTAGTCAAACTGGAAGGAAAATCGTATACGCCAAAAGTTGATTAAAACATCAACTCTATTTAATTAAGTCATAAATTATACAACAAAAAATGCAGAATAAGAGTATGATTGATCATCTAACGAGTGTTTTCCACTCCCAGGCAAAGCATGAAGTAAAATTTCGAGTTTAGAAAAGCCTGAAAATTTGGCTCGGGCGCGTAGCGAAGCGGAGCGACCGAGCCAAATTAAGCTTTTCTAAACTCGAAATTTTACTTCATGCGCCACGCGTATAAAACGCTGATTTAATGTGAAATGGTCTTAGAAAAATACATTTATGAAACAAAATAGTAACTCAAATCCCCCCTTATCACAAAAAGCTATCTACGCCACTGGTCATAACTGTATAATACACTGGAATTGAGTCAAATTAAAGGGGGAAAGCAATTTAAGCATCTACTTTAATAAAACAGTTAAATATTTTGTTATTAACATTGCAGATGTATGTTCTTACTTTTGAACGGATCAACTTAAAAACATGCTGTTTTCACTGGTAACATTCTGTTTCAATATGCTATCGAATACTAATAAAATATATAGGGTGTAGCGTTTAAAAAAAATAAGTTTGATTAGCATCATGAAAATGAATCACCCTGTATTTTCAAAAATATTTTTTTTTTCTTTCAGGTGTACAAATGCATACAGTATAAATTTTACGACGTTCGTTGTTTTTTTTTAAAGATTTCAATTTGAATCTTTAAACAAGGGTTTTCCACTCCCAGACTAAGCATTTTTCTTTCAGACATATTCATACACTGTTAATTTTACGACATTCGTTGTTTTTTTTTTAATTTGAATTTGAGTTTTTACACGAGGGTTTTCCACTCCCAGACTAAACATAAAGTAAAATTTCGAGTTTGGAAAAGCCTGAAAATTTGGATTGGCCGCGTAGCGAAGCGGAGCGGCTAATCCAAAATTCCTAAACTCGAAATTTTACTTCATGCGCCATACGTATATAACACTGAATTCACCCTGTATTTTCAAAAATATTGTGAATTAGTAGCTTAAATTACCTACCTACGTTTTATTTCAAACATTTTTTTCTAAACTTATCAAAGACCTGTGTGTCTAAATAGATTATTGTGTAGATCAAAACGATATGATTTTAAACCAGCGTGAGTAAAGATTGGAGAGAGATGTCTAATTTCGTTTAAATCATCCTAGAGTAAAGATTAGAAAGAGAAGTGTTGTGTTCACTTATATTTGTGTGAGTTAAAAGAGAAGGTTCGGTTGCATTAAGTTGTGTGTGAAAGTTTTGCATTAAAATAAAATAATGTAATGATAAACTCCTAATTGTTCCAGAAGATGGCTTCTGGCTGGAAGCATCTCTTGTGATTGATGATCGATGATTTTCACTTTCACTCGGAATACGCTGAACGCACGTGACGGTGAATTTATTGTCCGGTAATTATTTTATATTCGCTAATAAATAATAAAGCCGATTGATTTTAAGAGAGGCCTCTTATTAATTATGAAAGCATCGAAGAAAGTGTAGATTAAATGTTTTACTCGCATAAAAATATATAACATTAACTGGGTGTTGTTTAATTATAATTGTTTTAAAAACCAATAAAAAATACACTTTCGAATGTTTATATTTTATGTTCTAAACTATTGACAATATTAAGAAGAATTCGCACATCAAATAAATACATTTTTGTCATTTTTATTCGATCGATATAAATATGAAAGATGAATATTGGATAATAATATTATAAATCAGGGTTGTTAAAAAAAACGTCTTTTTCATTTTAATTAAAACAAACAGTTTTTTTAACAAAACGTGTTTTTTTCATTGAAACAGCGTTTAAAACATTAACAATTGAAAACAGCGTTTAAAACATAACAATTGAAAACATGTTTAAAGCGTGTTTAAAACATGTTTAAAACTCGTTTAAAACAGAACATACAGGGCATTTTTCTTTTGAGTATACATATCCCGATAATAACAGCGTTTTTTTAAATTTGCGGGAATTCGTAATTTCAAAGCGGTTAATTTGGAGCTTTTAACTAGTGTTTTCCACTCCCAGAGTAAGCATGAAGTAAAATTTCGAGTTTAGAAAAGCCTAAGAGTTGGAATTGGCCGCGTAGCGAAGCGGAGCGGCCAATCCAAATCAGGCTTTTCTAAACTCGAAATTTTACTTCATGCGCCAAGCTTAAAAACACTGATTTACAGTGAAGTTCACAAAACACACACATACAACAACAATTATAGACAATCTAATACACGTTAGAGTTATTGGGTTGCCTATAATCACTGTTTTAAACAATTTGTTTGGCTCTGAATTTGACTTACGTTTTATTCACATTTACATATTAGATTGCTAAAGCCTTTTTTTTAAAACTTTACTATATTTCAGTGTTCTATACGTGTGGCGCATGAAGTAAAATTTCGAGTTTAGAAAAGCCTAATTTGGATTGGCCGCTCCGCTTCGCTACGCGGCCAATCCAAATTTTCAGGTTTTTCTAAACTCGAAATTTTACTTCATGCTTAGTCTGGGAGTGGAAAACCCTCGTTTAAAGATTCAAATAGTGCATACCAAGGTACTTGATCCTTTTCCCTTCGAGAGCAAGGCATTGTCCTAGATAGTGGAGTACCGTCTCTTCCTCCTCCACATCCAGGCATCCTCTGCAAAAGTCGTTGTGCTCAAGACTCATCTTTTGTGCATGTCTGCCTAGGAGGCAGTGGCCCGTGAGGATGCCTACCGCCTTCTTTATGTAGATTCTAGTAAGTGCAATTAATCTGTTGCTGTTTATAGTATCCCATATAGGCCATAGCTGCCTTGTTATGAGACACGTATCTTCTTCTCTCCATCTATGGTTGACCGATGCTATCATCTGGTCCCTAAGTAGTCTCTTGCATTCCACAAGAGGAATGTGGATGGAGAGTTCAGTAGATAGGTCCTTCATTCTTGCCCCCTTCCTTGCAAGGTAGTCGGCAATTGAATTTCCCCTGATATCACTGTGGCTAGGTACCCACATGAGTCCCACGTCACAGTTATTTGCAAGCCTATTTAGCGATTTTTTACAGTCTCTGACCACCTTTGAGGTGCAGTATGGACTATTCAGTATCCTAATGGCGGCTTGGCTATCAGTAATGAACCTGATACGGTTACCCTGAAGGTCATTTTTGTGGATCCAGTTCGCTGCCACTCGGATAGCCGTGACCTCTGCTTGAAGAATGTTACAGTGGTTTGGGAGTCTAAAAGACTTTTTGAGGTTGAAATCTTGTGAGAAAATTCCTCCCCTTACTCTGTTTTCAGACTCGGAACCATCCGTAAAGAGCCAGACGTCCTTGCCTTGACTTAACTTGCTCTCTAACCATTTGGTTTTGTCCGGGATGGAAGTGGAGAACTTATTTTCAAAATTAAGTTCTGGAATGCAGCTGTCAGTCTTCAGGGGGATATCGACAAGCTCATTCAGGATCCTTCCATGGCCCTGTTTGCTAGTGCTCCATATCCCAACTGAGTTGATTCTGATCGCTGTGGTAGCTGCAGCCTATCTGCAGTAGAGGTCGACTGGAGCTAGATTTAGTATTATATCTAGCGCTTTGGAGGGGGTGGACCTGACCGCCCCCGTTATGAGCAATACGGCGGCTCTCTGAGCCTTGCCGAGTGCAGTTTAGTGGATCCTTTTGTCGAGGGCAGTCCACCAGACTGCGGCCCCGTAGAACATAATGGGCCTTACCACGGCCGTGTACATCCAGTGAACAACGGTTGGTTTCAATCCCCAGTTCTTGCCCACTGCTCTTTTGAAGGAATACAGCGCGACGAGCGCTTTCCGTGCCCTCTCCTGACGTGCTAACAAACATTAGATTTGAAGCCATTAAAGTGTACATAATTCACTCTGTTGCTGAGGTATGAGGACATACATACATTAAGTTTTAATAAGTTGTGATTAATTGAGTCAAAAGCTCGACTGAAATCGGTATAGATAACAACAGTTTGTAATAGCTTATCGATAGATTCACTTATATTTTGAGTAACTACAGCTAGATTTGTTGAGATCGATCTGCCGCGCCCTGTTTTGAAGTTTTATTTTCATGGTTTGGAAATGGAGTTTGAAGGATAGTTTGGGGGTCAAAAGTGATGCCAAGGTATTTACAAGCAGGGGATGGGCTGATTACGGTGTTTGATATGTTTATGCTAAATGGGGAACTAAGCGGTCTGTGAAAGGATATGAATAGATGGGATTTATTGAGATTAATGGATATTCTCCAGTTGGCAAACCAAAGAGATAGGGAATCTATTAGCCCTTAGAGAGTCGAGAGACCTTTAGGAAGGATGGGTTGGTGTGTTATAAGGGCAGTGTCGTCGGCAAAGAGAAGAAAATATGCAGAGGGATTAAGGTTCTGTGGGTTAGGGAACATAGATGTTGCACAGGAGAGGAGATAATGGAGAGCCTTGAGAAACACCTTCTTATGGGATAAAATGCCGGGAGATGGTATTTTGGATGCGGACATTAAGGAGTCGATTGTTTAGGAAATTATCAATTAGAAAAATTAAGTGTAATGGGATATTCAGGGAGTTGCACTTAAACAGCAAACCTCGATGCCAGACTGAATCAAAAGCCTTTTTTATATCTAGTAATAATATAGCTGATTTTTTGTTTTCGAGGTGTGCTGTTTGGCAGTTGGAGGTTAGGATAGTGAGTGGGAGAGTGGTTGATCTATTTTGGAGGAATCCGAATTGATAGGGAGGAATGTATTGGGAGATATGAGCTAGGAGTTTATTTTTGAGGATGGATTCAAATATTTTTCCCAGAACTGGAAGCAGGGTAATTACCCTATAGCTAGAGACTTCTAGCGCATCGCTATCATGTTTTAATATGCACGTAATTATACCATGCTTCTATTCCTGGGGGATGGTTTGGGTTTGGTAAATGAAATTGATAATTTTGATAATATATTTATGGATGTTTTCTGGAAGGGATTTGAGGATTGATCTAGGAATGTTATCATAACCAGGCGCGCTGTTTTTACCTTTATGTAGCACACTAAAATACTCTTCCTCTTCTATGTCATCATCAGGCAAATAGGGATTATGATTATTTATGAAGGATGCGTACCAGGAGTATTAAAATCGTCGTTATATGTCATCGTCTGTTTCTCAGAAAAGTTTTCTTCAAAATACCCGGAAAATATGTCGGCTATTTCTTTGGAGTCACATGTCACTTCGGTTGTTGTCGGATGTCGTAGTTTCTGTTTTTCTGTATTTGGATAGCTTTTTTATTTGGTCCCAGTAGTTTTTTCCCTGTCGTGTGTTCGTTTCTTCGCAAGTTAGCATCCATTTGTCTTGTTTGTAGTCTTTAATTCATTTGCGGATGTCTTTGCTTAGTGCATTGAATTTTTGTTTCAGAGTTTGTTCGTTCGTCTGTTGTAAGTCCCTGTATGGTTGTCTTTTATGTTTAATCAGTCTAAGAATATATTTTGGAAGAGGATATTTATATGTGGGTTTTGTATTGTGTTTATATTATCTTAATAAAAATAGTTTATAAATCTATTATCGTGTGTTGTGTACTTTACTATGAATGGGCTGAAAAATTGCCGCGCACGTCCATAAATTTTTCACCCATCCTGTTGCGTTTGTCACGCATGAAATCTCCTTCGGAGAAGAAACGAGAAAAAAAATTAAGAAGAGTACAAAAAAATACGGCACGCATCCTCTTACATTCCGGAAATCGTTTGGCAATTGTTCGTAAATTACAAATGATTTGGTAACACACAGCATTTTGCACTTCACTTACCGCACACGAACAACATTCACACCTAGAAAATTCAGATAACAAATCTGGACAACAAAAATGCTAGAATTTTTAAAGTTTGAACAGAGCAATTTATTATTGTATCATACTATTTTTTATGAATAAGTTTAGTTGTTACTTTGAAACTTAAATTTGATATTTATTTTTTATATTTTTTTTATTTTAAAAAAATATGTTTTACTTATAATAATTTTCTGTAAAGTCAAAATTTGAGACACTACTTTTTTATGACTAACTTAAAGTCGGGCAGTATACGGAGGACCACCTCAGTTTATCCACACAGTTTTAGCCACCCCGAAAGCGGGTCATGTACCCACTTCAAAACAAACATTTTACATATAATTTAAATGACCGAAAAAATGTGGACTGGCTGACACCGAATGATGAGGGTGAACTACTTATCAATGCCAGATGTGCCTATCCTCATTTAAATTCTTATCATTTCTATTGAACACTCTATTGTTAATTAATTTGTTAGTGATATTATATCATAATAACGATTCAATTAATTTTAATATCAAATTATTAAATTATATTGGAATGTGACATTTTGTTATACAATAATATTTGACATGTAGTTCACTCCATGAACAAATAGTTGACGGTTGAATACCTTTTTATGATGGTCTTTAGAAACAGCAAATTATCCCTTAGAAAATTATATGTTTAGGTTAGGTTAGGTTAGATTAGGTTAGGTTTGGTTAGGATAGGTTATTTGTTTTATCGTGCTTACCATTCGGATTTCGTAAACTATTAGAAATACGAAAACAGTTAAATTAGACAACATTTTCCGTTTTTAACACATAATAAAACTGCGTTAACGAATTTCATCTAGCATAAGTTTGTTTTCAAGATATGGAAAGAAATGTGAAAATAAATGTTGATAAACTCTAACAATTATACAAACCCTTTGTATAATAAATGTCATACTGTTAGTACTAGCACTAATAAATATATTATAATGTATGTTAACTACGTCCATAATGTCAATTTAAGGCAACAAAATTAAATTTTATGAGCTTTTCACGTCAAAATTTTAAGAAAATGCATTCGCTAGTAAATCAAATAAATAATTTTTAAAACGTAAAAAATAAATCGTTACTTATAATTCTGTTTAGAAAAACCTGAAAATTTAGATTTGCGACTAATCCAAATTTTTAATCATTAATTTTACTGTTTTTATACTTTTCTCAGAAGTTTATATAACTAAAAACCTTTTTATCAATTCTTATATGTGGAATTTGTATGTGCCAAAAATGCCATGCCATGCTATACATCAATGGCCAATTTTAAAGTTTTCCAAAATTACTCTTTTTTATACTGTTAACCTTCTTATCAATTCTTGTAATATGACAGAACACTTATAATATTTCCGATTTTTTCGCAAATGTATCATGATTGAAACATGATGATTTTTTCGTGTTCTATACATTTTTTGGTGGATTACATTAATCCACAATTTAAGTTTTCAGTTTTCTCCAGAACGGCGAAGACAATGAATCGCTCTGACCCACTTCCATTCCATCTTTCCGACTTAAGTCCGTTCTTAAGTTCTTCCGAAACACCCGTGGGAACATCTCGCGACGCGCAATTCTGGTTGTTACGTACGTATGATTTCACAACCATTCACGACCTCACCTTTTTCAAAGGAGAACGAATTGGACAAATTTAAAATTCTAATAATTAACCACCATTTTTAACAAAAGGAACATTTTAAATAGTACCGGGTCCGGATAACCTATACCAAAATATAACGAAAAGTGAATACAAATCATTATGACGAACAGAATGTTCACGATTCGCTGAGAAAGAAACACGTATTGGTAAACAGGGGAAAACAAATTGGTCCATGATTCGCTAATTAACCGTAAGGAATTACGCGCGATATACTTCTTTTTATGAAAGTGTTATTCAAGTATATTTGTGATGGTTACAATTAGACGGATATATATTCAAATATCTTTATTTAGGGATTATATACATTATTCAATAATATTATAATACGATCTTGTATTTAAAATTCTGACATTGTTATATGGAATGTGTTTAGTTGAAGAATGTTATAAATAGATAGTATGAATAAATAATACGAATAAATAATAGTTTAGTTAGTGGGTGTTTCTAAAATGAGGTCAGTGGTGGTGGAATGACGAAATTTAAATTTGAGGATTCAGTTAGGGTTCCTGTGTAGGTAAAGGTGGTTTATAGGATCATAATTAGTGGGTTTGGACGCAAATGTATAGGCTAGATGGATAATTCGAGTTTTTATAGGGATGACTTGTGTTTTCTGATAAAGAAGGTTGTTGGAGGGGTTATGGAGGGGGCTGTTGGGATGTTTGTCAACACTCTCAGGGCCGATCATTCTGCTACCTGTAGGATGAGGGTTGCAGTAAAGGATGGCCGCGTAGTCAAGAAGTGGCCGGCAGATCATTTTATATATTGTCACAGCAGATTGAACTGTGATTCCATCGTTTCTATAAATGAGGCATCTAAAATGCCGAGCCCTCTTCTTGACCGCGGCTTTAATATTTTGGGTGTGGGCTTTAAAGGGTATTTTGGTATCAGGCAGAATTCCAAGGTATTTACATGTAGGTGAGGGAAATATTGGAATGTGATGTATGGAGATAGTAAATGGAGAGTTATGAAATTTATGATAGGGAATGAGCAGCTTAGTTTCTTGGATATTGATGGATATCCTCCATTTATTGAACCAATCTGTTATTTTATTGATCAAGACCTGAAGAATGTTGAATCCTTTTGCTATAGTGGAAGAGTGAGCAACTAGAGCAGTATCATCTGCATATTGTAAAATATAGGAAGAGGGATTGTGATGAGTTGGGTTAGGATTATATATATCGTGGACGAATATGTTGTAGAGCAAGGGAGATAGCGGGGAACCTTGAGAGACACCTTGAAGGGGGGAGAACGGGTATGAGAATGATGTTCTTTTAACTTTAAGGGAACGGTTGTGTAGGAAATTGTATAGGATATTTATTAGATGGGGTGGGATCTTAAGGCAGGCGCATTTATATAATAAACCCTGATGCCATACTGTGTCGAATGCTGTTTTGATGTCAAGGAACAGGATTGCAGATTTATGACTCTAAAAGTGGGTTGTATGTAGGTTTGAGGTGAGAATAGCTGAGGGAAGAGTGGTAGAACGGTTTTGCATAAATCTAGATTGATATGGAGGGATGTGGTTGGAGACATGGGTAAGGAGTTTATTTTCAACAACTTGCTCAAAACTGGAAGCAAGGTAATAGGTCGATAGCTAGCTACGTTTGATTTGTGGCTGTCAGGTTTAGGTATGCAGGTTATTATACCCTGCTTCCATTCTTGGGGAAAGTGTTGTAAGGAGTATAGGTTGTTAAAAATCTTGAGGATATGCTGGTGTATGTTGTCTGGAAGGGATTTATAGATCATTCTAGGGATATTATCATAATCCAGAACTGTGTTTTTACCTTTATGTAAGTTTTCGAAATACTCGTTCTCATCGATATTATCATCTGGCGTATAGGAGGTGTAGGAGTTAAGGAAAGATTGGTACCATTTGTCAACTGTTACAAAAAAGTCATTGTCATATGTGTTATTGCCTGTATCTGTGTAATTGTCCTTAGAATAGTCCGCATAAATGTCGGTCATTGTCTGGTCATCGGCAATTGTGTTGTTCGTCACAGGGTTGTTTATGCTTATTAAGTAGTCCGTTATTTTATTTCCTGCCAGTAGTTTTTTCCTCTCAGATCGTTTATTTCTTTACAGGCCTTGATCCATTTGTCTTTTTTGTATTCGTCAATTAGTCTGTATGTCTTTGTTAAGTCTATTATAATTTTGCTTCAAGATTGCGTCCTCTGTCTGTCTTATGTCTCTGTACATCTGTCTTATGTATTTTATGAGTCTTTATATAAAATTATGTAGGGGAAATTTGTAGGGTTGTTTTGTATAGACGCGAGTGTGGCGCTGTATGGAGAAAGAAAGGTTGTTTAGAAACAAGTATATGGTTTTCCAATTAATGTTTGGGTGGTTGTTTAAAAGATGTGTCATTTCATCCGAGACTTTCTGGATATCACAACGCCGGAAGTTAATAATAGTTGTCGGGGGGGTAGGTATAGGAGCTGCGGTTGAGAGGGTAAATTGGATACTTAAATGGTCTGAACCTAAGTCTGGGATTAACCAGATGTTTTGGAGAAGGTGCTGGATATTGCTCGTACACAGTATAGCATCTGGTGTGATCGATTGATTTTCAGACATAATAAATGTAGGGGCAGTGTTTATGCGGACAAAGTTTGAATGGGACATAAAGGATGAGAGTTGTTTTCTTTTTGTGCTATTTATGTTAAAGTCGCCAATTTTAATTACGTGGTCGTATGAGGAAGCTTTGGTTAGGATTGTATCTTCGATTGAGGAGGAGTGATGAATGTAGGTTAGAAAGATATGAAGAGTGAATAGTGGTAGCTCGACAGTGCAATGCAGACATTCGTTCATGGCGTTATTTAGTTTTGACGGATTTGCTTTTCCAAGTTTAATACCAGGCCTTGCAGAGACTATCGAGCCACCACGCCTGTTTTGATTGGGTGTAGAGGAGGGCCATTGGTTAAAATTGAAGGGTTTGTCGGTTTTGGTTTCGACTAACAGGTTAATATCGAATGCCTGACGTGGGAACTACTGGTAGGATAATATTAGGTGATTCGAGGTCAAACATAACAATGAACATGGTATTTCCCGAGAAACTGACGTGTGTATCGATGTTGAATGATTTGATGAAGCGTGATTTTAGCTGTTTTAATAGGGCTTGTCTGTCTGTGTTAGTGGGTGAATTTATTACAGTCGTGTATGCGTCAATGATAAAGTCATGCTTGGTGATAGATGTTTAGACGGATATTTTATTGTAATTTTCTTACCAATAATTAAATTGCTTGAAAATGTATAATAATTATTCTTGAAAATATAAAAACGAATTAAAATTAATATCGACTTTCTGCAAAAATTTAGTCTCAATTAGAATGCAAACTGTTGACAAACTCAATTTTTCATTATGTTAAATTTGGTTTATGTTAAATTATTCTTTATACTTTCAATAAATTTAATTTTCAATCGGCGTTTTACACGCCTGGTGCATGAAGTAAATATTTGTAGTTTAGAAAAGCCTCAAAATTTGGATTGGTCGCTACGCGACTAATCCAAAATTTCAGGCTTTTCTAAACTACAAATATTTGCTTCATGCTTAAATCAAGGAGTAAGAAACACCCCAAAAAGATTGTTTTTTCTTTGAAACTAAAAAGATGAGTAACATAAGGTAAATATGAATTTACTTACAAAGTAGTTGTTTCAATGAGTGTTCGATTTAGTCTTTGTGAGACAAATCTGTTGTAAAATGCGTAAAGAATCTCGGCACTTTAAATGTTTTGAAATATAAATTCGCCCAATTATTTGCCGAATAGATATGTAAATAGTGGTTAAATTCCTTTATCTTAATTGTTTTATTTTAATACTAGATGTACATTTAAGGCCTAAAATGTACATCAAGTATTAAAATAAAACAGTGGTGATAAAGGAATTTAAGTACTACTTATATACAGTGAATTTTTATTTTAGGTAAACATATGCATAAGCTGTGAATTTTCCGACAATTTTTAAAAAGTTCAAATTGAAGCTTTAAACGAGTGTTTTTTACTCCCAGACAAAGCATGAAGTAAAATTTCGAGTTTAGAAAAGCCCCGGGAAAATTTGTCGAGGGTCACGCAGCGACCCGAGACAAATTTTCTTGGTTTTTCTAAACTCGAAATTTTACTTCATGCGCCACGCGTGTAAAACACAGATTTCAAGTGAAGTTCGAATATACATACTTTTCACAATATTTAAAATACGCAACTTTGCCCTAATTCAACCGACTCTCTATCTCTTCAAATAAGTTTTCTTTAAAGTATACTACGTATACTAAATTCAGCTTATTTTCTTTAAATATTTAGATATTCGTTGTTTTTTTTAAATCAGTTAAATTTGAAGCTTTAAACGAGTGTTTTCCACTCCCAGACTAAGCATGAAGTAAAATTTCTAGTTTAGAAAACCCCCTGAAAATTTGTCAAGGGTCGCGCAGCGACCCGAGACAAATTTTCTGGGCTTTTCTAAACTTGAAATTTAACTTTATGCGCCACACGTATAAAATACTAAAATATTGTGAAATTTACAACTATTTGAACCTAACTTAAAATCAGTGTTTTATACGCGTGGCGCATGAAGTAAAATTTCTAGTTTAGAAAAGCCCCGTGAAAATTTATCTCGGGTCGCTGCGCGACCCTCGACAAATTTTCTAGGCGGGGTTTTTCTAAACTCGAAATTTTACTTCATGCTTAGTCTGGGAGTCTTAGTCTCGTTTAAAGCTTCAAATTGAACTTAAAAAAAAAACAAGGAATATTTACAGAAAATAGGCTGAATTTGGAATACGTATACTTAAAATAATCTTTAATAATATCACTTAAATAACACACTTAATATGTTTAGGTTTCAAAATAATGAACATTATTACATTATTTTGAAACCTAAACATATTAAGTGTGTTATTTAAGTGATATTATGGAGTTTCAACAACTAACAGCCTCAGCTATACAATATTTAATAATAATGTTTATTGTGTGTTAAGAGCAAATAAAAGCTTTACATTTGTCAAGTACAATAATTCTTAATAAATGAAGTAATTCTAATTCTTTTTTTAAAGTATTCTTTATTTTACAATATAAATTAAGTTTACACATCATATTGTAAAATGTATTCATTTGTTCCTCCCTTCTTCTTCACCACGGGATTTGCGGGCGTTGATTCCCATCTCGGGCTAATGGTATTGAGGGATATGATATATGTTTCAATTCCTTATGCTCCTATTTTGTTAGATTTATTTTATCTTATCGTTAAGTATTAGATTTTTCATTTTTAGTTTAAATGTAACATAATTTAATTCTTTTATGATTTTTTCTAGTCTGTTGTATTGTCGTATGGTTTCTGATGTTAATGTTATTGTCGTTTTCATTGTTGTGAATTTTTCTGTCCTTATGTCCAATCTTCTTCTTGTTTCATAATCGTGGATTTGCTTGTTGATTTTTATGTTAATGTTCGTTTTAATTAGATTATTTTTAATTTTATATATTATCAATAAGTTACTTAATTGTATCATTTTTTGTATACTTAATTCTTGTGTTTGCTCGTATAGTTGTCCCGTATTCGTTCTTTTATCTAGTTTATAAATTATTTTTAGTATTTTGTTTTGTTGAATTTGCAGTTTATTTAGGTTTTTTTGTGTTGTGTCACCCCATATATTATTTAGGTATATATTTTGTTATGTGAACATTGAGTTGTATATTTGTTTCCTCTCATTTTCTGGTATGTAATTTCGTATTTGTGATAGTGCATATATTGTTTTAGCGTTCTTTTTTCTTAAGTTGTTTATGTGTTAGTCCCATTTTAGATTTTCCTGTTGAGTTAGTCCAAGGTATTTTACTGTTGTGATTTGTTTTATTGTTGATTCCTTTATTTTAATATTTAATTTTAAATTTTCTGTGTTGTTAAAGATGATGAATTCAGTTTTTGTTTCATTAATTGTTAATAGATTGTTGTAGTAGCATTTTTCCAATTGTTTAATGTCCAAGTTTATTTGCGTTAATATTCTGTCGTATGTGTGTATATAATGCATGTATCGTCTGCGTCTACACAAGGTTTACCATTTTATGTTTGTTCAAATTACAGTTTTTGAAGAAAGAAAAACTCTAACAAGAATATAATTGCAGAATTATTAAATAATATAAAAATGCGAATTTATCGTCTTTAGACATTTTTGTCTCGTTTAGACTTCCAAATGTTTTTTCTATAAATATTTGAAGTCTCAACGAGACACATAGTTGTAGAAAGACAATAAATTTCCATTTTTATATTTTTTGAAAACAAACCAATCAACCAAGTACAAAAATATAAAGTTACTGTCATTTATTATTAGAAGTTACAGATTATTGCTATTATATTGTTTTATCTTCTCACGTAGAAATAAAGAGCAAAATCTTCATGTCTTTTCCATAATAATCGCTTCAATAATTATTTCACAATGCCACTGTCCCCTATGTATTTTTTATATTTTTTGTGTGTTTGCATTAAAGCGGATGTGCACTTTATGTAAATGCATTAATTATTTTGTTTTTGACTTCCCGTTATCGCAATCGCCAAAAAAATTCAACATTAATGCACATATTGAATCCGCAAAACTGAGTTTTATTAGTGGATGAGTAAAATAATAATAATACTCTATTTCCCAACGGATGAACCAATACTGGGAAAGATTAAACATTCGCATACAAATATGTAAATAAAAATTATTAAATTAAAAATAATAATAATAACAATAAATTAAACTTAAAAATAAATGACATAATATAACATTGCACAAAAAGAAAAATGTCTGCAAAAATCAAGTCAAGAATGTATCCTGGTTTTAATTGATTCTGATTGGTTTAGAGAAAATATGCCAATTAATTCAACCACAGAAATATTATTGTCTTCTTTACAAAAAAAAAAAAAAAAAAACGAGAACGAATCTAAATACGTAACTTATTTTCTTTTAATTTTTATTGTATATTGGTATTTAACCATTCCACCATACAGCTTTATTACTTTTGTAATTAAACTGTGTTTAATAACTGTATTTAATTTTTTTTTTTAGTATACATATCCCAATTACAGCATATATGCTGTAAATTTTTAGATACTGGTTGTTTCTTTAAAAGAGTTCAATTTGAAGTTTTAAACGAGTGATTTCCACTCCCAGACTAAGCATGAAGTAAAATTTCGAGTTTAGAGAAGCCTGAAAATTTGGATTTGCCGGGCGAAGCGACAAGAGCCCGGCAAATAAAAATTTTCAGGATTTTCTAAACTCGAAATCTTACTTCATGCGCCACGCGTCTAAAGCACTGGAATATTGTGAAGTTCGCAATATGCTACTAAAGCAGCACTCTAAGGATGTGTATTTTGAACTTCATTTAAATTTGTGTTTTATACGGGTGGCGCATGAAGAAAAATTTCGAGTTTAGAAAAGCCTGAAAATTTGGATTTGCCAGGCTCGCTTCGCTCCGCCCGGCAAATCCAAATTTTCAGGCTTTTCTAAACTCAAAATTTTACTTCATGCTTAGTCTGGAAGTGAAAATCACTCGTTTAAAACTTAAAATTGAACTCTTTTAATGAAACAAGCAATATCTAAAAATATAATTTGGATTTACCGGGTGGAAGCGAGCCCTCGCTCCGCCCGGTAAATCCAAATTTTCAGGCTTTTCTCAACTCAAAATTTTACTTCATGCTTAATATGGGAGTGGAAAACATTGGTGTTAAGCTTCAAATAAACTCTAATAAAAAACAACGAATGTCGGAAAATTTGATATTTGAGAAATGAGGGAATACTCGGCGGCGTTTAAATTAATGGTTTTGAACTTCATAATATACAGGGTGTCCCACGAGATAATAGATAGGCCATATCTCATAAACGGTTAATAGTACCAACATGAAATTTGGAACATTTAAATAGTTCAAGTTGGTGAATATTTCTATAGTTAAATTTTTTCTTACTCTTCATTACCGAAGAAATGATACAAACTTTATAAATTGAAATGGGACACCCTGTATATTTATAGATTTTTATAAAGATAATTAGAAGACAAATGTAATGATTCCAAATTATATGGGATTTCATTGATACATATTGCAATAATAATTAAATTAAATAATCACTAAGAGATGGACTAACAAAATAAACAAATAATCATAAACAATATTACGTCTAATATGATTTTTTTGTTGTTAATTCGAAATATCATAAATAATCACTGTGTAATGGATAAACAAAAGAAAAACAATCATGAACGTCAAATATTCATGTGAATAGTTTGTTGTCAATTAGAAAGCCTCGTGTACTCGAAATCTTTTGACGAAATTTGTATGTAAAAGCGGCCCTGAAAAAGCAATAACAATATTTTTACCAGTAATACCCTTCCCCGAAATTTTTATATCCCCTCCCCCCGATTTTTGTTTCTAGCTACGGCCTTGCCTGTATATTCTGCACGTTGAATTGTGTAAAAACTATGAATCTAACTAAATTGAAATAAATAACTAAGATTAGCAATGTAATCAAGAAAAAATAGATTTTTTTTGCCAGTATTGAAATAATTACAATCGTGTAAGAAGACCGAAAACAGGAAGAATCCCCTTAAAGTGAAAATTTATGTTAATAGAAAGCGTGTGCGTTGAGAAAAAAAATAGCAGCAAAGCAATTGTTTTAAGACTTCAAACAAGGCAATAGATAGGTGAAAGAGGCGGCATTTTTTCAAGTTCAAAAGTCAAGAACGTGTCACGTTCCGGATCGACATCGGAAAGAAAGATCGAAGAAAGTTCCAGACACACGATTTCGATCGGAATCATAGAGAAACAAAAGAAGTTCTCATCATAATCAGCCACTTAATCGACACGCGATTTATCAAATTTCAGGAACGGATTTATAACGAGTTTTTGGTAAAAATTCAATCAACATTAGTTCTTCAAATTGCTATACAATTGGTTTGAACAAGTAAAAAATCAGCGATATTTCTGTGATGAATCGATGATTGCCTCCCAGTCACGAGTCGAAGAGTTCGCTCTCTCTTTGCGCGAGCTGTCTCTTTCTTTTTCCTCGTTTTGATCTCGACGAGGAACAATTATGGCGATTGCGCAACACCGACTTATGCCACTTATGTCCTGATCCGCGTGCCTTTCCAGATACCGCACTTAATTAATCACAATCGCAATTAAAAATCTTCCTTTTCTCAATCTTCAATGAGCATCCGGTTGATCTTCAAACTGCCGGGGAAAAGGCTTGAATATTCATTTCGTCTCATTAGAATTTACATTAATTCAATGCAAACATTTGCGTATTGAAAATTACCAATTATTGTTTCAAAAACATGTTTTTAAACATTAAAAGTGTCGAGTTTGTTTACATAATCGTTAACAAATTAGACTTACAAAAACTATATCAATCACTCATTGGAACAACTACTTCCCGGGCTAATACCCCGACGGACATTGGATTTTACAACAAATGTTTGTTGTTTGTAGGTTACTGCATGTAACCTACTGCAAACGTAAAAATTTGGCTCAAATTTTTCAGGTCCTCTATTAACGCTTTTCGAGATTTACCTCTCATCAGTATTAATTTATACTTATGGTTAAAGATGTTTTTGTTGATTGTTATTCAAATACGTGTTTATCCAAAACTAAACAAAAAATCTGGATTGGCCCCACTTGACTTTTTGAACACTGTGTAAGTGGTCACAGTGTTCAAAAAGTCAAGTGGGGCCAATCCAGATTTTTTGTTTAGTTTTGGATAAACACGTATTTGAATAACAATCAACAAATAAATAGATACGCAATCACAGTGTTCGGAAAGTCGAGTGGGAGCCACTCCAGATTTTTTGATACTGTTGTTCTGAATCGCCCTCCTTTATATGTGTAATAATCACTTCACTTATTCTCAAAACATGCAGTTATAAATCAATCAATTAATCAATTTGTTGGTCTATTAGATTGTCATGTAAACACATAATAATAAAATTAATTTTGTTTACAAGAAAAAAAATGCAACACGATGTTGTAAACAGATGTAATTTATGTATTCAACAGAAGTATTTACAAATGTCATTTATTGCAAAGTAATGTCAATAAAAAAGAAACAACATTTGTAAATTGGCCTTTGAATACTGTTTAAATTGTTTCCTGGTTTATACTCAACCCGCTTGTTCCGTTAACTACTTTATTATACCGGATGTTGACTTGGCGGACGCAACATAGGAAATTCCATGTAAATTTTAAAATGTTCAAATTTTGGCTCCCCTATTTATACTCAATGACATTAGAAGCGTAACACCCAGAAGGAGTTATTATTTTAACTTGATTTTTTGCCAGTATGGTAGTCTTACATCAAGAATAAAATGATTACATTTTCAAGAAATTTTATTAAAAAACAATCTAAAAAAAATTAATAATGTGTTTGGCGACCCCTTTGCTGTATACACTCCTGTAGACGTCTGGGCATCGACAAAATGAGATGGTCGATGTCTTCTTGAGGCATCTCGTTCCAAGCAACTTGAATTTCATCGATCAACTGTGCTAGAGTCTGTGGAGGATGGTGCAAAGAGAATATTCTTCTTCCCATGATATCCCACACATGTTCAATGGGATTTAAATCCGGCGAACGGGGCGGCCACGCCAAAACATAAACACCAGCTTCATTAAGAAAGTTCATAGTTCGACGAGCAATATGGGGACGTGCGTTATCTTGTTGAAAAAGTACGTCTGGGCGGCCATCTAAATAAGGCAACAAAGTCGGTCGTATGACGTCTTCAACATAACGCGCAGCTGTCATACTGCCTCGAATGAATACAAGAGGTGATCGACTACCATAAGCAATAGCCCCCCAAACCATTACTCCAGCAGTCCTGTGTACATGCCTCTCAATAGCAAACCTAATATCAGGTCGTTCTCCACGGTAGCGTCGTACCCTTCTACGGCCATCATGCGTGCCTAGACAAAATCGTGATTCATCGCTGAATACGACATCGTGCCATTCTGCCTCCCAATGCTGCCGTTCTCTGCACCAGTCCAACCTTTGGCGACAGTGTCTCGCTGTTAAAGGAAGCACTAATCTTGGACGGTACGAAAGAAGCCCAAAGGATTGAATGCGGTGATATAAGGTTCACATACTAACGGGCCTACCTTCTTCTCCAATCCATTGATCACCGATTTGACGCGTAGTAGCGAAACGGTCTCGCAGGGCTATTTGTCTTAAGCGTCGATCTTGACGTTCTGTGGTACGCCTTGGTTGACCAATTGGTCTTCTTCTTGCTCCTCTACCTTCTTCTGTCCATACCTGATACACACGTATTACAGTTGCTGCAGTGGAATCAATACGGCGGGCAATTTCGCGATAGGACATACCGACATCTCGATAAGCAACAACTCGACCCCGGTCAAAATCGCTCAAATGGTGATATTGTGGACGTCTTCGGACTCGAGGTATTTTATTTAAGCTTAACACACTCAACGGAAACACGAAAACTAAAAACATCTGTACTAAACAGCTCATTTTTTTTTCACAATAAATATAAAAGGCACAAGGTTGAAATTGTTATCAATGTATGCTTTGAATATAGTCACTCTGTTGCTAAAATATGAATTTAAAAAAATAATTCCTTCTTGGTGTTACGCTTCTAATGTCATTGAGTATATTTTAGAAACAAAATGTATTTACCTTTTTTGTAGAGGAAATAATTCTAAATTCTTCGCGTTAACGTTTATCACTTTACGTTTCTCTAAGTTAAAATAATCAAGAAAAAGTAATGTGATTTTATAAAAATAATGACATGCCATGGCATTGATACAATTGCGGATGTCAAAATTTCAGAAGATATCGCAGTTACTTGATTAAAGTAAATATTTTCGAAATGATTTACACTATACAAGAAAAAATCCTCCTAATAAAGTGGTATTATGCAGACCAGAGTTATAACGATGTTTGCGTTATGTTTTTTGTCGTTAATTAATTAACAGCAATATCTTATGCTATTTTGACATCCGCAATTGTTATATCAATTCCATGGTAAGTCATTATTTTTATAAAATCACATTACTTTTTCTTAATTATTTTAGCTGTACATTTTCTGACATACGTTGATTTTTAAAAGAGTTCAATTTGAAGCTTTAATCGAGTGTTTTCCACTCCCAGACTAAAAATGAAGTAAAATTTCGAGTTTAGAAAAGCCCCGTGAAAATTTGTCTCGGGTCGCGCAGCGACCCGAGACAAATTTTCTGGGCTTTTCTAAACTCGAAATTTTACTTCATGCGCCACGCGTATAAAACACAGATTTTAAGTGAAGTACAAATGTACATAAATTTGACAATATTATAGTGTTTTATACGCGTGGCGCATGAAGTAAAATTTCGAGTTTAGAAAAGCGCAGAAAATTTGTCACGGGGCTTTTCTAAACTCGAAATTTTACTTCATGCTTAGTTTGGGAGTGGAAAACTTGTTTAAAGCTTTAATCTGAACTTAAAAAAAAACAGGGAATATCCGCAATTGTTGTATCAATTCCATGGTATGTCATTGTTTTTATAAAATCACATTACTTTTTCTTAATTATTTTAACTTAGAGAAACGTAAAGTGTTAAGTGTGAACATTCATAAATTTAGATTTTTTCTCTCTACAAAAAAGTGCAATACATTTTGTCTCTAATATAAATAGGGAAGCCAATATTTGAACACTTTAAAATTAACATGCAATTTCCTATGTTACGTCCGCCAAGTCAACACCCTGTATAGGGTTATTCCAATAGAAGAAACAGATTTCAAACATTTATTTCTTCTAAACTACAAAAGGTAGAACTATGATTCCAACGTTCCTGGACAGAAAAAAGTTTAAAATTTGAACAGTCCAGGCAGAAGTTCCAACCACGGCCGCATTAGCGCTGTTGCTTGTCATTTTGATTGTCTGTAGTAAAATGGCAATACAACAAGAAAAAACACTTTGTGTGCTGCAATTAGCAAAACTAGAGTCCATTATTGATGTTCAACGTGCTTTTTACCGCCTCGTCATAAACAGATTTACTAGTGGCATTGAAAAATCGTAGACGATGGTTGCATCTACAAACAGAAAATCACGAAACGTCCGCGCACATCGAATGAAAATGTCGAGCGTATTCGTACAGTTTACAAAAGAAGCCCAAAAAATCCACAGCACGAGAAATACATGGTGCTCATATTGAATGCATAAAAAATTGAACTTTTCTTTTTCCAGGAACGTTGGAATTGTGTTTCTATCTTTTTTAGTTTGAAAGAAATGGATGTTTAAAATCTGTTTCTTTATTTTGAATAACCCTGTACATTTACAGTTTGTTATTATTTTGAAAGAAACTTTAATATTTGATAAATACTTCATTTCTTAGAGAGAATATTAATTTAACACTTGAACTACTTCTTATTCTATGCTACATAAAGTTTCCAAATATACAAGATTCAAGTAATCTAACCTTCAAATATGATTTAAGAATCATAACCCATAAATTTGATGTAAACAAACAGGATCTAACTAACCTACAAATTTGATGTAAACAAACAGGATTTAACCAACCTAACTTACAAATTTGATGTAAACAAACAAGATTTAACCATTTTTTCTTGAATTAATTTCTCATCTGGCACTTGGTGAAACATATTACACTATGTAAAGTTAATTAAAGGAAAGGCACTTGGTATTGTTCACAATTAAAACAATACCAAGTGCCTTTCCTTTAATTAACTTTACAAAGATTTAACCAACCTAATCTACAAATTTAATGTAAACAAACAAGATTTAACAATCCCAAAATCCGAATTTGATGTTAATAAACAGGATTCAAAGAGCATAACCTCAAAGATTGATGCAAACAAATAGGATTTTACAAACGCAACCTCCTAAACACTGGAGATTTTAACGATGTGAGCTCTAAAATTGATTTAAACGATGTGAAGTCTTCAATGTGTTATGTCAACCGGAATAGTTAGACAAAACCTTATTATTAATGAAAATGACAATAAATTTGTCACTTCTTTTCCAAGGTTTACTAATTATAATTTTTGAAAAATATAATTTCAAATAGAAGGTTTATTTTAATTTTGTTTCGACAACAATATTTTTTAAAAACAACACATTGCGTATTATTGGGTTCAGAAAAATAATGTCTGATAATGAAATAACTGTTTTTCACTCCCAGACAAAGCATGAAGTAAAATTTCGAGTTTTGAAAAGCCCCGCGTAGAAAATTTTCAGGTGTTATGAAAGCAGTTTTCTAGCATTCAGGAAATTCACCGGTCATCAGAGATAAATTAAAAAGGAGTCACAGGGGGCGACATAACGCAAATGCGCAGCTTTTAAATAAAGACGCGGGTAACCCGTCTGGCCCAGGACGATTAATGGCCTTCAAGGCTGATAGGGCTTTTAAGATATCGCTTATATTTAAAGTTGGAGGGGTGCATTCACTGATGTAAGTGTAGCTGGCTTGAGAGGTAGAAGTCATATAAGATATATTGGTATTTGTTTGATTGAAATATTCTACACTTTATCACCTTTACATCAAGTTAAAATTACTAAACGGAATCCAGAATGGTTAACTGACACTATCAAGAATATGATTGCTTTACGAGATAGGGCTTTCAAAAAATACAGAATTTCTAAAAAAAAAAACAGAAGATTGGGAGTACTATAAATCTCTTAGAAATCAAACAAATGTTGCAATCCGAAATGAAAAAAGGCAGTTTATAGATTTTAAACGTAAAACAACAGCGCGCAGTTCTGGAAAGTTATTAAACCATTAAATATTCATAAAACTAAAACTAAAGTTCCTCTACCGCAGTCCTTGAATAAACCAAACCTTATTAATAATTATTTTGCTGACTGCAACACAAGTACATCTATAGTTGATTATGATATAATTGAATTTTATAGTAAAAAATACCTTGAAACATTTTGATGAACTTCTAAAATTTAAACCAGTGACAGAAAATGAAATTTACAAATACTTATTGGATATCAAGTTAAATGCTGCTGGTATAGATAACACTAATATTAATGTGTTGCCCATATATTGTGCCATTCATTACAAACATAGTTCACTCTTGCTTACTTGATGATCAATTTCCAAGTATTTGGAAAATTTCTAGGATTGTGCCACTTCCAAAGACAAAAAACCCATCCGAATTTTGAGAGTTCAGACCATTAAGCATACTGCCTGTACTCTCAAAAATCGCTGAAAAAGTTATAAAAGAACAAATTTGTGTATTTTTAAATGACCATGATATTCTTCCAAGCTATCAATCTGGATTTCGTAAATTTCATAGTTGTTCAACAGCCCTGTTAACAATAACAGATGACATAATTAGGGAAATAGATACTGGAAAAAACACTGCATTAATCCTGCTTGACTATTCTAAGGTATTTCATACTATAATAATAATAATAATAATAATAATAATATTCTTTATTTTCTACAATAAAAAATTACAATATCCCAATATAATTACAAACAATAGACATTGTAGAAAACCCATGGGCGGAGTACAGAAAATAGCTTATACAAGCAAATCTGCCTTCAACTCAACCCAAATTAAACTAAGAATAATATTATGGCTTAAACTTAAATATATATATGTAATATCATAACAATAGCAGTAAAATTGAAAAATTCGCAATTACAATAAAAATAACGTATATAATAACAATATCATTATTAATAATAATAATAATAATTGCAGCAGTAACTAAAAATACAATCACTATGAGTCACGTGAAAACATTAAGAATTTTACAGATCTTTTGAATGCTGACAGTGATTGAGTTTTATACTCAATAGGAATACTGTTGTACACTTTTACTACATTATAAGTAAAACTGCGCTCAAAATAGGTTGTTCGGTGAATTGGTGGTGTTAAGAGGCCTTTATTTCTTATATTAATGTTATGTACATCAGTGCGAAATGATATTTTTTTGTAAAGGTACTGTGGGCATTTCAAATGGATTATTTTATTGAACAAACATGTCATATGTAAGTATCTCCTTCCTTCCATGTTGATCCAGTTCGTAATTTTTAATGTGTGTGATATTCTATCATATTTCCGTATGCCGTGGATCAATCTGAGACATGAGTTCTGCACTAGCTGAATTCTTTTTTGTGTAGCTGCAGTCAAACACGGCCCATACACTGCATCACAAAAATTGAAATGCGAAAGAACTAAACTATTGCATAGCAGCGTTTTTAATTCTCGTGATAAAAAAGATCTGGCCGCATAAATCAACTTAAGGTTACAGTAAGCAATTCGGATACACTTTGAAATTTGTGAGGAAAACCTTAATTTATTATCAATAATTAACCCAAGATTCTTGGCTTCCTCAACAAAAATTAAAGGTATATTGTTTAAAGATATATGTATGTCTTTTTCACTTAGTTTTTTACTGAACAGTATTGCTACGGATTTATTAGGGTTAATTTGTAAACCATGTTGAGTACATGCATCAGTAAATGTTTGTAGATCGAAATGTATTTCATTTACAGCATTTATAAGATCGCAGCTTTTGAATGAGTGTAGCAACTGAGTGTCATCTGCGTACATATGAAATTTTAAATATTTAAAGTATTGTGCGAAGCTGCACGTATACACCGCATACAAGAGAGGTCCTAGAATTGATCCCTGAGGTACACCTCTAGTCGTTTTATAAGGCTTAGACGATACATTTTCTATGACAACTAATTGATCACGATTTGAGAGGTACGAATGAAAGAAAGATAGTGCACTATTAGATAATCCAATATAGTGAAATATTGACATTAAAATATTATGATCTATAGTGTCAAAAGCTTTGCTAAAATCAAGCAAGATTAGCACACTGTCTTCACCACGGTCTCCAGCTCTTAATATGTTATCTGTGATATCGAGTAATACAGTGGTACAGCTGTGGTGAGGCCTAAAACCTGATTGCTGCTCAGGCAAAATATTATATTCTGCTAAATGTACCCTTAATTGTGTATCTACTATTTTTTTAAGAATCTTAGAAACAGTGGGCAGTATACTAATTGGTCTAAAATCGGATATAACAGTTGGCGATGAAATTTTAGCAAGTGGTTTAATTAATGCATGTTTCCAATGAGTAGGGAAATAATTTGAAAGCAGACATGAGTTAATTATATGTGTTAATAAAGGTATAATATATGGACAGCAAAGTTTTAGCATACATGCATTAATGTCATCAATACCAGTGGCATTAGTTTTGATATTATTTAATATTTTAAGCACCTCGAAAGTGTCTACTAATTTAAACTCAAACAATTCACTGAAATTACATTTTCTGTTAGTGTTATAAAATTTAATCACATCTTGATCAATTATCGGAGTATTAGGTAAAGAGGAAATGAAATAATTATTAAAAGATTCTGGATCTTGAAGTGATATGGGAACTGATATTTTAGGTTTATTAGAAATATTTAATTCTTTTAATGCCTTCCATAACTGCTTTGGAGCTGTGCGAAATTTAAAATCAAAGTATGCTTTCTTTTCTCTTTGAATCGTATTTGTTGTTAAATTTCTAAGCGATTTATAATAGTTCCAGTGTTCAGGATTTTTTGTTTTCTTGTACTTACTGAGGGCATTATTTCTTAACTGTATCATTAATTTGATATTATCAGTTATCCAGGGTGTAATTGGTCTTGTAAATCGAGATGTCTTATAGGGAGCATGTTTATTAAAGAATTCATAAATCAGGTTATTAAAAGCACTCACTTTGTCATCAATATTTTTCATACTGTAGATATTGTGGAATGATAAGTTTTGAAGATCATTAACAAAATATTCATAATCTATATTCTTGAATGTCCTGTAAGTATGGTATGTAGTTGTATGTTTAAAATGGTTTACTATAATGTCACAAAAAATTAAATCGTGATCTGTTATATGCACAATCTGTCATAAAATCTTATACGCCATATTGCATTATGTTGTTTTCTCAACTAATGCAATAAATTTAATACAGAGTTATTTAACTGAGAGAAAACAATATGTCGAAACGAATGTTGGAAAATCTTCTGAAATAAAAATTTTTCGAGGGGTTCCCCAGGGATCCATCCTAGGCCCAATTATTTTTGCTATCTACACAAGTTCATTTACAAAATGTGTAAAACATTGCAACATTCACCTTTATGCCGACTATACGCAGTTGTATTATTCATTTCATTCGAGTAACATTAATCAAGCAAATGCACTAATTAATTCAGTCATTAATGAATTGGTCTTAATGTCTAGTAAGCATCACTTCAAAATAAACCGTACAAAATCATCAGTCATCGTTTTTGGGAAACGCAATAATGAAATAAAAACAAAACTAGACATTACGATCGGAGGAAATAAAATTTAAAGTGTAGAGTCAATTTTGAAATTTGGGCTTAGTGATGGACTTCGATCTTCGTTTTAAAAGTCATATTGGAAAATGCATACATAAAGCTTACTTGAACCTTAAGTTATTATACCCACATAGCAAAATTCTTTCAGAAAATAAAACTATCTAGTCATGTGATCACGTAGTACTTAGTAATTTAAACTACTGTGACGTTCTTTACGCAACCTGCTATGTAATAACCGTCTTTGATCCATACTTAACCAATTTGCATCTTTTAATTTATACAAAATTCGGTCATATTATCGTATTCCATATGCAAATCGTAAACAAGATTGCTGAACTTTCTGTATACGCTCTTGAGTAAGTGTGATTGACAAAGTCACTCAAGAGCGTATACAATAAGTTCAAGAATCTTGTTTACGATTTGCATATGGAATACGAAAATATGACCGAATTTCATATAAATTAAAAGAGGCAAATTGGTTAAGTATGGATCAAAGACGGTTATTACATAGCAAGGTGCATAAACAACGTCACAGTAGTTAAAATTACTAAGGAGTAGGTGATCACATGACTGGATTTTTTTATTTTCTAAAAGAATTTTACGATGTGGGTATAATAACTTAAGGTTCAAGTAAGATTTTTGTATGCATTTTCCAATATGACTTTTAAAACGAAGATCGGAGTCCTTAAAATTTTGTTGTAGTGATTGCATACAACAAAATTTTAATGTAACCACCTCCTACTTCTAAACAGTGCTGTTAAAAAAACGTTTTTTTTCCATTTTAATTAAAACAAACAAAACAAAACAAATCGTGTTTTTTTTATCGAAACAGCGTTTAAAAATTAACGATTAAAAGCATGTTTAAAACGTGTTTGAAACATGTTTTGTTTAAAACATATTTAAAACACGTTTAAAACGTGTTTAAAATAGAGCAACAAGGCATTTTTCTTTTGAGTATACATATCCCGATAATTACAGCGTTTTTTAAATTTGCGGGAATTCGTTGTTTAAATGCGGTTAATTTGGGGCTTTTAACCAGTGTTTTCCACTCCCAACGTAAGCATGAAGTATAATTTCGAGTTTAGAAAAGCCTAAGAATTTGGATAGGTCGCGTAGCGAAGCGGAGCAGCCAATCCAAATTAGGCTTTTCTAAACTCGAAATTTTACTTCATGCACCACGGTTAAAAACACTGATTTACAGTGAAGTTCAAAAACACACACATACAACAACAATTATAGGCAACCTAATATACGTTAGAGTTATTGGGTTGCCTATAATCACTGTTTCAAACAATTTGTTCAGCGCAGAATTTGACTTACGTTTTATTCACATCTACATATTAGATTGCTAAAGCCGTATATTTAAAATTTTCCGATATTTCAGTGTTTTATACGTGTGGCGCATGAAGTAAAATTTCGAGTTTAGAAAAGCCTAAAAATTTGGATTGGCCGCTCCGCTTCGCTACGCGGCCAATCCAAATTTTTAGGCTTTTCTAAACTCGAAATTTTACTTCATGCTTAGTCTGGGAGTGGAAAACCCTCGTTTAAAGATTCAGATTGAAATCTTTTAAAAAAAGCAACGAATGTCGTATAATTTAATTTACCAGAAAGAAAAATTCCCCGTATTCAAAAATCACATTACTGCACACACCCGTGATATTTTATTGTAATAAAATTTGAAGTTTATTAATGTAGTTTGAAATACCTTCAACAATTTAGTTAAAATTTATAAATGTAAACAAAAAAACTTTAAAAAAATAAAATTTTGAAAATTTAAGATAATAAAAGAAAACGTTTTAAACAAAGTTAACGTTTAAAACATGTTTTAAACAAATTAGAGATTTAAAACAAAACCGTTTAAAACACGACGGCTGTTTTTAAACATGTTTAAAACACTGTTTTAGAACAAAGTGTTTTAAATATAACAACCCTGCTTCTAAACACTTATCCGATCTCTGCCTTACTTCTATTACTGAAGCCTTACGTAACATGTCTCTAGATAGTTCATCGCAAGCATGTCTGATTTTTTCTTTTAAATGTTCCAAGTTAACAGATGGTGTTTTGTAAACTTTGGTTTTCACAAGAAGAAGTCTAGTGAGGTCAAGTTCGGTGATTTAGGCGCCCACTGTATCGATCCATTTATACCCATCCAATTTTCTCCATAAGTTTCATTTATTTATTGTTAAACAACTCGTGCTTTATGCGGTGGAGCTCCGTCATGCTGAAAACACATGTTTGCTCGCAGCTGTAATTGCACATTTTCGAGAAGCACAGGAAGTTTTTCTTGAATAAATTGCAAATATTGCTCACTGCGTAAAACTCCTTCGTGAAAATATGGACCAATCAAATGCCCATAAATAATACCACACCAAACGTTAATACCGAAATGTCCTTGGTTTTCAATCGGATTGACAAAATGTGGATTTTCAGTAGCCCAAAAATGTTCATTTTTTATTGGGCTTACCGTTACTAACAAAACGGCTTTCATCCGTCCACAACACATGCTGGAAAAATCGATTGTCATTGATCTCTAAGTTTACCATCACTTGGACACAATACTTTATTCTTCGTTGATGTTGATCTGATAAGTGTTCTAAGTTGTGAAGTATATAATCGTGGTAACCATTTCCTTTCAAAATTTGTCGTATCAAACAATATTTTAAATTCAACGCACGAAAGGCTTGCCGAATCGAGTTCCTTGGATGGTCTTGAAAATACTGCAAAACAGTGGCAACAATATTCTCAGAATTGATCCTTTTAGCAATTTGTCTTCCCTTTCGAGCAGAAAATGCCTCGTTGTTTGCACGTAAATTGCGTTCCAATCTTGCAAATATTTTTAAGGTTGGAATAACACGTTCAGGGTATCTCTGGGCTTATTACTGAACTGCTCTTCCAGGGTTTTTTTGAGATTCTTCGTAAACTATTAACATGTCAACATTTTCGTTGTGCGTAAACATTTTTCAAAATCAAATCACAACAAAACAATATTTGTCAACCATTAGTTTAATTATTGACAGATGCGACTTTGTTATTTGCTTTCAAAGGCTACTTGTTTAAGTCGTGACAATTGTGAATTTTTGATAATTCTTTTTTTAAAGTTTGTTTGTAACTTTTTAACGAAAGAAGATACCAAATTTTCTTCTCTACAAAGTTTATTCAGAAAAAAATAGCTCTTTTAAATATCCAAAAATATAGGTATGTTTCTGGGATAAAGTATTCGATGACGTCATTACCTTAGATTCCAAATTTAGAAAAATTTGCTATTTTGGCTTAAAATGGACCTTACTCAATCCCATTTATGAACCTCTTTTCAGATATCTTCTATCGTTTTTCCTTTTCTTATATTAAAGCTGAGACATCGAGTTTCGCTCACCCTGTACATGTTGATAAGCTTTCTGTTTCACTTGAAGGGCTAAGACTTAGATCAACTTTATAGTTGTTCTTTGTCCAATTTGCACTCATTTTATTTTTAATTTCAATAAATAAGTATTAACATTTAGTTGTATGATGTATTCATATTATATATGTAAAACTCTGGATGATTGCAAATAAATTTATTATTATCATTAAATGAAACGAATGATTTGTTTTTACCACTTTTATTAATAAAATAATAATATTAATAAAAGTGATAAAAACCATAGTAATAATTTTATTTAATACTAACCAAGAAATTTGTCAATTATTATTTTGAATTCATATTAGTGTTTAATGACGTGAGTATTTAATCAATGAGCTTATAAATTTCAGTTTTTAATTAAATGTACAATTTGCACAATGAAAAGAGGAAGATAAACCAAACACTTTGGCCTCCCAACCTTTCACCTATACGATCAGTCAAAAAATGACCCAATCCGTAAAACCCGCTAATTACAAAAATCATAATCCACACCATTTCGCCTCCATTCCCTTTGTCTTTGCGCTCTCGATTGCGTTTTGTTTTCACAGTTATAATTGCGTTAAGTAATTCGCGAACTTACGCAACGCGCTTGACAAAAATTAAGTTTCATTTCATTTCATTTTTCTCCGCAACTCCCACGCTTAATTTCAATTTTCCACCTGTTGTAACTCGCAGGCGAGAGATGGAAAAAAAACAAGAGTAAATATGAAAATTCGGAATTCAGGTCGCATTTTCTGATGCGCTTCGCAAACGTTGCGTAACGTTTGCGAAATGAAATTTGTTATTTGTAACAGTTTTTTAAAGGTCGGAATGCACACCTTGGACTGGATTTTTCATAAATGTTCGATTTTTTAGGAATCTTCGCGTTTCGCGATTGATTAATGGGTTTTAATTTTTGCGGGTGTGTTGACTTTTTCGTGTGAATCATTCGGGATTTAGCGTAAATCCAATGATGGATTGAAAAACACTGTTATTTTAGAGATACAATAATTGTGTTTATAATCGAGAGAGCTTTTTAACGATATATCACTCGACCCACTTTTCCTATTTAAAATCAGAGGGTGAAGCTAGGTTAGGTTAGGAGGTTGAGGTTATGAAGGTGAAAATGTTATTACAAGTTGTTCCCCTCTAAACAAAAATCGACATGCCTCGGCGATGAAAAATATACGGACAATGAAGGTTTTTAAGCAATTTATTTTATATAGAGATAAGCACATGATACAAATTATAAATGAATAACAAATAATGTTTAAATAAAATTTACGACACATCAAACCGCCAATTGAATACGTCAAAACCAATATTCAACTCCAAAGTTATGTAAAAATATATCAATATCGATCATCACTAAGAACTTCGTAATTCAATTCTGTTTACTTTCCCCCGTATGTAATACAAAGGGAAAGTATTGTTTTCGTGAAAATTTTCGAATCAAAAATTTTAGCGGAAATATCCGTTTTGAGGTCCCCTGAGTCGACCATTTTTGAAAAATGTCTGTCTGTCTGTGTGTCTGTGTGTGTGTCTGTGTGCGCTGTACCGCAAAAACTGCTAAAGATATCGAGATGAAACTTGAAACTTAAGCTTTTTGTTACAATCGGAAGAACTGAAAAGCTTTTGGTGAAAATCGGAAAACCGGAAGTGGTACTTTACTCTTAGCGTTTTTCAGTTTTTTCAGATTTTTTCAATAAATGTTCATCAAACAAAAAATTCTTTCAAATAAAAGTTGTAGATAATAACAAAATGAAGATGTATTGTCCACTTACTTTTTGTTATAGCACTCTTAGTTTTTGAGATATTTAATAAATAGTGTTTTTTATCTAGTCATTGATTTGTGTCAGTGTGTGTGTTGATACAATTGGAAAATGTTTCAAATAAAAGTTGTAGGTAATAAAATATTAAAGATTTTTTGTGGACTCACTTTTTGTCATAGCACTCTTAGTTTTTGAGATATTCAATAAATAGTGTTTTTTATCTAGTCATTGGTTTGTGTCAGTATGTGTTGATTCAATTGAAAAATGTTTCAAATAAAAGGTGTAGTTATCAAAAAGTTGAAGACATTTTGAAAATAATAATGCTACAAATATTTTAAAAGTGATTTAATACGCAATTTACGGGGGAAAGTACTATGATGGACACATCACCATTTTTTGCTTTCTGGTGTCATTTCTTCTTAAGTTTAATTATTTAATTTTGAGGTGGAATAGGCTCGGAAAGTAATGTCGTTAAAAATAAGTGGAAAATTCAAATGTGAGTCATACTTCAAAAACACTAAAAAAATTAGCAGTACTGACAACGTACATAAGGGCCAGAATAAAACAGGCTATGTTTAAAGGCTTACTGTACCGTAGTTTTACATATTAAGAATTTATTTGCTCTGATTTGCTAAATATAATGCATTATCTAATGTCTGGAACGAACACATTTGCTGTAACTGACGAAAATATGTTTTAAATTGAAAATGAAAAACGATACAGTAAGCCTCCAAACATAACCTATTTTATTCTTGCCCTTATGTACGTTGTCAATACTGCCAATATTTTGACAGTGTTTTCGAAGTATGACTCACGTTTAAATTTTCCACGTCATTACTTTTCGACCCTATTATGTTTCAAAAATCACACGATCTCAAAATTATTTTAAAATCTCAGACTGATTGCTCTCCTACAATTTTAGATATTTTAGTTTTCTATACAATAAAAATAGTTAGAAGGTAACTAATTAAAATATTACTTTACAGAAAACTAAAATCACTTAAAAAGAAATTGCAGTCGAATCTTCAAAGTCATAAAATGATTTAAAATTCTTAGAATTTTCCAAGAGATGACCATTTTTGGTCATGCAATTTTCTATATTAAATAAATTCTTTAAAATAAAATGTATGTGATTCTTAAATAAGCATTTACAATTCAAAATAACTCGAATGAGTTTAAAGTGGGATTTAATATAGAAAACGATTAAACAAATCGTGTCACGTCAAGGATAAGCTCAAATGTTCATAATTTATTAAGAAATAACTATTTCTGGTAACCCAATACAGAAGAGCGAAAAAAGTTGCCCAAAAAATAAAACAGTTTATATATTTTATATATGAACTCATTTTGATGTCACAAGTTTTTGAAACATTTTTAAAATAAAAAAATATATATATTTTAACATTTTCGTTAAACGTTATTATTGTTACATTTTTTCACTCTGAAAGTGGTGAACATATGTAGCACTAAACAATTTAAAAAAATATATTGTTAAATTTTAAAGTATTTGAAAATTGAAAATATTTTAACTTGATTTCTCCTTTTTTAACAATTCAGTATTTTTAATAAAGAATTTATCAAAAGTGTTTCCATTCCTTAATTAAGCATGAAGTAAAATTCAGGCTTTTCTAAGTTCTAAATTTTACTGCATGCGCCTAGATATTGATTTAAGGTTAAAATCAATTTTCAAAAATGCCGCCTAACTCAACAAAGTCGCTTGTTACCTCTGAGATGGACCACCCTGTATGTAAATGATGCTTGAATATTAATCTCTTAATAATATCTAGAAGACGAAACTAGTCAAAATAAATTTAACAGTGATTAAAACAAACCAAGTGCTTTTTAATTTAAATTATTTTATTCATGTACCGTTTTAATGTTTTATTGTTAAATAAATAAAATAAAAGGAAAAAATGAGTTAACTCCACTTTTCAATTATTCGAGAAAAATGCAATTTAAATTCTAAAATACTGGTTTTAGATTGGGGAACAATGCGACATCTTGCCGAAGGTTAACAAATATACATTTAAATTCATATCTTAGCAATATTTATGAACCGTAAAAAATAATCAAATAATTTTATAGTTATTATCATTAAAAATGGTGATGTGTCCATCATAGTACTTTCCCCCGTAAATTGCGTATTAAATCACTTTTAAAATATTTGTAGCATTATTATTTTCAAAATATCTTCAACTTTTTGATAACTACAACTTTTATTTGAAACATTTTTCAATTGTATCGACACATACACTGTCACACACCAATAACTAGATAAAACACACAACTTTTGAAATATCTCAAAAACTAAGAGTGCTATGACAAAAAGTAAGTGAACAATTCATCTTCATTTTGTTATTATCTACAACTTTTATTTGAAAGAATTTTTCGTTTGATGAACATTTATTGAAAAAATCTGAAAAAACTGAAAAACGCTAAGAGTAAGGTACCACTTCCGGTTTTCCGATTTTCACCAAAAGCTTTTCAATTCTTCCGATTGTAACAAAAAGCTTAAGTTTCAAGTTTCATCTTGATATCTTTAGCGGTTTTGCGGTACAGCGCACACAGACACACACACAGCCAGACAGACATTTTTCAAAAATGGTCTTATTCGACTCAGGGGACCTCAAAACGGATATTTCCGCTAAAATTTTTGATTCGAAAATTTTCACGAAAACAATACTTTCCCTTTGTATTACATACGGGGGAAAGTAAAAATGCATTTTTAGCAAAGTTAATGGAGTTAACACAGGTTTTTCCGTATCGTGATGGAGTTAACTCATTTTTCCCTAAATTTAAATTACGACCACTTGTTTACTACAGAATGATGGTCTAATTTCTCTATGTCAAATAAAAGTAGACTAAAAAATAATACGAATTATGGTAAAACCTCATTTTATCCAAATAGTGAAGTTAACTCGTTTTTAACTCGTAGGGCGGGCCGAATTGTAAGGAAGTTTTTTTTTAAAGAGTAAGTCTATATTTTTCTGATTCTACGTTCAGTTCTAAGAAAAAAAGTCCATGGGACTATAGGTCTACGGTGAATTTCAACATTACACATTAACTTTAATTGAAGATTTTACTGCAGCCGGTTGTAATATTTATTTGAATTTCAGTTCTGATTTATAATACTTTCTATTTTTATTTATATTTTAGGGTTCATGGGAGTTTTGAGTGTGACAAATTCAATGTTGATATTTATTTTTGTCTTAAGCATCCGCAAGATGTCAAATTTAGTTTAAAACTTTGAGGTTTGCTTCTAAATAAAATCTCGCAGAATGATGAAAATTATGAAGAATCAAAACCAGATAATGTGCAAAATAAGTTGGTCAAAATTGGTATTCTTAAACTTATTTGTATATACAAATTGAAGATTCAATGGTCTTTAATGTTGATTAATTTCGTCAGTTTTAGTTAACTTTCTGAATTTCAATCGTATGTTCAATAAAATAAAAACTCCAGAGTGCCATAGAAAGTATTCTAGGTTGGCAACTCTGAGATTATATATTATAATTATTATCTAACCTAAATTTAAAAATGATTAAATCATGTCGCTCTAGAGGTTTTTTTTTTATTAAACATACGGTATTATTGTTATAGATGAGGTATGTTTATGAACTTTATTGGTAACCAGTGTTCTATACGCGTGGCGCATGAAGTAAAATTTCGAGTTTAGAAAAGCCCCGTGAAAATTTGTCTCGGGTCGCTGCGCGACCCTCGACAAATTTTCTACGCGGGGCTTTTCTAAACTCGAAATTTTACTTCATGCTTAGTCTGGGAGTGGACAACACTCGTTCGAAACCCTAAATTGGACGCTTTTATAGAATCGACGTATGCCTGAAAAATGACAGCGTATACCTTATGTACATAAAATAGAAAAGTCTCCAGTGTGTAATATAATAAGTCATCTATAGCGATGATTAAAATAAGAGCAGAATTTTTTCTAGAATTAACTCTATAATTGCTCGGCCATTAACGGGTTAATTCAAAATGTGGCACTTTATAGAAAACCGAAATATTTGATATAAAGTCACTCTAAGTGGATATTTATTCTTATGAACTAAATTGGCTTTGGGGTTTACTTATTATGATTTTGTATAAAATAAATTTAAAAAAAGCAGTCTGTGTTGTATACCATACAAAATTTCATGAAAAATGCCAAAAAACGAGACCATTTCTACATTTCTAGCTCAATTTGTAAAGCAGTAATCGTAATTTAAAAACCTCGTTTTCTGAAATAAATGCATATATCTTCAAACCGGCTTGATATCTAATCCTAAAATTCGATATTGTTCTTTGTCTATGTAATGGCAATAAGAAATCTGTACAATTCTATGTCAAAATTACCCCTCAATAACATAACTTTACAAAATTCATAAAAAACAAAAAGAATATGTAGAAAATTACAATATTTAAACATGCATTAGAGTAATCGCTTCTACAATAATTCAAATGTTTTGAAATTATTTTGTGTTAAAAATATTTTTTATTTCTTGATCAATTCTAAGAATTTGAAGTCATTTTAATAACATATCGAAAAATCCAATGGTTTTTACGAACTTCTTTACTTTGAAAACTTATAACTACAATTTCAAGCAAGATATTTTAGTTTTCTGTACTATAATATGAGTCTGAACTTATAAAACAGTTCCGAGATTTTTACCTAATTTTGACACTGTATGATTTTTGAAACATTATTTCTCTCCAAAATCCAATATTTTCTTATCGAATTCTTTACTTTGCAATTAGAAGATCTTTACTTTTCTCTATAGCAATATGAATAACAGTCTTATCTTAAGGGGGTCTTCTGGTATAATTTTTTCAAAAAATCGATTTTTTTTTGTATGAAATCAAAGCTAAACATGTCTAGAATATGTGGGTAAAAGGATATTTCGATCCGGCAAATATTTACGTCGCTACAGGCCTTTGAATGCATCGCCGTCCCGAGCGGTATGGGTCGCGCAGGTATAACTTTAATCTCGAATTTCATAAATTTTGATGAGTATGAGTTTTTTGGTCCGCCATTTTGGATCCGCCATTTTGAATTTTTCAAATTTGACCTCAGATTCGTATTCAGCGACCCCAAACACCTGGGTGTTGACTACTGTTTGCGAATTTTCCGCCGAATACTTTGAATTACACAGAAAAAATGTTTCGCAAACTTTAAACGCGTTTTTCTCGAAACTACATTTTTTTAAACTGCTAGCATTCTAGCGTTTGAACGGTTCAACCAATTGACTTCGTTCTTTGCTTCCGTTATTGAAAACACTTTTCTTCATGGAATGAACTAACCTCCCGGCGCAATTTGCAATTTCAAAGATTTTTTACAGCCTGTCAATGTCAAAAAATCGACCGAAAAACACGACTTTTTTTTCAAATGCCCGCCATTTTGTCAAATTTTGAGTTTTTTCAAAATTTCGTAGTTCATTCCATTCTCTGAACTATACTCTTCAAGAAACTGAGCTGATTTTGTTTCTAGGTGACGAATAGCGACCCCTAGGCTGCTCGCAGTTTTGGAACATTTCCGCCGGGCAGCCGTCATATTTGACGCCATTTTGATTTTTTCGACTCGACAAAAATCCCAATTGTAGAGCAAGGATGAATAAAGATTTAAAAAAAAACCCAGGTCTCTAACTCTTACCAGTTCCCTGGAAAAAAAATTCCAAAGTTTGGGTCAATTATACCGGAAGACCCCCTTAATAAATTCTGATTATTTGAACTTATTTTAACAATATATGATACTTTTTATTAAATTTTATCCTACAAGTCAATTCAGTTTATAAAAATATTCATTTAAAGTGATTTTACATCAAATTTTTCGGCTTTCTATAAAATGTCAAACTTTAAATTAATTCATTAATGGCCGAGCAATTAAAGAGTTGACTCTACAAGTTGATTTTAGGAAAAATTCTGCTCTTCTTTAAATGATTTCGATGAATGACTTATTATATTCAGCTCTTAGTTATACACGATTCCATTTGTTTCTGGATCTCGCCTAGCTATGGAAAAGTGACAGTTTAAGTATTGTAAATGGGGCTGGTTGTGTTTTAAATCAGGGTTTTTAAATGTCACTGTCAGATGTTCGATTTTAAGGTTATAATTTCTGACTATTGTGATCTTACACTGTTGCCTGTTTTACAAATTTTCAGATATAAAAGGATAATAATATGCAGTTTTAAGATTAACAAAATTTACTACTTGGTTTTTGTACATACAAACACAGCAATAATATTGTATATAACAAATATAATGAATTCGGCTCTGCAAACTTATTTCGTCATCCATTTGTATTTCTCGCTTGGGTCTTCCCGTTAACACATTTTGATCAACTCCATCCATCCACCTTAATTTTGGTCATTCTCTCTTCTGTTGGCCCTCAGTATTCTTTTGTAGAATTGCAAATTTATTCCCACCCTCTTGTGATACTAGACATACCCCAAAAATATCTATTAAAATCGTAATAATATTGTGATGCTGTAGATTTGGATTACTTTGCCCAAAATGTTTGTAGGATTTCAGAATTTGTAACCTTTTTGATTCAGAGATAATCTTTGGCATGTTAATATTTAATATGTGCCTGAAATTATTTTTCACTTTGACATTGACACAGCATTGCAACACTAGATTAATTTGATTTAATAATAAAATGCTCGAAGAAGCGACCGCGTGGCGAAATAATTGTTGCAAGATTAACAATAAACCTCTTGAAAATTAAAAAGAGGATTACTTATGATATCATAAATTATTGCAACACTGTTAAAATAAGGAATCAGGAGTGGCAACTAATAAAAAATGTAAATGTTGATACTGCAACATAACAACACGAAAGCATGGCTAGGCGAGATCCAGAAACAAATGGAATTGTGTATATATAGTATGTCTCAATGTTTAATGTACGCCAGATTTAATATTGTTACTATTATTATACATCCATGGCAATTTTGCATGTACAAGTTATATTATTTGTAACTCTGTCATTGTAAATAAAAATTCTATCTATCTATCTAGATATATTACATTTTAGAGATTTTTCTATTAAATGTACATAACGGTGCAAACTTTTTTCCGCCATTTTTAAGGAAATAGTTTATATAAATGTTTGAAATACTGCTGTTATTTATTAATTATCTTAGCAACATATTTAAAAACTGTAAATATTTATTCTTTGCAAACGATCTTAAACTATACAAACGTATTGTCTGTGAGGAAGATCAGATTGTAATGCAAGATAATGTTAACACATTGATTGCTTAGTGTAAACAATTTAGGCCGGGCCGTGAGACTTTTTTTTTCAAAGAGTGAGTCTATTTTTTCTGATTCTACGTTTAATTCTAATAAAAAAACCGTCCATGAGATCATAGGGCTACGGTGAATTTTGAGAGAAAAAACAATTTCATTTGAAGATTTTACTGCAGCTCATCTTCGTTTTTATAAGATTTTTATATTAATTAAAATAATTAATTGATGTATTTGAAAGGTTTGTATGAATTTATTCCTTAAAAATGGTCAAAATATATGTAAACAAGTTTAAGCGCCCCCTTGCGGGATGCCTAAGGCAAAAATAAACATCAAAATCGAATCCTCCATACCCAAAAACCCAACATAAAAATAAAAATAGGGGATATTTTAAATCAGAACTGAAATACAAATAAATATTACAGCCAGCAGCAGTAAAATCCTTAATTAAAATTAATGCGGCTCGAAATTCACCGTAGACCCATATTCCGATGGACTTCTTTTTTAAGATTGAACGTAGAATCACAAAAAATGAGATTCACTCTTTGAAAAAAAATCGACCCACCCTAATGTATAGCGAAGTAGAAGTCTTCACAATACAAAATATGGTAAAGTCATATTTAATGATTTGACAATAATTAAATTAAAGTTTCAGTAGATATGTAGTTGTGGTAACAATGCGATTTTTATTTAATTTAGGTATACATAAAGAATATATTCATATATCAACATAGAGAAATTCATATTTCATAGAAACATTCTTTGCAGATCATTTTCTTGAAATCAATATTATTTAAGATTGCGAAAAAAATGCGCACTTATTTATTTACTTATCGATTACTTTCTATACTTGAAGCGAGTGACGGCGTTTCCGTGATTGAGGAAACGCCGAAAGACTTTCACGAAAAGCCGATTTCGAGCGCTAAAGACGGTTATTATCAAGAAGCGCTAAATGTCTGCGTGGCCTCAAGACCAACGACCGGAAGCTCGAAATTGTCAGAAGAGGAAAAAGAACAATACACGATCAAAGCGTTTGCCCAAACAACATTTGCGTGTTTCCCGAGAACAAGGGAAAGCATGAAAACAAAATCCGGACCGTCTTAAAACTCACGATTTGAGCATTTGCTTATAATTGAATTTGAGTTCACTGCATGACTTTATTTTGAAACTACTTCACTTATTTTTAGGCTACTTGAATTATTTGACCCCATATATCATAATATGTCTGCCATGGTTTTTAGATGGAACATGCGAAAACGTATGTTCAGGTATGCAGCTTTAAAATTTTAAGGTTGAACGTCACATTTTGACAATGTTTTCGTAAAAATAAATGTGCAAAAACTCAGCCACAAATCAATTTATTTAATGTGCACAATCTTTTAAAAGTGAGTTTAAGTGGTATAATTCCGATTTCTACACCTATTAAATAGTTCAGGTATTTACAAAAATAAATAATGCATTTATGTTGATTTTATGTAAGCTCAAACGAAAATGTTAGTTGGATCGAATACGCATTCGGTAGATTTGGTAATTAGTCATCGGATTAATCTGTTAATACAGGGAATTTTTCTTTTACGTATACATACAGGGAAATTTCTATTAGGTACATATGCATACGCTTTTTTTTTCAATTCAATTTAAAGCTTAAAACGAGTGTTTTCACTCGATTAAGACTTCAAATTAAACTATTTCAAAAACAATCGATTATCGGAAAAGTTACAGCTCATGCGAAGAGATATGTATATTTAAAAGAAAAATTCCCAGTATATTTACCAAATTTTAGTGGTGGCAAATGCCACCGTCAGGGCCGAAAGGGTTAAAATGGCCAATGCATTTTAAAAGTAGAGTTTCACGCATATTAATCGATACATAAATGCAGGGTTGTTAAAAAAAAACGTTCTTTTATTTTAATTAAAACAAACAGTTTTTTTACAAAACGTGTTTTTTGCGATGAAACAGTATTTTAATTGTTAATTTAAAAACATGTTTAAAACGCGTTTTAAACAAAACCAGCCTTATTAATAGACCTTAGCATACAGCTTAAACGCAGTTCTAAGGATGATATTATCATTTTCGGATTAATAAAACGTTTTAGTAAATTACTATGGTTAGTTTACAACTAATAATTTAATAGCTCTAGTTTAAGTCTTATATATAACCATAGCTGTCATAACAAAAAAATCACCTTTTCTTGCGAACATCTTTCTCAATAATTTTGAAAATATTGCCAAATAGTCTATAACCCAGTTTCCCAGTATTTGGTTTAGATATGTCTATGACATATTTGCGGTGGTCGAAACAAATTTTAATATTAACAATTTCATTTCATCCATTAACAATATTTATAACAGTATTAACTTCACATACGAATTAGAGGACGAAAACTCATTGCCCTTCCTATAAAATATTCTTATAAAAAGAAAAAACAACAAATTAGAATTTGATATATACAAGACACACACTTTTAATTATATCCATTTCGATACATTTGCAACGATGAAAATAACTTATCTGCCTTTAATAGCATGATTAATAGAGCCTTCAGCATACCATTATCACCCGAAATTAGAATAAAAGAACTAAAACTCATTCACGCAATAGCAGCACACCTTAAATACAATAGAAATACAATACAGAGACTGATTAACCGTCATTCACTTAAAAACATAGACTTCGAAATATAACTTCACTTTCAGATACAGAAACAAAAAGAGAAACGAAATATGTCAGATTAAGTTATTCCCCCACAATCGAAAATAATGTAGAAAAATTGTAAAAAAGTTCAATCTCACCCCAGCGTACTAGGTAAATACAAAATAAACAATTTATTAGGTAACACGTTTAATGAAACAGATAACTTGGAGAAATCTGAAATCTATTCCATAGACTTCGAAATATAACTTTACTTTCAGATACAGAAACAAAAAGAGAAACAAAATATGTCAGATTAAGTTATTCCCCCACAATCGAAAATAATGTCAAAAAATGGTGATGTGTCCATCATAGTACTTTCCCCCGTAAATTGCGTATTAAATCACTTTTAAAATATTTGTAGCATTATTATTTTCAAAATGTCTTCAACTTTTTGATAACTACAACTTTTATTTGAAACATTTTTCAATTGGATCAACACATACTGACACAAACCAATGACTAGATAAAAAACACTATTTATTGAATATCACAAAAACTAAGAGTGCTATGACAAAAAGTGAAGATACAAAAAATCTTTAATATTTTATTACCTACAACTTTTATTTGAAACATTTTCCAATTGTATCAACACACACACACTGACACAAATCAATGACTAGTTAAAAAACACTATTTATTAAATATCTCAAAAACTAAGAGTGCTATGACAAAAAGTGAATCCACAAAAAATCTTTAGTTTTTTATTTCCTACAACTTTTATTTGAAACATTTTTCAATTGTATCGACACATACACTGTCACACATCAATAACTAGATAAAACACACAACTTTTGAAATATCTCAAAAACTAAGAGTGCTATGACAAAAAGTAAGTGAACAATACATCTTCATTTTGTTATTATCTACAACTTTTATTTGAAAGAATTTTTTGTTTGATGAACATTTATTGAAAAAATCTGAAAAAACTGAAAAACGCTAAGAGTAAAGTACCACTTCCGGTTTTCCGATTTTCACCAAAAGCTTTTCAGTTCTTCCGATTGTAACAAAAAGCTTAAGTTTTAAGTTTCATCTCGATATCTTTAGCGGGTTTTGCAGTACAGCGCACACAGACACAGACACACAGACAGACAGACAAACAGACAGACAGACAGACATTTTTCAAAAATGGTCTTATTCGACTCAGGGGACCTCAAAACGGATATTTCCGCTAAAATTTTTGATTCAAAAATTTTCACGAAAACAATACTTTCCCTTTGTATTACATACGGGGGAAAGTAAAAATTGTAAAAAAGTTCACTCTCACCCCAGCGTACTAGATAAATACAAAATAAACAATTTATTAGGTAACACGTTTAATGAAACAGATAACTTGGAGAAATCTGAAATCTATTCCATTAAATGTTCTAATTGTGACAAAGTTTACATAGACAAACCCAAAGAAATGTTAAAACTAGATTCAAAGAACATATCTCACATATCAAACATCTGAACCCCGATAAATCTGCGGTCGCTAACCACGTAATTGAAACAGGCCACAAATTCATATTAGAAAATGTTAAATTATTAAAAAAATCTTCACATTATCAATTAAATATGTTGGAGGCAATTCAGATGAAAAAACATGAAAATAAATTGTTAAATTTCGACTTAAGTCCGTTCGAAAATGGTTTATTGGATTTAGTGTATCCACCTTAAACACGGGGTTTTCCTCATTATCTCGGAATCCCGCCAAACGCCTACCTACTTATCCACAGCTAACCTTTTTTGCCCAAATTAGTTTATTACCACTAAAAACAACACCTTCCCCAACCGACACCCTCAAATCCCCCAGTATTGTGTATTCGTGTTAAATGTATATTTTTTCGTATTTGTATCAAACTATTGATAATGGACACTTCGTGTCCGAAATGTACATTTGGTGACAAAATAAAGTATTAAAGAAAGGTTCTAAGTATTTTATTCAAAGTTATAATTATCTTCAAGTAACTCAATCAATCCAAATAGTATGAAATATAGTTTAACTAACTTAAGACAATTAAAAAAAACTGTTTAAACAAAATTAACGTTTAAAACATGTTTTAAACGAATTTAACATTTAAATCATGTTTAAAACAAAACCATTAAAAACACGACAGCTGTTTTTAAACATGTTTAAAACACTGTTTTAAATCAAAGTGTTTTAAACATAACAACCCTGCATATATGAAGGTTTCTTGGCACAGTCGTAGATAAACAATATGTTTGCATTATTTATTAAAATAATTTCAATCCTTTAATTTAAGCAGAAATTTGTTTACACGGTGGGATTATTTATCTATCATTAAATTATTTGAATCAAATAGAAAAGAAAATCATTATTATATTAACAAGAGCACAAAATTGTTCATTTTGAAAAATGAAATATGCACCTACTGCGAAATACACTCAATTGTTCCACAAAGAGGCAAAATTGTGAAACTGATTCTTTGTAGAATTTCTGAATGGATAGGCGGTTTTATTAAACCTCTCTTGCAAAACAGTGTGAATTATTTAGATTGAACATTCCTCGTTCCTTCTTCTCATTCATTTAATTTCGATTAAATGTATTGGCAATATTAATTTATAATATTTCATACCTCTCTTGCAAAATTCTGTGAGTCGTTTAAAATCATAAAAAGTTCATTAATAATTTTTTTCTTTTAAACAACTCGAAATTTTACTTCATGCTTAATCTAGGAGTGGAAAACACTCGTTTGAGACTTCAAATTAAACTATTTTAAAAATCAAACGATTATCGGAAAAGTTACATCTCATGCATACATGTATGCATATTTAAAAGAAAAATTCCCAGTGTATTTACCAAATTTCAATTTTCAATTTGAAATGTTTGTAAAAGCAACGAATATATTAAGATTTACAGCGTATACAGTATATTGAGATATGTATACTTAAAAGAAACACTCTCTGTGTATCTGAGATAGTAATAAATAATAGGCAGTGTACAAAATATTTTTTTGGGCACCAGAAAAATTCCAGCGCTGAAAGGGTTAACACCTGTGCGGAAAAGTAGAGCTGCGCGCATAGAGTACTAAAATTTTTAAACAGTTTTTATTATCTGTCATTTATGACAGTTCATGGGCCACTGATAAAATATAATCCGAAATGTAAAGTGATATAATTGTGTAACGTTCACTTTTACCGCCGATAAAAATTGGAATATTTTTATTACAATGTAGTATTTCAACATAGACAACCATGTATACATATTTGTAATTAATTCTTTTGAGCTAATTAAGCAAATGTTTCGTTTGTTTTCTTCTTTTTTTTGTCGTCAATTACCTAATTCTGATTATCATTAAGCCATCTCTAATTATTGTCTAGTTATTTTTTAAATTGATTTTAATATTTATTCAATTAATGAATTAATTAAATAAATATTGGCAACAGCGAGTTTTTTTGTCGCGAAGGTGAATTTGAGGAAATTTTTGATTATTATCTTCCGGGCTGTGCTCGACGCGATCTGTGTGATCGATCGTTAAATACGTTGAAATAAAATCGTAATGCATCTGTGTGATCGGCGTATTAATTAAATTAGCTATGTGCTTATCTCTTCAGGCCACACAATACCTTCAGGTAACGAGTTTTATTTTCTTCCCGTGAGGGATTGATTTAACTAATTTTTGGACGGCGTAGGCCTGCCGGCTTGTCGCCTATTTGTCTATTTTTTTTTTTAAGGATTTAACCAGGAGAGGTTTATCCACCAGTATTTCCTTATCGCATTGTATTGCGGACGCTCGATTGGTGGGCGGCTTGGATTTTCTCATCAACTTCTTGTTTTTGGAAATCGCACGGATTTTGGTGTTCGTTTCGGGCTACCGGAGCTGAAGTGCGGCCGATTTGGAGTGAGAACCCGGAGGAAGCGCCGCAACGCAATGATACGTTTTTGAATATTTTTTCTATAAAAAGTGCAACAATTTATTTTCGTTGCTCGAGAAAAATCCACAAAGTAAATTTAGTGACAGTGTTTTTTTTTTGTTAATATTTAACGAATCGAATATTCGTTTAAGTATTCGTCAATTGCGTGTTGAAATTTCAAAATTTAAGTTAAAAAAAAGGAAATCAACTAGGAGAGTAAATTTAATTAAGAATATTTTCTTTATTTGTAATCGAAGTTGATTAATCAATTACTTTGATTTTTCTTTTTTTTTCGGTGTAAATCGTATGAATATAATATTTAAGATTTAGTATCTTATTTTTGAACGAATTCTATTTTTCTTATGAATATGTATATTTTTTTGTGTAAGTCGTATGAATATAATTTTCAAAATTCAATATAATATTTTTGAAGGAATTCTATTTCTCTAATGAAATTATAATAATGTTATTTTAATTGCTGTTACGAATATGTAAGGGAAAGGTGACGTCATTTTTTTCAAACAAATGACTTTTTCCCCACCCGTTTTTCCCCACCTACATTTTCCCTACCATTTTTTCCCCACCTACATTTTCCCTACCATTTTTTCCCCACTACTTATTTCCCCCATCGTTTATTTCCCCATCATAATTTTCCCCAGTAAATAATAATTTCCCTGCTATGAGAATACATTTATTACAAAAGATGTAAAAGGTACAAATACATGTGTAAAATTGTAAAAATGTTTAAAACTAACAAAAATGAATGTTGCAGCCAATGGATTCCAAATATGTTAAAACGTCATCATCAGTATCATCAGTATCGTAATTTGCAGCAAGTTTTAAAATTCGATCTTCTTTCAATTGTTGAGTTTTGGGTTTTAATTTTTTAACAACGCGTCCTAGTCGAAGTTCTCTCTGCATAGCTTCAGTGTCTCCTTGCTCCTTCTGAATCTCCTTGATGAAATTGAACAAACTGGGATGCTTCTTTCCAACCACCACACGAAATCGGTTGTGCCACCCCTCTGATAGGTTATTCGTACGGGCAAGATTCTGGATAACCGATTCATGGACGCTCCAACGAGACGGTGGGTATCTGGGTTTCACGGCTTTGCGTCGCCCAACTGCTTTTTTTCCGCGTACATAATACACCTAATTAGATACAGTAATTAGAATTAAAGTGAAATAGTGAGACTAACTTGACTAATGAGACTAACTTCGAAGTACTCTGCAATTGGTACAAAATTTGGTGGAATATGTCGTTTGAAGATGTCAAAGCAGTGTTCTACGTCTTCGACAGGTACATATGCGAGTGCCGTCATCATTTGTACATTTTTTTTAAATGTTCTGTCTTCGGTGTTTGTGTATTCGGTAACTAAACCCTCACTTTGAACTTTACGATACACTGATTGCTTTAAGTGGAAAAAGCATCCTTTTACAGTTGCGTTAAAAGTGGCGCATGCATTAATTATTGACAATTCGAAGTCCGACATGATGTATTGAGGTTGCATGGCAAGACCAAGTTCCCGGCCTTTCGATAAAACCACGTCGAAGACTGTTGCGTACGCTGTTTCATTTTTGCTCTCTAGCAGCGCGTAGATGAAGGGTAAAGCTATTTCTTGTTCTAAGCCAGTGTTAGATACTTGAACTACGGAACCCATTATAACAAATAATTGAACAAAAATTGAGGGTGCCGTTTCGAAAGTTCCGTCTAAAAACCAAGTGCGACATTTATCGAGTGCGTGTAAATTTTGTTGAGTGCTGAAAATCACAATTCGTTCCGAATCTTCAACTTCTTCATCCGAGTCCGCCTCCTCATAGGAGTCGTAAAGCAGAAATGCCTCGCCTATAGTTGGAAAAAGGAATTAGTGACGAATTACTGGAAATCAGATCAGTGAAAAATTACCACTCAAAGCAGTTTTGTAAATCGAAGGAATTTCGCCCAAATCGGAAAGATTGACTGGATTGGTAGGAAGATTTTTGTTTCGTTGTCTCGTGATGATTTTCTTCAAGTTGCTTCTTTCGGGGAGCTCTGCCAGAACTTCTGAAGGCACTTCGCTCAAAGCTCGCATAATCTGCACTGGAGGAGCTTCGGGATGTTCGAGAGCCTTTCTTTTCATTGCATTGATGCATTTCAGCGCGCTAACCTCTTCCGCATTTGGAATACATTTGTGAACAGACTCAAGCGGTCCCCCACGGACAATTTCGACAGTTTGGCCGCGTGCAGTTGTGGTTGCCGAGGCATAACAACGAGGTTTCTGCTTGCACTTCCACCTGACATTTCCTCCTGATGTTTCCGTATGCTTATAATAGAGGTAACCGTCGACGTGCAATAGAAATCCAGTTTTATTAGGAATCAATTCAATTACGGACATATTGATAGCACAACTGATTTTGATGACACAACTGACACAACTGACGTTTGACATTAAAGTTGTTTGACATGAAGGTAGACGTGACATGAAGAAAAGAAGTTCGAAAAAAGTTCGAACAATCGAATGTTTGAAATGAGTGGGGAAAAAATAATTCCGATTTTAAATAGGTGGGGAAAAAAAGACATGGGGAAAAGCAGGTGGGGAAAAATGTCCCCCCCCCCCAAACAAATAGTGTTATTAAATGTTATTATTTAAGTTGATTTGATTCAATTTAATTTAATTAATTACAACCAAATGAACCGGATCTAGTTAACTTTGATTTAGGATTGATTTTTGTTGATAATTCTTTACTTTGACATTATTAAATAATTTATTAATTTAAAAAAAAGCTTTCTAATTTTCTATTTTTTTACCTCAATATAACAAAGTTTTCCTAATTTCTTGGTTTAGTTAGGAAGATTAATTTTACTTAAACCAAGTGGCGCCCATAAAATATTTTTTTATTTTTTTGTTTTTGTTTCAAATACTTTTTTATTTCGATCCACGACCTGCCTCCAGACAAAGAGCTGCCGTACGCAGGTTATAATTGTTGCAGAATATCTAAATCATAGCAAATACTAGTGAAATTAATAATAATATTGACTAAATATAATAATAAATACTGAAATAATGCCTTATTCAAATTCTATTGTCAGGGTCACAGCGCCAATGAGGCTGCGCGACTGGGCCCTCAAGTAAACGGTTATCAGAAATTCTAAACAAACTTTTTAATAGGCGTTCTATTTGTTGCCAAGTGTTTGTTTGATGATACAAAATGTATGTATAATAGATAAAATATTGTAGGCAACTTGTGTGTGAAGTAGATATAGGAAGTTGGAATCTTTCAGGTGATTCGAATCAACCGAATCATTTCTTAAAAGTGATTCGTTCTTTATGAATCGGTCATAAAGGAATCACTTATAATAATAATAATAATAATAATGATGATAATAATCATAATATAGTTCGTTCTTGGCTCAATCTCTCTATATAGTGACGATAGACATGTTTTATAAACCGTGATTATTTACTTACCGTCAATTAACTACGCGCAAAATTGAATAATAATACTAATAATAATAATAATAATAATAATATATGTTCGTTCCATGCCGACCCAATAATATCAGTTAAATGAGCGAATACCGTTTTAAAGGAATTGACTTATATAATTTAAGCAAAGATGATAGGTTTATTCCAAAGATATGTGTCTATAAAAAAACAGAGCAAATATATACAAATTTAACTATAATTCAAAATGTTTTATTATATTTATTTTTAAATTATCAAATAATAATCATTGTCTCTTCAGTAGTAAAGCTGTTCCAAATAAAACTTCGGTGGCTTGAATTTATCTTGCAAATATTCTGTGATTTGTCTCATTAAAAGTAGATAGTATAGTAGAGAACAAGCATTACCTGATAAAATTAAGCGTCGAGTCGTACAAAATACCAATAGGGGCTGGCGCAGCGGGTTTGTTTCTGCAAGTCGTAAAGAATCGTGTCGAGCGGATTCAGACCACATATACAAAACGGAGTTAAAGTTGTGCGCGGATTCGAGCGAACGCATTAGTCATCCGATTCGTGCGGATTCAGATTCAGATCGCATGTACAAAGCGAAATTAAATTTGTGCGCGGATTCGAGCAAACGCATTAGTCATCCGATACAGGCGGATTCAGATTTAGATCGCATGTACAAAGCGGAGTTGAAGTTGCGCGCGGATTCGAGCGAACGAATTAGTCATCCGATTCGGGCAGATTCAGACCGCATGTATAAATCTGAATCGCGAATACGATTCCGCTCGACCAACATCGTTCGGTCGGTCGTCTCGAGTGAATGAATCAGTAACGAATCATTTCTCCTTAAAATACGGAATCAGTTCATTCAAATCACCGTACAGAATCGTTCTTTTCGAACGAATCATTCACGAACGACCCATATCTAGTGTGAAGGGCTTTTCGGCACTCTTTGCGATTAGGGCACTCGCCTACAGCTGGTACCCTTAACTCGCGGAGTCGTAACCAAAAGCCTTACTTCACACACTAAATAACTATTGAGGCACAGCGCGACGTTTTTTTTGTTCATACGCACAGTTCTGTTAATTAAGTACACCAAAAATTAATAGTATTTAATGTTACTGTTTACACACCGGTAACACTAAAATTAACAAAAATACGAAATAAATAATTTCCAAAGTGGATACTTCAGCAGAGCTGGGATGAATCCTCAAAAACAGGATTCGAATCACGAATATGAATCGCCTAAAATGATTCGAATCACGAATACTTGAATAAAGGATTCGTAAGTGAAAAATATGATTCGAATCAAAGATTCGAATCCTCATTTTTGAATCACGGATACAAATCCTTTAAAAATAAATTTGAATCTATTATTTGTAACCAGTAATATTTTATTCCATCAGTTTCTATTAACCAAAATGTTCATTTACCGACTAAATATCTGATTATATAATGATTTTAATTAATGATGATATATGTGTTATTGAACTTCATTTTAAATCTGTGTTTTATACGCGTGGCGCATGAAGTAAAATTTCGAGTTTAGAAAAGCCCCGTGAAAATTTGTCGAGGGTCGCGCAGCGACCCGAGACAAATTTTCTACGCGGGGCTTTTCTAAACTCGAAATTTTACTTCATGCTTAGTCTGGGAGTGGACAACACTCGTTCTTAGAAGTTTCAAATTAAAGGATCACTCTAGATTACTAAGTTTATTACCATTTTACAAAGGCTACAGCTCGAAGGACCAATCATGGTCTTCGGAGACCGAAGGACTACAGGGAATCGAAGTTTATTTACAAGAAAACAACGAATATCTGAAGGTTTACAGCATGGATAGGAAAGAAAACATCCAATTTTGAAAAAATATCGAAGTTGGGCTAGTTTTCAGTGCGTTTATAACTTCACTTTAAATCAGTGTTTTATACGCGTGGCGCATGAAGTAAAATTTCTAGTTTAGAAAAGCCCCGTAAAAATTTGTCTCGGGTCGCTGCGCGACCCTCGACAAATTTTCTACGCGGGGCTTTTCTAAACTCGAAATTTTACTTCATGCTTAGTCTGGGATGGACCGTCAAGATTTTCTAAATGTCGAGATTTTCGATATTTCTAGATTTATGTCGATTTATTCACAGTTTGTTATTGTATTAAATGCAACTTTAATATTAAATAAAAACGGTTTTTTTTTTAGTAATAGAATATTCACCCTTTAAGAGCCGAGCAAATTATAAAGTTAACTCAAAAAGTTAATTTTAGGTAAAATGTTGCATCTTTTTCTATGATTTCAATGAATGATTTATTATATTACGTACGTCGATTTTTTAAAAGAGTTAAATTTAAAATTCAAACGAGTGTTGTCCACTCCCAGACTAAGCATGAAGTAAAATTTCGAGTTTAGAAAAGCCCCGCGTAGAAAATTTGTCGAGGGTCGCGCAGCGACCCTAGACAAATTTTCGCGGGGCTTTTCTAAACTCGAAATTTTACTTCATGTGCCACGCGTATAAAACACTGATTTAAAGTGAAGTTAAAAATGCACTGAAAACCAGCCCAACTTCGATATTTTTTCAAAATTAGATGTTTTCTTTCCTATCCATGCTGTAAACCTTCAGATATTCGTTGTTTTCTTGTAAAAAAAACTTCGATTCCCTGTAGATCTTCGGTCTCCGAAGACCATGGTTAGTCCTTCGAGCTGTAGCCTTTGTAAAATGGTAATAAACTTAGTAATCTAGAGTAATCCTTCAATTTGAAATTTCTAAGAACGAGTGTTGTCCACTCCCAGACTAAGCATGAAGTAAAATTTCGAGTTTAGAAAAGCCCCGCGTAGAAAATTTGTCGAGGGTCGCGCAGCGACCCGAGACAAATTTTCACGGGGCTTTTCTAAACTCGAAATTTTACTTCATGCGCCACGCGTATAAAACACTGATTTCAAGTGAAGTTAAAAATATACTATTAACGTTGGATATTTTTCATGGTTAAGTAACCACATATGCATTCACAAATATTTGAATTATTCGAAAATTTAAAAATTCAAATATGAATAAATTAGTGATTTAAATATTCGTATTAGAATAACATATTTAACTATTTGAATTAATCGAATTCGAATCCCAGCCTTAATAGCGATGATTCGAATTATTTAGGAGGATTTAAATCCGTATATGAGGATTCGAATCCTTTTATAAGGATTCGATTCCTTTTATAAGGATTCGAATCCTTTTATAAGAATTCCAATCCTTTTATAAGGATTCGAAATCATCTACATCTGGATTCGAATACGAATCCTTTTAAAAAAATGTAACGAATCCGGATCACGAATCCGTTTTCACTAAACTATTCGACTACCTCTTTTGAATCCTCTAAAAGGATTCGAATCCGGGAATCGAATCCTGATTGATTCGAATCCTGCCCAGCTCTGTACTTCAGTCAGAAAACTTTGAAGAAGACGTTTTTTTCTTATTTTTACTCGACATATTTGTTTATATTAAGTTTATTGAAATTAATGAATACATTTTTGTTGCAGATTTTTCACAAAATGGAAAGATATCACATCTACAAACTAGGTACGATTATATTTAAAGTTTTATTTTACGGTTACACAGATTTTTTAAATTCCAATGCACTGTTTTGTATACCACGTCTGGATTGATGAGCTTATTGATGCCAGGCTTGATACCTGCCCGTCCTAAAACAAGCAATTTTATTTAAATTTATTTATTATTTCCTTAAAATTAACTTAGGTATACTATGAAAACTGATTTATACTTATAAAGATATGGAGTTTTATTATATCCAGTTTAATAGTTGAATATGTCTGGCATATTTTTCAAAAACAACATTTTTTCTCCTATGCTGCTAATAGCACTTTCTAATAGATTCTTTAAAATAATTTTAATTTGTTTAAAACTGCATATTTTAGTTCGCTGTTTATCAAAGGATATTTTTGAATAATTTACAGTTAGACACAATTTTGAACTAGATCCATCGAGAATCAGAATAAACAGCGTTCTCTAAAAGTCTTACAGATAATTATTCTTTGTTTTTAACTTTTAAAATTGAGTCAACACTCATAAATTATAGGATATTTTTTTCGAAAATGAGTGATTTAATATATTAATAACACTTGTTAAAAGTTTCAAATTACGAATAATACGAGCACCTGCGATTTCACTCACAACCAGTGGTGCAGGGCGTAAAATATAATAACGGTAGATGGCATATAAAATAACGGTTTAAACGGTAGATTAATAAAAATCTACAGCTTTCTACCGTTTTTTCTTCTTAAGGAGTAGGGATATTCCAATCCTAAAAAATTATCGATATTGGGTATCGATACTTGATACTTACGATATATATCAAGTATCAATACGGTAAAATATCGTAGTGATATTTAAAATATCGATGATTTTTGATACCAGATTCAAGTATCGATACGGTAAAATATTGTACTGCTATTCAAAATATCGATAATTTTCATACCAGATCTTTTACATTTAATTATGAATACCAGGTGTTGACTTGGCGGACGCAACATAGGAAATCGCATGTTAATTTTAAAGTGTTCAAATATTGGCTTCCCTATTTATTTTAGACACAAAATGTATGTCACTTTTTTGTAGAGGGAAAAATTCTAAATTTATTAATGTTCACACCTAACACTTTACGTTTCTCTAAGTTAATATAATTAAGAAAAAGTAATGTGATTTTATAAAAATAATGACATTGATAAAACAATTGCGGATATTCCCTGTTTTTTTTAAGTTCAATTTAAAGCTTTAAACAAGTGTTTTCCACTCCCAGACTAAGCATGAAGTAAAATTTCAGGTTTAGAAAAGCCCCGTGAACATTTGTCGAGGGTCGCGCAGCGACCCGAGGGCTTTTCTAAACCTTTCTAAACTCGAAATTTTATTTCATGCGCCACGCGTAGAAAACACAGATTTCAAGTGAAGTTCGAATATAAATAAATTTCACACAAGGTTGCAAAGAACAACTAATTATAGATCAGACTATAATGAACCAAGCATACAAGAAAAATCGAAACATCTACACAGCATTCATTGACTATAAAAAGGCATTTGACTCTATTCCACACAGCTGGCTGATTGATGTCTTAAAGGTTTATAAAATTATCCCTGTAATAGTAAATGCTTTAAGCAAATTCATGAACAACTGGAAAACAGATATCAACCTGTACAACGGAGACACGTGTATTACCGCAAACAACATTAAAATTGCACGGGGTATATTCCAAGGAGATTCTCTCAGTGCTTTGTGGTTCTGCCTTTCAATTAACCCTCTCTCTAATAATTTAAACCAATCGAACAAAGGCTATAAACTAAATACTCACTACAGTATATCCCATCTCATGTATATGGATGACATAAAATTATACAGCGGTAGGCGCGACCACCTAAATTCGCTACTCCACAACACCTAAACATTCAGTAGGGATGTGTGCATGACATTCGGCATTGATAAATGCCGAATACAAAACATCGCCAAAAGAAAGCTAGTAGTGGGGAACTATGAGACACAGGACGAGAAGACAGTCCAATGCATGTTAGAGGGAGACACTTACAAATACTTAGGGTTTCAGCAAGCTAGAGGAATAGAGAACAAAACAGTAAAATGCGAAATCGAGAATAAATACTTAGAAAGAGTGAACGCAATAGCTAAAACAAAATTAAACAGTAAAAACATAATGAAGGCAATTAATACCTATGCTACCCCAATACTTACCTATTCCTTCGGGGTGGTCCGCTGGACAGATACAGACATTAGCAGTATTGCAAGGAAAACCAACAAAATACTTACCGAGGCCAGATACCACCATCCCAGATCGGCAACCGAAAGATTGAGCCTACCCAGAAGTCAAGGCGGAAGGGGACTCTTGGACCTGAAAAATCTATTAAGTGGACAGAAAACACTGCTACGGGAATACTTTATCCAAAAACGAAATAGCTCAGAATTACATAAATCAATAGTACAATCAGATGATAATTATACTCCATTAAATCTATCCAACAACGTCACCTTTCCTGAAGTCTCTAATAATGACAAAATTGATCGATGGAAACAGAAAGCTCTACACGAAAAGCATGCACACGATCTATCCCAACCACACATCGACACAGAATCATCAAATGCATGGCTAGTGAAGGGTACACATTTTCCTGAAACTGAAGGTTTCATGTGTGCGATACAAGACCAAGTTATGCTTACAAGAAATTACTGAAAATACATAATTAAAGATGGCACACAAGATGATAAGTGTAGACGATGTAAGCTGGTTTCGGAGAATATCAACCACATCATATCCGGATGCCAAACTATTGTACAACGGGATTACAAGCAGAGGCACGACAACGTTGCCAAAATCATTTTCCAACAATTAGCATCAAACTATAAGCTAATCGATATGATTGAGCCATACTATAAGTATGAACCCCCTGCCATCCTGGAAAATGACTTAGCACGTATGTATTGGGATCGGAGTATAATTACGGATAAGGCGATCCCAAACAATAGACCAGACATTGTAGTAATAGATAAGAAAACAAAATCAGCACTACTGATAGATGTAGCTATACCTTCTACTACAAACTTAGAACAAACGCATGCTGAAAAAATGAGGAAGTACTCTGACCTTCTGATCGAGATTAAGGAAATGTGGCAGTTAGAATCTGTGCTCATACTACCCAGTGATAATTTCTGCAACTGGAGTAATCCCTAAAGGGCTTTTCTAAACCTTTCTAAGCTCGAAATTTTACTTCATGCGCCACGCGTAGAAAACACAGATTTCATTGAAGTTCGAATATAAATAAATTTCACAATATTTTAGTGTTTTATACGCGTGGCGCATGAAATAAATTTCGAGTTTAGAAAAGCCCAGAAAATTTGTCTCGGGTCGCTGCGCCACCCTCGACAAATTTTCACGGGGCTTTTCTAAACTCGAAATTTTACTTCGTGCTTAGTCTGGGAGTAAAGAACACTCGTTTAAAACTTTATTATTCAACTCTATTAGAATCAACGAATGTCAGAAAATTAACGGCTAAAATAATTAAGAAAAAGTAATGTGATTTTATAAAAATAGTGATATACCATGGAATTTAAACAACAATTGCGAATATTCGCTGTTCTTTTTAAAGTTCAATTTAAAGCTTTAAACAAGTGTTTTCCACACCCAGACTAAGCATGAAGTAAAATTTCGAGTTTAGAAAAGCCCTGTGAAAATTTGTCGAGGGTCGCGCAGCGACCCGAGACAAATTTTCTGGGCTTTTCTAAACTCGAAATTTTACTTCATGCGCCACGCGTATATAATACTATAATATTGTCATATTTATGTATATTCAAACTTCATTTGAAATCTGTGTTTTATACGCGTGGCGCATGAAGTAAATAAATTAGAAAGAAATTTCGAGTTTAGAAAAGCCCAGAAAATTTGTCTCGGGTCGCTGCGCGACCCTCGGCAAATTTTCACGAGGCTTTTCTAAACTCGAAATTTTACTTCATGCTTAGTCTAGGAGTGGAAAACACTCGTTTAAAGCCTCAAATTGAACTCTTTCAAAAATCAACGAATGTTAGAACATTTACAGCTAAAATAATTAGGAAAAAGTAGGGGAAACGACCTAGTTATTGGCCCCATCAAGAAACTTTTCACGTTTATTCATTAATATTATTATTGATTATAGAGATGTTACTTTAATTTTTATTTTTGTAAAGCTGATTCTGTAAGAATTCTTTATATAAAAAAAAACTCTTCTGATAACAATTCTTCGGAACGAAAATAAACATTTTTCCAAAAATACAAGAAAGTTTAGTTATTGGCAGGGTCAGACCAATTATTGGCATGGAAGTTTACTAGTGATTGGCATTGTTTGGTGTTCTGCACAAAACTGATAAAAAGAAAGCGATTCTACTCATAAAACACATTTTTATTAAACCTTATTACCAATATCTTTAAAGGATACAAATTTAATAATACAAATTTAATAATTTAATAATAATAATTAACAATCACAACACACTTGGTTTACACTTCATACATACAAAATTTTCAGAATATAATTTAAACTTTTGTAAACAAATTTTGTGGTATTGCCTTATACGGCATACTTTACATTTAATACCTCTGTTAATACTATTAATATTTCTTGTACATGTGTAACACAAACCTGATGTTGCTATCAATGCATTATTATGCTCATTTTTGGGCTCTACCAAGACATTAGAAGCTATATTAATTTTCGTTTTGGTTTCTTCTTTCTCATCATCCTTGAACAGGTTTCGAACATGTATTGGTTTCTTGTCGTCGATTTTTGAAGAGGATATTTCTCCTGTATGTTCATTAGTAGTCAATGTCTCTAATAATATATGTTGTTTTTCCTTACAGTTAGGCTGTAGCAACACATTGGAAATTATGTTAATCTTTGTTTTGGTTTCGTTCAAGTCATTTCTTTTTTTTATTCTTTTTAGAGTTTTTAGCAGGTAGGTCGGAATTTTTCTTTTTCGCAATGCTTTTTTTGAGTCTTTCTTCTTTTCGTCTGTCCTCCTTTTCTACCTCTTCTTTTGCGGCTTTTTTTGTCACTAAATTTTTTTTCCAACCACTAGATGTAATTACATAAGGTATTTGATCGTTTGAAGTGCACAGTTTTTTATTATTCCTACGAGGAATATCAGGCCAGAATAAATGACTATGTAAACTGTTTGTCTCAGTCTCTTCATCAGTGACAGTTTTTTTTAGTCCAGGACTAGGATATGATGTTTTTTTAACATCTTCTTCTAAACAGTTTTCATGTGTTGAAATTTGTATAAGAGGCTCATTTTTCAATTCAATTGATTCGAAAACAATTGGAATCTTTTCAATATTTATCGTGGCTATATCTTCATCAACTGGAGTATCTAAACCAATTTGAGATATTAAATAATCGTAAGATGCAGGCAAATTCAAATGTCCATTTCCCTGAGTTGGTATGTTATTGGTTTCTTTGTATGTACATTCTGTTGGCATATCTTGTTCAAAAGTGTCGTTTTGCAAGGCCAAAGTTGTTATTTGTACGTTGTCATTATTTATAACGTTCGGTATATTAAATGATTTCCAAATTTGATACAATAAGTTTTCGTTTTCATCATTTGATTTATTGTTTTCTATATTATGTGCGATTTTTGTTATTTTATCGTATCCAACTATTTCGCAAAATGTATCATAACTTATTGTTGAATCATTATTAGAAATCGAAACACCCTTTTCATCCTTATTGAACATTTTTCCCATGCACTTTTTAAAATCAATGGCCGAGGGATTCCATGGGAATAATCCGCAGGAACGAAAACCATTCTTAATACTACTTTGCTTGCTGTTTGTTATCACATGTTCCAAGACAGGTGCGAATTCTAATTTTGTAAACTGTTGGAGAGGATGTTCACGCCTCCATGTCAAAAGCGCTTTTTTCCAGTAATCTTTGATGGGCTTGAATGCGGAAACATCCGCTGGTTGTAATATTCTTGTCGCATTCGGATACAATGCAACTAGTATGATTTGAAGTCGAGTACAAAGTTCACTTAATTGCAATGTCATATGGGTTTTATGGCCATCGACAAATAAAATAACAGATGTAACCCCTCTTTTCACGAGAGCCTTATGTAATACATTGCCCACATATTCATAAAATAATTCGGATTTCATCCATCCATTGTCACTAATACCGACACCCCATTCTGGAGGTACTAAATCCGCTATGTTCTTGGGTAACCTTTTATATGGATAGATAATTAAGGGAGGAATCATTTCACCATCGGCACAGAATGTAAACATTACCGTCAAATTTGATTTGGCAGGTGCAACATCTATTTCGTAAACATCTTTACTTCCTTTTAAAGCCAGAACTTTTGACTGTTTGGGGCCTAAAAGAAAAGCAGTTTCATCCCCATTATAAATTCTCGACGAATCTTGAAGGATGTGATCCCAACCCTTTTCTTTTAAATAGTGTTCTACCTCAGAAAACCATCTTTTGGTATTATTTTCTGAAACATTGCCACTGCTCTGGGTAACTGCTTCGGCCGTTCTTATTCTAAGATAAGGATGACGTTGTAAAAACGACTTAAACCATTTGTCACCTGGCAAATTGTTCTTAAATGATGTTTTCCTTTTGTTGCTATCCAGAAAGTTTTTAACTGAAATCTGCACATCATCTTTCCTACCAGGAAAGCCTTTTCTTTGGTTTTCAAGCACCCATTTCACTAATGTGTCTTCTTCGGCAACTGATAGAATTGGTAAAGGTCCATGACCGGTTTTTTTAAATTTATCCGACAATCTATATTGTAAAGTCGGACGCGGGATATCATATACTTCTGATGCTTTCCTCTTGGGCATGCCAAACGCAATTGCTTCCAGGGCTTTCTTAATTGATTCTTCATTATATGTTTTCTTGTATAATTTACCCTCCTGTACTTTAGGCATTTTCTCAGATATGAAAACAACTAAAAATAGGAAAAACAAAGAAGTAAATACCTGGGTACCTAATTATTATTTAATTAAAGCCAATATTTGTATTTTTATACCTAGAGCTGATAGAGTGCCAATAACTAGCATATATAAATATTATCACTTAGTCCAATAATTGGGATCTATGCCAATAACTAGAAATTTATAAAAAAATATATCCAGTTATTGGCATTATGTAAATATTCAAAAATATTGCTTTTTTAGGTTATAATGCATCAAATAAATGTAAAATAATCTTATCTATGTCTAATAATACAAAAAAAACACAAAAGTAAGTATGCAAACAAAAGTGCTAATTATAAATAATGCCAGACGCTTACCTTACAAAAATCACAAGTTTTCACATATTTCTGACCGGCCAAAAATCAGTCTACCGCCAAAACTGTTGATTGCAAGCTATTCTATTGTGATCATTGCACGCAAAGACATATGTTGGCAACTCTAAATTACAGGCGGGAAAATTAAAAGTAGACACTATTTAACTAAATTACAGCGTTTTAAACTATAAAATGCCAATAACTGGGAAGGATGCCAACTACTGGGTCGTTTCCCCTAATGTGATTTTATAAAAACAATGACATTTTTCTTGTATAGTGTAAATCATTTCGAAAACATTTACTATAATCAAGTGACTACAATTTTTATTTCCGTTTTGACATCCGCAGTTGTTGTTTCAATTCCATGGCATGTCATTATTTTTATAAAATCACATTATTTATTCTTAATTATTTTAACTTAGAGAAACGTAAAGTGATAAACGTTAACACGAATAAATTCAGAATTTTTACCTCTACAAAACAGGTAAATACATTTTGTTTCTAAAATAAATAGGGGAACCAAAATTTAAACATTTTGAAAATTTACATGGGATTTCCTATGTTGCGTCCGCCAAGTCAACACCCGGTATGTGTCTTTTTCCTTTGACAATTGTAATACATGTGAAATCCATGTCTTCTACAAATGAACCTAAAAAAAAATATTTACAATTATTTAAAACTGTAAATTATTTTTAAATGCCTTCATCTAAGATTGATAATATTGCCAAGAATAGTTTACGAAATTATCAATATTCACCTCAAAAAAAAAAATATAATATTTTAATGTTTTATACGGGTGGCGCATGAAGTAAAATTTCGAGTTTAGAAAAGCCCCGTAAACATTTCCTATGCGGCTTTTCTTAACTCGAAATTTTACTTCATGCTTAGTCTGGGAGTGGAAAACACTCGTTTTGTCGTTTCATGAAGATTTTCGATATTTCGAGATTTACGTAAACTTTTCAATATTTATTTATTTAACGGAAGTCCATTGAAATTAATACATTAATATCTTAAAAGCTTATCTTAAATATTTCGAGATTTGCGTAATATTTTCGATATTTTGAGATTTTTATCGATTTATAATATTTTTATCAGATTTTCGATACTTCGAGATTTTCGTAAAATTTTCAATTATTGTCGATTTATAAAATTTAAATTAGATTTTCAATATTTCGAGATTTTCGTCGGAATTTCGATATTTCATAAAATTTTCATGGGATTTTCAATATTTCGAGATTTTCCTAAGATTTTCAATATTTCGAGATTTTCAAATCATGAAATGTTAATCAGATTTTAAATATGTCGAGAGTTTTGTCAAATTATAAAATTGTAACATACACATTTTTGTAAGATTTTCGATGTTTAGAGATTTTCGTAAATTCATAAAATGTTTATAATATTTTTAATATTCTAAAAATGTTCTTGATTCTTCATGATTTGTTTTCCATGAACTTTCATCAATTTTTAAAATCTTGATAATTTTCATAAATTTCTAAGATTTCTAAAATCTTGCCAATTTTCATCCATTTCAAATTATTAAGTTTTTAACTTACTTAAATTAGTATATTATTGTCTTAAAAGCTTATCTTAAATATTTCGAGATTTGCTTAATGTTTTTGATATTTTTATCGATTTATAACATTTTTATCAGATTTTCGATACTTCGAGGTTTTTTGTTAAATTTTCTATTATTGTCGATTTATAAAATTTCAATTAGATTTTCAATATTTCGAGATTTTTGTCGGATTTTCGATATTTCGAGATTTTCTTCAATTCATAAAATTTTCTTAAGTTTTTCAATATTTTGAGATTTTCTTAAGATTTTCAATATTTCGAGATTTTCAAATCGTGAAATGTTAATGATAATAATAATAATAATAATTTATTTCTATACAAAATAACGATACATTCATGGGTGAGTCGAGTATAGATAGTAAACTTAACCTAATTATAATTTGTAGATATAAAACTTACATGCTAGTCTTGCCAATTTTCATCCATTTCAAATTATTAAGTTTTTAACTTACTTAAATTAGTACATTGATATCTTAAAAGCCTATCTTAAATATTTCGAGATTTGCGTAATGTTTTTGATATTTTGAGATTTTTATCGATTTATATCATTTTTATCAGATTTTCGATACTCCGAGATTTTCGTAAAATTTTCAATTATTGTCGATTTATAAAATTTCAATTAGATTTTCAATATTTCGAGATTTTTGTCGGATTTTCGATATTTCGAGATTTTCTTTAATTCATAAAATTTTCTTGAGATTTTCAATATTTTGAGATTTTCTTAAGATTTTCAATATTTCGAGATTTTCAAATCGTGAAATGTTAATGATAATAAGAATAATAATAATTTATTTCCATTGAAAATAACGATACATTCATGGGTGAGTCGAGTATAGATAGTAAACTTAACCCAATTATAATTTGTAGATATAAAACGTACATGCTAAATATAAACACATTAAAATAATTGTATAAACAAAGAACATTCGTTCTGACAAAACAATACATGACATTCTATGACTAGATACAGGTAATATATTAGTTGGTGAAATTTTAAATATGTCGAGATTTTCGTCAAATTATAAATTTTTTCACATAGAAATGCTTGTAAAATTTTCGATATTTCGAGATTTTCGTCAATTCATAAAATGTTCATGAGATTTTGAATATTTTAAAAATGTTCTTCATTCTTCATGATTTTTTTTCCATGAATTTTCATCAATTTTTAAAATCTTGACAATTTTCATAAATTTCGAAGATTTCTAAAATCTTGAAAATTTTCGGCCATTTTAATTTATAAACTTTTTAACATAGACATTTTCGTAAGATTTTCAATATTTCGAGATTTTTAATGTTTCGAGATTTTCGTCAATTCATAAAATGTTCATGAGATTTTTAATATTTTCAAAATTTTCTCGATTCTTCATGATTTTTTTTCATGAATTTACATCAGATTTTATAATCTTGACGTTTTCATGAATTTCTAAGATTTCTAAAATCTCGGCAATTTTCATCCATCTTCTAAATAAAACAACAGCCCAAAAGAAGAACCAAGGAAAATACTCACATGAAAATTCCATGAATTTTCATCAAATTTTAAATTCTTGACAATTTTCATAAATTTTCAAGATTTCTAAAATCTTGCCAATTTTCGTCCATTTCAAATTAAAACGTTTTTAACATAGACATTTTCGTAAGATTTTCGATATTTCGAGATTTTTAATATTTCAAGATTTTCGTCAATTCATAAAACGTCCATGAGATTTTTAAAATTTTAAAAATGTTCTTGATTCTTTGTGATTTTTTCTCCATGAATTTTCACCAATTTTTAAAATCTTGACAATTTTCATAAATTTCTAAGATTTATAAAATTTTGAAAATTTTCGGCCATTTTAAATTATAAGGTTTTTAACATAGACATTTTCGTAGGATTTTCGATATTTTGAGATTTTTAATATTTCGAGATTTTTGTCAGTTCATAAAATGTTCATGAGATTTTTAATATTTACAAAATTTTTTCGATTCTTCATGATTTTTTTTCAAGAATTTACATCAGATTTTATAATCTTGACATTTTCATGAATTTGTAAGATTTCTAAAATCTTGGCAATTTTCATCCATCTTCTAAATAAACCAACAACCCAGAAGAAGAATTAAGGAAAATACTAACATAAAAATTCCATGAATTTTGATCAATTTTTAAAATCTTGACAATTTTCATACATTTTCAAGATTTCTAAAATCTTGCCAATTTTCGTCCATTTCAAATTATAAAGTTTTTAACATAGACATTTTCGTAAGATTTTCGATATTTCGAGATTTTTAATATTTCGAGATTATCGTCAATTCATAAAATGTTCATGAGATATTTAATATTTTAAAAATTTTCTCGAATCTTTATGATTTTTTTTTTCATGAATTTGCATCAGTTTTTAAAATCTTGACGTTTTCATGATTTTCTAAGATTTATAAAATCTTGGCAATTTTCATCCATCTTTTAAATAAACCAACAGCTCAAAAGAAGAACGAAGGAAAATACTCACATGAAAAATAGCTAACTGAAATAAGCCCATAGGTTTTTATTCCATTGTCCCATTTGCTTCTATTCGGCCGCCTGCGCCAGTTTATTTCATTCAAATGTATATCACATTTTTTAATAATTTATTAACAACTGTTACTCTTATTAAGAAATTATTCATCACGTTAAAAGTTTAAATTAAATAAAAAGTATTTAAAAGTGAAGGATATAATCTTACTGGCCTTTCATTTCATAGTTATATGACTTGGATTTTACGCAACTGAATTGTTTACTTGTGAAAACTAAAGAATTAATTTTCTTAAATTAATTAATTCGTCATTTGGCACGTATTAAAACATATTACACATATTATTAGGTTTTGAATGGAAAAACAATTGGTACTGTTTTACAAATAAAAAACTTAATTCCGACTAGTTTAGGTCTGTTAGACCATTTTCAAAGGAATAGTACAGAAACATTATATACAACATTTGTTTTCAGGTAATAAGGGATATTATTGAAATTCCCTAATCAGACTACCATGTGTTGACTTGGCGGACGCAACATAGGAAATCGCATGTTAATTTTAAAGTGTTCAAATATTGGCTTCCCTATTTATATTAGAGACAAAATGTATTATACTTTTTTGTAGAGGGAAAAATTCTAAATTTACTAATGTTCACACTTAACACTTTACGTTTCTCTAAGTTAAAATAATTAAGAAAAAGTAATGTGATTTTATAAAAATAATAACATACCATGGAAGTGATACAACAATTGAGGATATTCCCTGTTTTTTTTAAGTTCAATTTAAAGCTTTAAACGAGTGTTTCCCACTCCCAGACTAAGCATGAAGTAAAATTTAGAGTTTAGAAAAGCCCCGTGAAAATTTGTCGAGGGTCGACCCGAGACAAATTTTCTGGGCTCTTCTAAACTCGAAATTTTACTTCATGCGCCACGCGTATAAAACACTATAATATTGTCAAATTTATACATATTCGAAAGTCACTTAAAATCTGCGTTTTATACGCGTGGCGCATAAAGTAAAATTTCGAGTTTAGAAAAGCCCAGAAAATTTGTCTCGGGTCGCTGCGCGACCCTCGACAAATTTTCACGGGGCTTTTCAAAACTCGAAATTTTACTTCATGCTTAGTCTGGGTGTGGAAAACACTCGTTTAAAGCTTCAAATTGAACTCTTTTAAAAATCAACGAATGTCAGAAAATTAACAGCTAAAATAATTAAGAAAAAGTAATGTGATTTTAAAAAAATAATGTCATTTTTCTACCCTTGTGAAGTTAGCCATAAAGTTTCCAGCCATAAAGTATATTTCGTAATGTTTGTTCGTCGATATCTCCATAATTACTTAGCAGATGTTAATGAAAATACACACACTAATAGAAAAAGGGTTGCGCTTTAGATTAGTGCTAACCACAAATTGATACAATGTATACTTTATGAGTAAATCGCATAATTCGATTTTTTTATTACTCTTAATTACAGGTTAATTACAACTCCGATTTTCATGAAACTTATACATTCCATGTAGAATTTAACGCTCTATCCAAATATGTAAAAACTATTCGCTGGCAAGTTAAACTGCAAAAGTTATTAACAAAAAACCACAAAACAATGGATTTTTAAATGTAGTCCGATTTAGATGAAATTAGCATATTAAACTCGAAATTTTATGCTGATTACGAAAATATTATTATTTTTCGCTGGCAAGTATTTTTTGATCAGTTATAGCACATTCATTGACGCTAGATAAACACTTTTACCCCTGAAAATGGTCAGAAATCCAACGAACAAAAGCGTACCGCTTTTGAAAGGCTTTTCTAATTCGAAAGTACCTTCAATTTCTTCTCTCTACGTAATCTAAATAATTGTTCCAAACTGTTACTTAATTTATTTAACAAATATACACACAACAAATATTTCAGAAATGCATCCGTCAAATAATTCATTAATATTAACGGACATAAAACGATGAATGAATTGATTTTTTTTTAATTATCTCATCATTTATTTTCTAGTTTTACTCAGAATTTTATAAAATTTGGCTAGCTTATACTCTTGCATACGCTGATCATAAATATCAAAAAAGTTTTCACTGACATGTAAAATTGCAATAATTATTAACGTTTTAATCGCAGAAACAAACTTTTAATATTTTTTATTTTTACTCGGATTTTAATAAAATTTGATCACGTTGTAGCCCGGAGCACATTGATTACAGAAGTCTAAAAAGCTTTCGCTGGCAAGTGAAATTGCAACAATTATTAAGCCAGCCATAAACTTTAAACAATTTTTATTTTTTCTTGAATTTTAATAAAATTTGGTAGTCCAAAAAATTTTTGTAGTCCAGAGCACACTGATTACAAAAATCAAAAAAGTGTTCGCTGGCAAGTGAAATTTCAATAATTATTAACATTTTAATCGCTGCAACAATCTTTCAAAATTGTTTATTTACACTCCGATTTTAATGAAATTTGGCAATGTCATAGTCCGGAGCACACTGATTACAAAAATCAAAAAAGTTTTCGCTGGCAAGTAAAATTGCAACAATTATTAAGCCAGCCATAAAGTTTAAACACTTTTTATTTTTACTTTTATTTTAACGAAATTTTGCAATATCGTAGTCCGAAGCACACTGATTACAAAAATTCAAAAAAATTTCGCTGGCAAGTAAAATTGCAATAATTATTAACATTTTAATCGCTGCAACAATCGTTAAACATTGTTTATTTATACTCCGATTTTAATGAAATTTTGCAATGTCGTAGTGCGGAACACACTGGTAACAAAAATCAAAATAGATTTCGCTGGCAAGTGAAATTGCAATAATTATTAACATTTTAATTGCAGCAACAAACTTTCAATATTTTTTATTTATTCTCCGATTTTAATAAAATTTGGTAATATTGTAGCCCGGGTCACACTGATTACAAAAATCAAAAAAGTTTTCGCTGGCAAGTAAAATTGCAACAACTATTAAGCCAGCCATAAAGTTTAAACAATTTTTATTTTTACTTGTATTTTAACAAAATTTGGCAATATCGTAGTCCGAAGCACACTGATTACAAAAATCCAGCGAAATTTTTTTGAATTTTTGTAATCAGTGTGCTTCGGACTACGATATTGCAAAATTTCGTTAAAATAAAAGTAAAAATAAAAATTGTTTAAACTTTATGACTGGCTTAATAATTGTTGCAATTTTACTTGCCAGCGAAAATTTTTTTGATTTTTGTAATCAGTGTGACCCGGGCTACAATATTACCAAATTTTATTAAAATTGGAGAATAAATAAAAAATATTGAAAGTTTGTTGCTGCAATTAAAATGTTAATAATTATTGCAATTTCACTTACCAGCGAAATCTATTTTGATTTTTATTACCAGTGTGTTCCGCACTACGACATTGCAAAATTTCATTAAAATCGGAGTATAAATAAACAATGTTTAACGATTGTTGCAGCGATTAAAATGTTAATAATTATTGCAAGTTTACTTGCCAGCGAAATTTTTTTGGATTTTTGTAATCAGTGTGCTTCGGACTACGATACTGCCAAATTTTGTTTAAATACAAGTAAAAATAAAAATTGTTTAAACTTTATGGCTGGCTTAATAATTGTTGCAATTTTACTTGCCAGCGAAACTTTTTTGATTTTTGTAATCAGTGTGCTCCGGACTATGACATTGCCAAATTTCATTAAAATCGGAGTGTAAATAAACAATTTTGAGAGATTGTTGCAGCGATTAAAATGTTAATAATTATTGAAATTTCACTTGCCAGCGAACACTTTTTTGATTTTTGTAATCAGTGTGCTCTGGACTACAAAAATTTTTTGGACTACCAAATTTTATTAAAATTCAAGAAAAAATAAAAATTGTTTAAAGTTTATGGCTGGCTTAGTAATTGTTGCAATTTCACTTGCCAGCGAAAGCTTTTTAGACTTCTGTAATCAATGTGCTCCGGGCTACAACGTGACCAAATTTTATTAAAATCCGAGTAAAAATAAAAAATATTAAAAGTTTGTTTCTGCGATTAAAACGTTAATAATTATTGCAATTTTACATGTCAGTGAAAACTTTTTTGATATTTATGATCAGCGTATGCAAGAGTATAAGCTAGCCAAATTTTATAAAATTCTGAGTAAAACTAGAAAATAAATGATGAGATAATTAAAAAAAAATCAATTCATTCATCGTTTTATGTCCGTTAATATTAATGAATTATTTGACGGATGCATTTCTGAAATATTTGTTGTGTGTATATTTGTTAAATAAATTAAGTAACAGTTTGGAACAATTATTTAGATTACGTAGAGAGAAGAAATTGAAGGTACTTTCGAATTAGAAAAGCCTTTCAAAAGCGGTACGCTTTTGTTCGTTGGATTTCTGACCATTTTCAGGGGTAAAAGTGTTTATCTAGCGTCAATGAATGTGCTATAACTGATCAAAAAATACTTGCCAGCGAAAAATAATAATATTTTCGTAATCAGCATAAAATTTCGGGTTTAATATGCTAATTTCATCTAAATCGGACTACATTTAAAAATCCATTGTTTTGTGGTTTTTTGTTAATAACTTTTGCAGTTTAACTTGCCAGCGAATAGTTTTTACATATTTGGATAGAGCGTTAAATTCTACATGGAATGTATAAGTTTCATGAAAATCGGAGTTGTAATTAACCTGTAATTAAGAGTAATAAAAAAATCGAATTATGCGATTTACTCATAAAGTATACATTGTATCAATTTGTGGTTAGCACTAATCTAAAGCGCAACCCTTTTTCTATTAGTGTGTGTATTTACATTAACATCTGCTAAGTAATTATGGAGATATCGACGAACAAACATTACGAAATATACTTTATGGCTGGAAACTTTATGGCTAACTTCACAAGGGTCATTTTACTTGTATAGTGTAAATCATTTTGAAAACATTCACTTTAATCAAGTGACTACGATATCTTTTGCCATTTTGACATTCGCAGTTTTTGTTTCAATTTCATGGCATGTAATGGTTTTTAAAAAATCACATTATTTTTCTTAATTATTTTAACTTGGAGCAGGTATGGGCAACCTTTGACATGTTGAGGGCCAAACTTTAGCGTGCAAATACGTTCGCGGGCCGCGTTTAAAAGTACTTAGTGCATTTTAAAGTAGTGATAATATTTTTTGCGATAGATATTAGACATGAAATAATACGACAATGTTATTATAGTACAATTTATTAAAATAACAAAATGAAATTTAAAAAAATGGTGCATTATAATTAAATCGTTAAATTTGCAATTGTTACAAACTACGAAAGTTAAATACACCGAAATCAATGAGACACTTGAGCTTGAATTTGGGAAACTAATCCATCGATATTTGGATTAGTTCCACTGACACAAAGACGTAAAGAATTTTTCAAATTATCGTCAGTCAGTCTTGTAAGATGTGTTGATTTATTAACTTTCATCAATGAAAAGAACTGTTCGCATGTATAAGTACTGCCAAACGCACAAATCAATCTTCTTGCGAATTTTCTAAGCTGCGGAAAATTGTCTTCTTCTAGGTATTTTTTGTAGAAATCGCACAACTCTACGTCATCAAATTTGGAATTTAGGAGTGAGTTTTCTTGAATCTCGATCAACTCTATTTGTAAGTGTATTGGAGCATTTTGTACAATATATGTTTTAGGAGTAGCAAATAAACTGAAACAGTCTTCCATGTTTTTGAAGTCGCAAAATCTGTTCGAAAATTGTTTCGACAGTAACTTGAGTTCTTCAGCATATTGAGCATAAGCAATATTTTCATACGCAGAGAGCGTGTTGAAATGGTAACTGTTACCAAACAGCATCTGTGACTCCCACAAGCGTAGTTTGATCTGAAACGCTTTTAAATGGCTGTACAAATCGTTTACTAACTGTCCTTGTTTTTGAAGTTTCAAATTTAAATCATTCAAATAGCCTGTGAGATCGACCAGAATTGCTAAGTCACATATCCATTTTGGGTCACTTAATTCAGATAGTGGTTTATCTTTTATTTTCATAAAGTCTGCTATCTCATTTCTAAGCTCGTAAAACCGTTTCAACATTTTTCCTTTGCTCAGCCATCTGACTTCACAATAATATGTTACGTCGTTATATTCAGCTGATATTTCATCCAAAAACGCCTTGAACTGACGATGGTTAAGCCCTCGGGATCGAATAAAGTTGATAGTTTTTACTACCACATTCATAACATTCTGGAGTCGAATGGACTTAGAACACAAGTTCTGTTGGTGGATAATGCAATGAAGGACTATCAAATCATCATTTAATTCTGTTGCTCTTTCATTCAAAATTCCGATGAAACCTTTACGTAAGCCGACCATAGAAGGTGCAATTCCTCAGTAACAGTGAACTCCTTATCAACACCTCGAATAAATATATCCAGTTGAGCTGTGTCAGACAAATCGGTGCTCTCGTCTAATGCTATGGAAAATGATTCAAAACCAGCCATACGGTCAGTCAATGTTGTTTTTATATCATTAGCCATCATTTCTATACGTCGAACAACAGTTCGTCTTGACAAACTAATTTTTTCAAATTCTTTTTTCTTTCCAGGACACATAATACCGCAAACTTCTAACATACACTCCTTGATAAATTCTCCTTCGGCAAATGGTTTTAATGCCTTTGCCAATTTTGAGCTAACTATAAAACTAGCTTTCACAACATTATCAAGCTGTGTTCTTTGTTTATGAAACATTTGTTGCTGTTTTTCCAAGTTTGCGGTAAGCTTCTGGATTTTGTCTGTTCTTAATTTTCTTGTCAGTGAGTGCAGCGTAGCATGCTTAGTTGAGTAATGCCTCTTTATATTGAATTCTTTCATTACTGAAATGGATTCATTACACAGCAAACAAATAGGCTTACCATTGTGCAAGATAAAAAAGAATTCTTCAGTCCATTTTTTTTGAAAATGGCGACCCTCTGTATCTACTTTTCGTTTCTTTCCACCAGACATCATTTTTGTTTACTTTTCGTTCAATAAACTTAATAACAAACTATAGTTAGTAACCACTCAAGATGCACACAAAGTCACAAAGCAAGTTGACAGCTCGAGCAGTTCGCTAGGATATCGCTTGTCCAAGTTATCACCTCGGTAGCTCAAATAGAACTGAACTAACGTTCGGGCCATCCACCCGCTTATATAGGCAAAATGAACGAATAATCTGGAATAAACTAGTTTAGAATAATTGAGAAGCAATAAATCTTTTGATGTGTCGCCCGTGAGGCGGCAAACCTCAAAGAATTTGATCGAGCAAGTCGAGTGGCGGCGATTATCAAAGAGTGAGGCGGCAAACATCAATGAATTTGATGTTTGCCGCCGCACTGTCACTCCCGTAAGTATAAGTACCTAATGTAATCTTTTTTTAATTGGGTTTTTTCAAAATGTCTCGCGGGCCGGATCATATCTTACAGCGGGCCAGAACCGGCCCGCGGGCCGGGGGTTGCCCATATGTGACTTAGAGAAACGTAATGTGATAATCGTTTAATGAATTCAGAATTTTTCCCTCTACGAAAAAGGTAAATACATTTTGTTTCTAAAATAAATAGGGGAGCCAAAATTTTAACATTTCAAAATTTACATAGGATTTCCTAAGTTGCGTCCGCCAAGTCAACACCCGGTATATATATATATATATACATATATAGAAAAACAAATATATATATATATATATATATATATATATATACAGGGTGAGTATTTTTCGATGTTCTCTATGGGGATCTCGGAAACTATAAGAGATAGAAAAACGGTTAAATGGGGAAAGAAGTGTAGTTTAATAGGACGAATAAAATGACACTTTCAAAATATTTGAAAAAGTCAAGGGTAACTAGATATTTTGAATAAAGTAAAATGTGTCAATTTTTTGAAATCAATATATCTCTATTATTATCATAGATGGAAAAAAACTGTAAGGGACAAAGTTGTAGAAAATTTTACACAGATTAATAACAAAAAATCAAAAATAAAATTTCGCCCATATTTTGGGAGATATGACACAAACTTATCTTTTTTTAAATAGAAACAATAGTTGGCTATGGCCTCATTGGAAAAATTATTTTTTTTCCCTTTAATCCGATATAACATATGCCATAGTTATTTTTAAAATAAAATAAGTTATAGTCCTTTTAATTTTTCCATACACCAAAAAATAGTTAGCCATGAAAAAGACAAAAGTAAAACAATTGCAGTTGTTAATTCTAAACACATATTAATTCATTTCCATATTTGGTTTGTTTCGATAAGTTTGTTTTGTATTTATTTGGTGTTGAAAGTTTTTTTAAAGTGATAATGAATTTTTCCAACGAAGAAAAGCGTGATATGCTTGTTTGTTACATTCAGTGTAATAAAAACGCTGCGGATGCTGCAGAACAATATTATAATCAATATATCGATCGTCGGCAGCCATCTTTACTAACATTCAGATGAATTTACCACAATTTGGGTGAGTACGGATCCTTTACAAAGCCGAAACTTGAAAAAAACAAAATTAATGAAGTTTCGGAAATAAACGTATTAGCATTGGCGATGATAGATCCATCCACATCAACCAGACAAATTGCAACAGAAGCAAGCATATCTCAACGGACTGTAGTACGAGTTTTGAAAAAACACAAAAACACAAATATCACCCATATAAGGTATCAATTTCACAAAATTTACATGACGGTGATACCAATAAGAGAATGGTCTTCTGTATGTGGTACAAAAACATGCGCCAAGAGGATAATACGTTCCCTACAAAAATAATTTGGACAGATGAAACGCGATTTACTAATTGTGGGATTTTTAACCGGCACAATGAACATTTTTGGAGTCAGGAGAATCCACGAGAAGTTGCACAACGTATACTACAAATTAAATTTGGATTTAATGTATGGTGCGGTGTGTTCGGATCGAGAATTCTCGGCCCATATATTTTTGATAACACATTGAATGGAAATGATTACCTTCGTTTTCTTCAAGAAACATTTGAAGATATGCTCGATGATTTAAATTTATCAGTACGGGCAAGATTGAAGTGGTTTCAACACGACGGAGCTCCACCTCATAGCAAGTTGGCTGTGCGAAACTATTTAAATGATGCTTTTCCTAATTCATGGGTGGGAAGAAATGGACCAATCCTATGGCCACCTAGATCACCCGACCTATCCGTTTTAGACTTTTTTCTGTGGGGTTATGTGAAGAACAAAGTGTATCAACAATCATATCAATCCGTGGAGGATCTTAGACCAGCTGTACTTGAAACATTTAATTCTATTGACAGAAGAAAAGTCAAAAAAGCCACAAATTCGACTTTAAAAAGATGTACTTTATGCCATAATGATAATGGTGGACTTGTTGAGCATCTTATGTAATATTTAAAATTTTCTTCTATTATTATTTTGATAATTTTGGAATTATTTTACTTTATGTTGCTTTTGACAAATCTAAAGAAAGATAATAAATTAAATATTGATTTCGTTGCTATAAACAACCGCAATTGTTTTACTTTTGTCTTTTTCATGGCTAACTATTTTTTGGTGTATGGAAAAATTCAATGAGGCCATAGCCAACTATTGTTTCTATTTAAAAAAAGATAAGTTTGTGTCATATCTCCCAAAATATGGGCGAAATTTTATTTTTGATTTTTTGTTATTAATCTGTGTAAAATTTTCTACAACTTTGTCTCTTACAGTTTTTTTCCATCTATGATAATAATAGAGATATATTGATTTCAAAAAATTGACACATTTTACTTTATTCAAAATATCTAGTTACCCTTGACTTTTTCAAATATTTTGAAAGTGTCATTTTATTCGTCCTATAAAACTACACTTCTTTCCCCATTTAACCGTTTTTTTTATCTCTTATAGTTTCCGAGATCCCCATAGAGAACATCGAAAAAAACTCACCCTGTATATACAGGGTGGGCCACGAATAACGCCCATTAAAAGTTTTCGGGGTTCCTAACAGAGGAAAATTTGAAAAAATTCTACATTGCACGGTTGAATGCGATCACCTCATGGAAAATATTTCGACTTTATATCACTTCCGGTTGTACCGGAAATGGCTACCAACTTTGTTATTTTAAATAGAACATCCTATATATTATTTTTTTTTAGATTCCCCGTTCAATTGTCTACCCTCTCATATGAATTTATGTCCACTTAACTCTTACAGTTTTTGAGTTAAAAATTATTTGTCAAATATTGACCTCAAATAGACGTTTTGAAAAATGCCTATAACTTCTAGTAGGGACAAGATAGACAGACGAGCGGCAATTTGAATTGTTACTTATAGATCCCTCTAGAATTAAAAAATAGACATCTGTCAATTTTGACAATAGGTATTTCAAAAATGTCAATATTTCAGTGCCCACTTAAAAACATCATAATTCAATGTTTTCAAATGGAATGACCAATATTTTATCTCATATGGTGATTGGCAAGACAATTTGCAACATAAAAGTATTATGTCTCCCTATATCTAGAGCATGTAGTTTTTGAGTTATTTCCAAATTTCTTTCCTCCCAGAATGTTTGCACAATTGAATAATTCCTGTACAATTCACACATGCACCATACTAGGCTACTGTCAATATTCACTGAACCAAATCTAGAAAAATTCGTTTCCAACGTGTCAATATTTTTGAACACTTCGAGTAATATTATAATAAATAAGTGTAGCAATCGAGAAATTATGAATTTATTCGTCATATATGGCTAGTGCGACAGAATTGTTGTTTCAACGAAACTTATCCACACTTACAACTTACAAACAAAACAAAAGCAAGAAGATTGAAATAAAGTAATTTTCAAACGAATAATTAAATGCAAGAACAGAAAAAAAAATTTTTAACAATTGTTCGAAATGATAACCACTAACGTATAAGCACTGTGCAGCACGTGTTGCGACACCCTCTGTTGTTGCTCGCCTAATTTCTTCTGCACTTAATTCCGCGAATGCAGCTCGCACCCTTTCTTCCAATTCTTCTCGGGTATTGACGACAGTGGCATAAACTTTATTTTTTATACGACCCCAAAGAAAAAAGTCGAGTGGAGTAAGATCTGGAGATCTAGCGGGCCAGTTCCACGGACCTAACCTTCGAATCCATCTATCTTCGAACATATTCGTCAGTTGCTGCGATATTTCGTGTGTGCAATGAGCTGGGGCTCCATCGAGCTGATACCATGAACTTATCCTTAAATTTAAAGGAAGCTCATCCAAAAAATTCTCTACAAAATTTCTTAAAATTTGTAAATATCTACCACTATTTAATCTTTCGTGGTACAAATAAAAAGTAACACGCGTGTCCATCAAAAGGCAAAATACGATGAAACTAAATTTGTGTTGGGATTTATGTACAAGCGTTGCATGTGGATTTTCAGTTGACCACATGTGATTGTTTTTTCTATTGAAAATACCTTCACGAGAGAAATTTGATTCGTCGGTCCAAATATTTTTTTTTTAAAAGTCATTGTCTTCTTGATTTTTAACCAACAAAAATTCACAAAAATCAATCCTGTTCACTGCATACGATATATTTTCAAAATTCTTCGCAATGATGTTCTGCTTACTCCCAAATCCTCTTGGCAACTACGGGTGGATGCGCGTGGATTTGCTTGAAAATAAGCCAAAACATTCACTTGAACTTCCTCGTTCTGGTTATTGGCCTTGGTTGATTTATTTCTGCGTTTAGTTTTCCAAATTGTACAAAATTTGACTCCAGTCTTCTAAATTTTCTTCTATCCATCGGCGGTAAGTGTGGGTAAGTTTTGTTGAAAATTCTGCAAGTTCTGTCAACAATTCTGTCGCACTGACCATGTATAACGAATAAATTCATAATTTCTTGATTGGTATACTTATTCATTTTAGTATTACTCGAACGGGGCGTTCAAAAATATTGACAGATTCGGTTCAGCGAATATTGACAGTAGCCTACTATGGTGCACGTGTGAATAGTACAGGAATTATTCAATTGTGCAAGCATTCTGGGAGGAAAGAAATTTCGAAATAACTCAAAAACTACTTGCTCTAGATATAGGGAGACATAATACTTTTATGTTGCAAATTGTCTTGCCAATCACCATATGAGATAAAATATTGGTCATTCCATTTGAAAACATTAAATTATGATGTTTTTAAGTGGGCACTGAAATATTGACATTTTTGAAATACCTATTGTCAAAATTGACAGATGTCAATTTTTTTAATTCTAGAGGGATCTATAAGTAACAATTCAAGATGCCGCTCGTCTGTCTATCTTGTCCCTACTAGAAGTTATAGGCATTTTTCAAAACGTCTATTTGAGGTCAATATTTGACAAATAAATTTTTAACTCAAAAACTGTAAGAGTTAAGTGGACATAAATTCATATGAGAGGGTAGACAATTGAACGGGGAATCTAAAAAAAAATTAATATATAGGATGTTCTATTTAAAATAACAAAGTTGGTAGCCATTTCCGGTACAACCGGAAGTGATAGAAAGACGAAATATTTTCCATGAGGTGATCGCATTCAACCGTGCAATGTAGAATTGTTTCAAATTTTTCCTCTGTCAGGAACCCCGAAAACTTTTAATGGGCGTTATTCGTGGCCCACCCTGTATATATATATATAGTGGCTATTACCTAGTACGGGTTTAAGCCGCTCCATCAGGAGCTGTCTTGATCCTTATTTACGGGGTTGATCATTCCCCATTCATTCTAGTAAACTTTCTTGCTAATCCCTCTCTATTTCTTTCTGTCCTTTGTTTTGTCCTGCCAGTTTATAACGCCAATATTCTTTATTCTTCTTCTTCTCTTTTTTCCTCCTGGGTTCCATTCAAGTATTGTGAATATTATAGACGTTGGTCGTGCCCTCCATATGTGCCCTAGCCACTTCACTCTTTGTTATTTTATTTTATTTACGATGTCTCTTTCCAGTTCCTGTTTAAGTTCATTATTCGTGCGTTTCCTATACTCATTTTCAGGTGTTTTGATTGGTCCTAATATAGTTCTTGGTATTTTACTCTTTAAAGTTCTAAAGTCTTTCTCTTGTTTTTTTGTCATGGTCATGGTTTCCGCTCCGTACATCATTGTTGGTAGTATTAAAGTTTTGTTGATCTTCATTTTTGTATTTTTGCTAAGTGATTTGTTTTTTAAAAATGTTCTATTCGCGTAATAAGTTCGATTTGCAGTCATTACTTTTTCCTTAACTTCTGTTTTCTTATCTCCGTCACTTGTTATGATAGTCCCAAGGTATTTAATTTTGTATACTTTTTCAAAGTGATGCTCTCCAATTTTAATTTTGTTGTCTATGTTAGTATTTTCAGGTGTCATTATTTTAATTTTTTTTTCATTTATTTTTAATCCTAATCTTTTTCCTTTTCTGAATAACTCCTCTACTATTGCTTCCATTATTCTCCTGTTCTTGGTGATGATAACTATGTCGTCAGCGTAAGCTATGATTTGTCAGGTTACCTTTATCTATCCGTCTTAGTGTGTACTCTAGGGCCATATTAAATAACGTCGCAGACAGGAAATCACCTTGCCTTATTCCCTTATTAATTCTAAATGTATGTGTGTCGCCTTTGTTGTTTTTATGCTCGCCTCTGTTTTCTCCATCGTCATTTTTATTAATGTTCTAAGTTTCTTGTGTATCCCTATTTCTTTTAATGCGTTCATCAGTTGTTTTCTTTTGATTGAGTCGAATGCCTGTGTGAAATCGATAAATAGAAGTTCAATTTCTATCTGATATAGATGTGTTTTCTCCATTATCTGTTTTATTGTATGTTTAGCGTCAATTGTCGATTTTCCTTTGATGAACCCACACTGATATTGTCCTAATTTATTACTGGCTGTTAGCCTTCTCTGGATAATTATTATTACCTTGTAGGCTGTGTTCAACAATATGAGACCCCTATAGTTTTTACATACTTGTTGATCCCCATTTTTGTGAATCGCCACTATATTGCCCATCCTCCAATCTTCAGGTATCTTTACCTCTTTCCATATGTTCTTTATGATTCTATATAGTTGCTCCATCAATTCTTCCCCTCCATATTTTAACAGCTCGATATTTATTCCGTCTGGGAAAGGTGATTTTCCGTTGTTACTTTTGTTGACTATATCTTCGATTTCTTCCTTAGTTGGTTCCTCTATAATTCTGTTGATATCTTCGTCTTCAGAATACAGAAACATATGCAACATTAGTTTTCAGGTAATAAGGGATCTCATTGAAATGCCCTAATTAGACTATTGGTATTTTTAAACAGTTCAAAAATAATTACCTGAAAAATTAAAGAACAAGTTTAATAAGGTTTCACTTTTATTGCTTTGTATGATTTACATTCAGTTATTATCACCTTCAGATCAGTAACATTAATTAAGATCATATCAATACAAAAAATCAATAACAGCAAAATTGAAGTACATTCTACAGTTTTTAATATTCTTATGCCCGGTATTATAAAACGTTTTATTCCCTAAATAAAATTTATTTTAGGAATAAATTAATTTATTCTAAAGATTTAGGTATTGTAAACACAAAATAACTTTAATTGGCTAATAAATCTCCTGAGTAAATTATTTGTTTGTTTTTCTACCAAGTAAATTTTATTCTCTAAATAATTTGGCAGTTAAAAGTCAAAAGTATATTTATTATTATAATTACTTTAGATTCTACTACTTGTATTTATTAATTTCATTAAGGTAATCATGTCTACCATATCATCCGTGTCAGATTTAAGTTCGCTTATAGTATCTTCCCTGACAGTGATTAATTTGAACCACATAAAATTCTAAGGCGTCGAAGACCTAGAGTATTTCAAGTCAGACATAACCAAGGATTTTTATACTTATGCATACGCTTTTTTAAAATTAGTTCCATTTGAAGTTTTAAACGAGTGTTTTTCACTCTCAGATTAAGCATGAAGTAAGTATTTCGAGTTTAGAAAAGCCTGAAAATTTGGTTTGGTTGCGTAGCACGAAGCGCGGAGCGACCAAACCAAATTTTTAGGCTTGTCTAAACTCGAAATTTTACTCCATGTGCCACGCGTATTAAACACTGAAATATTGTGAATAAGTGAACTTCACTTGAAATCAGTGCCTTATACGCGTGGCGCATGAAGTAAAATTTCGAGTTTAGAAAAGCTTATAATTTTACTTCATGCTTAGCCTGGGAGTGGAAAACACTCGTTTAAGTCTTTTATAATTTCTAATAAGCTTTCTTTTTCTTGTTCAGTGTAATTCTGTCCTATTTCACAGTTATTCTTCATAATTATAAGGAATTGTACTAAATTTCCGATTTGATTGACAATTCAATTTGAAAGATTGAGAATTCAATTTTAAAAATTGGTGGTTCCAGCTATCGACACAATGAAAAGGTATAATTTCGGTCGGTAATCTACTAATTAAATAATTTATTTTTAGAATTGCTATTTATTTGCTTGCTTTATAATACGCAATTTTATATGCCCATTAGTTTACTACATAAATAAATTTACTCCACAAATAGTTATCTAATGATTTATTAATTGTTTATAATACCAGGCATTAAATAAATATAAATTAATAAAATTATTGTAAATATTTCATTTAAGGTATTGCCATACTCTTCTACGCCATATATTGCAGAAGGCCTATGGTAAGTCAGATTTTAAATTTCTAACAACGATTACTCATTAACTAAAAATATTTATTCAACTTTTAGGTAAACGGTTTGAAAGTGGATGTTGCTGTAAACAACGCCAACAACAAAACCTCATCTGGAGAGGATTATTATGTTTATTATCAAGGTATGACATTTTTAATAAAAAAATTAACAATTTTATTTTTTAATTAGTGGTCTAGTCGGGGTTGTTAAAATAACGTTGTTTTTCATTTCAATTAAAACAGTTTTTTCAAAAAACGTATTTTTCTGAATGAAACAGTGTTTTAAGCATTACTAATTAAAAATATGTTTAAAACGTGTTTAAAATATGTTTAAACGTGTTTTAAACATAATCAGCCTTATTAATAGACCTTAGCATACAGCTTTAACACAGTTCTAAGAATAATATTGACATGTTTGAATTAATAGAACGTTTCAGTAGATTAATGTGGTTAGTTTACAACTAATAATTTAATAAAGCTATTTAAAGTCTTATACATAACCTCAACTGTCATAACAAAATAGGGTTATTTGTAATATATTTAATAATGCAATAAATCATAAATATTTAAACTCTATCAGTATGTTTTGAACTTCACTTGAAATCAGTGTTTTATACGCGTGGCGCATTAAGTAAAATTGCGAGTTTAGAAAAGCCTCGTGAAAATTTGTCTCGGGTCGCTGCGCGACCCAAGACAAATTTGTACACTGGGCTTTTCTAAACTCTAAAATTGACTTCATGCTTAGTCTGGGAGTGGAGACACTCATTTAAAGGAAATTTCAGTCTAGTAATATATTAGAAGAAATATATTTTCACAAAAATAAAAACAGTGTACTTAATTACAATGAAGTTAGAACACATGAAAATGTAATGTTGCTTATTTGTTCATTCTATCACTATTTCAAAACTAACTAATAACATAAAGATTTTGCTCTATTAATACGAAATCTTAGTTTCGTGTTTGTATGCGTCTAGTAGAGATTAATTAGCATTAGACTATAATGATATTAACGGCAATTCTATTAATTAGGCTGAACATGTATAAAACACATTTTAAATCACATTTATGCACACATAATTGTGATATTTTATTATGATAACATTTTATTTTTAATAATGATGTTTTAAATATCTTTAACAGTTTAACTAAAATTTAAAAACGTAACCAAAAAAGTTTGATAAGGTAGTATAAAATATGATTTAACTAATTTAAGACAATAAAAAAAACCTTTTTTAATCAAAATTAGCGTTTAAAACATGTTTTAAATGAATTTAACATTTAAAAAATCTTTAAAACAAAACCATTTAAAACACGACGGCTGTTTTTAAACATGTTTAAAACACTGTTTTAAAACATAACAACCCTAGGTCTAGTCAGACCGAAATTAGTCACATCATACATACTACTAAACATAATTAATACCCTATTTATTAATATAATTAGTAAATAATAATATTCAATAGTTATGGACAGCTGTAGTAAGTCTTAGGGTTCTTCCGTGAGAAACTGCTTTTTTCGCCCCGCCGAGGGGTAAGAAACATTTTCGGCTAGAAACGATCGACCCGTCACACAATAGGCCAAAGCATGAAAAAACCTCGTCAAAATATGAGGATGTGTAAGAATATGCTTTAAATTGGTTCCTCTGTGGTTTTTGGGGTCGCTGATTATGAATTTAATGCCAACAATTCAAAATTCAGAACGGCGGATCCAATATGGCGGATCAAATAATTAGAAACCTGTACATAGATAGTAGTATAGTAGAACTTGAAGCCAGACTTGCCAAGCAAGTATATGTCTTAAAAAACTTATCCAGGTCTATTACGACCAAAATGCTAACAAATATCTATTATGCATATTTTCATTCGCACATGTCCTACGGAATTATATTGTGGGGTCATTCAAGCATCTTGTCAAACATCTTTCGTTTGCAACGTCGAGCTATTAGAGTGCTGGCAGGAATAAGTTATAGATCGGACTGTAAACGATGCTTTATAGATTTGAATGAACATTTTATCAGTCCCGTGTGTTTTTATACTGGAATGCGTTTTGCATTTAACAAACAACAAAGATAAATACGAAAGTAATAGGTTTTATCATGAGCACAATACAAGAGCAAAAAATGATATCCGGATACAATTTCAAAGGCTCACAAAAGCTAAAACCGGAATACGATACCACTGTATACAATTCTTTAATGCTCTTCCTACACAAATCCAACAGCTAAAACCAAAACATTTAAAAGTTTGGTGTAAATCGTTTTTGGCTCAAAATGCTTTCTATTCCTTCGAGGAATACTTTCAGGAGTGCAAGAAACACAAATTTTAATGTTTGTTTTGTTCAAAACAATGTTTTATTATATACCACCATATTTTCATCATGTTTCTGTTTGTTCATAGTAAATGTTTGTTTTATATCAATTATTTGTAATTTAAGCTTTTAATATGTTAGTTTTGTCCAGAAAATTATTTTATCATATACAACCATATTTTTAACATGCTTTGTTTGTTCATAGTAAATGTCTGTTTCATACCAATAATCTGTAATCTGCTATAAATAATGTATACTTTTAATATGTTAAGTGGTCGCCATTGTGAATGTTATTATACATAGTAGTATTTAAAATTACCTGTGACCTGTGTAAACAATCTTGTATTAACACCAATATATATATTATTATTATTATTATTATTATTATATAAATGTCCATATTAGTCTTCTAAAACGTGTACAGTAAGGTTTTCGAGGTCTCTGATTACGGATTATATGTCTAAAATTCAAAAATAAAAATGGCGGATCCAATATGACAGATGAAATATTTAAAAGTCAATAAAATCGTACAAAATTTACAACATACAGGTTTTCGAGGTTGCTGATTGCAAGTTTGATGTCAAAATTTCCAAATTTAAAATGTCGGATCCACTATGGCGGATAATAAATTCATTGTAAGAAAAATAGCAGGTAGTAGCAGCTAGTTCTTGGTATTTCCTTTTCAGTATGAATATACAAAGCAGGGACGCTATTTTTTCAAGCGGAGAAACGCGGAGAAATTTTTGTACGCCATAATTTGTAGATATTTTACACAACGGAAATGAGGTTAAAAGGAACGCGAGATTTGTGAAAATATATTAAATATATCCGTGTGTATATCTGTTAAACTTACCTTTCGAAGTACAATCCATTATTGGAAGACGCAAATCGAGGCCAGGATTGCAAACTATTCGCGCAGCATACTCGCAATTGCAGCTTTTAAAACAGCCACTCTTCGTTATTTTGATTTGACTTGTCTTCGGTGGGTTATTCAAAGGAGATCGGCGACTTTAATGTCATTCCAGCACTGAATCAGTGTACACTAATGCAATTTACATCTAATTTTATGAACTAGAATTCGGTCGGTTAACTTTTTTTCTTTTCATTTTGGCCAGGTTTTTCCATATTTTGGCCTACTGTGCGCCACTGTGTAGTTTAAACATAAGTATGAATGAAATTGCCAATACTTGCTTATAGAATTCTTCAAAACATTAAAAGTACGGTTCTCTACGCAATCAATTTGGTGTAGATTGCGTAAAAAATGCACTTTTAATATTTTGAAATAATCTACAGCCAAGTATTGGCAATTTAAAATGTTTAATTTAGCAATCCGTTCAAATATATTTCCTACTATTTGGAAATGCGCAGTTATATCACCTGTCTTTAAGAAAGGCGATTCGTCTATGTTAACAAATTATAGGCCCATTTCCATTTTGTGCAATTTTTCTAAAATATTTGAGCAGATAATTTATCATTTTCTTTATAATCACGTTCACAAGTACATTACACCGCACCAACATGGGTTTATGTCGGGCAAATCAACTTCAACTAATTTGGCAGTCATTACACAACACCTAAGTGCGAATCGAGATAACAGAGGACAGAATGATGTTATTTATACCGACTTTCCCGTGCTTTCGACACTATCGACTATAATATTTTATTTCATACACTTGATTGTTTTGGACTTACAGAAAACGTTATCGGTTAAATCGAATCATAGATAGACGAAACTTTGTTTTTTATAACGGATTTAAATCATATGAATTTATATCGACTTCCCGTGTGCCACAGGGTTCGAATTTACGACCTCTATTATTTTTTATATTTATCTATGATTTAATTTAGTATGTGCTAGTACTGGCATATGTTGATGACATAAAAATATTCAATTGTACTGATTCCACACATGACTCCATCTTACTCCAGCAAAACCCAGATATGATCTCGCAGTGGTGTACCTTAAATAAATTAAAAATTAATATAGATAAATGTTGCGTTATGACATATTGCCGTAGAAGAGTCTCAAATATATACAACTACTATTTTAATGGTACTGCTATCTCACGCAACACATCTATTAAGGATCTCGGCGTCACTTTTGATAGTCATTTATAATTTACAGACCACATTAAAAATGTCACTAAATCAACCATAAAAGTACTGGGATTGTAGTCTTAATTAGTGTAATATTACTAAAGTATTTTGATACGCATTAATATCAAAATACTTTAGTAATATTACACTAATTAAGGCGCTTTATTATGCCCTAGTACGTAGCAAGTTGGAGTACGCATCACTCATATAGTATCCATATTACACAAATAGCTTACTGGAAATCGAACGAGTCCAGAGGCGTTTCTTAAAATTTCTGTCATTTAAAATCGACCGCACATATCCCGAACGCAATATTGACTATACCGAATTGTTATCGCGGCACGATATAGCGTCATTGTCCACTCGTCGTTAAGAGGCCAGTGGACTATTTATATTTAAGATAACGCAAAATACTATAGACTGTCCTGATTTAATAAGCGAAATTAATTTTTTTAATCCTAGATTATCGTCCAGACATTCTAACACATATATGTTACTCATCGCTAAAACGAATTTACTGAATAAAGCCCCCATAACGCATATGTGCCGCAATGCCAACAAAATGTACGATGACATATTTTTTGTACATGGAGATAATCTTTAATATGGTTTCTATTATTTATATTTAATTATCCTTTTCATTTTAAATTTAATTACTCTTGCTTCTATTTTTGCATTTTTATATTTTTCATCTTTTCGTTTATTACTATACTACCACTTATGTAAGTTATTGTATATTATCCCATGTTGGATTCTTGCTTCCGAAAATAAATGTATTATTATTATTACTACAGGCCTGTGTGCACCCCGACTGATGAACTTTAATCAACCACTAATCATTGATTAAACCTCTGATTAAGTCATAATTCTAGAATACAAGCATGTTTTATATTTGTAAGATATCCTAAACATGTCTCTTTTGTTATAATGCGATTTTGTATATAATTTATACATAAAATTGCTGCGTTTTTAAGAAGTACTAATCACTGATTAATTTAATTGACTTGGGTGCAAACGGGCATCATACTTACATTAATATTAGGCTGCTCGTCTTTAGCACTATTTAAAATTAATACTCAACAAAAAAAAACGAAATTGAAAATTTGCATACAATTATTTTAAAAGCTGTGTATTTATTGACAAAATAGAATGAAAAATCCAAAAAGAAAATAAATAAGACTAAAAACCTCCACAAAATGTTTATTTTTGTTGAACAAAAATATTGCAATCACCCGGCGCATTCACCGCAATGAGATCATTTTCTAATGACAAATTTTGGAATTAGTAAAACATTATAGTAATTGTTTATATTTTTAAATATTATTTATATTTAATTGTTCAGGCGGATACATGATGAAACTCCATAATTCTATTTAAAATAAAACAACACAGTTGGAAAGGTTTCATTTTTATTGTTGAAGACTGCAACATGTTTCACCACACAGTTTCATCAGGCCGTCTAATACTCAGTATTCATCTGCGTGATGAAGGCACAGTGTGGTGAAACATGTTGCAGTCTTCAACAATAAAAGTGAAACCCTCCCTAACTGTGTTATTTTATTTCAAATATTATTTATTTTTGTCAATTTTGTTCTTATATTTCAAATTTTTAAACTATTTCGTTATACATAATTATTCACACAAATAAGACACTTAAACTTTGTTTGTATAAAGGAGGTTTTTATTGTGAACATAGTTTCGACAACTTTGTCTTACTTGTCATTATAAAAACTAGAAGTTATTTAAATTAACAATTCTTTGTTTGTATTAATAATTCCCGGCAATTATTAATACAAACCGCGCCGTTTGGTACATGTGATTAATAACACTTAAATTATTACACTTACTGGTAATTATTAATAATTCCTAGTGAAACCAGGTAAACTTAATAAAACATCTTTTATGTTATCATTTTGTTTTGTTCTGGCATAATTAATAAAATAAACGACAACTTAACAAACTAAATAACGTAAAATATGTTCATACTTTCACTTTAATAACTTTAACAACAAATAAAAAAGAATGAACAAGAAAATAACAGGCTTTAAATAAAATAACCTATTTTTATATTTCTATATTTAAAATAATCATAAACTAATTATTTTTGCAGCAAAGGCTTTCGTAGCACTTAGAATTGCAGAACAATTTTAACTTTTTACATTTACATTTACCTAACCTAACCTAACCCTCTTTGGCTTACCAAATAGCACTAACCTCAGGGGGTGTCAACATATAGAACTAATCAAAAATCTTAGTGGTACCGTTATTTAACGAAAATGCACTAGATGTCTCTACATCTTCCTGTATATCTCCAATTATGTGTGCACGCCATTTGCAAATAATGTGACTAACCTGCTTCCACGTCGCATAAAACCCTTCCCCCACTTGCCAGTAGTCACATGGTACTGTCTCCATACACCTCACGGACCACGAATTAACGTAATGAAAATTATTACATTTACCAATAATTTTTGGGAAGTATTAATACTTGCCGGTTCATGTGATATGTATATATATATATATATATATATATATATATATATATATATATATATGTATCACTGTTTCTTCGGGTTTGGTTCCGCGTATTTTCTTGGCTCTGGTCCATTTTATTTTTATTTCGACGTTTCGATGACGTCGCAGTCATCATCGTCAGGAATAACTATCAAAATTCCATTGCTCTAGCAACCACTTGTTTGACTTCTTACGTACTACTTGATGCGTGAATTTCTTGTTTGGCTTCGTGTTACTCTTCTGTTTTGCACCACCTCACAACAGCCAAATTGTCGCTAATTGTCTGTCCGAAATGTTTCCAAATAAAGTTATGGCAAATAATGGTGATATACGTTGGCCAGCTCGCTCACCTGATTTGTCACCTCTAGATTATTTTCTTTGGGGAGCTATAAAAGAAAAAGTTTATAAAACTATTCCAGAGGACAAAGACGATTTAAGAAGAATTATAATAGTTACCATTCAGCAATTAAGAAGAAGAGACATTTTTCGGGCAGTCCAAAATTTAAGGAAAAGACTAGAATTATGTTTGGAGGTCAATGGTGATATATTCGAACACTTACTCTAAGTTTGTGATAATTTTAGTTCAAAAGATATTTAATTAATTTCTTTATTATTATTTAATATTATGAAAAACTTCATCAAGCAGCAGAGTGATTATTCTGGTTCCTTCCCTAAAAAAATATAGTTGTAGGCCTCAGGAATATTAAAATGTGCAACTGTTTTCAAGGCACTCTTAAAAAAAAACAAAAGGTTGCTTTGTTTCAAATGAAACGCAAAATAAATTATAAGTGTGATATACCGTTGAAATCAGAAAAAAAAGTTCTTTCCAAAAATATGAATATCCAATATGGCGCCCATAAGAAAAACAAAAGTTATCTATGGTTCCGGGGAAGATATTAAAGTTATTTTAAATGTAAGTATACTACTAAATTCCTGATTAAAAAGTGCCTGTTTAATGTAAAAGTTGCAATTTCCTAGATCCAATTGTTTTTGAATAAAAAAATAAAAACGAAATTTGAAAAAAATAGTTTTTTGGCAATATCTCAAAAACAAAAAAAGATATTTTAAATCTGTTTTCGGATTATTGTTGGGCTACAAATTTCACATATTTGCCCTAATTTAACCAACTCTCTAACTCTTCAAATAACCGAGATCCCCATGCATTTCCTCGAAATACGGACACCCTGTATATATATACAAAAAATTACGGTTACAAAACTGCTTTAAAAATGGGGGTGTATATTAGGTCAAGCTAGTCGTTAATTACAGGAATTTCCGGATTAGCGCATGCTCTGTGAATTTCCAGGAGGTTCATCCTACGACCCTTTTTGGCTAAATGACAAGTTAAAGTTGTCAAAACTATAGTCACAATAAAAATCTCAGTTATACAAACAAAGTTTAAGTGTTTTATTTGTGTATATTAAAATTGTCAATTTTGCTGCTAATTTGTTCAATTTCAACAAAGAATAAATTCATATTTAAGTACCGAGGCTGTTAGTTGTTGAAACTCCATAATATCACTTTAATAAAACGCTTAATTTGTTTAGGTTTCAAAGTTATATTTATTGTACTACAACAATTATTTCACCACACTGTGGCTTTGTCAGGTATATGAAGCCACAGTGTGGTAATAAAATTGTTGTAGTACAATAAATATAATTTTGAAACCTAAACAAAGTGTTTTATTAAAGTCATTTTAAGACTGTATTTTGGATAAATTTTAAAAGTCTGTTGGTTATAATATATACAGGGTGTCTCATTAGTGCCTTCTAGAAAGTTATCGCAGCACTCGTTAAAGATAGAAAGAAAGTTTCTGCACCAAACCTTAACACCTGCATGACCTAAAGATATTTTAGTATATACAGGGTGCGCTATAAAGAAAGTAGCGGATGCAATATTATATATAATACTCCGTAATTTCTTGAATTAATTTTTCATCTGGCACTTGGTGAAACATATTAGAATATGTAAAATTATTTAAATTAAAAAAACACTTGGTATTGTTTCACAAATTAAATTTTTAATTTGTGAAACAATACCAAGTGTATTTTAATTTAAATAACTGTACATACTCCGTAATTTAACTCGAAACAAAAAAACCCTTAACAGGTAAAATCAAATAGGAATTAATTGAATTAAATGAACAAAAAATTTAGTTTATAAACATTTATTTATTAAAACCAGTACACTAGAACGAACAAATATGGCAGCATATAATTTTATAAAATATACTTAGCCTAAAAACTAGATAGGAACAAAATACATTTTAAAAATGTAGTTACATATATATTATAATGTTATTTTGAACTTGATATCCAAGTAGGAGGCACATACAGTTTTCTTTGTAACATTTATTTAACCTTAAAACTAGATAGGAACATATGTTTTAAAAATGTACAGGGTGGTCTATAGGAGCGGGGCGTTTTTAAAATGATCAGTATTCGATTTGCTTTTAATTAAAAAATCAGTTTTATTGAAAAACATATTTGTAATTTCCGGCCACGAGCCGGCCCTGGATATTTACTTTTCTGAATGCAGATTTCAAGCCTTTATTAAAAATTGAAAATCTGAAAATCTCACGAATGAGGTGAGTTCAGATATTTAACAGATTTTTAGTAAAATTGAGTAATAATTAATTACATATTAAATATTTATTTGATTACTATTTCTTTAGTTTCACAATATTTCTTTATTTATTTATTTTTTTTATACGCGTGACACATGAAGTAAAATTTTGAGATTAGAATAGTCTGAACATTTGGATTTTCCGACGAGCTACGCTTCGCTTAGCGCCGGCAAATCAAAATTATCAGGCTTTACTAAACTTGAAATTTTACTTCAAGCTCAATTAAGGAGTGGAAACACTAGTTAAAAGCTTTAAATGGAACGCTTTAAAAAAAACAACGAACGCCTGAAAATGTACAATGTATACATCAGAATATGTATACTTAAAGGAAACATTCTCTATATACCGGGTGTTGACTTGGCGGACGCAACATAGGAAATCCCATGTAAATTTTGAAAGGTTCAAATATTGGCTCCCCTTTTTATTTTAGAAACAAAATGTATTTACCTTTTTTGTAGAGGGAAAAATTATGAATTTATTCGTGTTAACGTTTCTCACTTTAAGTTTCTTTTAGTTAAAATAATTAAGAAAAAGTACTATAATTTTGTAAATATAATGACATGCCATGAAATTGAAACAAAAATTGCGGATGTCAAAATGGCACTAGATATCGCTGTCACTTTATTTAAGTAAATGTTTTCGAAATGAATTACACCAGCGCTTCCCAAACTATTTTATCTGGCGAACCGGCATTTTGACTCCCAATTTGTCACATTTTTTATATCATATTAAGAAAACAGAATGATGAAAATTAACGATAAAATTTGACAACATATAAGAAAATCTTGAAAATTGATAAATCTCCGAACATTGAAAACTTAGGACTAATGATTCGACATTGACGAAAACCATCAAAATGTACGTAAACTGATTAAAGTCATAGAAATTGACGAATCATGAATATTTAGTGAATTGATAAAAATCTTAAAACTTTAAAAATTATGAAAATAGACTAAAATATCGAAAATTCCTCACCATTAAATTGGACGAAAATCAAGATAAAAGCACATAGATCAAAAATCGCTATAGTCAAGTGACTGTTTTTTTGTTTTGCGACGAACCGGCACCGGTCCGCGGACCCCACTTTGGGTAGCGCTGATTTACGATATCTTGTACCATTTTGATATCCGCAATTGTTGTTTCAATTCCATGGCATGTCAATATTTTTGTAGAATCACATTACTTTTTCTTAATTATTTTAACTTAGAGAAACGTAAAGTGTTTAGTGTGAACATAAATAAATTTAGAATTTTTCCCTCTAGAAAAAAGTAAAATACATTTTGTTTCTAAAATAAATAGGGGAGCCAATATTTGAACACCTCAAAATTCACATGCGATTTTCTATGTCAACACCCGGTATAGTAATAATATTGTATCACAAATATATGAGTAAGGACCTTTAAATTTTTATACCAAGTAAGGTAACCTGCATAAGTCAGGATTAAAATGATTGAATCAATGAAAATGGAAAATCAAGTGTGCGTGCTGTAAATTTTCCGATATTCGTTGTTTTTTTTTTTAAGAGTTTAATTTTTAGCTCTAAATGAGTGTTTTCCACTCCGAGACTAAGCATGAAGTAAAATTTCGAGTTTAAAAAAGCCTGAAAGTCCGCGAAGAGACCAAACCAAGCTTTCAGGCTTTTCTAAACACGAAATTTTACTTCATGCTTAGTCTGAGAGTGAAAAACACTCGTTTAGAGCTAAAAATGGAACTCTTTAAAAAAAAAACTACGAATATCGGAACATTTACAGCATATAATTAGGATGTGTATACTCAAAAGAAAAACTCCCTGTATTCATTTAAGTATAATTAAGGCCCAGTTGCACCAGAAATGTTGAATTCACGTTCAAGCTGAACTTAAGTTCAAGATGACAGTTCCTATTGTTCTAATGTCACTTTGAACTCAAGTTCAGAGTTGAACCAGTTAAACGTGTTTAGTGCAACTGGCCCTACAAGAAAAAAATCCGTTTGAATTTTGGCAGATTTGGTTATGTCATAAATTTGGCAACAACATAAACAGAGTTGATGTAATTTTTAAGTTCAAATTTAGAACATAACAAATTCGTGTGCATTATTTGTTATTTTAAGAGGTTAGAAAAAACATTTTGAATCAGAGAAGAGTTAGGGAAAAGTCAGGGAAATTTAACATTTCAGTTGGTCGCCACCATAAATAAATGTTTATTTCGTGTAACCAAATCTGCCAAAATTCAAACGGATTTTTTTTAGGTTATTAGGTTCAACTCTGAACTTGAGTTCAAAGTGACATTAGAACAATAGGAACTGTAATCTTGAACTTTAGTTCAGCTTGAACCTGAGTTCAAAATTTCTGAATTTTGGCAGATTTGGTTACACGAAATAAACATTTATTTATGGTGGCGACCAATCTGAAATGTTAAATTTCCCTGACTTTTCCCTAACTCTTTCCTGATTCCAAATCTTTTTCCTAACCTCTTAAAATAACAAATAATGCACACGAATTTGTTTTTGTTTTAAATTTGAACCTAAAAATTACATCAACTCTGTTTATGTTATGTCATAAATTTTACAATAAAGAAAACTCCAAAAGAAGTTTCTGATTAATCCTCTTTCGAGGGTTTCCACTCTCAGATTAAGCATGAAGTAAAATTTCGAGTTTAGAAAAGCCTGAAAATTTGGATTTGCTGGGGCGCGCGAGCGAAGCGAGTCGCGCCCCAGCAAATCCAAATTTTCAGGCTTTTCTAAACTCGAAATTTTACTTTATGCGTCACGCGTATAAATTACTAACTTCAAGTGAAATCCTTAACCAATTGGTTAGAGAGGAATAAATTTAGTATGCCAATTACGGGAAAGTGCAATGATTACCATTTTTTTTTATTTTGTTTAATATTATTTTTTGTGTCAAATTTGTGCTCCTAACAGAACTAACAATTTTTAAAAGTCAGGGGATTTTATTCATCAGAAAAAGTCAAGGAAATTCGGCTTTTTTAGCAAAAAGTCAAGGAATTTTTTAATAAATAATAATTATAGATACGCGATTAATACAATTAAGGAACTTTAATTGTATTAATTGCATATCTATAATTAATAATTATAGATATGCAATTAATACAATTAAGGAACTTAAATTGTATTAATTGCATATCTATAATTATTTATTTAAAAATTCCTTGACTTTTTGCTAAAAAGGCCGAATTTCCCTGACTTGTCCCGATGAATAAAATCTCTCGACTTGTCCCTGACTTTCCCCGGCTTGTCGCCACCCTGTTATTAACGTGAAATCAAACTTTACAAAATATTTAAAATGTCACTTTAAATAAGTGTTTTATACGCTTGGCGCATGAAGTAAAATTACGAGTTTAGGAAAGCCTAAAAATTTGGTTTGGTCACTAAATCAAATTTTCAGGCTTTTCTAAGCTAAAAATGTACTTCATGTTTTACCAAGGAATGCAAACACTCGTTAGAAGCTTCAAATTAAGTGCTTTTTAAAACCGATTAATTCCTAAAAATTTACCAAACGCTGTAAATCATAGGGAATGCTTAACTTTATTCCCTGTATTATTTCTAATAGTAACAAATATATTGAATGTATTCAAATTGAGAATTAAGGATTGAGCAGAATTTCCTTTACTTGCTCGAAGCTAATCTGCTGGCACTCCATTTGAATCGCCACCAACAAACGTGGCAGTAGCACATCGAAGTAAAACGTATCCCTATCTTCGATATCTTCTTTCGCGAAAGCATGGTGCATCAACTTGTACAGAGTCATCATCTGCGGCGAGCTGAACACCTTGTACAAGTTCGCAATCCTGACCACTGGGTCCTTTCTGGATTCCTCCGTCGGTGGTTTCACTTTCTTTTCTTGGCGTATGATTCCAAGCAGCATCGGCAAGAACTTTTCAAAGCGAAGCTTCAATTCTTCATTGGAGAGGTTTATGCATTCGACCTTTCTTCCGTCCGGCATCTCGTATATCGTGTATCTATCATCGGAATCTTGGTCATCATCATCACCATTAGACGACGGATTGGCGTTGATAGATCCTTCCCTTACGCTCTCTCTCTCGTTTACGATATCAGTTGAGGCCGTCGAGTTTACTTCTCCTGCTGCTTGTGGAGGTGGGTTTGTCGGTTCTACCTTCACGTTTGGTGTGTCCTCCACGATTTCAACAGATGGCTCATTTTGTTCACCTCTTTCACTTGTATGTGATGGTGAAGTCAGGACCAGTTCTAACTTTATGTCCGGACTGTCATCAATGATGTCAATAGAGGTGTGCAGTTCTAATTTTATGTTCGGACTGTCCTCCACGATTTGAACACAGGGCTGACTTTCTTGACTTCTTTGTGATGGTGGAGTCATCAACAGTTCAAATTTTATATCCGGACTGTCCTCCACGATTTCAACAGAGGGCTGATTTTCTTCACCTCTTTGTGATGGTGGAGTCATCAGCAGTTCCAATTTTATGTCCGGACTGTCCTCCACGATTTCACAAGAGGGCGATGAGTCTACGCTTATAATTTCCCCTCTTGGCGTACGTGATGACATCTTGTATTGTTGTTTCAAAAATTCCGTCTCTAAAAAAAAAGATATTGTAAATTCTATAATACTCAGCAACAACGGAATGCTTTATTTTAAAGATTTTTATTTACACTATTATAGCGTCTTCGGTAAAAACAAGACAGCCATTAAACCGAAAACCATAAAAAACCTTCTTTTTGTCGAAACGAAAACCGTAGCTGAACCGAAAAAAAATATCGGTTTATTTCGGTTCAAACACGCACTTTAACACTTGTTAAGCTTTTATTTAAGATCTTAGTCATTTTGCAACTTAATAATTTATGTATTGAACGGTACACCTTTTTACATGATAATTAACAAAAGTAGATGATTGATTAATTGCGTGCATATTTGATGCTTGATTAAGTCTTTGTAAGACAAATTTATTGTAGATTCCGTAAAGTATATCAGCACTTTTAATGTTTTGAAATATATTTAGAGTTAAATAAGCTTTTTTTTCAACTCTTTATGATTTATTTAACTTGAAACTCTCAAAATTGAAAGTTAATTTTAAAATTAGTTGTTTCCAGTAATTAAAATAAATTTAACAATTTTCAATTTTAATTGATTCGCCTGAAGAAGCTACAGCGTAGCGAAACAATTATAGTGAAAATAAATACAAAAAGTTGAAAATCATAAATATTTTATTTATTAATTCATTACAGTAAATCATGGATTTTCAAAAATTAAGTGTCTCAGTAGTCAACGAATCTTTTGTTTTCAAACACCCAAAGTAACACAATTGTATTATCAGAGCATCATTACCAACATAATTATTTCTCTCTCTATTATTGTTCATTTTTGCGATTGTTTTGTAATGGAATTCCAAGAAGAAGGTATATACTTTATTTTCACTCACTTTTTAAAGTATATATTTCAAAATATATAAATTGTGTGACATCCACAAATACAATATTAAAATGTTCAATTTTATTTATTTGCTTGAGCAACTTTTAACTACTTTCCCCACGTACCCTTACTCATAATACATCAAAATGTGTTACTTAGAGGCTGTAGAACGTTAAGTTATTTGATTTATCTGCAACTGCTCTTTTTACATAACCTTTAAACAGGGTGTTTTAAAATCAACCCTTACCATGGAGATCTCGCTTATTATAGTAGATAGAGAGTAGGTTTAAATTCGGCACTGTGGCAAAATTTAATGCTTTTTAATAACCCGTTGAAAAAAGTGACTTAAATTCTTTTGATTTCGAGTAAAATCCAAAAAACTGAAAAAAACAGTTTTTTTTTAATATTTTCGTTATTTGAGACAATATTTAAAAACGGGAAAGACCGTCTTATAGCGCTTTTTTTATTATCTAACAGTTGGGGTAATTGATTTCTTAATAACATGTTTCATTTCTTTTAAACCATCATCAACTTTCTTATTTTCTTATGGACGCCATATTTATTTTTTATCACATCTAATTGTTTTATTTTTTGTAATGACAACTATATAACACACCATACATTTTTTTCCATAAATTTACATACAATCGGTAAACATAATTTTATTAGCGTTAACTAAAAATCTTCCCTGCCATAGAATTGAAAACAATAAAAAAATCTGAATAAGTCAATGTTATTATTATCGTTTATAAATAAATAAGTCATTCGATAATTCAGAAAAGCGAGATATTTGTTAAGTATTTTTTGATTCGCATAACTCAGAAATGGGATTATGATTTTAATACGATTGTCAGAAGTGTTTATAGGAAGTAAAATAATGTGAAAATCGTCATTTTGTTTAGTGAATTATTAAGTTCAGATTCTCACTCAGCGACCTCAAAAGCCCTGTATTCGACATTTCTATATAACATATAATTTTGATAACATATGTCCGCCATTTTGATTCAATTTTTTTAACTTCAGGTTCAAAATCAGCGACTACATAAAACCCTATATCTGAAATTTTGTGAAAGTATAACAGTTTTTATCTTTGTTGTTCGCTATCTTGGATCCGCCATTTTGTTATTTACATTTGTAATTATATATTCCGAATCAACTACCTGAAAATGCCCTATATCCGAATTTTCATGAAAATATGACAATTCATTTTAATAATTTGAGTCCGCCATATTGGACCCGCCATTTTGTTTTTTCTATGACCAGATTCTTAATCAACAACCTCGAAAAAAACCGATTTACTAATTTACGTTCATTTTGCATAACGCCTTCTTATTATGGCCACATTTTAGGCATTTGGGAACACTGTGCGATGGCCTCACTTAACGTTCATACGAATAATTCTTTGATTAAATTATTATTTAATATATTCGAATTTTATAATCTAATGGACACAAATATTCCGGCGGCTACGGGGTTTTTCCGGTAGCTCTTGTGGCCAGTCCGCCTACCTTTATGTATGTAAGTGTTAAAATTAAAACTTCTAACGAGTGTTTCCACTCCTTGATTAAGAATAAAGTAACATTTCGAGTTTATAAAAGCCTGAAAATTCTAAACTAGACATGTTACTTTATGATTAATCAAGAAGTGTAAACTCTCGTTAAAAACTTCAAATTAAACGTTTAAAAAAAACGAACGAACGCCTAAAATTGAATAAAATCAATGACGTTTATAGAATCAATAATAATGATTATAATCAAAGAAATTGATAGAATTATTAAACATTTTATAGAAAACACACAAATAACTTATTGAGAACCACTGGAGTGAGCGGTAGTGTGCACGCGCGAACCTGTCAAGATGGAGCATGTGCCGTGTTCTAGAGATTTACCAATAATTGCTATTAGCAACTTAAATAAATTACCATCGTGTTAGACTTAAGTGGGCCGGACTGCTTTACTTTAGGACTCGGGTTGTGCCTGGTAAAAGTTACCTATATTACATCTATAAATTGAAATGTAACTTACTTACCGTAAGGGAAAATAAATATAATTTGTTTCATAAAAGTAAACAAAAGGGTATATTATGTACATATTTAGAAAAAAACGGCCCAATTTGTATACGTTCCATGTCCACATAGCCAATCCGCCCTGTACATAAATATTTATTAATTACTTACATTATTTCAACAGATTCTTCAGCAGGAACGTAAAGCGCAGCAGGCGCAATACAATCTGGTATTTTCTTCGGGGAGCCGAGTTTGCTTCTATTGTTTTAACTCGAAATTATTTGTAATAAATCGGTGGACAAGTGCAGTTATCAACTCAAAACTCAGTCGGTGAATTAACTATGGCTACCCTCTTGATCCCGTAGAACAACTTGTAAAAATGGCGAAGAGAAAACACGTGCCGTTAAAAAGATTTACGTGTTGCCAAAATTATAAAATGAATTTCCCTGTCGGTGACTGAACGCTTCCCAGTTAGCAAAAAACTCGCATGGTGAAAACTATCAGACGGGGTTTAATGGTCATTATTATAACTCTCTAATTAATAATTAATGTTATTGGAATAACAGTCTATTATTGCCAATAGATAAATCAAAGAGTGTGATCACTTTTTATAGGCATCTGTAATTTTTCTCTTTTAGGAATTGCCAACTGTCTAAAATCAATTTCCCTATCAGTGATTGAACAACGGGCAAATTAGCAAAACAAGTGAATAGTGGAAAAATCAATGATTAAACTCAATCAACCAAGCACAGTTTTTTTCCTACGCATTATGCCTAGATGTAGCTCACTTTGAGATTAGGAAAATAAAATAAATTGTTTACGTATTTACGCGTGCTTAGAATCTTTACCTACATTGGGCGCATTCACCAGAAAATGTTGCCCACAACGCGTTTGGATTTGTTTACGCTTTACGTTGGCATCCAGTGAATCTTACTCCGCCCCCAAAGAGTTTTAATAAATCCCAAACTATTTTGTGTGGAGGACCGGTATTCGTGGTCCCAGTTTCTCACAGACCGGCATCCATAGAGGTAGCCAAATAGAGCATGTGGAGAACACTTGGCTCCCCCCGAACATAAAAAAATATAAATTTTAAACCAAGGTTCGGACGATAAACAGGGTGTCTTACTGAAGCGTCAAAGTAACTTTTTGGCCTTTGATATTTAAGACAGAAAAATATGATTTATATAAAAGTTGTAGATAATTATTGACTCCCATAATCAGAAAATATTTGTATGTATACAGGGTGCCCCTCAACGGAGAGCTTACACATATTTATGTTTTTTTCAAATGGAACACTAGGTATATTTTTTACATTTAATGCGTAGTTTGTAATATTAATTAAACTGACAAAACCTTTGATTGGGCTAAACTTAACCGTTGTTCTGGTTTTTAGGGCAAAAACAAGCAATATTTAAACAGTCAGAAAAATAATAAGTTGATATTTTAAAATTATCTAAGCGTCCTTTAATAATAGAAATGTTACATTTTTAGGTCTGTTTCATTTCATTTTATTTTATTTATTTATGGAATCTCCTCTTACATAAATTTACAATATTAGTATAACATTAAATATATGACAATTAGTATATTTATACCGGGTGTTGACTTGGCGGACGCAACATAGGAAATCCCATGTAAATTTTGAAATGTTCAAATTTTGGCTCCTCTATTTATTTTAGAAACAAAACGTATTTACCTTTTTTGTAGAGGGAAAAATTCTGAATTCAGTCGTGTAAACGTTTATCACTTTACGTTTCTCTATGTTAAAATAATTAAGAAAAAACAATTTGATTTTATAAAAATAATGACATGCCATGGAATTGAAACAACAACTGCGGATGTCAAAATGGCAAAAGATATCGTAGTCACTTGATTAAAGTAAATATTTTCGAAATGATTTACACTATACAAAAAAAATGTCATTATTTTTATAAAATCACATTACTTTTTCTTAATTATTTTAGCTGTTAATTTTCTGACATTCGTTGATTTTTAAAAGAGTTCAATTTGAAGCTTTAAACGAGTGTTTTCTACTCCCAGACTAAGCATGAAGTAAAATTTTGAGTTTAGAAAAGCCCCGTGAAAATTTGTCGAGGGTCGCGCAGCGACCCGATACAAATTTTCTGGGCATTTCTAAACTCGAAATTTTACTTCATGCGCCACGCGTATAAAACACAGATTTTAAGTGAATTTTGAATATACATAAATTTGACAATATTATAGCCATTTTGTTATTTAAATTTGTAATTACATATTCTGAATCAACTACCTCAAAATGCCCTATATCCGAATTATTATGAAAATATGACAATTTTTATAATTTGAGTCCGCCATATTGGACCCGCCATTTTGTTATTCAAATTTCTAATATCAGATTCTTAATCAGTAACCTCGAAAAAACCGATTTACTATAACGTACATGTAGGATAACGCCTTTTTATTATGGCCACATTTTAGGCATTTGGGACCACTGTGCGATAGCCTCACTTAACGTTTATACGAATAATTCTTTGATTAAATTATTATTTAATATATTCAAATTTTTTAATCTAATGAACACAATCATTCCGGCGGCTACGGGGTTTTCCCGGTAGCTCTTATGGCCAGGCCGCCTATCTTTATGTATGTAAGTGTTAAAATTGAAACTTCTAACGAGTGTTTTCACTCCTTGATTAAAAATGAAGTAACATTTCGAGTTTAGAAAAGCCTGAAAATTCAAAACTAGACATGCTTAATCAAGAAGTGTAAACCCTCGTTAGCAACTTCAAATTGAACGTTTAAAAAAAAAAAAACGAACGCCTAAAATGTGTACAGAAGACACATCGAGATATTTATACTTAACAGAAAAATTCTCAGTATGTACATATAAAAAACAAGTGTTTTAACATTAATAAAATTCCGATTAATAGGTATCAGAAAGTGGACTTATTATTGTTAATAATTGGGCTAATGTGTAGAACACGGCACAACCACATTAAGATGCATGCATGCGCACTAGCGCCCACCCTAGTGGTTCCCAACAGATTATTTGTATGGGTGTATGTATGCATATGCTTTCCTTAGATGAGCAAGAAAGAGATTGAATATAATCAATGGCGTTTATAGAATCAATAATAATGATTAAAATCAAAGAAATTGATAGAATTAATAAACATTTTATAGAAAACACCCAAATAACTTATTGAGAACCACTGAAGTGAGCGCTAGTGTGCACGCGCGAACTTGTTAAGATGGAGTATGTGCCGTGTTCTAGACATTTACCAATAATTGCTATTAGCAACTTAAATTAATTACCATCGTGTTAGACTTAGGTGAGCCGGACTGCTTCACCTTAGGACTCGGGTTGTGCCTGGTAAAAGTTACCTATATTACATCTATAAATTGAAATGTAACTTACTTAACGTAAGGGAAAATAAATATAATTTGTTTCATAAAAGTAAACAAAAGGGTATATTGTGTACATATTTAGAAAAAAACGGCCCAATTTGTATACGTTCCATGTCCACATGGCCAATCCGCCCTGTACATAAATATTTATTAATTACTTACATTATTTCAACAGATTCTTCAGCAGGAACGTAAAGCGCAGCAGGCGCAATACAATCTGGTATTTTCTTCGGGGAGCCGAGTTTGCTTCTATTGTTTTAACTCGAAATTATTTGTAATAAATCGGTGGACGAGTGCAGTTATCAACTCAAAACGCAGTCGGTGAATCAACTATGGCTACCCTCTTGATCCCGTAGAACAACTTGTAAAAATGGCGAAGAGAAAACACGTGCCGTTAAAAAGATTTACGTGTTGCCAAAATTATAAAATGAATTTCCCTGTCGGTGACTGAACGCTTCCCAGTTAGCAAAAAACTCGCATGGTGAAAACTATCAGACGGGGTTTAATGGTCATTATTATAACTCTCTAATTAATAATTAATGTTATTGGAATAACAGTCTATTATTGCCAATAGATAAATCAAAGAGTGTGATCACTTTTTATAGGCATCTGTAATTTTTCTCATTTAGGAATTGCCAACTGTCTAAAATCAATTTCCCTATCAGTGATTGAACAACGGGCAAATTAGCAAAACAAGTGAATAGTGGAAAAATCAATGATTAAACTCAATCAACCAAGCACAGTTTATTTCCTACGCATTATGCCTAGATCTAGCTCTCTTTAAGATTAAGAAAATAAAATAAATTGTTTACGTATTTACGCACGCAACACGTGCTTAGAATCTTTACCTACATTGGGCGCATTCACCAGAAAATGTTGCCCACAACGCGTTTGGATTTGTTTACGCTTTACGTTGGCATCCAGTGAATCTTACTCCGCCCCCAAAGAGTTTTAATAATTCCCAAACTATTTTATGTGGAGGACCGGTATTCGTGGTCCCAGTTTCTCACGGACCGGCATCCATAGACGTAGCCAATTGGAGCATGTGGAGAACACTTGGCTCCCCCCGAACATAAAAAAATATAAATTTTAAACCAAGGTTCGGACGATATACAGGGTGTCTTACTGAAGCGTCAAAGTAACTTTTTGGCCTTTGATATTTAAGACAGAAAAATATGATTTATATAAAAGTTGTAGATAATTATTGACTCCCATAATCAGAAAATATTTGTATGTATACAGGGTGCCCCTCAACGGAGAGCTTACACATATTTATGTTTTTTTCAAATGGAACACTAGGTATATTTTTTACATTTAATGCGTAGTTTGTAATATTAATTAAACTGACAAAACCTTTGATTGGGCTAAACTTAACCGTTGTTCTGGTTTTTAGGGCAAAAACAAGCAATATTTAAACAGTCAGAAAAATAATAAGTTGATATTTTAAAATTATCTAAGCGTCTTTTAATAATAGAAATGTTACATTTTTAGGTCTGTTTCATTTCATTTTATTTTATTTATTTATGGAATCTCCTCTTACATAAATTTGCAATATTAGTATAACTTTAAATATATAACAATTAGTATATTTATACCGGGTGTTGACTTGGCGGACGCAATATAGGAAATCCCATGTAAATTTTGAAATGTTCAAATTTTGGCTCCTCTATTTTAGAAACAAAACGTATTTACCTTTTTTGTAGAGGGAAAAATTCTGAATTCATTCGTGTAAACGTTTATCACTTTACGTTTCTCTAAGTTAAAATAATTAAGAAAAAACAATTTGATTTTATAAAAAGAATGCCATGCCATGGAATTGAAACAACAACTGCGGATGTCAAAATGGCAAAAGATATCGTAGTCACTTGATTAAAGTAAATATTTTCGAAATGATTTACACTATACAAAAGAAATGTCATTATTTTTATAAAATCACATTACTTTTTCTTAATTATTTTAGCTGTTAATTTTCTGACATTCGTTGATTTTTAAAATAGTTCAATTTGAAACTTTAAACGAGTGTTTTCCACTCCCAGACTAAGCATGAAGTAAAATTTCGAGTTTAGAAAAGCCCCGTGAATATTTGTCTCGGGTCGCGCAGCGACCCGAGACAAATTTTCGGGGCATTTCTAAACTCGAAATTTTACTTCATGCGCCACGCGTATAAAACACAGATTTTAAGTGAATTTTGAATATACATAAATTTGACAATATTATAGCCATTTTTTTATTTAAATTTGTAATTACATATTCTGAATCAACTACCTCAAAATGCCCTATATCCGAATTTTCATGTAAATATGACAATTTTTATAATTTGAGTCCGCCATATTGGACCCGCCATTTTGTTTTTCAAATTTCTGATATCAGATTCTTAATCAGTAACTTCGAAAAAACCGATTTACTATAACGTACATTTAGGATAACGCCTTTTAATTATGGCCACATTTTAGGCATTTGGGACCACTGTGCGATAGCCTCACTTAACGTTTATACGAATAATTCTTTGATTAAATTATTATTTAATATATTCAAATTTTATAATCTAATGAACACAATCATTCCGGCGGCTACGGGGTTTTCCCTGTAGCTCTTATGGCCAGTCCGCCTATCTTTATGTATGTAAGTGTCAAAATTGAAACTTCTAACGAGTGTTTCCACTCCTTGATTAAAAATGAAGTAACATTTCGAGTTTAGAAAAGCCTGAAAATTCTAAACTAGACATGCTTAATCAAGAAGTGTAAACCCTCGTTAGCAACTTCAAATTGAACGTTTAAAGAAAAAACAACGAACGCCTAAAATGTGTACAGAAGACACATCGAGATATCTATACTTAACAGAAAAATTCTCTGTATGTACATATAAAAAACAAGTGTTCAGTTTCGCAGACAACACATTATTAAAATTCCGATTAATAGGTATCAGAAAGTGGACTTATTATTGTTAATAATTGGGCTAATGTGTAGAACACGGCACAACCACATTAAGATGCATGCATGCGCACTAGCGCCCACCCTAGTGGTTCCCAACAGATTATTTGTATGGGTGTATGTATGCATATGCTTACGTTAAATGAGCAAGAAAGAGGTTGAATATAATGAATGGCGTTTATAGAATCAAAAATAATGATTAAAATCAAAGAAATTGATAGAATTATTAAACATTTTATAGAAAACACCCAAATAACTTATTGAGAACCACTGAAGTGAGCGCTAGTGTGCACGCGCGAACTTGTTAAGATGGAGTATGTGCCGTGTTCTAGACATTTACCAATAATTGCTATTAGCAACTTAAATAAATTACCATCGTGTCAGACTTAGGTGGGCCGGACTGCTTCACCTTAGGACTCGGGTTGTGCCTGGTAAAAGTTACCTATATTACATCTATAAATTGAAATGTAACTTACTTAACGTAAGGGAAAATAAATATAATTTGTTTCATAAAAGTAAACAAAAGGGTATATTGTGTACATATTTAGAAAAAACGGCCCAATTTGTATACGTTCCATGTCCACATGGCCAATCCGCCCTGTACATAAATATTTATTAATTACTTACATTATTTCAACAGATTCTTCAGCAGGAACGTAAAGCGCAGCAGGCGCAATACAATCTGGTATTTTCTTCGGGGAGCCGAGTTTGCTTCTATTGTTTTAACTCGAAATTATTTGTAATAAATCGGTGGACGAGTGCAGTTATCAACTCAAAACTCAGTCGGTGAATTAACTATGGCTACCCTCTTGATCCCGTAGAACAACTTGTAAAAATGGCGAAGAGAAAACACGTGCCGTTAAAAAGATTTACGTGTTGCCAAAATTATAAAATGAATTTCCCTGTCGGTGACTGAACGCTTCCCAGTTAGCAAAAAACTCGCATGGTGAAAACTATCAGACGGGGTTTAATGGTCATTATTATAACTCTCTAATTAATAATTAATGTTATTGGAATAACAGTCTATTATTGACAATAGATAAATCAAAGAGTGTGATCACTTTTTATAGGCATCTGTAATTTTTCTCTTTTAGGAATTGCCAACTGTCTAAAATCAATTTCCCTATCAGTGATTGAACAACGGGCAAATTAGCAAAACAAGTGAATAGTGGAAAAATCAATGATTAAACTCAATCAACCAAGCACAGTTTTTTTCCTACGCTTTATGCCTAGATCTAGCTCTCTTTGAGATTAGGAAAATAAAATAAATTGTTTACGTATTTACGCACGCAACACGTGCTTAGAATCTTTACCTACATTGGGCGCATTCACCAGAAAATGTTGCCCACAACGCGTTTGGATTTGTTTACGCTTTACGTTGGCATCCAGTGAATCTTACTCCGCCCCCAAAGAGTTTTAATAAATCCCAAACTATTTTATGTGGAGGACCGGTATTCGTGGTCCCAGTTTCTCACGGACCGGTATCCATAGACGTAGCCAAATAGAGCATGTGGAGAACACTTGGCGCCCCCGGACATAAAAAAATATAAATTTTAAACCAAGGTTCGGACGATATACAGGGTGTCTTACTGAAGCGTCAAAGTAACTTTTTGGCCTTTGATATTTAAGACAGAAAAATATGATTTATATAAAAGTTGTAGATAATTATTAACTCCCATAATCAGAAAATATTTGTATGTATACAGGGTGCCCCTCAACGGAGAGCTTACACATATTTATGTATTTTTCAAATGGAACACTAGGTATATTTTTTACTTTTAATGCGTAGTTTGTAATATTAATTAAACTGACAAAACCTTTGATTGGGCTAAACTTAACCGTTGTTCTGGTTTTTAGGGCAAAAACAAGCAATATTTAAACAGTCAGAAAAATAATAAGTTGATATTTTAAAATTATCCAAGCGTCTTTTAATAATAGAAATGTTACATTTTTAGGTCTGTTTCATTTCATTTTATTTTATTTATTTATGGAATCTCCTCTTACATAAATTTACAATATTAGTATAACTTTAAATATATGACAATTAGTATATTTATACCGGGTGTTGACTTGGCGGACGCAATATAGGAAATCCCATGTAAATTTTGAAATGTTCAAATTTTGGCTCCTCTATTTTAGAAACAAAACGTATTTACCTTTTTTGTAGAGGGAAAAATTCTGAATTCATTCGTGTAAACATTTATCACTTTACGTTTCTCTAAGTTAAAATAATTAAGAAAAAACAATTTGATTTTATAAAAATAATGACATGCCATGGAATTGAAACAACAACTGCGGATGTCAAAATGGCAAAAGATATCGTAGTCACTTGATTAAAGTAAATATTTTCGAAGTGATTTACACTATACAAAAAAAATGTCATTATTTTTATAAAATCACATTACTTTTTCTTAATTATTTTAGCTGTTAATTTTCTGACATTCGTTGATTTTTAAAAGAGTTCAATTTGAAGCTTTAAACGAGTGTTTTCCGTTCCCAGACTAAGCATGAAGTAAAATTTCGAGTTTAGAAAAGCCCCGTGAAAATTTGTCTCGGGTGGCTGCGCGACCCTCGACAAATATTCACGGGGCTTTTCTAAACTCGAAATTTTACTTCATGCGCCACGCGTATAAAACACAGATTATAAGTGAATTTTGAATATACATAAATTTGACAATATTATAGCCATTTTGTTATTTAAATTTGTAATTACATATTCTGAATCAACTACCCCAAAATGCCCTATATCCGAATTTTCATGTAAATCTGACAATTTTTATAATTTGAGTCCGCCATATTGGACCCGCCATTTTGTTTTTCAAATTTCTAATATCAGATTCTTAATCAGTAACCTCGAAAAAAACCAATTTACTATAACGTACATTTAGGATAACACCTTTTAATTATGGCCACATTTTAGGCATTTGGGACCACTGTGCGATAGCCTCACTTATAATAATTCTTTGATTAAATTATTATTTAATATATTCAAATTTCATAATCTAATGAACACAATCATTCCGGCGGCTACGGGGTTTTCCCGGTAGCTCTTATGGCCAGTCCGCCTATCTTTCTGTATGTAAGTGTTAAAATTGAAACTTCTAACGAGTGTTTCCACTCCTTGATTAAAAATGAAGTAACATTTCGAGTTTAGAAAAGCCTGAAAATTCTAAACTAGACATGCTTAATCAAGAAGTGTAAACCCTCGTTAGCAACTTCAAATTGAACGTTTAAAAAAAAACAACGAAAGCCTAAAATGTGTACAGAAGACACATCGAGATATCTATACTTAACAGAAAAATTCTCTGTATGTACATATAAAAAACAAGTGCTCAGTTTCGCAGACAACACATTAATAAAATTCCGATTAATAGGTATCAGAAAGTGGACTTATTATTGTTAATAATTGGGCTAATGTATAGAACACGGCACAACCACATTACGATGCATGCATGCGCACTAGCGCCCACCCTAGTGGTTCCCAACAGATTTTTTGTATGGGTGTATGTATGCATATGCTAACGTTAGATGAGCAAAAAAGAGGTTGAATATAATCAATGGCGTTTATAGAATCAATAATAATGATTAAAATCAAAGAAATTGATAGAATTATTAAACATTTTATAGAAAACACCCAAATAACTTATTGAGAACCACTGAAGTGAGCGCTAGTGTGCACGCGCGAACTTGTTAAGATGGAGTATGTGCCGTGTTCTAGACATTTACCAATAATTGCTATTAGCAACTTAAATAAATTACCATCGTGTTAGACTTAGGTGGGCCGGACTGCTTCACCTTAGGACTCGGGTTGTGCCTGATAAAAGTTACCTATATTACATCTATAAATTGAAATGTAACTTACTTAACCTAAGGGAAAATAAATATAATTTGTTTCAGACAAGTAAACAAAAGGGTATATTATGTACATTTTTAGAAAAAAACAGCCCAATTTGTATACGTTCCATGTCCACATGGCCAATCCGCCCTGTACATAAATATTTATTAATTACTTACATTATTTCAACAGATTCTTCAGCAGGAACGTAAAGCGCAGCAGGCGCAATACAATCTGGTATTTTCTTCGGGGAGCCGAGTTTGCTTCTATTGTTTTAACTCGAAATTATTTGTAATAAATCGGTGGACGAGTGCAGTTATCAACTCAAAACGCAGTCGGTGAATCAACTATGGCTACCCTCTCGATCCCGTAGAACAACTTGTAAAAATGGCGAAGAGAAAACACGTGCCGTTAAAAAGATTTACGTGTTGCCAAAATTATAAAATGAATTTCCCTGTCGGTGACTGAACGCTTCCCAGTTAGCAAAAAACTCGCATGGTGAAAACTATCAGACGGGGTTTAATGGTCATTATTATAACTCTCTAATTAATAATTAATGTTATTGGAATAACAGTCTATTATTGCCAATAGATAAATCAAAGAGTGTGATCACTTTTTATAGGCATCTGTAATTTTTCTCTTTTAGGAATTGCCAACTGTCTAAAATCAATTTCCCTATCAGTGATTGAACAACGGGCAAATTAGCAAAACAAGTGAATAGTGGAAAAATCAATGATTAAACTCAATCAACCAAGCACAGTTTTTTTCCTACGCTTTATGCCTAGATCTAGCTCTCTTTGAGATTAGGAAAATAAAATAAATTGTTTACGTATTTACGCACGCAACACGTGCTTAGAATCTTTACCTACATTGGGCGCATTCACCAGAAAATGTTGTCCACAACGCGTTTGGATTTGTTTACGCTTTACGTTGGCATCCAGTGAATCTTACTCCGCCCCCAAAGAGTTTTAATAATTTAGAGCAGCGCTTCCCAAACTATTTTATGTGGAGGACCGGTATTCGTGGTCCCAGTTTCTCACGGACCGGCATCCGTAGACGTAGCCAAATGGAGCATGTGGAGAACACTTGGCTCCCCCCGAACATAAAAAAATATAAATATTAAACCAATATTCGGACGATATACAGGGTGTCTTACTGAAGCGTCAAAGTAACTTTCTGACCTTTAATATTTAAGACAGAAAAATATGATTTATATAAAAGTTGTAGATAATTATTGACTCCATAATCAAAAAATATTTTTATGTATACAGGGTACCCCACAACGGAGAGCTTATACATATTTATGTTTTTTTCAAATGGAACACTAGGTATATTGTTTACATTTAATGCGTAGTTTGTAATATTAATTAAACTGACAAAACCTTTGATTGGGCTAAACTTAACCGTTGTTCTGGTTTTTAGGGCTAAAACAAGCAATATTTAAACAGTCACAGAAAAATATTAAGTTGATATTTTAAAATCATCTAAGCGTCTTTTAATAATAGAAATGTTACATTTTTTAATGATTAGGTCTGCTTCATTTCATTTCATTTGATTTATTTATGGAATCTCCTCTTACATAAATCTACAATATTAGTATAACTTCAAATATATGACAATTAGTATATTTATATACCGGGTGTTGACTTGGCGGACGCAACATAGGAAATCGCATGTGAAAAAATAGGGAATATTTGAACACTTTATAATAGTGTTCAAATATTCCCTATTTTTTCTAGAGACAATATGTATTTCACTTTTTTGTAGAGGAAACATTTTAAATTTATGAATGTTCACACTTAACACTTTACGTTTTTCTAAGTTAAAATAATTAAGAAAAAGTAATGTGATTTTATAAAAATAATAATATACCATGGAATTGATATAACAATTACGGATATTCCCGATTTTTTTTAAGTTCAATTTATAGCTTTAAATAAGTGTTTTCCACTCCTAGACTAAGCATGAAGTAAAATTTCGAGTTTAGAAAAGCCCCGTGAAAATTTATCGAGGGTCGCGCAGCGACCCGAGATAAATTTTCTGGGCTTTTCTAAACTCGAAATTTTACTTCATGCGCTACGCGTATAAAATACTATAATATTTTCAAATTTATGTATATTTTAACTTCACTTAAAATCTGTGTATTATACGCGTGGCGCATGAAGTAAAATTTCGAGTTTAGAAAAGCCCAGAAAATTTGTCTTGGATCACTACGCTACCCTCCACAAATTTTCACGGGGCTTTTCTAAACTCGAAATTTTACTTCATGCTTAATCTTGGAGTGAAAAACACTCGTTTAAAGCTTCAAATTGATTTTTTTTTTAAATTCAACGAATGCAGAAAATTAACAGCTAAAATAATTAGGAAAATGTAATGTGATTTTATAAAAATAATGACATACCATGGAATTGATACAACAATTGCGGATGTCAAAATAGCACAAGATGTTGCTGTTACTTAATTAACAACAATAAACATAACGCAAACATCGTGATTACTGTGGTCTGCATAATACCACTTTATTAGGAGCATTTTTTCTTGTATAGTGTAAATCATTTCGAAAACATTTACTTTAATCAAGTGACTGCCATATCTTTTGCCATTTTGACATCCGCAATTGTTGTTTCAATTCCATGGCATGTCATTATTTTTATAAAATCACATTACTTTTTCTTAATTATTCTAACTTAGAGAAATGTAAAGTGATAAACGTTAACGCGAATGAATTCAGAATTTTTTCCCTCTAGAAAAAAGGTAAATACATTTTATTTCTAAAATAAATAGGGGAGCCAAAATTTGAACATTTCAAAATGTACATGGTATTTCCTATGTTGCGTCTGCCAAGTCAACACCTGGTGTACAGAGTCAATTACATAAAAATAAACATTGTATAAGACATGTTCATGTTACTCTTACTTTACGCGAGTTACAATTATAATTATAAAAAATAATAAAGAGTGTATACATTATTTAGAGGTAAAATCAATAAATGGGTACAAAGACATAAACAACTAATAACTTGTAGAAATAACAGATTGAAATTAATATCAGTGACTGATGAGTCAAATATCGCAGTAAAGACTTGATTGTATAATATATACTCAATGACATTAGAAGCGTAACACCCAGAAGGAGTTATTATTTTAACTTGATTTTTTGCCAGTATGGTAGTCTTACATCAAGAATAAAATGATTACATTTTTAAGAAATTTTATTAAATAACAATTTTAATAAATGTGTTTGGCGACCCCTTTGCTGTATACACTCCTGTAGACGTCTGGGCATCGACAAAATGAGATGGTCGATGTCTTCTTGAGGCATCTCGTTCCAAGCAACTTTAATTTCATCGATCAACTGTGCTAGAGTCTGTGGAGGATGGTGCAAAGAGAATATTCTTCTTCCCATGATATCCCACACATGTTCAATGGGATTTAAATCCGGCGAACGGGGCGGCCACGCCAAAACATTAACACCAGCTTCATTAAGAAAGTTCATAGTTCGACGAGCAATATGGGGACGTGCGTTATCTTGTTGAAAAAGTACGTATGGGCGGCCATCTAAATAAGGCAACAAAGTCGGTCGTATGACGTCTTCAACATAACGCGCAGCTGTCATACTGCCTCGAATGAATACAAGAGGTGATCGACTACCATAAGCAATAGCCCCCCAAACCATTACTCCAGCAGTCCTGTGTACATGCCTCTCAATAGCAAACCTAAGATCAGGTCGTTCTCCACGGTAGCGTCGTACCCTTCGTGATTCATCGCTGAATACGACATCGTGCCATTCTGCCTCCCAATGCTGCCGTTCTCTGCACCAGTCCAACCTTTGGCGACAGTGTCTCGCTGTTAAAGGAAGCACTAATCTTGGACGGTACGAAAGAAGCCCAAAGGATTGAATGCGGCGATATAAGGTTCGCATGGTAACGGGCCTACCTTCTTCTCCAATCCATTGATCACCAATTTGACGCGTAGTAGCGAAACGGTCTCGCAGGGCTATTTGTCTTAAGCGCCGATCTTGACGTTCTGTGGTAGGCCTTGGTTGACCAATTGGTCTTCTTCTTGCTCCTCTACCTTCTTCTGTCCATACCTGATACACACGTATTACAGTTGCTGCAGTGGAATCAATACGGCGGGCAATTTCGCGATAGGACATACCGACATCTCGATAAGCAGCAACTCGACCCCTGTCAAAATCGCTCAAATGGTGATATTGTGGACGTCTTCGGACTCGAGGCATTTTATTTAAGCTCAACACACTCAACGGAAACACGAAAACTAAAACCATCTGTACTAAACAGCTCATATAAATAGTTTTATCAAAAAAGAAAAAGTGAATTTTTTTTTTCACAATAAATATAAAAGGCACAAGGTTGAAATTGTTATCAATGTATGCTTTAAATATAGTCACTCTGTTGCTAAAATATGAATTCAAAAAAATTATTCCTTCTTGGTGTTACGCTTCTAATGTCATTGAGTATAATATCGAATAAAAATACAAAAGACTATAAAGTTTCACAAACTACAAAATTAAAATTAAGATAAAACATTATTAACAATAGCGGATAAATTGATGCGTTTCAAATTAGCCTTAAATGTTGAAAATGTAGAATGGATAATGATAAATTTTATTGTTCAATTCGTTACAGTAACTCATCATTCTGCATATTAGATTAAATTTTGCGTAATTAACTGCATGATAGCGCAAATAAAATAATGATTTAGATCTGTTAGGATCTGTAGAAGGCACATAAAGGTCTAATTGTTCTAATAAGCTTTTGCAGTCTATCTCACCGTTAATAAGCTTAAATAGAAAATAAATAAAACACTGTTTATCACTTTGTTTGTATAACAATTGGTTTATTTGGTGACTATAGTTTCGATACTACACGTATCATTATCAAACCGTTAGTAACAAAAAACTACAAAGGAACATTATTTATATTTGTAAATTTGCTAATAACAGCGTTAAAGAGGGGGGTGTATTTAAGGTCAAGCTGGTCGTTAATTACGGGAATTTCCCGATTAGCGCGGGCTCTGTGAATCTCCAAAGACTCCAGGAGGTCCATCTTTCTACCCTTCTCGGCAAAGTGGATAACTGAAAGTACATCCTCGCCAAAAGAATGGTTATTTTCAATCAAATGTTTGGCGAAAGATGACTTATCAATTAATCTATGCCGAAAAGAGTAAAGATGCTCACTGAGTCTGGTCTTAAAATTACGACCAGATTGACCTATATACACTCCCTTACAATCATTACAGGTTAATTTATATATTCCTGATTTGTAAATACTTGGTATCTGAGTCTTATGGTTAAAAATATGATTTTTAATTTTTGTAAATGGTTTCATCGCTATATTTAATTTGTGTTTTGCTAAAATATTTTTAATTTTGTGAGTTATATTTCCAAAGTAAGTAAGGGAACGATATGTTGCTTGTGTTTTAGGTTCGATTCCGGCATATATGTATTTTCTATTAAGTTTAATTTTGTATTGATTAACTATTTTATCTACTATTGACGTAGTATAGCCATTTGAAACGGCTATACTTTTAATAATATCTATTTCTTTTTTAAATGAGGTTTCTGACAACGGAACAATAAAAGCTCGGTTTACCATGGAGTTAAAGGCAGCTAGTTTATGTTTATAGGGATGGTTGGAACAGTTAGGAATTACACGGTCTGTGAAAGTAGGTTTTCTATAAATATCAAAAGTTAGTGATTCATTAGTACGTGTTATTGAGAGGTCTAAAAATTTTATGTTATTGTTAGTTTCTGTTTCTACTGTAAATACTATATTTGGATGTAATGAGTTAATATAATCTAAAAATTGTGTTAATTGTCTATTAGTACCTACGAAAGAAGCTATGATGTCATCGACGTATCTATACCACACTTTAATATGTTTCTTGCCTAGCTGTGAATTTAAAATTGAATTGGTAAGGTTGCACATGAATATCTCGGCTAGCAACGGGCTCAATGGTGAACCCATTGCTAACCCTTCTGTCTGCTTATAATATTTATTATCGAAAGAAAAGTAATTGTTATCTAATATGATTTCTAAAATATTAATAAATTCTATTTGAACTGATATATTTACATTACAATTATCAAATGATTTTTTAATTAACTGTATACAATCTTTAGGTGGAATCTTCGCGAACATATTAGATACGTCGAATGAAACAAGTTTGTGGTTAGTTGGGAATTGTATTGTTGTTAGTTTTTCAGTTAATTCTTTTGAATTTTTAATTGAATTAGGGTCTCTAAAATCGGTTAGTTCTCTGTATAAGGAATTTAGGTGGCAAGCTATTTTATGAGAGGGGGAATTTACGAAGGATACTACCGGACGGATTGGGGAATTATCTTTATGAATTTTCAACAAACCGTATAATCTTGGACAAATGGGATTCATTGGAAACAAATATTTCCTATTTCCAATGAATCCCATTTGTCCAAGATTATACGGTTTGTTGAAAATTCATAAAGATAATTCCCCAATCCGTCCGGTAGTATCCTTCGTAAATTCCCCCTCTCATAAAATAGCTTGCCACCTAAATTCCTTATACAGAGAACTAACCGATTTTAGAGACCCTAATTCAATTAAAAATTCAAAAGAATTAACTGAAAAACTAACAACAATACAATTCCCAACTAACCACAAACTTGTTTCATTCGACGTATCTAATATGTTCGCGAAGATTCCACCTAAAGATTGTATACAGTTAATTAAAAAATCATTTGATAATTGTAATGTAAATATATCAGTTCAAATAGAATTTATTAATATTTTAGAAATCATATTAGATAACAATTACTTTTCTTTCGATAATAAATATTATAAGCAGACAGAAGGGTTAGCAATGGGTTCACCATTGAGCCCGTTGCTAGCCGAGATATTCATGTGCAACCTTACCAATTCAATTTTAAATTCACAGCTAGGCAAGAAACATATTAAAGTGTGGTATAGATACGTCGATGACATCATAGCTTCTTTCGTAGGTACTAATAGACAATTAACACAATTTTTAGATTATATTAACTCATTACATCCAAATATAGTATTTACAGTAGAAACAGAAACTAACAATAACATAAAATTTTTAGACCTCTCAATAACACGTACTAATGAATCACTAACTTTTGATATTTATAGAAAACCTACTTTCACAGACCGTGTAATTCCTAACTGTTCCAACCATCCCTATAAACATAAACTAGCTGCCTTTAACTCCATGGTAAACCGAGCTTTTATTGTTCCGTTGTCAGAAACCTCATTTAAAAAAGAAATAGATATTATTAAAAGTATAGCCGTTTCAAATGGCTATACTACGTCAATAGTAGATAAAATAGTTAATCAATACAAAATTAAACTTAATAGAAAATACATATATGCCGGAATCGAACCTAAAACACAAGCAACATATCGTTCCCTTACTTACTTTGGAAATATAACTCACAAAATTAAAAATATTTTAGCAAAACACAAATTAAATATAGCGATGAAACCATTTACAAAAATTAAAAATCATATTTTTAACCATAAGACTCAGATACCAAGTATTTACAAATCAGGAATATATAAATTAACCTGTAATGATTGTAAGGGAGTGTATATAGGTCAATCTGGTCGTAATTTTAAGACCAGACTCAGTGAGCATCTTTACTCTTTTCGGCATAGATTAATTGATAAGTCATCTTTCGCCAAACATTTGATTGAAAATAACCATTCTTTTGGCGAGGATGTACTTTCAGTTATCCACTTTGCCGAGAAGGGTAGAAAGATGGACCTCCTGGAGTCTTTGGAGATTCACAGAGCCCGCGCTAATCGGGAAATTCCCGTAATTAACGACCAGCTTGACCTTAAATACACCCCCCTCTTTAACGCTGTTATTAGCAAATTTACAAATATAAATAATGTTCCTTTGTAGTTTTTTGTTACTAACGGTTTGATAATGATACGTGTAGTATCGAAACTATAGTCACCAAATAAACCAATTGTTATACAAACAAAGTGATAAACAGTGTTTTATTTATGTTCAACAATGTATAACGAAGTAGAAGCCTCTATAATCAGTGAATTAAATAGAAAACACAAATCATTTATTATTCTTAAATAAAACACGATTTTAACTTTGTTTGTATAACGGAGTTTCAGTTATACAAACACAGTTAAAATCGTGTTTCATTTGTGAATTATGATGTATAACGAAGTAGAAGCCTCCATCGTTAACAATTTATTATTCTTTTATTTTCCAAAGAGCTGAGACAAAACATATTATGCATAGTACTATTGCTAAATTGGTATCTAGTGTTATCTAGCCTAGCAGAAACTAAGCGCAAAAAGCGACTCTGTACTTTCTCCAGCTCTGCTGAAAGTACCCTTGTATAAGGAGACCAAACGACAGATGCGTATTTCAAAAGAGGTCTGACCAAGGTAGTAAATAATATACGTAAAACGGAAACATCAAAATCTTTCGAAAATCGTCCAATAAAACCAAGGACTCCCAGCGCTTAGTTAGATATGCGTTTAATGTGCTGGCTAAAGTTTAAATTATAATTAAATATGACACCCAGGTGGTCCTTGATGTTATCGACGCAAAGCAATGTATGATTACATATCGCATAATTAAATTCTAGTCTGTTACGGCGATAAAATGAAATTGAGCTGCATTTTTGCAAGTTAAAAAATAATGTGTTAGTTTCACACCACGTTGACAAACTATTTAGATCCAACTGTAATTTATGTTGGTCATCCTGGCATTTAATAGATTTAAACAATTTCAGGTCATCAGCAAATAGAAGATAATTACTATATTTAATATAGTGGCCAATATCATTAATAAATTGTACAAATAATACTGGTCCGCAAGTACCTGCTTTCTATCTGTTAAGTAGCTTACTAACCATTTAAAAATAGTGCTCCGAAAACCGAGAGACGCTAATTTACGTGTCGACGATTACCACGGTCGAAAGCCTTAGAGAAGTCTGTATAAATAGCATCAACTTGACAACCCTTCTCGAAAGCGTTCGACAGGTATGTATGGTAGAAAGTAAGATTTGATACAGTTGATCTATTTTTGAAAAAACCGTGCTGTTGATCAACTTTTATATTTTTACAGTTCTACAGTATTTGTTGAGAAACTAACAGATCTAATATTTTTGGTAGTGTGGATTGCAAAGCTACTTGCTACTTTATTTTCTGCCACTTTTAAAAATTGGTGTCAAGTAGCTACTGTTCCAACTTTGAGGGATAATACGGAAAGATAATAGCGAATATTTACACTTTTCCAGGAAATAGGCTGGAATCCCATCAGGGTCTGCGCTGCATGATTTATACAGATTGGACAATAAGTTAAGGACGTCAGTATGAGTAACAATTACATTGCAAACATTTATTAATGGCTGATTTTTTAAATTTGGTACTACAAACTGATCATCAATTATATACACGGCTGAAAAATGTTCGGCAAATAATTGTACTGAATCATTAATTGAGTTTGAAAATTTATCTCGTAAATATAAGTTTTTCGAAAGACTAGATGAGTTACGGCACTGATTTACGTGTTTCTAAAAAGGCTTAGGATTAATACTTGCTTCTGTTTTAGCAATATAGGATGTGTACAGCTCATTGTTAAGTCTCTTGCATTTTGACCGTAATTAATTACAATATATGTAATCAGTTTGAAGACCAGAACTTTTAAAAACAGCATGAGTTTTTTTGTTTAGTTAGTTTAATTAAGCTGGTGCTAACCCAAATTGGAAAAGTTTAAAGTTTTATCAATTTGAATGGTACCACAGAGTATGGAGTAACCAGAGTATTCACGCTGACTGTGCGGGGTCAGGGGGGGCGGCTCTGTCAGGTGGCTCACCCAGCAGGCGTGTGATTTAGAGTAACTACTAGGTTTCCCCACTCTTCCCAATTCATTTGTATATCGGATCCGCAGAGGAATGTTTATATTTTTTCCTCTCTAACGGTACCGACGGAACGAAAAATGATGACGCTCGGTTTGTTTATTTTATCAAAATAAACAAATCGAGCGTGAATCTACACCATTCAATTTTTAATTCCACATATAATATTAAAATCTAGATTTACTCTCATGTAATGCAATTTAAATTAAAATAAATACAGTTATATGATACAGGTAGGAATTGGAATACCGGCATACCGGTTAATCGCAAAAATTGCTCTTCAAAATGTACCGGTATTTTGGTAAATCATATCAACATTATGTACATTTATTTCACATCTTCAACTATACTTCTGACAAAAATAGTAGATCGATTATGTGTTTTTGAACTTCATAATAAATCAGTGTTTGTACGCGTAGCGCACGAAGTAAAATTTCGAGTTTAGAAAAGCCTGAACTCGCTTCGCTCGTGCCGCCAAATCCAAATGTTTAGGGTTTTTTAAACTCGAAATTTTACTTCATGCTTAATCGGGGAGTGGAAAACACTCACACAAATCTATGCTTTATATTTATAGATTTTTTAAATAGGTTTTTCACTAATTTCCACGATTTCTTATTAATCCACTTCATTTGAAATGTTGTAACAGGTTTCAAGTTTTTGCCAAGATTTTATAAATAAAATTTAATATTCAATATAATTTGTCAATCAACCGAACAAAATAAAGGCTAGTATTTTTGAATTTTACAATATGTCAGTGTTTTATACGCGTGACGCATGAAGTAAAATTTCGAGTTTAGAAAAGCCCCGTGAAAATTTGTCTCGGGTCGCTAGCGCGACCCTCGACAAATTTTCTACGCGGGGCTTTTCTAAACTCGAAATTTTACTTCATGCTTAGCCTGGGATTGAAAACACTCGTTCGAATTTTAAATTAGACTTTTATAGAATCAACGAATTTCCGCACATGTACAGAGTATACGAATATATAAGGATATGATATATAAAAAATAGTAAATTATTATGTCATATATTAAAAATTTTTGTTTATTTTTGGGGTTAAAAACCTTACTTCTTTGGATGTAGATGGCAAATCCTCTTCCAATTTTCGGGTGTACATGTGAATGGGCTTTAACACTTCTAAATCGGAATCCGAATCACTTAATACTATGTCAAATGGTTTTGGAATTGCTGATTTTAACAGTCTATTTTGTTGGTAATTTGTAAAATCACTTGCTCGAAAATGTTTATTACACAGGCGCTTTGAAGAAAGTTTCTGTTCGGACAAAATAAAGAGATCCATATTACCACAATTTTTTAACCAATGATCACATCTTTCGCTATTATTTACAGGAAATGTAAAGAAGTGTACATCCTCGGTTTTCCTCGCGCCACAATCACGATAGGCGCATTTTAAATAATTAGCCATATTTTTACAACTAAATATCACTAGAACTACAACTATTATGTAAAAACACTAAATGTTCACTATACTTAATTAAATTATAGTTTGTCCGTATAAAATTAGAAACCGTTAACGTGCACACTGGAGAGCGAAAAACATACTGATTATTTTTCTTAAAATATTTCTCACTGACGATTTCCTATAAGAAGAGGGTAATTTTACAAATATTTTTCTATGTATTTTTTACATCCTTAGTAATTGATTTCTAGGGCTTAAGGACAAAGGCAGATAAGAAGGGTACGAATTTGGACTGTTTTTTTAGATCATCTGTGGGGCGAGTGAACACTTGAAAACGAACACTTTAAACCAAATTATCAGTAGATTTATGGGTTTCCAAACAGTCGTAGGATGCATTATTTTTACAAAAAAATGTTACTATATTAAATAAATCGATAAAAGTTGTGATAAAAATATAATTCATTGCTCTCTATAAAGAAAATACAGTATGTCCGTTTCAAGACGCATATATACTTACGATTGAAAAATAGTTTCAATATACAGGGTGTCCCGGATAAGCAGTCCATGCATGTGTATCTTCTAAACGGCAAGAAATACAGATCTGTTAAATTGTAGAAAATATGCAAGACGATGAGTACCAACTATACCCGGTATTAAATTAACAAAAAAGTTGAACCATCAGAGCACATTGCAAAAAACCTGATTTTTGCGATTTTTTTATTTTCCTTTATAACTTGGTTATTATTGATGATAGAACGATATAGAGCAAAAACCGCTGGAGATATCGAGATAAAACTTAAAACTTAAGCTTTTTGAAAGGAAAACCGGAAGTGGTACTTTACTCTTAGCGTTTTTTAGTTTTTTCCAGATATTCACAAAACTAAAAAATGTTTCAAATAAACATTGTATACAATAAAAAATGAAGATATATTGTATATTCACTTTTTATCGCTCTTTTTATAGCACTCTTAGTTTAGGAGTTATTTAAAAATAGTGTTTTTTTAGATAATTATTGTTGGTTATAACATCGATAGGCCATGAAGTGTCGTGGCGCAGGCGGTAACGCGCCGGACTCATAATCGAAAGGTCCCGGGTTGAAATGCAGTCACCGGTTGCTTTTTCTTTTTTATTAATTTATATTTAATTACATTTAATTCGAAAATATTAAATCTATACGGGGAAAGTACTATGATGGACACATCACCATTTTTTTTATATGGGCGTCAAAGTTGGCCATGATATCATATTGTAGACATTTCTTTTTTAATTTGATGTATCATATGGTAGGTTTGTTTTCATTAATAGAAAAACTGGACGATATTTTCATAGTATTTGAAGTTGGCTATGAATATACCAAAATAAATGAAATAATAACAACAACAATACTAACATAAAGCGTTATTTGTTTTTGAAAAAATAAACATATCATATGATATACCAAATTAAAGAGAATTAAAAATCTATAAAATTAGCTCATGGCCAACTTTGACGCCCATATAAAAAAATGAAGTTAGTATGCATATATTGGAAATTATTTGCTTTATGATAAATCTGACTACATATTATTAAAAAGCATAAAAAAGTGCCCTAATAATGTCAAAATATTATCCTTCTATCATCAATAATAAGTATGGTCTGAACTTTCAACTGTTTTCTTAATTATATAACGGATAGTCCTGCATATTTTCTCCCCTTTAACCAAATCTCTATCTCTTACCATTTAGAAGATACCTATGCATGGGCCGCTTAATCGGGACACCCTGTATAGATTATTTAACTTTTTTTAATTTAGTAAACCTTCATGGAATTCGTTTAAATGTCAATTTTGAACTTGAAAATATTACAAAAAGCATTTCAGTGTTTGCCTCCCGGCAAATCCAAATTTTCACGCTTTTCTAAACTCGAAATTTTCGTTCATGCTTAACCAAGTAGTGGAAAACACTTGTTTATAGCCTCAAATTGAACTTTTATAAACAATAGAAAGTCGGAAAATGTGTACTTAAATATTACATACTTACTTAATTTTAATATTTTTCATTACAAGAATATTTATATAGGAACAATAAATTGTAGGCGTTAATTCCAAAGACAATATATGTATTAAATAATCATCAATTTTATTTATTAAATTTGATTATACAATAAACAAAATATCCAAATTTTCAGGCGTTTCTAAACTCGATTTTACTTCATGCGCCACGCGTATAAAACACTGATTTAATGAGATGTTTAAAAAACGTATTCTTTTTAATCACTCTTGTTTCCTCATGAACACCGATAATAATAAAATAAACCGTTCAAAATACACGTTTTTATTTTTCAAATATTATATTATAAGCTCCCCCAGTTACCCCCCCCCCCCCCTGGATCCGTGCCTGATTGACATAATTAGTTCTCAGGTAATACCTCGGCGGTGGCGGAGAACTTTGCTTAATCGCAGAGGAAACAATATTATTGTTTACTCTGTGGCTATATATTAGTGGAGATATAAAAGATCAAATTATCCATAAACTGAACGCATTAAAACAATAATGTTTTTATTTCACATCTGTCAGTCAGCAGTAAATTGGTGTATGAGTCTATTGAAATATGAGTATATTTATGTTTACATTAACATTCCAATGAACGAATCATCCTTTAACATATGTTTTTGTGCCTTAAATCGCCATCAAAATTACAGGAAACTGTTTTGGTTGAAGGTTTTAATAGGTGGATGTTTTGATAAATGCCTCAGAGATGGCTACACTATGCAAACTGTGGATTCCGACTTACAGGCGTGATTACTCTGGTTATTCTTTCCTCTGTGATGGTACATACCTTTTAAATGTACTATATACAATGTTATTGAAATTATCAGTAGCAACATCTGCACCTTTAAAATCGTGAATCTAAATTTCTGGCATAATATATTCACACTTTTGATTATTTACTTCTAAAATATAAGGATAATGGTGTACATTAGAACGGCATAATTGATAAATAGCCTTTGCAATTTCTATATCTTCACCAATGTTCGAAAAAAATATATCCAAATAGTTGCTTCTTTTATTAGGGATTCTATTTATTTGAGTTATATGGTGGTAATTTAACACATTACCACTTCTTGGATTCGACACCTATATGCAAACACCAATCCATCCATTTTATCCACACCGCCCATATATTTGTTTCAATTGGGGACTACTTTATGTTGACATAAGCTTCGTTCCGTTTTGCTAGTTCTATCCCATCTATTCGCAGTGACTTCATCAGATTCAAAATTCGTGCACTGTTACGATGTGCACGAATTTTGAATCTGATGAAGTCACTGCGAATAGATGGGACTTTATTATTTTTCCAGTGCACTAACGTCAAATTTTCGTTGAAAATAAATTTATAGGCACCTCGTTCCTAGCCTTTGAAATACTTTTTATCAAATAGTACCTGTCGAACAAATCTCACTATTTGCAAGGTGCGTAAATAGTTTGACACTAGTGAATAGTGCCCTGCGCGGGCCAATTTTTTTGGGCCCGACCCGGCCCGGCCCGCTAGCAAATTTTGTAAGCCCGACTCAGCCCGGTCATAAAATAATTGACTTAAGCCCGGCCCGGCTCGGCCCGGGTAAATAATAGAACAGGTCCGATCCAGCCCGGCCCGGCCAATATTTTAGTCTGAATAATTCAACATTTTCTCGGAGTTTCAAAACACTAGCTTATAAAGTTTTATTACACTTGTAAATATATATTTACTTGTTTACAGATATAGTTTGCAATTAAACATAAAAACAAACTTAAAAAAAACAGTCAGGCCCGGCCCGGCCCGGTCTCATATTTTGGATGAGAAGGCCGGCCCGGCCCACTTGAAAAAATTCGAGACTCGAGCCCGGCCCGTGCAGTGCTCTACTAGTGAAGTAGTTGTCAATATATAATTTGTACCTATTATTTGGTATTACTTCAGCTTTTTCCGCCAACTTCAAGACAACATCTCCCCCTTGACCAAACTCTAATTCCATTTGTGAGAGCCTAATTTTTAAAACCAAATCTGATTGGTTTCCCTCTGATAAATTGTTTAGCATAATGTTTTACGTAAGGTATCATGCTTTCATCGATTTACGGAAAAATTTCGAGTTTAGAAAAACCTGAAAAATTGGTTTGGTCGCGTAGTGCGTACAAAATGTACGTGAATTAATGAAAATTATGAAAACTGACGGAAGTTGATATTTAGTGAATTGATAAAAATCTTAAAAATTCGAAAATAACGAGCACTGTGTAAATCGAAATCGTGAAAATTGACTAAAATTTGTATAATTAATTTTTGACCAGGGGCCGCGGTGGCCGAGCGTTAGTCTTTTCTTTTCGTCCGTCGCGGAGAACGAGTTCGAGTCTCGAGTCTCTTACTGACGAGAAATTCTCGTCCCGGGTCCATTTGTGTTGTTCACGTTTCATTCAAATGAAATATTTAAATAGAAACTTGTCGTGACTGAATGGCTAACGCCTAAGTCAATTTCCTAAAACTAATTTCAACCCGATTTCCCATCCACCACCTTTCCTTTAAAAAAAAAATGTACCATTAAATTGAACGAAAATTAAGATGAAAAATGAAAATCTTAATTACTATGAAAACGGTCTTTAAATGAATGTTGACTATCAACATTGAAGTTCAACTTTCAGGATTTTGGCTCAAAATACATACATACAGGGTCGCTAGAAAGTATGGATACAACTAAATATTTTCAGAACGGTTTAGCAGAGCTCATTAACATTTTTGATATAGTTAGAAGTTGAATTTGTGTTCAGTATTCCGGCACCAGATACCCACAGACGCGTTTCGGACTTCAAGGTCCTCTTCAGTGTGGTCCCGACCCAGTGCTGAGGAATACTGAACATTTCTGACTATTTCAAGCAAATATGTGAAAACTATTAATGATTTCGATAGCTAACGCCATCTAATGCTTCATAGTGGCATCGTCAGTGACACGAATGCACAAAGTGCATATACAGGTCACTGTTTCGGTACCGGAATACTGAACACAAATTCAATTTTGATATTTGTTTTCTGGTTTCACAAACAGAGTTCTGCTCGCTCGTGGACGAAACAGTGACCTGTATATGCACTTTGTGCATTCGTGTCACTGACGATGCCACTATGAAGCATTAGATGGCGTTAGCTATCGAAATCATTAATAGTTAGAAGTGTTTAAATTCTATCATCTTAGATGTTTTTTAATATTCTACCATCATTTATTTTGAAAATACAAGGCTAGCTTGATTTTTTTTAAACGGCACGGGTGGTCAAATTTGATATATTTGAAAAGAGAATTTTCTTCTGAGTTCAGTGATGTAACACATGCATATCTTATTTTAATCGAAACTTAAAAAAAAATATCGAACTAACAAAATTTTGAAAAATGTAAAACTTTTTAGCTTTGGAAATGTTGTCTTTACCTATCGTTAGTTCTTTGCCGCCTGAACTTTGACCAAAAAATAAATAAAAGTTAATAATAAATGTAAAAATAAGACATTTAACTGAAACACATTTTAATAAAAGATAAAATGGTGATGTGTACATCATAGTACTTTCCCCCGTAAATTGGGTATTAAATCACTTTTAAAATATTTGTAGCATTATTATTTTCAAAATGTCTTCAACTTTTTGATAACTACAACTTTTATTTGAAACATTTTTCAATTGGATCAACACATACTGACACAAACCAATGACTAGATAAAAAACCCTATTTATTGAATATCTCAAAAACTAAGAGTGCTATGACAAAAAGTGATGATACAAAAAATCTTTAATATTTTATTGCCTACAACTTTTATTTGAAACATTTTCCAATTGTATCAACACACACACTGACACTAATCAATGACCAGATAATAAACACTATTTATTAAATATCTTAAAAACTAAGAGTGCTATGACAAAAAGTGAGTCCACAAAAAATCTTTAGTTTTTTATTTCCTACAACTTTTATTTGAAACATTTTTCAATTGTATCGACAAATACACTGTCACACATCAATAACTAGATAAAACAAACAACTTTTAAAATATCTCAAAAACTAAGAGTGCTATGACAAAAAGTAAATAAACAGTATATCTTCATTTTGTTATTATCTACAACTTTTATTTGAAAGAATTTTTAGTTTGATGAACATTTAATAAAAACATCAGAAAAAACTGAAAAACGCTACGAGTAAAGTACCACTTCCGGTTTTCCGATTTTCACCAAAAGCTTTTCAGTTCTTCCGATTGTGACAAAAAGCTTAAGTTTCAAGTTTCATCTCGATATCTTTAGCGGTTTTCGCTGTACAGCGCACACAGACAGACAGACAGACAGACATTTTTTAAAAATGGTCTTATTCGACTCAGGGGACCTCAAAACGGATATTTCCGCTAAAATTTTTGATTTGAAAATTTTCACGAAAACAATACTTTCCCTTTGTATTACATACGGGGGAAAGTAAAAAGCTTAAACACAAAATACAATCCGCTACGCGGCCAATCCAAATACTCAGGCTTTTCTAAACTCTAAATTTTACTTTATGCTTAGTCTGGGAGTGGAAAACACTCGTTAAAAGCCCCAAATTAGCCGCTTTGAAACAACGAATTCCCGCAAATTTAAAAAAACACGGGATATGTATACTCAAAAGAAAAATGACCTGTATGTTCTGTTTTAAACATGTTTTAAACACGTTTTAAACATGTTTTTAATTGTTAATGTTTTAAACGCTGTTTCGATGAAAAAATACCTTTATTTAAAAAAACTGTTTTAATTAAAATGAAAAAACATGTCTTTTTAACAACCCTGATTTATATAAATGGATACTTATCTCAAAAATTTGAAGTTGTGTTCAATAGGACTTCAAGGTCCTTGCCAGTATAAATCCGACTAAGTGCTGAGAAATACTGAACATTTTCAACTATATATGCCTATTTATGAATACACTTAGAAAAAATCTGCAATTACGCCATCTATAGCCCTAGAGAAAGTTAAATCTTATTTTCGTCCATGTATGTACGTACTGTGAACGCGTATTTATTACACAAAGTACAATAAATCTACAATAAATCATTGACCAGATTTTATTTTGGGGCTCCGTGAAATATTTATTGCTTAAAAAGGGTTCCATCACTAAAAATTTCAAAAGCCACGAAACTAGATAAATAAATTAATAGTTCGTGTTTTAATCGCACAGATAATAACTGACTATTATCTAAATAAAATAACCACCAAATAAGCATACAAATGCAAAATAAGCATAGACCCGCAAATAAAGCAAAAAAGCAACAACAAAAATAGTGTCAAATGATTCAAATTTCTATAATTCGTACATATTTTATTAATTCATGTTGATGCTTTTAAATTTCAGCATAAGCTGTTTGCTTAAAAATCCAATTTCTATTTATAGCAATTAAAACATAAATTAAACACAAGAAAGAAAAGCATGGAGAGATAAATATAAAAACAAACATTAAAACAAAATCCTTACACATAACGATAGCAAAGAACAAGGTTAACAACTAAAACAATTTTAGATTACATTTCTGGCGTTTGACTAAACATGACATATTTTTTTCTTGCCCCCCACCTAGTGAAAATCCTGGCTACGCCCATGTGTTATTTTATAAAAAAATAACATGAATGATAATCAACATCAAACTATGGTGAAGTGACATCAAATGTTTATAAAAATACTACACAATGGTAAATAAAAGTCAAAAACAGAAATTACAGAAAAATTAATAATTCAAACATTGGGAAAAACATCATTTATTCATTTCTTTTGTCGGTTTGAAACCTAAAATTATATCTTGAACAAGTTTCTCATCTTTCACGTGGTGAAACATATTTAACTATGATTTAATAAAGAAAACACTTGGTTAAATTTCACTAATATATATTATTAGTGAAATTTAACCAAGTGTTTTCTTTATTAAATCAACCTAAAATTAATTGATAAATGCCGTTTTGTAATATTGATGTTTTGATTTTTTATTTCAGTAATGTATATTCCTATTTTAAACATGAAAAGTGCAAATATATTATAATAGCTGATCAGTTTAAATTTCTCCGAGCGGTAAAACCGGGCATGCGCATTATTACAAAACGCTCCTAAAAGTAATGCATCAGAGTGGACGCTTTCCGAACAGAAGATGTGATATAGACTAATACATATATAAAAAAATTCCCTGACCGCGACCATTTTCATAAACCCAAACAATGTAACATAACCTCCAAATGGTTAAAATTTAGTTAAATCGATGTTGGTACACATGAAATGGCGATGTTGGCTCGTTCATTCTATTAATAGTTTAAAACTAATTAATAACATTTAGATTTTGTTCTGTTAATACGAACTGATAGTATAATAATTGTACGGGTTTCATAGACATTTTATTCCGCGTTGCATTAACGTTTAGAAATATATTGAATAGATAAGAGTTTTATTCAATTCTTCTAAAAAATTAACAACTTTTTTTACATCAATAATTTGCTGCTATGTAACATCTAATGTTCAAGTTAACGCTAACGCAAGATAATACATTTTTATTAAAGTGAGTATCGCATGTACAGAGTGGTGCATTTTGGAGATGCCACATATGAAAAACTTTTGTATTTGAACAGATATTAAAAAACCGTTTTCGCGAACCAATGTCACTTTTTGTATTTTAATCAATGGCCAAAAGAAAATTGTTCTATCTCTAACTGTTTCCGCTCTATAACCGGAAGTTGATAAAATGTCATTTATATGGCAATAAATGGTAAGGTGATAGTGTATTGATTTGACATGGAATTACCCTTTTATAGAAAATTTGTCAAATCGCACAAATAATTTGCTTAGATTTCATTGGATGTGTCAACCATTGAATACATACTTTTCACGTTTCTGAAATGAAAATTTAAAAAATAATGTTAATTTCAGGAGTTCAAGGTAAACCAGGTGTAGACTTCCCGGTCCATTCGAGGATTCCACGCACTTCGTTCAGTTGCAAAGAAGTGGAAAGCGGTTACTATGCCGACTTAGAAACTGACTGTCAAGTAAGTGAAAAATCATTACTTAACCAGATAAACGCAAAATACGCCTGTATCGAAGAATCAACTCAAAATATTTTTTATTACGTGTTATGCTAATTTAAATAATTCAATTATCCGAAGTTTTTAAAATAATTAATTTTTTTTGTATAAAAAACAAAACAATATTATAAAATTATAAACATGTTTTTTTACTGTTAAACCCACCGATATTTTTAAAACCCTATCCGATTTTTTTTTCTGACTACGGTCTTGCTCTCTCAAATATTTAAAAATTATAAACATGTTTTGTTAATAGTTTGTCAATGTTAATTTATTTCAAGTTTAAATGCCCTGAAAATATATCGAAGAGAATCTAATTGTCTATATATTTTTGTCCATTCCTGTACTAAATACGCTGAAAATCTTCAGAAATATGATGTTTTTTACAATAGTTCAAATTGAAGCTTTAAACGAGTGTTTACATTTACAAAAGCCCCGCGTAGAAAATTTGCTTTTACGGGGCTTTTCTAAACTCGAACTTCATGCTCCACGCGTATATGCCAGTGATTTAAAGTAAAGCTGAAAATATTTTCTGCTGACATGTGATATATATATACTAAGATATAGCCAAACAATTCAAAAAATATTTATTTTGTGAATCCAAAAGTAAATAATACATGGGGTTTCCCATTTGAAATAACAATGTTGTATGGCGTCCAGAAACAATCGGACACCCTATATATGCAAACATAATGTTATGTTGTGAAGAAAATGTTATCATGCAACTTGTATCCAAAATATTTTTGCGTATTTTTAATACTAAGGAAATACCGAGCTTTTCATCCTCCCTGAAACACCCTGTATTAATTAATACCGCTTAATGACTTTTACATTTAAACCGACCCTTCATATTAAATCAAAACTGAAATCGAAGCTCTTTGTACAAAATCAATATTTACATCTGCAACGATAAGACCTAGTAACTTGATTTCAAGCTACTTGACTTAATTGCAAGCTACTTGATTTCATTCTAAATCAAAGATGACTTGATTTCAAGCTTGTCTTGATTTTTAAGCTAATTGATGTGGATTTAAATGACGCCAAGAAATAAAACCAGTTTTTCCATATTAAACCGCCGCCAAAAATCAGATATTCTCTGGAACAAATAATACAATGCGTTTTTGTTTTCTGTGCCCAAACAGGTTTTTCACATTTGCAACGAGGGCACCAAAGTCTCCTTCCTCTGTCCGAACGGAACCATCTTTCAGCAAAGCGACCTGATCTGTGATTGGTGGTTCAAGGTGAACTGCACCAACTCCCCGAACCTTTACGTGGAAAGCGCCGAGCAGCTGAGGGAAAGCAACATCCGGAGAAAAGCGTCCAGAAGGGTCTTCAAAAACGACGGAAAGATTCCAGACATGAAAGAGTTCCTGGTTGCAGAATATAATAATTACAGCGGCTATAACAGCAATACATACAGCAACAGTAACAAAGCTTCAAACACCAACTCCGGCAGCAATAAGAATAGCAACAGTAGAGGATCAAGCCATAGCAACTCTAATGGTAGTAATGGAAGTAGAGGAAAAGTGACTGATAAACCGACTAATAGCAATCAAAATAGAGTGAATTTCGGTAACAATAGAGCATCAACTGTGAGTCATAGCACCAACTACGGTAATTCAGCAACTGCGAGTCATAGAAATAACAACAGTAATTCAGCAGCTGTGAGTCATAGTAACGGTAATTCAGCAAAAAGTACTACCAATAATAGTTATAATAGCAACACTAACAGAGGAACAGCTCGTAGTTACAGCAACACCAATAACAATAGAAAAGCAAAGGTGGTTGAAAGTAACAAAAACGCAAACGGCTACAGCAACACCAATAGAGCTACCTCTGGGATCAACACCAACAGTTATAGCAACACTAATGGAGTAACATCTGGCAGCTACACAAACGGTTATAGCAACACTAATAGAGCAATCTCTGGAAGCAACACAAATAATTATAGCAACACTAATGGAGCAACTTCTGCGAGCAATACAAATAATTATAGCAACACCAATAGAGGCAACACTAACAAGTATAGCAACACTAATAAAGCAACGTCCCCTAGCAACAATTATGACAATAAACCAACCCCGTCGCCGCTTATAAGTAATAATGGAAATGTTTACAGTGCAAACAATAATGATAACTTCAATCCTAACCCCACTAACGATAGAGTAACCCCAGCTGGCAATGTCAATAATTATAGCATCAGTAGCAAAAATGGGGTTTCAACTGGCAATGGCGACAATTATAGCAACCAAGGTGGAAGCAATTATTACAAGAGTAGCAGCGAAGGAACTTCAGTAACTAATAGCTATGAGAATAATAAGAGAACCTCTCCAGCTGGCAACAGTTATAGCAACCATGGCATCAAGCCAACTCTAAGTAGCAACGTATATAGCACTTCTGGTAGCAACAGTTACAGCAATTACGCTAGCAACAATAATGGAGCAATTTTGAATAGTAACAATCAGAATAATAGACTGGGCAAAAGTTATGACCTCAATGACGATAAACCTACTACAAGTAGCAATTTAAATACGCACAGTAGTCATGGTAATAGCGTTACTTATGGCTATTACAACAAAGAAACCACTTTCGGTCATAACAATGGGCGTAATAATCATAGCAACAGTTATACGCAAAGCAGTAAAAATATTATAACGTCGTTTAGTAACTCAGATAGCCAAACTAATAGCAATAGTCATATTTCAGAAAGTAGCAACAACTATGATACTGGAAGTAGCAACAACTACAATACTGGAAATAGTAACAACTACAGTACTGAAAGTAGCAATATTTATAATACTGAAAGTAGCAATAACCACGGTACTGGAAATAGCAAGAACTATCAAAATGGTAGTAAACAAAGTAATAACAATGGGGCAACGTCGTCTAGCATCGCCGGTAAACAAAGTAGCAGCAATAGTTATGCTTCTGGAAGTAGCAACAACTATAAAAACAGTGATAAGCAGAGTACTAACAATGTGGCACCGTCATTTAGCATTGCTAGTAGTCAAACTAACAGCAATGGTTATACTTCTGGAAGTAGCACTAGCTACGATGTTGGCATTAAGGCAATATCTCAAGGAGCATATAGCAACACCAATAATAATAATGAAGCTTCTAATGTTGATAACCATGGCAGTAGTAATGGTAATGACAATGCTAATTATTATAGCACTTCCAATGGAGACAAGTCAGGCAGCAACACCTTTAATAACCTTGGCAGTAGCAATGAATACACCAAAGCATCAACAACTAGCAACGCTCAAGATGCTCAGAGCAACAAGCAAAGCAATCTTCATGGTAATGTGAATAGCTATGGTAAATACGATAAGCAATTTTCTGAACGTAAAATGGACGTTAGCGAGGAGATGCAATTGGCAGCAGAAACCGCTGGTTTCTATGGAAGCGGTCAAAACAGGATCTCTACTGCAGAGAAGGAAAAAACCACCAACCCTTACCCAAACCACAGAACAACTTACTCGGAGTTGAAATACTACACTAACCTACCAGCAGTTTCAACTGCGGCCACACCCATAAGTACCATCAATAACGGCAAACCATTCGTGGTTTCTACTCCAAAATTAGGGGTATACACCACAGAGAGGTCGACGTTCAAGTACTCGCCAACTGTCCCTACAGTTACGCCTGGTTACTCAAAAACGACATTTGGAAGTCGGGTAGAGACCTTCACTAACCCACCCAGTGTGGCTAACGGAAAGTCAACCACTCCTAGGAAGCAAAAGAGCAAAAGTAGCTTCACCATCGGGTTGAATAGCCTTCAAGGAGCTGTGCCTGTTAAGACTCAGAGCGTGTCGACAACTTCGAAGCCAGTTGGGAACAAGGGGGTTATTAGGTTGAGTCTTAGTAGCGATGGAGGAGCCAAGCCCGTAACTCACGCTACTGTTGGACGTACTAGTGCAGCTAGTAACAACGTTGGGCGTGCTAATGTTGGAGAAGCTAATAAAAACGTTGGACACTCAACTTTGGGAAGTATAACAGTTGGGCACTCAATTCACCAACAATCAGCTAGTTACAGCAATGTTGGACACTCTCATAGCAACGGGTTGTCTTCCACGCGCTCACATTTTGGAACTCAAACACCCTCTTCTGTTAGCTATGATAGTAGATCAAGCGCTAGACAAACTCAAACGCCATCCCCAAGGGTTTCAACTCAACAATCCACTATCGGACAGTATAATTACAACAACCAGCAACATTCTAGAAATATCAACCATCATTCTACTGTTAGCAACCACGAAAATCACTACAACAATCAACATCAATCTACATTTGGTAGTAACAATCAACCAAAATCCGCGTTTGCTAGTGACAATCATCAGTCCAATAACTATAACGATCAACCATTAAATAATTACAACAATCAACAATTTAGTAACCATAACAATCAACAAACTAACAACTATAACAACCAACCATCTAGCATCTACAATAATCAACAAACGTCTGATGTTGGCCAATCCGTGAATACACCTGAGCTGAAGGTAACGGCTTCCTATGATTCAAATTATGAGCGTTATGACCATTTAGGTATGGAGAAAACCAATGTCTATTCTGGAGCTGTGTCCGATGCTGTTTTAAGTTTGAGTGCTGGACTCCAACCGCCTGACAGCAGTGAAAAGATTGAAGCTACGACTCTTGGGTACGATTATGCTGAGACTGTCACCGCTGGACATGCTACGCAGTCTACTATCAGACAAGGTAGTAAATGTAATTGTTAAAAGATAGCACTAACCTAACCTAAATCTAATCAAACCTTAAAATAGAAAGACATTTTGGTTAGAATTCTAGTGGAAATGTTTTGAAATATCTAGTAACACTTTGCTTAGTATTGCCACGTCCTTATTAATTTGTCCAAGACGGCGCTAGCCAAGCTTAAATCTAATCAAACTTTAACCAAAAGAGACATTTTCGACTGTAGATCTAGAAGGCAATGCTCTGAACTAACCTAACTTTTTCAAACTGCCATTTAATGTACTATAAACTAATTAACTCTACTACCTGTCATCTAACTAACTCCTAATCTTTGTGTGTTTCAGGTGTTGGATATTCTAACACGTTGGACACCTCAGTGCAACCACCCTTACCAACAAACGCCGATCACACACCCAACCACAGAGAGGGTAGATACTCCTCAACAACGACCCCCTCGCCACGCCGAGGAAAGAGTGGCTTCTATGTGACCAACACTTTTAGACCAAACGAGTTCATAACCTCAGAATTCCAATCAGGCTCGATCACAGGCTCCAAAAACACCTACATCCCTACCACTTACACAAGCACCACAACAGAATACGTGTCCAACACTTTCGGTTTCGTCAAACCCACCGGAAAACCAAAGCCTAAACCGTTTGAACCAGCACCAACCACAGAAAAGCCGTATTTGACTACGAGTAATTACGACGAGCTATACGATTTGGAATACCAGATCAGTTCGGCAAGTCCCTTTACTAACGTTCCCCCAACGTTGCCTTCTTCTTACCACACAAGTGGTTACGAGATAACTACTAGAAAGATTGTTAAGGAGCATGTTGATAACATGCTGGACACGCTTAAGGAGATAGGGAGTGTGAATCCGAGACCAGGGCTGATTGTGCCTCCTTCAGTTGGGCCTCAAACGCTCCATACGTTAGCAGTTTATTTCGCCAACGCTTTGGACAATTTAGTACCTGAAGAAGGCAAAACGGAGCAGCCTGTTAGTGAAGACACGGTGATCAACTCGTTGTTGAGCAAAAAGACGGTTGATGGCTACAATGATTTATTCATGAAAGGGGAGAAGGGGGAGGAAGGAGAGGATGAGGGGGAGGTTGAGGACGATGACAATGATTTGAACACCGAGCATTCCAGTAACCCTGTGCAAAGCCCTAGGGTTAGGCAGCTGGCCAAGGTTTTTACTCAAGCGCTTAGCAGCTATTTGGACGACCCTGATATGTTCAGGAAGGTGTTGCAGCAGATCAGGCCTACGGAGCCTCCCCCGATTGCAACTGATAACCCTGAGGAGGATGAGCTTCTAAATTTCTCAGATGCTGATATCAAACCAGAGCTGCCTAGGCTGCCGACACCCCCACCAGCTAACCCAACTTGGGGGTATATTTTAGCCTTCAACAATTCTAATAACAACCATTTGGAAGAGAACTTACAAACTGCTGATACTCAATCTTTTGTACCGGGCTACAACGATGTTAGGACTCACTGGACGCAATCACCTGAAGTTACAAAATTATGGAGGAACACCTTATCCATAGATCCTTTAACATTAAACGAGAATCTTGAGAATTTGGAAAACCCGACTGTTAATTACGAGCTACACGCCTTACCTAAAATCCAGCTGAACTCAACGCAAGTTCATGGCTTACTCATCAACTTCATGAACTCAACCGAAGACTCGGTAAGACTTAAGCGGATTTTGGATAAACTCAACACGACTCAAGATGAGTTTTTGGAGAAGATGAAACAAATAGAGGAAAACCCGCTAACGCGCAGGCTTATTTTATTACTGGTGAGCGAGTGTGCGTCCAACTCAACTTCAGATACAGTGCATGATATTTTGAGTTTAGCTAACTCTAACGCGTCGAATGAGTCGTTGCAGTCTTCGAGCACCAACTGGGAGGCGGTGGCTCAGAAGAGCAATTTGACGTTAGACAGCAAACCAGCTGCTTTTAGTAAACTCATCGATTCAGAATTGAAGGAGGAGGATCAGGATGCTAGGGCGTTGCAGCTTTTGAATTCTTTGTACAGCATAGCTTCAAAGTATGGAAAATAAAGAAATGAACAGTGATCATTAGCACGGTACAGTTTAGATACATTAAATAAATAATCATTGCTATTGCTGTAGTATAAAAATAGATCAATGAACAACATTCAAATTATGAAAATATCAAATCAAAGTAAAACATTAAGGGTTAATGAATGTTGAATCTGTCATCTGTATCTTTCTCACGACATCTGTCAAAATGAAGCTTTTGAGGTTATGGCGTTTATTAACTTCATTATCATCATTATGGTATAGAACTACGTCATTATGACGCCAATTAGTCTTGGTCTAATACCTAGAAATTCTCTTCTTGTTTGCTTTGTTTTGTTTGTAGCAGGCGCGCACCCAGGGTGGTGGCTCGCGGGCTTGAGCCCTCCCCCAAGACTAACTAAATTGTAGTATGTCAATGTATACAGAGAGTTTTATGTAACACCGAACATATTAAAATTTACTCAATGTTAATTTTCCTATGTTCCATGTGTACTGGGACGCATCAAAGCATTGAGTGCGATGTGATTGGCTACGATTTCTAATTGTAATATAGTCAACCCAATATACACCCTTCCCTTCAAAAATAAATGAAATCTGTCAGTTATCGCAAGCAAGTGATATTTGCTGTTCTAGCACTTGAAGCAGACGTAGACGAAGAACGGAGAGTTAAACATATCAATAATGTATACAAAGGAGGAAAAGATTATTCTGGTAAACTTATAACATGGAGAAAACAGTTCAAGAAATTCCTATGATTTATTTTCTGAAAAATGTTCTGGTCAATTAGACTACCATTTATTTCAACCATTTCGAACCTTCTAGAACGGTTTGTTTGAATAAATTTCACAAGCGAGGAGTTAGAAGTCCGTCGATATTATCGGAAGAGATGAAATTAAGCAATTTCTGTTATGTCGAATAGTGTCTAATAATATCCTTACTATTGCAAAATCATTAAAAAAATCCTTTGTATGTAGGAGTTCTACAAGAATTTAAGTTGAGGTCCTACAAATTCCAACATTACTAGTTGCTGTATAACAAAATTAATCGATAACATTTTTGTAAAATTGTATTTAATATGTTGAATTAAACAACAAAATGTTGCGAAAAATTGTGTTTACTGATGAAGCGTTTATATCTTCTTACCTTCTTTAACCTGTATTTTACTGATTAAAAACATAACAAAAGTTGATAACCATTCCGTTGTACTAAAATATTCATAATACAACATATTGTGGTTGACATAATAATTGACAAATTTAATTTATTTTTGACGTGAAGAGTGTACATTGGGTTGACTATATTACCATTAGAAATCGTAGCCAATCACATCGTACTCAATGCTTTGATGCGTCCCAGTACACATCGAACATAGGAAAATTAACATTAAGTACATTTTAGTATGTTCGGTGTTACATAAAACTCTCTGTATGTTGCGAACAAAACACGAAAAACGGACAAATCGCGTTTGGTCTAGACAAAATGCGAATTGTCCAATAACAATAGCCAAATAAAATTGTATTCGTCTGTCATTTTGCACATTGTCTAGACAAAATGCGTTGTGTCTAAGGGCTATTAGAGAAAATGCGTTGCAAGATTTTACATTGAAAAAAAAAGTACTGAAAAACATTACTTTGTTTAATAAACAAAGTGACAAATTATTTATAAGGAGGATATTTTAAACTTCACTTTAAATCAGTGTTTTATATGCGTGGCGCATGAAGTAAAATTTCGAGTTTAGAAAAGCCTGATAATTTGGATTTGCCCGGGCGCGACTCGCTTCGCTCGCGCGCCCCGGCAAATCCAAATTTTCAGGCTTTTCTAAACTCGAAATTTTACTTCATGCTTAATCTGGGAGTGGAAACACTCCTTAAAAGGTCAAAATTGAACGCTTTTATATTAAACCTTGCATAATTAAATTAAAATAAAACTACTTGATTTAAAAAGTAAATAATTATAAGCATAAGTTTTACTTCAATTAATACCAAACCAAACTGGATTAGTTAATAATGAATCACTTTCAATTATGAGAAGAAGATTTTTTATACAAGATTATTATACAAGCGTTCGACTTGAAACTTCTAATAAGTATTTCCACTCCCAGATTAAGCATGAAGTAAAATTTCGAGTTTAGAAAATCCTGAAAATTTGGATTTGCCGGGGCGCGAGCGAAGCGAGTCGAGCTCCGGCAAATCCAAATTTTCAGGCTTTTCTAAACTCGAAATTTTACTTAATGCGCCACGCGTATAAAACACTGATTTGAAGTGAAGTTTAAAATATCCTCCTTATCAATAATTTGTCACTTTGTTTATAAAACAAAGTGATGTTTTCTAATACTTCCTTGTTTTGTTTTGTTTGATTGATTTGTTTTATAATTTCGGAAAACAGCTGGAGAATGTTTCGTATTTTTCATAATTTAGTCCTAACATTTAGCTCCTCTAGCTTAATCGGCTCAATTTTGCAATTGTTTTTTTTTTACATAAAAATAAAGAAATTAATATTTCCTTACAAATTGTTTATTTGTTTATATTTTTTCATTATTTTGTGAGCGTCAAAATACAGCACAATGTTCTTATATTTTCAATAACTTCGATTAACGTTAGGCTTCTGTTATTACAGTTTTACAAATTTGACATTTTTATGACACTTAGCATATTAGGACTAGTCTAAGCTCATGCGAACAAAACCCGAAATCATGTTTTAATTCGGACTATGTTAGACATTTCGCGTTTAGTCTAGACAAAACGTAAGCCTACACTTCGCATAAGACTGGGATCGGCCCCCTTTAAGAGGCGTGAGCCCCCCTAAGACAAATTTCTGTATGCGCGCCTGGTTTGTAGCACTAAGAGATTACCATTTTAATCTGGAAAATCAAGATTTCTACTTTCTTTCTGATTTATATTTTTGTTTTAATTTCTCAAATGAGTTATTAAAAGTAGCTTATTTGTATTGGATATTTGTTTTAATTTTTAATGACTCATTCAACATATACCCTGCTAATGCTGCGCATAACTTAATTTCCGTACTAGTACCGGAAATAGCTATTAACTTCTTTTGTTCAACACCGCTGGACACGCTTTTAGTTTAATGAAAACGTCGCAACCATGAAGAGTGTTATTTTATTTGTTGTAGAGATTGTGAAACTGCCTTAATTTATAATATAACCTAATCTTATTTATCCCGAATCCCCAAAATTAACCTAACGCAATTTAAACCAGCTCGACCTAATCTATCTATCGTAACCCAAACCAATCTCATGCCTGTTGTTAATTTAGACTTAAGTTGGGTTAGCTTAAAGAATTTGTACTCTATTGCCTAAAAAGTATCTATTCAAGGTTACGCTACGTTAACCAATGTCATTGTGACGTTAATTAACATCATTATGACGTTAACTAGCGACGTTCGGAAGTTAACTGACATCATTATGTCGTGAACCAACTGCAATATGATGTTAACTAATGTCATTTCGATAATAACTACATCTAAACCAATCCAATCTAATCTAACGTCGCCCAAACCAACATAATTCAAGTTAACTACAGTTATGCAATTTTAAATGGCTTATACATGTATAAATTAAATCTGTTATAATCAGCTCACTAAGCAAAAAACAAACAAATAACGTTATATCAACATTGTAGCAACATTAAACGCTGTAATAATGTTGATTAAACATTATTTGAATGTTTGGTGTTGTAGGCGTTCACTTTGTGGTACATCTTAAATACACTTGTAAATAAAACACTTTTTACTTTGTTTAACCACTGGATCTTACATTTAATTGTGTGACTAGTTTCGACTATCTAGTAGTCATTCTCAAACTAAAGTTTGAGAATGACTACTAGATAGTCGAAACTAATCACACAATTAAATGTAAGATCCAGTGGTTAAACAAAGTAAAAAGTGTTTTATTTACAAGATTATTTGAATGTGTTTGCTTAGTGGGAGAGTTACCATCCATAAATCGTTACAACGATAAATAGTGTAATTTTCTATGGTATTTAGTGATTATAAATAATTCTTTTTTCTAAAATATAGCCTAACCTAACATATCCTAAACTTATCCAATCTAATGGAATCTATCTGGAACCAACGCAGCTTAACCTAAGTTTGATTATGAAGTTTTAGATTGGTTAGTTTAGATTAGGTTATTCTTTATTGATATTAACAACCATACATTTGGTTTATTTCTTATCCTCATAGTTACCAACCCTAAATTTGGTTAAGAAGTATTAAATTGAATCTTTTGTTCTCTATGTTAATTAACAACGCTAAATTTAGTTATGAAATATTAAATTATATCATTATGTTCAATGTTACCATTACTACTTTTAGTTATAAAATGATAAATAGCATTAGGCCAGGTTATCTATGACATATATTTTCTCAGTAATAATGTAAAAAAAACAAGTAATAGTGTCTTTTGTTAGTTTAAACTTAAGTTAAGTTGGGTTAAATAATTTTGTTCTGTATTATCTAAAACGTATTTATTCAACGTTACCCTAATCAACATCATACATTAATTTTGACGTCACTATGACGGTATTATGATGTTAATTGACATCATTATAACGTTAACTAACATCATTGTGCCGTTAAGTGATGTAATTATGATAATAATTGACGTTACCCATGTCAAGTTTCAAGTCACACCCTCGACGAGGTGGACCCGACGTCGATTCGATTAATTGCTGCCTAAATTAGATTTGGTTCCCTTATTTGATGCCTCTGTTAGGGTATAAATGACTTAATAACATCTTAGATGTGTCTAGTTTCTTCGATTATTAACGCAGATGGTAGATGATAGACAATATTAAGATACTATCTAAGCAAACCTTTACATACATCAACAATACCAATTTTCTAATCTAACCTAAACTAATTTGTTTTAATCTATTTTACTCTGAATAATATATTATAATTGAGTCCCTATTCTAACTACATCTGACCTAACCTAACTTAACTAAGCTCAACTTACCGTAATAATGTTTAACTATCTTGTATATGCACGTTATTTAAATATAAAAACATATTAATAGTGTATAGATATTCAAGAAATCATATACGTAAATCTAAAAGTACTTACCGTAACCTAACTGAACTTGACCTAATCTAACCTAACAGTCTTCGTCTATGTTGAGTATGTATGTTATACAGGGTGTTTACTTAACATGAAACATAAATTAAAGGGGTTATTTCATGGGTTCTTTTAAGATGTTTTTGTACTTGGGTGATCTTCAGGAAAACGCTTCGTTACAAATATACAGGGCGATAAAAGTTTGGATATTGAAAAAAAAATTATAGCATATGAGCATTGTGACTTGTCATTTCTCTCTTTGAAAGAAGTCAAAATTAATTGCGTCTGTGTGATAATTAAACATTTGTTAGTGAAGCTTTCTAATATGAATCAAGGATCAGGAAGGCCAAATACAGCAAAAACAGTCGAATTGGAATAAAATGTGCTGAACATGGTAAAGGATGATCCAGGTACTTCTACCAAAAAAGAATTACTACCTGGGTTTTTAGAGGATGTACCGTTGCTAACGAGAAATGTAATGTGGTTTATTGCAGGATGTTGCACCAGCACATTTTAGTGAGTTTGCAAAGGAAATATATGAAGATCTCTGGATTGGCAGAGGTGGACCTCACTTATGGCCAGCTCGATCCCAAGACTTAAAATCCATTAGATTTATTCCTATAGGGCCATTTGAAGACATTATAGTACACTACTCCAGTACAAAATGAAGAAGATTTGAGAAATCGGATAATTGATGGGTGTAATGAAATAAGAAACACCAGTGGTGTTATTTAACGAGTTCGGCAATGAGGAGAAGATTGTATGCATGCATCTTAGCTGGTGGTAACCATTTTCAGCAGTTTTTGTAATTCTTGAATCTTCAAAGTAATAAAGTACTGTTTCTTTTTGAATATCTTTAATCGCCCTGTATCTTCGCAACGAAGCGTCGTTTTGAAAATCACCTTGGTACAAAAACATCTTAAAATATGCCAAGGAATAACCCCCTTAATTTGTGCCCCATGCTTAGTAAACACTCTGTATAAATGCTTAAAGTGTTACCAGCGTAAAGACTTTCAAACATTCCCAGGCAGTCTGACGTAAGCTACGCCTATTTCACTTCTAATCGACGTCAAATTCACGTCATGTACGTATATTTCATGTGAAATCACGTCGAATTACTGCCTGGGATATATAAGTCTTACCGAACATAATCTAACCTAACTGACCTTACCCTAATAATATTTGTCTCTTTTGTATATGTATGTTATTTAAATGCTTAAAATAATGTTACCAGCGTAAAGAAGTTAAAAAATATATGTATGTACGTACTCACTGAGCAAACATATTTAAGTAATATTTGATCAACATTACAATAACTTTTATGTTGTTGTAAAATGAATAATACATTATTTAAATGTTTTCTGCTTAGTAATTAAGAGAATGCACCGTAGAGGATTTTTTTTCTAAGTTAAGTATCCGTACTTATTAAGTATGTATTGTATGTAAAAGTGTACTTATTTAATTCTCCAATTGTTTATTTTCTAGTTAGAGTATATGTATATAAAATGTGTATGTTGTAAATAATGTATTTGTACATTCTATTTCTATTTTATTATTATTATTATTATTCAATAAAGATTTTTTAGTTTTTCAATTATAAATAACTCTTATAAATTTAATTTTAGTTGAAGCTCCTGAAATATATTAAATTTAAATGGCAACTCTTGATATCCATTTTATGTTCGCGTATGTAAAAAGAAACATTTTCGTTTTCAGGAACATTATTATATCAATTTTTTTTTAAATATCCGCTCCGCTTCTGAGGACAACCCGCTCGTGTGCGAGCCCCTTAATATTTATGTCAAAATCGGCCCCAGCAATAAGTGTCCATAACTTAAAAAAAAATACGCTGTGGCCAGCACAAGTACTAAGCACAAAATCATGAACACTTAGAAATTTACAAGATTTTTAGAGATCACAATCATAAAATAAAACAATAACTTTTGTCTATACTTGTTATTTAACAAGTATAGACACTTCACTTATTTATTATTTTAAACAGCGACTAGTTTTGATTCATTGTCAAATCAAAGTAGAGGGTGGGGCACTGTAACATCCTTTTTTGTAAATAAAATAAAATAGCTTTACTTTTAAAACCATTTATTGTTATTTTTTTTCCTGACACACAACACGAGAATGTGATTTCATACAGTTTACAAAAAAAATCTTCTAAATGTCGCCCTCCGTTCTCAATACACTGATTCAGTCGAATTTGGAAGTTTCGGTCTGCTTTTTCAAGCATCCCGATCGGCATATTGACAATTTGGGCTCGGATGCTGTTCTCGAAATTTTACTTCATACTTAATCAAGGAGAGGGATATGTATACTTAAAAGAAAAACTTCCTGTATATGGAATTGCAATATTAATAATGAGATTAGTAATTAGTAACAACAACCTTTTGCCGACCCGATACATCGTTTGCCTCGGAGGAACTGGTACACGATATAAAAGACTGGGGCGTGTCGGAAGACTACACGGGCAGTGATCACCAGTGCATCACGTTTCACCAGTATGGCTGCAGCCCTTAAAAACGGCATGTTACTAGTAGCATCTGATGCATGAGTTATAAACAGTGTTGAAGCAGAGAGTCGTAAAGCCTGTGACGCGTCAATGCCTTTTACAAAGCCAAAACACAATAAGCGACCGGCCTACTGGTGGACCCAAGAGATTAGCAACCTACCATCTAAGGGGCAAAGCGCAAAGGGCCAAAACTAGAGACGAGGCAAACCGACTCTCAGTAGAGCATAAAGCCCAAAAAAAAAGTATTTCATTAACCGGAGCAAGGCCGATCAATGGAGGAAGCTGTGAGAAGAAATAAACAACGACTCTTGGGGCCTTGGCTACAAGGTTGTAACCAAGAAACTGAGAACCTACGGCCCAAGCGCTATTATGGACGCTGAGAAAATGACAGAAATCGTCGACACCCTGTTCCCGTCACACCCGACCCGAAGAAAATCGGATAAGCATGTCAATGTCAATGAAATTTTCCCGTTTACTGAAGAACAGCTTAAAATAGCAATAACGTCCCTTCGAAATGAGATGGCTCCAGGACCTGATGGTATCTCTAGCGAGACATTAAAGAGCACATGCCGGGCGTATCCTGAGCTTTTACGGAGGATGTATAACACCTGCCTGAAGGCAGGAGTCTTCTGCTCCCGCTGAAAGGTTGCGCGTCTCGTGCTAATCAGTAAGGGTAAAGGAGATGCTCTAGCACCGTCATCATACCGGCCCCTTTGCATGCTAGATACGGATAAAGTCCTGGAGAGGATGTTGCAGCAACGACTCCTATCGGCAATCCGAGAGGCTGGCGACTTCTCTGACCGACCGACAATACGGCTTCCAAAGAGGGCGATCTACCATCGACGCTGTTCGGAAGTAGTAGAATCTGTGGAGAACGCAGAAGAAGTCAACCATTACTCCCGAAAAATAGTGTTCCTAGTCACGTTGGACGTGAAGAATGCCTTTAACTCGGCTAAGTGGAAAGTTTAGCGTCCCCAAATACCTAATACTCATAGTTGGTGATTACCTCAATGAGTGAACGCTTACCTTTCAAACTACAGAAGGCACTCGGACAGGAAAAGTAACGGTGGGGGCAGCACAAGGATCAATACTAGGCCTAGATCTTTGGAATATCGCATATGACGATCTTTTACGTTTGAGGAGTCGCACCTGGTCGGCTATGCGGACGATGTCGCAGCGCTGGTTATGCGGAGGGTGAATAAATGGATGACAACACATGGACTCTTATTGGCACTCGCTAAGACCAAAATTGTCATTCTCCCTCCCTAGTGGGAGAGGAGACTGTGCAAACGAAAATAGCAGCGAAATGCCTTGGAATAATTGTCGAGCATATCCGCCGAGAAGGCAGCATCGGTGACAAAATCTCTGTGACAAGATGCACATGGAGGGCTGCCCTGAGAGTAACCTGCGCATATCGCACGGTTTCTGAGGAAGGCACAAATAGGTCGCAGGAGGCCAGCAGAGAGGACAGGGCACGTACCATGGCGAAATGGCAGGACGCATGGTCCACGGAAGACAAGGACAGATGGACTGCGAGACTGGTGCCTAACATAATACCCTGGGTTGAAAGAAAGCATGGGGAGGTAAATTTGTTCATCACGCAGTTCTTGACAGGGCACGGTTGCTTTCGTTCCTACCTCCATAGGGTAGGAAAAATAAAAGCACCGATATGTCAGAAATGAACGCAGAACGATGACACAGAGCATACATTTTTTTACCCGTAGGCAATGGACAACAGAAAGGAGCCTAGTGGAGGAAGAGCTTGGCCTGGCTTGGGAATTGGTGACGACATTTGTGGAGGACGTTCCACGCAAATAAACGCTAAGAATATTGTTCAGTCGTGAATTAGAAAACTGCCATGCATCTTGGGGGTCTGTATAGTGGCGGTATCTGGCGACAAATGCTGTCACTTACACCACCGAAATGAAAAAAAAATGTTTGTCGTTTGAGTGGAATGGCCACGCAAGTTTCTCACTAGATTGGTTTAAAATTATTTAGTTTGTGTGTAAAAACTTAATTAGTTAAGAAATCGTCTACATCACCCAAATCGGAAAGCGGTGCGGAATGGACTCAAGGTAAGTGGCAGTAGTGATCTATCACCTCTTTCCCCCCCCCCCCCCCGATGCCGGCACTTCTGATCTTTGCTAATGAAATGAAAAATACCGTCCATAGAAACTGTCTCTCCCCAACAAATATATTTAAAGAAGAGCCAACGTGGCAGGTTGCAAGGCCCAACCTGAAGTAATGTGGTAAATGGTTCCGGGTTGGTGTCCTAGGAGAATGTGGGAGGGGTTTTAGTCGGTAGGCGCAAGGAGTCCGAGACTCTGTACGTTAATGTATTTTTCCTCCCACACAAAAAAATTTCCCCCATTTTAAAAATGGCTTTAATCGATTTAACGGACCGCAAAAACGAATATTTCCACTAAAATTTGTGATTTGTAGATTTTTACGAAAACGTCCCTTTGTATATATGGGAAAGTTAAAATAATCTAAGGCTCTAATCAATCGCAAAACATATGTTTTAAATTTAATTTATATTTTAATAATAATAATAAATAACGTATATACAAAACATAGTAATATTTAGTAATATTTATATCACAATTGAATATTCGATAATTGTTGATTTACAAAAAGAGAAAATGAAAAAAAAAACACACGAAAACACAAAATAATACTGTTTACAAAAAAAATACAACAAGCTATTGCTTCCTAGATATACTCAAATCCAGTGGCGTATCCAAGTCGATCTCCATCTCGAAACTCGGTTTGATAAAAGGATCCAACAGTTGGTCCCAGCAGCGTACGCGTGAGTTAATAAACGCGCCGAATTTGAAAATCTCCGCCGCCCTTTCGCCTAAGCAGTCATCCGGTGCGCAGCAGCCGTTGTTCTGACATTTGCGCACCGCCTGCGCCTTCTTGGCTTTCTCCTCGTCATCATACGTGACGTCGCTGGCGTAGTGTTTGTAGGTTTTGACGTGCTTCCTCAGGCTGCTAGGGTCGGTGTAGCGCTTCGGGCAGCCGGGGATTTTGCACTGGTATGGTTTATCCTCCTGGTGGGTTCTGGAGTGCTTGAAGCGGTCGCTGGAGTTTGAGTAGGCCTTGTTGCACCCGGCGACGTTGCACACGTACGGTTTTTCGCCGCTGTGAGAGCGCGCGTGAATTTTCAGGTTTTCAGCGCGGGAAAAGGATTTTGAGCACTGGCAACACTGGTGCGGCTTTTCGTTGGTGTGCGTGCGCACATGTACCAACATTTTGTATCTGTAACAAGAAAAATATATTTAAACAGAGGTCAACAACAGACTTGTACATACAGTGCGTTTTTCTTTTAAGTATACATATCCCGATGCATACACTGTATTTTCAGACATTCGTTAAAAGGTATTAATTTGCCTTTAACGAGTGTTTCCACTCCTTGGTTAATCATTAAGTAAAATTTTGAGTTTAGAAAAGCCTGAAAATTTGGATTGCTCGCGTAGTGAAGTGGAGCGACCAAACCAAATATGTGTCCATCATAGCACTTTCCTCGCTATAGATATGATAGTATAAATATTAAAAATATGTAAACGTGTCTCAAACTAAATTTGTTCTACTTTTATTATTATTATCACATTTATTAAATATTCACAAAATAAATATTTTTTGCATTTTTTCGCTATATCTTAGTCAATATCTGTCGCATCTCAGCAGTATATATTTTCAACTTTACTTTAAATTAGTGGTTTATACGCGTGGCGCATGAAGTAAAATTTCGAGTTTAGAAAAACCCCGTGAAAATTTGTCTCGGGTAGATCCTCGACAATTTTTTTACGTGGGACTTTTCTAAACTCGAAATTTGATAATTTACGAATTAATTTTTGAAATTGTTTTAAATCTAAATAAACATATTGAAAATCTGACGAAAATTTTACTTCATGAGCCACGTGTATAAACCACTGATTTAAAGTAAAGCTGAAAATATGTACTGCTGAGATGGGACATATTGACTAAGATATAGCGAAAAAATGCAAAAAATATTTATTTTATGAATATTTACTACATGTGATAATAATCAAAAAGTAGAACAAATTTAGTTTGAGACACGTTTCTATATTATTAACATTTAAATCATCATATCTATAGCGAGAACAGTTAAATCTGAATAAAAATATTGAAAATCTGATGAACATTTTATAAATTAACAAAAATTTCGAAATATTAAACATTTCATAAAAATTTTATAAATGAATGAATATCTCGATATGTTGAAAATCTAACGAAAACTAAACGAGTGTCGTCCACTCCCAGACTAAGCATGAAGTAAAATTTCGAGTTTAGAAAAGCCCCGCGTAAAAAAATGTCGAGGGTCGCGCAGCGACCCTCGACAAATTTTCACGGGGCTTTTCTAAACTCGAAATTTTACTTCATGCGCCACGTGTATAAACCACTGATTTAAAGTAATATTAAAAACATATACTGCTGAGATATGATAGATATTTACTAAGATATAGCAAAAAAATGCAAAAAATATTTATTTTGTGAATATTTACTGCATGTGACACTTTTCCATATTCTTAATATTTAAATCATCCTATCTATAATAAGGACAGTACTATAATGGACACATCAACATTTTTTTAATATGAAATAATGAAATATGAAATAAAAGTCTAAAAATTTGAAAATGGTTAAAAAAACAAAAAATATAAATAAGTGACTTGTCTTTTTTATATTTTTTACAAATACAGAAAATTCGCTTCGCGCAGCGACCAAACCTAATTTTCAGGCTTTACTAAACTCAAAATTTTACTTCATGCGCCACGCCTATAAACCACTAACTATAAGTCAAATTTTTAACTAATTGGTTAGGGTAAAATAAATTTATTATGTCAATTATCAATTGTTCAAACTACGGGGAAAGTGCTACGATGGACTTCTTCATTTTGTTATTTTGTTTAATATTATTTAATGTGCCAAATTCGTGGCGTATATGGTTGTTTGCAATAGCATTTTCTGACGGGAGGATGTAAAAGTTCGATTTATTTACCTGGCGTTGAAACCCCGGTCGTTTCTCGTGCATCCCTCCCAGCCACAGTAAAACAGCCCTCCTGCGCCGCTTGACGCATGTGTTTTGCCGACGTGTGAAGCTAATTGGTCCAAAGTTTCAAATAATGCGCCGCAGTTCATCCATCGGCACTGGATTTCTTTGCTCTGACTGGCTATTGACACTTCCACACTCGACATCGAGTTTTCGCTGTCACTCTGCAAATAAAAACAAACAACATTGTAAATAAAATACTTGTCTTGTAGATAACAAAGAACAAAATTAAATTATCCCCACTGAGCAAAACACCAACAAATAACGTTATATTAACATTTTAGCAACATTAAACGTTGTATTAATGTTGATGGAACATTACTTGAATGAGTTTGTTCGGTGTGTCAAGAATATGAATTTGCGTTTACGCTTGCGAACATATGTTAATTCAATTCATTTATTTATTTACGGAAATTTATCCCAAGTGGTTTGACAATTCAAAATTAAGAGTGGTAAGGTAATCTCAGGGGTACTTACAAAATAAAAAATAAACAAATAAATATTGAATAAATAAACATATATATATATATATATATATATATATATATATATATATTAATAATATTAACATTAACATTATTAATAGACAATAAAAATATAATAACACATTAAAATAACTAAACGATATCGGATAAATTAGATAAGTTGAGCCGGTGCAGGCGGCACTTGAAATGAGTGAATCGAGGATCGAATAACACAAAATTGTAGTTATTGTCAAGTTCATTGGTATATCGCATCATACGGTCTAGGGGGCTAAACATTCCGTACCGGTTCGGATGAAAGGCCAAACGAAATAATGGCTTATGTCGAAACTGCGGACCACGTGGCATATTAAACTTTAGTCTTTCAACCAATTCCTGCATTGTAGCACTAAACCATTAATTATTTTGTATATATATGCCATATCTAAAAACCTTCTCCTTTCCACTAATGACTTAACATTCAATTGCATCAACATACCGCTATGACTGAAATCTGTCCAAAAACCACCTAACCTATAATGCATCAGCATTAGGAATTTACCTTGAACTCTTTCAAGTTGTAATTTTGCGGTATTAGTATAAGGTGAGCAAACACATGAGGCATATTCCAGATGCGGACCAACAAGTGAAATATATAGTTTTTTTATTGTGCTGAACTATGTTTGAGATTAAACAAACATTTACATTGTTTAGGACCGTGTTTAAAACTAACTAAAATGTACATTGTTGTTAATTGCTAAGTGGTCAAAGTTGAATTTCGATAAAGGTTTGTCGAAAAATTTGCGAATAATCAATGATTCAAGGAAATTTGTTAAAACCACGATTACATTCGAAATCAAACTAAAATGTACATTGTTGTTTAATTGCTGAGTGGTCAAAGTTGAATTTTGATAAACATTTGTTGAAAACTTTGCAAATAATCAATGATTCAAAGAAATTTATTGAAAATGCATGACACGCTTATTGATTGATTTGACTCATGCAGAATGTTATTGTATTATTGATAGATAACAATAAAAATAGTGATGTATCCATCATAGCACTTTCCCCATCATTTAAACAATTGATAATTAACTTACTAAATTTATTTCACTTTAAAGCATTCCTAAGCGACGACTGAAACGACTGTAGTCGCGCGACTGGGGCCACCTGGCTAGAGTCACGCGGCCCAGATCGCTTAGTCGGATTCCTATGCAACGACTATTATTGCAATTTATACGAGATCGATATTGTTAATAAACTTTCTTTAAAGATTAATATAATAAGAAAACATATTTTTAATGATGAAATTTTTCTAAATATCGAATGAGAGACGAGAGACTAACTTAAGTGTATTTAATTTAAAAAAGATAAGTGGTTTATTCCATGACTTTATTTGTTTTGCTTCACTGGACCATAAATTTGATAGAAACGAGATATCTTGTTAGAAATATAATAAATATCAATGTTATAACTTTAAAATTATAAAATTGACTCGATTTATGTTAAACGCCGCGCGGCTCTTTTGACTATAGTGCTCTCTGTACCAGTACAATCGAGTCGCACTAGAGTCGTTACAGTCGCTACAGTCGCATCTTAGGAAAGGCTTCCATTTATTTACATGCAAAGCAGTCGGGCGCGGCTCGAGTCGTTTCAGTCGATAGGAATCCCACCTTAAGAGGGCCAATTTTTGCTGGTTGTGTGTTTCTGGGATACGAGATGGCGCAGAAATAGCAAAATTGCAGAAAGTAGTTTTTACTATGTACTAGTTTATAGTGCCTGCCGAATTTCATCACAACGAATAATAAAAATGATGAGTGCGGAGCGCGTTGTTTGTTTGTTTACAAAGCGCCGTGCGAATGAATGAATGGGTACTGAATTACAAAAGACTCAAGTAAACTGGATAAATATTCACGATTTTAATTTCTATCGACATACATACAACTGTATAACGAAACAGATGCCTTTTTAGTTTGATATTCCATAGTATATACAAGGATTTTTTCTTTAAAGTATACGTATTCCAAATTCAGATTATTTTCTTTAAATATTTAGATATTCGGTGTTTTTTAAAAGAAATTAATTTAAAATTTTAAACGAGTGTTTTCCACTCCCAGATAATTTGTCGAGGGTTGCGCAGCGACCCGAGACAAATTTTCTGGGCTTTTCTAAACTCGAAATTTTACTTCATGCGTCACGCGTATAAAACACTAAAATACTGTGAAATTTATGTATATTTAAACCTCACTTGAAAGCAGTGTTTTATACGCGTGGCGCATGAAATAAAAGCTCAAAAGTTGTTAAAAATACTCATTTAGACTGAGAAAAAAATTTCGACTCAATATCTCCTTTATTAACAAAATTATGGTAAAAATAATATTTTATCGACTTTTAGTTTTTTCGTCATATCTTTAAAACAAATGCTAGATACAAATTATAGAGTAATTGAAACACTAAATTAGTTAAATTGGATGAAAGTTTATACTATTTGTATCATTTGTTTTAAAGATATGACGAAAAAAGTGAAAATCGATTAAATGTTATTCTCCAATAACTTTGTTAATTGAAAAGATATGGAATTAAGATTTTATACATAAGTTAATTTAGTCCTTAGAAATACATTGAAATTGAGCGATTTTATATAGGGTGTTTCATTGTTTTTCAGATATTGCAGTGTGTTCGCGCCTAACAATTGCGCGAATAAATAATCGTATTAATTTCGGGAAAGCGAACCTTTTGGTAAAATTTGAAATAACCTTTTAGAATTAGAAATTATATTTTAGCCCGTATTTTATTGCTTGCTTTCACCCAGGGTGTGCACTTTATTGCCAGTACGTGCCGAATCCCGAGCAAACAGACCATAAACTCTTTCTTCAAAATTTCTAGCCGGACAATGGTGTTCCGCGGGTACGTGACCGATGACGGGCACTAGGAGATAATCCAGAGTTTAAATTTATGGGTATGAGTCGTAAAGTGCGTCCCTGGGGAAAGCGAAATTTGTGTTCTTCGAAATCTATCTATTTTTCTTCTATCACTTTCTTACATTTGGCGTGTTTTTTCTTGTCCTTGTTACTTTTCATCCCTACTTTCACCCCTACCTTCATCCCTACTTTTCTATTTTTCGTGTTAACTTTTTCCCTCAATGAGAAGAACTCAAGCATTCTCTCACCATCTTCTAATCGAGTAAGTTGTTCTTTCTTTACGTGAAACTTGTATTTTTGTGTCATATTTGTACTTATATTTTTTGTCTGTGTTCCTTCAACTTAAACTTTGCTTTATTCATTTTCTAACTTCATGTGTAATTTCACTTGTGTATTTCATTTCATTTTAATCTTTCGTGCATATTTTCTTATCTAATTTAATTTGTTTCTTTACTTAATTTTGTTCAATTTGTCTAATTTTATTTGTAAATATTTGTTACTATTTGTCTTATTATTAACGATGCACATATTTATGTGAATAAAGAAATTTGTTCCTAAGTATCGTGTTTAAGTAATTTTGTAATCAAATCGCGAAAACCGCGTAAACACAGTGTTTGTTTTGACATATGACATGATTTCCAACTACATTTTCCTACTTTATTCAATGGTATAAAAAGCCAATATGTTTGCCACTAGAAAAATTGAACTTTCATATCGTATCTTGAAAATAAGACACCCTGTATAAAATCTGTCAATTTAACTGTGTTTTTTGGATGTTATTTATGGTACATTTTAAATTTCAGCTCATTAACTTTCTAATTAAGAAAGTTATAACAAAAAAAATATTTGTCGTTTTCCAGTTTTTTCGCCATATCTTGAAAACAAATGACGGCAGATCAAACTTATTAAAGTATTTTTATTGTGTATTAAACATGGAAATGTTTGTTTAATTTAACCGTTTTCGTATCTCTAACAGTTTAATTTAAAACTTCTAATAAGTATTTCCACTCCCAGATTAATCATGAAGTTAAATTTCGAGTTTAGAAAAGCCTGAAAATTTGAATTTGCCTAGGCGGCAAATTTAAAAATAAAGCACAATGTTCTTACATTTTTAATAATTTTTAATAAGGTTGAGCTTCTGTTATTGCAACTTTACAAATTTGACATTTTTATGACACTTAGCTTCTTAGGACTTGTCTAAACTCATGCCGACAAAACGCGATTTGTCTCGACAATACCCGAAATGATAATTCGGACTATGTCGATAAGCAGTAGACATTTTGCGTTTTATCTAATTTCGTGTTTTGTCTGTAACATATATACATAGGTTTAATTGAACGAGCCCCCCCTCCCCCATAAGACCGGGATTGGCCCCCTTCAAGACGCGTGAGCCCCCTCCCAAGACAAATTTCTGCGTAAGAGAACTACATTAGGTTGACTGACATAGGTCTTTCGTTTCAGCTTGACATAAGTCAAACCTGAGATAAGTCGGCGAAAGCCGACATTTCTACTATAATTATATTTGACATAAGTCGGCGCTAGCCGACATTTGTACTATAATAACAGTTGACATAAGTCGGCGGTAGCCGACATTTAAACTATAATGACAGTTGTCATAAGTTGGCGCAAGCCGACATTTAACCAATCGTGCCAACTTGACACAAGTTTGAATTAAACTATAATGAGATCGCCATGTTATTTTTTTTCTTTGTCACAGTTACGATACAGATTGTCATCTTGACGCATATAATTGACATTACCTACACATGCACGTAATAACTTTGATAGGTATATTACATGCTGATAGCTGAACAGATGATTGATTACCGCACAACTAAATGAAATTTCTTTGATGTATAATGATTAAGTAGTCATCGGACCAAAAAGAAACAATTTTAGTTACATACCTATCTGTCATAAAAAAAGCCAAGAATGCCATCCAGTGAGTCAGATTTTTAATGTACGCCACCAGAATTAGCTGCACAAGCAACCAAAGCTACGAAAGATTTGCTCTCTGAAAAAAGCAGAACCAGGTATGAAGAAGAGTACAAAAAAATACGTCAAATGGCACCATGAGAAGAAGGCCAATAAAACGTATGAGAACATCATCCTGGTATATTTTGTAGAATTGGCAAAAACCATGAAACCTTCGTCCCTGTGGGCCTATTATTTCATGCTTAGGTCAACCATTAACCGAAATGAAAATGATAACATAAACTGATACCAGCTTCTCATAACATTTTCAAAAAGACAGAGCGTTATAAATGTAAGAAGTCGAAGACACTGACATCCGACTAGATTAACCAATTTTTGAACACGGCGATTGATGAAATTTTTTATTGACTAAGGTACACTTTTCTTTTTTAAATCCCTTAAGTCTTTGAACTTTAAATTATTTTAGGGGATATTGATAATAGATATAAGTGAAGCATGTCGTAAGCAAGAACTAAGGAATTTTCAGGCAAATCAGGTAGAAGATACTGGCAAATCTTTAATTGTGAAACTCCCTACCACAAAAACTAAAAACGAAAGGTCTTTTGTTGTACCTGAAACATTTTAGCAGACCGTAAAACAATGCATGATACTAAGACCTGCCAATATTGCTCCAAATATGCCGATTTTTATAAATTATGAAAAGCAAAAGTGCACCAGACAAATTGTGGGCATAAACAAGATTGGCGCAGTCCCCAAGCAAATAGAGCAATACTTAGGACTCACAGAACGTAATTTGTACACCGGACATTGTTTACGTAGGTCTTCAGCATCGTTATTGGTAAATTCTGAAGGCGAACTTCTGCAATTAAAAAACTTGGGTGGGTGGCAATAGTCAGCTGTGGCCAAGGGTTATGCAGACTCTTCACTTAATGCGCAAAAACAATATTGCAAGTGACACTTCAAATACTTCGGTTCATATTGAAAATATGGAGACGCTCCCATCAACTTTTTTTCATAGCAACAATATGATTAAAAATAGGCCGTCGCAATTTAGTTTCAATAACTGTCATGTTATTTTTAACAATTATTGTAATAAATAAATTCCTTTCATATTCGATGTTTATTTTGTTAGGGCGTAGGTAAAGTATCATACGTTTCTCGAGTGATATAGCAATTACATACTCGCGGAATACTGCACTCGCCGCTGCGCGGCTCGTGCGCAACATATCCGCTCGTATGTAATATGCTGTATACCACTCTCTTTACGTAATATACTATTAACACTTGTGACATATTTTAAAGGAACGGGTGTCTTCCACTCCCAGACTAAGCATGAAGTAAAATTTGGCATTTAGAAAAGCCTCGCGTAGAAAATTTGTTGAGGGTCGCGCAGCGACCCTCGACAAATTTTCACGGGACTTTTCTAAACTTGAAATTTTACTTCATGCGCCACGCGTATGAACCACTGATTTACAGTAAAGTGAAAAATATATAACAGTTAGATGTGTTGCTGATCAATATTTACGAGATGCCGCGAAAAATTGCATGCATTTCTTTTTTTGTGAATAGTTTTGGAATAATAATAAAAGTAGAATAAATTTAGCTTCAGCAACTTTTCCATGTTGTTGATATTTAAATCATCATATCTTTAACGGGGAAACGGGTTGACACATCATCATTTTTTTAAAATAAACTGGAGAAGTAGTGCCAGACATGGCAAGTTATCTACTGAATATAAGTTTGTAGCTCCTGGCTAAAAAAATAAGGTTAGGAAGGTAAATTAAAAAAAAACTGCCCGAATTGCCCGAACAGATTCTAGCCTCTGGTTTGTACATAATAATTTGAAAAGAAAATAATAATTTTATCTAGTTTCGCCTTTTACAGCACTATCAGGATAATACTTTAAAAGCCATACCAGTCGAGTAAATGAAAGCAAATAAAACAAATCAAGTGTTAAACTGTTAACGATCTAGGCTTCTACTTCGTTATACATCATAATTCGCAAATGAAACAGGATTTTAACTTTGTTTGTATAACTGAGACTTTATTAAGTGACTATAGTTTCGACAACTTTAACTTGTCATTTTCAAACTCAAAACTATAGTCACTTTATAAAGTCTCAGTTATACAAACAAAGTTAAAATCACGTTTCAAGTGTTAGTTTTGATTTATCTTTTATTATTATTAGTTCAAAATGTTTTACCGAGTGATAGATAAATGAGAAAGTTGTTCAAGAAATAATAATTTTATGTATTGATAATGAAGGTTTAAATTAAATTACACTTGGTTTGTTTCACAATTTTTTTACTTTACTATTTACTCGACTAGTTTCGCGTTTTACAGCATTATCAGTTTATGTTAATACTGCTATAATTTCTTAAACTAAATTGAGACTAATTACTTTTCAAAAAAAAAAAATTGAAAAGGAAATAATAATTACCTGTGGTGAACGCGGTGCTAGTAAATCCTCCGACATGTTGAAATTGTAATCCAAAAATTCCCCTTTTTCCTGACGTTGATAAAAATAGACAGGTTCCGGCTGATAATGGTACCAAAGCGGTCTACCCTCGACCATCCTGTGATCAAAAAGAACCATTGTTGTCCAAAAAATAAACAAGAAAAAAAAACACAGTCTTTCAACAGTCTCGCAAAAAAGCAAGATTCGAACAAATGAAGTGCGCGTCTGGTTTTGATGAATATATATATATATCGCGGTACCGCTCTCGTCCGGTTCGTATGTTATTGATAACATTTCGTCGTTTGATAATTCTTTGAGGGGGGTACAGAGTGCGCGGCGACAACATTTACCGGTTAAAACCAGATAGGGGATTTTTGCGGGGCCCCCCCAAGCACGGATGGCCCCTGGGTTTATCGCTCGACCCCAAAACCACTGGAAATAACCGGATTCCGATATTGATATCGGAACGTCGTCGCCGTCGTCTTGGGATAAATACGCTAGTTTGTTTTAAATTATTACATTAATTATGGATTGATCAAATTGTTTTTTTTTTGCGAGATTCAAAGGTTAGAGAGGATCATTTGCTTGTTTTGTATAAAAATGTTAGACATTATCATTTGTTTGAAGTATGTAAAGATGTTAGACGTGATCATTTGTGTTTTTACAAACTTGCTATCTTAGAGAATTTGTTGCAAAATCTTCACTGTGATTGCGATACATGTTATCTCTGGGTACTAAGAACAGGGTCTATCAGAGGGGCGGACAAGATGGAGCAGATGCCCCGGGCCTCGTAATGTAGGTCCTCGATAACATTCTAAGAAGTGTTTTCCCAGCGTTGACGTGGTATCCACGGGTATATCCGTAGAACTACGAATTTTTAGATTAATTTAGGATTATCGCATTTTTATAGGCGTTTACAAAAACTCTATCGGATCAGCTTAAATTACTCGGATCACATAAAGAAACGTTCAAAAAATCTAGCGGAATAAAAAGATTGCGTTTAAAAAATTAAATCGGATACCATTACCAAATTGATCGGATCACTAATAACCAGGGTTGTTAAAAAAACGTATTTTTACACGTTTTTTAACAACCCTGGTTTTTAGTAATTATAAAACATGTTTTTTCATTGAAACAGTTTATAAAACATTAACAATTAAAAACATGTTTAAAACGTGTTTAAAACATGTTTAAAACGTGTTTAAAACATGTTTAAAACATGATTGAAACGTGTTTAGAACAGAACATACAGGGCATTTTTCTTTTGAGTATACACATCCAGATAATTATAGCGTTTTTAAAATTTGCGGGAATTCGTTGTTTAAAAGCGGTTAATTTGAGGCTTTTAACGAGTGTTTTCCACTCCCAGACTAAGCATGAAGTAAAATTTCGAGTTTAGAAAAGCCGAAGAATTTGGATTGGCTACGTAGCGAAGCGGAGCGGCCAATCCATGCATATGTATACCTAAAAAAAAAAATCTCTGTAGTATTTAAAAATCACATATGTTTGATATTTTCTTGTAATAAAATGTTATGTTTACTAATGTAATTTGAAATATCTTCAACAATTTAGCTAACATTTAAAAATGTAAACAAAAAATCCTAATGAAGTAGTATAAAATATAATTTAGCAAATTTAAAATAATAAAAAAAACGTTTTAAACAAATTTAACGTTTAAAACATGTTTTGAACAAATTTTAAATTTTAAAACATGTTTAAAACAAAACCGTTTAAAACACGACGGCTGTTTTTAAACATGTTTAAAACACTGTTTTAAAACTGTTTTAAAACAACCCTGCTAAAAACGAACCCTGATTGATCGGGTTGACAGGATTAACTAATAGAAACGGTGTTCTTAAACAGATCGAGATTTTAAGTGATTTCATTCATTAATTTAACTCAGAGTTCGAAAAGTTTGATAGGTAATCAAACTAAGCTAATCCAAGTGATTCGATTGCATTCTTGTAAAAGTATAAGGCTTTTACAAAATCTACGTTTTTTTTTTAATTTTACATTTTTTTGCATTTTGAGCAATATGTATTAAATTTTTCAAATTTAAGTAATAACATATTCAAATATTTGAATTATTAAATTATTCAAAATAATTGAATATTGAAATATCAAATACTGAAATATCAAAACATAAATGAAATATTCGCTTTATTGTTTGCCTAAATTTTCATTTGAATATTCAAATATTGAAATATTCAAATATGTTAATATGATTTTAAATTATTATTAGTTTAGTTAAATTAGAAAAATTCCCAGCCATAATCAAAAAATGTAGCTAACATTTGTTTATTACATTTATCCAAATTATTCACTGTAAGAAAAAAAAAAGAAATCCTTATTTTATTTTATTATTGTGATATATATTTTGGAACTACACAATAAATCAGTGTTTTACACGCTTGGCGCATGAAGTAAATATTTCTAATTTAGAAAAGCCCGAAATATTTACTTCATGCTTAATCAAGGAGTAGAAAATAGTCGCTAGAAATAAAGCAACAAAATTCACTCAATAAAAATGTTTCACAGGATGAAATTTAACCGGATTTTTGTTGTTGTTATTAATAATGATAAGAAATGATTTATAACAAATTATGTGGACGGTTCAAAGTTTACAAAACCGCATTCGTTTTAAATATGTATAGTTTTGTATCTGGGAATAGCAATTAAAACAAAGTAGACATAAGCGTAGCCAGGATTTTTAACACGAGATACAAGAAATATGACAAACTTAGCTAAACAATAATAATAAGAAAGTCAATTGTTTCCACATGTAATGTCACAGAATTGATAATATTGCGCGTTATTATTTATTTATAAACGGAAAAAAACAAATATTGAAGTTAATTATAATTAAGTAATTATGGTTGTCAAAATGTACATTCATAAACTTAATGAAGTACCGTACAGTGACGTCGCGAGTGCCATAAATAGCCTCAAGTGCAATGGAAGCAGAGATATGTATGGTGTAAGAGTGGATGTTATCCAAAGGGTAATTAACCAAACTGTCATGCCTTTGACGCACCAAATAAACACCTCAATAAGGAGCAACATTTTTCCTGATGCTTTAAAAAAAGCTAAAGTGGTGCCCATCTTTAAAAAAGGAGGTCCGAATTGCCTTGATAACTAATGTAGTTGTATGAGTTACGTGAAGGTGTTAAGTCACTTAATTAAACACAGTTATATTCCTTTCTTCACTTTTATTTTTCTTGCTAGATGTTCATGAATTCCAACAATTAAAAATAAATAACGACTTTTCCGTTGAAGATTCTTTTCAATTCACAAACAAATTAACCAACACAAATATTCAACAAAATGAACAATTAATTTCATTTGATGTAGAGTCACTGTTCCCCAGTATACCTATTGATATAACCATTAACATTTTAAAAGATTTATTAATTGAAAATTGCGTCCCAAAAGACAAAATAGATAATTACATTAAACTCACCGAAATGGTCATGGATTTTAACACATTTGAATTTAACGGAAAATTCTACAAACAAACATTTGGTACCGCTATGGGTAACCCGCTTTCACCATTTTTAGCAAACATTTTTATGAACTATTTCGAAAATCAGGCCAAAAACACTCTAGATTATTTTCCTAGAATATGGATGAGATACGTAGATGATATTTTTGCCATTATTGAACCAAACAGAGATATCAAACAATTTGTCAACAACCTCAACAACTTATACCCCAGTATTAATTTCACATTTTAATTAGAATTCAACAACGAACTTCCATTTTTAGATTTAATAGTCATTAGAAACAAAAATAAACTAGATTTCAATATTTTCAGAAAGCCCACACACACTTTCAATTATATTCACTCAAGTTCACACAGCCCATATAAACATAAATTAGCTTCTTTTAATAGCATGATCCACAGAGCAGTAAAACTCCCAATTTCAAAAGAAAATAGGAAAAAAGAATTTAAATTCATATTTAAAATTGCAGAATATCTAAACTATAATAAGAGAACAATTCAAAAATTAATCAACAGACACATAAGACATCATAACATCCAATCCACAACCACTTTAGAACCAATTTTAGAAACAGACAACAATAAGAAATATATAAAAATAATTCATGAGCCAAAAACCAACCAACATTTAAATAAAATATTCAAAAAATACAATTTCATTCCTGCACATTATACCAATACCAAACTTAAAATGTTATTGGGTAATACTTTTGAAAAACAAGACCAGTTGCTGAATTCAGGGATTTACTCAGTCAATTGCAATAATTGTACTAAATTGTATATTGGACAAACAAAAAGAAACGTGCACATTAGATTCAAAGAACATATGTACCACATCAAAAGCCAAAACCCTGACAAATCAGCAATTGCTCATCATACTTTGACAACAGGCCACAAATTCAACATAAATAAAGTTAAATTATTAAAAGAATCCAGCAGTTATCAATTAAACATGTTGGAAGCGATAGAAATGATGAAAAATAAGACAGAACTACTCAATTTCGATTTAAGCCGAGTAATGAACCCCTTATTAAATTTATTACCCAACAGATAACCCTCCCAAGTCCGAAACCGAATAATCCCCAACACCCCTCTTTCCAAGATACCGCTTTCGTTTCAAAATGCAAATTACTTTTTTGGTTTTTCCGCCTAGTCCGAGTAGGTATATATTGTAAACATTTATCGGTTTTTATTCAGTTAGCTATTGATAATGGGTACTTAGTACCCGAAATGTACATCTAGCAAGAAATATAAAATTGAAGAAAGGAATATAACTGTGTTTAATTAAGTGCCTTGATAACTACCGACCCATTTCCGTTCTACCGGCATTCTCCAAAGTATATGAACGTATTCTAAAAAATCAATTAGTAAGTAACTTTGAAGATGAAAACTTATTCCAAATAAGTAATTTGGATTCCGTCGGGGAAAATCGACAACTACAGCCGTACTAGAATTTACAGAACATATACTAAACACATTTGAAAATTAATATGCCTGAGTATCAACCTTCCTGGACCTAACAAAAGCCTTCGATTGTGTGTCCCATGACATCCTGATGCGTAAACTTCTATGTTACAACATACATCCAGACAGTTGCAGACTGATCCTGTCGAATAGATCACAAGTTGTCCACTTTAAAGAGACCAAGTCATTCGAGGTCAAGATAGAATTCTGTATTCCTCAGGGATCAATCCTGGTTCGTATTCTATTTTTGATCTACATAAATGATCTACCGGATTTTATGACGGGTCAGAATCCTATATGCGGACGATACGACAATCATTGAAACGGGACACACAATAAAAGAAGCTGATTTGAAAACTATACTGTCCCGAAGTAAAGTGTCGGATTGGTTTTCATGTAACGGCCTTCAAATCAACGACAATAAAACTAAAACATTACTTCTGTCCTTAGCCCAACCTATAAACCCTATAAAGACGATATTAAATTCCTCAGTATACACCTGGAGGGGCAACTTACATGGTGTTCTCAAGGAGATGCGTTAGCCAAAAAACTGTCATCCAGTATATTCCTTCTGTGAAAACTATCCTACTCTATATACAGCGAAATGTCAAGAGGTAGCTATATATCATATATACAGTCGCAGTTAAGGTATGGACTTATAGCATATAATGAAGTGATCGAAAACATTTTCTTTTTGCTATAACTTTCTTAATTAGTAAGGTAGCGAACTGATATTGAAATGTACCACAAATAACGTCCGAGAAACACAACAAAATTAACAGATTCTCTACAGGATGTTCCGTTTTCAATATACAGCATCAATTTTCGATTTTTCTTATAATAGACCTATTGGATTTTTATATCATTGAATAGGACAGGAAAGTTGAATTTGAAATCATGTGTTGTTATATGTCAAATTTAAATGGTAATTGTCATATTTCATCAAATAAACGCCCTGTATTAACTCTCAATTTCTTCTTATTTCTAACCTTTCATTTATTCTGAATATAAAATTTCAGCTCAGTTATTATAAGTTATAGTAAAAATAATATTTTATTCGTCTTCACATTTTTCATAATACCTTAAAAAAAATTATGCCAAATAAAAATTATGAACTATTTTAGCCGTAAAATAAAATAAATAATATCGAAATTGTTCAAAATGCTCAAAAATCATAAAAAATTATAATTTTGAAACGGTGTGAAAAACCCTGGATAATTAAGAAAACTTGAATTAAGTCGATGACCTGAAAAAATTACCTATCGAATTAAATAAAACGGTTGAATTTGCCGATAATGTAAAAATTATCAAAAAGTGATAAAATTTTAAATGCGCGAATTATAAAAAAAAATGATTAAATGTTAAAAAGAAAAAAAAATGTAAAATGCGAGAATTGCGAAAAAGTGAGAAAAATTCTTAATTATTATGAAAACTCTGAAAATTAATTTTTAATTACTGAGCAATAAACTTTAACTTAACAATAAATCAGTGATTTGTACGTGTGGCGTATGAAGTAAAATTTCGAGTTGAGAAAAGCCAGAATTTGGATCCAAATCCAAATTCTTCTGACTTTTCTCAACTCAAAATTTTACTTCATGCATAATCCGGGATTGGAAAACAATTGTTAGTGATCAATCAAAAACTTTTTTAAGTTTTTCCTTGGTTTTAAAATTTGCTTCAATTTTTAAAATTATATTTTAATTAAACAGTTTTTGTGAATTTCCATCATTATATTTTTTCTAAATTTCATTTTGATGAATTTCCATGATTTTTGTTAATATTTAAATTCATTCATTTCCATGTCTTTAGTCAATTTTTTAAATCATTTGTGTTGTTTGTTTTCGTTTTAGCTGTTTATTAAATACATTTACCGACGGATAATGCCCAATTTCAATTTATTTTATTTGATGGCAGAGAAAATTTAGTTCCATTGCTGAATATAATTAGTTAAATACTCATTTACACAAACAACACTCTATTTACACAAACACTATTATTTTCCGACCTTACAGTAATTCACGTATGGAGATACGTAAGGAGTTACGTTTAGTAATTTCATAACAGATATTATTAAATACATAATTTCGCATATCCATAACCTCGACTAGCTTAAAAGTTTAACCCGTCTAAATAGCACGATTGCAAAACTGGCGACCGCTGCCCTAACATGTTCACGATTAACAGTCCGGTCATCAGAGAATTCCCCAACAGTTGGCAGTAAACTCCCTGTTGTCTCTGATGAACGAACCTATTCTGACTTTTGCCTTCAAAATACATTTGAGGTTATGTTTTTCACATGGTTGCCATGTGCTTAATTACCCTATCATAATAATTAATTAAGTGGCGGAACATTACTTTCGGCATGTTATTACCTTTTCTGTCAAATAATAAATCAATTGCAGCATGGCATTTATATATCAATGTCATTACATGACAAGCAGTAGGGACACCCAAATAATTAAAGAAGAAAAATGAATCGTGTCGACACTTGACTCACTTACACTCATTATATAATTAAAACGTAAAACGCCCTATTAATTGATGTTAGTGCTGAGTAAACTTTTAACATTATTTTTTTTATTATTGTTGCATTTTTGTAATATTTCAAGTAGAGTTTTACATTCTGTTCATCGTATTAAAGTATCCCAAATGAATAACTTAAGTTTAGTTTTGCGGTTAGACTCAGCACTACAGTATTTAAGTTATCCAATGTGTTTGGAGTCAAAAGTGAAATAAATGAAACTGACACAATAATAACCCATACAATGCATACTTTGTAAGGAGTCGAAACTGAGAGTTGGATATATATGAAACCGAATAAGTGATGTATGCAACTCAAGATAGAGATAGAGAGAGTCGAATCTTACGGAACACATTGTTTTTGTTCATAATATAAATTACATTTTAAGCAGTAAATGTAGAAATAGAATTTTATAATTACTATATACATCTACATTTTAATATAAAGCAAACATTTTGCTTTTTTATACCACTTTTATTTATTCAAATAAAAGTGGTATAAAAAAATTGAATGTTTTATTTATAACAAATAGTAAGACTGTTATTCCTTACTTCACTTTTTATTTTTATGTTATTGATAATGAGCACCTTGTGTCTCGAAATGTACATCTAACATAAAAATAAAAAGTGAAGTAAGGAATAACAGTCTTTCTATTTGTGATTAATCACTTCACGTAAACTCGAAACAATACAGTTTTCTTTATATCAAAATTGAAAATGTACCACAAAGTGAACGCCTCCAAGATTCAAGAATTAATCTACATTTTAATAATAATAATAATCTTTATTTTAGTGCACCATTAATATGGTGATTACATAGTCAAAATATATATAATACATATATAAAACACATTATTTAAAATATAGAATAAAAAATTTAAAAAAATATATTCAACACATCAAGGAACAATTGAATAAAACGATAATTAAATAAATTTCACTAATAAATTTTCATTAGTGGTTAAAATATTCTTGATAACTGTAGTATGCTTTCGCTACCAGAAATTCTTTGAGTTCTTTTTTAAATAAGTGTTTGCTTCTCGTAGCTAGTGAAAGCTTTAGATGTTCAGGTAGAGCATCATAAGCCTTGATTGCATTAAATAGGGGAAATAAGTCTGAAATAACGCAGTTCCATGTTGTGGTACGCGGTAGCCATCATTATTGCAGGTATTCATATTATTGTAGACATCCTTGTTTGTGGTAAACGTGTGCTTATATTTACTGAACAACATAATAAGTTTATATATATAGAGACCAGATAGCGTTATAATTCCTAGCCGGATAACTAGCTGCTCACAAGGAGTCGCAAAGGGTAACAAGCATATATCTCACGATTCGTTTCTGTGCAATAAAAACGGATTGTACGTGGCCAAATGAGCCCCGATTTGTTATATCATAACACATACTACTCTGCACATGAGCAAAATAGTACATTTTGAGACAGTTGGTGTTTACCACATAAGCGAGACTTCTGACGCAATATCCTGCTTTATTAAGGGTTTCAAGAAGGTTTGGGGTTCCCAGGACAAACTAGCCTCAATCCAGACGCCTATTAATTTTTGGCATTTATTCTCCGAAATGGACTTATGGTTGTGCCGAATGTTTAGGCACTGTTTGTATATTGAACGCGTGTTGATGTTTAAGATTCCCGTCTTACTCAAGTTAAGGTTAAGGTTGTTTATATTGCACAAACCTGATATTCTTTAATATTGATTATATACAAAAATCCTGCTAAGAAAAGTTGTAGATAATCAAAAAATTAACATTTAATGTGTACAAAATATAAAAACGAATTAAAATTAATATCGACTTTCTGCAAAAATGTTGTCTCATTGAGACAAGTTTCCAAATATTCATGGAAACAACTACTTCTCGAGCTAATACCCCGACAGATATGGAATTATACATCGAATATTTGAGTTACACGACAGCTTTACTGTTCTATGCATAATTTATTTGCAAAATGCAATATCCTCGCAAAAAGGAAGGAAGGAGCAGAGTTTACAAGAGCAGGCATTGTACATGAATTTATAACTAATGATGTATCATCAGCAAACTGATATACAGATACGTTAGCTGACTCAAGATGTTGATGAAGGTCATTGACATACAAGAGAAATTGGAACGGTTCTAGTACTGACCCCTGCGGTACACATGTTTTAACGGGCGCCTGAGATGAAAGGGCACTTAATAAAGTGTTCTTGTCCTTATAAGTGACGCGAGTCCCATGAATCCTATCGGTGACATATGATTTAATAATATCTAGAACATTTTCTCGTATACCGTACATTCTAGTTTGTATCAGGGTTGTTAAAAAAAACATTTTTTTCATATTAATTAAAACAGACAGTTTTTTTTAACAAATCGTGTTTTTTCATTTAACCAGCGTTTAAAACATTAACAATTGAAAAAATGTTTAAAACGTGTTTAAAACAGAACATATAGGGCATTTTTCTTTTGAGTACACATATCCCGATAATTACAGCGTTTTTTTTAATTTTCGGGAATTCGATGTTTAAACGCGGTTAATTTAACGAGTGCTTTGCCCTCCCAGACTAAGCATGAAGTGAAATTTCGAGTTTAGAAAAGCCTAAGAATTTGGATTGGCCGCGTAGCGGCCAATCCAAATAAGGCATTTCTAAACTCGAAATATTACTTCATGCGCCACGCTTAAAAACACTGATATAAAGTGAAGTTCAAAAAACACACACGTACAACAGCGATTATAAGCAACCTAATTACGTTAGAGTTGTTGGGTTGCCTATAATCACTGTTTTAAATCATTTGTTCAGCGCAGAATTTGACTCACATTTTATTCACATCTACATATTGGATTTCTAAAGCCGTATATTTTAAACTTTGCGATATTTCAGTGTTTTATATGTGTGGCACATGAAGTAAAATTTCGAGTTTAGAAAAGCCCAATTTGGATTGGCCGCTCCGCTTCGCTACGCGGCCAATCCAAATTTTCAGGCTTTTCTAAACTCGAAATTTTACTTCATGCTTAGTCTGGGATTGGAAAACCAGCGTTTAAATATTCAAATTGAAATCTTTTAAAAATACAACGAATGTCGTAAAATTTACAGTGTATGCATATGCATACCTGAAAGAAAAATTCCCTGTATTTAAAAATCACATTTATGCACACATATTTGATATCTTATTGTAATAAAATGTTGTGTTTAATAATGTAATTTGGAATATCTTCAACAATTTAGCTAAAATTTAAAAATGTAAACACAAAATCTTAGTAAAGTACTATAACATAATTTAGCAAATTTAGTATAATAAAAAAATGTTTTAAAGAAATTTAAAGTTTAAAACATGTTTTAAACAAATTTAGGAATTAAAACATGTTCAAAACAAAACTGTTTAAAACACGACGGCTGATTTTAAACATGTTTAAAAAACTGCTTTAAAACAAAGTGTTTTAAACATAACAACCCTGGTTTGTACATTAATAGGCAGTGGTTTATTGTGTCGAAGGCTTTTGACAGGTCAAAGTATATACCCGCAACGTTTTGCTTTTGGTCAAGCCTTTCTAGAATTGAATGAAAGGAACTATAGGTAGCATTCTCGATAGATCTATTAGGCATAAACCCAAATTGATGTTTATTTATCATTTATTTTTAGTTACAAATTTCAGTAGGCGGGAATATTACACCTTCTCAAAAACCTTCGCAAATGCAGGGAGGATAGAAATTGGTCGATAATTTTCCATCAGATCTTTAGGACCTTTTTTCTTATAAACCGGTATGATTTTTGCCTTTTTCATTTGGTCAGGAGAAGTTCCAGATTCAAAACAGTTATTTACAATCATTTAAAGAGAATTATGTATTTGGTTTACATATGTTGTTTACTGGTAATTTATTATTTGTTTTTTTAGACTTCATGAGTAATTAGGTATCAAAAAGTATATTTATTGTTATTATTAGCAAACAAATATGTAAATAATTTAAAAATAGGTTTTTTTATAAATATTTACTTGCGCAAGTGATAAACGGAAAAATTCACGCTGTAAATATTTTTTTCCTCGGGGGAATAAACCATTGTTTATGTGTTATTAATAATTATTTATAACGTAAAATTGTTTATGTGAACATCCATGTTGCAATGTCAATTAATTGATGTATTCAAATTAACCGCCATGATTACACTCGTTATTGTATTTTGAACATAACTGTATATTAGTCCTATACAGGGTGTCCGTATTTCAACAGAATGTATGAGGATCTCGGCGATTTAAAGAAATAGAGAGTCGGTTAAATTGGGGTAAAGTTGCGTATTTTAGGGCCTAATAATAATCTAAAGACGAATTTGAAATATCTTCTTTCGTTTTTGAGATATTGTCAAAACACGAATTTTTTGAAATTTCTTTTTTATTCAAAAACTATTGAATCCACACATTTACAATTTTCACATTATAGAGGCACTTTTAACGGAAAATCTAGTAACATATTTTATATTAAGATAAATATTACATTTACCCACGGACCATAGACAACATTTTTTTTTTCTTATGGGTGCCGTTTTGGATTTTCATATTTTTTGGAAGAATATTTTTTTCTGAATTCAATGATGTATCACACTTATAGTTTTGCACAATATTATATGTAAAATATTAATCTTTTGTTTTTTGTAAAGAGTGCCTTGGAAACAGTTAAGTAACTCACTCATTTGGCAACTCCTAGGACGCATCATTTGCTTACATATAAATCCTGAAGACGGGCATCCAGCTGATTAATTACTGTCCTGATAGAAAATATATTTGTTTATAAACGAAATACTGGTGTGACATTTTGAATCATAATAAATTGCTTGAATGTCTTTAGACCATCATAGGATTTTGTCATATTATATCTTGTGGCATATTTTAAAGTAACGAGTGTCTTCCACTCCCAGACTAAGCATGAAGAAAAATTTCGAGTTTAGAAAAGCCCCGCGTAAAAAATTTGTCTCGGGTCGCTGCGCGACCCTTGACAAATTTTCACGGGGCTTTTCTAAACTCGAAATTTTACTTCATGCGCCACACGTATAAACCATTGATTTACAGTAAAGTTAAAAATATATAACGCTTAGATGTGATGGTGATCAATATTTATTAAAATGTAGCGAAATATGCAAAAATTACTTTTTTTTGTGAATAGTTCTGGAATAATAATAAAAAAAGTAGTATAAATTTGGTTTGTGCAACTTTTCCATACTGTTAATATTTAAGTCATTATATTTTTAACAGAGAAAGTACTATGGTGGACACATCACCAGTTTTTTACTTTATGTTTTGTGTGATAATCGATAATTATTATTATTATTACAAAAGATTGAGAGTTATTAATTAATTTTGACTGCTAACAATGATTGACTGCTGTCAATATTTTATTGATTAATGGATGACGTCATTGTTTCCAAGGCACTCTTTGCAAAAACGAAAATATTATAATTTTAAATATTAAATCTAAAATAAATTAAAAGTGTGATACATCACTGAGTTCTGAAAAAAAAATATTCTTTCAAAAAATATAAAAATCCAAAATGGCGCTCATAAGAAAAACAAAAGTTGGCTATGGTCCCCGGGTAAAAGTTATAGTTATCTTAAAAAAATATGCTCCTAGATTCCCCATTAAAACGTGCCTGTACATTCTCAAAGTTCTAAATATCCAGATTCAGTAGTTTTTTAATAAATAAATAAAAACGATTTTTCAAAAAATCAGTTTTTTTTTGTTGATATCTCGAAAACAAAAAAATATATTTCAAAATTGTTTTCAGATTATTTGTCGGAAAACTAAATATTTTTTAACGGATTACGGATCGCATCAATTTACACGTATATTACCAAAATGTTCGTGGGCTCTCAACAAAAACTAATATTTCCTTCAACAACGTCGCTACATCCAACTATGATTTCCTCATGTTCACTGAGACTTGGCTAAGAGATGATATACACGATTCTGAGCTATTTCCGGATTCTTTTTAAGTCTTCCGATGTGACAGAACCAACCGAAGAGGCGGAGGAGTCATGATTGAAACAACAATAACTTTCCTTGTAATTTTTGTTTCAAATCGTTCAATAAAAATTTTAAATGGTCAGTGTAAAAGTTTCTATTATGTGTTCAATGTTATGTCATGTCTATGTTTATATTGCTTCCTCAGAGACCATAGATGTATATATCCAACACAAACCTGTCATTATATGTGGTGACTTCAACATACCTAGTTTTGGCAGCAGTTCAACTACTGTTATCCCGGATAGAAAATTAAGTGCACTACAAAACTCAGTAAACCTTAGCAATATAATCTAGCATAACAATACTTTTAATTGCAACAACTGTTTATTAGATCTTGTATTCACCTCAAAGAACATCGAAAGTACTTTTTATAATGACATGTCAATTAGTTAAACTAACACCAACATTAAATGCAATGTAGTGCCAAAAAATATAACTTCTGAAAAGCTAATTTTAATATGCTTTACAATAAAATATTTGAATATGAATATTTTATTGTTAAGTATATTAAAATTAGCTTTACGAAAATTATATTTTTTTGGCACTACATTGCATTCATTGTTGATGTTTCGTAGCCGGTCAAATTTACTAAATATAAATGATTCCTATAAGTCGTGTGATGTGTTTTTACCAAACTCTGTTTGGCATTTTTGACAACCATGTCCCATTTCACACATTTAAATCGAAGCAAAGCAGGTGTCCTTGCCGGTTCAGTTATCATACTAAACGTTTAATTCGAATAAAAGATCATTACCGGAAGTTATATAAGAAACATAAGTTTGGGATATATAAAAACAAAATCAACCGCCTACGTTGCGAAATTAGAAAACGAATTCGTAAAGATTAAAAAGAATTTGTGAAAAACGCTGAACACTCTTTACGCAAAAATCTAAGAAACGTGTGGAATTATATTAACTCAAAAAAGTCTCGTAGTCGCATCCCTGGTGTTATGACACACAAAGATAAAACAATCGAGAATCCCAGCGAAATAGTTAATAGTTTTATGGAATACTTTTCATCCGTTTTCAGCAATGCTGCGCATGATGGAAAAGAGGAATTCTCAACCGTGTCCTTCAACGACAGTCTAAGTATTCAAACTATAACTGAGGGTGACGTAATTAAAACTTCAAAACGGTTAAGCAACAAATTTACTTGTAACCATGACAACATTCCATGTTGCGATTGTATTTTGTGTTTAGCAAAACCCTTAGCCCATATATTTATTCTAATAATAACCTCAGGTCACCTAGCAACTATTTGGAAATCTGCTGAGATCAATCCAGTATTTAAGTCAGGGAATAGACATTCAATAGAAAACTACCGTCAAATTTCTATAATTAACAATTTTGCGAAAATCCTGGAAACTATCATCACTGAAAAAATATATACCTATGTGGAATCGGCAATAACAACAAAGCAGCATGGTTTTATAAAAAAAAGGTCAACTCTCACTAATCTACTGAATTTCACAGAATATGTATCGTATCACTAAGATCAGCGCTGTTAGGTCGACATGATACACATTGATTTTACTAAAGCTTTTGACACCATCGATCATACGATTCTATTAACCAAGCTGAAGTTGTGAGGAGCAGAAAACCTAGCTTTAATGAATAACTATTTATCCAACCGGTCAGCAGACATATCCCTTATATTCAATGCGCTGATTGAATATAAGGGATATGTCTGCTGAATTTTGCCCCACTAGTGGGGTGCCTCAAGGGTCAAACCTTGGACCATTACTATTTCTCTTGTACATTAACGACATTGTAGATGATATAGATTCCAGGATATTAATATACGCGGATGAAGTAACATTTTTTAAATGTATTAATTCTTACAATGATTGTTTAACTTTACACCAAGATTTGATAAAGATTAATAAATGGAGTCATGTTAACAAATTAAAACTTAACGCATCAAAATGCAAAAGTATGTCATTTTATCGAACTGACCAGCATACCTTCCATAGCTATTTGTTAGATGATATTATCCTAGAACGTGTCGAGTCCGTTCGAGACCTCGGAGTACTATTTAATAAAGAACTATCATTTTATCGTCATTATCATGCATGGCAGTCTGAGTCGATGAAAATGTTAGGATTTGTAAGAAGAGTAAGTGAACCATTTCGTGACATTGGTACGATCACTAAATTGTATGAAGCATATGTACGTTCTAAATTAGACTACTGTGCCCCGGTATGGTTACCACATTATACTGTTCATATGCAACTTTTAGAAAGAGTTCAAAAAATATTTGTAAAATTTTTGTTTTAGAAAAAATTTCGTACCTATCCAGATTTTAACTCTATTTTTTTGAACTTAAGCCATTACATACAAGACGAAATGCGAGTCTCTTGAAATGTCTATACGAAATTCTGCATTGCACAATAGACGACCCTAACTTGCTAAAATTAATTAATTTTAATGTGCCGAGAGTAGCTAGCAGACATCCAACGACCTTTATCTGTAATAGAAGCTTTACTAACGTTTACTATAATTCACCGGTAAATACTATGAAACGTTTGTATGGTAGAATTGAGCAATCTGTCGATATCTTTTATTGTACTCCTGTACAATTTTCAAACAAAATAATTATGTTGTTGTAAGCGCGTACGAGTTATATTAATATTATTATCTGTTTATAACACCTCAACATTAATGAGTAACACTACTTCTAGTAATCTTAGCTATAACCACATCTCACTACACAGAATTGAAGATATTTCCATCGCCCGTGTTCTTCAGGAACTAACCAATTTTACAACGAGTGGTAAGGTGGGTTGAAATGGATTACCACCTATATTTCTAGCCAAATGCGCATTTTTACTTGCTAGGCCAGTGATGGGGAAACTACGGCCCGCGGGCCAAGTCCGGCCCGCGGAAAGGTTTAATCCGGCCCGTTTAAGAGTGCCGTCGTGAGAATGTTTGAACGCGTTCTTACTTCGTAATGTGACGACCCGCATAAAAACTACCTACCTACGATTAAGCATTATTCTTTGGCCCGCTACGATTGTCTGGTTATTACAAATGGCCCGTCTTAAAAAAAGTTTCCCCACCACTGTGCTAGGCCATTGTGGTTACTTTTCAATAAATCTCTAAATACTGGTATTTTCCCACACATTTGAAAACATTCACTTATTTCAGAACTTTTTAAGAAAGGGAGTAGAAACGTAGCAGTGAACTACCGTCCAATATCGTTATTGTCATCCATTCCTAAAATATTTAAAAAAATAGTTACAGAATACCTTTGTAATCTTAACCAATAAACAGCACGGTTTTCGACCAGGATACTCTACCACATCAAACCTACTTATCTTTGGTGAGGATGTCACTAGATCTTTGAAGGAAGGATACGAAGTAGATACTATCTACACGGATTTCTCCAAAGCGTTTGATAGTGTGGATCATGGTATCCTGGTCGAAAAACTTGCTAGGTCTGGTATTCATGGCACTATGCTTGAGTGGATCTATTCATATTTATCAGATAGATTACAATTAGTGAGCATGGATGACTGCTTATCTCGTCCTATATCTGTGACCTGCGGTGTCTCACAGGGATCACACATAGGACCACTACTTTTTAATATATTTATTAACGATATTGTCGGTTGTTTTCAGCATTATAATTGTCTTCTTTTTGCAGACGATCTCAAGTTGTATACTCCTATTAAGGATACATGTTCATATAATAATTTACAACATGATTTGAATTCCCTCAGTAGTTAATGTATTTTAAATTGCTTGAAGTTGAATGTTTCCAAAGCTTTGTTCTTTCTTATTCCAAAAAGAAAATTGAAACGCAGAGAAATTATTTCCTGTCGAACACGCAATTGAATCATACACACATGATAAGAGATCTTGGTAGCCTTTAATAGCTCATGGAATTTTAACAACCATTTTGATATAATAACATCTAAAGCATATCCGACGTTAAGATTTGTAAAAAGGTAATGCAGAGATTTTAATAACATTAATACTTATGTTAAACTTTATGTTTCCCTAGTTCGGCCCCACCTTGAGTACTGTTCATTGATATGGTCACCCAGTACAGAATTTGAACAACATCAAATAGAACGCGTACAGCAGACATTTCTAAGATTCATTGCATTTAAGTTTTATCCCGGTATGTCATACACTGAAATATTATTAAATATTAGTTTGCAAACGCTCGAGCAACGTCGGTTTATCACGGACATAATTTTTGGATTTAAACTAATTACTGGTTTGACGTGCTGCCCAGAACTGTTGAATTTAATTAATATTCATGTTCCAAACCGTCCACTGCGAAATACTACGACTTTTTTGTTTAAATGCGCATAACAAACTATTGCACTCACTTCGGTTCAAGTAGATTATGCGCAAACTGTAATAAAATTAACTTTGATTTTTTCAATGGCAATTTAAAATCTCTTCGATCCTTTTTAACTCTTAGTGAGATTTAAGCTAATTTTAAGTTTTATACCTTAACTAACTAAATCAATGTTTATATTTTTGTGTTTTTGTAAATGGCTGCCGTTAATTTGACAAATAAAATAAAATTAAATATTTGGAAAATTCTTAACGAGACAAAAAATGTTTGCAAATAAAATAAACTAAAGTTGATACGTTGAAGTGAATTAAAAAGAATATTAGGACAAAATACAAGTTAATAAAATATGCAGAATCAACAGACTGTATAGGTGATATTTTTTAAGCGTTAGTTATTAGATTTAAGTTAATTTTAAGTTTCATACCTTTACTATTGTAATTCATGTTTATATTTATGTATTTTTGTAAATGGCTTCCGTTGATTTGACAAATAAATAATTGTGTGATCCTGTTGGGTAATATTAATTAATAATAATTTAAGAAAATAACTGAAGATAATATTTTTATTATAAAAAAATGGTGATGTGTCCATCATAGTACTTTCCCCCGTAAATTGCGTATTAAATCACTTTTAAAATATTTGTAGCATTATTATTTTCAAAATGTCTTCAACTTTTTGATAACTACAACTTTTATTTGAAACATTTTTCAATTGGATCAACACATACTGACACAAACCAATGACTAGATAAAAAACACTATTTATTGAATATCTCAAAAACTAAGAGTGCTATGACAAAAAGTGAATCTACATAAAATCTTTAGTTTTTCATTTCCTACAACTTTTATTTGAAACATTTTTCAATTGAATCGACACACACTGTCACACACTAATAACTAGATAAAACACACAACTTTTGAAATATCTCAAAAACTAAGAGTGCTATGACAAAAAGTAAGTGAATAATAAATCTTCATTTTGTTATTATCTACAACTTTTATTTGAAAGAATTTTTTGTTTGATGAACATTTATTGAAAAAATCTGAAAAAAACTGAAAAACGCTAAGAGTAAAGTACCACTTCCGGTTTTCCGATTTTCACCAAAAGCTTTTCAGTTCTTCCGATTGTAACAAAAAGCTTAAGTTTCAAGTTTCATCTCGATATCTTCAGCGGTTTTTGCGGTACAGCGCACACAGGCACACACACAGACAGACAGACAGACAGACATTTTTCAAAAATGGTCTTATTCGACTCAGGGGACCTCAAAACGGATATTTCCACTAAAATTTTTGATTTGAAAATTTTCACGAAAACAATACTTTGCCTTTGTATTACATACGGGGGAAAGTAAAAAAATATAAAATTTTTAAATTAAGAAGATATAAACACTGAAAATAATTTAACATAATAATTAAATTTTTTTTTTAATAAAAAAATTATAACATTTTTAATTGATAATTTTTCTAAACCGATAAAACGTATAAAACTGATTCTAAACCAGAGCTGGGCAGAATACGAATCATTCAGGATTCGAATCCTTTTAGAGGATTCAAAAGAGGCATTCCAATACTTTAGTTAAACTGGATTCGTGATTCGTATTCGAATCCAAATGCAGGTGATTCGATTATTTATAAAATAGTTCGAAAATTAATAAAAGGATTCGAATACGTTTCTCCGACTTTCCCGGTTTTAATGATATTCAGTGAATTTTTTATTTGCGTAATTTTCAGGCATTCAGGATTTTATAATAGTTCAATTTGAAGTTTTGAACGAGTGATTCCCAGGTTAAGCATGAAGTAAATTTTTTGGCTTTTCTAAACTCGAAATTTTATTTAATGCGCCACGCGTACAAAACACTGATTTAAAGTGAGGTTCAAAAACACACAAATACATCTTTAACCAGAGTAACACGGAATCAGATTTTTAGTATGTTATCATCGACGTTCAGTGTTAATAATAAATAATTAGGTTTTGAATATTTCTGTTAAAACAATTGGTAACGATATTAAATCGTTAATGGTTGCAAAAAAAATAATAAAATCAAATTTATTCTTAAGGGATTTGTATTCGTGATTCAAAAAAACAGGATTCGAATCTTTGATTCGAATCATATTTATCTCTTACGAATCCTTTATTCGAGTATTCGTGATTCGAATCATATTAGGTGATTCGGATTGGTGATTGGAAACCTCTTTACGAGGATTCGTCCCAGCTCTGTTCTAAACATATCGTCAAATTGATAAAAATAGTCAAACAAATCAACATCAATAACATACATGAATGTTCCAAAAAATGACAAAAAACATAAACTTTCAATAGAATTGTCAAAATAAACAAACATTGTTAATTATGTTTTAATGTCTATATTATATTTTTAGTTGTACTATACTATGTATTTTTAATTGTATTCAAAAAACAAAAAAGTATAATTATATTTTTTCTGATTTCAGCATTTTTTTTTCTGTAAAAAAATTGATAAATATCAATCGTACCCAGAACACATTAAAATTAAAAACCAATATCTCAAAAATTACAATTTATTACATATTTTTATTTTATATAAAATCCATAAAAGCAACAGACGGTTATAAAAATTGAAAAATAATATTTAAAATTGTTGAAATTAAATGAAATATATACCAAATGAAAATATGAAACTAATTAATTTCTAATTTTCTACAGAATAAAAAAACCATAAATAATGGTCAAAGTTGACGGAAAAAAAACAATACAAAAAGTAATAAAATAGATGGTATCAAAAAAATAATTAACTATATGATATTATTAAATTTGTCAAAATCAACAGGCATCATAAAAATTACAAAACACGTACAAATTTATAAAACCAACTTAAATATTGACAAAAACAATGAAAACAATTTAACAAAATGAGGGTTTCCCACAGAAGAAAGTTATATTAAAAGGTCAGGGAAAAAAATCTTGAATCAGGGAAATGCCGGAAAATTTTTACATTTCAGATTGTGGCTACCATGTCAGTTTTACTTCAAATAATATTAAACAAAATTTTGAAAACTAGATTATTATCTTTAAAAACATTTTCAGTCATTTAATGGTCTTATCATTCAGTTTGAAATTTCGAACGGGCGTTTCACTCCCAGACTAAGCATGAAGTAAAATTTCAAGTTTAGAAAAGCCTAAAAATTTGGTTTGGTCGCGTAGCGCGTTGCGGTACGCGACTAAACCAAACTTTTAGGCTTTTCTAAACTCGAAATATTACTTCATGCGCCACGCGTATAAAACAATTATTTAACGACAAATTTAAAAACACACAGAACAAATTTTTCATGTTAATCCTCACAATTAATTCGAATTATTTTTGACATTACAAATCCTTTTGTAAGTATTTGAATTCATTTGTAAGTATTCGAATCCTTTTATAAATATTCGAATACGAGTCCTCTTAAAAAAATGTAACGAATCCGGATCACGAATCCAGTTTATCTAAAGTATTTGAATGCGAATCCTCTTAAAAAAATGTAACGAATCCGGATCAAGGATCCAGTTTAACTAAAGTATTTGAATGCCTCTTTTGAATCCTCTAAAAGGATTCGAATACTGAATGATTCGAGTCCTGCCCAGCTCAGCCTGATGTGTCTCCCTCGAACTACTGCGGAGATTCTCACACTCTGAACCGCACAACGGCACTCGACTCAAAAGGGAAAACGGTTCAATTTCAATTTATACTGATCTTCTTTATTCAGTCTTTACGTATCGGGGGCACTGAGTTACTTCGTAATTGACCCGTCCGGGGGCCCCATTCGGTCTCTGTAACGCAAGCCGATCGTATAAACTTCGCATATAATGTATTACATTTCCTAATCAGGGATGGACCCATAAGTAAGACATTTCAGAATAGGAGTAAAAAAATGTGGTTTTGCTTCTACTTGTGGTGAATAATGCACTATTTATTTATTAGGTTAAAAATATATTGGTCGGTGAGAATGGAAACTACGTCATCTGTGATTTCGGCTCAGCGACAGGCCGTGTACTAAACCCTCCCGTGCCGGGTGCTACAAACGTCAAGGAAGAAATTAAAGGTACACCACGTTAAGTTACCGTTCGCCGGAAATGGTGGACATGTATTGCATATAAAATAAACTAAAGTTGATATGTTGAAGTGAATTAAAAAGTAAATTAGGACAAAATACGAGTTAACAAAATATGCAGAATCAACAGACTGTAGTTTTGACAAATAAATAAATTATTAAATTTTAATTGTTTTTTGAAATGTTATTAATTTCCTAAATTTTTATGATCTATTTTGATGAATTCGTCGATTTTATTTAAAATTTATGAATTTTCTCAATTTTCACGATATATTGATTATTTTCTTTACTAATTTATTTTAATTCATTTTGACGAGTTTACCATTTTGTCAGTTTTATCAATTTACAAAATTACAAAAAGGGTATAAAATAAACTCTCCCCCCCTTCTCTGCACCACTGAGTCACAGTTATATAAAATAAACAAGTTTTACATTTTTGTAAAATACTCACTGCTTTATTAAAACACTTTAAAATAAACCTTTATAAGCAATGAAGTCTAAAAAGTGTCTAACAACCTCTGGTAATAAGAGAGTATTATAATAAATCATTTTTATCAATTCTGTTAATTGATATACATACAGTGCATTTTTCTTTTAAGTATACATACCTTGATATATACTGTAAATTTTTAAGCATTCGTTGTTTGTGAAAATCGTTTAATTTGCAGCTTCTAAAGAGTGTTTCCAATCCCAGAGTAAGCATGAAGTAAAATTTCGAGTTTAGAAAAGTCCCGTGAAAATTTGTCTCGGGTCGCGCAGCGACCCGAGACAAATTTTCTGGGCTTTTCTAAACTCGAAATTTTACTTCATGCGCCACGCGTATCAAACACTGATTTTAAATGAAGTTCAAAACATACTGTTTTAAAATAGAGCTTAAGCAGTATGTTTTGAACTTCAGGATATTTCAGTGTTTTATACGCGTGGCGCATGAAGTAAAATTTATATACTGCTTAAGCACTTTTGAAAACAGAATGTTTTTAACTTCATTTAAAATCAGTATTCTATACGCGTGGCGCATGAAGTAAATTTCGAGTTTAGAAAAGCCCAGAAAATTTGGCTTTTCTAAACTCGAAATTTTACTTCATGCTTATTCTGGGATTGGAAACACTCGTTAAAAGCTTCAAATTGAACGATTTTTAAAAACATCGGATGTCTGAAAATTTACAAATCTGGATATGTAAACTAGAAAGAAAAATTAACAGATTTTTATTGAAATAATAAATAAAACATAGTTTCTCTGTTGATATAATTTGGGTAAATCTAATATTTTTATAATAATATTAGAAGAATAAAAATACATACCATTTAGTAACAAAATATTAAATAATCACAGGATATTCACACAACACAAACACAAAAAAATCCAAAACAAAATATTTCCAATTTGTTGTTTTTCTTATCAAGTAGTACTTTTTTTTGTTAAATCAGCGTATTTCGTGTGTGCTTTGTTGGACCAACCAACCACAACAACGACCACACAGTGGTGTGTTAACTTTTTACCCAATTCGAATTATATAAATACCGAAAGAGATCACAAAAAAGGCAACACATGTTTTATAACAACCGCCCAGTACGAACGATCGACGCTCGTTCGAGGTGGGCTCGTCACGAAAAGCGAGCCGACCGATTGTGGCCTATTAAAATGGACCCCATACAAAGAAGCCGTGATTTTTACGTGCCCTCGTGTTTTATCTCTTTCTGATGGGCCCGTTGAATAAAGACGGAAGGTTCGTGGATGCCCCCAGCAAGGATGGTCTACCTTTTTCTCTTGTCTCCTTCTGTTTTTTTTAGGCTTTTATTTTCGTTCGGGATTGGGAAAAATTGGTGAAGGTGTGCTCTCGCGTAGGTTATTTGTGGTGCCGCTGCCTGTCCGGGGGTTAGATAAAATTAACCCTAATTTTTAGAGACAATTAAATAGTTGCAATATTATTCTTAATATCTTACCAAAAATTGAAAATGTCTTATTATGTATACGATGGCCTAAACTGGGACCCGGCAGCGCATACAAACAAAAATATAAGCGGCGTAACTAATACCCCACAGCACCTGTAACGGCGGGGGGCACGACAATTATTTAAAGATAATTTTGCAAAGCCGGACCAAAATTTTGCATAGCTATCAAATTTTGTAAAGCCGGTTTAAAAAGTTCTAAAGCGTCTGAACTAGGGATGTTCGGTATACCTATTTTAATTTATCCACTGAAATATCTCGACAAATATGCATCGTACAAAAAAATGTTTCGAACAAAAGTTTAATGGTTTCGAAACATTTTTTTGTACGATGCATATTTGTCGAGATATTCCAGTGGATGAATTAAAATGGGTCACCCTGTATATTGATATCTTGAAATATCGATATTTTTTTGCAAGATAATCGATATTTATTTCTCCGATATATCGCTAATATCGATACTAAATGTTCGATAGCGTTACATTCGATACTAGTTATTTATTAGACGCCATCCATTGTATTAAATTAAGAAAAAAAAAATGAAAAACCATTTACATATAGTAAAAATCTACGTCGACACAGGGTTCTGTTTTTAACAGAATTACGTGTGTTTAATTAAGTGCTTTTCTATTTAATTCTATTCCTTTTTTCGAAATAAAAAGGTTAAAATGTAAAAAAATATATTCCAAAGAAAATTGCTGGACGCCATCGAATTTCGAAATGCATCAAGCGTACAATACACTGATTTAAAGTGAAACTTAAAATATACTTGTTTAGCATACTGATTTAGAAGTATACTTTGAACTTCATATTAAATCAGTGCTTTATACGCGTGGCGCATGAAGTAAAATTTCGAGTTTAGAAAAGCCTAAAAATTTGGTTTGGTTGTGTAGTGTGTAGCGCTACGCTACCAAACAAAATTTTCAGGTTTTTCGAAACGCGCACCACGCGTATAAAGCACTGATTTAATATGAAGTTCAAAGTATACTTCTAAATCAGTATGCTATCCAAATTCCATATCCACCCTCTAGCAATTCAACAAAATGGAATCGTGGTTTAACAAATGGAGAATTAAAATAAACCCATTAAAATCCAAACTCCTAATACCTTTCCATCGCATCCCACCGACTCCTCATTCACTTACCATCAACAATAACCGCATTACCTCATCCCCAACCTGCAAATACCTGGGCGTATTATTTGACCAAAAATTCAATTTTAAAAAGCATACACTGGCCATTAAAAACAAAATTCGTGCTAGAGCTAAACACTTTAGATGCCTCACTTATAGAGGTAAAGGTATAAATATTAATAGTGATGGGCAAGATCGATCAGAAAAGATCGACTGATCGATCCTTGCAAGTGATCGATCCGCTCGATCTCTTTGAGCGGATCGATCTTTTCGATCGGATCGATCTTTTCGATCGGATCGATCTGTTCGATCGGATCGATCTATTCGATCGAATCGATCATTTCAGACCGCTCGATCGGCTTGATCTTTTCGACGACTCGATCTTTTCGGACGGCTCTATCTTTTCGAGCGACTCGATCTTGGGGGCGGTTCGATTTGTGCGAACGGGTCGTGCTGATCGATGTGATCAATCGGCTCGATCAGATTGGTCATATCGATCGGCACAAGTGGATTGATCAGGTTGTGCGGCTCGAGCAATGATCTTTTTGAGCGGATCGATCATTGAACGATCACACTATTTTTGTATTCTGTTTTGCGCAAAGTGAGACAGCATTTATTAAAAAAAGGATATAGGCAGGGTCTTGGCAGGGCCGAGAAAAAATTACTAATGAGCCGGTAATTTTTCCCGGGCTAGTCTCACACTTTATATCCGAGCGTGCTATTATATTATAGAGATTTTAATAAAAATTTATAATATTTCATTTTATATTAGCTATTTATATATATAGTAAATACATAAATAGCTAATATGAAATGAAATATTATAAATCTTCATTAAAATAATTACTATTTAGTAACAGCTGTTAAATAACGTTAAAAATAACTAGTTATCACCATTATTGAAAATTAACTGCTTCTCTCATCTTTAGAGTATACTAAAGAACAAAAATGGTGATGTGTCCATCATAGTACTTTCCCCGTTTAATTATATAATTGAATATAATTAAAAATAAATTAAATAGAAATATTAACACAGCTACCGGGGAATGGAATCGAACCCGCACCTCTAAATTAAGAGTCCGGTGCTCTACTGCCTGCGCTACGACACTTGATTTAAATAATGCCTTATCGGTGTTATAATATTCGATCTAACATTATATATCTATTTATTTGATTTTATTTTTTCGAAACCTGTTTCTGTATTCGTTTATTATGAGTATCACATGCTAATAATTTTGTCTTTTCTGCTGGCATATACGTCTTTGCGCTCTCTTGAACGCTAAACGTCTGTACCTTTCATTTTATGCTTACTAGAATTTCTGGATACAGATGTTTATTTATTTCATGAGTAAGTTATGGCTCGCTCTTGAAAATGAATTCGTCATCATTACTAACTTATGATTTTTTTTTCCGTTAATATTTAGTTTCAATTTATTTTTTTATAAAATTTTTTTTTTAGTCATTATTTCTGTGCATTTTGCAAGTATTTATTTCTTTTCATATTTTTTTAGTGATTAGTTTTGTTGAATGAACGAAAATATATTTAGTCTTGGTTTGCCATATATTTGGTGTTTACCCGTGTTTTTTCATGTACCTATTTTTGATTGTTTATTTTATTATTTTTACCTAAGTGTTGCTAACTAGCATTACCGAATTTAGAATGTTTTTCCTTGTCTTTTTTGTGAATTTGTGAATTTATTATGCATTTTGTGCATTCTTGCATTTCTATCCTAATATTTTTTTTTGTTATTCTTCCTTTTTTAGTGTGTTTATTTTATAAAAAGTAGGCCAGCGATTGAACTTGAAATACCAACACGTTTGTTTTGATTTTTGAACCACTTGCGTTTGCATTTTTTTTATTGGTGTCTGGAATGTCGGTTAGTGCTTCTTTATGATTATTCTAGGGATGGGCAAGATCGATCAAAAAAGATCGACTGATCGATCCTTGCAAGTTCGAAAAGATTGAAAAGATCGAGCCGCTCAAAGAGATCGAGCAGCTCGATCTTTTCGATCGGATCGATCTTTTCGATCGGATCAATCTTTTCGATCGGATCAATCTTTTCGATCGGATCGATCTTTTCGATCGGATCGATCTTTTCGATCGGATCGATCTTTTCGATCGGCTCGTTCTTTCTGATCAGATCAATCGGATCGAGCGGCTCGATACTTCAACTGATCGATCATTGCTTGATCGATCTTTGCAATGATCGATCTTGCCCATCACTAAATATTAACACCGCCGCACATATATATATATATATATATATATATATATATATATATATATATATAAAATGATATGTAGACCTATGCTGGACTATGGAGCCGTTCTCTTGTCACAATCCCGCCCCTACGTATTAAAACATATTCAAATTTCCGAACGATCATCCCTCCGCATTTTAACTAAATTACGGCATCCACATAACCCCTTATTTAATCCATCAAACATCCTACTCTACGATAGTACCGGAATTACACCTATCCAAGACCGCCTTTTAGCCCTTTCCCAAAAATTCTCCACTAACCCTGAAAATCTAGCGCTCCTAGATAAACTATGTATCCCCAGAAATCCCGAAATCCCTCCTAAATGCAAACACCCATCAGAAACCACATATGAATTCATCAAACATTTCACCTCGCTAGACAATGACAGTTAACAATCATGACGGACTAAATAAATGACAAACCAGGGTAGAAAGACCTCAGGTCGATAACCCTTTGGTTACATTTTTTAAATTATAAGAATACATATGTTAATAATTATTGTATTGTAAACAACCAATAAAGATTTATTTATTATTATTATTCAGTATGCTAAACAAGTATATTTTAAGCTTCACTTTAAATCAGTGTTTTGTACGCGTGATGCATAAAGGAAAATTTCGAGTTTAGAAAAGCCTAAAAATTTGGTTTGACCGTGACCAAACCAAATTTTCAGGCTGTTCTAAATTTTTAGGAAATTTTACTTCATGCTTAACCTGGGAGTAGAAAACAGTCGTTTAAAACTTAAAATTGAACTATTTAAAAAAAACAACGAATGTATCAACATTTAGAGCGTATTTATATGAGTACTTAAATGAAAAATTATATGTATTAAATCGAGTTGACCTCACAAGTTTAATAATCTCAACTTCAGACGTTACGTGAAGAATTCCACACGTGACATCAATAATCAAGGTCTTAAAAGTGTACGAATACGACTATATTGAATTTAGTCTACCTCATAAGTTCTATAACCTTAATTTTCGATGGGATGTGAAGATTTTCACACAGTAATCAAGGTCTTATCATTGCCCACACGTGACGTCAATAATCAAGGTCGACTCAATTCAATGTAGTAATCAACCTTGTACAATTTCAAGACCTTGGTTATTGACGTCAAGTGATGAGTTCTATCTTTATTGGTCGTGTATTGACTACTGCGACTGTAAGTGGCTTGATTGACTGTTTTTTGACTATGCTAGAATTTTGCCTGGACTGTATTTCGTGACGTCAATAATCAAAGTCGACTCAATTCAATGTAGTAATCGACCTCTTACAATTTCAAGAACTTGGTTATTGACGTCAAGTGAGGAATTCTATCTTAGTTTACAGACTGTTTTTTGACTATGCTATGATTTTGTCTAGACTGTATTTCGGCTATTGTGATGTTATGATTATGAGTCACTGAAATCACTATATCAAATACAGTCAATATACTGATTTAATCACAAAATACTAATACGATACATATTTAACACTTGTGACATATTTTAAAGTAACGAGTGTCTTCCACTCGCAGACTAAGCATGAAGTAAAATTTCGAGTTTAGAAAAGCACCGCGTAGAAAATTTGTCTCGGGTCGCTGCGCGACCCTCGACAAATTTTCACGGGGCTTTTCTAAACTCGAAATTTTACTTCATGCTCCACACGTATAAACCACTGATTTACAGTAAAGTTAAAAATATATAACGCTTAGATGTGATGGTATTTACAATATAAGATGGAGCGAAATATGCAAGAATTACGTTTTTGTGAATAGTTTTGGAATAATAATAAAAAAAAGTAGAATAAATTTATTAATGGATTCGATAGCTAACGCCATCTAATAAATTAATAGTGTTCACATATTGGCTTGAAATAGTCAGAAATGTTCAGTATTCCTCAGCACTGGGTCAGGACCACACTGAAGAGGACCTTGAAGTCCGAAACGCGCCTGTGGGTATCTAGTGCCGGAGTACTGAACACAAATTTAATTTACAATAAATTTAATTTGTCAAACTTTTCCATTCTGATATTTAGGTCAATATATCTTCAACGGGGAAAGTGCTATGATGGACACATCACCATTTTTTAAATTTATCCTTTGTGTGATAATCGATAATTATTATTATTATTACAATAGTCGAATTGAATTGACTTGACCTCATAAGTTATAACCTTTGATTTTCAACGTCAATAACCAAGGTCTTGAAATTGTACGAGGTCGACTACTAAATTGAATTGAGTCGACCTCCTAAATGTTATAACCTTGGTTTGTGACGTCATGTGAAGAATTCCTCACGTGACATCAATAACCAAGGTCTTGAAATTGTACGAGGAGGACTATATTGAATCGAGTCGACCTCATAAGTTTGATAACCTTGACTTGTAATGTCATGTGAAGAAGTCTTGATATTGTACGAATTCGACTATTTTGAATCGAATCTACTTTTTAAGTTTTATAATCTTGATTTTCTACGTCATATAAGCAATTGCAAGGTCTTGAAATTGCACAAGGTCGACTACTAAATTGAATTGAGTCGACCTCCTAAATGTTATAACCTTGATTTGTGACGTCATGTGAAAAATTCCTCACGTGACATCAATAACCAAGGTCTTGAAATTGTACGAGGACGACAATATTAAATCGAGTCGACCTCATAAGTTTTATAACCTTGCCTTGTGACGTCATGTGAAGAAGTCTTGAAATTGTACGTAGTCGACTATTTTGAATCGAGTCTACCTTTTAAGTTTTTAAATCTTGATTTTCGACGTCACATAAAGAATTGTAAGGTCTTGAAATTGCACGAGGTCGACTATATTGAATTGACACCTCATAAATTGTATAACCTTGACTTTCGACGTCACGTGAAGAATTCCACACACGACGTCAATAATCAGGGTAATTGAAATTGGACGGGATCGACTATTTTGAATTGAGCCGACCTTACGAAATAAACAACTTTGATATGACACGTCATGTGAAGACGTCGCTTAGTGGCGTTGAGAGGGCCAATTTTTGCTGGTTGTGTGTCTGGGATACGAGATGGCGCAGAAATAGCAAAATTGCAGAAAGTAGTTTTTACTATGTATTGGTTTATAGTACCTGCCGAATTTTATCACAACGAATAATAAAAATGATGAGTGCGGAGCGCGTCATGTTTGTTTACATAGCGCCGTGCGAATGAATGAATGGGTATTGAATTACAGAAGCCACAAGTAAACTGGATAAATATTCACGATTTCAATTGCTATCGACATGCATACAACTGTATAACGAAACAGATGCCTTTTTAGTTTGATATTCCATATGAGTATATACAGGGAGTTTTTCTTTAAAGTATACGTATCCTAAATTCAGATTATTTTCTTTAAATATTTAGATATTCGTTGTTTTTAAAAAAAGTTTAATTTGAAAATTTAAACGAGTGTTTTCCACTCCCAGATTAAGCATGAAGTAAAATTTCAAGTTTAGAAAAGCCCTGTAAAGAATTGTCAAGGGTCGCGCAGCGACCCGAGACAAATTTTCTGTGCTTTTCTAAACTCGAAATTTTACTTCATGTGCCACACGTATAAAACACTAACATACTGTGAAATTTCGACAAATTTTCACAAGCCTTTTCTAAACTCGAAATTTTATTTCATGCTTAGTCTGGGAGTGGAAAACACTCGTTTAAAGTTTCAATTTCTTTTTAAAAACAACGCATGTCGGAAAATTTACAGCTTATGCACATGTTTACCTAAATGAAAATTCGCTGTATTTATATTGTAGAAAAACAGTTAAATTCTGGCAACATAAAATATATATTCATGTTATTTGCAACTACATAAGTGATTCAAATGATTACTATCAAAAATCAAATATCGTACATGACTGTCGCGTGCTGAAATCCTTAATTTTGTAAATTGCAAAGAAGCACACAAGGAATAGATGCGAACACGAGAGGAGGTCTACCCCCTACGCTGGGTAGGGGACACTTCAAGCAGAGTAGGCTCAGCCGTACAAAAAATGAGAAATTACAATAACCCAATTCGAACTCTAGACGCTAAGCTGACTAAGTGCCTCCGTAATCAAATCGCCGAGTGTCGCACATTCAATTTGGTAGATAAATGAATTACACATTCCTATTCAAAACATGAATCTAGAAATGCACTTATACCGTACACGAATAGTACATATGAAACCTAATTTCTTTTCACAATTTTTTGGAAATTACAATATAATTTTAAGATAATACTAAAATGGCACGATGCTGCCTCCTATTTATTAAAAGCATAATCAAAATTTACATTGCACTTATGCAGATTTCTAAGCAACGACTAATTTTATTTATGATTTATTTTAGATTAATCTATTTAATACAAGATGTTTATAATAATAACTTCAATGAATCAAAGCAATATGAAGAAGAAATAATGTTTTCTATGGAAGTATTGCACAGATTTATGTGATCACTTAAGAGTGTTCCATTAGTTGATTTATATATAATTTAAGAAACATTTTTTTTTAAAGAATAGTGTCAATTTATTCCGAAAACTTCAGTGTGCAATATTTATAAGTTTTAAAGATCTATTTTCATTATTGTGGAATAATAGTCTTTGTTCGTTCTTATAGCTAAATAACATGTGAATTTCCGACCTTAATAAATAATGTTGTATTATGAACAGTGGAGGCTTCTACTTCGTTATGCATGTTAATTCAATAAAATAAAACACTTTAACTTTGTTTGTATAACAAATATACAAACAAAGTTAAAGTGTTTCATTTTATTGAAATAATGTTGTGACAATGCAAATATTTAATCAATATTAAGTTGTGCCTGGGGCTAAATCTGTTGAAATATTGCAACATACAGCGTGTAAACGAACTACTGTACAGGCTCTCTACCACATAAGGGGCAGCGTTTAAATAAACAATACCTGCATTTGAAATTACCATACCTTTAGTAGATAGCTTACAAATAACACTGGTCTGCAAAAAAAAATTTTTTTTTCGAGCCCTGACACCATTCCTGCTGATTCTTATGTAAAATGACCTCCTGAATCCGAATATGACCTCCGTTTTCCCCCATCACCCACCGTTTTCGGGGGAGGCCCCCCCACCTATTTTTATCACTTTTCGATCATTTGGAGGGATGAAAAGGATTATTTAAGCCTTTACATTTCTTCTGAGGGGCTAGAGAGGTGAAAAGTTCCAAAACATGAACATTTGTAGCAAGGAGGTAGATTTGGGGGGGATTTGCCCCCTTAAATTGTAAAAAAATCATTAAAAATGATCAATTTTTTCCGTTTTTTTCGCAGTTTTTTTACTTATTTTCTACATATTCCAGCTTCCATTCCCCCTCATCCTCCCCCAAACACCCCCAAATAATAAAAATATATTGCAACAATATATAGCAACAATAATAAAAATATATAGCAACAATAATAAAGATATATAGCAACAGTTCGGAAGATTCACTGTACCACGCTGGCGCTCTCAATACTCCCCCCGTTTCCCCCATCCATTGGAGGGGTGAAAAGGATTATTTTAGCTGTAAAGAATAATAAATAAAAAGTAAAATAATAAATGTAAAATAATAAATTCCTGGGCAAACCTGTGCGCGCGAGGTATTGAGAGCGCCAGCGTGGTACAGTGAATTTTCCGAACTGTCGCTATATATTTTTATTATTGTTGCTATATATTTTTATTATTGTTGCTATATATTGTTGCTATATATTTTTATTGTTTGGGGGAGGATGAGGGGGAAGGAAGCTGGAATATGTAAAAAATAAGTGAAAAAACGGAAAAATCGTTCATTTTTAAGGATTTTTTTACAATTTAAGGGGGCAAATCCCCCCCCCCCAAATCTGCCTCCTTGCTACAAATGTTCATGTTTTGGAACTTTTCACCTCTCTAGCCCCTCAAAAGAAACGTAAAGGCTAAAATAATCCTTTTCATCCCTCAAAATTATCGAAAAGTGATAAAAATAGGTGGGGGGGCCTCCCCAGAAAACGGTGGGTGATGGGGGAAAACGGGGGTCATATTCGGATTCAGGAGGTCATTTTACATAAGAATCAGCAGGAATGGTGTCAGGGCCGATTTTCATGCCGACCAGTGTAATTATTAAAAATAATTAATAATAATACGCCACATGTTTGTGGTATCTGGTATACGCGCACATTGCGTATTTTAAGAGAGATTCCACATAGACTGGTAGTTTTTAAAGGATTTGGATATCGAATTACACCATCCAGAGAAAAGTGGGTCAGATTGTGAAGACTTATGTCTATGTTATCGTTATCATAAGTACCCATTGCTGACTAAATTCCGAATATTTTCTAAACGTATTAATGAAATTCAATATTTTTCCTTATTAGGTTCACACTTCACTTTATCTCCACTCTTATTGAAATGTTTAGATAAGAGCGGCGAGGGTGGATGATTTTTAAACATAAAAATAGTTTCTGTTTAGTCTATGGTGAAACTTATTCCATGAAACATCTACATTTTGTAACATGGCGCGATACGTTTATTCAAACATTGAATTGGCAGACATGTTTCTTATTTACGGTGAAACTCGGTGTAATTCCGCGGAAGCTGTAAGAATTAATCAAGAGCGATTTCCTGAACGACACTTACCACCGCCAAACCGATTTAGAAATTTATTACAAAGAGCACGCGACACTGGAAGTTTGCAGCCCGTCGCCGTCGCCGGAGCCGCCGGAGGTGGTGACCGTCCAATGCGATATTTGCGAGCGGAAGATGAAATTTTGAATCTGTTGGAAGCGGATCCTGGTTTAAGTACCCGTATTATCGCCGCTCAGCTAAATGTATCGCACACATTTGTCAGCAGTGTTATACGAGACAATAATTTTTATCCGTATCACTACCAGCGTGTACAACATCTTCAACCCCATGATTTTCCCAGAAGAATTGCATTTTGTCAATGGATTTTGGCACAAAATGTTCAAAATCCTAACTTTACCAAAGACATTTTAGTGACCGACGAATCGTGCTTTACGCGTAATGGAAGTTTTAATTTCCATAATATGCATGTTTATGCAATAGAAAATCCTCGTGTTACGCGTAGAACTCATTTCCAGCATCGCTTCTCCCTTAATATCTGGGCAGGTATTTTAAATGATCAATTAATTGGGCCATTTATGTTCCCATTTAATTTGAATGGAGAACGATATTTACGATTTTTGCAAGATGACCTTTTAGATCTTCTAGAAAATGTACCCTTAGCGGTTCTTAGAAGAATGTGGTATTTGCAAGATGGTGCGCCAGCTCACTATGAAAGGCGCGTTAGAAGATATTTGGATGATGAGTTTCCAGGACGTTGGGTTGGTCGTGGAGGCCCTGTACCATGGCCTCCAAGAAGTCCGGATTTAAACCCCTTAGATTTTTTTCTTTGGGGATACTTTAAAAGTGAAGTCTACACTACGGAAATTGACAATGCTGAAATGCTGATACAACGAGTAAACGCCGCGGCTAATACCATTCGTGAAAAACCTCGTGAAATGTTTGCTACTGTTCGTGCAAATTGGATACGTAGAGCCCAAATGTGCATTGAGTGCGGCGGACGTCAATTTGAACACTTATTGTGATTTTTTTTATACGTGACCCAGTTTCATCTAGTAATTCTAGACAGTGTGTGTGTGTGTGTGTGTAGTGCGTGTTAAGTGATTTATACATCTCGCAGTAGTAACAGTAAATAAACAATACCACAAATGAGTGACCTAGTTTCATCTAGTCATTCGAGACAGCATGCGTGTTTAGTGCGTGCGAAGTGATTTATGCGCCTCGCAGTAGTAAAAGTAAATAAAAAATACAACAACTTACGCATCCACGAAAAATATCATGAACACAGGTAACCAGAAGTTCTCAAAAAGTAAAAAATTCATGAAAAATTATGAAAAATCCAATATTTTTTTCCGATTTTATTTTTGCTGCAATTGGTGTCAAAATATTTTGTGTATACGCCCTTAAGAGGATGTACATTAGTTCGATTACACGCTGTATTATATAAATCCTTGTAAACTGGCAATGAATACATAATAAAACTTCGTTGAACAAAATACTGCATTCATCATTTCAATAAAATCGCCACTGAATATTAGTAAACATTTTATTAAGGGCTAAAACTAGTGAACATTTTATTTATATGTTATCTAAGACAAGAAATTGTTATTGACTGGTTTGAAGGTAATTTCGCAACAAAGCGTATTGAAAAAACATCTATCTTTTACAAAGATTGCAATGTACATAAAGCTGTGGCCTTACTGATTTAATGATTTTTAAGATTACGTGAAACTCATGTTAAAAAAAATGTTCATACAAAAATCCAACGGTTTACAGGAAATCAAGGTCAAGAGATTAGTTATAAAAATGTTTGATCTACTAACCAAATCAAATTTTAACGCGACATTTTACTTCATGCTTAATCGGGGACTGGAAAGTACTCTTTTGTACAATATTGATACCTTTGATAAACAGTCGTTCTCTCGATTTAGAAAAATACAATAGTCAATTTCCTTCGACGGAGTGACAATCAAATTGTTGTACACCAAAATACGCGTAATAAGATGCTTTATCTAAGAAAATGTTAAAATAACAAACATCCTTAAGATCGGAAATTTACATGTTATTTGGCTATAAGAACGAACAATGATTAATCTTCCACAATAATCAAAATAGAGCATTGAAACTTATACATATTGTACATTAAAGCTTTGCAAATAAATTAAGGTATTTTTTTTTCAAAAAAATATTTCTTAAACTAAATGTAAATTAAATAATGGAACACTCTCAAATGATTACATAAACCAGTGTATTACTGCAAGTAAAAAATATTATTTGTTCTTCATATTGCTTTAATTTATTAAGGTAATTATTAGAAATATGTTGTATTAAATAGATTGATCTAAAATAAATGGGTCATAAAATTAATCGTTTCTTAGAAATATCCGTAAGAGCAAAGTAAATTTTGATTAAACTTTCAATAAATAGAAGGCAGCATCGAGCCATTTTAGTGGTATTTGAAAAATATACTGTGATTTCCAAAAGCATGTGAAAAGAAATTATGATTGATAAGTAGAATTCGTGTATTGATGGACATATTTTAAAGTAATGCGACAGGGGCTCCCGGCTCCCGACCTTGAGTTGCGAATATATTTTTTTTGACGCGGACCGTTAACTTATTCATTATGTTATTGATACACAACAAAGAAAGACATTATTAAAATATTTCCCAATACATTTTGTAAATATAATTGTATTTATGGATTCATGTTTTGAACAAGAATGTGGAATGCCAGCAAATGTGGATTCAAGTACTGAGTCGGAAAAATTCTTTTTCATTTATAATTTGCCAAATTCGCTTAGCGTTTTTTCAGGTCCCGTGAATATTTAGTGGACATTCTTCGCGTACTAGGTATTTCTGACTTATTTATTATCAATCAAAATTTATTATAATCATGTGGGCGTAGGGACATATTGAATTCTGAATTCTCAATTATTTATTACAGTACGCTGAAAATCGACTAAATATATTTATTTACGCTATGATTTGTAAATCTACATACATGATCAATATATTTTGAGCTTTGGAATAAATCAGTGTGACCAAACCAAATTATCAGTCTTTTCTAAACTCGAAATTTTACTTCATACTTAATCTCCAAGTGGAAAACTCTTAAGGCTTCAAATTGAATTTAAAAATCACGAATGCTTGAAAATTTACACTATACATATTTAAATATATCTTTAAATCTAATATTTAGGAATTCCTAAATGTTAACTTTTTTTTAAGTGAATTTTGACAACTTGTGTTTGAATTGACTTGAGCTGTTTATTTTTGCGTATTTATTCAAATTTTACAATTTCCTAATTTTTTTTTATGTATAAATAAATACTTGAAGTATTGTTTTTTTTTTGTTAAAATTAACAATTTTTAATGCTTTTGAGGATTTGCAAAATTGTTAGAGTTATCTCACTTTTTGTTATTTTCGACATTTTAATTGATTTTTATTATGTTTATTTAATAATAATTATTAGGCCCCGTGAATTTAGAAGATTTTAGTTCATTTTCAAAGTTTTGAGAATTTTTAATGAATTTTAGTAAATCTTTAACGCTTTTCGTAACTTTTCCAAGATTTCCATTAATTATTAAAATTCTGAATTGTTTACATTTTTCTTAATTTAAAAAATTTTGATATATTTCGTCTTTTTTCCAGTTTTTGTAAATTTCCCTAAGATTTTTATTAATTTTTAAAATTTTGAAGCGTGGTTTGAAAATCCAAGATTTTTGATAATTTTTAAAATTCTGACGGTTTTTGTGAATTTTGTAATTTTTTAAAATGTTGATGCTATTCACGAATTCTGGAGATTTTGTTATATTTTAAAACGTTTGCAATTTCCGTGAATTTCCTAAACTTTTTTCTTTCATGAATTTCCACAATTTTAGTTAGTTTTCAAAAATGTTCGTGAATTATCAACGTTTTAGTCAATTTTAAAAATTTAAACGCCTTTTGTAAATTTCCAAGATTTCCGTTAATTTTCAAAGTTTCGACCGTTTTCGTGAAATCCAAAGATTTTCGATAATTTTCAAAATTCCAAGATTTCCGTTAATCTTCAACATTTTCATACAAGTATGAATTTGAAAGAAGTTATCAAAATTTATTGTGAAATTTATCATGAATTTTTTAGCATCCATTAATTAATTTAGACGTTATATTAATCGTTAACCATTGATAAACGTTTTGAAAAAAGGCCTCATATTTTTTGTCAAATAAATTTCTTTGAAATTTGCGAACCCGAAAATTAACGAAATTCTTGAAAATTCATTGATGCCGGATTTTTTTTAAATTAACGAAAACCTAGTAAATACATGACAAGCGTCAACGTTTCAAAAAGTAACGAAAGGAGTAAAGAATTTGAAAATCACTAAAAATCTTGGAAAATGTATGATTTTTGTCAAAATTATAAAAATAGTTATAAATTTTGGAAATTAAAAGAAGAGTTTGAAAATTAACAAACGTATTACAAAATTCACGAGTCGACAAAATTTTGAAAAAGATTAAAATCTTGGAAATTCACCAAAACTTGAAAACCCTCAGGATTTTGTAAATTAATGAAAATATTGTAAAAAGCCAGTGATTATTCTTTAACGAATGTTTTCCACTCCCAGACTAAGCATGAAGTAAAATTTCGAGTTGAGAAAAGCCGTAAGAATTTGGATTTGGACGTGTCAGAATCCAAACTCTGGCTTTTCTCAACTCGAAATTTTACTTAATGCGCCACGCGAATAAAAAATACTGATTGATTGTTAAGTTTAAAATGTTTAAAAAAAATTTGATTATAGATTATCACTTTTTACATACTTCAAATTGTTGTCAAATTTCAATATTTCTTGACATTTCATCATCTTTTGACATTGTGTTAACATTTTATCAAATTTAAAGAATTCATCGATTTTCGACAGTTTTTTTTTTAATTCTGGCAAATTTAAACATTTTTACAATGACATTTTATCACTTTTCCGTGGTTTTCGCACCACGGACATTTTTTCGCATAAAATTCTAGATAATGACATTAAATTCTATTATTATTATTATTATACAGGGAGTTTTTCTTTAAAGTATACTCAAATTCCACTTATTTATTGTAGATCTTTAGATATTTGTTGTTTTTTTGAAAGAGTTCAATTTGAAGCTTTAAACGAGTGTTTTCTACTCCCAGACTAAGCATGAAATAAAATTTCGAGTTTAGAAAAGCCCCGTGAAAAATCGTTGAGGGTCGCGCAGCGACCCGAGACACATTTTCTGGGCTTTTCTAAACTCGAAATTTTACTTCATGCGCCACGCGTATAACACTGATTTTAAGTGAAGTTCAAATGTGCGTAAATTTCACAATATGTTAGTGTTTTGTACGCGTGGCGCATGAAGTAAAATTTTGAGTTTAGAAAAGCTGAGAAAATTTTCACGGGGCTTTTCTAAACTCTGAATTTTACTTTATGCTTAGTCTGGGAGTGGAAAACACTTCAAATTGAACTTTTTAAAAAAACAACGAATATCTAAAGATTTACAACAAACAGGCGGAATTTAAAATACGTATACTTTTAAGAAAAACTCCCTGTATATATTATGTATATATTTATAATAATTGTAATTCATAATTATATAATAAAAATAAGTATTGGAAATAAGACAAGCAAAATCAGTTGAAAGTTTGTCGATTGAAATTAAGGGGAATATAACAGTGGTCTGAAATTTAATGTTAGGTTTATTTAAAAACTAAAGGTCCTAGAAAGTTGAAATTTTGACAGCGTATATTAAGCCCAATTATCTAGTAAAATATCGAAGTACTTTTTTTTAAACAAATTGCTTTCAGAGGTATGAAAAAAATAATGTTAAATTTTTCAAAATTAAAAAAAATATTCCCATATCTTACTAGTTTATACTATAAGGAATATAATGTGAATATTTCATAAGGATGCGATAGCTCATGCCCGAGTCAGGTTAAAATAAAAATCTTGAAAAATAAGACCGTAAAATACCGCCGCCTTGCGGATCTTCTCTTAGTTGAACGCGTTGTACACTCATCTGCACAATTATTGGAGGGGCGAGCAGCATGCGGCCAGCGTTTATCTCTGGGCCGGTGAACGCTGTGCGGCTTCGCGTTTGTTTTTCTTTTCTTTTTTCAATCATAGTTAACAAAAACGGCTCGCGTCGTTAGCATTTATTCTCGTAAAATTAATATTTCGCAATTATAATCGATATTTTATTGTACTAGTGTTTTATTTTCATGCTTTCTGACTACTAATGGAATAAGTATTTTTTTATACTGCATGTTCACTAATATAGAAAACACGAAATGTTTCACTAATTTAAATAAAGATGTGTAATATACCTTTAATATTGGCTTTCCTTATTATTTGACAGTGTCGGTATTATTAAATTATTTTTAAAGTTTTTTAAGCTGATTAATAAGCCAGAAGCAATCGAATAACAATCAGTCTTGTTCAAATCATTATTTCGTCTTAAATCTTTCGTTGTTAAAGCAGTTGTTAAATGCCATTAAACTTCTCGCAATAAAACTATTAAAGTAAATTGTAAAGTTTCTAGCAATCGGACCTATTTGAACCAACTGCGACTTCATCAACGAATCAATGATATCAAAACTATAAGAATAGTAAGAATAACACCAATATGACGTTGTCGTAGATTAATGTTACAAATCAACTATTTTTTACTGAGCACAGGTAATATTTGTTTGACGAATGTTTAAAAAAATGTAGGGTTTAACTGCGTGCATATTCATTGTTAATTATTTTAGAAAAAATAGAACTATAATAATAATAAGGTAGTTATTATAATGCATTTCAAATAATAAGCTTCTTGCTCAACATTGCACCGAGCCCAATATATTTTTTTCAAATTTGGCTGATTTATGATGAGTTATATTTTGATAGTAAGTAAATAAGGAATAAATGATGCAGAAAGAAAAACTTAATAATAACAGGACTTGAAATACTTGATAACGATAAAAAAACTCTAAAACAGAAAATAGAAAACTTCATTACAGAAGATCTAATGTTACCTATTAAATTAAGAGGCGTATCAAAAATCAGTGACCAAAAATGTATTATCGAAACTGAAAATATAACAGACAAAATAAGTATACTAAAAAACAAAAATAAATTGAAAACAAAATATGAACGTGTTTATATAGACTCTGATATGACAAAAAAGGAACAAGAAATACAAGCAACAATCAGAAAAATTGCAAGAGAAGAAAAAGAAAAAGGAAACGACGCAAAAGTTGGATACAAAAAAATAGTTATAAATGGTACAGTTTTGAAATGGGATGAAGAAACTTCTAAACTATTTGATAATCCTGACAAAAATAAACTAACAAAAAAGTAATACCTAACAGTACAAAAACGAAACAACAAAGACATGATAATAATATGGAAATTGTAAATAAAGACAAACAAAGACACCAAACACAACAACAAAATAACAGTGAATCAAAAGTTAAACACAGGGAAATCTGGAAACTCGCTACATGGAACGTAAGAGGAATTAGAGGAAAAGAAGAAGAACTGACCGAGGAATTTGAGAAACAGAAAATAAACATACTAACAATTACCGAAACAAAAAAGAAAGGACAGGGAGAAATAGTATTAAATGACGGACACATATTAATATACAAGGGCACACAACAAGAAAACCATGCAAAGGCGGGAGTAGGATGTATCATTCATAAAAACATGACTCGATTTATTAATAAATGGGAGGGACACACCGAAAGAATACTCACATTAGAGATGATAATTAACAGGAACAAAACAATAACAATTATTGCAGCATACGGGCCCAACGAGAACGATAGTGCCGAAGAAAAAGATAAGTTTTGAGAAGACTTAAACGTAGCTACAGAAAACAGCAAAGGTACAATATTCATTACAGGAGACTTGAATGGTAGAGTGGGAAGAAGCGATATAGGAAATGAAGTCGTGGGGAAATATGGTGAAGATAAGATAACAAGTAACGGCAAACGAATAATAGATTTTTGTAAAATGAATAATATGATAATAGCAAACACATTTTTCAAACATAAAAACATACATAAATACACAAGACAGGGAAAAGATAAAACGGAAATTTCGATAATCGACTATATTCTGGTGGAAAGACATAAAAAAGGCGAAATTAATGATATAAGGGTATTTAGAGGACCAGAAATTGGGAGCGATCACTACTTGCTTGTCGCGAAAATACAAGGAAATAACGGAAATGGGAGACAACAAAAGGCAAAAAGATATGAAACCATCAAATACTACAAACTAAGAGACGAGGATACCGCTACATTATATAAAGAAAAAATAGAAAACCGAATAGAAGAACTACATATAAACATAGAAGATACCAGCTTAGAAAAATTATGGGAAATATTCAAAAATATCGTTACAGTGACAGCCAAGGAAATATGTGGAACCCTAAGGACTACTCCAGGCAAGAAACGAACAGCTTGGTGGAATGAAAGCATAAAACAACGGTTAAAAAGTAAAAAAGAAGCATGGAAAACGTACCTACAAAACAGAACAGAAGAAAATTACAACATGTATAAAGAACAGAGAAGAATTGCAAAAGAAACAATACAAACAGAAAAGGAAAAATGCTGGGACCGTTTTGGAACAAAAATGGAGATAGATAGGAAAACAAATCAGAAATTATTTTTTAAAACGATAAAAACAATAAGGAAAGATGAAACAACCAACACAGGAACAATAAAAGACAAGAACAATAAAATCATTACCAATGATACAGACATCATGGAAAGATGGAAGGAATACTTCCAAGAACTACTGGGCCCATCAATAAATAGAGAAGGAGAAGAAACAGACAATAATACACAACATAACACAGAAGAAGAAATAACTATGGAAGAAGTGGACGAAGCCTTGCAAAAACTAAAAAATGGAAAAACACCCGGACATGATAAAATAACAACGGAAATGGTTAAACATATGGGCGAAAATGGAAAAATGTTGCTGTGGGAGATTATAAAAAGAGCATTCAAGGAAGAAAAGATGCCAAAAGACTGGGACATCGGAATAATCCTACCCATACATAAAAACGGAGACAGGCGAAACTGCAAAAACTACAGGGGTATAACATTATTAAGCACGATAGTAAAAATATATGAACGAATACTGCAACAGAGACTGACAAACATCATTGAAGACACACTAGAAGATGCACAAAGTGGTTTTAGGAAAGGTAGAAGCGCACAAGATCATATTTTTACTATCAAGCAAATTATACAAAAAACACGAAAGAACAAAAACATCAAAGCATATATGGCATTTATAGACTTGGAAAAGGCATTCGATAAAGTTAACAGAAATAAAGTCTGGGATATTCTAAGACAACGAGAGGTACCAAATAAATTAATAAATGCTATAAAAAGCCTGTACAACACGAACATAAACTATGTAGCTACGAGGAATAGAACATCAAGCACATTCCAAGCAGGAGGAGGATTGAGACAAGGAGGCGTCATGAGCCCAATTTTATTTGTAATATTTATAGACGAAATTATAAAACAATGTCGACCACACTTGAGAGCACTCAATCTAGGATATCATAAATTAAGTCCCATAAAAATAACTGAATGTGCGTTTGCGGATGATATAGTGATAATGTCAGGGAGCAAGGAAGGGTTACAGAAAATCATAAATACATGGGTGAATGTTTTACAAAAGTACGATATGACGATAAACAAGGACAAGACAAAAGTGATGATAGCAGCACAGGAAGAGGAAAATATACAAATTCAAATAGAACAAATACAACTAGAACAAGTCAAGGAATATAAATACTTAGGAGTGATAATACAGCAAAATGGCAAGCAAGAACAAGACATACCCAAAAGAATCGAAAAAACATCCAAACTGTATTACGCACTCAACCAAACGTTTATTAGAAGAAAAGAAATATCAGAAAAAACAAAACTGACCGTCTTCCAAACCATATATCTACCGATATTAACATATGGATGTGAAACGTGGACGATGAACAAAAAGACAAAAAGCAAAGTACAAGCAGCGGAAATGAAATTTCTACGAGGAATAAAGGGTATAACTAGAAGAGATAGAATAAGAAATGTGGATGTGAGAAGAGAAATGAATACAAAGGATATACTAAAATACGTTGAAGAAAGACAGCTGGGATGGTGGGGACACATACAGAGGATGGAAAGAAGAATACCGGCTAAAGAAATATGGGAAGCCAGGACAACCACGAACAGAGGAAGAGGAAGACCGCTAGAAAACTGGGAGAACAACATAACAAAGGCACTGCAAGATAGAGGAATAAGCACAAGAGAGGCAGAACAAATTGCTAAGAACAGAGACAAATGGAAGAGAGTCATTAAGATGTAAAGAATGGAGATACCAAAACCCCGACACCAATTGGTAAAAGGGGTCATCGATTATATATATATATATATGAATTGAAATTGAATGTTATTGCAATCCTCTATTTATACGGCTCAGTCAACTTAGCCCCCCGAAGTTCGACTTTTTAAAAAATAACTGTTGCGCTAGACGGGCCTTAGCTAGCGCTAGCTAGCGCCACAAAAATTAGAGCTAGCGCCGTTTAGACAAGAAAGTTACGGGGGTTTGAACTTTCGGGGGGCTAGGTTGATGCTGGATGTTTCAAGTTTTCTTACAGTATTTGGATTCCTCAGAGCTAGCGCTACCAATTTAAAAGCTAGCGCCACCCCCACAACCCCAAAAGATTATACAATATTTTAAACCCTAGCCCCCCGAAATGAGATTTTTTTAATCAAATTGGGTGCAAAAGTTCAATTCAAGGCTTTAAACGAGTGTTCTCCACTCCCAGACTAAGCATGAAGTAAAATTTCGAGTTTAGAAAAGCCCCGTGAAACTTTGTCGCGGGTCGCGCAGCGACCCGAGACAAATTTTCTGGGCTTTTCTAAACTCGAAATTTTACTTCATGCGCCACGCGTATAAAACGCTGATTTCAAGTAAGGTTCAAATAGACACAAATTTCACAAAATTTTAGTGTTCTATACGCGTGGCGCATGAAGTAAAATTTCGAGTTTAGAAAAGCCCAGAAAATTTGTCTCGGGTCGCTGCGCGACCCTCGACAAATTTTCACGGGGCTTTTCTAAACTCGAAATTTTACTTCATGCTTAGTCTGGGAGTGGAAAACACTCGCTTAAAGCTTCAAATTGAATTCCTGTAAAAACAACATATATCTAAAGATTTAAACAAAATAAAGTGAATCTGGAATACGTCTACTTTAAAGAAAAACTCCCTGTATATCGTAGAATCAGGATATTGAGATAGATTGTGTTAAAATGAAAATAAAGTCAATTGAATAGCAACGAAAGGAGCTTAATCACAATTTTGTAGCATCGAAAAGATACCCATGTTTTGATTAGGTACATACATAACCCGATGTGTACTAGGTAAATTTTCAGGCATTCATTGTTTTTGAAAAGCGTTCAGTTTGAAACTCCCAACGAGTGTTTTCCATCGAGTAATAATGATTTAAGTTATCATAAAAAAACAACCGTGAGGTACGCCACTGTCTTGCTAGCACTAGCTATCTCTTGAATAACTTTCTCATTTATCACTTGGTGAAACATTTTGAAATAATAATAAAGGATAAATTAAAAACACTTGGTTTGTTTCACTATTTGTTTCTATTTACTTGACTAGTTTCGCTTTTTACGGCATTATCAAGAGTGAATCAAGAGTGAACTTTGATAATGCCGTAAAAAGCGAAACTAGTCGAGTAAATAGAAACAAATAGTGAAACAAAGCAAGTGATTTTAATTTATCCTTTAATATCACTAGCTATGTCGTTGTTAGTATTTATAGACTTCAGTATAGCAATTACAATGCCAAAAAAAAAATTGAAATCGTACGGTTAGTTTCCGAGTTATAACGATTTCAATTATCAAAAACAATCGTCAGTTACGCCACTGTCTTACTAGTGCAAGCTATCTTGTTGTCAGTGTTTATAAATATTAGTATAGTAATTACAATGCCAAAAGAGTTTCTTAAATCGTACGGTAAGTTCTTGCGTAATAACGATTTAAATTAGCTAGGAGTGAAAACACAATTGTCAGTTACGCTACTGTCTACTAGGCATCATGTTCCTAATAGCCAGTGTCTATGAACATAAATAAAGTAATTACAACGCCGAACTATTTGTTGAAAACGGTATATTATATGCCAAACATCATTTTGTATTAAAATTCAGGAAGTAAATGGTAATACGCATACAGGATCTGAAAGCTCTTGCATCAAAATTTGGACGTGAACTTTTTTTTATCTGATATTTTTGAGAGAATATTTTTGTCATATTCTGTTGGCGCTAGCTCTAAGTTATATTTTCCACCCAATTTGATTAAAAACATCTCATTTTAGGGGGCCAGGGTTAAAAATGTTTTATCATTTTTTGGGGCTGTGGGAGTGGCGTTGGCTTTTAAATTGGTAGCGCTAGCTCTGAGGAATCCGAATAGTGTAAAAAAACTTAAAAATCCAAACTCGGGGGGCTAGCATCAACCTAGCCCCCCGAAAGTTCAAATCCCCGTAGTTTTCTTGTCTAAATGGCGCTAGCTCTAATTTTTGTGGCGCTAGCTAAGGCCGGTCTAGCGCAATCGCTTTTTTCAAAAAAGTCGAACTTCGGGGGGCTAAGTTGACTGAGCCTATTTATACACATCATCATTTTGTAAACCCTGTACTAAACATAAAAAAAAAACAGGGCAGCTTTCCGTTTAATTTTTTTCAATCTATTATTTATTTGTTGCATTCATAAAAACTAGCATATTTGACCGAATATAAATTGAAATTCTTCCCAAAATTGGGGGTATTTACCCAATTGGGTAGAGGCCAAATTAATACACATTATTTTCATGGCAATAGCAGTTAGGGAAGATAATATTCCCATTTAAAAAATATGATTGAAAATCCTATGTTTTTTTTCATATATGTGCGGCATATAAATATTCACAATGAGCTTATGAACATGAATTATTTTATTATTATATTTTTAAGAAATAATCTATAATTTAATAAAATAAAACACATAGTTTGTTCGGCTGTCGAAACTGGAGTCTTAAAAGTAAAAATAATGTGTTATAATGACAAGAATAAGAATCATCAGTTTTGTAAATACCGAAAAATAACACAGGATCCGATAACGCTTTCTAACGAATTGAAAACAATACATAGCTTGTATGTATTATCAGCGTGTTTAAATAATACGAATCGACACTTTCGTTTGATCCGTCTTTTTTATACGCTTTGTTTTTTTCGTCTATTCCACGCGACGCGAGACCCCATCCGTTCATGCCAAGGAGCAATGCACAAATGCACAGCGAACTGCCGCTTTTCTCTCTGACTGTATTCTCCCCACTTGTGCTGTAAATTTGGCATCGGATGAGCTACTCTAAACTATGTGGGTCTTTCCAACACGATCGGCGTGTTACACTGCAATAATCCCCTTAAAATCGTGAATATTTATTTATCCAGTTCACTTGCCTACTGAAATATAATACCCATTCATTCGCCCGGCGCTATCAAATCAAACGAACAACGCGCTCCTTACTTTTATTATTCATTGTGATAAAATTGGGCAGGCACTATGAACCAATACATAGTCAAAACTACTTTCAGCAATTTTGCTATTTCTGCGCCATCTTGTACCCCAGAAACACACTACCCGCAAAAATTGGCCCTCTTAAGTTATTTATTTATAACAGTTTATTTATTTATTTATTTTTTAAAGTATTCTTTATTTTACAATATAAATTTAGTTTACACATCATATTGTAAAATGTATTTATTTGTTCATCCCTTATTCTTCACCAGGGGATTTGCAGGCGTTGATTCCCATCTCGGGCTAATGGTATTGAGGGATATATGTTTCAATTCCTTATGCTCCTATTTTGTCAGATTTATTTTATCTTGTCGTTAAGTATTAGACTTTTCATTTTTAGTTTAAATGTAACATAATTTAGGGGTCATTCAAAAAGTACGTGTACGTACACGCTCCCGGGGGGGGGGGAGGGGGTTGGTCACGGGTGTACGGAAACGGGGGGGAGGGGGCGAATGAAAAGTGTACGTACACCTCGTTCCTTCTTAATAATTTGATTTTGATTCTAATTTGTATATATTTCGATCTCTATCGATTCACTTGATGTATTCATCGTATTACATGTGAACTAAGCTTTATACGGGCGCGTTTCGAACAAGTTTCCAAGTGCTGCCATCTATACTTCCACGGTGAAATCCATTCGAACTCCAGGTCATAACCTAGAAAGGCTTCGTCCGAGATAACAATCTGAAGAAAACGTTCAAGATAAAATACGTGAAAGGAAGGTAAGTGTTGCTACACAAAATCACTCATTGCGATAACCTAACAGATAATAACCAAATATCCATGAATGTCCGCCAAACGTAAATTGATATACAAAAGTAAGTAAAAATATTGTCATTTTCAGAAATGCAACATGGACCGGAACAAAAAGTTTCAAGAACTGTTTAAACAGTACAAAGAGGCCTATCCTGATATGCAACCTGCTAAATTGCAAAAGATCAGTACTGACTTTTGGAACGATGCGAAGTCAAAAGATGATTTCGAGCAACGCATCGAGGAAAAGTTACGAGAGCTTTTCAAAATGGCGAGTACGAAGAAAGGCGCACTGATGTCATTTTGGATCAAGGTATTGTGTCATATATATTTATTGTTTTTACATTAATATTGTTATTATTCAATTATTAGCGGGTATATAATTCTAAGATAATCATGTGACTGAATGTCATTTTCAGAGTACGACAAATCCAACTGCGGTCGCAAGTAAAGCATCCACCTCCGGGTCTGATCTTGGTCCAGGTTCAGCAGCGAGTGATCCAGGAAACAAACCATCGACCAGTGGGACCGATCTCTCTCAAGAGGTCCAATCCGACGAGCCAGGCACAGCGAAGTACAAAACTCCAGCCCAAGACGCTGTGTCTAAAGAGATATTGCGTTTGGATTGTGACATTCAGGGATTAACCATAAAGAAAAATGCAAACTTACTCTCGGAGGAAGAAGAAAAATCTCTGAAAGACAAGAAACTGAAATTGGACGAGTGCAGACAAAAACTGGCAAAGTTGAAGAAAGAGCAAGAGCGATCAGTCAAAACCAGAGCTGTATTCAAACGGAAACTACAGGAAATCGCCGAGAAGGATCCATCAAACTCTTGGATGACAAGAACGAAGAAAGGACGACCGACGATCGAAGCAGACCAGCTGGACCTTCTACAAACGATTGTCGACATCGTCACCTACGGAGGAGCGGCTGATTCCCGACGCAGAACCGACATGATACGTTCCGTGAAGACTTTGGATGAGCTGACAAACGCATTGAAGACTGAGTTCGGCTTCACTCTCAGCAGAAGTAGCGTTTATTTGCGTTTACTACCTCGGCGAGCAGATTCTACAGAAGGCAAACGTCATATCCGGACAGTCCCAGTCAAACTCATCAAAGCACAAAACGAGACTCATCGAACTCACACTGATGGTAAATTTGCGGCCGCGACGATTGGAAATCTGGAGGTATTGGCATCGGTACTGGGACCAAAGGAAGTCTTCTTCATAAGCCAGGATGACAAAGCCCGCGTGCCCATCGGACTAACTGCAGCAAACAAACAGTCCCCGTTGCTGATGCACTTGGAGTACCGCGTCCAGCTACCAGACCACGATTGGGTGATAGCTCCATCGCACAAGTTAATACCCTCCGTTTATGCTCTGATTGAAGTCGACCAAAATAAAATTCAGAGGAAAGATGCGGTCTCCTATTCAGGACCAACGTACATAGCCATTCGATAAGCTAAACATTCATCGTCGACAGCCTTTTCCCACGCCACAGATGTCGACCACATTTTCGCGATGGATGAGTTCGCCGACGTGCTGAAACGGCCTGACGGTTTGGCTAAACCTGTCGGGATATTCACAGTTGATGGTGGTCCGGACGAGAACCCGAGGTACGTGAAAGTGATTCAAACTGCAATTCATCATTTTCTGGACCACGATCTGGATGCTCTGTTCGTGGCCTGCAACGCCCCAGGACGAAGCGCATACAATCGCGTTGAAAGACGCATGGCTCCATTGAGTAGAGAGCTTAGTGGAGTTATACTTCCACACGACCACTTCGGAAACCACCTGAATTCCAGAGGTCAAACTGTTGATGCTGATCTGGAAAAGCAAAATTTCGCAAAGGCAGCAACTGTTTTGGCGGAAATTTGGTCGCAGGTAGAGATTGATCATTTCCCTGTGATAGCCGAATATATTGACCCAGAGAAATCGGAAATGAGTCCTACGCAGCTTCTCGAAAAAGATCTAGCTTGGGAAGCCAAACACGTGAGAAGCAGCCAGTACTGTCTGCAAATTGTGAAATGCAAAGATGAATCTTGTTGCTCTCAGTTCCGAAGCTCGATCCTGAAAGTTTTGCCGGAAAGATTTTTACCAGCGCCTGTACCCATAGCTCAAACTGACGAAGGACTGCAACTCAACGAACCGTCTGGTGAATTCCCATCACTGTTTCTGCTTCAAACCCTCCAACCGTCTATAAAAGCTGATCTCCAAGACCACTCTTCTGCTGATGTTGAATTGCCTTACGATACAGCATGCCCGTCAGTCAAGAAGGACTTGAAGCGAAAGATCTGTCCCAAATGCAAGTTGTACTTCGCTTCGTTAACTTGTCTGAAAAAGCACCAAGCCTTTTGCAAATCTGTTTGCGATTTGCCGAAAGTCCGACCCGTCCGGATAGCAGCTCGTCGTCAAAGGGAGGCTTTGGCCATCATCCGCAACATCGAAGAGCAGGAGGACGCAGAATGGATCGAAGAGGACTTCATCGACGCCGAAACACCGGAGGTGGTCACGGAGGGCTGTAACGAGAGTCTTGCGGCAGTTGTGTCGCTGAAGGAGCATATGCAATCTCCATGGGAATGATATAAATATCTATAAATGTTGTTTCGTAATCGTTATTGTAACCGTTTTTGCCCACTGATACGGCAGCTAATATTTTATTTGTGTTGGTTGTATATGAAAGGATATATTTGTGATCTCATTATGATATAAAGACAAATAAAGACGAAATAAAATATGTTGTAAATTTATTGTGTTTTCCTTCAAGTAATTCAATTATTTCAGCGCTAGGGGGGGGTACTGATGTGTACGTACACGCAGGGGGGTAGCTGGTGATTGTACGGAAGTGTACAGAGGGGGGGGGGGGAGGGGGTCAAAAAATGGAATTTTTGGTGTACGTACTTTTTGAATGACCCCTTAATTCTTTTATGCTTTTTTCTAGTCTGTTATATTGTCGCATGGTTTCTGATGTTAATGTTATTGTCGTTTTCTTTGTTGTGAATATTTCTGTTCTTATGTCCGATCTTCTTCTTCTTTCATAATCGTGGATTTGCTTGTTGATTTTTATGTTAATGGTCGTTTTAATTAGATTATTTTTAATTTTATTAATTATCAATAAGTTACTTAATTGTATCATTTTTGTATACTTAATTCTTGTGTTTGCTGGTATAGTTGTTTCGTATTCGTTCTTTTATCTAGTTTATAAATTATTTTTAGTATTTTGTTTTGTTGAATTTGCAGTTAATTTAGGTTCTTCTGTGTTGTGTCACCCCATATATCATTCAGGTAAAGAGTGATCAACAATGATTGTAGACAAGTTAAATTTCCCGCCGAAAAATCTGGGGAATTTGATCGCTCCAAGTTCATGCCAAGGAAAAATTAATAAACAGTAACTCGATTTGACATTAGCAGCGTCGTGCGTCGTATTTTGCCGTTGTGTTAATTCATTCTTCGAATTAAGTTATTTTTCATTCTGTTTCATAGACATCAGTTCTTATCAGGACTACTTTGTATAAGTCTTTGTTTTGTGGTAAGTGATTTGCTGTTTTTAAGGTTAGAAAATTAGAAAATTTAAGTTTAATCCTAAATTTACAGATTTTAAGAGAATTCGCTTGTGTTTACCATGATGTTTGCACCACAGCATGATGCTTTCATCCTGAAGGCTCATTATCGAAGTGGAACTATGAATGAAGATGGCACATGGACTTACTCATTACAATCGTGTCTGAATCAATTTATTCAAGCCTTCCCCGATGTCCACATTCCTTACAAAACATTTTCCTCGCATAAAGCCCGCATTGTTGACCGTTTTGAGGGAAAGAATTGTATCTGTAAGGGCAAGTCAGCTGGAAGACTGCCTATCTTAACAGAAGAGGTTGTTGGCGACATTCAACACGACTTGAACAAAGCCCAACAAAATCTTTAAGAAAACTTTCAGCTCAAGCGGGTATGTTCTTAATTTTAAGGTGCGCACAAATTTTAATGTTTAATCCTTTTACAGGAGTATCGTATGGGAGTTGCATAAAAGCCGCAAAAAAAATTCTGCATTTGCACCCGTATAAGGTATCGGTAGTTCAACAACTTCAGCCACTTGATTTCCAAAAAAGAATTGATTATTGCAATTGGTTTAATCAGAATTTAAATGATAATGGTATGTTGGACAAGACCTTTTTTACTGACGAGGCGTGGTTTCACTTGTCAGGATATGTGAGCAGCCAAAACTATCGTACGTGGGCTACAGAAAATCCTCATACTTTTATTGAAACGGATTTACATCCCCAAAAAATTGGTGTTTGGGTAGCAATTTCGAGACGTCTGATAATTGGCCCAATATTTTTCAACGAAACAATCAATGCGGAGCGCTACCGAACACTCATCCTAGATGAATTTTTGAATCAAGTGCATGATGGGTTATTTTCAGCAAGATGGAGCCACTCCTCATACTGCGTTGGCGACATTAAATTACTTGAGGGAATTTTACGATGATCGCTTGGTAAGCGACGGATTATGACCACCACGTTCGCCAGACCTCACTCCGTGGGATTTTTATTTATTCGGGCATTTAAAAATTAAGGTTTTTAAAAATCGAATGCACCCTAAACGAGCTTAAAGCAGCAATTGAAGAAGAGATAAGGAACATAAATCCGGAGGAGCTTCAACGAGTATTTCAAAATAAAAAACGTAGAGTTAACATTTGCCTAGAAAATGAAGGCCATAATTTTCAACATTTATTATAAAATTAGGGATGCTAACTCTATGTTTATTAAAAATACACAAAACCTTAACTTTAATTTACTTTGTATACCGGGTGTGGCACTTAAGACGCCTCAGACCATAGCTCCTTTACGATAAAAGCTATCGAAAAAAATCTAAGAGCAAAGTGGTGCATAATTACCGTCGCTATGTTTCAAAAATATTTCTAATCAACAGTGGCGTGCCGTACTCCAGTGGCGTACCAAACTTATGTTTTTTTAAATGGAATGCCCTATTTTTTATTGCAGATTTGGAAAGTGCTCGAAGAGTACTTATTTTTTTATCTAACATGTTATACCCTTTACTTTAGCGGTTTCGCTGTTATAACCCCTTCTTTCAAAATTGCGCCGCATTTTTGAGATTGTTTTGTAGAGAAACTAATTGACGCCGGCGCCTAAATTTTGAATTGAGGTACAGGTTAAGACCTCGTATACCTTCACATAATTTTTTTTCGGGTAATTTATGGAAAAAAAATTATTTTTGATTGAACTTCGCATGTTGTCATTTTTTTCGAAAATTTCAAATGGCACGGCCCTAAAAAAATTACGGCGTTGTACAGCCAAAACTCTAAATTTTTCATTAGTACAAAAAAAATTACACATTGCATAACAAAATTTCGGAGAAAAAAGGAATTTCATCGCAAATGTCGGGAAAAACAAAAGATTGGTAATTGTCAAAGTAAATTATTAGACGCCAGTAGCAGCCATAAGTCATTTTTGATAAACGTTCTAAAAATGTTCCGAACTCAAGAGGAAATGGTTGACATGATATTTATTCTTGGAGAATGTAACAAGAATTGTTTTTTAGCGTCACGAGTGTACGCTGCGAGATATCCGCACAGGGCACATCCAAATGAACGTGTGTTTCAAAAAGTGTTGGAGAGATTTACTACTACGGGAAGTGTGAAACGGCCAAGGAGAGTTAGAAAGAAGACAGTTTTTACCGAAAATAATGAACTGCAGGTTCTGGAGGCAGTTATTGAAGATCCTCATACCAGTATCCGTGATATTAGTAGAAATCACGATATTTCAATGCGATCCGTACATCGTGTTCTTCAAAAGTACAAATTCCGTCCATTTAAGATTCAACTGCACCAAGAATTGCAACCTCAAGATTTTCATGCGAGGGAAGATTTCTGCTTGTGGGCTATCAACAAAATTGAGCAGGAGGAATCATTTCTAATGCGCGTATTATTTTCTGATGAAGCGACGTTCCATAGAAATGGGCATGTCAATCGCCACAACTACCATTATTACGCCGATGAAAACCCACACGCCATGCGAATGATAAACCACCAGCAAAGATGGTCGCTGAATGTTTGGGGAGGCATACTTGGAGAACACCTTTTGGGTCCTTATTTCATCGAGGGGCACCTGAACGGCAACAGTTATTTGAGGTTCCTTCGCGACGACTTGGATGATCTCTTAGAAAATGTCCCTTTAGCCGCTCTACGACAGATATTTTTCCAGCACGATAGAGCTCCTGCACATAATAGCCGTGTCGTTCTTGAATTTCTCGATGAAACGTTTCCGGACTCCTGGATTGGTCGTGGGGGTCCTGTGAGGTGGCCGCCAAGATCACCAGACCTCACTCCCCTTGACTTCTTCCTTTGGGGCCATATCAAAGACGAGGTTTACAGGACGGTACCAACTACTGTCGAGAATATGAGGGAGAGAATCTGCGCTGCTTTCCGCGGTATATCACCAGAAGTCCTTAGGGCAGTGTCTAGAGCCTGTGAGTCGAAGTTCCGGTTATGCCTCCAGCAGGAAGGTCGTCATTTCGAACATTTAGTTTAAGTTGTTAAATTTTCTTTATCTGCATTTTTCATATCATGTTGAATAAATAGGTACATACTATTATATTGACCGTATTTGTGTTTTTGTTTTCTCATGGCACTCTTGGGAACGGAAAACGTTTCCCGACATTTGCGATGAAATTCCTTTTTTCTCCGAAATTTTGTTATGCAATGTGTAATTTTTTTTGTACCAATGAAAAATTTAGAGTTTTGGCTGTACAACGCCGTAATTTTTTTAGGGGGTGCCATTTGAAATTTTCGAAAAAAATGACAACATGCAAAGTTCAATCAAAAATTATTTTTTTTCCATAAATTACCCGAAAAAAAATTATGTGAAGGTATACGAGGTCTTAACCTGTACCTCAATTCAAAATTTAGGCGCCGGCGTCAATTAGTTTCTCTACAAAACAATCTCAAAAATGGGGCGCAATTTTGAAAGAAGGGGTTATAACAGCGAAACCGCTAAGGTGAAGGGTATAACATGTTAGATAAAAAAATAAGTTCTCTTCGAGCACTTTCCAGATCTGCAATAAAAAATAGGGCATTCCATTTAAAAAAACATAAGTTTAGTACGCCACTGGAGTACGGCACGCCACTGATGATTAGAAATATTTTTGAAACATAGCGACGGTAATTATGCACCACTTTGCTCTTAGATTTTTTTCGATAGCTTTTATCGTAAAGGAGCTATGGTCCGAGGCGTCTTAAGTGCCACACCCGGTATTTAATTAAAATTGTAAAGATTTTATACATAGTTATGATTAAATATTTAATTTATAGGGGATTTTCTTTTCATATAATCAGTTGTACCAACATTTTTTTGCGGGAAATTTAACCTGTCTACAATCATTGTTGATCACCCGATATATATTTTGTGATGTGAACATTGAGTTGTATATTTGTTTTTTATTTTCTGGTATGTATGTTAATTTTACATTTTCTGTGTTGTTAAAGATGATGAATTCAGTTTTTGTTTCATTAATTGTTAATAAATTGTTGTAGTACCATTTTTCCAATTGTTTAATGTCCGAGTTTATTTGCGTTAATATTCTGTTGTATGTGTTTGCAGTGTATATAATACATGTATCGTCTGCGTATATAAAAGGTTTTCCATTTAATGTTTGTATATATAATGGTGGTAAGTTTCCTCCTTGCGGTATTTCGTATTGTGCTACTGATGGTTTACTCTCTTCTACGTTAATTCGTGTTGTTTGCGGTCTATTTTTTAGGTACGTTTTAATCAGGTTTGCTTCATTGTTTTTTATACCGGTTGCATTTAGTTTTGTTTCTAATTTTTCTTTTGAAATGGTGTCAAGCGCTTTCTTCATGTCTATGAATAATGCTACTACCTTTTCTTTGTTTTCCAGATTTGTTTTTATGTAGTGTATTATATCGTTTACTGCAGATGTGGTACCAGATTATTGTTGAAAAGCATATTGGTTTTGATGTATTATGTTTTGTTCTTTAAGGTGTTTGCTTATTTGGTTTTGAATGACTTTTTCAAGTATTTTGTTTAAAGTTGACAGAAGTGATATTGGTCTATTATTTCCTAGGCAGGTTTTGTCTCCTTTTTTATGAATCGGTTTTATTATGGTTTTTTTGAGATAGGGTATTTTCCTTCGTCTATTACGTTGTTTGTTAATTTTACAAGTATTAAAGTGAGTGTGTTTTTGTTTTCTTTAATTATTTTGTTTGTGATTTTGTCGAAACCCGGGGCTTTGTTATCTTTTTGTTCTGCTATTATTTTATAATTTCTTCTTTGGTTGTATGTTTAAAGTTTAAGTTCTTATAGTTTATTTTAGTTGTTGTTGTTTTGGTTATGTGTTGGCATTTTGTATTTGTGTTTCTGCTAGTGTTTTTCCTAGTATGTATTTAATTCATTTGCTATCTCCTGGTTGTCTGTTGTTAGTGTGCCGTCTTCTTTGTATATTGCGTCTATGTATGTTTCTTTGTTTTCATCTTTTTAATTTGATTGTTTATAATTTTCCATATCTTAGATTGATCATTCATATTTTTTCGTATATGATTTTATAATACTGTATTTAAGTTTGTTTGATTAGTTTCGTTGTTACTTTTTTGTGATTATAGTATTTTTCTTGTATTCTTGTGTTTGACGGGTTTTTTAAATATTTTTTTTGCAATTTGTTCCTTTAATGAATTTGTTTTATTATTTCCTTCGTGATCCAGGGGTTTCCGGCAGCTCTTTTTATTTTTTAGTTATTTTCATTATTTACTATTATGTCTTGTAGTTTTCTGGACAGTTGTTTATTTGTTTTATTTCTATCCTATTTATTTCTTCGGTGATTTTTTTGTAATCCAGTTTCTTTGTTTTGTGGTATTGATAGTTTGGCTTTTCTTTGAAGGTTTCTTTTAATTTGGTAATCACGGCACAATGGTCTGATATGCTTAACTGTTCTATCTCAATTTTTTCTATTATTTCTAATTTATTTGTTATTATGTGGTCTAAGATTGTGTTATTTCCATTTTTATTTATTCGTGTGTAAGTTTATTTTGTTATTTCGTTTGCTATTCTATATGTATTTTCTTTTAGCATTGTTATGTATTCTTTCAGGGTATTGTTTTTGTCTAGAAGGTTCAAGTTTATGTCTCCTATTATTAGATGTGGTTTTTTTCTGTTAATTACGTTGATTTTCAGTACTTGTTGTAGTTTTGTTGGTGTTATTTGAGGTGGTTTATAAATCAGTGTTAATGCTATATTGTCGCGGTTTAGTTGTATTGTTAGTATCTGTATTTTATGTGTAGTTAATTTGTTTATTATTTTGTATTCAATATCTTTTCGTATATAGAAAGCAATTCCTCCTCCTTTGGTGTCTCTTGAGTTGAACTGTGCAGTATAATTTTGTATTTTATATAGATCTTCGTTAGTAGGTGTTAGCCACGTCTCTGTGATCGCTATAACTTCAGGGTTGTTGTGGGTTTCAGGGATTATTTCGATTTCGTGAAACTTATTTTTTAGGCTTCTAACATTATGTAAATATATATTGGCCATTTTAAAATGTTCAGGTTTATGTATTTTTTTATTGTTGTAATTATTTTGATTAATTTAATTTAATATATCTAGGTCAGAGGGTGTATTTATTTTGATTTTGTTGCTTGTGTCAGTTTTACTTATAAATATGTTTCCGTCTCTGGTCCATAGGTGTTTGAATTCGTGTTGTTTTTTTAAATTCCCTGGCTTTATAGAAAAGTACATTTTTGAAAGGAGTAAGTTGTTCATTTATATAGATTTCGTTGTCATCTCCTTTTAGGCTACATTCCTTTGTTGTAATTGAGCCGATAGTTTTTCGAGCGGTTATTATGTTAGTTTTTTGCTCTTTTGTTTTCAGTTGCACTATTATTGGGCTTTTCTCATTTGATTCGTCTTTTCTGTATGCGGTAATGATGTCGTTTGTTTCTATTTTGGTGTTTAAGTTTTTCAATATTTTTGTGGCAGTATCTTTAAGGGGAATATAACAGAGGTTTGAAATTTAATGTCAGGTTTATTTAAAAACTAAAGATCCTAGAAAGTTGAAATTTTGACAGCGTATATTAAGCTCAATTATCTAGTAAAATATCGAAGTACTTTTTCTTTTAACAATTTGCTTTCAGAGGTATGAAAAAAATAATGTTATATTTTTCAAAATTTAAAAAAATATTCCCATATCTTACTAGTTTATACTATAAGGAATATAATGTGAACATTTCATAAGGATGCGATAGCTCATGCCCGAGTCAGGTTAAAATAAAAATCTTAAAAAATAAGACCGTAAAATACCGCCGCCTTGCGGATCTTCTCTTAGTTGAACACGTACACTCATCCATAGATTAAATTAGATCGACGACTCCTAGGGGGCACTAGGTATCGTGAGTTTAGTTCGCCGACTCACTCGATGCGGGGGCGCTGCAATCAAAAATGACGTCATCAGGTGCGGGCCGAGGGCTTCACGCAGTGCGGGACGCGCGGTGCGGGGTGACATACATATGCCGGGGGGTGCGGTGCGGGGAACACCGCGCGGTGTTTGAATTACCGCACGATGCGAGAAATAATAACGACATAATTATGGTATAAAATGTATATTACAAATAACTTAAAATTTTAATTTTTACAAATAAATAGGAAAAACATTAATTACCTAATTTAAGTATTTACATTTAGATTTAATAAAACATTGATCACATTAATTGACTATAGGAAAATTTGCTCTAATACATATTTGAAAAACAATAAAATTTATTAACCATAACATAATGGTTACTAAGCAATGCGATTCCGGTGAATGTGTGAAAGATATTTTCACACATTAACTTATACATAATTTTCGAATATAATGAACAATATTTAAATTAAATTAAATAATAACATTGTCAGTTTTTGTGATCAAATAGAAAATGAACATTTTGGTGAGGTATTTGTAAATACTTCGGTAGATTGTAAATACAAAATATTTTCTAATATATTAATTAATCTTTTTAAAGAGAACTTTCCATTAAAATCAATCACCGTTCGCAATAAAAAACATTCATTCCAAACAGAAGTGCTTAAATCCTCAAAAACTACATTGTTATTGTACCAAACATTATCAGCACACATTCCCGAATATATTCCAATTTATAAAGACCACCAGAAAAAATACAACCAACTACTCATTGCCGAAATGAATAAAAATATAGAATATGAAATGATCAAATCGCAAAATAAGGCCAAAACATCGTGGAATATAATTCGAGAAATAACTGGTAAACAGAAAACTAATAAGCTGCCCGCCTACTCAGATCTGCATAACTTATCCAACGACTTCAACATATATTTTAATGAAGTTGCATCGAATTTAATATCGGACGCATGCAACATCTCGGACAACAACTCAATACCGCTAAATATGCATACGATGTTCTTAAAGCCTGCCACGAGGGCAGAAATTATCTCAATCGTAAACAGTATGCCTATCAAACGAAGCTCTGGCTATGACGAAATACCTATTCTGATCATAAAAAGATCTATCTCACATATTGCGGACCCACTCTGTGACATCATTAATACTATGTTTGAATCAGGAACGTACCCGAAATACCTTAAATGTGCGAAAATTCTACCTATATTCAAAACGGGGGAACCCAATAAAATTGAAAATGATCGCCCAATAAGTCTCCTACCGGTGATCTCGAAACTATTCGAGCATGTTATATATTTAAGATTAATAAATTTTTTCTTAAAATATAAATTGTTATCTGTAACACAACATGGGTTCTTAAAACATAGAGGCATAGAAACAGCAATATTTGACTACATTAATTGGATTCTATCAGCTCTCGAAAACCGAGAGGTAGCATGTGGAGTGTTTCTAGACCTGTCTCGAGCCTTTGATTGCATTGATCATTATAGATTACTTTCAAAACTATATCAGTATGGCATCAGGGGTTCCTCGCATGACTTGATAAAATCCTATTTGAGTGACAGATTTCACTTTACCTATATCAGGGATCAAGATTTAGAGGTCGAATCAAACAAACTATATATTAACAAGGAAATCCCACAAGGGAGTATTCTAGGCCCTTTATTATTTATTATCTACGTCAATGATATACCCAACAGTTGTAATCCAAAAAGTAAATTACTTAATTAAGCTCTCGACACCGCAGCCCTAATTCAAGGATCGTCCTACTACGAAGTAGCAAATTTAGGTAATCAAACTATGTCAACAATTGAAAATTGGTTCGCAGATAATGGTCTAGTCTTCAATAACCAAAAAACGAAATGTGTGTATTTCAGATCGAATGAAGCCCTAGTAACGCCGGATTCAATCGATCTAAATAAAGAGACTAAGTTTTTAGGCATTGTGCTAGATGACACCCTATCCTTTTCTGCACATATATTATCAGTATGTAACAAAGTTAGCAGAGCATGCTACGGTCTACGAGTCTTGATCACAAACACTGATCTTAACATAGCAAAACAGTTTTATTATGCAAACATTCACTCGCAGCTACGATATGGTGTTATATTCTGGGGGAACAGTTCAACAGCCGAAAGAGCATTTATGCTACAGAAAAAATCAGTCCGCATTATGTATAGGTTGAAGTTTAGAGATTCATGTAGAGGCATTTTTAAACATAATAACTTGCTTACACTTTGCGGTATGTACATATATGAATGCATCAAGTTTTTATCCAAACATCGAGAAAAATTTAGCAAAAGTGTAATGTCATCATCATATGATACTAGACATGGCCAAACTTATGCAGTTCCGAAACATAGACTGGCAAAATTCGAAAAAGGTTGCTACTATTCCTCAATCAGAATGTATAACCATCTTCCAAGCTCTCTGAAAGAACTACCAAGTTTCAACATATTGAAAGAGAAGTTATTTAAATTATTATGTGATATCGAGCCCTACAATCTAGAGGAGTTTTATGCATATACGTTTTAATCTATTATTGTTGATCACTTTACTTATAATATTTTATACTGTTATATTTTATTTACACTGCATGTCGTTGTGATTGTTTTATTACACTGCATGTCGTTGGGTTTTATACATTGTTTTTATATTATACCTGTTTTTGACGTTTTTACATGTACTGATAGTGTGGAAGTCTATTGGTCATTGCAAAATAAATAATTACTTACTTACTTACTAATTATCTCTACCAAGATAACTGTGTGAATTGATGTCTACCTTATTTGGTCTAATTAATACTTCTAATGCTTAATAATTGATAATTCATGTTAAAACAAGAAGTATTATAAATGAAATACAAATTATTATAAATAAAATGCAGAACTAATATAGATACAAATAAGTTAATGTTCAAGATATGTGAAGGTATTAATTATAATATTATTAATAGTTTTCTTAATTTTGCAAGTATACTGTCGATTTGTTAACTATATACAATATTTAACCATACTTGGAAAAATTTGACTAATCATTGCTAAATAATAAATCCACATTATCATTGATTTAATTTTTATAGAAGTAATGGTTAAATAAAACTTAAATAATTATCAAATCAATAATACATTTTTATTATTCTACAACAAAAATCACATATATCCTAAACTATTGGTGATAGTCTGAAGCAAATTACTAATAATAAGTTTCAAGAACATCAAGTGCATGATCAAGATGCTCCTTATTAGAAGCATTTTGAGCATACAATTTTCTTGCAACCTTTTGGATATCTCGGGCATAGGAATGCAGCATCTTTGCTTGAGGGGAAAGCTTTCATTTTCGTGTTACATTTAATGTTTTTAACAATTTTACCTCCAGACATTCCTTCATGTTCAGTAGTCGTACTACTTTGTAACTAGATGGACTATTATGATGGGGTTTCAAACTGTTCCCAGTAGCAGAATTATCCCAAAGGGGTTTACTACTGCTCACGCCAGCAATTAAGGGAGAATTCTTCTTGTCAGTGAGAAACTCCACAGGTAACCCCACAGGAGATTCCACGTCCTTGGATGTTTCCAGAAGTTCTGGATCATTCACGAGCGCTATGAATAAAATATATATATTTAGATATACTGTTCTCCTTGCACGCTCGCTTAATAAAATGTATTTCTTTAATAAAAAGTAATGTGTGGTTTATATTAGGTATTTGAAGATATATGTGTATATATAAAAGTAACAAATATTTAGCTTACCAGCCGGTGTATCGAGGTATAATGTGGAAACAATCCCTAGTTATAAATTCGTTTTGCTGGTAAAGCATTTTGTCCCCTCATCAAAGTGCCTGTCGCAAATGTAATTAGAGTTGATAAAGGTGCATCTTCGATTTTTAAAAAGGTCTTCTCTACCAACAGCCTTCAGCCACTTCTCATACACCTAAGAAAGAATATAAGTCTTAGATTGAGTTCTTCCTGCAGTATACATTTAAAATGTATATTTGCAAGTATACATGCTATATAAATATCAACTTTTAATGCATTAATAGGATTAAAAAATAGAGTAGTAATTATGAACAATATTTTAAATATTCCGACAAATAATTTATTTGTTTTTCATTTGATGGTATCAACTTTTTTAAATTTATGATTCAATAAAAATAAAAGGCTGAAAGCTAATGACCAAAAACAACTGTCAGAATAAAAATATATATATTTTATAGAAACATAATAGATTCTATTTTGTTAAATTTATGTACTATTTCTGTACAACAAAATGTTAAATCTAAAGTATACGTTGTTCTTTAATTTTACCATCTAGGTATACATAACATATATCTTCGATTTAACACTTCCATTGCAAAGGCGAACCGAATATCCGTAAATTAGAAGTTATATCCCTCATGAAATAAATTTAATATTTATTTTTAAAGATTCAAACAAATTTTCTCATGTTTATTTTGATATAAAAATGAACGATTGTAACAAATGTTAAAAGCTTACCCCATTTCTTCCTGTAAATCTGTGCATACGAATCTCTTTCTTTCCTCCCTCAAGGAGAAAGCGGGCACTGGTTGTTTTCAAAAACAACTCGTATCTCCGTGGCAGGCGAAATTTCTAGGAAGGACGGATTGGAATGCGGCCTGGGCCCCCTGGTCCGGGGGATGGTCACGCCATCCGTGGGGTTTATTGGGGGTATCGTTTTTAGCGACACAAAACGACAAAACGAAAGATCGGTACGCAGGCGGAAATTTATAAAATAAATTTCTTGCAAAAATCCGAACAAAGACATTAAGTTTCACTTAAGTAAAAGACGACTTGATCGAACGAAATTGACGAAACGAATACAAAATAGCTTAAAAATCGAAAATATTCCAATACTCACGGTTTTGTTTATTTATATTAATGCTCGTCCACGCCCGTCTCCAAAATATTTCGTTTTATCAGCACTTTTGATGAGGTGCTGATTGAAATATCTTTCTCAAAAAGTTCGAAACTGCGGGAAATTTGATTTTTGAGCCATCAGATGTTCGAAATTGCGGGAAACTTGAAATTTCGACATTTGCGCCCTCCCATCGAGTGAGTCGGTCAACTATATACGTGAACTTTCTGAATCATATGGAGTCGGCAGGGTCTGCACTCATCTGCTCAATTATTGGAGGGGGGAGCAGCATGCGGCCAGCGTTTATCCCTGGGCCGGTGAACGCTGCGCGGCTTCGCGTTTGTTTTTATTTTCTTTTCTCAATCATAGTTAACAAAAACGGCTCGCGTCGTTAGCATTTATTCTCGTAAAATTAATATTTCGCAATTATAATCGATATTTTATTGTACTAGTGTTTTATTTTTATGCTCTCTGACTACTAATGGAATAAGTATTTTTTTATACTGCATGTTCACTAATATAGAAAACACGAAATGTTTCACTCATTTAAATAAAGATGTGTAATATTCCTTTAATATTGGCTTTCCTAATTATTTGACAGTGTCGGTATTATTAAATTATTTTTAAAGTGTTTTAAGCTGATTAATAAGCAGAAGCAATCGAATAACAATCAGTCTTGTTCAAATCATTATTTCGTCTTAAATCTTTCGTTGTTAAAACAGTTGTTAAATGCCATTAAACTTCTCGCAATAAAACTATTAAAGTAAATTGTAAAGTTTCTAGCAATCGGACATATTTGAACCAACTGCGACTTCATCAACGAATCAATGATATCAAAGCTATAAGAATAGTGAGAATAACGTCACCAATATGACGTTGTCGTAGATTAATGTTACAAATCAACTATTTTTTACTGAGCACAGGTAATATATGTTTGACGAATGTTTACAAAAATGTAGGGTTTAACTGCGTGCATATTCATTGTTAATTATTTTAGAAAAATAGAACTATAATAATAATAAGGTAGTTATTATAATGCATTTCAAATAACAAGCTTCTTGCTCAACATTGCACCGAACCCAATATATTTTATTTCAAATTTGGCTGATTTATGATGAGTCATATTTTGATAGTAAGTAAATAAGGAATAAATGAATTGTAATTGAATGTTATTGCAATCCTCTATTTATACACATCATCATTTTGTAAACCCTGTACTAATTATAAAAAAACAGGGCAGCTGTCCGTTTAATTTTTTCAATCTATTATTTATTTGTTGCATTCATAAAAACTAGAATATTGGATAAAATGAAAATTGAAATTCTCCCCAAAATCTGGGGTATTTACCCAATTTGGCAGAGGCCAAATTAATACACATTATTTTCATGGCAGTAGCAGTTATCAAAGATAATATTCCTATATAAAAAATATCATTGAAAATCCTATGTTCCGGTTTTTTCATATACAGAGTTTTATATAACACCGAACATGTTCATCCAATACAATTTTGACACCTTTATTTTTTAAGTTATGTGTAAATTGGGTTGCCTCTATGACCATTAAAAACTGTAGCCAATCAATCGCAATTAATGCCTCAACTTGTACACACAGGGAGTTTTTCTTTCAAGTATACATGTGAGAGTTACACAGTATATGTCGTAAATCTTTAGATACTCGTTGTTAAAAAAAATAATTTGAAACTTGAAATGAGTGTGTTCCACTCCCAGAGTAAGCATGAAGTAAAATTTCGAGTTTAGAAAAGCCTGAAAATTTGGTTTGTTCGCGTAGCGCGAAGCGCGGAGCGGCCAAACCAAATGTTCAGGCTTTTCTAAACTCGAAATTTTACTTCATGCGCCACCGGTACAAAACACTGACAAATTACGAAGTTTAAAACACACCGATAAACTTTCTATTGCATCAGTGTTTAGTACCGGTGGCGCATGAAGTAAAATTTCGAGTTTAGAAAAGCCTGAACATTTGGTTTGGCCGCTCCGCGCTTCGCGCTACGCGACCAAACCAAATTTTCAGGCTTTTCTAAACTCGAAATTTTACTTCATGCTTAGCCTGGGAGTGGAAAACACTCGTTTAAAGCTTCAAATTAAATTCTTTTAATAAACCTAGCATCGGCAAATGATCAACGTATGCTTCTGTATACTTAAAAGACAAATTCTCGTTATGAAAATGTTCGGTGTTACATAAAACTCTCTGTATATCCGGCATATAAATATTCACAAGGAGCTTATGAACATGAATTATTTTATTATTATATTTTTAAGAAATAATCTCTAATTTAATAAAATAAAACACATAGTTTGTTCAGCTGTCGAAACTGGAGTCTTAAAAGTAAAAATAATTAGTTATAATGACAAGAATAAGAATCATCGGTTTTGTAAATACCGAAAAATAACACAGGATCGCTTTCTAACGAATTGAAAACAATACATAGCTTGTATGTATTATCAGCGTGTTTAAATAATACGAATCGACACTTTCCTTCGATCCGTCTTTTTTATACGCTTTTTTTTCGTCTATTCCACGCGACGCGAGACCCTATCCGTTCATGCCAAGCAGCAATGCACAAATGCACAGTGAACTGCCGCTTTTCTCTCTGACTGTATTCGCCCCACTTATCCTGTAAATTTGGCATCGGATGAGCTACTCTAAACTATGTGGGTCTTTCCAACACGATCGGCGTGTTACACTGCGATAATCCCCTTAAGTTTTTCATTTTTAGGTTGTTTCCCCACTCCTACTATAATTATATTATTTTTTATCTTTTCTTTTTCTGTTTTCTCTAATTGTTGTTCATTTATTATATTTATAACAATCAACTTGTATACCAAAATATGCGTACTAAGACACTCTATGCTAAGAAAAAAAAAATAACAAACATGTTCTAGTTATTTATTTATAACAATTTCAATAGAAATGTAGGTATGTGATTTTATTCGATATATTTTTTTTCAGCCCCTTCGACCGGGTGAAAATCAACTTGTTATACTTTAATATGCGGAATGAGACCCTGGTTTACGGGAGAAAATTTAATGAAAAAACATTTTTTCGATGTATGATCAGAACATATGTTATCCATGAATTCAAACATATGTTAAATAATTAAAATACGAAAAATACGAAAATGAAAATAAAATGCTAATTGGAAAGTACTATTTTCAGTTTCCGCATCTTCACCAAAAGTTGATCGAATACTACTATTATAATAAAAAGCTTAAGTGTATAGTATCATTATAACAGCTCAATCGGTTGAGACTTTATTGTGGCGACAGAAGGACAGCATTACAGACATTTTTTCAAAAATGGTCTTAATTAAGGGCATGATACTTGTTGATACCATTTATACTGTATTTTAAATTTGTTATATTGGTAAAGAAATGAACCATCCGTCCTAGCGCGTGTTTTTGCCAAGTCAGAGATAGATAAAACGCGAATGACAGTGGAGCCGATTGCGAAATTGTTCGGGGCGTTTCGGCAACCCGAAGGGAACATTATTCCTACACTCCAACATGATGCACTGCTTGGAATAAAGAATAATAAAGCAATTTTTTTCGTGCGTTCGGATTTGTTGCCGGTGTGGCAGCGGCGGAATTAATTATGAGTCATGAGTAAGGATGGGAATTTAAATATCCTATATTTAAAATAATCAAATATTAAGAAAATTTAAACTATTTTAATAACTTTAAATTTATACTTTTTCACATTGAAGGCAATTTTTCTTAGTTATTTATTAAAAGAGATTGAAAAAAATTAAAAGACACTTGTAAAATTTTCGAAGAAATTAAGGGTTACTAGATATTTTGAAAAAAGTTGAAAGTGTCGATTTTTTGAAATCGATTTTTCTCGGCTATTAAATGAGATAGAAAAAACTGTAAATGGCAAAGTTTAGGATAATTTTACACAAAATAATAAAATTCTATTATATTTTTTCTATCGACATTAGTTCTCGATATAGTGAAGTTCTACATGAAGTTACGGAGATTTTCGTCAATTTTCTTAAATTTTTAACAATGTTAACGTTTCAATATCTCGACCATTTTTTTATGAATAATGTAAGTTATACTACGTTTTCTTTAATTTTTGAATATTTTACAATTCATGAATTTTCGCCAACTTTTCAATCCTGGCAGTTTTCGTAAATTTCCAAAATTTTTATTAAATTTAAAAATGTTAATACTTTCATGAATTTTCAAGATTATTGTCGCGTATAATTACAAGATTTCCATTAATTTTTAAAATTGTTTTTGTAAATTTCGTAAATTTTCAAATAGTGTTGTCAACATTTTTAAATTTAACGAACATTTTGGAAAATTACGAAAATTACCAAGATTTACAAAAATTACAAAATTCTTGAAAATTCATTCATGAACTGTATAACATTTTTTAAAAATAACGAAAATCTTAGAAATTTGTGATTTTTGATAAATAACGAAAATCTATGAAGTTTATAAAAATCGTTTAACAATTTGAAAGTTAACGGAAATCTTTGAAACTTCAAGAAAAGCATTAAGATTTTGAAAATTGAAGAAACTCACTGAAGACCGTCATGATAGTTATAGTCAAAAAAAATCTGAAAAGCGTCAAAATGTTCAAATGAACAATTATTTTGTAAATTAATGAATTTAAGAATTTATGACATTACTTTTATTAATGATAATTTTAAAGAAAATCACGATTTTTAAAAATTATCGAATATCTTTAAATTTAATGCAAATATAAAAAATGCATGTAAAGTATCAATGTTTTTAGAACTAACGTTTAACCCAGAAAATTCACGAAAACCGTAAAAATTGTGAAAACTACGAAAATCTAAGAAATTAAAAAATCCTACTAAATTCTCAAAATATTGCGAATCTCATAAAAAAATAATTTTATAAATCGAGAAAAATCTTAAAATATTAAAAGTTTAATGAAAATTTAGGAAATTCACGAAAATTGCTAATATGTCAACATTTGAATGTTAATTAAGATCAGCGTTTTATACGCGTGGCGCATGAAGTAAAATTTCGAGATGAGAAAAGCCCGAATTTAGATTTTGATGCTGCGCGTCCAAGTCCTAATTCTTGGGGCTTTTCTCAACTTGAAATTTTACTTCATGCTTAGTCTGGGAGTGGAAGACATTCGTTCGACAATTGTCAATAAATTATTTTGTTATGACTATTTCCATTTGAAATTGGAATCAACAATTTTTACAACAATCGATGGAAAGCTTGGACATTTACGAAAAGAGTGTAAAGTGACGAAAATCTGAAATTTTTTGAAAAAACGTCAAGAATTTGAAAATTAATAAAAACTTTGAATATTTATAAAATCTCATAGTTTTTAAAATCTAACAAAAATCTTAGAAAATTAATAAAAGTTGTACACATGTTGATAATTATTAAACACCTTTAAAATTCTTTAAAATAATATATACTATCGTAAAATTAATGGTTAGTCTATTAGACTAATTTTAATAACCCTTAGACCATATGTACCTTAGTTAATAATAAAAAAAAATCTTTAAAATTAACGAAATTAACGAAAGGAGTCGAAATTTTCGAAGATGAACCGTCATCGTCAACATTTTTAAGGTTTAAATTAAAATTAAAACCTTGCAAATTTACGAAAAGCGTTAACATTTTCTAAAAATTGACGAAAATCTAGAAAATGTATGATAAGTTCCAACATTTATGAAATTGAGGAAATCCGCCAGAATTTGCAATATTATCAAGATTTTAAAAATTAACAAAAATTTTAAAAATTTAAAGAAATCTTGGAAGTTCAGGCATAGCGCTAAGATTAATCTAAATCTTGGCAATTCGTCAAAAGTATTGACATTTTTAAAAATAACGATAAACTAAGAAATTCATTAAAAATTGAGAAAAATCTTTTAAAAATTCATGAAAAATATAATTTTTAAAATTAACGGAAATCCGAGAAATGGATGAAAATTGCTAAGATTTTAGAAATTCATGAAAATTGTGAAGATTTTGAAAACTGATGAAAATTCATTTTAAAAAATGGTGATGTGTCCATCATAGTACTTTTCCCCGTAAATTGCGTATTAAATCACTTTTAAAATATTTGTAGCATTATTATTTTCAAAATGTCTTCAACTTTTTGATAACTACAACTTTTATTTAAATCATTTTTCAATTGGATTAACACATACTGACACAAACCAATGACTAGATAAAAAACACTATTTATTGAATATCTCAAAAACTAAGAGTGCTATGACAAAAAGTGAAGATACAAAAAATCTTTACTATTTTATTACCTACAACTTTTATTTGAAACATTTTCCAATTGTATCAACACACACACTGACACAAATCAATGACTAGATAAAAAACACTATTTATTAAATATCTCAAAAACTAAGAGTGCTATGACAAAAAGAGAATCTACAAAAAATCTTTAGTTTTTTATATCCTACAACTTTTATTTGAAACATTTTTCAATTGTATCGACATATACACTGTCACACATCAATAACTAGATAAAACAAACAACTTTTAAAATATCTCAAAAACTAAGAGTGCTATAACAAAAAGTAAATAAACAATATATCTTCATTTTGCTATTATCTACAACTTTTATTTGAAAGAATTTTTTGTTTGATGAACATTTAATAAAAAAATCAGAAAAAACTGAAAAACGCTAAGAGTAAAGTACCACTTGCGGTTTTCCGATTTTCACCAAAAGCTTTTCAGTTCTTCCGATTGTGGCAAAAAGCTTTCAAGTTTCATCCCGATATCTTTAGCGGTTTTTGCGGTACAGCGCACATAGACTCACACACAGACACACAGACAGACAGACATTTTTCAAAAATGGTCTTATTCGACTCAGGGGACCTCAAAACGGATATTTCCGCAAAAATTTTTGATTCGAAAATTTTCACGAAATCAATACTTTCCCTTTGTATTACATACGGGGGAAAGTAAAAAGTCATGAAGAATCAAGGAAATTTTTGAAATATTAAAAATCTGATGAACATTTTATAAATCGAAATATCGAAAATCTTACAAAAATGATCATGGTAAAAATGTTATAATTTGACGAAAATCTCGACATATTATCTCACTAAGATTTTATAAATTAAAAAAGTCTTAAGAAATCTCATGAAAATTTTATAAATTGACAAAAATTTTGAAATACCGAAACTCTGATAAAAATCTCGAAATATTGAAAATCTCATTGAAATTTTATAAATCGATAAACACTGAAAAGTTTTCAAAAATATCAAAATATCGAAAATCTTTACAAAAATTCATGAATTTTTTCTAACAACATATCGAAAATCTCATGAACATTTCATAAAACGACAAAACGAGTGTTTTCCACTCTCAGACGAAGCATGAAGTAAAATTTCGAGTTAAGAAAAGCCCCGCGTAGAAAGTTTTCTCGGGTCTTTTCTAAGCTCGAAATTTTACAGGTATAAAAAATTGGCTCAAAGTGAAGTCTGAATTTTTAAAATTGATGTATTTGAATATTTTTTCCAAGACACATTAATTTAATTTTTTTAAATATAATTTTAAATAGAAGATTTCTTTCAGTTTATTTTCGACGATAATATTTTTTAAAAACAACGTATTGGGCATTATTAGATTCAGAAAAAAATGTCTAATGTAATAAAAATAAAAAATTACAGGCAGCTGCTTAAAGTTTTTAAGTTGGCTATTATTTAGCAATGAAGTTATTATTTAAAAAAATCAATATTGATGTAATTTCTAATTAATTAAACGGCCATTGCCTTTGGTATTTAGTTCAATAAAATCGGTTAATAAATAACAGAGTTATCGCGTTGGGCGTTTTTTTATCGAACACCCGAGTCTATTTCTTTTATTTGAACGCACCCACCGGAACGTCGGCCATGGAGTTTTTCTTTAAAGTATACGTATTCCAAATTCAGCTTATTTTCTTTAAATCTTTAGTTATTCGTTGTTTTTTTTAAGAGTTAAATTTGAAGCTTTAAACGAGTGTTTTTCACTCCCAGACTAAGCATGAAGTAAAATTTCGAGTTTAGAAAAGCCCCGCGTAGAAAATTTGTCGAGGGTCGCGCAGCGACCCGAGACAAATTTTTACGGGGCTTTTCTAAACTCGAAATTTTACTTCATGCGCCACGCGTATAAAACACTAAAATATTGTGAACTCTATGTATATTTGAACCTCACTTGAAATCAGTGTTTTATACGCGTGGCGCATGAAGTAAAATTTTGAGTTTAGAAAAGCCCAGAAAATTGCCACGGGGCTTTTGTAAACTCGAAATATTACTTCATGCTTAGTCTGGGAGTGGAAAACACAAGCTTCAAATTGAACTCTTTTAAAACACAACGAATGTCGGAAAATGTACAGCTTTATTTCTGATCAAGTAGTAATTTAGTTTTTATTATCATCATGATACTATTATTAATTATTACAATAAATAAGTTGTTCTTTTATGCTTATTTGATAGGGCGTAGGTAAAGTATCTTACGTTTCTCGAGTGGTATGGCAATTACATACTCGCGGAATACTGCACTCGCCGCTGCGCGGCTCGTGCGCAACATGTCCGCTCATATGTAATATGCTACATACCACTCTCGTTACGTAATATACTATTACTTCATTGATGTAATTTAGCGCGGTGGCAACGGGTGTTACTCACTATATTGCTTTTTGTTTAGTTGTCTATCTTTTTACATCAACTATGATTGATCAGCCTATCGGCAATCGTCTGAACTGAGATCTGCTATTAGATTCTGAAAACTATGGCGCCTTTTTTAAACAAACCAGATTATTCTTATTGAAAGGTTTAATACATTGGAGGGTACAGAAAGATATCATTTCAATTTATTTAAGTGTAGATTTAAAGAGCAAGATTTTCCACATGAATCAACATTTGTTGAATGTTAATTAAATATTCTTGTTTGTAATAAATTAATTTTTGAAAAACATTTTTAAATTGTTTTTGGGTTTTCCAAAATATTTTTTTGCCTTTTTTGGGTTATTAAATGAATTAACAATTCCCGTTTTATTTTTTTAAATAAATAGTTTAAGCGCTATTCTCCAATGTTTGAAATACACTAGCGGGATCATAGCCTTAACTCAGGGTATATCAAAATAGATATATCTTTTCTTTTTATAATTGATTATGTTAATTTACCCTGTAATCGGCCTCTTTGGTTGTTGGTTAAATAAATATCCACTAACATTTTTGATTTGAATTTTTTTCCGGAAACAATACTTTCCCTTTGTTTTGCAAATGGGGGAAAGTGAAAACCTATTATTAAAAACAAATCATTAATGTAATTTTACAATCAATCAAATGTATCTTTTATTCAAATAATGTTCTTATATTACTCTAAATAAAATCCTCAATAAAAAAAACTGCGACTCATCTCATTTACAATTTCATTGAATTGGATTTGCATCAAGGCGTGATGGAATGCGACCCTTTCTTTGTGGTTTACTCGAAAATCGTGTGCGCACATTAGACTTTAGAGTACATTAGCAGCATTATTTCGGGCCTGTCGCGTCGTCGATGCTGTTAATCAAATTAATTAACCGCGAATGATTGAGTCTAAGTACGCGGTGTGCATCCGGATTACCTTCCGGTGTTAAAGGTAATTAAAACCGTTTGATTTTTAATATTTTTGGGTTTAAAATCAAGTGCTTAAGTCGATGCTATTATAAAAGGTCAGTTAGAATCATCCCTTAAAGTCGTTGTGTGGTATTTGGTTTTTTGTTTAATAAATTATTAACGGAATTTTTTATTATATTCTTCGTGGTCTCAGCTAGCTCCCTCAATTTCACTTTCGGGTCGTTTAACAAAATATCATGGATATTTTTTACGTCTTCTGGTGTACTGACGTCTATTGGGTGTCCAGATCGTTTAGCGTCTTTGGTGCTTGCACAGCCACACCAAAAGTCAGAAAACTACTTTAAATCATCTTTATCTACTTGGCTTTGGTCTCGGTTATCATATTCTTGCGTAAATAATAGTGTTAAACTGACCACAAAACACATATTTTTCCATAAAAAAAAAAAACAAGCAGGTTGGTTGGTTCTCACTGCTGTAACTTGTAAACGCGTAAACGTAAATGGCTGAAATGTTGACAGGCGTCTATTTTTTTATTTTCCTCCTCTAACAAGTTTCAGTTTCAAAAAGAAACTTTATGACTTGTGGTCATATGCTGGATCTTGTGAAATGTGTTTTCACAAGATTTTTTCTTTCTCCTCGAGGGATTGTGTAATTTGAGGCTTTGAATAGATTAATCAACCAGTTAGTGAATTAATTAATCAATTCAAACCCCTCGCCGATTCTCGCGATTTCTTCGTTTGGGTGGGCTTTTAGCCTTTTAATCATGTCAGATCTTCTTCGTTTGGCTGTTTCGATGGGATCGGGTAAGTTTAAGTCGGATTTCATGCTGTCGTTTGATATATAATACGGCGCTCCCAGGGCGCGTCTGGTGAGCACGTTGTTTGTTTGCTGTATCATATCCAGCGTTTTTCTGTTTCCGGTGATAGTGATTTCCTGGCCATAATCCGCGATAGGTTTAAGCACCGAATTCAGTATTCTTCTGCGGTTCCTGACGCTCATCGGGCTTTCTCTTTTAAGTAAGTTGTACAGGCTTCCAGCTCGTTTTTTCGCCATTCCTCCTCTTCTTCTGACGTGTTTCAAAAAGCTCAACCGCCTATCTATGGTAACACCTAGATAGGTTATTGAGCCCTTCAAATTGATTTTCTTCGTCCGGTTTATGAAAATGTATTTACGCGGGGGTATTTTACGCCCCAGGTAAATAGCTTCCGTTTTTGCGGTGTTGATCTTTATTTTCCATTTTTTGGCGTAAACTTCAATCTTTTCCAATGCAGTTTTCGTCCTCGAGCTGACCGACTCGAAGTTTACGCCGTTCACCAGGAGAGCGGTGTCCTCGGCGAATTGGAAAATCGAAATCCCCACCGTGCTTTTAAACTTCGGGATGTCGGTTACGTATAAGTTGTAAAGCACGGGGGATATCGGCGATCCCTGTGGTAATACTTCCGTGGCGACTTTCCACGTCGAAAGTGAGTTATTCAGTTTCACTCGGAACGTTCTGTTTGCCAACCAGCTATCCAGCAGTTTGACTAGCCAAAACGGGAAATCTCGTAGTAGCAGCTTGTACATCAGTCCGTCTCTCCACACCCTGTCGTACGCCTTCTCCACGTCCAGCAGCGTAATCATGACCGCGGATCTCGGTTTAAGCATCAGCTTTTTCGCTGAATCGATCATATATGCGGCTTGCTGGACGGCGGCTAACTTGGTGCGGAAACCGAACTGATTTTCCGGAATTAGCTGCTTTTCCTCGCAAATTTGTTGTAATTCATTTTTGATGGATTTTTCTACGATTTTGGCTAGTCCTGAGATTAAACTGATTGGTCTCCGATTCTCAACTTTCGACGGATCTTTTCCTCCTTTGGGGATGGTCACCACGATCGCCTTTTTCCAACACGCCGGGAAAACTGCGTGTCGCCTGATTCCATTCACTAACCGAGCAATTCTGTCTATTGCGTTGTTGTGCAATAGTTTAATTGCACGGTTAGGAATGTTATCTTCTCCTGGTGCTTTCTTTTCAGAGATGGTGTTTATTGTATTTTTGATGTCTTCGCTCGTGATCGGACGTGGTTTCGCTGCTTTCGCAGCTCGTATTTGTTGTAGTGTTACACGAACACAGTACTCCGTCGCTTCGTCGGACTTTTCTGTGTTCGTGAATTGCTGCTTAAAGTGTTCGGCAATTCTTTCTGCTTTATCTGTATCAGAAAAGTAGAGTTTTCCCTCTTTCTCTACAGGTGCATTCGGGGAGTTCCTGCGTCCGCACACTTTGAGCAGCTTCCACAGTTTTCCATCTCCTTCTCCGGTTTCTCGATTTTCGTCGCCCAATCGCTGTTTCGCCTGTCTTGCAGCATTTTCTTCACTTTTTTCTGAAGTTGGTTGAGTTTTCTTTTATCCTCGAGCCGTCTGAATTTCGTCCACTTCTTCTTAGCTTCGTTCTTGCGCTGCAGAAGGGCTTTTTCGTCGCGGTTAAGTCCTAGTGGATTTTTAACCGAGGTTTTTGTTTGACATTCTGTCAGAAGATTCTGAACTTCCTCGGTTAAGCGATGTGCTTCGTCATCGACGTCTTCCTTTTTAAGCGAATTTCTTGGTGCTGAAATCCGGCTGCTAAGATAGCTGAATTTAGTCCAGTTGGTTTTCATTCGCAGCTCGGATTTTTGTTCGCTTTCGCCCCAGTTGATAATGACCGGAAAATGGTCGGAGTTTAACTCGTGGAGAGTTTTAATTCCCCACGGGTCTCGGCTTTTGTGTGTGATAAAGACATCGATGACATCTCCGCGGTGGTTATGGTTTCTCGGGATCGAGGTAGCATCTTCTGGGCCCCAAACGCTGAACCTTTCGATTTTGTTGCAGAAGGACAGGAGCGTTCTTCCATCTGCGTTTGAGTTCCGGCTCCCCCAGGCCGGGTTTTTGCAGTTTAAATCACCACCGATCAACGTGTTGTCGGACTGAATCAGTTTTCGAAGATCGGTTTCCAAAAGCGTTTCACGCGGGCTTTTGTAAACCGAAATGATTCGTGCTATTTTTCCGTCTATTTCTGTTTCTAGCCCGACAGCTTCTATTGATTCGGTGGCGATTTCCACTTTTTTCGCGCAGAAGCTGGTACGGAAGTAAACTGCAACTCCTCCTCGAGCGCCGTTGGTCCTGTCCTTTCTGAACGATTTGAATCCCGGTACGTTGGCTATTGTGCCGGGTTTCAAAAACGTTTCTGTGATTAGAATAATCGAAAGGTCGTGTTCGTTGGCGAAGTGTCTCAGCTCCTCTGTTTTCCCCTCAATTCCGGCGGCATTCCATGTCGCGATCTTGATATTGTTTGTCTTAGGAATTCTATTGAAGAGTATGCATGTTTTTGGCCAGCATCTGGGTAAACATTTCTTGCATGATTTCTCTTATCATGTCTCGCATTTGGGAATTCACGCCGGAATTTTCCGCGTTGTTTGTTTTTGAGGCGAAAGTCACTCCTTGTTGGATTCTGCTTTCTTCTAATTTTCGGCGTTTCTCCTCCTCCTTTGCGCGGTTGATGTTTTGCGGGTGTTTGGCGCATTTATTTGAATATGCCGAGTGGTTGCCTTGACAATTCGCGCATTTTTTGTTTTGTTTATCTTTTTCCGGGCATTCAAATGACGGGTGCTTTCCGGCGCAATGTGTGCAGACAAATTCTGCAGTGCATCGGAATTGCACGTGTCCGTATTGCTGGCATTTGAAGCATTGTTGTTGTGTAGTTGATCGCCTCTTTGGCTCCACCGTGATTTTGTGCTGTAGCACGCTCGTGAATTGGAAAATTCTCTTTGCATTTTCCGTTTTCGGAAGGTTGAGAAGGATTAGCGGGTATATCCTGGTTCCATTTTTCAGTCTGCTGGCTGAATTGATGAGAATTCCTTTCTCGCTCAGTTCTTCCAGGATTTCGTCCATATCGATTTCAATCGGGATGCCTCTCACCACGACCTTTAACTCTTTCTCCTCCTCCAGGAGAAAGTGGTGCTGAGCAGCATTTAATTCTTTCAGAATTTTAACTGTTTTCCTGAATTGTTCCGGGTTAGTTGTGAAAATATTTATTCCCCTGGCGTGAGAGGCGTATTGTAGGACGTTTATGTCGTTCTCTTTCAGTGTTTGCTTGACTACATTAATCTTGGAGGTGTCAGTCAGCACTATCGGTGGCGGTTTTTTCTCTTTCGTTTCCTGTCGAGGAGCAGGGGTTGGAGGCGGCGGTGTCGGCGTCCGCGGTGTCGTAATAATCGGAATTTTAAGTCCGCAGCTTGTGGTTTTGTATATCGTTGGTTGTGAAGTGCTCGGAATTGATCGGTGATCGTTTCTATTGCCGTCCGCCGGGGTTGGCGGTACGACGCTGTTGGTTTCCTGCGACTTCGGGAGTGCTGGGAAGTTTTCTTGTTTTTGCAGAGTTACGAAATCCTCTTTGTTTTTAAAAACCGCCCTCGGCGGTTTTTTGGTTGTGCCGGCAGTTGTTAGAGCTGCCAGTGGTGTGGTATTCTGTTGGGGGACGAGCCTTGATGGTTTTAGTGCAGGGATGATTTTCGTTGCAGCCGTTTGGGCTGGTAAGTTGGATTCGCCTGTGTGGGGTTTTTTAGTGGGTTTTTTCTTGGAGGCTGGCTTCCTCCGTTTAATCGTAGTAAACGGAGGATCAACCTCGGTTTGTAGTTTCAAGAGCTCCTGCCTCAATTTCGTCATCTCTTGCTGAATTTGATTGAACAGGACCTCTTAGTTAGTTATAGCGGTTTGTAGGGTGGAGATTCGTTCCGCCCTGGCCTCCTCGTTGATTCGCCGTAGTGTGGCGGGATCGTCCTCCAGCTCTTCGCTGTCGGTCAGGAGTTCGCTTTGATCCATTTCTGAATCGCTGTTCAACGCATCATAGTAGTTTTTGTTGTTTCCGGGGCTGCCGGTTCGCTGCGAAGTCATAATTTCGTTTGAACGCTACTTAATTCACGCTCAAACGAAACTACCTTGATCACTTATCAGACTTACTCAATTCACCCTGATAAGTAACCGTTCTCTATCGCTGTCTGCTCTCTTCATACAGGCGTCTAATGAAGGATGAAGTTTGTTGTGAATGGTTCACATTAGTGCCATCTCTTAGGATTATTCCAAACTTTTTGATTCACCTTGTATGTAAGTTTAGTGATTTTCATGTTGATTAAATAATCTGTTTTGTCAAATTTAGTGAATTTTCTCTTAGTGAAAAAAATATAATTTAAAATTAATTTAAAAAAGTAGTAATATTTACTTAGATTTCTTTCTTTCAGCAGATCTCCATATTTATTATAGTATTCAATAATATTCCAACAAGTGTTTTCACTTCCTGATTAAGTATGAAGCAGAGCTAGGCAGGATTCGAATCATTCAGGATTCGAATCCTGGATTCGAATCCTTTTAGAGGATTCAAAAGAGGCATTCGAATACTTTAGTTCAACTGGATTCGTGATCCGGATTCGTTACATTTTTTTAAGAGGATTCGTGTTCGAATCCAAATGTGGGTGATTCGAATCCATATAAAAGGATTTGAATCCTTATGAAAGGATTCGAATATTTATAAAATGATTCGAATATTCATAAAAAGATTCGAATATTTAGAAAAGGATTCGAATACTTACAAAAGGATTTGAATCGTCAAAAATAATTCGAATTAAGTGTGAGGATTAACATGAAAAATGTCTTTTGTATGTTTTTAAATTTCTCGTTAAATCACTGTTTTATACGCGTGGCGCATGAAGTAAAATTTTGAGTTTAGAAAAGCCCAGAAAATTTGTCTCGGGTCGCTGCGCGACCCTCGCCAAATTTTCACGGGGCTTTTCTAAACTCGAAATTTTACTTCATGCTTAGTCTGGGAGTGGAAAACACTCGTTTAAATGAAGACAACCTTATACAAGACTGTCTCAGTTTAAGCCGAGTTGACCTTATACAGTAATGACTTTGATTTTGACATCATGTGAGGATTTCCGCGCGTGATAAGGTCGGCTCTTTTTAAATCGAGACAAACTTGCACAGTAATGATATTGGTTTTGACGTCATGTACGGATTTCCTCGCGTGACGACATCAACCAAGGTGTGTAAGTTTGTCTTAGTTTAAACCGAGCCGAACTTGTATTGTTTAATTACCTTGATTGTTGACGTCACGTAAGGCAAGTAAGTTTGTCAGCAATCAAGGTGGTTAGTGTATAAGGTTGTCTTAATTTAAAACCGAGTCGACCTTGTTACTTTAATTACATTGACTTTCACGTCACGCGAGGAATTTCATGTGTGACGTTAGAAAAACTCCCTGTATTTCTCGGAACATAGCTATTTCTAATAAAATCAAACTGAATTTGCTATGAAATTCAAACATAATAAGTAAAAACCTGTATATTTTCAATTTTACAATATTTCAGTGTTTTATCCGTTTCGCTACGCAACTAAACCAAATTTTCAGAATTTTCTAAACTCTATATTTTACTTCGTGCGTAAACAAGGATAGTAGGTCTATGTTAAAAAACAAAAATTAACATTTCTTATGGCTTTTTTGCTAGTGTTTTGGTCAATTTGAATATAATTTCATGACTTTTCTCTGACTTTCCCTGTTTTAACGATATTCAGTGAATTTTTTATCTACGTAATTATCAGGCATTCGTTTTTTATTTCAATTTAAAGCTTTAAACGAGTGTTTTCCACTCCCAGACTAAGCATGAAGTAAAATTTCGAGTTTAGAAAAGCCCCGTGAAAATTTGTCGAGGGTCGCGCAGCGACCCGAGACAAATTTTAGGGCTTTTCTAAACTCAAAATTTTACTTCATGCGCCACGCGTACAAAACACTGATTTGAAGTGAAGTTCAGAAACACACAAATACATCTTTAATCAGAGTAACAGGGAATCAGATGTTTAGTCTGTTATCAACAATGTTCAGTATTAATAATAAATAAATATATAGGTTTTAAATATTTCTGTTAAAACAACTGGTAACAATATTTATACAGGGTGTCCCATTAGTGCGGTCTCGGAAGATATCTCAGCTCTCGTTAAAGATAGAAAAAAAATGTTTTCACCAAATTTGCTTGATTTTAAGAGCTGCATAACCTAAAATTATTTTCAAATATTTAGGGTGTCCCATTATTCCATACTTAATACCAACTTTGTTATTTTAAATAGAACACCCTATATATTATTTTTTTATTTGATCCGCCTTTAAATAACCTACACAAAGATGTATCATTATTGGCACTTTAGGTTATTTGTTACTTCAAAAAAAAATATTTTTTGAAAATTTTGGCAGTTTTAGTACTTTACTTAAAAATTCACTGTGTCCTTATTTTTTAAGATATCAGTCTGTAATTTTACACACATATGCAGTAAAGAATGCTCTATCCATTGACTATAACACATTATAATATTACTTATAAAACCTAATAAAAAACTACCTTCTAATATTTAATATTTAAAATGTACATAACTTCATTTTCTTAAATGGGACACCCTATATTTCTTTACTTTATCAGATCCGCAATGAAAAATGCTTTATTTTTTGTATAACATACCCTATATCTATTTTTATTAGTTTTTGAGATATTAACATTTTCCTGTCATATATGGGAAATTAGGCCACTATCAGCATTTAATTAATCTCTAATGGACGTCTAACTTTAATGGTATTTAGATATTTCAGTTTTACTTCAAATCATTTATTTATGACATAATATAATTACATTTATAATATCAAAGTAAACAATATAACGACAATGGAAACAAGCAAACCGTATTAATATTAACAGATTAGCATATAATGAATTTGATAATTATATTAAGTGTTCGATATGGCCTCCATTTTGGTTTTGGCACACTTGAAGCCTCCGTATGAAGCTTTGATTGACACTTACTAAGTTGTCTACAGTAATGGCACGCATAACATTACTAATTCTATTTTTCATATCCTCTTGTGTTGTTGCAGGTATTTTATAAACTTCTTCCTTCACAACACCCCATAAAAAAAAGTCCAGTTTTGTTAAATCGGGTGACCTCGCTGGCCATGGAATTGGTCCTCCTCTTCCAATCCATTTGTTAGGAAAAGTTTGGTCTAAATATTGTTTAACTTGTCGACTATAGTGTGGTGGTGCGCCATCTAATTGTAACCATGCATTTTGTAACGTTCTTAACGGCAATTCATCCAACCAGGTTTCGAACTGATTTTGAAGAAAATTGAAAAACGTATCACCAGTAACATTTCCATTAAAGAAATACGGACCAATAATCCTATTCCCAATAATTCCAGCCCAAACATTAAGAGACCATTTATGTTGATGGTCTATACAAACAATATGGTTCGGGTTATGGTCATCGTAATAATGATAATTATGTCTATTAACGAAACCATTTCTATGGAATATCGCTTCGTCGGTAAACAAAATATTGTTAAAAAAGTTCGGTTCAACTTGATGTTTTTGTAACGCCCAATTACAAAAATCCAATCTTTTTAAAAAATCATTCTCACCTAATTCCTGCACCAACTGAACGTGATAGGGATGAAATTTGAATCTCTTTGTTATTTTGTTTATTGTTGATTTGGGAATATCAAGTTGTTTTTCTAACTGACGGGAAGAAATTTGAGGGTTCTCAACAATGGACTGAATTACCAAATGTTCATTCTCTTCTTTCGTTGTCCTTTTCTTTCTCTTTAATTTTAGAGGGTACATGATACTTCCTGTGCTTTCAAATCGGTTCTTCAATCTCACAAACGCTGCTGCATTAGGATGCCGTTCCGCATTTGGATACTTTTGTGCATATATTCGACTTGCAAGAAAACAATTTTCTTCACTTGCACCCAAAACGTATGTCATTTTTATTAATTCTTCTTTTGAAAAATTCATTATTGCGTTATCAAAAATTCAATAATATTAATAATAGTGTTAACAGCACTTTATTTATCTGTATGTCAAATAAATACGTTTGTTTACTTTATCAATTGTTTTTCATGGCCTCCTTTATTGCATTCATGATATATTAAAAAATGACAAAATTTGTTTATATTGTTTACTTTGATATTATAAATGTAATTATAATATGTCATAAATAAATAAAGTAAAGTAAAACTGAAATATCTAAATACCATTAAAGTTAGACAACCTTTAAAGACTAATTTAATGCTGATTGTGACCTAATTTCCCATATTTGACAGAAAAATGTTAATATCTCCAAAACTAATGAAAATAGATATAGGGTATGTTATACAAGAAATAAAGCATTTTCTATTGCAGATTTGATAAAATAAAAAAATATAGGATGTCCCATTTAAAAAAATGAAGTAATGTACATTTTAAATATTAAATATTCGAGGGTAGTTTTTTACTAGGTTTTATAAGTAATATTAAAATGTGTTACAGTCAATGGATAGAGCATTCTTTACTGCATATGTGTGTAAAATTTCAGACTGGTATCTTAAAAAATACGAACACAGTGAATTTTTAAGTAAAGTACTAAAACTGCCAAAATTTTCAAAAAATATTTTTTTTTTAAGTAACGAATTACCTAAAGTGCCGATAATGATATATCTTTGTGTAGGTTATTTAAAGGCGGATCAAATAAAAAAATAATATATAGGGTGTTCCATTTAAAATAACAAAGTTGGTATTAAGTATGGAATAATGGGACACCCTGTATATTTGAAAATAATTTTAGGTTATGCAGCTCTTAAAATCAAGCAAATTTGGTGAAAACATTTTTTTTCTATCTTTAACGAGAGCTAAGATATCTTCCGAGACCGCACTAATGGGACACCCTGTATATTAATAGTTGCAAAAAAATAATAAAATCAAATTTCTTCTTAAAGGATTTGTATTCGTGATTCGAAAAAACAGGATTCGAATCTTTGATTCGAATCATATTAATCTGTTACGAATCATTTATTCTAGTATTCGTGATTCGAAACATAATAGGCGATTCGGATTCGTGATTCGAATCCTTTTTACGAGGATTCGGCCCAGCTCTGGTATGAAGTAACATTTCGAGTTTAGAAAAGCCTGAAAATTTGGATTTGCCGGGGCGAGCGAGCAAAGCGAATTTTCACAACAATGCAAAACAAACCCACAAAGTATTGAAAAATTATATTATATATATATTTTCCCACCTATTTCTATCGTAATTTTTATTTATAAATTTATTAAAAATGATAATGCAAGTAATATTCGCGTATACGCAAAACTTGGCGAATTTGAATATTAAAATGTTAGCGATTATTCGCCAAATCAAATACGAATACCTGTATTCGAAACGTTCCTGCTAGAAACCTAAATATAATTGAATATTTTAAAATTACATTAATAAACATAGAACAGCGTTTACAGAAATGATCTGAGAGCCGCATGCGGGCCGCGGGTTGGCCAGCCCTGCTGTATATCGTCCGAACCCTGATTTAAACCGTTAAATATTCCTAATAAAATTGTGGTTGGCTTAGACACCAAAGGCATAAAATTCGCATTAGAAAAGAATAAAAAAATCCGAGGAGAGTTTCTGTCTTAAAAAATTCCAAAAAGTGCTTTATTGTCAATATTGACAACAGTCAAAATTGATAATATCTGTATGTCAAATAATGAAATAAAGACTGTAGACTAATTGATTTAATATAAAAACAGTCAAAAGTTGTTTCACTTGAAAATTGACAAAAATCTTAGACACCAAAGGCATAAAATTCGTATTAGAAAAGAATAAAAAAATCCGAGGAGAGTTTCTGTCATCAAAAATTGCAGAAATTGATTTATTGTCAATATTGACAACAGTCAAAATTGATGATATCTGTATGTCAAATAATGAAATAAAGACTGTAGACTAATTGATTTAATATAAAAACAGTCAAAAGTTGTTTCACTTGAAAATTGACAAAAATCTTAGACACCAAAGGCATAAAATTCGTATTAGAAAAGAATAAAAAAATCCGAGGAGAGTTTCTGTCATCAAAAATTGCAAAAAGTGCTTTATTGTCAATATTGACAACAGTCAAAATTGATGATATCTGTATGTCAAATAATGAAATAAAGACTGTAGACTAATTGATTTAATATAAAATCAGTCAAAAGTTGTTTCACTTGCAAATTGACAAAAATCTTAGACACCAAAGGCATAAAATTCGTATTAGAAAAGAATAAAAAAATCCGAGGAGAGTTTCTGTCATCAAAAATTGCAAAAAGTGCTTTATTGTCAATATTGACAACAGTCAAAATTGATGATATCTGTATGTCAAATAATGAAATAAAGACTGTAGACTAATTGATTTAATATAAAATCAGTCAAAAGTTGTTTCACTTGCAAATTGACAAAAATCTTAGACACCAAAGGCATAAAATTCGTATTAGAAAAGAATAAAAAAATCCGAGGAGAGTTTCTGTCATCAAAAATTGCAAAAAGTGCTTTATTGTCAATATTGACAACAGTCAAAATTGATGATATCTGTATGTCAAATAATGAAATAAAGACTGTAGACTAATTGATTTAATATAAAATCAGTCAAAAGTTGTTTCACTTGCAAATTGACAAAAATCTTAGACACCAAAGGCATAAAATTCGTATTAGAAAAGAATAAAAAAATCCGAGGAGAGTTTCTGTCATCAAAAATTGCAAAAAGTGCTTTATTGTCAATATTGACAACAGTCAAAATTGATGATATCTGTATGTCAAATAATGAAATAAAGACTGTAGACTAATTGATTTAATATAAAATCAGTCAAAAGTTGTTTCACTTCCAAATTGACAAAAATCTTAGACACCAAAGGCATAAAATTCGTATTAGAAAAGAATAAAAAAATCCGAGGAGAGTTTCTGTCATCAAAAATTGCAAAAAGTGCTTTATTGTCAATATTGACAACAGTCAAAATTGATGATATCTGTATGTCAAATAATGAAATAAAGACTGTAGACTAATTGATTTAATATAAAAACAGTCAAAAGTTGTTTCACTTGAAAATTGACAAAAATCTTAGACACCAAAGACATAAAATTCGTATTAGAAAAGAATAAAAAAATCCGAGGAGAGTTTCTGTCATCAAAAATTGCAAAAAGTGCTTTATTGTCAATATTGACAACAGTCAAAATTGATGATATCTGTATGTCAAATAATGAAATAAAGACTGTAGACTAATTGATTTAATATAAAATCAGTCAAAAGTTGTTTCACTTGCAAATTGACAAAAATCTTAGACACCAAAGGCATAAAATTCGTATTAGAAAAGAATAAAAAAATCCGAGGAGAGTTTCTGTCATCAAAAATTGCAAAAAGTGCTTTATTGTCAATATTGACAACAGTCAAAATTGATGATATCTGTATGTCAAATAATGAAATAAAGACTGTAGACTAATTGATTTAATATAAAATCAGTCAAAAGTTGTTTCACTTGCAAATTGACAAAAATCTTAGACACCAAAGGCATAAAATTCGTATTAGAAAAGAATAAAAAAATCCGAGGAGAGTTTCTGTCATCAAAAATTGCAAAAAGTGCTTTATTGTCAATATTGACAACAGTCAAAATTGATGATATCTGTATGTCAAATAATGAAATAAAGACTGTAGACTAATTGATTTAATATAAAATCAGTCAAAAGTTGTTTCACTTCCAAATTGACAAAAATCTTAGACACCAAAGGCATAAAATTCGTATTAGAAAAGAATAAAAAAATCCGAGGAGAGTTTCTGTCATCAAAAATTGCAAAAAGTGCTTTATTGTCAATATTGACAACAGTCAAAATTGATGATATCTGTATGTCAAATAATGAAATAAAGACTGTAGACTAATTGATTTAATATAAAAACAGTCAAAAGTTGTTTCACTTGAAAATTGACAAAAATCTTAGACACCAAAGACATAAAATTCGTATTAGAAAAGAATAAAAAAATCCGAGGAGAGTTTCTGTCATCAAAAATTGCAAAAAGTGCTTTATTGTCAATATTGACAACAGTCAAAATTGATGATATCTGTATGTCAAATAATGAAATAAAGACTGTAGACTTATTGATTTAATATAGAAACAGTCAAAAGTTGTTTCACTTGAAAATTGACAAAAATCTTAGACACCAAAGACATAAAATTCGTATTAGAAAAGAATAAAAAAATCCGAGGAGAGTTTCTGTCATCAAAAATTGCAAAAAGTGCTTTATTGTCAATATTGACAACAGTCAAAATTGATGATATCTGTATGTCAAATAATGAAATAAAGACTGTAGACTTATTGATTTAATATAGAAACAGTCAAAAGTTGTTTCACTTGAAAATTGACAAAAATCTTAGACACCAAAGACATAAAATTCGTATTAGAAAAGAATAAAAAAATCCGAGGAGAGTTTCTGTCATCAAAAATTGCAAAAAGTGCTTTATTGTCAATATTGACAACAGTCAAAATTGATGATATCTGTATGTCAAATAATGAAATAAAGACTGTAGACTTATTGATTTAATATAGAAACAGTCAAAAGTTGTTTCACTTGAAAATTGACAAAAATCTTAGACACCAAAGGCATAAAATTCGTATTAGAAAAGAATAAAAAAATCCGAGGAGAGTTTCTGTCATCAAAAATTGCAAAAAGTGCTTTATTGTCAATATTGACAACAGTCAAAATTGATGATATCTGTATGTCAAATAATGAAATAAAGACTGTAGACTAATTGATTTAATATAAAAACAGTCAAAAGTTGTTTCACTTGAAAATTGACAAAAATCTTAGACACCAAAGGCATAAAATTCGTATTAGAAAAGAATAAAAAAATCCGAGGAGAGTTTCTGTCATCAAAAATTGCAAAAAGTGCTTTATTGTCAATATTGACAACAGTCAAAATTGATGATATCTGTATGTCAAATAATGAAATAAAGACTGTAGACTAATTGATTTAATATAAAAACAGTCAAAAGTTGTTTCACTTGAAAATTGACAAAAATCTTAGACACCAAAGACATAAAATTCGTATTAGAAAAGAATAAAAAAATCCGAGGAGAGTTTCTGTCATCAAAAATTGCAAAAAGTGCTTTATTGTCAATATTGACAACAGTCAAAATTGATGATATCTGTATGTCAAATAATGAAATAAAGACTGTAGACTTATTGATTTAATATAGAAACAGTCAAAAGTTGTTTCACTTGAAAATTGACAAAAATCTTAGACACCAAAGGCATAAAATTCGTATTAGAAAAGAATAAAAAAATCCGAGGAGAGTTTCTGTCATCAAAAATTGCAAAAAGTGCTTTATTGTCAATATTGACAACAGTCAAAATTGATGATATCTGTATGTCAAATAATGAAATAAAGACTGTAGACTAATTGATTTAATATAAAAACAGTCAAAAGTTGTTTCACTTGAAAATTGACAAAAATCTTAGACACCAAAGGCATAAAATTCGTATTAGAAAAGAATAAAAAAATCCGAGGAGAGTTTCTGTCATCAAAAATTGCAAAAAGTGCTTTATTGTCAATATTGACAACAGTCAAAATTGATGATATCTGTATGTCAAATAATGAAATAAAGACTGTAGACTTATTGATTTAATATAGAAACAGTCAAAAGTTGTTTCACTTGAAAATTGACAAAAATCTTAGACACCAAAGGCATAAAATTCGTATTAGAAAAGAATAAAAAAATCCGAGGAGAGTTTCTGTCATCAAAAATTGCAAAAAGTGCTTTATTGTCAATATTGACAACAGTCAAAATTGATGATATCTGTATGTCAAATAATGAAATAAAGACTGTAGACTAATTGATTTAATATAAAAACAGTCAAAAGTTGTTTCACTTGAAAATTGACAAAAATCTTAGACACCAAAGGCATAAAATTCGTATTAGAAAAGAATAAAAAAATCCGAGGAGAGTTTCTGTCATCAAAAATTGCAAAAAGTGCTTTATTGTCAATATTGACAACAGTCAAAATTGATGATATCTGTATGTCAAATAATGAAATAAAGACTGTAGACTAATTGATTTAATATAAAAACAGTCAAAAGTTGTTTCACTTGAAAATTGACAAAAATCTTAGACACCAAAGACATAAAATTCGTATTAGAAAAGAATAAAAAAATCCGAGGAGAGTTTCTGTCATCAAAAATTGCAAAAAGTGCTTTATTGTCAATATTGACAACAGTCAAAATTGATGATATCTGTATGTCAAATAATGAAATAAAGACTGTAGACTTATTGATTTAATATAGAAACAGTCAAAAGTTGTTTCACTTGAAAATTGACAAAAATCTTAGACACCAAAGACATAAAATTCGTATTAGAAAAGAATAAAAAAATCCGAGGAGAGTTTCTGTCATCAAAAATTGCAAAAAGTGCTTTATTGTCAATATTGACAACAGTCAAAATTGATGATATCTGTATGTCAAATAATGAAATAAAGACTGTAGACTTATTGATTTAATATAGAAACAGTCAAAAGTTGTTTCACTTGAAAATTGACAAAAATCTTAGACACCAAAGGCATAAAATTCGTATTAGAAAAGAATAAAAAAATCCGAGGAGAGTTTCTGTCATCAAAAATTGCAAAAAGTGCTTTATTGTCAATATTGACAACAGTCAAAATTGATGATATCTGTATGTCAAATAATGAAATAAAGACTGTAGACTTATTGATTTAATATAAAAACAGTCAAAAGTTGTTTCACTTGAAAATTGACAAAAATCTTAGACACCAAAGGCATAAAATTCGTATTAGAAAAGAATAAAAAAATCCGAGGAGAGTTTCTGTCATCAAAAATTGCAAAAAGTGCTTTATTGTCAATATTGACAACAGTCAAAATTGATGATATCTGTATGTCAAATAATGAAATAAAGACTGTAGACTAATTGATTTAATATAAAAACAGTCAAAAGTTGTTTCACTTGAAAATTGACAAAAATCTTAGACACCAAAGGCATAAAATTCGTATTAGAAAAGAATAAAAAAATCCGAGGAGAGTTTCTGTCATCAAAAATTGCAAAAAGTGCTTTATTGTCAATATTGACAACAGTCAAAATTGATGATATCTGTATGTCAAATAATGAAATAAAGACTGTAGACTAATTGATTTAATATAAAAACAGTCAAAAGTTGTTTCACTTGAAAATTGACAAAAATCTTAGACACCAAAGGCATAAAATTTGTATTAGAAAAGAATAAAAACATCCGAGGAGAGTTTCTGTCATCAAATATTGCAAAAAGTGCTTTATTGTCAATATTGACAACAGTCAATATTGATGATATCTGTATGTCAAATAATGAAATAAAGACTGTAGACTAATTGATTTAATATAGAAACAGTCAAAAGTTGTTTCACTTGAAAAGGCATAAAATTCGTATTAGAAAAGAATAAAAAAATCCGAGGAGAGTTTCTGTCATCAAATATTGCAAAAAGTGCTTTATTGTCAATATTGACAACAGTCAAAATTAATAATATCTGTGTGTCAAATAATGAAATAAAGACTGTAGACTAATTGATTTAATATTAAAACAGTCAAAAGTTGTTTCACTTGAAAATTGACAAAAATCTTAGACACCAAAGGCATAAAATTCGTATTAGAAAAGAATAAAAAAATCCGAGGAGAGTTTCTGTCATCAAATATTGCAAAAAGTGCTTTATTGTCAATATTGACAACAGTCAAAATTAATAATATCTGTGTGTCAAATAATGAAATAAAGACTGTAGACTAATTGATTTAATATTAAAACAGTCAAAAGTTGTTTCACTTGAAAATTGACAAAAATCTTAGACACCAAAGGCATAAAATTTGTATTAGAAAAGAATAAAAACATCCGAGGAGAGTTTCTGTCATCAAATATTGCAAAAAGTGCTTTATTGTCAATATTGACAACAGTCAAAATTGATGATATCTGTATGTCAAATAATGAAATAATGACTGTAGACTAATTGATTTAATATTAAAACAGTCAAAAGTTGTTTCACTTGAAAATTGACAAAAATCTTAGACACCAAAGGCATAAAATTTGTATTAGAAAAGAATAAAAACATCCGAGGAGAGTTTCTGTCATCAAATATTGCAAAAAGTGCTTTATTGTCAATATTGACAACAGTCAATATTGATGATATCTGTATGTCAAATAATGAAATAAAGACTGTAGACTAATTGATTTAATATAGAAACAGTCAAAAGTTGTTTCACTTGAAAAGGCATAAAATTCGTATTAGAAAAGAATAAAAAAATCCGAGGAGAGTTTCTGTCATCAAATATTGCAAAAAGTGCTTTATTGTCAATATTGACAACAGTCAAAATTGATGATATCTGTATGTCAAATAATGAAATAATGACTGTAGACTAATTGATTTAATATTAAAACAGTCAAAAGTTGTTTCACTTGAAAATTGACAAAAATCTTAGACACCAAAGGCATAAAATTTGTATTAGAAAAGAATAAAAACATCCGAGGAGAGTTTCTGTCATCAAATATTGCAAAAAGTGCTTTATTGTCAATATTGACAACAGTCAAAATTGATGATATCTGTATGTCAAATAATGAAATAATGACTGTAGACTAATTGATTTAATATTAAAACAGTCAAAAGTTGTTTCACTTGAAAATTGACAAAAATCTTAGACACCAAAGGCATAAAATTTGTATTAGAAAAGAATAAAAACATCCGAGGAGAGTTTCTGTCATCAAATATTGCAAAAAGTGCTTTATTGTCAATATTGACAACAGTCAAAATTGATGATATCTGTATGTCAAATAATGAAATAATGACTGTAGACTAATTGATTTAATATTAAAACAGTCAAAAGTTGTTTCACTTGAAAATTGACAAAAATCTTAGACACCAAAGGCATAAAATTTGTATTAGAAAAGAATAAAAACATCCGAGGAGAGTTTCTGTCATCAAATATTGCAAAAAGTGCTTTATTGTCAATATTGACAACAGTCAAAATTAATAATATCTGTGTGTCAAATAATGAAATAAAGACTGTAGACTAATTGATTTAATATTAAAACAGTCAAAAGTTGTTTCACTTGAAAATTGACAAAAATCTTAGACACCAAAGGCATAAAATTTGTATTAGAAAAGAATAAAAAAATCCGAGGAGAGTTTCTGTCATCAAATATTGCAAAAAGTGCTTTATTGTCAATATTGACAACAGTCAAAATTGATGATATCTGTATGTCAAATAATGAAATAATGACTGTAGACTAATTGATTTAATATTAAAACAGTCAAAAGTTGTTTCACTTGAAAATTGACAAAAATCTTAGACACCAAAGGCATAAAATTTGTATTAGAAAAGAATAAAAACATCCGAGGAGAGTTTCTGTCATCAAATATTGCAAAAAGTGCTTTATTGTCAATATTGACAACAGTCAAAATTGATGATATCTGTATGTCAAATAATGAAATAATGACTGTAGACTAATTGATTTAATATTAAAACAGTCAAAAGTTGTTTCACTTGAAAATTGACAAAAATCTTAGACACCAAAGGCATAAAATTTGTATTAGAAAAGAATAAAAACATCCGAGGAGAGTTTCTGTCATCAAATATTGCAAAAAGTGCTTTATTGTCAATATTGACAACAGTCAAAATTGATGATATCTGTATGTCAAATAATGAAATAATGACTGTAGACTAATTGATTTAATATTAAAACAGTCAAAAGTTGTTTCACTTGAAAATTGACAAAAATCTTAGACACCAAAGGCATAAAATTTGTATTAGAAAAGAATAAAAACATCCGAGGAGAGTTTCTGTCATCAAATATTGCAAAAAGTGCTTTATTGTCAATATTGACAACAGTCAAAATTAATAATATCTGTGTGTCAAATAATGAAATAAAGACTGTAGACTAATTGATTTAATATTAAAACAGTCAAAAGTTGTTTCACTTGAAAATTGACAAAAATCTTAGACACCAAAGGCATAAAATTTGTATTAGAAAAGAATAAAAAAATCCGAGGAGAGTTTCTGTCATCAAATATTGCAAAAAGTGCTTTATTGTCAATATTGACAACAGTCAAAATTGATGATATCTGTATGTCAAATAATGAAATAATGACTGTAGACTAATTGATTTAATATTAAAACAGTCAAAAGTTGTTTCACTTGAAAATTGACAAAAATCTTAGACACCAAAGGCATAAAATTTGTATTAGAAAAGAATAAAAACATCCGAGGAGAGTTTCTGTCATCAAATATTGCAAAAAGTGCTTTATTGTCAATATTGACAACAGTCAAAATTGATGATATCTGTATGTCAAATAATGAAATAATGACTGTAGACTAATTGATTTAATATTAAAACAGTCAAAAGTTGTTTCACTTGAAAATTGACAAAAATCTTAGACACCAAAGGCATAAAATTTGTATTAGAAAAGAATAAAAACATCCGAGGAGAGTTTCTGTCATCAAATATTGCAAAAAGTGCTTTATTGTCAATATTGACAACAGTCAAAATTGATGATATCTGTATGTCAAATAATGAAATAATGACTGTAGACTAATTGATTTAATATTAAAACAGTCAAAAGTTGTTTCACTTGAAAATTGACAAAAATCTTAGACACCAAAGGCATAAAATTTGTATTAGAAAAGAATAAAAACATCCGAGGAGAGTTTCTGTCATCAAATATTGCAAAAAGTGCTTTATTGTCAATATTGACAACAGTCAAAATTAATAATATCTGTGTGTCAAATAATGAAATAAAGACTGTAGACTAATTGATTTAATATTAAAACAGTCAAAAGTTGTTTCACTTGAAAATTGACAAAAATCTTAGACACCAAAGGCATAAAATTTGTATTAGAAAAGAATAAAAACATCCGAGGAGAGTTTCTGTCATCAAATATTGCAAAAAGTGCTTTATTGTCAATATTGACAACAGTCAATATTGATGATATCTGTATGTCAAATAATGAAATAAAGACTGTAGACTAATTGATTTAATATAGAAACAGTCAAAAGTTGTTTCACTTGAAAAGGCATAAAATTCGTATTAGAAAAGAATAAAAAAATCCGAGGAGAGTTTCTGTCATCAAATATTGCAAAAAGTGCTTTATTGTCAATATTGACAACAGTCAAAATTAATAATATCTGTGTGTCAAATAATGAAATAAAGACTGTAGACTAATTGATTTAATATTAAAACAGTCAAAAGTTGTTTCACTTGAAAATTGACAAAAATCTTAGACACCAAAGGCATAAAATTTGTATTAGAAAAGAATAAAAACATCCGAGGAGAGTTTCTGTCATCAAATATTGCAAAAAGTGCTTTATTGTCAATATTGACAACAGTCAAAATTGATGATATCTGTATGTCAAATAATGAAATAAAGACTGTAGACTAATTGATTTAATATTAAAACAGTCAAAAGTTGTTTCACTTGAAAATTGACAAAAATCTTAGACACCAAAGGCATAAAATTTGTATTAGAAAAGAATAAAAACATCCGAGGAGAGTTTCTGTCATCAAATATTGCAAAAAGTGCTTTATTGTCAATATTGACAACAGTCAAAATTGATGATATCTGTATGTCAAATAATGAAATAAAGACTGTAGACTAATTGATTTAATATTAAAACAGTCAAAAGTTGTTTCACTTGAAAATTGACAAAAATCTTAGACACCAAAGGCATAAAATTTGTATTAGAAAAGAATAAAAACATTCGAGGAGAGTTTCTGTCATCAAATATTGCAAAAAGTGCTTTATTGTCAATATTGACAACAGTCAAAATTGATGATATCTGTATGTCAAATAATGAAATAAAGACTGTAGACTAATTGATTTAATATTAAAACAGTCAAAAGTTGTTTCACTTGAAAATTGACAAAAATCTTAGACCCCAAAGGCATAAAATTTGTATTAGAAAAGAATAAAAACATCCGAGGAGAGTTTCTGTCATCAAATATTGCAAAAAGTGCTTTATTGTCAATATTGACAACAGTCAAAATTGATGATATCTGTATGTCAAATAATGAAATAAAGACTGTAGACTAATTGATTTAATATTAAAACAGTCAAAAGTTGTTTCACTTGAAAATTGACAAAAATCTTAGACACCAAAGGCATAAAATTTGTATTAGAAAAGAATAAAAACATCCGAGGAGAGTTTCTGTCATCAAATATTGCAAAAAGTGCTTTATTGTCAATATTGACAACAGTCAAAATTGATGATATCTGTATGTCAAATAATGAAATAAAGACTGTAGACTAATTGATTTAATATTAAAACAGTCAAAAGTTGTTTCACTTGAAAATTGACAAAAATCTTAGACACCAAAGGCATAAAATTCGTATTAGAAAAGAATAAAAAAATCCGAGGAGAGTTTCTGTCATCAAATATTGCAAAAAGTGCTTTATTGTCAATATTGACAACAGTCAAAATTAATAATATCTGTGTGTCAAATAATGAAATAAAGACTGTAGACTAATTGATTTAATATTAAAACAGTCAAAAGTTGTTTCACTTGAAAATTGACAAAAATCTTAGACACCAAAGGCATAAAATTTGTATTAGAAAAGAATAAAAACATCCGAGGAGAGTTTCTGTCATCAAATATTGCAAAAAGTGCTTTATTGTCAATATTGACAACAGTCAAAATTGATGATATCTGTATGTCAAATAATGAAATAATGACTGTAGACTAATTGATTTAATATTAAAACAGTCAAAAGTTGTTTCACTTGAAAATTGACAAAAATCTTAGACACCAAAGGCATAAAATTTGTATTAGAAAAGAATAAAAACATCCGAGGAGAGTTTCTGTCATCAAATATTGCAAAAAGTGCTTTATTGTCAATATTGACAACAGTCAAAATTGATGATATCTGTATGTCAAATAATGAAATAATGACTGTAGACTAATTGATTTAATATTAAAACAGTCAAAAGTTGTTTCACTTGAAAATTGACAAAAATCTTAGACACCAAAGGCATAAAATTCGTATTAGAAAAGAATAAAAAAATCCGAGGAGAGTTTCTGTCATCAAATATTGCAAAAAGTGCTTTATTGTCAATATTGACAACAGTCAAAATTAATAATATCTGTGTGTCAAATAATGAAATAAAGACTGTAGACTAATTGATTTAATATTAAAACAGTCAAAAGTTGTTTCACTTGAAAATTGACAAAAATCTTAGACACCAAAGGCATAAAATTTGTATTAGAAAAGAATAAAAACATCCGAGGAGAGTTTCTGTCATCAAATATTGCAAAAAGTGCTTTATTGTCAATATTGACAACAGTCAAAATTGATGATATCTGTATGTCAAATAATGAAATAATGACTGTAGACTAATTGATTTAATATTAAAACAGTCAAAAGTTGTTTCACTTGAAAATTGACAAAAATCTTAGACACCAAAGGCATAAAATTTGTATTAGAAAAGAATAAAAACATCCGAGGAGAGTTTCTGTCATCAAATATTGCAAAAAGTGCTTTATTGTCAATATTGACAACAGTCAAAATTGATGATATCTGTATGTCAAATAATGAAATAATGACTGTAGACTAATTGATTTAATATTAAAACAGTCAAAAGTTGTTTCACTTGAAAATTGACAAAAATCTTAGACACCAAAGGCATAAAATTCGTATTAGAAAAGAATAAAAAAATCCGAGGAGAGTTTCTGTCATCAAATATTGCAAAAAGTGCTTTATTGTCAATATTGACAACAGTCAAAATTAATAATATCTGTGTGTCAAATAATGAAATAAAGACTGTAGACTAATTGATTTAATATTAAAACAGTCAAAAGTTGTTTCACTTGAAAATTGACAAAAATCTTAGACACCAAAGGCATAAAATTTGTATTAGAAAAGAATAAAAACATCCGAGGAGAGTTTCTGTCATCAAATATTGCAAAAAGTGCTTTATTGTCAATATTGACAACAGTCAAAATTGATGATATCTGTATGTCAAATAATGAAATAATGACTGTAGACTAATTGATTTAATATTAAAACAGTCAAAAGTTGTTTCACTTGAAAATTGACAAAAATCTTAGACACCAAAGGCATAAAATTTGTATTAGAAAAGAATAAAAACATCCGAGGAGAGTTTCTGTCATCAAATATTGCAAAAAGTGCTTTATTGTCAATATTGACAACAGTCAAAATTGATGATATCTGTATGTCAAATAATGAAATAATGACTGTAGACTAATTGATTTAATATTAAAACAGTCAAAAGTTGTTTCACTTGAAAATTGACAAAAATCTTAGACACCAAAGGCATAAAATTCGTATTAGAAAAGAATAAAAAAATCCGAGGAGAGTTTCTGTCATCAAATATTGCAAAAAGTGCTTTATTGTCAATATTGACAACAGTCAAAATTGATGATATCTGTATGTCAAATAATGAAATAAAGACTGTAGACTAATTGATTTAATATAAAAACAGTCAAAAGTTGTTTCACTTGAAAATTGACAAAAATCTTAGACACCAAAGGCATAAAATTTGTATTAGAAAAGAATAAAAACATCCGAGGAGAGTTTCTGTCATCAAATATTGCAAAAAGTGCTTTATTGTCAATATTGACAACAGTCAATATTGATGATATCTGTATGTCAAATAATGAAATAAAGACTGTAGACTAATTGATTTAATATAGAAACAGTCAAAAGTTGTTTCACTTGAAAAGGCATAAAATTCGTATTAGAAAAGAATAAAAAAATCCGAGGAGAGTTTCTGTCATCAAATATTGCAAAAAGTGCTTTATTGTCAATATTGACAACAGTCAAAATTAATAATATCTGTGTGTCAAATAATGAAATAAAGACTGTAGACTAATTGATTTAATATTAAAACAGTCAAAAGTTGTTTCACTTGAAAATTGACAAAAATCTTAGACACCAAAGGCATAAAATTTGTATTAGAAAAGAATAAAAAAATCCGAGGAGAGTTTCTGTCATCAAATATTGCAAAAAGTGCTTTATTGTCAATATTGACAACAGTCAAAATTGATGATATCTGTATGTCAAATAATGAAATAAAGACTGTAGACTAATTGATTTAATATTAAAACAGTCAAAAGTTGTTTCACTTGAAAATTGACAAAAATCTTAGACACCAAAGGCATAAAATTTGTATTAGAAAAGAATAAAAAAATCCGAGGAGAGTTTCTGTCATCAAATATTGCAAAAAGTGCTTTATTGTCAATATTGACAACAGTCAAAATTAATAATATCTGTGTGTCAAATAATGAAATAAAGACTGTAGACTAATTGATTTAATATAAAAACAGTCAAAAGTTGTTTCACTTGAAAATTGACAAAAATCTTAGACACCAAAGGCATAAAATTTGTATTAGAAAAGAATAAAAACATCCGAGGAGAGTTTCTGTCATCAAATATTGCAAAAAGTGCTTTATTGTCAATATTGACAACAGTCAAAATTAATAATATCTGTGTGTCAAATAATGAAATAAAGACTGTAGACTAATTGATTTAATATTAAAACAGTCAAAAGTTGTTTCACTTGAAAATTGACAAAAATCTTAGACACCAAAGGCATAAAATTTGTATTAGAAAAGAATAAAAAAATCCGAGGAGAGTTTCTGTCATCAAATATTGCAAAAAGTGCTTTATTGTCAATATTGACAACAGTCAAAATTAATAATATCTGTGTGTCAAATAATGAAATAAAGACTGTAGACTAATTGATTTAATATTAAAACAGTCAAAAGTTGTTTCACTTGAAAATTGACAAAAATCTTAGACACCAAAGGCATAAAATTCGTATTAGAAAAGAATAAAAAAATCCGAGGAGAGTTTCTGTCATCAAATATTGCAAAAAGTGCTTTATTGTCAATATTGACAACAGTCAAAATTAATAATATCTGTGTGTCAAATAATGAAATAAAGACTGTAGACTAATTGATTTAATATTAAAACAGTCAAAAGTTGTTTCACTTGAAAATTGACAAAAATCTTAGACACCAAAGGCATAAAATTTGTATTAGAAAAGAATAAAAAAATCCGAGGAGAGTTTCTGTCATCAAATATTGCAAAAAGTGCTTTATTGTCAATATTGACAACAGTCAAAATTAATAATATCTGTGTGTCAAATAATGAAATAAAGACTGTAGACTAATTGATTTAATATAAAAACAGTCAAAAGTTGTTTCACTTGAAAATTGACAAAAATCTTAGACACCAAAGGCATAAAATTTGTATTAGAAAAGAATAAAAACATCCGAGGAGAGTTTCTGTCATCAAATATTGCAAAAAGTGCTTTATTGTCAATATTGACAACAGTCAAAATTAATAATATCTGTGTGTCAAATAATGAAATAAAGACTGTAGACTAATTGATTTAATATTAAAACAGTCAAAAGTTGTTTCACTTGAAAATTGACAAAAATCTTAGACACCAAAGGCATAAAATTTGTATTAGAAAAGAATAAAAAAATCCGAGGAGAGTTTCTGTCATCAAATATTGCAAAAAGTGCTTTATTGTCAATATTGACAACAGTCAAAATTAATAATATCTGTGTGTCAAATAATGAAATAAAGACTGTAGACTAATTGATTTAATATTAAAACAGTCAAAAGTTGTTTCACTTGAAAATTGACAAAAATCTTAGACACCAAAGGCATAAAATTCGTATTAGAAAAGAATAAAAAAATCCGAGGAGAGTTTCTGTCATCAAATATTGCAAAAAGTGCTTTATTGTCAATATTGACAACAGTCAAAATTAATAATATCTGTGTGTCAAATAATGAAATAAAGACTGTAGACTAATTGATTTAATATTAAAACAGTCAAAAGTTGTTTCACTTGAAAATTGACAAAAATCTTAGACACCAAAGGCATAAAATTTGTATTAGAAAAGAATAAAAAAATCCGAGGAGAGTTTCTGTCATCAAATATTGCAAAAAGTGCTTTATTGTCAATATTGACAACAGTCAAAATTAATAATATCTGTGTGTCAAATAATGAAATAAAGACTGTAGACTAATTGATTTAATATTAAAACAGTCAAAAGTTGTTTCACTTGAAAATTGACAAAAATCTTAGACACCAAAGGCATAAAATTTGTATTAGAAAAGAATAAAAACATCCGAGGAGAGTTTCTGTCATCAAATATTGCAAAAAGTGCTTTATTGTCAATATTGACAACAGTCAAAATTAATAATATCTGTGTGTCAAATAATGAAATAAAGACTGTAGACTAATTGATTTAATATTAAAACAGTCAAAAGTTGTTTCACTTGAAAATTGACAAAAATCTTAGACACCAAAGGCATAAAATTTGTATTAGAAAAGAATAAAAAAATCCGAGGAGAGTTTCTGTCATCAAATATTGCAAAAAGTGCTTTATTGTCAATATTGACAACAGTCAAAATTAATAATATCTGTGTGTCAAATAATGAAATAAAGACTGTAGACTAATTGATTTAATATTAAAACAGTCAAAAGTTGTTTCACTTGAAAATTGACAAAAATCTTAGACACCAAAGGCATAAAATTCGTATTAGAAAAGAATAAAAAAATCCGAGGAGAGTTTCTGTCATCAAATATTGCAAAAAGTGCTTTATTGTCAATATTGACAACAGTCAAAATTAATAATATCTGTGTGTCAAATAATGAAATAAAGACTGTAGACTAATTGATTTAATATTAAAACAGTCAAAAGTTGTTTCACTTGAAAATTGACAAAAATCTTAGACACCAAAGGCATAAAATTCGTATTAGAAAAGAATAAAAAAATCCGAGGAGAGTTTCTGTCATCAAATATTGCAAAAAGTGCTTTATTGTCAATATTGACAACAGTCAAAATTAATAATATCTGTGTGTCAAATAATGAAATAAAGACTGTAGACTAATTGATTTAATATTAAAACAGTCAAAAGTTGTTTCACTTGAAAATTGACAAAAATCTTAGACACCAAAGGCATAAAATTTGTATTAGAAAAGAATAAAAAAATCCGAGGAGAGTTTCTGTCATCAAATATTGCAAAAAGTGCTTTATTGTCAATATTGACAACAGTCAAAATTAATAATATCTGTGTGTCAAATAATGAAATAAAGACTGTAGACTAATTGATTTAATATTAAAACAGTCAAAAGTTGTTTCACTTGAAAATTGACAAAAATCTTAGACACCAAAGGCATAAAATTCGTATTAGAAAAGAATAAAAAAATCCGAGGAGAGTTTCTGTCATCAAATATTGCAAAAAGTGCTTTATTGTCAATATTGACAACAGTCAAAATTAATAATATCTGTGTGTCAAATAATGAAATAAAGACTGTAGACTAATTGATTTAATATTAAAACAGTCAAAAGTTGTTTCACTTGAAAATTGACAAAAATCTTAGACACCAAAGGCATAAAATTCGTATTAGAAAAGAATAAAAAAATCCGAGGAGAGTTTCTGTCATCAAATATTGCAAAAAGTGCTTTATTGTCAATATTGACAACAGTCAAAATTGATGATATCTGTATGTCAAATAATGAAATAAAGACTGTAGACTAATTGATTTAATATTAAAACAGTCAAAAGTTGTTTCACTTGAAAATTGACAAAAATCTTAGACACCAAAGGCATAAAATTTGTATTAGAAAAGAATAAAAACATCCGAGGAGAGTTTCTGTCATCAAATATTGCAAAAAGTGCTTTATTGTCAATATTGACAACAGTCAAAATTAATAATATCTGTGTGTCAAATAATGAAATAAAGACTGTAGACTAATTGATTTAATATTAAAACAGTCAAAAGTTGTTTCACTTGAAAATTGACAAAAATCTTAGACACCAAAGGCATAAAATTCGTATTAGAAAAGAATAAAAAAATCCGAGGAGAGTTTCTGTCATCAAATATTGCAAAAAGTGCTTTATTGTCAATATTGACAACAGTCAAAATTAATAATATCTGTGTGTCAAATAATGAAATAAAGACTGTAGACTAATTGATTTAATATTAAAACAGTCAAAAGTTGTTTCACTTGAAAATTGACAAAAATCTTAGACACCAAAGGCATAAAATTCGTATTAGAAAAGAATAAAAAAATCCGAGGAGAGTTTCTGTCATCAAATATTGCAAAAAGTGCTTTATTGTCAATATTGACAACAGTCAAAATTAATAATATCTGTGTGTCAAATAATGAAATAAAGACTGTAGACTAATTGATTTAATATTAAAACAGTCAAAAGTTGTTTCACTTGAAAATTGACAAAAATCTTAGACACCAAAGGCATAAAATTCGTATTAGAAAAGAATAAAAAAATCCGAGGAGAGTTTCTGTCATCAAATATTGCAAAAAGTGCTTTATTGTCAATATTGACAACAGTCAAAATTAATAATATCTGTGTGTCAAATAATGAAATAAAGACTGTAGACTAATTGATTTAATATTAAAACAGTCAAAAGTTGTTTCACTTGAAAATTGACAAAAATCTTAGACACCAAAGGCATAAAATTCGTATTAGAAAAGAATAAAAAAATCCGAGGAGAGTTTCTGTCATCAAATATTGCAAAAAGTGCTTTATTGTCAATATTGACAACAGTCAAAATTAATAATATCTGTGTGTCAAATAATGAAATAAAGACTGTAGACTAATTGATTTAATATTAAAACAGTCAAAAGTTGTTTCACTTGAAAATTGACAAAAATCTTAGACACCAAAGGCATAAAATTTGTATTAGAAAAGAATAAAAACATCCGAGGAGAGTTTCTGTCATCAAATATTGCAAAAAGTGCTTTATTGTCAATATTGACAACAGTCAAAATTGATGATATCTGTATGTCAAATAATGAAATAATGACTGTAGACTAATTGATTTAATATTAAAACAGTCAAAAGTTGTTTCACTTGAAAATTGACAAAAATCTTAGACACCAAAGGCATAAAATTTGTATTAGAAAAGAATAAAAACATCCGAGGAGAGTTTCTGTCATCAAATATTGCAAAAAGTGCTTTATTGTCAATATTGACAACAGTCAAAATTGATGATATCTGTATGTCAAATAATGAAATAATGACTGTAGACTAATTGATTTAATATTAAAACAGTCAAAAGTTGTTTCACTTGAAAATTGACAAAAATCTTAGACACCAAAGGCATAAAATTTGTATTAGAAAAGAATAAAAACATCCGAGGAGAGTTTCTGTCATCAAATATTGCAAAAAGTGCTTTATTGTCAATATTGACAACAGTCAAAATTGATGATATCTGTATGTCAAATAATGAAATAATGACTGTAGACTAATTGATTTAATATTAAAACAGTCAAAAGTTGTTTCACTTGAAAATTGACAAAAATCTTAGACACCAAAGGCATAAAATTTGTATTGGAAAAGAATAAAAACATCCGAGGAGAGTTTCTGTCATCAAATATTGCAAAAAGTGCTTTATTGTCAATATTGACAACAGTCAAAATTGATGATATCTGTATGTCAAATAATGAAATAATGACTGTAGACTAATTGATTTAATATTAAAACAGTCAAAAGTTGTTTCACTTGAAAATTGACAAAAATCTTAGACACCAAAGGCATAAAATTTGTATTAGAAAAGAATAAAAACATCCGAGGAGAGTTTCTGTCATCAAATATTGCAAAAAGTGCTTTATTGTCAATATTGACAACAGTCAAAATTGATGATATCTGTATGTCAAATAATGAAATAATGACTGTAGACTAATTGATTTAATATTAAAACAGTCAAAAGTTGTTTCACTTGAAAATTGACAAAAATCTTAGACACCAAAGGCATAAAATTCGTATTAGAAAAGAATAAAAAAATCCGAGGAGAGTTTCTGTCATCAAATATTGCAAAAAGTGCTTTATTGTCAATATTGACAACAGTCAAAATTAATAATATCTGTGTGTCAAATAATGAAATAAAGACTGTAGACTAATTGATTTAATATTAAAACAGTCAAAAGTTGTTTCACTTGAAAATTGACAAAAATCTTAGACACCAAAGGCATAAAATTTGTATTAGAAAAGAATAAAAACATCCGAGGAGAGTTTCAGTCATCAAATATTGCAAAAAGTGCTTTATTGTCAATATTGACAACAGTCAATATTGATGATATCTGTGTGTCAAATAATGAAATAAAGACTGTAGACTAATTGATTTAATATTAAAACAGTCAAAAGTTGTTTCACTTGAAAATTGACAAAAATCTTAGACACCAAAGGCATAAAATTCGTATTAGAAAAGAATAAAAAAATCCGAGGAGAGTTTCTGTCATCAAATATTGCAAAAAGTGCTTTATTGTCAATATTGACAACAGTCAAAATTAATAATATCTGTGTGTCAAATAATGAAATAAAGACTGTAGACTAATTGATTTAATATTAAAACAGTCAAAAGTTGTTTCACTTGAAAATTGACAAAAATCTTAGACACCAAAGGCATAAAATTTGTATTAGAAAAGAATAAAAACATCCGAGGAGAGTTTCTGTCATCAAATATTGCAAAAAGTGCTTTATTGTCAATATTGACAACAGTCAAAATTGATGATATCTGTATGTCAAATAATGAAATAATGACTGTAGACTAATTGATTTAATATTAAAACAGTCAAAAGTTGTTTCACTTGAAAATTGACAAAAATCTTAGACACCAAAGGCATAAAATTTGTATTAGAAAAGAATAAAAACATCCGAGGAGAGTTTCTGTCATCAAATATTGCAAAAAGTGCTTTATTGTCAATATTGACAACAGTCAAAATTGATGATATCTGTATGTCAAATAATGAAATAATGACTGTAGACTAATTGATTTAATATTAAAACAGTCAAAAGTTGTTTCACTTGAAAATTGACAAAAATCTTAGACACCAAAGGCATAAAATTCGTATTAGAAAAGAATAAAAAAATCCGAGGAGAGTTTCTGTCATCAAATATTGCAAAAAGTGCTTTATTGTCAATATTGACAACAGTCAATATTGATGATATCTGTATGTCAAATAATGAAATAATGACTGTAGACTAATTGATTTAATATTAAAACAGTCAAAAGTTGTTTCACTTGAAAATTGACAAAAATCTTAGACACCAAAGGCATAAAATTCGTATTAGAAAAGAATAAAAAAATCCGAGGAGAGTTTCTGTCATCAAATATTGCAAAAAGTGCTTTATTGTCAATATTGACAACAGTCAATATTGATGATATCTGTATGTCAAATAATGAAATAATGACTGTAGACTAATTGATTTAATATTAAAACAGTCAAAAGTTGTTTCACTTGAAAATTGACAAAAATCTTAGACACCAAAGGCATAAAATTCGTATTAGAAAAGAATAAAAAAATCCGAGGAGAGTTTCTGTCATCAAATATTGCAAAAAGTGCTTTATTGTCAATATTGACAACAGTCAATATTGATGATATCTGTATGTCAAATAATGAAATAATGACTGTAGACTAATTGATTTAATATTAAAACAGTCAAAAGTTGTTTCACTTGAAAATTGACAAAAATCTTAGACACCAAAGGCATAAAATTTGTATTAGAAAAGAATAAAAACATCCGAGGAGAGTTTCTGTCATCAAATATTGCAAAAAGTGCTTTATTGTCAATATTGACAACAGTCAAAATTGATGATATCTGTATGTCAAATAATGAAATAATGACTGTAGACTAATTGATTTAATATTAAAACAGTCAAAAGTTGTTTCACTTGAAAATTGACAAAAATCTTAGACACCAAAGGCATAAAATTTGTATTAGAAAAGAATAAAAACATCCGAGGAGAGTTTCTGTCATCAAATATTGCAAAAAGTGCTTTATTGTCAATATTGACAACAGTCAAAATTGATGATATCTGTATGTCAAATAATGAAATAATGACTGTAGACTAATTGATTTAATATTAAAACAGTCAAAAGTTGTTTCACTTGAAAATTGACAAAAATCTTAGACACCAAAGGCATAAAATTTGTATTAGAAAAGAATAAAAACATCCGAGGAGAGTTTCTGTCATCAAATATTGCAAAAAGTGCTTTATTGTCAATATTGACAACAGTCAATATTGATGATATCTGTGTGTCAAATAATGAAATAAAGACTGTAGACTAATTGATTTAATATTAAAACAGTCAAAAGTTGTTTCACTTGAAAATTGACAAAAATCTTAGACACCAAAGGCATAAAATTCGTATTAGAAAAGAATAAAAAAATCCGAGGAGAGTTTCTGTCATCAAATATTGCAAAAAGTGCTTTATTGTCAATATTGACAACAGTCAATATTGATGATATCTGTATGTCAAATAATGAAATAAAGACTGTAGACTAATTGATTTAATATTAAAACAGTCAAAAGTTGTTTCACTTGAAAATTGACAAAAATCTTAGACACCAAAGGCATAAAATACGTATTAGAAAAGAATAAAAAAATCCGAGGAGAGTTTCTGTCATCAAATATTGCAAAAAGTGCTTTATTGTCAATATTGACAACAGTCAATATTGATGATATCTGTATGTCAAATAATGAAATAATGACTGTAGACTAATTGATTTAATATTAAAACAGTCAAAAGTTGTTTCACTTGAAAATTGACAAAAATCTTAGACACCAAAGGCATAAAATTCGTATTAGAAAAGAATAAAAAAATCCGAGGAGAGTTTCTGTCATCAAATATTGCAAAAAGTGCTTTATTGTCAATATTGACAACAGTCAATATTGATGATATCTGTATGTCAAATAATGAAATAATGACTGTAGACTAATTGATTTAATATTAAAACAGTCAAAAGTTGTTTCACTTGAAAATTGACAAAAATCTTAGACACCAAAGGCATAAAATTCGTATTAGAAAAGAATAAAAAAATCCGAGGAGAGTTTCTGTCATCAAATATTGCAAAAAGTGCTTTATTGTCAATATTGACAACAGTCAAAATTAATAATATCTGTGTGTCAAATAATGAAATAAAGACTGTAGACTAATTGATTTAATATTAAAACAGTCAAAAGTTGTTTCACTTGAAAATTGACAAAAATCTTAGACACCAAAGGCATAAAATTCGTATTAGAAAAGAATAAAAAAATCCGAGGAGAGTTTCTGTCATCAAATATTGCAAAAAGTGCTTTATTGTCAATATTGACAACAGTCAATATTGATGATATCTGTGTGTCAAATAATGAAATAAAGACTGTAGACTAATTGATTTAATATTAAAACAGTCAAAAGTTGTTTCACTTGAAAATTGACAAAAATCTTAGACACCAAAGGCATAAAATTCGTATTAGAAAAGAATAAAAAAATCCGAGGAGAGTTTCTGTCATCAAATATTGCAAAAAGTGCTTTATTGTCAATATTGACAACAGTCAATATTGATGATATCTGTATGTCAAATAATGAAATAAAGACTGTAGACTAATTGATTTAATATTAAAACAGTCAAAAGTTGTTTCACTTGAAAATTGACAAAAATCTTAGACACCAAAGGCATAAAATTCGTATTAGAAAAGAATAAAAAAATCCGAGGAGAGTTTCTGTCATCAAATATTGCAAAAAGTGCTTTATTGTCAATATTGACAACAGTCAATATTGATGATATCTGTATGTCAAATAATGAAATAATGACTGTAGACTAATTGATTTAATATTAAAACAGTCAAAAGTTGTTTCACTTGAAAATTGACAAAAATCTTAGACACCAAAGGCATAAAATTCGTATTAGAAAAGAATAAAAAAATCCGAGGAGAGTTTCTGTCATCAAATATTGCAAAAAGTGCTTTATTGTCAATATTGACAACAGTCAATATTGATGATATCTGTATGTCAAATAATGAAATAATGACTGTAGACTAATTGATTTAATATTAAAACAGTCAAAAGTTGTTTCACTTGAAAATTGACAAAAATCTTAGACACCAAAGGCATAAAATTTGTATTAGAAAAGAATAAAAACATCCGAGGAGAGTTTCTGTCATCAAATATTGCAAAAAGTGCTTTATTGTCAATATTGACAACAGTCAAAATTGATGATATCTGTATGTCAAATAATGAAATAATGACTGTAGACTAATTGATTTAATATAAAAACAGTCAAAAGTTGTTTCACTTGAAAATTGACAAAAATCTTAGACACCAAAGGCATAAAATTTGTATTAGAAAAGAATAAAAACATCCGAGGAGAGTTTCTGTCATCAAATATTGCAAAAAGTGCTTTATTGTCAATATTGACAACAGTCAATATTGATGATATCTGTATGTCAAATAATGAAATAATGACTGTAGACTAATTGATTTAATATTAAAACAGTCAAAAGTTGTTTCACTTGAAAATTGACAAAAATCTTAGACACCAAAGGCATAAAATTCGTATTAGAAAAGAATAAAAAAATCCGAGGAGAGTTTCTGTCATCAAATATTGCAAAAAGTGCTTTATTGTCAATATTGACAACAGTCAATATTGATGATATCTGTATGTCAAATAATGAAATAATGACTGTAGACTAATTGATTTAATATTAAAACAGTCAAAAGTTGTTTCACTTGAAAATTGACAAAAATCTTAGACACCAAAGGCATAAAATTCGTATTAGAAAAGAATAAAAAAATCCGAGGAGAGTTTCTGTCATCAAATATTGCAAAAAGTGCTTTATTGTCAATATTGACAACAGTCAATATTGATGATATCTGTATGTCAAATAATGAAATAATGACTGTAGACTAATTGATTTAATATTAAAACAGTCAAAAGTTGTTTCACTTGAAAATTGACAAAAATCTTAGACACCAAAGGCATAAAATTCGTATTAGAAAAGAATAAAAAAATCCGAGGAGAGTTTCTGTCATCAAATATTGCAAAAAGTGCTTTATTGTCAATATTGACAACAGTCAATATTGATGATATCTGTATGTCAAATAATGAAATAATGACTGTAGACTAATTGATTTAATATTAAAACAGTCAAAAGTTGTTTCACTTGAAAATTGACAAAAATCTTAGACACCAAAGGCATAAAATTTGTATTAGAAAAGAATAAAAACATCCGAGGAGAGTTTCTGTCATCAAATATTGCAAAAAGTGCTTTATTGTCAATATTGACAACAGTCAAAATTGATGATATCTGTATGTCAAATAATGAAATAATGACTGTAGACTAATTGATTTAATATTAAAACAGTCAAAAGTTGTTTCACTTGAAAATTGACAAAAATCTTAGACACCAAAGGCATAAAATTTGTATTAGAAAAGAATAAAAACATCCGAGGAGAGTTTCTGTCATCAAATATTGCAAAAAGTGCTTTATTGTCAATATTGACAACAGTCAATATTGATGATATCTGTATGTCAAATAATGAAATAATGACTGTAGACTAATTGATTTAATATTAAAACAGTCAAAAGTTGTTTCACTTGAAAATTGACAAAAATCTTAGACACCAAAGGCATAAAATTCGTATTAGAAAAGAATAAAAAAATCCGAGGAGAGTTTCTGTCATCAAATATTGCAAAAAGTGCTTTATTGTCAATATTGACAACAGTCAATATTGATGATATCTGTATGTCAAATAATGAAATAAAGACTGTAGACTAATTGATTTAATATTAAAACAGTCAAAAGTTGTTTCACTTGAAAATTGACAAAAATCTTAGACACCAAAGGCATAAAATTCGTATTAGAAAAGAATAAAAAAATCCGAGGAGAGTTTCTGTCATCAAATATTGCAAAAAGTGCTTTATTGTCAATATTGACAACAGTCAATATTGATGATATCTGTATGTCAAATAATGAAATAATGACTGTAGACTAATTGATTTAATATTAAAACAGTCAAAAGTTGTTTCACTTGAAAATTGACAAAAATCTTAGACACCAAAGGCATAAAATTCGTATTAGAAAAGAATAAAAAAATCCGAGGAGAGTTTCTGTCATCAAATATTGCAAAAAGTGCTTTATTGTCAATATTGACAACAGTCAATATTGATGATATCTGTATGTCAAATAATGAAATAATGACTGTAGACTAATTGATTTAATATTAAAACAGTCAAAAGTTGTTTCACTTGAAAATTGACAAAAATCTTAGACACCAAAGGCATAAAATTTGTATTAGAAAAGAATAAAAACATCCGAGGAGAGTTTCTGTCATCAAATATTGCAAAAAGTGCTTTATTGTCAATATTGACAACAGTCAAAATTGATGATATCTGTATGTCAAATAATGAAATAATGACTGTAGACTAATTGATTTAATATTAAAACAGTCAAAAGTTGTTTCACTTGAAAATTGACAAAAATCTTAGACACCAAAGGCATAAAATTTGTATTAGAAAAGAATAAAAACATCCGAGGAGAGTTTCTGTCATCAAATATTGCAAAAAGTGCTTTATTGTCAATATTGACAACAGTCAATATTGATGATATCTGTATGTCAAATAATGAAATAATGACTGTAGACTAATTGATTTAATATTAAAACAGTCAAAAGTTGTTTCACTTGAAAATTGACAAAAATCTTAGACACCAAAGGCATAAAATTCGTATTAGAAAAGAATAAAAAAATCCGAGGAGAGTTTCTGTCATCAAATATTGCAAAAAGTGCTTTATTGTCAATATTGACAACAGTCAATATTGATGATATCTGTATGTCAAATAATGAAATAATGACTGTAGACTAATTGATTTAATATTAAAACAGTCAAAAGTTGTTTCACTTGAAAATTGACAAAAATCTTAGACACCAAAGGCATAAAATTCGTATTAGAAAAGAATAAAAAAATCCGAGGAGAGTTTCTGTCATCAAATATTGCAAAAAGTGCTTTATTGTCAATATTGACAACAGTCAATATTGATGATATCTGTATGTCAAATAATGAAATAATGACTGTAGACTAATTGATTTAATATTAAAACAGTCAAAAGTTGTTTCACTTGAAAATTGACAAAAATCTTAGACACCAAAGGCATAAAATTCGTATTAGAAAAGAATAAAAAAATCCGAGGAGAGTTTCTGTCATCAAATATTGCAAAAAGTGCTTTATTGTCAATATTGACAACAGTCAATATTGATGATATCTGTATGTCAAATAATGAAATAATGACTGTAGACTAATTGATTTAATATTAAAACAGTCAAAAGTTGTTTCACTTGAAAATTGACAAAAATCTTAGACACCAAAGGCATAAAATTCGTATTAGAAAAGAATAAAAAAATCCGAGGAGAGTTTCTGTCATCAAATATTGCAAAAAGTGCTTTATTGTCAATATTGACAACAGTCAATATTGATGATATCTGTATGTCAAATAATGAAATAATGACTGTAGACTAATTGATTTAATATTAAAACAGTCAAAAGTTGTTTCACTTGAAAATTGACAAAAATCTTAGACACCAAAGGCATAAAATTCGTATTAGAAAAGAATAAAAAAATCCGAGGAGAGTTTCTGTCATCAAATATTGCAAAAAGTGCTTTATTGTCAATATTGACAACAGTCAATATTGATGATATCTGTATGTCAAATAATGAAATAATGACTGTAGACTAATTGATTTAATATTAAAACAGTCAAAAGTTGTTTCACTTGAAAATTGACAAAAATCTTAGACACCAAAGGCATAAAATTCGTATTAGAAAAGAATAAAAAAATCCGAGGAGAGTTTCTGTCATCAAATATTGCAAAAAGTGCTTTATTGTCAATATTGACAACAGTCAAAATTAATAATATCTGTGTGTCAAATAATGAAATAAAGACTGTAGACTAATTGATTTAATATTAAAACAGTCAAAAGTTGTTTCACTTGAAAATTGACAAAAATCTTAGACACCAAAGGCATAAAATTTGTATTAGAAAAGAATAAAAACATCCGAGGAGAGTTTCTGTCATCAAATATTGCAAAAAGTGCTTTATTGTCAATATTGACAACAGTCAATATTGATGATATCTGTATGTCAAATAATGAAATAATGACTGTAGACTAATTGATTTAATATTAAAACAGTCAAAAGTTGTTTCACTTGAAAATTGACAAAAATCTTAGACACCAAAGGCATAAAATTCGTATTAGAAAAGAATAAAAAAATCCGAGGAGAGTTTCTGTCATCAAATATTGCAAAAAGTGCTTTATTGTCAATATTGACAACAGTCAAAATTGATGATATCTGTATGTCAAATAATGAAATAATGACTGTAGACTAATTGATTTAATATTAAAACAGTCAAAAGTTGTTTCACTTGAAAATTGACAAAAATCTTAGACACCAAAGGCATAAAATTTGTATTAGAAAAGAATAAAAACATCCGAGGAGAGTTTCTGTCATCAAATATTGCAAAAAGTGCTTTATTGTCAATATTGACAACAGTCAATATTGATGATATCTGTATGTCAAATAATGAAATAATGACTGTAGACTAATTGATTTAATATTAAAACAGTCAAAAGTTGTTTCACTTGAAAATTGACAAAAATCTTAGACACCAAAGGCATAAAATTTGTATTAGAAAAGAATAAAAACATCCGAGGAGAGTTTCTGTCATCAAATATTGCAAAAAGTGCTTTATTGTCAATATTGACAACAGTCAATATTGATGATATCTGTATGTCAAATAATGAAATAATGACTGTAGACTAATTGATTTAATATTAAAACAGTCAAAAGTTGTTTCACTTGAAAATTGACAAAAATCTTAGACACCAAAGGCATAAAATTCGTATTAGAAAAGAATAAAAAAATCCGAGGAGAGTTTCTGTCATCAAATATTGCAAAAAGTGCTTTATTGTCAATATTGACAACAGTCAAAATTAATAATATCTGTGTGTCAAATAATGAAATAAAGACTGTAGACTAATTGATTTAATATTAAAACAGTCAAAAGTTGTTTCACTTGAAAATTGACAAAAATCTTAGACACCAAAGGCATAAAATTTGTATTAGAAAAGAATAAAAACATCCGAGGAGAGTTTCTGTCATCAAATATTGCAAAAAGTGCTTTATTGTCAATATTGACAACAGTCAATATTGATGATATCTGTATGTCAAATAATGAAATAATGACTGTAGACTAATTGATTTAATATAAAAACAGTCAAAAGTTGTTTCACTTGAAAATTGACAAAAATCTTAGACACCAAAGGCATAAAATTCGTATTAGAAAAGAATAAAAAAATTCGAGGAGAGTTTCTGTCATCAAATATTGCAAAAAGTGCTTTATTGTCAATATTGACAACAGTCAAAATTGATGATATCTGTATGTCAAATAATGAAATAATGACTGTAGACTAATTGATTTAATATAAAAACAGTCAAAAGTTGTTTCACTTGAAAATTGACAAAAATCTTAGACACCAAAGGCATAAAATTCGTATTAGAAAAGAATAAAAAAATTCGAGGAGAGTTTCTGTCATCAAATATTGCAAAAAGTGCTTTATTGTCAATATTGACAACAGTCAATATTGATGATATCTGTATGTCAAATAATGAAATAATGACTGTAGACTAATTGATTTAATATAAAAACAGTCAAAAGTTGTTTCACTTGAAAATTGACAAAAATCTTAGACACCAAAGGCATAAAATTCGTATTAGAAAAGAATAAAAAAATTCGAGGAGAGTTTCTGTCATCAAATATTGCAAAAAGTGCTTTATTGTCAATATTGACAACAGTCAATATTGATGATATCTGTATGTCAAATAATGAAATAATGACTGTAGACTAATTGATTTAATATAAAAACAGTCAAAAGTTGTTTCACTTGAAAATTGACAAAAATCTTAGACACCAAAGGCATAAAATTCGTATTAGAAAAGAATAAAAAAATTCGAGGAGAGTTTCTGTCATCAAATATTGCAAAAAGTGCTTTATTGTCAATATTGACAACAGTCAAAATTGATGATATCTGTATGTCAAATAATGAAATAATGACTGTAGACTAATTGATTTAATATAAAAACAGTCAAAAGTTGTTTCACTTGAAAATTGACAAAAATCTTAGACACCAAAGGCATAAAATTCGTATTAGAAAAGAATAAAAAAATTCGAGGAGAGTTTCTGTCATCAAATATTGCAAAAAGTGCTTTATTGTCAATATTGACAACAGTCAAAATTGATGATATCTGTATGTCAAATAATGAAATAATGACTGTAGACTAATTGATTTAATATAAAAACAGTCAAAAGTTGTTTCACTTGAAAATTGACAAAAATCTTAGACACCAAAGGCATAAAATTCGTATTAGAAAAGAATAAAAAAATTCGAGGAGAGTTTCTGTCATCAAATATTGCAAAAAGTGCTTTATTGTCAATATTGACAACAGTCAATATTGATGATATCTGTATGTCAAATAATGAAATAATGACTGTAGACTAATTGATTTAATATAAAAACAGTCAAAAGTTGTTTCACTTGAAAATTGACAAAAATCTTAGACACCAAAGGCATAAAATTCGTATTAGAAAAGAATAAAAAAATTCGAGGAGAGTTTCTGTCATCAAATATTGCAAAAAGTGCTTTATTGTCAATATTGACAACAGTCAAAATTGATGATATCTGTATGTCAAATAATGAAATAATGACTGTAGACTAATTGATTTAATATAAAAACAGTCAAAAGTTGTTTCACTTGAAAATTGACAAAAATCTTAGACACCAAAGGCATAAAATTCGTATTAGAAAAGAATAAAAAAATTCGAGGAGAGTTTCTGTCATCAAATATTGCAAAAAGTGCTTTATTGTCAATATTGACAACAGTCAAAATTGATGATATCTGTATGTCAAATAATGAAATAATGACTGTAGACTAATTGATTTAATATAAAAACAGTCAAAAGTTGTTTCACTTGAAAATTGACAAAAATCTTAGACACCAAAGGCATAAAATTCGTATTAGAAAAGAATAAAAAAATTCGAGGAGAGTTTCTGTCATCAAATATTGCAAAAAGTGCTTTATTGTCAATATTGACAACAGTCAAAATTGATGATATCTGTATGTCAAATAATGAAATAATGACTGTAGACTAATTGATTTAATATAAAAACAGTCAAAAGTTGTTTCACTTGAAAATTGACAAAAATCTTAGACACCAAAGGCATAAAATTCGTATTAGAAAAGAATAAAAAAATTCGAGGAGAGTTTCTGTCATCAAATATTGCAAAAAGTGCTTTATTGTCAATATTGACAACAGTCAATATTGATGATATCTGTATGTCAAATAATGAAATAATGACTGTAGACTAATTGATTTAATATAAAAACAGTCAAAAGTTGTTTCACTTGAAAATTGACAAAAATCTTAGACACCAAAGGCATAAAATTTGTATTAGAAAAGAATAAAAACATCCGAGGAGAGTTTCTGTCATCAAATATTGCAAAAAGTGCTTTATTGTCAATATTGACAACAGTCAAAATTGATGATATCTGTATGTCAAATAATGAAATAAAGACTGTAGACTAATTGATTTAATATTAAAACAGTCAAAAGTTATTTTACTTGAAAATTGACAAAAATCACTTAACCACTCAACCACTACTTTTAAGATATGGATGCCAATAAAGTTCCACCATTTTGTTAGTCACAATTTTGAAATTTTACAAGGAACAAAATAAAAATTCAGAACTCTGTATGTTTCATAGGTTATATATTTTTTTCATCGTGAATAACTGATGACCCATTTGTTTGTTTCCTGTTAAGTTTGCCTACGTGAAAATACTTGGTCTAAGATATATAATACATTTCATTTGTTTCTGGATCTCGCCTAGCCATGCTTTCGTGTTGTTATGTTGCAGTATCAACATTTACATTTTTTATTAGTTGCCACTCCTGATTCCTTATTTTAACAGTGTCGCAATAATTTATGATATCATAAGTAATCCTCTTTTTAATTTTCAAGAGGTTTATTGTTAATCTTGCAACAATTATTTCGCCACGCGGTCGCTTCTTCGAGCATTTTATTATTAAATCAAATTAATCTAGTGTTGCAATGCTGTGTCAATGTCAAAGTGAAAAATAATTTCAGGCACATATTAAATATTAACATGCCAAAGATTATCTCTGAATCAAAAAGGTTACAAATTCTGAAATCCTACAAACATTTTAGGCAAAGTAATCCAAATCTACAGCATCACAATATTATTACGATTTTAATAGATATTTTTGGGGTGTCTAGTATTTTAATTATCATATATATTTAATTAAAGATAATTACGTTTCAGGTAGGGAGATCTTCATTACAATTAATTTTACGACAAAGACCTGACGAATTGAAATCTATTACTTCTGGCAAACGATCTAAAAACAGCCATTTTTGGAATCACCTAGCTAGAAAAGATCTGCAACAACTAATTTGGCAATATAACTCTAAAAATCAGTATTTTACTTTGAGAGATCTTTTCAATGATATGAAAGAAAATTATGAGTTCCATGGGAGTAGAACAACACTTTATAGGGTTGTTAAAAGTATGGGGTATAAATTCAAATTAATTAATGGGCGCAAAATTCTCTGTGAACAAAAACATGTTGTTGCAGCTAAAATTATTTTCCTTAGAAAATTTTTACAGTATCAAAATTCCAGTGAAGATATCCAATTCGTATACCTGGATGAAACATGGATATATCAGAATGGATCCGTGGTTCGACGCTGGGTACATGAAACGGATATAAAAAGTAATCCAACTAAATTCAAAAATGAAGGCAAACGCTTCACCATTCTACATGCTGGGTATAGGGGTGGGTTTTTGGATGGGTGCGATTTTTTATTACATTCGAAAAACAATGACCGAGATTACCATGCCACAATGGATGGTAATACTTTTCAAAATTGGGTGGTTAATCAACTTATTCCTGCTTTGGCTAAGCTTTCAGGGAAATGTGTAGTTATTATGGATAATGCTGCATACCATTCTGTGCAATTAGACAAAACTCCTTCATTTTCTTGTAAGAAATGCGAAATGCATTAGTGGTTGGTTAAACACAATGTAAAATTCAATCCAAAATTAACCAAAAAGGAACTATGGGCTTTATTTATACCTTTTAGATCAAATGACAAAATTTACGTAGTTGATGACATTTTGAGAAAGAACGGGCACGAAGTTCTTAGATTACCGCCATACCATTGTCAATACAATCCAATTGAAATGGCATGGGGGTTTTGTAAGACTTACTACAATAAACACATAAATTCTAAGCAACCATCTAAGGATCGTGTTCAGAATTTATGGCTTGAGTCTCTCTCAAAATGTACATCCGATATGTGGCAAAATTTCTGTGATCATTGTGAAAAACTTATTTCGGATGACTGGACAAAACACATGGGGAACCTTTCTTTTGAAACCATTCCTCCTCTTATTATTTCGCTTGGGGAATCTGGCTCAGAACAAACATCAGAAGATTCAGATGTAGGTTCTCTTGACTAAATAATAAAAGTGGAATGAGGGCTTAAAAATTGTTTGACATGAAAATTATCAGTATCACAAGAGGGTGGGAATAAATTTGCAATTCTACAAAAAAATACTGAGGGCCAACAGAAGAGAGAATGACCAAAATTAAGGTGGATTGATCAAAATGTGTTAACGGGAAGACCCAAGCGAGAAATACAAATGGATGACGAAATAAGTTTGCAGAGCCGAATTCATTATATTTGTTATATACAATATTATTGCTGTGTTTGTATGTACATAAACCAAGTAGTAAATTTTGTTAATCTTAAAACTGCATATTATTATCCTTTTATATCTGAAAATTTGTAAAACAGGCAACAGTGTAAGATCACAATAGTCAGAAATTATAACCTTAAAATCGAACATCTGACAGTGACATTTAAAAACCCTGATTTAAAACACAACCAGCCCCATTTACAATACTTAAACTGTCACTTTTCCATAGCTAGGCGAGATCCAGAAACAAATGGAATATATTATACAATAGCGTCAAAAAATGTTCAGTACTTTTTGGACTCATTTGGTTTTTCCCCTTAATTGCAAAAGTAATTTATCGTTGAACTTCAAAAGTGACTAACGACAGAAGTAACAGACTTTTACGTCACATTGAAATACACAAGTGTATCTTTTTTTTTTCATTCAGATCTTTGAACAACATTTTTAGGCTTACTTACTATTTTCTAATATAGGAGCAACTGCACTCGTATGTAAAAAACAATATTATGTATGTAAAACATTATCATTAAAGTCGCCTTAATTGTTATTATTTATATAGTATTAATTGAAATGTGGTTATTTAATAAAAATAATATGCTTATTTTAATCAAAAAAATAATATTTATTTTCATAGCATGTTATAAAACATTTAAAACAAATAACTTTAACGTATCATAAACATCCTTCGTAATGTAAGATATATTCCGCTTCATATCAAAATATAATTTTCACTGTAAAAAGTGCATACAGTTCGGTTATAAAAATATATCTTAAAACAAGAATAATTTAAATTCTATTTGAATTCGAGAAAATAGGCTTACGCTTCTTATAGTTTATAATTCAATATCCGGAGGTGTATTTGCACGGGAAGTAGTTGTTTCAATGGATATTTATCGTCTTAAGTTGTCTTATTAATTAAGACATTGTTTGCATTTTTACGAGTAACATTTTCGTAATTTAATATATTATATCTTAAAAATATATATACGGTTAAAAAAATGTGTTAGATACAAGTTTCAGAAGGATTACGCAGCTCATATAATAATTAACTAGTATTTTGTCTCCTGTTAAATTTGACATTTTAGACTTACGAGGTTTCTAAAATAATCATCAAAATGTAGTGGTTTTTTTCGTAAAATATCGAATAACTCACATAGTACGACTTAAACTGAATGTTATTTAACAAACTGGTATTCTTTTTTAATAAGGAATCCAAAAAATTAATATTATATAGAGTTTCCCATTTGTAATAAAAAAATGTATGACGTCCAGGAATTACGGGGAAATGATCAAGAAAGCATCTAAAACATTTATTTCTATTTTTAATATTAAAGGAAATATCGAGCGTTCTGTCTTCACTGAAACACTCGTTATACAGGGTCCTGCAACAGTGTGTCGGGCTTTCCTAGCGCCATTAGCGTGAAAAAAACAAAAAAATGTTTCGTACAAAAAGTTATTGATTTAAAAATATTTATGGCGTAAAATTATTTTCAAACATACAGGGTGTCCCAATTTTGCAGTATAACAAAAATATTTGTTTTTTTTAATGGAACACCCTGTATTTATTCAACTTTTCTAATGACATTTTTCAACCTCTACATTGTTGTCCATTTAGTTTTTTATTATATTACAGTGTTGCCAATTTACAATTTTTTTCTTCAAGTATCATGCATAAGCAAGCTCAACTTTAAAAAATCGTAGCGACCTCGTTTTAAGAATAACTTTTAGAAAATATCTCAGTGTGGTTAATAAGCAACGTTTTATTAATGAGCAATTTAAATTTAGTAGTACAGGGTGTTCAGAGAAACATGCCAAACTTTGCAAATTTCAAAGCGGTATAAGCCATTTTTTTTAAACGGAAATGCATATCTTATGACTAAACCCCATAGTTGTTGAGATATTCAATATTTTTCACAAAAGTATCCATTTAATTACATTTCTATGCACTGTAGTAGGCCATGCTGCGACGAAGCAACTGTCTAAATGTAATGTAAGTGTAAACCTGAACCTGGACTAACCCGAGGTGTACCCTAAAGGAGGGTTAAAACCGTTACAGTGTGACATTTGATTATGTCAAAATTCGAAACGTTAATTTGTGATTTGTAAAGTGATTCTTCGTTTCGTGGTAAAAGTAGACAGCATATAATTACGATGAATTTCGAAAAAGACGAACTAGTCGATATGATTTTTGTATTAGGGGAGACTAATAGAAATGGTTTATTGGCGGCTAGAATTTACGCGACACGTTATCCCGACAGAAGACATCCGGAAGAGAAAAGTTTTAGGAACCTGCTCAATAGATTTATTGAAACGGGAAGTGTACATTACAGAAAACAAGAAAGAACAAAACCTATCACCAATGAGGAAAACCAATTTTCAGTGCTCTTAACAGCAACTGAGCATCCCAACTTGAGCCAAAAAGACATCTGAGAAGCAACCAGCATAAGCGAGAGGTCAGTACAACGCATTCTGAAGAAAAATCGATATCATGCATATCATATTCAGTTACATCAAGAACTGAGTAATACTGATTTTCAGTTTCGTTCCGAATTTTGTATCTGGGCAAGACTAAAAATACAGGAGGATCCTGCGTTTTTCCAGTATGTTTTATTCACGGATGAGGCGACGTTCCATAACAGCGGATCTGTCAACGGGCACAATTTTCATTATTATTCAACTGAAAATCCGCATGTTATGAGACAAGTTGATCATCAGCATCGATGGTCATTGAATGTCTGGGGAGGAATTATTGGAAACCATGTGGTAGGTCCACATTTCTTCGAAGGCCATCTAAATGGGCATATGTATTTGCACTTTATGCGAAATGTATTACCCGGGTTATTAACTCATATACCTCAACATACAAGAAACAGGCTGTGGTTTCAACAAGACGGGGCACCTGCGAACTTCTCGCGAGATGTGAGGGCATTTCTTGATGGTATTTTCCCCAACCAATGGATTGGTAGGAATGGAGCCACTAGATGACCTGCTAGATCTCCGGATCTAACAAAAATTGATTTTTTCTTGTGGGGATATGTAAAAGAAATTGTTTATAAGGAATCACCAACAACCCCAATGAATATGCAGCAACGAATTGTTAATGCTTTTGCAAGTATTTCACCTGAAATGTTAGGAAGAGTGAATAGGTCTTTTCAGCGGCGAATTAATTTGTGCCTAAATGAAAATGGAAAACATTTTTAACATTTACTGTAGTATCGTTTCACTTTTGTATTAATAATTTTGAAGTATTATCTGTATTTATTCATCTCACATTGACTTTTACTTACATTTTGACAGTTGTTTCGTCTCAGCATAGCCTACTAGAGTGCATAGAAATGTAATTAAATGGATACTTTTGTGAAAAATATTGAATATCTCAACAACTATGGGGTTTAGACATAAGATATGCCCCATCAAATTGAAGAGAAGAAATAGACCTTTCGAATAATGACATAAAATAGGGAGCATTCCATTAAAAAAAAATGGGTTATACCGCTTTGAAATTTGCAAAGTTTGGCATGTTTCTCTGAACACCCTGTATTACTAAATTTAAATTGCTCATTAAAAAAACGTTGCTTATTAACTACACTGAGATATTTGCTAAAAGTTATTCTTACCTTCAAAAAACGAGGTCGCTACGATTTTTTAAAGTTGAGCTTGCTTATGCATGATACTTGGAGAAAAAAAAAATGTAAATTGGCAACACTGTAACATAATAAAATACTAAATGGATAACAATGTAGAGGTTGAAAAATGTCATTAGAAAAGTTGAATAAATACAGGGTGTTCCGTTAAAAAAACAAATATTTTTGTTATACCGCAAAATTGGGACACCCTGTATGTTTGAAAATAATTTTACGCCATAAAGATTTTTAAATCAATAACTTTTTGTACGAAACATTTTTTTGTTTTTTTCACGGGAAAGGCGCTAGGAAAGCCCGACGCACTGTTGCAGGACCCTGTATATATATTTTTATAAAAAAAAAACAAGTTATACTTAAAGCATTTTTTTTCCTTTTGTTGTTTCTAGAAAAGCTAAGCATTTCCTGCTTATGTAATAATCACGTAGATGAATTTCTGCGAGCAACTTCCAGACATTGCTTTACCACATTGACAGGCAGCCTTTCGGGATCATCGCTGATATCGATGGATGGCTGAAATGTGCAGAGCGGCACTGAGCCGCAGTAGCATGTTCTTCTCGTCACATTTCTCCGGTGCAGGCGCCTTGAACTTGGCCAGCTCGATGATGGGCGAGCTCAGATCCACTGTTTCATCCAACACAATTTTAAGTTTAACGGCAGGCCGATTTGGTTTCAGCGCTTTGAGAAAAAATATCGCAAAGACCAGCTTAATTTCATCTTTCATCATGTTTTTGCGCAGCGTTATCTGGTTTTCGGAACCCTGAAATCATTAGTGTTCTCTTTACTTGCGTGGTGGAAAAAGGGATGCATTTTATACAAGGGGAGAAATGTCCACCCCTGAATAGTCAAATGACAAAAAATGAAACGAAAAAATGGTTATGTATTTATAATACTATTTCCTCGTTATTAAAATATCGATTAAATATGAAAAAGATAATATTTCAAAATATAAGAGTAGATGTAGGTAAAGACTTATGAAATTTTTAAAACACGTTTACAACGTGTTTAAAACAGAACATACCAGGCATTTGTCTTTTGAGTATACATATCCCGATAATTACAGCGTTTTTTAAATTTGCGGGAATTCTTTGTTTCAAAGCGGTAAATTTGGGGCTTTTAACGAGTGTTTTCCACTCCCAGACTAAGCATGAAGTAAAATTTCGAGTTTAGAAAAGCCTAAGAATTTGGATTGGCCGCGTAGCGAAGCGGAGCGGCCAATCCAAATTAGGCTTTTCTAAACTCGAAATTTTACTTCATGCGCCACGCTTAAAAACACTGATTTACAGTAAAGTTTAAAAAACACATACATACAACAACAATTATAGGCAACCTAATATACGTTAGAGTTATTGGGCTGCCTATATTCACTGCTTTAAATAATTTGTTCAGCGCCGAATTTGACTTACGTTTTATTCACATCTACATATTAGATTACTAAAGCCGTATATTTTAAACTTTATGATATTTTAATGTTTTATACGTGTGGCGCATGAAGTAAAATTTCAAGTTTAGAAAAGCCTAGTTTGGATTGGCCGCTCCGCTTCGCTACGCGGCCAATCCAAATTTTCAGGCTTTTCTAAACTCGAAATTTTACTTCATGATTAGTCTGGGAGTAGAAAACCCTCGTTTAAAGATTCAAATTGCAATATTTTAAAAAAGCTACGAATGTCGTAGCGGAAAAGGGGATGCATTTTTTACAAGGGGAAAATTTCCACCCCAGAATAGTCAGATGACAAAAAATGAAACGAAAAAATGGTTATGTATTTATAATATTATTTCCTCATTATTGAAATATCGATTAAATATGAAAAAGATAATATTTCAAAACATAAGAGTAGATATAGGTAAAGACTATTATGAAATTTTTAGGAAAGATGTATTTTATCAACAAGATTAGACTAATAAATGGAGATGCCATGGGAATGAAACAACATTTTTTTGGTTTTTTATTTTGACATTATCTAATTATTCGGCACATTAAACCAATCATTTACCACTAATTACTCTAAGTCGATTGTAGAAGACCTAGAAGACTAGGTGAGTCGAAGATGCGCTGATTTTAACTCAATAAGAGACTTTGGACGGGGTACAATAATCGGTCTATGAGAAGCAGGATTATCAATTTGTAATGTTGGTAATCGTGTGGAACGCAGTGTCAGCAGAATGTCTCTATGTTGGCAAAGATGGACAGAATCACGTGAGAAATGACAACGATCACAACCTGGATGTCCTAAAAGCACAAATGATTAATTAAATTATTAAAAAACACCGGATAATTATTTAATTTAATTAATTCAAAAACACCGGATAATTATTTAAATTGTTCAAAATGTGCCCCGTTATTCATAATGCAGAGATTAGTTCTCAAATTCATTTCATCCACTGGTTTTTGTACCCCTTGGAATAGAGATGAAATTTTTGATGTGAAATGTATTCCGTTGGGGTTGCATAGACAACGTTTTTAACATTGCCCCACAAAAAATATGGCGGCCATAAGAAATAACAAAGTTGACCATCGCAGTTTGGCATCTAAAAGGTCTAGAAAATTTCTGTTAACATTTGACTTGGAGTGGTGAAAAACATAAAGTTGCCAAGTTTGATTAAAACTGTGTCAATGATATTGAAGATTAAAAAAAATTTCTGCAATCACAATTTTTAGTGTTTTCAATTAATTAATCAGGAAACAATAAAAATATACCGGATTTCTTTTCAAATTTTCAATCATCATGATAAGGCACAAATTTTGCCGAATTTAACCGACCTGGTATCATTTACCGATCACAAGATACCAATGGTGAGCAACGTGGTGATTTTTACCACCCTGTATACACATATAAGCTAAATGTTCTAAGCCGAAAAACAAGTTTGTAAAAAGTATTTACTTATTTACACAGGGGCGCAGCCAGGATTTTCACAAGGGGGGGGGGGGGGGGCATTTTGTATATATTTATTTAATAAAATATTATAAAACAAACTATTGTATATAGGAACACTATTTTAATATTAAAAAAAAACAAAACAAAAACACAAATGTATATGTAATCAAAATCACAGAAAAAAGTAAAATTTATATACATACTCTTACACTAAGCATAACTTTCTTTTATTTTCGCAGAATTTTTGAAGTACTTTTTTTTGAAAATCTATTTCATTGTCAGTAACAAATTTTCGATGTACACTTAGCATGGACAACCCATTTAATCGATCTTCTAACATGGTTGACCGTATCCACGTTTTTACTCTTCTGAGCGTACTAAAACTTCTTTCGATAGTTGCTGTTGTGCACGGTTGAGATATAAGTATAATTAATGCTCGCCTCGTTATTGGGAAGAAATATTCAGCCTTTTTTATTATATCCGTAAGCTCCAAGTCTTTACTCGATTTCTCGTTTGTCCAAAGATTGAACCATAATTCGAGCTCATTTTCTAATCCATCTAATTTATAAAATGAACAAAACGTATTAATTTCAGTCCTTAAAGTGTTTAAACTATTATTTAACAAATTTGATGGATGAAGCAATGATATTAAAAAAGCAGGTTCATTTTCTTGTGAAAATCTACTTTCAAGAGAATTTTTAAAAGAATCCAGATATGGAATATAAATGGATCTATTTAAGTATTCGTTGAGAGAGGCTGCTGGGTGATTTGAACGGTGTTGCTGTCTATTTGCAATCCTAGGTAATTTCAAATCTATTTCTAAATGATTTGAAATTACTTCCATCTCATTGATTAGTAAATCAACTTCTTCGTTAGTCCTGTTACGATGGAATTCAATTACAGTTATAATTCTAATGATATGCTCCTTGCATTTTATAATGTCCATATTTTTGGATTGCAGAATATTGACAACAGGCTCTAAATAAGAAGAATATTTCGAAATCAAACAAACACAAAATATAAAAACAGTTCCGGTAGCAGCACAGTGAAGTTGAAATGCGTGTTTTCTGGTGGCGACATTTCCTTCTCGGGACAATGTTTCTAAACCCTCCACTATCACTAAAAAGTTTTGCCTAAATACAGCTATATTTCTGTATTTTTGGGACCAACGAGTTTCGGATAATAAGGGAATATTTGGGGCATGCCTTCTTCTTAAAACAGATTCGCGAAAAAATGTTATTATGTCTTTTATTGTCGAAATCGCATTTCTCACCTCTACGACGTTATTTAAGTCATTGACTACAAGATTTAATTTATGGCTCTGGCAATGAACAAACAAAGCTTTGGGGAATTTCTCCCGCAAAAGTTTCTGAACGCCTCCCTCCTTACCAGCCATTGTCGAACATCCGTCATACCCTTGGCCTACACACTTATCGGAGTCAACACCCAAATTTCCAAAAAATGAAGATAATGTAGCCGCAATGGTTTTGGCATTTATTTTGTGAATTTCCACAAATCCAAGAAATTCTTCTCGTATTGCCTTTCTATCTGCATCGAAAAATCGTACTCCGACTGAAAGCTATTCTTTACCTGCGATATCTGCACTCTCATCTGCTAAGATGCTGAAAGCTTCTGCTTTTTTTAAACTCTGAACTACTTCATCTTTGATTACATCTCCACAAATATTAATTAATTCATTTTGAATCTGAGGAGACATATATATAGCATTCTTTTTACCGTCTTTTAAATGATTCTTTAAGACTTCATCACCAGATTCTACCCTCAAAGCAATTAATCTTCGAAATACGCCATCTTCTAATTCTTTTCCTCGTAAAGGCAATTCGAGAGTCCCACAGAATATAATGGCTTTAATGATGCTCGATATTATTTTTTTATTAATTTCAATAGTATTTTGTGATATTGATTTCATACGGTCGGAAATTGGAACGTCCTGGATAAAAGCTCTTGCTGCTTCAGTTGCACTTTTATGTAAGTAACTACCTGCGTGATTTCGGCAGTATTCATGCATGTCTTTATATTTTTTAAACGGTTTTAAAATTAATCCTCCTAAATAACCATGCACGATATTGGGTGGAAACAATACGCAATAAAGACATAATGGTCCTTTCAGATTTTGGGAATATTGTAACCATGGGCTATATTGTTCTAACCAGCAATGCCGAAACTTTCTCTTGAGATTGATTGCATCGTCTTCAAAATTGTATGTCGCAGGTGGCAACCAGCACCTTTGCACCATATTAATTTTCTGTTCTACTGTCATGAAAGCAGAGCGTCCTACCCAGTTACCAATGTCATTTTCTGGAATCACATCCAAATTAATGGCAAATTGATTAGAAGGACCTGCCTGGTAACTTTATCAAAGGGGGAAATTAAGGTGTTGCCTTCTGGGAGACAACCACCCCGATTTTGAGAAATTTATATTGAATTATTGACCTTGTTCTCAAAATCGGATCACCCTCGATTACCTAGTAGCTCGTAGGCAGAGATACCACACAGTCACTTTTAAAACAAAATAAAACATAAAACTACTCACCCTGTCATCGTCAGGTCCTGGAACAGCATTTTTCCAGAACAACTCACTTTGTATATATATTTCTTTAGGTTATAAGAATTGAAATGATTCGATAAATGAAAGAGTACGATTTCAAAGAAAACATTTACAATGGTGTTTATTAAAAATAAACAAGAGTTGACAATTACCGAAATATATATACAAATAATACAAAAACAACTATCACCTTACGCGACGCAACTCTTACGTTATTTGTTGGATTTAAAACAAAAAAAAATAATATTATAACAACACTCGGATTTCGGATGACCGCACGATTCAGGAGATTGATACCGATTACTGTCCTCCCCCTGAACCATCAGTTTCGATAACCACCCTCTCCCTTCCCATGATCGTCGCTAGGTGGGATGTGGGAGATGGAAGTGGTTAAGGCTCCTGCCTCTGATTGGTCCAGCGGTTAGGGGTGACATGCGCAAGTCTATTGCGTTCTCTCATTTTGCGCGCCCTGGCGCATGCGGATCATCCAACCCGAATTACTAGGTGAATTGCCGGTATTTCCCTTTATGCAAATTCCAAGTAGCCGGGCAGTAAATACCATCTCTCCCTAATCCGGAGGGCGGTACTCGACGGTGAGCCTTTCGTGACCAAATCTGTCTTGCTATTGTTTTGGTCACGAACTGCCGTAATGGTGAAAATTTCCCGGCTTAGGGCCGCTACTTGGAATTTTGCATTTTACGACCCAAACGAGATTTGCGCCGCGTAAGGCAATAAAATCAAAAATTCTAAATAAAAATGACTAATCCTATAATTACAAATATTTACAAAACCCGAACGATCAGTGTATATAGACGAACTTATTTCATTTCATAATAAATGATTATGAAAGTGAATTTAAAAATGATTAATAAAAATTATGTGGGGTCCGTTGTTATCGCGAAATGAAATTAAACTATATAAATCGCCGAAATAATCATAGTTGCGGCGTTTCCGGTAAAACGCCGGTAACAATTCGGCCCCGTGAAATGAAGTAAGTTCGTTGACAATATGTGTGAAAAGACAAATTGACAAAATATTGAAAAGAGGAAGTAGATACACTGATGTTCGGTTCGCTTGATAAAAGTTGGTAGCGAGAAAAGCGAAGAGCTTCCCCAAACGCTGTTTTCCTGGATTCCTCTTCGGCTATCTGCCAAATGGTTATTGGTTCCCGATTGTATCATTTGGGCGCCACAATGAGATAACTGCTCATTGTCAGTCCTGATGCGTTGTTGTTCAAGATTTGCTGGTGAAGGTGGCGTCCGGATACGTCGTGTGGCAGCAAATTTCGCGGATTTTGATATGGAAGTGCGGCCCGTTCGTGCCTTTTGGTCCGTATGCGGGATCGGCGTTGTTTCACTTCTAAAATAGTTTATGGAGGCGGTGCATGGGAAATCATTTGTTTGATTTTTCCTGTAGATTCTTGTATAACAGTCTTAAAACACTCTTAATGTCTGTGTGTTTTCAATCACTTATGTCTCTATTATATCGCAGAAGTGTGACATCGATACAAATGAATTTACACTCATTATCCTGATTACACTCCCCGGGAAACTAACAATAATTCGCAAGTGAACCTTGCGTCGAGGGAAAAAGTGTTTTAATTTTCCGGAAAAACAAAACGTCTATGTCGCGGGAAAACTAATCACTTTAGTAATTACAGCTGCAGTGGAAGGTCCTGGAATTGGGTCGTCGATGTCTTCCTTGGCCACATCTTCTTCTCCGGCGGGTTCCTCGGCTTCTTCGTGAACTTCGACTTCTTCGGCGGGTTCCTCGGCCTCTTCGGCAACTTCGTCGGCATTTTGGGTGGTGGTTCCGGGAAGAGGGATATCATTTTGATTCCGGGCTGGTGGGGTTGGCTCCTGTGGCGTTGGCCGTATGTCGTCCGCGTGTATTCTGACGGTGTGGCCATCACGTTCGATGAGGTAAACGCGTCCAGCGAAACGATCTCGGACAGTGTACGGTCCTAGCCACTTTGTTGCAAATCCGGCAGGATTTTTCGCGTCACTTATGGGATGGTTTCGGATAACCACCTGCTGTCCGATGAAAAATTGTGCCGGTTCATCTGGTTGATCATATCGACGTACATATCGTAGATGGCTGTTTCGGATTACCTCCCATCTTCTCTCTCTCTCGTCGTCCTGTAGTGGCGGTTGGGTGGGTGGGATTTCGCGTTCTGCTGGGCGGGGTAAGTTATAACCCAACAGCGCGGCGGCAGGAGTAAATCCTGTTGCGGCATTCGTTCTCGACCGGAGCTCGTACAGGATTTCTGGAATGTGCTGAACCCATTTATTTCCAGGCTGGCCTTGCATACGAATCCTTAAACATTTCTTCAGCTCCTGGTTTCTTCGTTCTGTCGGATTTGCCTGTGGGTGATACACGGGAGTGTAGTATGCTTCCACTCCCCAACTTTGCAGTTGATCTCGCCAGCGATTTGCAGTAAACTGCGGTCCATTGTCGCTGATTATAACTCTTGGGTAACCGAACCTATGGAATACTTGTTCCTCTAGTAATTTTAATATGTTACCGGAACGTGCTTGACCAATCGCAAAGGCCTCAATCCATTTCGTAAAAAGGTCGGTTACCACAAGTATGAATCTTTTCTTCGCGGTGCTAGCAGGATATGGTCCCATTAAATCTACGGCGACGGTGTCGAACGGTGCGAAGGGTATACGCGCTCTCATTGGTGCGCGTTTTTGATTCTTACCACGCTTCGTGGCAATGCAGATGAGGCAATTCTTTACGTAGTTTCGAATATCCGTAGGTTGACTGGGCCAGTAATAGCGATTTCGAATACTGCGTAAGGTTTCGTCGCGTCCTGGATGAATAGCCTCATCATGCATCGCGTGTAAGACTCGAGGAACTGCTGCAGCAGGAACGTAGATAGCACGATCACGGCCATCAATTGGGCGTTGGAAAAGGTGTCCTCCGATGACTTCCAATGTTTCGTTGCATTTCGAAAATTCTGAGTGGTCTGGGTCAGCAAGAAGTTGTTTTTTTTTTTTAATTTCTTCATCTGCTGCCTGCGCTTCCCACACAAAATGAACAATAGGCTGCTCTACCACATTTAGCTGCGGTGATAAAACAGATTCTAATTCCGGTAATGGGTCCACAGGTAAACATTCTGGATCGCGGCTAAGAAGGTCAGCTAGTTGATTTTCTTCTCCTGCGCAGTGGGCGATCTCGAAATCAAAACTCTGCAGTTGTAACGCCCACTTCGTAAGTTTAGATTTTACGTCCTTAAATTTGGCGAGCCAAGTTAGCGCCTTGCTGTCTGTGACGACACTAAAATGTTTTCCTTCGAGGAGCGGGCGGTATTTTTGCAATGCAAATACAAGTGCGAGGCATTCTTGCTCATTTATGTGGTAACGCGTCTCGGCATCATTTAACTTGCGCGAATCAAAAGAAATTATCCTTTTCTCGCCGGTAAGAGTCGTTTGGAATAATACAGCGGAAATTCCTATCATCGACGCGTCGGTTTGAACTGTGTAGGATAACTCTGGTAACGGCCGGTGAAGTTTAAGTGGTTGTTGAACGCGTTCGCGCAGCATCTCCATAGCTGCTGTTGCGGAGGGCGTCCACTTAAACGGACGTGTTGTGGCAAGTAGGTTGTTTAATGGAGCGGTGATATCTGCATAATTATCAATGTATTGCCTGACCCAGTTGCAAAGACCCAGATATTTTCGCAGTTGACGGCGTGTTTTTGGAGTAGGATGATCTTTGATTTGAGTCAGGTGTTTTTGCAAAGGACGTGTCAGGTCGGTATCGACGATGTGTCCTAAATACTCCAGCGAACTTTTCCCGAACGAGCACTTATCTACGCTTAAGCGAAGGTCAAATTGGTCCAATCTCTCAAACACCAATGCGAGGTGTCTGATGTGCTCTTCTGGTGTCCTGGAAAATATAATTATATCATCCAGGTACACCATTGCGAAATCGTGTATCATTCCAGCAAGCACTTCTTGAGACATCAAGCGCTGAAATGTAGCTGGAGCATTTTTGAGCCCGAAGGGCATTACACGGAATTGATAATGCCCTCCATCCGGTGTAGAAAACGCTGTAAATTGTTTGGAGTTTTCTTCCATTGGGATTTGCCAATCCCCACTCTTTAAATCTAGCGTAGAAAAGATACTGGCATCTCCGAGATCTTTCAGCGTTTCCTGTATAACGGGCATGGGGGTCGGCTCCGATATTGTCACCTCATTGATTTTTCTGTAATCCATACAGAATCGGCTAGTCCCGTCCTTCTTCTGCACTATAACAATGGGTGAAGCGTACGGGCTTTTGCTCGGTTCGATAATTCCTTGTGCGAGGAGGTCATCTACTTGTCGGTCGATTTCTTGCTTTCGCAGTGCATTGACTCGATACGGTCGAATCCGAATTGGTTTGTTGGATGTTAGTAGTATTTTGTGCTCCGAAATTCGTGGGCGGTGAGCGAATTGATCCTTGGGCTGGAAAATTCTCGCAAATCTCTCGATCAATTCTTTAAAATGATCAGCTGCGTTTCCTGATAACTCGCAATCAAATTCAGGTACCTGGATGTTTTCCGATTTGAGTTGCTGTTCGGTCCACCGGATTGTCTGGCGTAATCCGGTGCCGAGGTGAATGCATAATTTACTGCAGTCAATCACAGCGTGGTGTTTGAGGAAAAATCCTATTCCAAGAATTGCTTCGTAACGGAGATCAGGAAACACAAGAAAATCCTCGGAGAAATGTTGGGTGCCTAGTTGGAATTGAACAGATGCCATCCCTGTCACATCTGCGGTGATATCCTTTCCAGCTAAATTTGCCTTCATGTGTATTTCGCGCACACATTTTGTGATTCCCGGTCGAATATAATTTTGACATGCTCCTAAGTCGAGCAAACAAGATATTGTTCGATCTTGCATAATCACTGGCAATAACACGAGTTTTGGAGAACTTGACGAAAAAGCACATAAGGGAAGGGTGTCCTTATCACTGTATATCTCGCGTAAATTATCTCGCGGGCACGTATTAGTGGAAATTGATGGGCACTGCGCTATTAATGATGATGGTCCGGCCTCCGAGTGGTTATTATCGGAAGATGGGTTAGCATTCTGATGCTGGTGTTGCTCGTCTCGGTCGCCAGTTAGGTTGAGATTCGCATTATTTCCGTTATTAGAATATATGTCGATATTCTGGTGGAGGTGCCGGGTGCGCTTAGCAGTTTTTCCTAAATTTTTGTTCTGGAGCTTGAATCTTGTTAGTTGAGATTTTCGTTGTCGTCGTACGGAGGCGGCAGGGGAGGGTTGTACAGTGTTTATCTCTGATCCTGCCGCTCCTGGTAGTTTCCCGACCTGCTTGGGCAAACGTTATGCCAATGATATCCGTTCTTGCAAATTCGGCAGAGGGGTGGCTTGCGGGGGCGGTTCGACGTGGAGGCAGCAGTTTTCTGTGGTGATGCTGCTCTCGGAGGCTGTATTACTTCGACATTTGGCACTCTGTTTGGGCTGGTTGATTTCGGATTGGATTGCTTTTTTTCATGATTTTGACGTTGATTATATCTTGGCGAGCGAGGTCGTTTATTATAATTACTGTTATAGCGGCTCTTTGACGAATTAATGTAATTCTCCTTCGGTTGGTCCGTGTTTGGAATTATTGTGGGCTGTGATTTCGCCTGGAATGAATCCGTTTTCCTGTTTTGTTCGAAATTTGTGCTTTTTCTTTTCGATGACAGTTTCGCAGCTCTAGCAACAAATTCAGACACGCTCGCCGGCATAAAAATCATCGCTTGCTTCAAAGACTCCGATGATAATTCCCACATGACGGTGGTTTTCATTTCTTCATCCCAGAAAGATAAATGTCGATCAAACAAGATTCTCTTTCGTAGAGCGAATAATCCAGGTGACGTATTTCCTTGGGGCTTCATTAATAATTCCTTGGTTTCATCCAGCGCCACTGAGACTGGATCAATTGAATCAATAAATAACGATTTCGCTTCGTCCCAAGAAACGTCGTCAGTGAAGTATTCTCCATATATCTTCCTGTCGTCGGTGTCCATTCTTGCCAATGTTCTCCTGTGTTTAACTTCATCTCTAAGGTTTAGCCCGTTGAACTCGATTTCCATCTGGGAAATGAATTTTCTAGGGTTGCGGCCATTAAACATTATTTTGTCTTCTTCGCTGTTGCTGTTTGATTCGCGAAGCAAATCGAGCACCTGCTGGGGCCATAGATTCGTTGCGGGGAGGTCGGAAGAAGTGGCGGCTTGTCGAGATGGTAAATTTGTGCGTTGTTTTGGTGGTGCGTGGATGTCGGCTTCGACTTGTATTTGATTGCGCGGTGGTGTCGGTAAGCGGTTTTTGCTACTGGCGTCTGAGAGACGTGATGGACCGCGATCTTCAAGCGCAGTCAGCTCTTCCTGGAGGAAGTTTATCTGGTCTCGATTTTCTTTCGCCACTTTAATAAACTTCTCTTCTCTTTTCAAGAAATAATTCCGCAATTCTTCGAAATCTTTCCACGTCGGAGGAGCACGCTCTTCTTCCTCTCTTTGTTGGCGCAGAATTTCTTCTTTTTCCTGTGCTAATCGTGCCATTTCCGCATCAAAAGCCCGCCTTTTCTCTGCCATCGTTTTATTAATGACTTCACATGTCAACTCTAAAGTAGTGGAACTTCGCGAGGGTGGGCGGCTCTCTTGGCGGCTGTTGTCGGCGTCCATTACTGTACCGTTGGATATAGTGCTATTGGACGCGGTGTCATCGAGTGTGGAGTTTTGAGATGTGGTGTTGTCGGTTACGCTGTCGTAGTCGCTTTGGGTTCCCTCCATATTGTTGGAGGTTTGTTTTAGTGGGCGAAGATTGTACGTGTTCATCGTTATACGAGTTTTTGTTTTAAAATTTTCGCAAAAGCTTTAAGTTACTATTTATAACTCGGCCCCGTCGAGTTTTCAAATAATTTTTAAACAAATTAAAGTTCGGGCACTCTTTGCATCAAATTTATACTATTTATTTGCAAATAAAATTTAATTAGTGCTCATGAATTGCACTTATAAACTCGTACAACTACGAAAAAGTACGTTCGTAATGTAATATAAAATATAAAATCTATCGAGTGAGTGTGGGTGTATAAACTCTCGTTATTAAGAATTAAGTAATTATGAACATTTAAATATACAATTCACTTCCCTGTAAGAAAATGTCAATTAGTTTACAACGAGAATTAAGGAATGTTTTGGCCAATGTGTTGAATTTTATTTATTACTTAAAAGAATCTATATTATAAATGAAAATTGTACGGTGAAAAGTTAATAATAATTATAATTACAACATTCATAAAATTTTAAATTCGAACTTTTTACAATGAAAGACAAAAATAAAATTTGTGTTGGTTAACACACTAATAATTAAACATTAACAATTTATCAAGTTTTATAATTGAGATTAGAAGAAATTTAAGCAGTTCAGAAATGTATTAACTTTAAAAATAATCGTTAATAGTACAATTTTCATTAAACAAAAATAAGTAATAAATATATCAATTTTTATATAGGGCCGTGAGCAATGAAATTAAATCGTGATATATGTGAGAGAAACATGTAGTACAAAATTTAAATTGGATTCTAAGTCAATACTAATGGGACAAAGGTATAAATCAAATGCACTTTCGTTAATTAATTTTGGTTAAAGTTATCAAAAATATAATTGGTTAAACAAAATTAAAGTTAGAAGAGTACGCTGTGACTCATTTATTCAATGAATAAAAAGTAAGGGCATTAATTAACGTTGGTCACAGTTATCCCAGTTAGAAGAACAATGAAAATGATGTACGATGTGTGTCATTTATCACGGATAAATCGTTAAAAAAAATAAATTAAACGTTGGGCGCCATTTATCAAAGGGGGAAATTAAGGTGTTGCCTTCTGGGAGACAACCACCCCGATTTTGAGAAATTTATATTGAATTATTGACCTTGTTCTCAAAATCGGATCACCCTCGATTACCTAGTAGCTCGTAGGCAGAGATACCACACAGTCACTTTTAAAACAAAATAAAACATAAAACTACTCACCCTGTCATCGTCAGGTCCTGGAACAGCATTTTTCCAGAACAACTCACTTTGTATATATATTTCTTTAGGTTATAAGAATTGAAATGATTCGATAAATGAAAGAGTACGATTTCAAAGAAAACATTTACAATGGTGTTTATTAAAAATAAACAAGAGTTGACAATTACCGAAATATATATACAAATAATACAAAAACAACTATCACCTTACGCGACGCAACTCTTACGTTATTTGTTGGATTTAAAACAAAAAAAAATAATATTATAACAACACTCGGATTTCGGATGACCGCACGATTCAGGAGATTGATACCGATTACTGTCCTCCCCCTGAACCATCAGTTTCGATAACCACCCTCTCCCTTCCCATGATCGTCGCTAGGTGGGATGTGGGAGATGGAAGTGGTTAAGGCTCCTGCCTCTGATTGGTCCAGCGGTTAGGGGTGACATGCGCAAGTCTATTGCGTTCTCTCATTTTGCGCGCCCTGGCGCATGCGGATCATCCAACCCGAATTACTAGGTGAATTGCCGGTATTTCCCTTTATGCAAATTCCAAGTAGCCGGGCAGTAAATACCATCTCTCCCTAATCCGGAGGGCGGTACTCGACGGTGAGCCTTTCGTGACCAAATCTGTCTTGCTATTGTTTTGGTCACGAACTGCCGTAATGGTGAAAATTTCCCGGCTTAGGGCCGCTACTTGGAATTTTGCATTTTACGACCCAAACGAGATTTGCGCCGCGTAAGGCAATAAAATCAAAAATTCTAAATAAAAATGACTAATCCTATAATTACAAATATTTACAAAACCCGAACGATCAGTGTATATAGACGAACTTATTTCATTTCATAATAAATGATTATGAAAGTGAATTTAAAAATGATTAATAAAAATTATGTGGGGTCCGTTGTTATCGCGAAATGAAATTAAACTATATAAATCGCCGAAATAATCATAGTTGCGGCGTTTCCGGTAAAACGCCGGTAACAATTCGGCCCCGTGAAATGAAGTAAGTTCGTTGACAATATGTGTGAAAAGACAAATTGACAAAATATTGAAAAGAGGAAGTAGATACACTGATGTTCGGTTCGCTTGATAAAAGTTGGTAGCGAGAAAAGCGAAGAGCTTCCCCAAACGCTGTTTTCCTGGATTCCTCTTCGGCTATCTGCCAAATGGTTATTGGTTCCCGATTGTATCATTTGGGCGCCACAATGAGATAACTGCTCATTGTCAGTCCTGATGCGTTGTTGTTCAAGATTTGCTGGTGAAGGTGGCGTCCGGATACGTCGTGTGGCAGCAAATTTCGCGGATTTTGATATGGAAGTGCGGCCCGTTCGTGCCTTTTGGTCCGTATGCGGGATCGGCGTTGTTTCACTTCTAAAATAGTTTATGGAGGCGGTGCATGGGAAATCATTTGTTTGATTTTTCCTGTAGATTCTTGTATAACAGTCTTAAAACACTCTTAATGTCTGTGTGTTTTCAATCACTTATGTCTCTATTATATCGCAGAAGTGTGACATCGATACAAATGAATTTACACTCATTATCCTGATTACACTCCCCGGGAAACTAACAATAATTCGCAAGTGAACCTTGCGTCGAGGGAAAAAGTGTTTTAATTTTCCGGAAAAACAAAACGTCTATGTCGCGGGAAAACTAATCACTTTAGTAATTACAGCTGCAGTGGAAGGTCCTGGAATTGGGTCGTCGATGTCTTCCTTGGCCACATCTTCTTCTCCGGCGGGTTCCTCGGCTTCTTCGTGAACTTCGACTTCTTCGGCGGGTTCCTCGGCCTCTTCGGCAACTTCGTCGGCATTTTGGGTGGTGGTTCCGGGAAGAGGGATATCATTTTGATTCCGGGCTGGTGGGGTTGGCTCCTGTGGCGTTGGCCGTATGTCGTCCGCGTGTATTCTGACGGTGTGGCCATCACGTTCGATGAGGTAAACGCGTCCAGCGAAACGATCTCGGACAGTGTACGGTCCTAGCCACTTTGTTGCAAATCCGGCAGGATTTTTCGCGTCACTTATGGGATGGTTTCGGATAACCACCTGCTGTCCGATGAAAAATTGTGCCGGTTCATCTGGTTGATCATATCGACGTACATATCGTAGATGGCTGTTTCGGATTACCTCCCATCTTCTCTCTCTCTCGTCGTCCTGTAGTGGCGGTTGGGTGGGTGGGATTTCGCGTTCTGCTGGGCGGGGTAAGTTATAACCCAACAGCGCGGCGGCAGGAGTAAATCCTGTTGCGGCATTCGTTCTCGACCGGAGCTCGTACAGGATTTCTGGAATGTGCTGAACCCATTTATTTCCAGGCTGGCCTTGCATACGAATCCTTAAACATTTCTTCAGCTCCTGGTTTCTTCGTTCTGTCGGATTTGCCTGTGGGTGATACACGGGAGTGTAGTATGCTTCCACTCCCCAACTTTGCAGTTGATCTCGCCAGCGATTTGCAGTAAACTGCGGTCCATTGTCGCTGATTATAACTCTTGGGTAACCGAACCTATGGAATACTTGTTCCTCTAGTAATTTTAATATGTTACCGGAACGTGCTTGACCAATCGCAAAGGCCTCAATCCATTTCGTAAAAAGGTCGGTTACCACAAGTATGAATCTTTTCTTCGCGGTGCTAGCAGGATATGGTCCCATTAAATCTACGGCGACGGTGTCGAACGGTGCGAAGGGTATACGCGCTCTCATTGGTGCGCGTTTTTGATTCTTACCACGCTTCGTGGCAATGCAGATGAGGCAATTCTTTACGTAGTTTCGAATATCCGTAGGTTGACTGGGCCAGTAATAGCGATTTCGAATACTGCGTAAGGTTTCGTCGCGTCCTGGATGAATAGCCTCATCATGCATCGCGTGTAAGACTCGAGGAACTGCTGCAGCAGGAACGTAGATAGCACGATCACGGCCATCAATTGGGCGTTGGAAAAGGTGTCCTCCGATGACTTCCAATGTTTCGTTGCATTTCGAAAATTCTGAGTGGTCTGGGTCAGCAAGAAGTTGTTTTTTTTTTTTAATTTCTTCATCTGCTGCCTGCGCTTCCCACACAAAATGAACAATAGGCTGCTCTACCACATTTAGCTGCGGTGATAAAACAGATTCTAATTCCGGTAATGGGTCCACAGGTAAACATTCTGGATCGCGGCTAAGAAGGTCAGCTAGTTGATTTTCTTCTCCTGCGCAGTGGGCGATCTCGAAATCAAAACTCTGCAGTTGTAACGCCCACTTCGTAAGTTTAGATTTTACGTCCTTAAATTTGGCGAGCCAAGTTAGCGCCTTGCTGTCTGTGACGACACTAAAATGTTTTCCTTCGAGGAGCGGGCGGTATTTTTGCAATGCAAATACAAGTGCGAGGCATTCTTGCTCATTTATGTGGTAACGCGTCTCGGCATCATTTAACTTGCGCGAATCAAAAGAAATTATCCTTTTCTCGCCGGTAAGAGTCGTTTGGAATAATACAGCGGAAATTCCTATCATCGACGCGTCGGTTTGAACTGTGTAGGATAACTCTGGTAACGGCCGGTGAAGTTTAAGTGGTTGTTGAACGCGTTCGCGCAGCATCTCCATAGCTGCTGTTGCGGAGGGCGTCCACTTAAACGGACGTGTTGTGGCAAGTAGGTTGTTTAATGGAGCGGTGATATCTGCATAATTATCAATGTATTGCCTGACCCAGTTGCAAAGACCCAGATATTTTCGCAGTTGACGGCGTGTTTTTGGAGTAGGATGATCTTTGATTTGAGTCAGGTGTTTTTGCAAAGGACGTGTCAGGTCGGTATCGACGATGTGTCCTAAATACTCCAGCGAACTTTTCCCGAACGAGCACTTATCTACGCTTAAGCGAAGGTCAAATTGGTCCAATCTCTCAAACACCAATGCGAGGTGTCTGATGTGCTCTTCTGGTGTCCTGGAAAATATAATTATATCATCCAGGTACACCATTGCGAAATCGTGTATCATTCCAGCAAGCACTTCTTGAGACATCAAGCGCTGAAATGTAGCTGGAGCATTTTTGAGCCCGAAGGGCATTACACGGAATTGATAATGCCCTCCATCCGGTGTAGAAAACGCTGTAAATTGTTTGGAGTTTTCTTCCATTGGGATTTGCCAATCCCCACTCTTTAAATCTAGCGTAGAAAAGATACTGGCATCTCCGAGATCTTTCAGCGTTTCCTGTATAACGGGCATGGGGGTCGGCTCCGATATTGTCACCTCATTGATTTTTCTGTAATCCATACAGAATCGGCTAGTCCCGTCCTTCTTCTGCACTATAACAATGGGTGAAGCGTACGGGCTTTTGCTCGGTTCGATAATTCCTTGTGCGAGGAGGTCATCTACTTGTCGGTCGATTTCTTGCTTTCGCAGTGCATTGACTCGATACGGTCGAATCCGAATTGGTTTGTTGGATGTTAGTAGTATTTTGTGCTCCGAAATTCGTGGGCGGTGAGCGAATTGATCCTTGGGCTGGAAAATTCTCGCAAATCTCTCGATCAATTCTTTAAAATGATCAGCTGCGTTTCCTGATAACTCGCAATCAAATTCAGGTACCTGGATGTTTTCCGATTTGAGTTGCTGTTCGGTCCACCGGATTGTCTGGCGTAATCCGGTGCCGAGGTGAATGCATAATTTACTGCAGTCAATCACAGCGTGGTGTTTGAGGAAAAATCCTATTCCAAGAATTGCTTCGTAACGGAGATCAGGAAACACAAGAAAATCCTCGGAGAAATGTTGGGTGCCTAGTTGGAATTGAACAGATGCCATCCCTGTCACATCTGCGGTGATATCCTTTCCAGCTAAATTTGCCTTCATGTGTATTTCGCGCACACATTTTGTGATTCCCGGTCGAATATAATTTTGACATGCTCCTAAGTCGAGCAAACAAGATATTGTTCGATCTTGCATAATCACTGGCAATAACACGAGTTTTGGAGAACTTGACGAAAAAGCACATAAGGGAAGGGTGTCCTTATCACTGTATATCTCGCGTAAATTATCTCGCGGGCACGTATTAGTGGAAATTGATGGGCACTGCGCTATTAATGATGATGGTCCGGCCTCCGAGTGGTTATTATCGGAAGATGGGTTAGCATTCTGATGCTGGTGTTGCTCGTCTCGGTCGCCAGTTAGGTTGAGATTCGCATTATTTCCGTTATTAGAATATATGTCGATATTCTGGTGGAGGTGCCGGGTGCGCTTAGCAGTTTTTCCTAAATTTTTGTTCTGGAGCTTGAATCTTGTTAGTTGAGATTTTCGTTGTCGTCGTACGGAGGCGGCAGGGGAGGGTTGTACAGTGTTTATCTCTGATCCTGCCGCTCCTGGTAGTTTCCCGACCTGCTTGGGCAAACGTTATGCCAATGATATCCGTTCTTGCAAATTCGGCAGAGGGGTGGCTTGCGGGGGCGGTTCGACGTGGAGGCAGCAGTTTTCTGTGGTGATGCTGCTCTCGGAGGCTGTATTACTTCGACATTTGGCACTCTGTTTGGGCTGGTTGATTTCGGATTGGATTGCTTTTTTTCATGATTTTGACGTTGATTATATCTTGGCGAGCGAGGTCGTTTATTATAATTACTGTTATAGCGGCTCTTTGACGAATTAATGTAATTCTCCTTCGGTTGGTCCGTGTTTGGAATTATTGTGGGCTGTGATTTCGCCTGGAATGAATCCGTTTTCCTGTTTTGTTCGAAATTTGTGCTTTTTCTTTTCGATGACAGTTTCGCAGCTCTAGCAACAAATTCAGACACGCTCGCCGGCATAAAAATCATCGCTTGCTTCAAAGACTCCGATGATAATTCCCACATGACGGTGGTTTTCATTTCTTCATCCCAGAAAGATAAATGTCGATCAAACAAGATTCTCTTTCGTAGAGCGAATAATCCAGGTGACGTATTTCCTTGGGGCTTCATTAATAATTCCTTGGTTTCATCCAGCGCCACTGAGACTGGATCAATTGAATCAATAAATAACGATTTCGCTTCGTCCCAAGAAACGTCGTCAGTGAAGTATTCTCCATATATCTTCCTGTCGTCGGTGTCCATTCTTGCCAATGTTCTCCTGTGTTTAACTTCATCTCTAAGGTTTAGCCCGTTGAACTCGATTTCCATCTGGGAAATGAATTTTCTAGGGTTGCGGCCATTAAACATTATTTTGTCTTCTTCGCTGTTGCTGTTTGATTCGCGAAGCAAATCGAGCACCTGCTGGGGCCATAGATTCGTTGCGGGGAGGTCGGAAGAAGTGGCGGCTTGTCGAGATGGTAAATTTGTGCGTTGTTTTGGTGGTGCGTGGATGTCGGCTTCGACTTGTATTTGATTGCGCGGTGGTGTCGGTAAGCGGTTTTTGCTACTGGCGTCTGAGAGACGTGATGGACCGCGATCTTCAAGCGCAGTCAGCTCTTCCTGGAGGAAGTTTATCTGGTCTCGATTTTCTTTCGCCACTTTAATAAACTTCTCTTCTCTTTTCAAGAAATAATTCCGCAATTCTTCGAAATCTTTCCACGTCGGAGGAGCACGCTCTTCTTCCTCTCTTTGTTGGCGCAGAATTTCTTCTTTTTCCTGTGCTAATCGTGCCATTTCCGCATCAAAAGCCCGCCTTTTCTCTGCCATCGTTTTATTAATGACTTCACATGTCAACTCTAAAGTAGTGGAACTTCGCGAGGGTGGGCGGCTCTCTTGGCGGCTGTTGTCGGCGTCCATTACTGTACCGTTGGATATAGTGCTATTGGACGCGGTGTCATCGAGTGTGGAGTTTTGAGATGTGGTGTTGTCGGTTACGCTGTCGTAGTCGCTTTGGGTTCCCTCCATATTGTTGGAGGTTTGTTTTAGTGGGCGAAGATTGTACGTGTTCATCGTTATACGAGTTTTTGTTTTAAAATTTTCGCAAAAGCTTTAAGTTACTATTTATAACTCGGCCCCGTCGAGTTTTCAAATAATTTTTAAACAAATTAAAGTTCGGGCACTCTTTGCATCAAATTTATACTATTTATTTGCAAATAAAATTTAATTAGTGCTCATGAATTGCACTTATAAACTCGTACAACTACGAAAAAGTACGTTCGTAATGTAATATAAAATATAAAATCTATCGAGTGAGTGTGGGTGTATAAACTCTCGTTATTAAGAATTAAGTAATTATGAACATTTAAATATACAATTCACTTCCCTGTAAGAAAATGTCAATTAGTTTACAACGAGAATTAAGGAATGTTTTGGCCAATGTGTTGAATTTTATTTATTACTTAAAAGAATCTATATTATAAATGAAAATTGTACGGTGAAAAGTTAATAATAATTATAATTACAACATTCATAAAATTTTAAATTCGAACTTTTTACAATGAAAGACAAAAATAAAATTTGTGTTGGTTAACACACTAATAATTAAACATTAACAATTTATCAAGTTTTATAATTGAGATTAGAAGAAATTTAAGCAGTTCAGAAATGTATTAACTTTAAAAATAATCGTTAATAGTACAATTTTCATTAAACAAAAATAAGTAATAAATATATCAATTTTTATATAGGGCCGTGAGCAATGAAATTAAATCGTGATATATGTGAGAGAAACATGTAGTACAAAATTTAAATTGGATTCTAAGTCAATACTAATGGGACAAAGGTATAAATCAAATGCACTTTCGTTAATTAATTTTGGTTAAAGTTATCAAAAATATAATTGGTTAAACAAAATTAAAGTTAGAAGAGTACGCTGTGACTCATTTATTCAATGAATAAAAAGTAAGGGCATTAATTAACGTTGGTCACAGTTATCCCAGTTAGAAGAACAATGAAAATGATGTACGATGTGTGTCATTTATCACGGATAAATCGTTAAAAAAAATAAATTAAACGTTGGGCGCCATTTATCAAAGGGGGAAATTAAGGTGTTGCCTTCTGGGAGACAACCACCCCGATTTTGAGAAATTTATATTGAATTATTGACCTTGTTCTCAAAATCGGATCACCCTCGATTACCTAGTAGCTCGTAGGCAGAGATACCACACAGTCACTTTTAAAACAAAATAAAACATAAAACTACTCACCCTGTCATCGTCAGGTCCTGGAACAGCATTTTTCCAGAACAACTCACTTTGTATATATATTTCTTTAGGTTATAAGAATTGAAATGATTCGATAAATGAAAGAGTACGATTTCAAAGAAAACATTTACAATGGTGTTTATTAAAAATAAACAAGAGTTGACAATTACCGAAATATATATACAAATAATACAAAAACAACTATCACCTTACGCGACGCAACTCTTACGTTATTTGTTGGATTTAAAACAAAAAAAAATAATATTATAACAACACTCGGATTTCGGATGACCGCACGATTCAGGAGATTGATACCGATTACTGTCCTCCCCCTGAACCATCAGTTTCGATAACCACCCTCTCCCTTCCCATGATCGTCGCTAGGTGGGATGTGGGAGATGGAAGTGGTTAAGGCTCCTGCCTCTGATTGGTCCAGCGGTTAGGGGTGACATGCGCAAGTCTATTGCGTTCTCTCATTTTGCGCGCCCTGGCGCATGCGGATCATCCAACCCGAATTACTAGGTGAATTGCCGGTATTTCCCTTTATGCAAATTCCAAGTAGCCGGGCAGTAAATACCATCTCTCCCTAATCCGGAGGGCGGTACTCGACGGTGAGCCTTTCGTGACCAAATCTGTCTTGCTATTGTTTTGGTCACGAACTGCCGTAATGGTGAAAATTTCCCGGCTTAGGGCCGCTACTTGGAATTTTGCATTTTACGACCCAAACGAGATTTGCGCCGCGTAAGGCAATAAAATCAAAAATTCTAAATAAAAATGACTAATCCTATAATTACAAATATTTACAAAACCCGAACGATCAGTGTATATAGACGAACTTATTTCATTTCATAATAAATGATTATGAAAGTGAATTTAAAAATGATTAATAAAAATTATGTGGGGTCCGTTGTTATCGCGAAATGAAATTAAACTATATAAATCGCCGAAATAATCATAGTTGCGGCGTTTCCGGTAAAACGCCGGTAACAACTTGCACAAACAATTTGTTTATCAACATCGGTACGCTTTCTCTTATGAGCCAACTCTGTAATGCAAAATCCCGGCGTTAGTTCTAAGTAGATGAATTTTTTCTGAAATATACATACACTACTACTATAATATTTATTGAAATTAATTTAAAAAACTTGTTTTCTGTATTTAGATTTAATTTTGTTTTATATTATTTAATGACTTTCATAAGTCAATACAAATTATATACAAATATCTAACCAAATTTATTTTAATAATTTGATGAAGTTATTTACCATTTTCATTATCCGAGATATTATCTAAAGTAATTGTAGATGTGTATGAAGAAACTGTCTAGGGACTTGCACAAACCATTGGTTTATTTTGTATATTTTTGTCATCGTCACTCTTATTTGTGTTTTCATCTCTCTTTCTCTTATCAGATAACTCTGTAATTAGTCTAATATATATATATATAAGTTACCTGACGCCAACACAACAGACTCCTTTCATTATAAACAATAGCACTTATTATCTATTTATTCATTTATATATTATTCTGCTTATTTTGCATAATTGTTATCTCATGCTTATTTCGCTATTTTATCTTATTATATTATATTTTATTATTGTATCGTTAGTTATGAATTAGAGACCAAACCGTGAACACGGGTGTTAAGAAATAAATTCCTTTTTAAAAAATCGGTTTGTGTACGAGTAAAGTTAATTTATATATATGAGGTAATGACTGAAAAAGTGGTGTAAGTCTTTTTATTACAATATTAAGTTAAATAAATACTCAAGTACTCTATTTGATAATAGCAAGTTAATTTGTCGAAAATGCAGTCACAGTAATAAAAAAAATGGTGTTATACAAGCAAGTTAAATTTTATTTATTTTAATCAACATGTATAACGAAGTAGAAGCCTCCGCAGTTCTCAATAAGTTAAATTGACTTACACCATTTTTCTTTCACTACCTCATATACAGGGTGTACTACGCAAAAGTAGATGATTGGTGTAATTTATTTTTTGGCTAAATTGAACAATTGGCGGTGACCATTAGCATTAGAATTAACGCATGTGCATTGGCGCGGTTCTCAGCGGTCCAAAACCAAATTACGGCCATATTACGTACATTGATATAAATATAAAAGGTCTTTAGGTTAAGGAGCGCGGTAGTTAGGCCCGAGGTTATGGCTGCATTTCGAATTGAACGTATGGTGCACATACAAGGAAAGACAATAGACGAATAACGAATTATAATAATAATATGTTCCATTCGGCACGCACCCTATGTTGTCGAAATCTGGTTTGGGACGGCCGAGAACCGCACCATTACGCATGCCCCGTCAGCTGATGGTCACCGCAAATTGTTCAGTTTCGTCTGATTTTTTTTTAATTTCGCGTTATTTAAAATAAAGATATGTACTTACTGAAATAATTCCGTATATCCATTTTATAACAGTAAACAGCACTAGGCGAAAAATACGAAAACAACACACAAAAAACTATTAGGAGAATAGTGGATTCATATGGAATGCATGGGCTGTAGATGTCACAGGCTAGACAAGGATCGCGGCAGCGCGCCAGATGTTTAGGAAGCCGTGCGCAAGTCAGTTACGGTGGCAAGCACCAATAAGCACACGAGAAATACACATCTGTTTGGCGCCGACTGTTATTTTTCAAACATGTATATTTTACAGCATTTTGCTCTTCTCCGAGTCGGGGCATGCGCAAAAAAAACAGACCGACCCTAGAGTGTGTGTCCGTTGTTTCACTTTTCGACCGTAGTTTGCAATATAGTACTAATATATATATATATATATATGGTACAGAACAAACGAACAGGCCTTATGACAGGTTGTGCGAAACGTTTCGCACACCGTGGTGCTGGGTGATAAGCGTGATGTTGCCTGCAAAAACCGGTTTTCGATAGTTTATCGTTCGGTGCGCGAAACTTTCGCGTAGTTTACAACAATATGACAGAAATATTAGTTTATTTTGTCTGCATAAGGAAAAAAAATAATTCAGTGCAGTCCTCCGTAACGCCTGCAACTGAAAAAAATCTGCGTTGATAAACGTATAATTACAAAAAAAAATCGAAACAAAGCTGAGGGGGGTGGGGCAGCTGCCCCCCCTTGGCTACGCCCCTGTATTTACAACGCACATTTTCAGGCATTTGTTTTTTTTATAAAAGCGTTCAATTTAAAGCATCTAACGATGGTTTCCACTGCTTAATTAATTCAAGAAATGTTCCTATCAACTAAACCGATAGAGAAGTACCAGCTATTTTCGATACTATTTTCTACATTTATTAAAAGATATCGAAGGATAAAGCATTCCTCTTTCAACTATGAATGTATTTATTTATTAATTTGAATTTACTATTTGGATTTTATGCAACTTAACCAACGTGTATAGAATATATTAAGTTGCATATATTACAATCATGGCTATTAAGCAAACGTTTCTTTTTTCATTTTAATTTGAAGAAAGTTTTTTCTCTCACAAAATGTGATTTTTTTATTGAAACATTTAAAACATAAACAATTAAAAACATGTTTATAGCATGTTTAAAACACGTTTATAACGTGTTTAAAACAGAACATACTAGGCATTCTTCTTTTGACTATACATATCCCGATAATTACATCGTTTTTTAAATTTGCGGGAATTCTTTGTTTTAAAGCGGCAAATTTGGGGCTGTTAACGAGTGTTTTCGCCTCCCAGACTAAGCATGAAGTAAAATTTCGAGTTTAGAAAAGCCTAAGAATTTGGATTGGCCGCGTAGCGAAGCGGAGCGGCCAATCCAAATTAGGCTTTTCTAAACTCGAAATTTTACTTCATGCGCCACGCTTAAAAACACTGATTTACAGTAAAGTTAAAAAAACACATACATACAACAACAATTATAGGCAACCTAATATACGTTAGAGTTATTGGGTTGCCTATATTCACTGTTTTAAACAATTTGTTCAGCGCCGAATTTGACTTACGTTTTATTCACATCTACATATTAGATTACTAAAGCCGTATATTTTAAACTTTACGATATTTCAATGTTTTATACGTGTGGCGCATGAAGTAAAATTTCAAGTTTAGAAAAGCCTAATTTGGATTGGCCGCTCCGCTTCGCTACGCGGCCAATCCAAATTTTCAGGCTTTTTTAAACTCGAAATTTTACTTCATGATTAGTCTGGGAGTAGAAAACCCTCGTTTACAGATTCAAATTGCAATATTTTAAAAAAGCTACGAATGTCGTAAAATTTACGGTGTATGCATACATATATACATTTATTTAATTCCCTGTATTTAAAATCACAATAATGCACACACAGTTGTGATATTTCATTGTAATAAAATGTTAAGTTTAATAATGTAATTTGAAATATCTTCAACAATTTAGCTACAATTTAAAAATGTAAACTAAAAATCTTATTTAAGTAGCATAAAATATAATGTAGCAAATTTAGATAATAAAAAAACGTTTTAAACAAATTTAACGTTTAAAACATGCTTTAAACAAATTTAAGATTTAAAACATGTTTAAAACAAAACCGTTTAAAACACGACGGCTGTTTTTAAACATATTTAAAACACTGTTTTAAAACAACATAACAACCCTGATTACAACATTAATCCATTTATATTATATTTTGAAATGCTGTGATAATTTTTCAAATTATTTAGTAAAATAAGATAAACAATCATACAAGTAGTAACATTTGTTATAGTACGGTTTCCTGACTGTTAAGCCTTTCGTTAACTAAATAATTAAGTGTTTTATTGGCCTGGCTATGAAGTAAAATTTCGAGTTTAGAAAACCCTGAAAATTCAGATTTGGAGACTGCGCTTCGCCCCAAGTCCAAAATTTTCAGGCATTTATATAGTTGAAATTTGACTTCATGCTTAAAAAGGGAGTGAAAGCCTATGTTAAAAAATAAAATACAGCACTAATAATTGGCATTTCTTAAGATTTAATTAAGTTAAGTTTGATATATTTCTTTGTAATTTGGTTTGGTTTCAAGTACTTCCACATAGAAGCAGTTCTAGGTAAAAACCAAAATATTTTAATCCTTTGAAATGAAAATGACAGTAATTGACAGATTTGCCCCTGGTCGAGACAGTGCGTGATTTGGGTATTATATTTGATTCTCGCTTAAATTTTGTTACCCATTTGAATAAGATCTCTAGTAAAGCTCTTTCTATGCTCGGTTTCATTAATAGAGTTTCGAAACACTTTGGCGTGGATACGTTCAAAACCCTTTACGTCAGTTTGGTAAGGCCACATTTGGAATATTGTTCAGCAATTTGGTCTCCTTACCACAACTGTAACATTGAAATCATTGAAAAAGTTCAGAATAGGTTCTTACTACTAGTATCTTTTAAAATGGGGATCGCACGCATTGACTATAGTCGGTCACACATATTGAATTGTCTTAATTTAAAATCTTTAGAATATAGAAGAATATCATTCGACTTATGCTATGGGTTCAAACTGATTAATGGACATGTCAATTGCAGTTTTTTATTATCATTGTTGAACTTTAATTTTTTTTAACAACTCCAGTTCGTTGTAGGCCCTTATTTCGTTTAAACTTCCATCGAACATTGTATGGTTCCCATAATCCTGTGGCACGTATAATGCGGTATTGTAATGTCCTTATGTTGTATCCCAACTTTAACATTTTTAGTAATTCTTACAGTGTATTCAAACGCCATTTACAGTTTATTAATCTGGATATTGTTAATTAGTGTATTTTTGTTTTTTGTATTATATTTCTCACTCTATTTATATGTTTTTCAAAGTAATATTATGTTTATCCTATATCACTATTTTTAATTGTGTATTGATGTATAAAGGAGATTTCCGTTGATAAATAAAATAAAATAAAATAAAATACATATCCCGATAGTTACAGCGTTTGGTTAATTTGCGAAATTCCTTGTTATTATACGAGTAGTCAATTTGAAGCTCATAATGAATGTTTCTACTCCTGGATTAAGCATGAAGAAAAATGTCAGGCTTTTTTAAACTAGAAATTTTATTTCATGCGCCACGTGTAAAATTAATATAAAGTAAAATTCAAAATACACTGCTTAAGTTTGATCTCACGTTAATAAATATTACAAATGGTTGTTTCGTTTAAATTATTAAATTGTATTTAATAATAATTTACTTCACAAACTGTAAATCAGTTGTAGTTTTATAAATAATGAAAATCGAAACTACGTTTTTGCCTTGAAATGAGCCCATGAACAAGATGTGATTTTTGTACAGGGTGGTGCATTTTGGAGGTGCCACATATGAAAAACTTTTTTATTTGAAGAGATATTGCAAAGCCTTTTTCGCGAGCCGGAGTCACTTTTTGTGCTTAAATTAATGGTGAAAAGAAAATGTATCTATCTCTAACCGTTTCCGCTTTATAACCGGAAGTTGATAAAATGTCATTTTTATGAAGTTACTGTAATTCATTTGTTTTAAAAGTTATAACCAAATTGTAAACACTTTCTTATGGCAACTTTTTGCGCCCAATAAAATGACGTACGTGTTTTGTTTCAAGGACGTTTCGTTTTTGTTTTCCTATACCAAATTTACTTTTTTTTTACGGGCGCATATGGAAATATGCACATCATTGAACAGCATTTTTGATGCCGATTTTAACGATGTGCCACTTGTGTACCTTTGTGAAAAAATATTTTTTGTTGTATACGACAAGCAAAGTAGCAGTTTATGTCAATCAAGAGTGCTCGTTTATAAACCAAATATGCCACATCGATAATAGTCATATTTTTAAACAAATTGCAAGCATCACCTAGTAACGAGATTGTTTACTGGTTGTCATGGCAACTTTGTCAATGACTTTTTTTTTGTAGTTGTTAAGTAGGCATGTGGCACATCATTGAAATCAAAGTTAAAAAAGCAGTGATATGCATATCTCTATATGCGCCCATAAGGAAAATGTGATTTTGATATAAGAAAACAAAATCGAAACGTCCGTGTAATAAAACAGGTACGTCACTTTAATGGACGCAAAAAGTTGTCATAAGAAAGTTTATACAAAACGACATTTTATCAACTTCCTGTTATAAAGAGGAAACGGTTAGAGATAGATCAATTTTCTTTTCACCATTAAGTAAAACACGAAAAAGTTACTCTGGCTCGCGAAAACGTTAATTCTATATCTCTTCAAATAAAAAAGTTTTCCATATGTGGTACCTCCAAAATGCACACTTGTTCTGAATCACTCTGTGCAATTATTAAAAATATTTTTAAGCATAATTTTAAGTTGACGTAGAATTCAATCAAATGAAAAACTAGGGATTTGGCTTTTCTTTGTTCCGAAATGAGAAAAGGACTCCTTCATTTTGCCTGTTCTACCGACGAATATTTAATATTTATGTATATAAAAACACATTTTTTGAACATACCATTAGATTTATTTATTAAACCTTCATCTTATTTACAGACATAAAAATATTAATATTATTTTTGTTATAATATTTCAAGGGTGCAAATTCAATAAATATTTGTATAATCATAATTATAATAAATTATATTATAATTATATCACCAGAAATGAGGAAAACTAAAAACTACCCCATCCACTTTAATCCATTACTCTTTAAATTGTAAATCTCAGTGCGCTTTGAACAAAAAAACTAAAGAAACAAAAAGGTTATTATAAATAAGTACACAATATTTTCAGTATTTTATCAAGAAATCCATTCATTTCAATGTATTTTTTATATCTCAGTCTCCAAACAATGTTTGACTTTATTTCTTTGTTTCTTGGTCAAAACCCTAAACCTATGTACAATCTGTCTGTCGGAATGTTTAACCCCTTCTGTAGGTGATCACAGCTTCGTCCATCTCCTCCTTTGGCTGGTCCTTGTCGCCCCAGCCCCAGACCTCGTGGCTGCCGTCGCCGGTGCGCTCCACCCGCTTTTTAATCATCTCGTTGGAGACTGTCTTTAGGTCGTACGCCCAGCCAATTTTCGCCATAAAGTCGATGAAGGAGAGCGTAGTGTTGGTGGTGTACTTGCCCAGCTCGGAGGTCTTGTAGTCCCAAGGGAACGTGTGATGGTAGTTGTGCCAGCCCTCGCCGAGGGCCAGCATTGCCACTGTTTTATTTTCAGCGGGGTTGATGAATCTGCAGAGAACGAATTAAATAAATATGAAATCGGATTTTAAAAACTGAAAAAAACAATTATTATTTTTTTGCATTTTTAAAAACTCACAAATGTAAAAAAAGTATCGATATTCAAAATATCGATACTTTTAATTTCATTGATATTCAAAATATCGATACTTCTCGATACCAGATATATTAGATCTAATAGCACCTCCTAAAATGGCTAGGGTTTCAAAAAACTGAATCTGTTTTTCCAAAATGCTGGAGGACCCCGTACAAAAATGCGCGAAATAATGTTAAATGTGAATACTAGTTCATATGATGTGATTATTATTGTAGAAACGTGGCTGGACGAAGTAATACTTAGTTGTGAATTAAAATTGAATAATTATATCGTGTATAGAGAAGACCGTAGTCCTAATACAATTAATAAAATTCGTGGCGGTGGCATGTTAATAGCAGTTCACAGCTGTCTTGTTAGCGAACAAGTTAATATAGTTAATAATTGCGTAGAGCAAATGTTTGTTAACATTGTTTTTGGATCTCAAAAGCTTGTTGTGGGTGCCGTCTATATCCCACCTAACTCATCTTTAGAAAAGTACGAATTTCACTGTGATACAGTGGATATCGTCGCTAGCCACTATAGTCAATCGAAACTTCTTATATGCGGTGACTACAATATTCCATCAGCACGTTGGACTAATGATGATCTAGGATTATTGTACAGCACTTGTAATCCTGAACCAGCAAATATAATTATTTCTCGATTTGTCTATCACAATCTAATCCAGCTTTGTTCAATTCCCAACGAGAATAATGTTTTTTTAGATTTAGTTTTTGGAAGACCGGAGTTCTCTGTGTCTAAAGCGATTGACTTAATTCTCCCCATAAGCCATCATCATATTCCATACTGCATAAGTTCACATTTTAGTGAAACAACAAAACCCCTTCAATTTGAAGAATATATTTACGACTTTTCTAGAGCCAATTATATTGCTATTAACCACCATCTTGCCTCGGTAGATTGGGTAAACATTTTGAAGGGTGATGATATTGATGTTATTGTGGAATGTTTTTATAAAATAGTAGCTGAAGTTATTTCTCCGTTTACCCCAATCAAACGTATAAGACAATCATCATATCCATCATGGTTTACGAATGATCTGATTAGGCTCATTCATGATAAAAAAAAATGCTCATAAAAGATATAAATGCAATAAAACTTCTGACAATTATCGTCAATTTAAACAACTGCGAAATGCTTGTGATCATCTAAAAATTAATTTATATAATAAATTCAGTGAATCGGTCAATTCCAATATTTCAAACAACCCGAAGCAGTTCTGGAATTTTGTAAGGGCCACAAATCGCGATTTGTGTTACCCAGAGGTAATGCACTACAATAATGAAACTAGCAGTGACGGTTCGGAGTGCGTAAATCTTTTTGCGATTTTTTTTTTTTCATCAGTTTACAATTACGATTCAACGTCAAACATACCTATGCAGGATTTTGACAAAGAAGTGATTGATGTTCCTTGGAATATCACTAAAAGTGAAGTGTTTAGTGGCATTGAATCTATTAATGCTAATAGTAACCCAGGGCCCGATGGTGTCCCCTCTATTTTTATAAAAAAATGTATTTATTCATTAACTACACCTCTTTTCCTAATTTTTAATTATTCTTTAAATAAAAGTATCTTTTCCAACATATGGAAAAGAAGTTATGTAACACCTATTTTCAAATCAGGCAGTAGAGACAATATTTGTAATTATAGAGGTATGTCAATACAATCTTGTACACCCAAGCTTTTAGATAAACTTATATCATCAAAATTGGAATGGATGACTAGACATGTTTTAATTGACAAACAACATGATTTTCGTGGAGACCGGTCTACCACTTCCAATTTATTGTGTTTTCAAGATTATATTACTAACTCTATGGAAAATAGGTGTTCAGTTGACACGGTGTATTTGGACTTCTCTAAAGCTTTTGATAAGGTATCACATAATATCTTATTATCAAAATTAAGTGCATTAAGAGTTAACCAATCAGTCATCCCATGGTTTCGGAGCTTTTTACAGGGCCGTTCACAATGTGTCAAAATAAAAAACCATCTCTCTGACATCTTCTGCGTTCCTTCTGGGGTACCCCAGGGATCGCACTGTGGTCCTTTATTATTCCTTATTTTTATTAATGACATCTCTTTATCAATTAAATACTCAAATTTTTTATTATTTGCTGATGATCTAAAGTTATTTAGAGAAATACGTGATATTGGTGATTGTCTTTTACTTCAAAATGATCTTTCCTCCTTAGCTAACTGGTGCATTTCAAACGGTCTCAGTTTCAATATTGAAAATGGTGATGTGTCCATCATAGTACTTTCCCCCGTAAATTGCGTATTAAATCACTTTTAAAATATTTGTAGCATTATTATTTTCAAAATGTCTTCAACTTTTTGATAACTACAACTTTTATTTGAAACATTTTTCAATTGGATCAACACATACTGACACAAACCAATGACTAGATAAAAAACACTATTTATTGAATATCTCAAAAACTAAGCTATGACAAAAAGTGAAGATACAAAAAATCTTTAATATTTTATTACCTACAACTTTTATTTGAAACATTTTCCAATTGTATCAACACACACACTGACAAAAATCAAGGACTAGATAAAAAACACTATTTATTAAATATCTCAAAAACTAAGAGTGCTATGACAAAAAGTGAGTCCACAAAAAATCTTTAGTATTTTATTTCCTACAACTTTTATTTGAAACATTTTTCAATTGTATCGACACATACACTGTCACACATCAATAACTAGATAAAACAAACAACTTTTAAAATATCTCAAAAACTAAGAGTGCTATGACAAAAAGTAAATAAACAATATATCTTCATTATCTACAACTTTTATTTGAAGGAATTTTTTGTTTGATGAACATTTAATAAAAAAATCAGATAAAACTGAAAAACGCTACGAGTAAAGCACCACTTCCGGTTTTCCGATTTTCACCAAAAGCTTTTCAGTTCTTCCGATTGTGACAAAAAGCTTAAGTTTCAAGTTTCATCTCGATATCTTTAGCGATTTTTGCGGTACAGCGCACACAGACACACACAGACACACAGACAGACAGACAGACATTTTTCATGGTCTTATTCGACTCAGGGGACCTCAAAACGGATATTTCCGCAAAAATTTTTGATTCGAAAATTTTCACGAAAACAATACTTTCCCTTTGTATTACATACGGGGGAAAGTAAACAAGTGTAAATCTCTAACTTTTTCACGTAAGATAGTAACATGCGATTTTAATTACCATATTGATGGCAAAATGGTTTCAAAAGTTAATATAATGAAGGACCTTGGGGTTTGGTTTGCCGCTAAACTCAATTTCGAACATCATATTAATTTTATATGTAATCGCGCGACTAAAATGCTAGGGTATATTAAACGTTTGTCTAGGGATCTGTCGGTATTGTCATTTAAAATTGTATATTTTGCATACGTTCGTTCGCATCTAGAATACGCTTCATGTGTATGGAGTCCGTATCAAAAGATTTATATCAAACATATTGAAGATGTTCAAAGCAAATTTATTAAATATCTAGCATTTAAGTCGAGACATAATAATGTAAATGTTAGTGTTGATTTAAATATTGATCAACTATGTTGCAGGCGGTACTTTGCTGATATGTCATTACTTTACAAACTATTTAATGGGGACATCGAATGCCCGGCTCTTCTTTCTCGCATGTGTTTTTCTGTAAACTTTGACAATCGCCTATGTCGGAACCCGCTGCTGTTTCGCATACCGTTCCATAACACAAATTATGGTTTCCACACTCCGACTACACGTCTAATGCGTACAGCTAAATCTTTATTAATTTATCCTGACTTTCATATTTTTTCTAATACATTTCCCCAGTATATGAGCATTGTTAAAAGATTACTCTGTTGTCATTAATGTTTTTGTTTCTATCTTTTGTGTGTTAAATTGTTATTTTGTAAAATATTTATATATTCTGTAAAATGGTACATCCGTGAATAAAGGTTTATTTATTTATTTATTTAATATTTATTATTATTTGAAACTGCAAATTATTTTTAAAAGATAAATAATATTGTCAGGAATTGACGCTTATCGAGATTATCAAAATTCACCTTTTACAAACAAAACAAATATAATAAGTCAATGTTTTATACGCGTGGCGCATGAAGTAAAATTTCGAGTTTAGAAAAGCGTGAAAATTTGGATTTGCCGGGGCGCGACTCGCTTCGCTCGCGCGCCCCGGCAAATCCAAATTTTCACGCTTTTCTAAACTCGAAATTTTACTTCATGCTTAATCTGGGATTGTAAAACACTCGTTAGAATTCCATAAGAACTTGAAATTAAATTGTCTAGCGTTAATCACAAATAAATAACTGAATAATAAGTAAGTTTACGGCTGTAATCATAATCATAATTATAATGACACTAAACTCAAAACTGTTGACAATTCATCATAATCACAACAAATCGTCAAAAACTTGAAAATTACAGAAAATCGTAAATTAATGTTTTTAAATTTATAATTCAGGAAATTCACGAAAACGGTCAAGATTTAAAAAATGAACTAATAACTTCGTAAATAAAACAATTTTTACTTTGTTTAACCACTGAATCTTACATTTAATTGTGTGACTAGTTTCGACTATCTAGTAGTCATTCTCAAACTAAAAAAACATTTTTTTTTAGTTTGAGAATGACTACTAAATAGTCGAAACTAGTCACACAATTAAATGTAAGATTCAGTGGTTAAACAAAGTAAAAAGTGTTTTATTTACAAGTGTATTTAAGATGTACCACAAAGTGAACGCCTACAACACCAAACAATTTCTGAAATGACCGTTAATTTTGAAAACGGTCAAGCATAAATGTTCTAAGTCGAAAAACAAGTTTTTAAAAAATATTTATTTATTTACAACGTACATTTTCAAGCATTTGTTGTTTTTATAAAAGCGTTCAATTTAAAGCATCTATTGAGGGTTTCCACTGCTTAATTAATTCAAGTAATGTTCCTATCAACTGAACTGATAGAGGAATACCAGCTTTTTTCGATGCTATTTTCTACATTTATTAAAAGAAATCGAAGGATAAAGCATTCCTCTTTTAACTATAAATGTATTTATTAGTTTTTATTAATTTGAATTTACTATTTGTATTTTATGCAACCTTACCAACGTGTATAGAATATATTAAGTTGCATATATTACAACATTGATCCAATTATATTATATTTTGAAATGACGTGATAATGTTTCAAATTTATTAATAAATACGATAAACAATCATACAAGTAGTAACATTTGTTATAGTACGATTTCCTCGTTGTTGCCTTTCGTTAACTAAAAATGTTGATGAAAATCTTTAAATCTTTCAAATTTCTTATAAAAAATCCCTGTATAACTGCAATAATGCAAATTAACGATTTTTGACATTTTTTTGGTAAACGATTGGAATACTTTAACAAATCTGTCAATTATTATCATTTTCATCTCAAAGGACTAAAATATGTTTGTTTTTACCTAGAACTGCTTGTATGTGGAACTACTTGAAACCAAACCAAATTGCAAACAAATATGTCAAACTTAACTTAATTAAATCTTAAAAAATGTCAATTATTAGTGCTTTATTTTATTCTTCAACATAGGATTCCACTCTCTGTTTAAGCATGAAGTAAAATTTCAACTATAGAAATTTGGATTTGGGCTCTGAGCGAAGCGCGGTGTCCAAATTCAAATTTTCAGGCCTTTCTAAACTCGAAATTTTACTTCATGCGCCAGGCGCGTTAAACGCTGATTTATCCCGAAGTTCAAAAACTCACACTAATTCCAATAAATAATTCCAAGTTATTCCATGATTATGTAAAAATTCTAAGTTTTTACGAATCTTTCAACAAACTGTCGTTTTTTCTCCAAGAAAAACGATGGCTACAAAAAAACTTGAAAATAAAAAAATTGTCCAAAACTTTATTATGTAAAATAATGGTTATTGAGTTATTCGTAACTCTTGCAAAATACAAATAAAACGAGCGTACTCGCGTGAATTCTCGACATTTTTCAATTTTTACAAAAAAACGCTACAACTCAAAAACAATTCGAGTTACAGAAAAGTATAATACATGCATTTCGGGTATTTCGTCGAGATCTACAAGATGGGCTATACAGGGTAATCCATAAAGTATCGATATTCAAAATATCGATACTTCTCGATACCAGATATATTAGATTTAATATTTATTATTATTTGAAACTGCAAATTATTTTTAAATGATAAATAATATTGCCAGGAATAGCTTAATGACGCTTATGAGATTATCAAAATTCACCTTTTACAAACAAAACAAATATAATAAGTCAATGTTTTATACGCGTAGCGCATGAAGTAAAATTTCGAGTTTAGAAAAGCGTGAAAATTTGGATTTGCCGGGGCGCGACTCGCTTCGCTCGCGCGCCCCGGCAAATCCAAATTTTCACGCTTTTCTAAACTCGAAATTTTACTTTATGCTTAATCTGAGATTGTAAAACACTCGTTAGAATTCCTTAAGAACTTGAAATTAAATTGTCTAGCGTTGATCACAAATAAATAACTGAATAATAAGTAAGTTTACGGCTGTAATCATAATCATAATTATAATGACACTAAACTCAAAACTGTTGACAAGTCATCATAATCACGACAAGTCGTCAAAAACTTGAAAATTATAGAAAATCGTAAATTAATATTTTTACTTTCCCCCGTATGTAATACAAAGGGAAAGTATTGTTTTCGTGAAAATTTTCGAATCAAAAATTTTAGCGGGAATATCCGTTTTGAGGTCCCCTGAGTCGAATAAGACCATTTTTGAAAAATGTCTGTCTGCCTGTCTGTCTGTGTGCGCTGTACCGCAAAAACCGCTCAAGATATCGAGATGAAACTTGAAACTTAAGCTTTTTGTTACAATCGGAAGAACTGAAAAGCTTTTGGTGAAAATCGGAAAACCGGAAGTGGTACTTTACTCTTAGCGTTTTTCAGTTTTTTCAGATTTTTTCAATAAATGTTCATCAAACAAAAAATTCTTTTAAATAAAAGTTGTAGATAATAATAAAATGAAGATGTATTGTTCACTTACTTTTTGTCATAGCACTCTTAGTTTTTGAGATATTTCAAAAGTTGTGTGTTTTATCTAGTTATTGAGGACCACTTCGTAATATGTTATAAAAAGAAGAACGTTTTTCGGGAACTTTCAAACACAATTTTCTACAGGGTGATTCATTAGCCTCTTTACAAACTTTAAAAAGTGATTTAATACGCAATTTACGGGGGAAAGTACTATGATGGACACATCACCATTTTTAAATGTATAATTCAGGAAATTCACGAAAACGGTCAAGATTTAAAAAATGAATAATAACTTCGTAAATAAAACACTATTTACTTTGTTTAACCACTGAATCTTACATTTAATTGTGTGACTAGTTTCGACTATCTAGTAGTCATTCTCAAACTAAAAAAAAACTTTTTTTTAGTTTGAGAATGACTACTAGATAGTCAAAAGTAGTCACACAATTAAATGTAAGATTCAGTGGTTAAACAAAGTAAAAAGTGTTTTATTTACAAGTGTATTTAAGATGTACCACAAAGTGAACGCCTACAACACCAAACAGTTAATAACTTCGTTTTTCTTGAATTTCTGAAATGTCCGTTAATTTTGAAAACGGTCAAGCATAAATGTTCTAAGTCGAAAAACAAGTTTTTAAAAAGTATTTATTTAATCACAACGTACATTTTCAAGCATTTGTTGTTTTTATAAAAGCGTTCAATTTGAAGCATCTTTTGAGGGTTTCCACTGCTTAATTAATTCAAGTAATGTTCCTATCAACTGAACCGATAGAGAAATACCAGCTTTTTTCGATGCTATTTTCTACATTTATTAAAAGAAATCGAAGGATAAAGCATTCCTCTTTTAACTATAAATGTATTTATTAGTTTTTATTAATTTGAATTTACTATTTGTATTTTATGCAACCTTACCAACGTGTATAGAATATATTAAGTTGCATATATTACAACATTGATCCAATTATATTATATTTTGAAATGACGTGATAATTTTTCAAATTTATTAATAAAATACGATAAACAATCATACAAGTAGTAACATTTGTTATAGTACGATTTCCTCGTTGTTGCCTTTCGTTTACTAAAAATGTTGATGAAAATCTTTAAATCTTTCAAACATTTTTCCAAGATGGGCTATACAGGGTAATCCATAAAGTATCTAAAGGAAAATGTAAACTGTTTTTTTTCTAAATCAAGAGGACGAGCGTTTATTAAAGTTATCAATATTGTACAAAAAAAAATGTTTTCCATTTATTAAATTTCGAGTTTAGAAAAGCCTTAACATTTGATTTTAAAATTACAAAATGTATACTTCTAGCAAAAATAACTCGAAAATTAAGGAATCATTTTGCATTCTATTTTTCTTTCATAGTTTTCTTATTACATACCGAATATTTTATAAACATTTTCTGTATGCAACAAAAAAACTATGAAAGAAAAAATAAATGTCTTCAATGCAACGAAAAAACTATAAAAGAACAAATAATTAACTAAATTTTTTAGTTATTTTCGCTAGAAGTGTAAAGTTTGTAGTTTTAGTTTGATTTTTGTGGGAGTTGAACTAAAAAAAATATGTGGATATGAATGTTAAAATGTTAGGGGTCAAAGGGGATTAAATACATAGAGACTTATTAGCATTTAATGCTTTTCCATTAGCGAGGGTTTAAACTCCCAGGCTAAGCATGAAGTAACATTTCGAGTTTAGAAAAGCCTGAGCGTTAGGATTTGGACGCGTAGCGTCCAAATCCAAACTCAGGCTTTTCTAAACTCGAAATTTTACTTCATGCGCCACGCGCACAAAACACTGTTTTAGCATGAAGTCCGAAAACATACACGAACAAATCTGGTGCTTGTTCGTGTTTGGTCGGGTATGGTCGTGCATAACCGTGTGTTGTGCTTGTTCAGGTATGGTCGGGTATGATCGAGTATGGTCGGCTTTTCTAAACTCGAAATTTTACTTCATGCGCCACGCGCACAAAACACTGTTTTAGCGTGAAGTCCGAAAACATACACGATCAAATCTGGTGCTTGTTCGTGTTTGGTCGGGTATGGTCGTGCATAACCGTGTGTTGTGCTTGTTCAGGTATGGTCGGGTATGATCGTGTATGGTCGGCTTTTCTAAACTCGAAATTTTACTTCATGCGCCACGCGCACAAAACACTGTTTTAGCGTGAAGTCCGAAAACATACACGATCAAATCTGGTGCTTGTTCGTGTTTGGTCGGGTATGGTCGTGCATAACCGTGTGTTGTGCTTGTTCAGGTATGGTCGGGTATGATCGTGTATGGTCGAGTATGATCGTGTATGGTCGTGTATGGTGTGTATAATCGTGTGTGGTCGTTCATGGTTTAACACTGTACGTTAGAAAGTTTTTGTTTATGTTTGTGAAAATGTTGAATTCTCAATTAAAATTCAGTTCTAACGAGTGTCTTCCACTCCCAGACAAAGCATGAAGTAAAATTTAGAGTTTAGAAAAGCCTGCAAATTTGGACTTGCCGGGGCGCGCGAGCAAAGCGCGTAAATAGTTATCCGGTAAATGAAAGAGTACTGAACACAAATTTATATTCTTGATATTTGTATTCTATAAAATAAGGCTCTGTTGTGGACGAACAACTGCTGTATACAAACGTTTAGTTTGCCAGCTATTGACGATGCTACTTAAGCTAATGGGCATTAGATGACGTTTGCTCAGGTCATAATAAATGGTCAAAGATGTTCCATATTCTGTAAGCACTGGTTAGGGACTACACTGATGATGGCGGTGGAGCCTGAAACGCGTAAATAGTTATCCCGTGAATGAATGAGTACTGAACAGAAATTCATATTCTTTAATAAATATATCTAATGATGTATATCGTCTGAACACTGCCTCAATAAAATGTTTACTACTATTGCCGTTATTTCATAAAAATAAAACAACAAACATTAGTAAAGTAGCGTAATGACATCTTAAAATTGTTTCTTTCTGCAATATTTATAAAATATATTGGAAAACCACTGTGTATATTGTAATATGTAGGTACATATGCGAAAATGTATATTTTTTCCATTTATTATTAACCGGGGTTAAATTCACTGGGATATCGCGCGCTAATTAATTTTCCAAAATTTTTCACTTTTTAAATAATATAGAAATATTACTGAATTATACAAAAGTCTGTTGAAATCAATGCACAATTTAAGTTTCAAATCAATTATTGTGCTCGCATTTGTTTGTTTGTACAGCACTTTTCAATCCATTAATAATTACCATTCGGTAATTGGCTATTATTAATGAATTCGCGCATATAATTACGTACGTAAATCGAATCGATTCGCGCGATTGATTAGCAAGCGGAATATGCAACCTGCAAGTGACTGTCAAGGGCAAGAAAAGAACGGCGCATTCCCGTATCAATTAAATGCAGTCCTTTTGTTTCAATGTCACGGATTATCCAACGTATTAAACTCAGTGGATCTGATTCTGGCACGATGTATGTTAATTCATTGTAAAAATGTAAAAACAGATTTTCCTACATGTCTCATTAACCATAGAAATAATATAAAAATAAACATATCTGTATAATTCTTGAATCTTGGAGACGTTCACTTCGTGGTACATTTTCAATTTGATATAAAGAAAACACTTAACTTATTTTTACCACTTTTATTTTACTTTTGTGACTTGTTTCAATTACACGGTAATCATTGTCAAATTATACGGTAATCATTGTCAAACTAAGTGACACTGATAATAATAAAACAACTCTGTTTTGTGTTGTAGGCGTTCACTTTGTGGTGCATCTTAAAGACAGTTGTAAATAAAACACTTTTTACTTTGTTTAACCACTATATTTAACCACTATATATAACCACTATATATAGTGGTTAAACAAAGTAAAAAGTGTTTTATTTACAAAAACTACTCTCTTTTAAAATCACGTTTTTACTTTCCCCCGTATGTAATACAAAGGGAAAGTATTGTTTTCGTGAAAATTTTCGAATCAAAAATTTTAGCGGAAATATCAGTTTTGAGGTCCCCTGAGTCGAATAAGACCATTTTTGAAAAATGTCTGTCTGTCTGTCTGTCTGTGTGTGTGTCTGTGTGCGCTGTACCGCAAAAACCGCTAAAGATATCGAGATGAAACTTGAAACTTAAGCTTTTTGTTACAATCGGAAGAACTGAAAAGCTTTTGGTGAAAATCGGAAAACCGGAAGTGGTACTTTACTCTTAGCGTTTTTCAGTTTTTTCAGATTTTTTCAATAAATCTTCATCAAACAAAAAATTCTTTCAAATAAAAGTTGTAGATAATAACAAAATGAAGATGTATTGTTCACTTACTTTTTGTCATAGCACTCTTAGTTTTTGAGATATTTCAAAAGTTGTGTGTTTTATCTAGTTATTGGTGTGTGACAGTGTATGTGTCGATACAATTGAAAAATGTTTCAAATAAAAGTTGTAGGAAATGAAACTAAAGATTTTTTGTAGATTCACTTTTTGTCATAGCACTCTTAGTTTTTGAGATATTCAATAAATAGTGTTTTTTATCTAGTCATTGGTTTGTGTCAGTATGTGTTGATCCAATTGAAAAATGTTTCAAATAAAAGTTGTAGTTATCAAAAAGTTGAAGACATTTTGAAAATAATAATGCTACAAATATTATAAAAGTGATTTAATACGCAATTTACGGGGGAAAGTACTATGATGGACACATCACCATTTTTTTACATATGTAGTGTTTTGTACCAGCCTATTCGGAATTAAATTAGATTTGATTTAAACTTTTCTTACTTACAATTAAGTTAAGGCTCCTTTAAATATTACAAGCATTTAGGATTAAATAAGCTTTGATTAAATTGTGTATAGTTTCAATTGTATGGTAGGATATTTTAAATTTTGGATTAAAGTTTTTGTGACTTAAAAACATAATTGCAATGCAGAGCTGGGGATAAAACCTCAAAAAAGGATTCGAATCACGAACCGAATTACATAATATGATTCTGATCACGAATTCTCGAATAGAGTAAGTCGATAAGCTATGAGAGTTCTGGGACAAATTTACATGTAAAGGGGGGTATAGATTCGCTTCTTCGCCATTTTGTTTTTCAACATTTGCATTCCGTTTCTGGCTGTTAATGTGTTTTCGGGCCTTTTTTTTAGATGTTTGTGGGCCTGTTTGAGCTGTTTTTAGACCTGTTTAAGCTGTTTTCAGACCTGTTTTTAGCTGTTTACGGACCTGTTTAAACAGATCCTGACAAAAATCCGTCACTCACAAAACCCTACACAACCTCATCCTTTACGAATTAATAAAAGTTACTCCTATCGAAACCCGCCTATCCCGTTTAGCTGATCAATTTGCCTCAAACCCCACCCTTTACAATCTCTTACACCCTTCATGCGTTCCCCGAAACCATAATATCGCTCCCAAACGTAAATTTTTTAACTCCACAATTCATGATTTCATTTCATCATTTTATAACTTTAGTGATCACGACAATTAAGGTCGGAAATGCACATGTTATTTGCCCATAAGAACGAACAACGATTAATCTTCCACAATAATAAAAACAGATCTTTGAAACTTATACATATTGCACATTAAAAGTTTGCGAATAAATTGACACTATTCTTTAAAAAAAAAATTGTTTCTTCAATTATATATAAATCAACTAATGGAACACTCTTAAGTGATCACATAAATCCGTGTAATACTTCCACAGAAAACATTATTTTTTCTTCATATTGCTTTAATTTATTGAAGTAATTATTATAAACATGTTGTATTAACTAGATTAATCTATAATAAATGATAAATAAAATTAATCGTTGCTTAGAAATCTCTATTAGAGCAATGTAAATTTTGATTATGCTTTTAAAAAATAGGGGGCAGCATCGCGCTATTTTAGTAAGATCTTAAAATTATACTGTAACTTCCGAAAACATGTGAAAAGAAATTAGGTTTGATATGTAGAATTCGTGTACGGCATTTGTCGCGACACGGATTCCCGGTGTGCGGCCTTGAATTGTGAATGTAATTTTTCTGCCGCGGAATGTTCATTGATTATGTTGTTCATACGCAACAAAGAAAGACATTATTAAAATATTTCCCAATACATTCTTGAAATATAAGTGCATTTCAGGATTCATGTTTTGAATAATAATGTGGAATGCCGGTATATGTTGATTCAAGTGATGAGTCGGAAAACTTCCTTTTTCATTTATTTACCAAATTGAATGTGCGACACTCGGCGATTTCATTACCGAGGCACTTAGTCAGCTTAGCGTCTAGAGTTCGAACTAGTTTATTGTAATTTCTTATTTTTTGTACGGCTTAGACTACTCAGCTTGAAGTGTCGCCTACCCAGCTTACCCTCTAAGCTGGATAGGCCTCCTCTCGTGTTCGCATCTATTCCTTTTGTGCTTCATTGCAATTTACCAAATTAAGGAGTGCAGCACGCGACAGTCATGTACGATATTTGATTTTTCCAAGGAAATTGAGGATACCATATTCATATTTTATATTTTTGTAACAAAACCGTACGAGATATCAAACATTACTATGAGACAAAAAAGCTTTCAAATCTTTGGATTAATATTTTTTTAATTATTATAAGGTGCGCCAGTAAAAACATATTTTAGTTTTTATGCTGTTGTACTACTGTTTTTTATACTCCTTTTCAATCAATGATGACCATAATAACTAAAATTATGTGTTATATTATGATAATCAACCATAATGAATTTCAGTCAAATCGAATATCGAATATCGATCGTTACAAATAAAATTAATAATATTTTTTTGAACTTTAAAGACTAATTCCGACTTAACTGTAAAGTTTTGGATATAGATAAGTTGTGTTAAATCATCATATTTGTATCCCAGGAATCTATGGTTAAACCATTTCCCCACATTTTAGATATTATACAGGGTGTCTATAATATCTAAAATATCTAGTATCGAAAAGTATCGATATTTTAAATATCGATACTTTTCATTACCGTATTGATACTTTGATACACAATATAATCCCCCCCCCTTATTCACCAGTTATAGAATTAAATGAAGTACCTGTCGTACGGCTTGTGGCCGAAGAGATGAGCGGCGGAGTTGACCAGCCAGGTGGCATTCAAGGTAAGCGCGTATCTGAAGAGGTTGACGGTGAAGGCGTTTAGGAAGGTCTCGTTCCAGAGGTACATGGGCACGGCGGTGGGCATGACGAACGCTACCAGAGGCATCAGGACGAGGTAATGGCGCTTCTGGAAGCGCAGGATTGGGTCGGCGTAGAGGTCGGAGAGATCGATGTTCTTGCCCTTGCTCTTGACCTCGGGGTGCTTCCTGCACAGCAGCCAGCCGATGTGCGCGAAGAAGAAGCCGCGGGTGGCGTTGTGGGGATCGGCGTCGGTTTCTGAGTACTTATGGTGGACCCTGTGGTCTCTCGCCCAATCGACAGCGGCGTCCTGAAACCAAATTATACTCTTACTTTCTTGTAACCAAATTATACTCTTACTTTGTCGTCGACTCCCAGATTAAGCATGAAATAAAATTTCGAGTTAAGAAAAGCCTGAGCGGTTACTATTTTAAATAACTCAAATAATATTTTCTAACTAAAAAAACAACGAATATATGAAGATTTACAGCATATACGCAGTAATTGACGTATAAATACTAAAAAGAGCTCCCTATATAAAATAAATACATAGTATTTTATATAGGGAGCTCTTTTTTGTATATATACGTCAATTACTGCGTATATGCTGTAAATCTTTAGATATTCATTGTTGTTTCTTTAAGAGTTCAGTTTGAAGCTATAAACGAGTATCGTCCACTAGCAAACTAACGGCTGGTTTCATAATAAATGGATTAAAGTGACTTTAACAAAAGACGACTTTAAGTTCAAGTCGACTTTAAATATTGATGCGTTCTATAACCAATTACTGATCTGACTTTACTAAAAGTCGACTTTAAGGTAATGAATCTATAGGTTGGTAGCGTCTTTTTATAGTAATTTTTATTATATAATGTTGCATAACCCTCATTTTATTGTTTATATTTTAATTATGTCATTGGAAATGTCACAATAAACAATAAGTAAATATAATAATTATATCATTTTTTATGAAATGAGAAAAATATTTTAGAATAAATCTGTGTTTTTATACGCGTGGCGCATGAAGTAAAATTTCGAATTGAGAAAAGCCAGAATTTGGATTTGGTCCAAATCCAAATTCTTTGGGCTTTTCTCAACTCGAAATTTCATGCTTAGTCTGGGAGTGGAAAACACTCGTTCGACAATTGTCAATAGCTTATTTTGTGTTTTTCTGTTTTATACAAAAAAAATGCGATATTAAGAAAAGTCGTGAAATGTTAAATATTAAAAAAAAGCTATCAAATTTATTAAAAATAAATAAAAGTCCAATAAGAATTGACTTCATCAATGTTTATAAAAATCTTGTAAATTCACGAAAAGCGTTAATATTTTAAAAATCGAAGTCTTGAAAATTCATGTAAAACGTCCAAGAATTTGAAAATCAACAATAATCTATGAAATTCATCATAAAAGGCGTCAAATTGTTACATCTTAAAAATTTGCAAACGATGTCAAAATTTTAAAATATTAACGAAAATCCTAATCATTCACGCAAACCGACAAACTTAAAAAAAAAATTGACTAAAAAATCGTCGACAATTAGAAAATTAACTAAAAGCGTGGACATTTATGAATATCGTCTACGTTTTTAAATTTTCGAAAGTTTAAGAAATGCACAAAAACTGCCGAGATTCTTAAAATTGGCGAAAAGTCATAAAAAAAGTGTTCAAATTTTTAAAATTAAAGAAAATCATCAGAATTTTAAAGATTAACGGGAATCTTGTAAATATATTTAAAAAAAACGTCATAATTTTTAAATTTAATGAAAATTTTGATAAAACGTGTGTTACGATTAAGTAAAACTGACAAAAATCATCAACATTAAGTTCAGCGTTCCAAATGTTCATTCAATTTTTTTGTAATAATGTATAAAAAACTTATTACAAACATTTGCAGCTTTAATTTTAGCGTTTTGTAGAAAACTGAAATATTTAATTATCCATACATCATATCTAAAAAATTCATTGAGCTTTAAGGAATAATTTGTTTTTAAAAATCACATGGTGAAATGATTTTAAATCATTAAAATTTATTAAAACAAAACTATTTTTCATATTGCTCTACAGAAATTTTACGTTTAAAAAATGATGATGAAGGTTTTTTAAGTGTTTTATTTAATATAGTGATAAATAGATACATGACACAAATTATAAATAAATAACAAATTATGTTAAAATGAAATTTACGTTAAAAGCTAACGTTGTGCAAAAATATAACAATACTGTTAATCACTGAGAACTCCTTCAATTCTTTTTTGTTTTATTGCGCTATTTCTTCTTAAGTTAAGTTTTTAAAGAAATGAATTCCATAAAAATCATTGAATCAATTAATTGTACAAAGAGGAATTACTTTTAATTTAACTTGTTAACAAAATAAAATATATTTAAAAAATTAACCTAGTCAATTCAAGTGAACTCTTATCTTTAATTTGCCTTTAATAATCAAAATTTATGAATAAAAATCCATTCCGCTGAATGCATTAACACAATTTTTCCTCATTCTAAACACTGTTTTACTTTTAATCACATTATCTTTTTTATCGCTTAAAGAATTACTATCCAAAATGTGATTCATTCTTCTATTTCTTCTGTGAAATGAATGGCAGACATGTCATACGCGCGATTAGATCTTTTTAACGTTTAGGACTATTTTTAGGTTACTTTTAATGCCGGCTTTGTCTATTAAAAGTGTCAAAAAGCCGTCTTTAACTTTAAAGTCGACTTTTGATTTAAAGTTGCATTATGAAACAGAATTTAACGTTAAAGTCGACTTTAAATATTTAAAGTAGCTTTAACTTGATTATGAAACCGGCCGTAAGCATGAAGTAAAATTTCGAGTTTAGAAAATCCCCGCGTACAATGTTCACGGGGCTTTTCTAAACTCGAAATTTTACTTCATGCGCCACGAGTATAGATATCACTCAAATATTTTGAAATTAAAAATACATCGTTAAATCAGTATTTAAATAAATACTGCTACAGCAGGATTAAAAATATACTGCTTAACAAGAATATTTTAAACTTCACTTGAAATCAGTGTTTTATACGCGTGGTGCATGAAGTAAAATTTGGAGTTTAGAAAAGCCCCGTGAAAATTTGTCTCGGGTCGCTGCGCGACCCTCGACAAATTTTCTACGCGGGGCTTTTCTAAACTCCAAATTTTACTTCATGCTTAGTCTGGGAGTGGACGACAATCGTTTATCGCTTTTAACTGAATTCTATAAAAAAAAACAACAAATATCTGAACATTTACAGCATATACGCAGTAATGGACATATGTATACTTAAAAGAACTGCCTATATAAAATAAATACGTAGGCAGTTTAATAATATTATTTGAGTTATTTAAAATAGTATCGGATAAGTGGATTATTCAAACGTACATATTTCTAACTTCAAAAAAAACGGTATAAGTTTGCAGTTGAAAGAGCTATATTATACATTTTATAGATTTTTATAAAACCTGCAAGTTTTATTTAAAGTTTTTTTTTAATTAACAGTTTTTTAAGAAATATCGACAACAAACAAGACGTGTTCACTTACTTTTTACACCTAACAAAAATGTTAAATATCTTAGTAATCGTAAAAAGTCGCACAATTTAACAAGATTTATCGTTAATAAGAAATCGTAAGGATCATTAGAAAACAGGTAGTAGAGTATGACGATGTATGACACAAAACATTTGAATGTTTTTATCAGATGTTTATATTTGTTTTGTTTAATAAATTGAATAACTTATTATCTTTATGTTAAAATTTATTATATTTACACAAATAATTTATGATATTGTAGCTACACTTTGGCAGAAAAAGACATCAAAGAGAAAATATTTTTCTGCTTTGATCAAACGATGCAATTTTAAAATAATTAATAATAAAATGAATTAACAACAAATGAAATTAGTTGTTTACTTCAATTTTGCTAGTTGATATCGCAGAGAATTGAAAGAAAACTGAAATAAATTTGCATCAGGAATCTTTTTCTGATGTATATGAATAATTTGTAGTAATGCATTTGTAATTTTCATATTTCAATAATTTGAATTTTGTCTCGCTAGAACGGTCAAATCGTATACTGTGCGATGCTTTAAAAGTTGTTTCTGGATGCGGCACAAGGTACATGCCGCGGGGCCTAAACGCAAATTTAACTGCGGCACAAGTGAATGCCACGCGGCGATCAACGTAGTTAATTAATTTATTGTTCGATAGAGGAATAATTTGCACTATCTTCCAAATGGTGAAAAGAGTACCTTCACTTCGAATCCAGTTTCCGTAACCTCTGCAGTTCCTCAAGGAACCTACTCTGGATAAATATTATTTCTACTTATTGTGAATAAACCTTCTATTACGTTTTTCACTTTTTGCTTAAGCATGAAGTAATACTTTGAGTTTAGAAAGGCCTAAACATTTTGATCGGTCGCAAAGCGAAGCAACCAAACCACACTTCTAAACATTTTTAACGTGATGGTTTTGAAGATAAGAAACATATATTACCTGAAAAGCCAGAGTGTTGAAGAAGGTGAGAAGCAATCTGAGCGGCCATTTTGCTTTGTAGGATTTGTGGGCCCAAAGTCGATGGGCCCCTGCCGTTATGCCCAATCCCCCAAGTTGATACAATAAAATTGCTGTAACAGAAAAAAATTATGCTTTATTAGTGCTAGACAATTTTTACATTGTTTACACAGGTCGTTCAATACATACTAGTCTAAACATATTAAAATTACAATAAAATTCAAAATAGGGTAATAATTTCGACTCTACAATAGTTAAAACTTATACAATAAAAAAATCAAACAATACATATGTTTAAAAAGAAAGTTCACTTGTCATGACATCACTTACATTATAAAAAGCTTTTGATATTAAATATAGCTTAATTTTTTGTTTAAAATTCTTAAAATCGAGATTTCTTATATGCTCTGGCAGTAAATTATATATTATTGGTCCATAATATCGTGGTTCATTTTGTGACTTTGTAAGTCTGCTGTGGTCAGGTCTTATTGAGTCAATATTTCTAGTATTATATTCGTGGAAATTCTTATTGGTAAAATATTGTGACTGGTGCTTCCTTGTCCATAATAAACACTCGAGTATATATTGGCTAGGAAGAGTGAGAATTCCAAACTTGCTGAAAATCGATTTGCAATCTTCTCTATAACCTAGGCCAAAAACCACTCTAACAGCTCGTCTCTGCAAAGCAAATATTCTGCTTGCGGTCGCAGAATGTCCCCACAATAGAACACCATAAGATAAATGAGAATGTACAAGTGAAAAGTATGCTGTTTTTACCACATCGCGAGATAAACATTTAGTTAAATTTCGTAGTAAATAGATGTACTTACTTAGTTTATTAGCAATATTTTCCACATGCACATCCCACCTCAGGTTGGCATCTATGTACAAGCCAAGATATTTTGTATGTTCAGAAAGTACCTCATGGTGTTCTTTGAGAGAAAATATCATTCTAACTGCTTTTTCGTCGTTCATACTTAATTTATTGTATGCAAACCAGTGTTTCGCTTCTGTGCGAGCATATCTCTCTTTTGAGATAATTTCATGTATATCTCTATTTGTGATTGAGATCGTATTATCATCTGCAAACTGTGTTATTTTTATATTAACATCAGAAAAAGCATATGGAAAATCATTTGCATATAAAATAAACAACAAGGGCCCCAAGTGTGACCCCTGCGGAACCCCACATGTTACGGGTATTTCTGCAGATACATCCGACTTGAATGATGTTACCTGTTTTCGTCCTGATAGGTAAGACATAATCAGTCTGCAACTAGCTGGTACAAAGTTGTAATAGTAAAGCTTTTGAACCAATTTACTATGGGCAACGCAGTCGAATGCTTTCGACAAATCCATAAAGTTGGTTAAGACGTATGATTTATTTTCCAGGCCTCTCAAACAATCATCAACTAGTTTGACTACCGCCTCTATCGTATTTTTTCCCTGTCTAAATCCAAATTGGTATTTGGAGAGTAGATCATTTTCCTCTAAATAGTACAAGATTTGATAATATAATACCAATTCAAAGACTTTGGCTAATACAGGTATGATAGAAATCGGGCGGTAATTATTTGGATCATTGGGATCACCTTTCTTAAATATCGGTACACATTTTGATATTTTAAGAGAGTCCGGAAATATATTTTCTTGAATGCACCGATTAATAAGCTTCGTCGGTGGCAGAATGATTATGTCTTTTACAGATTTAATAAGCAGTGGTGAAAAACCATATACAGAGAGTTTTATGTAACACCGAACATATTCAAAAAGAGAATTTTTGTTTTAAGTATACATAATGCATACGTCGCACAGTGGGAGGAATCGGGATTATAGCTGGACAAAACCCCCAGAAAAAAGTTAACAATAAGCGTTGGAAAGTTCTCTGTGCTGATTCTTTAGTCTCCAGAGACTATATTTATTTATATGAAAGCGTCAGTAAGCTAATACAGAGTCATAAAATATTATTGATCGTATTTGATGTTTAAAGTATAGAAATAATGGTGTGTACGAAGGTCCTTCGCGAATGATCCTGCATCATCATATGACGTATTCTTCATATCCAAACAGTTACAGGCATCATACTTATCACGATGTTTCATGTTTTGTATGGCATTGAAGTTATATGTTTATGTAAACTAATATTTTATATGAGAAACATGGTTTCATTTGTTTTAAACCTTAGAACTTTTTTTACCGACTTTTACCGATGTGATCGGACATTCTCGAGATGCCTTGATATATATAATTGCGGATGAAAAAGAAATTACCTGCGACTTTTTGCGACTTTGGTTTATATCGTATTTTTTCTACATTCCATGCATGTAATACGGGAAAGTATTGTTTTCATGATTTATTTCAAACTCGAAATTTCGACGGATATATACGTTTCCTGAGACAATTCCGACCATTTTTGAAATGTGTCTTTGTGTGTGTGTGAGAGCGCGTGTGTGCGGGTGTGTGTGTGTGGGTGCGCGTGTATGAGCGTGTGTGTATGTGTGTGTGTGTGTGTGTGTCCGTGGGCGTTGTATCTCAAAAACCGCTACAGCTTTTAGACTGAAACTTTAAACTTAAGGTTTAATTCTTAGCCAAAAGAGGTCTGCCTAAAAAAACAATTAAGGATTTGCCAGAAGCTGTACTTCAACTTCTTGACGTTAAAACGGATGAATCCTAAATGTTTGTAGAATGAACAATCATATAATGCTGTAAATAAAATATAATGCTTCCAAAACTGTTAAATAATTTTCTTTTCCTACAAACTGCTGCTTGTCAATAATCTTATTGTTTAGTTATTTCTTATTTTCATAATTAATTGACAAATGTATTACAATCTGATAAATTATATTTCATTATATTGTTATAATAAATATAACAAAATAATTTTCTCATAAAATACCTCGATATAATAATGTTTACGAAAAATATGACATTTTCTAGTATATAATTGTTATATTCTGTCCGCTATTTTGAATTGCCCATTATTTGCTTAATATTAGTAATTTTTAACATGATACAAGTAAATAGGTCCACTTTCGCCCATCGTACTAAAGGCTATGAGTTTTGTCCAGCTACAATCCCGATTCCGCCCACTGTGCGTCGTACATTTCTCGACGCTCGGTTTATTAAAAGAATTTAATTTGAAGCTTTAAACGAGTGTTTTCCACTTCCAGGGTAAGCATGAAGTAAAATTTCGAGTTTAGAAATGCCAAACCAAATTTTCAGGCTTTTCTAAACTCGAAATTTTACTTCATGCGCCACCGGTACACAACACTGATTCAATGTAAGGTTTAGCGGTGTGTTTAAAACTTCGTAATATGTCAGTGTTTTGTACCGGTGGCGCATGAAGTAAAATTTCGAGTTTAGAAAAGCCTGAAAATTTGGTTTGGCCGCTCCGCGCTTCGCGCTACGCGACCAAACCAAATTTTCAGGCTTTTCTAAACTCGAAATTTTACTTCATGCTTAGCCTGGGAGTGGAAAACACTCGTTTAAAGCATCAAATTAAATTTGTTTTAATAATCCGAGCGTCGGAAAATGTACGACATATGTATACTTAAAAAAAAAATTCTCTTTATGAAAATGTTCGGTGTTACATAAAACTCTTTGTATATCTCGAGATGTTTTATTTTTAATTGAGTTAATTATATCTCGAATTTCTATAGGGGAGACCTCACGAAATTCGAAATATTCAGAAGCTACTGGTGTTGATAATATGCTGTCATTAACTGATCGAGTAAATGTAAATTCACATTGATCACAGAAGTATTAAAACAAAATAATCTAACATTAAAAGTGCGATTCTTTTCGCAATCTACAACAAGTTAGTCTTACAAAGACTATATCAAACACTCATTGAAACAACTACTTCCCGGGATAATACCCCGACGGACATTGAATTATACAACAAGTGTTTGCTGTTACATACAGTAACCTACTGCAAATGTAACAATTTGGGTCAAATTATTCAGGCCATCTATAGACGCGTTTCGAGATTTATCTCTCATCAGTATAGCTTTGCCATTCCCTCCAAATAATTTGACACCTTAGACTGGCGGTCACGTTACCGTTTAAACATAAGTATAAATGAAATTGCCAATTCTTGGTTGCAGAATACTTCAAACATTAAAAGTGCGATTCTTTTCGCAATCTACAACAAGTTAGTCTTACAAAGACTATATCAAACACTCATTGAAACAACTACTTCCCGGGCTAATACCCCGACGGACATTGAATTATACAACAAGTGTTTGCTGTTACATACAGTAACCTACTGCAAATGTAACAATTTGGGTCAAATTATTCAGGCCATCTATAGACGTCTATAGATGGCCTGAATAATTTGACCCAAATTGTTACATTTGCAGTAGGTTACTGTATGTAACAGCAAACACTTGTTGTATAATTAAATGTCCGTGGGGGTATTAGCCCGGAAAGTAGTTGTTTCAATGAGTGTTTGATATAGTCTTTGTAAGACTAACTTGTTGTAGATTGCGAAAAGAATCGCACTTTTAATGTTTGAAGTATTCTGCAACCAAGAATTGGCAATTTCATTTATACAAAATAATCTGTTGGTATTTCACATATACTGTTATAAAACTACCGATTTTTCGAGCAATCAACATACCACTATCTAAAGAGAATAGAGAAAAGGAATTTAGTTTAATCAGGAAAATAGGCATTTCAATAAATTACAAAATAGACACAATTAATAAATTAATTAACAGACACATTAGAAATCACAAAATAAAATGAAGTACCACCCTAACTAACTCAAAAGAAACCGTCCCAAAAAGTTTGCTAGATTCGTTTACCACGCATCAATTTGTATGAGAATTGGTAGTTTACTGGATAAATTCAGCATTTCTCCTGCTTTTTATGTCAATACAAAATTAAAAAAGTTTTCTTTGCAACACTTTTGCAAAATCAAACCACCTAGAACAATCCGGAATTTATTCAATAAACTGCAACAATTGCAATAAAATATACGTAGGTCAAGCACAACGCAATATATTAAAAATATTTAAAAAACACTAATATTATTTTAAAAACAAAACCCGGATAAATCAGCGGTCTCACACCATTCATTAGAATCAGGACACACATTTTCAGTTAACAATAATAAACTTTTAAAGCAGTCAAGTCATCGTAGATTAAATATGCTTCAATCTATTGAAATGTACAAAAAAATGGTATGCTAAATTTTGATCTTAGTCCCTTAGTTAATCCATTATTAGATTTATTACCCATAAAGAACCCCACAGAGAATGTAATGCCACCGACAACCACGCCGAGCCCTTAGCCACCGTAACACCTAGGTTAATTACTTATTGGTTTTTCCTAAATCCCTTTGGATGTATATACCGCGCAAATAGTTGTAAGAATTCAGTTTGTTATTGATAATGAGCACATTGTGTCTCGAAATGTACATCTAACGATACAAATAAAAAGTGAAGTAAGGAATAACAGTCTGAAACACTTGTATCTTTTCTTCACTTATTTATTTGGAGTACCAAATGCACATTTCGATCACGATGTGATCATTATCAATGGTTGACAAATACAAACTTAAAAGCTAAAATGCCCTTAATATATACCTGCGGATTAGGAGGAGTAATTATGTAATGAGCGCGGGGGTTATGGAGTTAAGGGAAAACCGACAATTAGGCCGACATCTTAAATCTATTTTAAGTGTAATTAGAACAAATAATATAAAATAGAAAAACGTTATATGTTCTCATGTTTTTATGTATATTGTAACTTGTGTATTTTTCTTATTTTTCTGTTTTTCTATTTTATATTATTTGTTCCAATTACACTTAAAATAGATTTAAGATGTCGGCCTAATTGTCGGTTTTCCCTTAACTCCATAACCCCCGCGCTCATTACGTAATTACTCCTCCTAATCCGCAGGTATATATTAAGCGCATTTTAGCTTTTAAGTTTGTATTTGTCAACCATTGATAATGATCACATCGTGATCGAAATGTGCATTTGGTACTCCAAATAAATAAGTGAAGAAAATATACAAGTGTTTCATTAATTTAAAACCATCTTCACGCAACTCAACAACAATTAAGTATGAATAACAGTCTCTTTATGTGTAACATTCACTTCACGTAAACTCAAAAATACACAGTTACTACCAATTTACTGGTATAAATTCTCAAATTGAAACCGACAAATATTATAAATTGTTAAATATACTGCGATAAATGTTTACTTTTAAAATTTTTTCGTATCTCACAGAGCTGGGCAGGATTCGAATCATTCAGGATTCGAATCCTTTTAGAGGATTCAAAAGAGGCATTCGAATACTTTAGTTCAACTAGATTCGTGATCCGGATTCGTTACATTTTTTTAAGAGGATTCGTATTCGAATCCAAATGTGGGTGATTCGAATCTATATAAAAGGATTCGAATATTTATAAAAGGATTCGAAGGATTCAATTATTTATAAAAGGATTTGAATACTTACAAAAGGATTTGAATCATCAAAAATAATTCGAATCAATTGTGAGGATAAACATGAAAAATGTCTTTTGTGTGTTTTTAAATTTATCGTTAAATCACTGTCTTATACGCGTGGCGCATGAAGTAAAATTTCGAGTTTAGAAAAGCCCAGAAAATTTGTCTCGGGTCGCTGTGCGACCCTCGACAAATTTTCACGGGGCTTTTCTAAACTCGAAATTTTACTTCATGCTTAGTCTGGGAGTGGAAAACACTCGTTTAAATGAAGACAACCTTATACAAGACTGTCTCAGTTTAAACCGAGTCGACCTTATACAAGAATGACTTTGATTTTGACGCCATGTGAGGATTTCCGCGCGCGATAAGGTTGGCTTGGTTTAAATCGAGACAACCTTGCAGTAATGATGTTGGTTTTGACGTCACGTACGGATTTCCACGCGTGACGACATCAACCAAGGTGTATATGTAAGTTTGTCTTGATTTAAACAGAGCCGATCTTGTATTGTTTAATTACCTTGATTGTTGACTTCACGTGAGGACTTCCACGCGTGACGTCAGCAATCAAGGTGGTTAGTGTATAAGGTTGTCTTAATTTAAAACCGAGTCGACCTTGTTAGTTTAATTACATTGACTTTTCACGTCACGCGAGGAATTTCATGTGTGACGTCAGAAAAACTCCCTGTAATTCTCGGGACATAGATATTTCTAATAAAATCAAACTGAATTTGCTATGAAATTCAAACATAATAAGTAAAAGCCAGTATATATTCAATGTTACAATATTTCAGTGTTTTATCCGTTTCGCTACGCAACTAAACCAAATTTTCAGAATTTTCTAAACTCTATATTTTACTTCGTGCGTAAACAAGGATAGTAAATCTATGTTAAAAAACAAAAATTAACATTTCTTAAGATATAAACTTTTTGTCTCGTGTAATATAATAATAATAATAATAATTTATTCATGCTAATAACAATATTGTTTTACATACGTCAGGTAGAGATTCTGTGATAGGAAAGCCATACAATGATTAAACATAGAACATATTAAAATAGTGACAACAGTGAAACGTATACATAAATATTAAAATTTTAAACATAACGTCAGGTAAGATAAGAAAAATTAAAATAAGAATAAATATTAAAATTAAAATATAATAATAATAATAAAGTGGCATATTAGAGTATTGTATGAATTGATATAAATTATTGACTAGTAGTTTATAGCTTAATAGTGATAGTTGGAGAAGGATGCTACTCTAGGTCTGTTTTGGATTCTGTCTTCAAAAGGTATTCCTCCCAGGTAAAGAACGCATATAAGGCAAAAGTAATGTCATATTATGAATTGCCTGCCATTTTATTAGAAATTTAAAAAAAGGGGCAATGTCTTGACTGAAAGTTAATTTAAAGCTGTACAATTAATAATATAAAGTTAAAAAAATGATATCGGTCAAATGACCTGAGTTGGTGTTGATTGTGCTCGTTTTACAGCATTTTGAATTGTTGTTCGTAAAACATTTGGCCCCAAATTGGTGATTTCTTCTTCAATGTTGGCTTTCAAGACTTGCAAGATTTATGGTTTGTTGTGGTAAATGCGAAATTTCAAAAAGACCCACAGGGAGTGGAAACGCTCGTTCAAAACTTCAAACTGAATGCTTTGATAAGAACATTAAATGACTAAAATGTTTATAAAGATAATAATCTACTTTTCAAAATTAAATTTAATATTATTTGAAGTAAAACTGACATGGCAGCTACCATGGCTACCATGTCAGTTTTACTTCAAATAATATTAAATGTAATTTTGAAAACTAGATTATTATCTTTATAAACATTTTTAGTCATTTAATGTTCTTATCTGAAATGTTAAATTTCCCTTTCTTATGTGGGAAACCTCCATTTTGTTAAATTGTTTTCATTGTTTTTGTCAGTATTTAAGTTAATTTGATAAATTATTACGTGTTTTGTAATTTGCCTGCTGATTTTGACAAATTAAATAATGTCATATGGCTTTTTTGTTAGTGTTTTGGTCCATTTGAATATAATTTCATGACTTTTCTCTGACTTTCCCGATTTTAATGATATTCAGTGAATTTTTTATCTACGTACTTTTCAGGCATTCGTCGATTTTATAATAGAGTTCAATTTGAAACTTTAGACAAGTGTTTTCCACTCCCAGACTAAGCATGAAGTAAAATTTCGAGTTTAGAAAAGCCCCGTGAAAATTTGTCGAGGGTCGCGCAGCGACCCGAGACAAATTTTCGGGCTTTTCTAAACTCGAAATTTTACTTTATGCGCCACGCGTACAAAACACTGATTTGAAGTGAAGTTCAGAAACACACAAATACATCTTTAATCAGAGTAACAGGGAATCAGATGTTTAGTCTGTTATCAAGGATATTCAGTGTTAATAATAAATAATTAGGTTTTAAATATTTTTGTTAAAACAACTAGTAACAATATTTATATATAAATGGTTGAAAAAAAATAATAAAATCAAATTTATTCTTAAAGGATTTGTATTCGTGATTCGAAAAAACGGGATTCGAATCTTTGATTCGAATCATATTTATCTCTTACGAATCGTATATTCGAGTATTCGTGATTCGAATCATATTAGGTGATTCGGATTCGTGATTCGAATCCTTTTTACGAGGATTCGTACCAGCTCTGGTATCTCATATTACTTATTTTTTTATAACCGGTAATTATACATCAGTATAAATAAATAAATGTATTTCCTTAATGGGCTTACAAGTGCAAAATAATTTAATTAGCTTGAAAACAAATAATAACAATATGTATTGTCCAACAGATATACCATAAAAGGACAACTTGAAATAAAACACTTTTTCTCCTTTCTTCACAAGTTTATTTTATACCAGATGTACATTTCGGTCACCATGTGACCATTATCAATGGTTTGATACAAACCATTGATAATGGTCACATGGTGACCGAAATGTACATCTGGTATAAAATAAACTTGTGAAGAAAGGAGAAAAAGTGTTTTATTTCAAGTTATTATCATCTTCACGTAACTCACCCAAACTCATTTATAAAAGGACAAATAATAAAAAGTATATAAAATTCATAAACTAAATAACAATAATTTATAAGTAAATGTAGTTAATAACCGCATTAGGAACATAATATTTCCATATATAAAAACAAAATCTTTTGACCAAAAAAAAAACGTTAAATCAAGTACACTAGCGAAACATTAAAAATAGAGCGTTTCAATTGGAAAATTAGTGCTGCCTTTAAAAATTATCTGATGTTTCGAGAATTTTTTTATAGTGACTCAAAGATTACGCATCTTACAATGAAATCAATTGCGCGCAGCAACAAACGTCGGCGATCAAATGACAACAATCATGGAAAAATTAGAATCACGCCATCCAACGTTGATTGAGGATAAAAAGGAACAACAATTGCACAATAATCGCCGGCCGGCGGAACAACAACGAACTTTACATCATTCATTTGCAAATGAGCCCAATAAATTCAAATTCGCGCCTTATCACCTCGTCCGCTATCAATTGAGACTTGAGACACGCGAATCACGCGAGCCGCTAGCTCAATTCGGAACCAAATCATCGCATCGCGATGATAACAATATTTTTGTTGACGCTGTTTATTGCATGTCGTTATTTATTTAATCTTGTGTAATCGGGAGATGGATGCAATTTCATGGGTCGTTTCGTGCGGGCTTATCGTGTATGAAAATCATACGAAAAAAAAAAAACAAGTACAATTGCACTGAATTACCTCGCCACTTAACCAATAGAAACAAAATTGGAAAATTTGTAAAGTTGATTTCTCAAAAATGTGAACAATTAAAAATAGCATACAATTGTATCTACTGATATAATCGAAACGAAAAACGTGCGGAATTAAAAAAAACAATACAATAGTATCTACTTTAAAAAAATAATTTACATCTAAATCAAACAATTCAAAGTCGGTTATCACATATTTTTAATAGAAAAAATATCTTTCAAATAAATTTTGATTATACCACATTTTTGTTAATTACATTCATAGATGAGTCAAAATAATAAGTTTAATGAATGGTATTGTTAATAATATACCGGGTGTTTGATTAAGCGTGGCCATCGGCTGTATCTCAGAAACTATACATCGTAGCATGTTGCGGTAAAAAATTTCATTCTAAAGTGGCCAAGAGAAATCATTGGAAATTTTTAAGTTCATACCATCGCCGCACGAGGGCGCTATCTTTATAGTAAAAGATTAAAACATTTTTTATTGCATAAATGTCAAATTAAGCGCTGTGAAAAATATAAAAATCATAATCTACGGTAAATTTTACCTAATTTTAACTATTATCTCGTTTTTTTATGTCTCACATAAGATGCATGGGAGAACAAGAATGTCTAATTATTTAAATGCCTGTAACTTTTGTTACGTTTCATTGAATTTAATAAACTTGTGCTCATTTGTTAGATAATTAAATGTTCTTAAAAACATAATTCACTCTGATTTATTTTAGTTTCAATATTAAGCACCAGAGGGTGCGATTGAGACAATCACCGTATTTTCTCCATTTTCTCTAAATTTTCAAACTTAATTAACTATTTTAACTTAAGTATACCTTACGTAAGTTACAATAGTTAATTAAAATGAGAAATAGTGCGAAAACTGTTAAAAACCACATCCCGATATCGTCATCCTAACCGGAGATATATTAAAAATTGTGCAGAATGGGGTATATTGTACTAATAGCGCCTTCTGTTCCTTACTATAGACACTAAATTAAACCAGAACACATAGTGTTTAGAAGTGCATTCAATTAATTATCAATTTCTAGATTTTTGTTAATTATAAAAAATCACGAATTTCTTGGATTTTCGTTATTTTAAAAAAATATATACATTTCATGACTGAATTTTCAAGACTAGTCAATTTGTAAAATCTTGGTAATTTACATATATTTCCTAAATGTTCGTTAAACTTAAAAATGTTGACGCTATTCGCGAATTTTCAAAATTCTGTCGGTTTTCCTGGATTTTCGTTGATTTTCAAAATCTTTAGTCCGTTTTCGTGAAATTCCAAAATTCAGTAATTTTTTTCAAGATGTTCATTAATTATAAAAATCTTATGAAAAGTGAACTTTTCGCATTGAACTATAAATCGTCAACATTTTGAAAATTAACGATAATTTAGGAAATTCAACTGCCGAGATTTCAAATCAAAAATTGAAGAAAATTTATTAAAATTGCTAACATTTTTAAAATTTTGTAATTTTACGCGAAGCGTTAATATTTAAATTTCCACAATTATTCTTGAATTTTATAATAATTACGAAATTCACGAATTATTGTGGAAATTTTGAACATTTTCAATGTTGTGGCGGTTTTCGAGAATTTTCTACGTTTCCATCAATTTTCGAAATTCTGACGGTTTTCCTGAATTACCTAGATTTCCGTTGATTCTCAAAATATTTACGGTTATCCTAAATTCATAAATGTTCGTTGATTTTTAAAATATTTACACTTTTCAGTGATTTACAAACTTTAACACTTTTCGGTATTTTTAAAATTACCGAAAAGTGTTAAAGTTTGTAAATCACTGAAAAGTGTAAATATTTTAAAAATCAACGAACATTTATGAATTTAGGATAACCGTAAATATTTTGAGAATCAACGGAAATCTAGGTAATTCAGGAAAACCGTCAGAATTTCGAAAATTGATGGAAACGTAGAAAATTCTCGAAAACCGCCACAACATTGAAAATGTTCAAAATTTCCACAATAATTCGTGAATTTCGTAATTATTATAAAATTCAAGAATAATTGTGGAAATTTAGATATTAACGCTTCGCGTAAAATTACAAAATTTTCGTTAATATTTAAATTTGTTTTGAGAATATCCGTTTTTTTAAATAATTGTCTTTTTTTTAAATCCGGATAACCGCAGCCCTAATTTTAATGGGCCGCAAGAATTTTATGGAATGCAAAAAACCATTAAATTGCGCGTCGCCGAGTATTCTCCTGTTTCTAGAATATTCCCAGTTACAGGTAACAATTCTTCAGGTACATATACAATATACTTGCTAGAAGCTTTAATTGAATATATTTATAAAATTAGTGAATGCCTTAAAATGTCTATACATTATGGTTAGTTACCAGAGCTGGGCAGAATTCGAATCATTCAGGATTCGAATCCTTTTAGAGGATTCAAAAGAGGCATTCCAATACTTTAGTCAAACTGGATTCGTGATTCGGATTCGTTACATTTTTGTAAGACGATTCGTATTCGAATCCAAAAGCGGGTGATTCGATTCCTCATAAAAGGATTCGAATACTTACAAAGGATTCGAATACTTACAAAAGGATTTGAATCATCAAAAATAATTCGAATTAATTGTGAGGATTACCAAGAAATATGTCTTTTGTGTCTTTTTAAATTTCTCGTTAAATCACTGTTTTATACGCGTGGCGCATGAAGTAAAATTTCGAGTTTAGAAAAGCCCAGAAAATTTGTCTCGGGTCGCTGCGCGACCCGAGACAAATTTTCACGGGGCTTTTCTAAACTCGAAATTTTACTTCATGCTTACTCTGGGAGTGGAAAACACTCCTTTGAAGCTTCAAATTGAACGCTTTAAAAAAAGCGTGTGCACACTCATTAAAAGTTTTAAATTAAGCTCTTTTGAAAAACAACTGATGTCGGAAAATTTACAGCTTATGCATATGTGTCCTAAAAGAAAAATGTTCACGTTGTTATTTTTTTAGAAGAGTTTAATTTAAAGCTATAAACGAGAGTTTTCCACTCCCAGACTAAACATGAAGTAAAATTTCGAGTTTAGAAAAGTCCCGTGAAAATTTGCCGAGGGTCGCGCAGCGACCCGAGACAAATTTTCTGGGCTTTTCTAAACTCGAAATTTTACCTCATTCGCCACAGGTACAAAACAAAAATATTGTGAATTTATGTATATTTGAACCTCACTTGAAATCAGTGTTTTATACACGTGGCGCATGAAGTAAAATTTCGAGTTTTGAAAAGCCCAGAAAATTTTCCAAACTCGAAATCCAAATGCTTGAAATTTTACTTCATACTTAGTCTGAGAGTGGAAATGCTCGTTCGAAACTTCAAACTAAATGCTTTGATAAGAACATTAAATAACTGAAAATGTTTTTAAAGATAATAATCTAGTTTTTAAAATTTGGTTTAATATTATTTGAAGTAAAACTGACATGGTAGCCACAATCTAAATTGTTTTTCCTGGCCTTTTAATATAACATTCTTCTGTGGGAAATCCCCATTTTGTTAAATTGTTTTCATTGTTTTTGTCAATATTTAAGTTGGTTTTATAAATGTTTACGTGTTTTGTAATTTTTATGATGCCTGTTGATTTCGACAAATTTAATAATATCATATGGCTTTTTTGTTAGTGTTTTGGTCAATTTGAATAAAATTCCATGAATGTTCTCTAACTTTCCCGGTTTTAATGATATTCACTGATTTTTTTATAAACGTAATTTTCAGGCATTCGTCGATTTTATAATAGAGTTCAATTTGAAGCTTTAAACGAGTGTTTTCCACTCCCAGACTAAGCATGAAGTAAAATTTCGAGTTTAGAAAAGCCCCGTGAAAATTTGTCGAGGGTCGCGCAGCGACCCGAGACAAATTTTCGGGCTTTTCTAAACTCGAAATTTTACTTCATGCGCCACGCGTACAAAACACTGATTTGAAGTGAAGCTCACAAACACATGAATACATCTGTAATCAGAGTAACAGGGAATCAGATATTTAGTCTGTTATCAACGATGTTCAGTGTTAATAATAAATAATTAGGTTTTGAATATTTTTGTTAAAACAACTGGTAACGATAGTTAATGGTTGCAAAAAAATTATAAAATCAAATTTCTTCTTAAAGGATTTGTATTCGTGATTCGAAAAAACAGGATTCGAATCTTTGATTCGAATCATATTTATCTCTTACGAATCCTTTATTCGAGTATTCGTGATTCGAATCATATTACGTGATTCGGATTAGTGATTCGAATCCTTTTTACGAGGATTCGTCCCAGCTCTGTTAGTTACTTACCCCAGACTGAGGTGTAAATTCTGGCGGAGACGAACATATTATAGAGTCCGTATAGTGCGCCTAAGTGTAGATAGATGAATAGTATTATGTTCCTCCAGACGAGTTCGATTTTCCGTTTTTCTTGTTTGTTGCTAATTGTTTGTCCAAAAGTTGTCGTCGGACCTGAAATTTCGTCATCGGTCTCGTGGAGGACGCCAGTCGGTACAGACACGTTGGATATATTTGGTGCCATCTGCAAAAATAACAAAGCGTTAACATTTCCATTTATCACGTCAAATTTAGACGATTGACAAAAAATATGTCACAAGGAGAAAAATAGTTCTTTTAGAAATATAATTTATCAAAAAAATGTGGAAACTCTGGTTTTACAAGATAATATTTACTGATCATAATGGGGTAAGTGTAAGTATCAACTTACACCACAGATTGGTTAATAATGCTCCCAAATTCATTCGTCCAATTACATCATTTGGTAAATTTATCTTCCACAATATGCTTAGTAATGTGGACTGGAGCTTTATCGGCGAAGAGAAAATTAACAATACTTGGAAGACATTTTTGAATATACAGGGTCGCTACAAAGTATGGAAACACGGCTCTCACGTGAAAACGGCTAAAAACAGAACCACCAAAATTGGGATTTCTAAATGGGATATTTTCTTGAACAATTTGGCGTGAAAAAATCAAAAATGATTCTCAGGATTTTCACATACGGACGCCATCTTGAATTTTTTTAAATGGAATTCGATTTTTTTTGTTTTACAACTTTTATAGACCTTATAATTCTGATTACAACCATATCCCTTTTTTTAAAAACACTTGTCTTTTCATCGATAAACCGGACTTTGAAAAGTATGGAAACAGCGAAATATTTTGAGAACGGTTTATCGAAATGTCCTGAAATTTTGCAAAGGTTTAAAGTACGTTAAGGCCTTCAACTTGCATTTTTTATTTTTTCATATTCATTTGTTTTGTAAATATTCTATTTTTGGTCGAAACTTAAAAATAAAAATTAACAATTTCAACTTAAAAAAATAGTTGCCTTTGAAAACAGTTTTCATTAGCCTGTCAAACTTGTAAAAAACATGGTATTGCAGCATTTAGAAAACGTACGCGTTTGGCTGTTTCCGTACTTTTCAAAGTCCGGTTTATCGATGAAAAGACAAGTATTTTTAAAAAAAGGTATATGGTTGTAATCAGAATTATAAGGTCTATAAAAGTTGTAAAATAAAAAAAATCGGATTCCATTTAAAAAAATTCAAGATGGCGTCCGTATGTGAAAATCCCGAGAATCATTTTTGATTTTTTCACGCCAAATTGTTCAAGAAAATATCCCATTTAGAAATCCCAATTTTGGTGGTTCTGTTTTTAGCCGTTTTCACGTGAGAGACGTGTTTCCATACTTTGTACCGACCCTGTATTTACAAACTGATTCGAAACGTGTTTTCCTATAAAGTCAAACAAAATTACCAAAAGTGTAACTCCAAGTAAGTGGTTTACTAATGATCTCAAAAGGATGAGAGAAAATTTAAACTTAGTTTGCGAGGCAAATGCAAAGGTAAACAATGCCAAAATAAAGCTATTAAAGAAAGACATGCAGTTAACATACAAACATGCAATCAAACAAGCTATATTAGAGGCCAATGATAAATTAGTGGCATCAGCGAGTAATCCTATAAAAGCCATGTGGAATATTTTGAACAGCCATAGGAATAAATCTATACCTGTTACAGATAAATGTGATATAACGGCACATACGTTTAATGAATGTTTTTGTTAACATTCCTAATAATATCAATAATGAAGTACCCATCTGTGATATTGATCCTTTAACTCTAGTCAACTTATATTTGCCCTCTAACTTGCCGCCATTTTCATTTCTTCTTGTTTCAGAAGCAGTGGTAAGGGACACAATCAAAGGCATGAAAAACAGTGGTAGTACCGATATTTACTGTATCTCGATCAATATAATCAAAGATGTATTAGATGTGCTAATTGAACGACTTACGAAGCTAATTAATGATAGTATAAAATCGAGTTTATTTCTTGAAGTTCTAAAAGTATCGAAGGTTGTTCCGATTCATAAAAAAGGGGACATTTTTTCTAAAATTATCGAAAATATATTACTCAAACAAATAATTAAACATTTTGAACAGAACGGCTTTAGGGAAGAAAAATCTACACTTAACGCTATACTGGATCTTACTGGATCGATTATTTATGCTTATGAAAATGGTCATTTTGCTTTTGCTACCTATATTGATCTATCCAAAGCCTTTGACTATGTCCCTCGCACACTGCTTCTAAGAAAACTGTACTCGTACAACTTCAACCCACAGAGCTGTGGCCTCTTGCTGTATTTTTTAATTAGGAGACAGCAAGCGATCACGTATAAAGGGGACAACCTTATTTTGCCCACCGCCCACTTTAAAAACATTTTTTTTTTCTAGAGCGCCCCAATTTTATTACTTGCCGTCTGTTGCGAATCTGAAACAGCTATTGCCACGATTATATTTAAACGTGTAATATACGCCCTCTAATTTTCTCTGGGTTTTCTACTGCCATATTTAGGGTCTCAAACGCCTATAGGGGGGGCGTTATCGCCCACGTTGAGAACCTATGGTTTAGAAGATACTATTAGCAATTCTTGAATTAATTTAAATAAAACTGTAACTGGAGATATTCGAGAAACGGGGAAATACCTGGCGATGCGCAATTTAATGGTTTTGTGAATTCTATAAATATTGTAGTTTATAAATATCGATATATATCGTAGTTTATAAATATCGATATATATATCAAGATAAATATCGTAATACATATCTGATGATATATGCAGCGACGGCTCGCAGCCTAACTTAAAGGTAGGCCACACCGCTAAAGCACACAAAATTTGAGGTTAGAATCGCGCTTTATAAATACAAGGAATTGCACAACAAAGTCACCTTTCAATAACGGATACATATTACCTTGGGTCTCTAGCCTACCCTAAAGTTAGGCTTCGAGCCGCCGCTAGATATACAGTCTGTTTGATTTATTGTGACACAGCACATATGTCCGTTATTAGTACAGATAGAAAAAAAAGTTAAAGACAATAGTTTTAGTATTTTTCATGATCTATTCAGTAGCATTGTCAGAAAAACAATTGAAAATCAAATAAACACGTGAAAGCTATTAGCTTCATTTTCTTTAATGGAACACCCTGTATATTTTGTTTATTTCAAATAAGTAATAACCTTAGCTTTATAATGATACCACATAAGTACCCCTTCATTATACAAATAACGCGACAATTGCAAATAAATGAAATTTATCAGTTGCCATGGATAACAATTGACATAAAACAATTTGTTAACGCTTTAATGTCAAAGTGGTGTAGTAACTTCCCGTCTTGCGTGTTGTTGATTCAAATCTTTAGAGATGGGTGATAATTACTATTCTAATGATGAAAAAATGGATATGCTAAAGGTCTTCGTTAGATGCAACGATAATTCTAGAGAAGCTAGTATCACTTATAGAAACATGTATCCAGAAAGAAGACAACCACATTATTGCACTTTTGCAAGACTTGAACAAAATTTACGGAGAAATGGGTGTTTTAATAATAAATTACGAAGGAGAAGACAAGAAAGAGAAGATAATAATGAAGTATTGATATTGGCCTATTTTAGAGCACATCCACGTAATTCAATACGCGAAGCAGTGGCTGACTTAGGAATAAGTATGCATAAAATATTTTCTATTCTGAGAAAACATAAAATGAGACCATATAAAATTAAGTTAGTACAAGGTTTAAGAGATGGTGATTCTGACAGGAGGATAGTATTCTGTAATTGGCTTAGCAACAATCAACATTTATTAAATTTAATTCTTTGGAGTGATGAATCAAATTTCAACAACAACGGAATCTCCAACCGAAAAAACGACCATTACTGGGATACTGAGAATCCACGTCAAATTCGAGAATGCAGATTCCAACAAAGATTTGCAGTTAATGTGTGGCTTGGTGTGTTAGGTGATACCATAATAGGACCATTTTTTTATCAAGGAACGTTGAATGCGGAGCGATATGCCAACTTTCTTACGATAGAATTTGAAGATTATTTAGATGATATCCCCCTAGAAATACGTCGAGATATGTGGTTCCAACAAGATGGAGCTCCTCCCCATAACGCAAGAAATGTCAAAGATATTTTGGAAAGAAAGTTTGGTTTGAAATTGATTGCAAATGGTGGCCCCATAAACTGGCCAGCAAGATCGCCAGATCTGTCTATTTTAGATTATTTTATTTGGGGATTTTTAAAGCAAAAAGTTTATGTTACTCGTCCAGAAAATCTAGACGATCTGAAAAATCGTATTCGTATGGCATGTGGCCAAATAACACCACGGATGTTGCAAAAAGCACGACGAAATTTAATGAAGAGATGTGAAGAATGTATTGCAAACAACGGACGTCACTTTGAACAGACACTTTAAATAGTTATTCATGTCAACTGATAAATTTCATTTATTGGCAATTGTCGTGTTATTTCTATAATAAAGGGGTATATCGTTAACTTGTTTCTCATTGATCACTTGGTAAAACATTTCTATTAATATATAGGTATTTGATTGAAATTCACTTGGTTTGTTTTACTAATAAACAAATTATTAGTAAAACAAACCAAGTGAATTTCAATCAAAAACCTATATAATAAAGGGGTACTTATGTGGTATCATTATAAGGCTAATATTAATGCCTATTTGAAATAAACAAAATATACAGGGTGTTCCATTAAAGAAAATGAAACTAATAGCTTTCACGTGTTTATTTGATTTTCAACTGTTTTTCTGACACTACGATTGAATAGATCATAAAAAATACTTAAACTTTTGTCTTTAACTTTTTTTTCTATCTGTACTAATAACGGACATATGTGCTGTGTCACAATAAATCAAACAGACTGTATGTCATTCGAACCTTGGTTGCAAATATATGACTTGTGTTGATTTTTAATTTTTGATTGATGTTTTAGCTAAAAACCATGTCGCAACTAATTAGATATGTTGAGTCAATGCTTCCATTACTTAATTAGAATGTTAGAAATACATCTAAAAATAATTAATAATTAAGGTCATGTTTAACTAATAACAAATCTGCGTTGTGGAGATTTCTTTGAGAGCCTGGAGCGAACGCGTTAAAGATCGAGTTGGGCTATAAAAGCGAAAGTGGTGAATGCGCCAGGTATAAAACCCTGTCTCAAAGCCGTTTTACACACACAAGATATGATATTGAGGTTATACTAGCACATGATATTTACTCTAGTGCGCTTGCGTATGGTAGTAATTCTTAAATAATCCTTCGCTGTGTAATACAGGCAAAAATATTTGTATATTTAAAGTTATGGCAAAACTTTTATTAAAATTCTCGTACAAATTTCTGCGAGAATTCTTGTGGGTGTAAAACTGCTCTAAAAGAAGATTGCGGTAAATAATTGCCCGGACAACGCTAGTTACTTCTACAGTGCCTTGATTAAACACAGTGGCGACAACTTTGGTATTCTTTTTGATTGGTTGTTAATAATTCTGACCCAAAATGGCGTACAAACAGCGGCGTAGCTATGAGGTCTAAAGTTAGTCATAGCAATTCCGTCTAAAGGTTGTGCTTTATTTCAGTTACCCCAAAATCGTATCTCGAAAATTCACAAAGGAAAATAGAATCAATCTAAACACGTTCATTTGAGGTAATAACCATCGTATGTTCTTATGACAAAATTAAGGGAATAGCTCTCGCCTATGGATGACCCTTCAAGTAAAAGAGGACAACACTCGCTGTCACAATTAAATATCAGATGTTTGTATTATAACCTATTCTCTTGATTAATATAGCCTTACCATGGCGAATGAGAGAGGGTTGTCGCCACTGTGTTTAATTAAGTCACTGTAGTTACTTTGACTAGTTTATAAAGTTAACGATTCCTACGAATTATAGTCTAGAGTGCCTTGTATTTATTTTTTACTCTTCGACTTGTAATTTCATTTGACTTGTAATTTCATTTGACTTGTAATTTCCTTTGACTCGTAACTTCCTTAAACACATTTTAGATTTTTCTAGCTACTTTAGCATTTTGAAATTGTAAATTGATTAAAAGAAACCGTTTCGAAATTTATTCACATTTAAGTCATTTTTAAATTAAAAGAATTTTTACCCTATGAGTCTATTATTTGTCATATCCTTAAACTGCTTTTAATTTCCATTGCATTTTTGAAACTGTAGATTGACTAATTTCAGTATACACGTTAAAATTTACAACGTATATGCTGTAAATCTTCAGATATTAGTTGCTTTATTAAAAGAGTTTAATTTGAAGCTACAAACGAGTGTTTTCCACTTCCAGATTAAGCATGAAGTAAAATTTCGAGTTTAGAAAAGAAAAGCATGAACATTTGGTCGCGTAGCGCTACGCGACTAAACCAAATTTTCAGGCTTTTCTAAACTCGAAATTTTACTTCAGGCTTAACCTGGGAGTGGAAAACACTCGTTTAAAACTTTAATTTTAACTCTGTGTTAAGACAACGAATCTAAAAAGTTACAGCGTATACAGTATATTGGGGTGTGTATTAGGGCGGGCCGAATTGTAAGGATTTTTTTTTCCTCAAAGAGTGAGTCTATTTTTTTCTGATTCTACGTTCAATTCTTAGATAAAAAGTCCATGGGACGATAGGTCTACGGTAAATTTTAAGCCGCATTAATTTTACTGCAGCCGGTTGTAATATTTATTTGGATTTCAGTTCTGATTTATAATATTTCCTATTTTTATTTATATTTTAAGGTTCGTGGGGGTTTTGAGTGTGACGAATTCAATGTTGTTTATTTTTGTCTTAGACATCCGCAAGATGTCAAATTTAGTTTAAAACTTAGAAACCTCCATTGCTTCTACATAAAATCTCGCAGAATGATGAAAATCATGAAGAATCAAAATCAGATATTGTGCAAAATAAGTTGATCAAAATTGGCATTCTTAGACTCACTTTATGTACAAGTGAGTTTAAGAATGCTAATTTTGATCAACTTATTTGATTTAAATTGATGATTAATGGTCTTTAATGGTGATTACTTTCATCAGTTTTAGTCAACTTTCTAAATTTGAATTACAGAAAAACATGAATTCATGAACTGTAATGTATCGTATGTTCAATAAAAAAAAAACCTCTAGAGTGCCATGGAAAATATTCTAGGTTAGCAACTCTGATTATAATTATTATGTCTGACGTTTTACCTAACCTAAATTTAAAAAAGATTAAATCATAGCACTCTAGACGTTTTTTTTTTATTAAACATACGATATTATTGTTATAGATGAAGTGTGTTTATGAACTTCATTGGTGATCAGTGTTCTATACGCGTGGCGCATGAAGTAAAATTTCGAGTTTAGAAAAGCCCGAAAATTTGTCTCAGGTCGCTGCGCGACCTTCGACAAATTTTCACGGGGCTTTTCTAAACTCGAAATTTTACTTCATGCTTAGTCTGGGAGTGGAAACACTCGTTCAAAACTTTAAATTGGACGCTTTTATAAAATCGACGTATGCCTGAAAGACGACAGCGTATACGTTATCTACATAAAATAGAAACATCTCCAGTATGTAATACAATAAGTCATCCATAGCGATCATTAAAAGAAGAGCGGAATGTTTCCTACAATCAACTTTTAGAATTAACTTCTATAATTGCTCGGCCATTAATGAGTTAATTGAAAGTTTTATTGATTTCTATGAATGACTTATTATATTCACCTTTTAGTTATATAGCATGTCTCAATGTTTAATGTACGCTAGATTTACTATTGTTACTATTATTATTATTATATCCATGACAATTTTGCACGTACAAGTTATATTATTTATAACTCTGTCATTGTAAATAAAGATTCTATCTATCTATCTAGATATATTACATGTTGGATATTTTTCTATTAAATGTACAATGGCGGCCGACGAAATGTGAACCGTATTTTGTTGTCATAGAGAAATTGTCTAATTTTGTACAGATTTATCAGAACTCTTAACAGTGGCGTAACTTAGGTTTTAAAGGACTATTATTGAATAGCTAATTACAATGCTAAACATATTTATTCTTAATACAAGTAGAAATTATGAAATTAATATTTTGTAGGACCACCATTTGCTGTGATAACTTTTGCCAAACGTGTACTCATGGATGAAACTAGATTCCTCATATTGTAGTTGTCAGCCAAATCCTCCCATGCATTTTCAACAATTTCGTGAAGTTCATCTGCATTCATAGGTCTAAAATCTCTTGAGTAAATCTTTTTTTGTAGGTATCCCCAAACATTCTCAATTGGATTGAGATCAGGGCTCTTCGCAGGCCAAGGCAATACTTGGATGCGGTGGTCATTTAGCCACTGAGTCACAATTCTTGCTGTATGGATAGGACTATTGTCCTGTTGAAATATAAAATTTTCCGGAAATGTTTGTGTTACTGAAGGCAACATTACATATTCTTAAATATCCCTGTATTTAATAGCATTTAAATGGCCATCTATTTTCCAAATTATTCCGGGTCCGTTTACACTGACCCAAGCCCAAAAATTAACAGAAAAACGACCACTATTTGTTATTGGACGGGTGAATCCTTCTTCACACCTTTGGTTTATTGGTCTATAAACTCGTAGGCTCCCATTACTACATGATTGAAATACTTTTTCGTCAGAAAAGACGACCGAGTTCCAAAAATCATCCCCACGATACACAAATTCGTTGGCAAACTCCAATCTTCGTTGTTTATTGTTTTCTGAGAGAAAAACTTTCTTGGCTGCTTGATAATTTTGTAGACCTGAAGCTTTAATACGTCTCCGAGCAGTTCTAGTAGACCCCGCAAAACCCGTTACTTCTCGAGCGTCTAAGGCACTATCAAATGGATTTTCTCTGAGATGATTCACCAATGCAACATCCTGTTCTTCATTAGATACCCTTCCTATTCCGATTCGGGGTGGCCTTCTTAAATCTTGCCTTATTTCAAATCGCCTTTTCAAATTATGTATGCAGGTTTTGCTTACATTCAAATCAGCAGCCACTCGGCTAAGAGACCAGTTTTCTTCTAGTTTAGCTATTGCCCTGCTCTTCTCGTCTAAAGATAGATGTCTAGGCATATTTTTGGATGACTTTTATAAATCTGTCAATCAAATGTTTGTTTTCGCACAAACGCGACGCTCCTGATTAAAAGTCATATTCACATAGCTAATAAACATCGTTCACATTTCGTCGGCCGCCATTGTACATAACGCTGAAAACATTTGTAAGCGATTTTTAAGGAAAAATTTTATATAAATGTTTCAAATAGTGCTGCTATTTATTAATGATCTTGCCAACATATTAAGAAACTGTAAATATTTGTTTTTTGCAACCGATCTTACACTATACAAATGTATTGTCTGCCTGGAAGATCAGCTTCTAATGCAACATAATGTTAACACATTGATTGCTTAGTGTAAAAAATTTAGAGCGGGCCGATTTGTGAGACTTTTTTTTCAAAGACAGTCTCATTTTTTTTTATTTTACGTTTAATTCTAAGAAAATTGAAAATTGATTTTACGTTTAATTCTAAGAAAAAAAACAGTCCATGAGATCATAGGCATGCGGTGAATTTAGAGCCAAAACAATTTTATTTGAAGATTTAATATATATGTATTCGTAGGTTATGTGAAGATTGTTATAATAGTAATAAAAAACGGTTAAATTTCTTCAATATTATAACCGCTTTTTATTACTGTTGTTAAGATAATTGCAAGTACTGAGAAACATTTTTAGTAGACTTAAAAATAAAGTGATTTCATTTCTGCTAACATTTATTAATTAAGAAATAAGTCTTAAATATGAATTTCTCTATACATCAAACAGTATGGAGAAGACTCTAGAGCTGAGACCAAGCTCTTGATGCAGATGAATAAGTCGCTGTGTGCCCCTTGCAAACACTAACTTCTGAAGAGAATAAACGATCGATCTCAAATTTTGCAGGTACGTTTAGGCCTTGACTGGAACGTCGATAGTGTTTTTGAGTCAAATCGCAGTTCCAGTTCAGCCGGAAGGGACATCAACTTTAATGTTTCCTAAATATACATAGTGATTTTATTTGGTTTATAAAAAGGACATGTAATTCTGCGAATAGTCGTGTTTTTTTAATAAATGTATCTTTATTGGTTTTAAGACATTTATTTTAAGGGTTAAGCATCCACCGGATATTATTTAAAAAGTTTTATTCCTTATTTCTTACAAACAACATACGCAATCAGAGTGTTCGGAAAGTCGAGTAGGGGACACTCCAGTTTTTTTATAAGTAGAAGAAAATGTAATTTCATTAAGACTCGATCAATATTATGTTATACAACATCAAATAAATTTTATAAGAAAACACAACCTCTCCGACGAAAAAAATCAATTTTACACAGCTCTAATTTTTACAAAGTCCACCTTTTTCTTGTTCTTTGCAAATATCAGAACAAAGTTTGTTTCTCTCATAATAATCTCTGTTCATTGGATGAACATCTCGCGTTTATTTAATGTTTACATTTATTTATTTAGATAAGAGATCAAAAATACTCCGCAATTTAAAAAAAGTTGCCCTTAATTGAATGTAATGTTTGTCACAGTCCTGTTAAGCTTTGTTCTAAAAATATTAAACAAAAACAACAACAAACAAACAAAACAAAAATTACAGCCAATTAAAGTTTACGAGTTTATAAAATTCAATACAATCAACTCCTTGATTAAGCATGAAGTTACATTTCGGTCGCTTGATCGTATAGCGAAGCGGAGCGACCAATCCAATTTTTCAGGCTTTTCTAAACTCGAAACTTTACTTCATGCGTCAGTCGTATAATACACTGACATATTGTGATGTTTAAAATATACTTCTAAATCAGTATGCTACTGAAAAAGTGTAGTTTAAACATCAGATTATTTCAGTGTTTTGCACGCGTGGCGCATGAAGTATAATTCATGCTTAACTGGGAGTGGAAAACATTCGTTCAAAACTTCAATTTGAACTTTTACGAAAATAACGAATGCCCCAATTCAACAATTTTAGGAGAATGTTTATTTTAAAAGAATTGTAAAAATTCAACGAACTATCAAATCAACCTTAAATTTATAGAATCTACACAGATATGAATAAACGTACTGGATTTTCCAAAATATTAAGCCAAAGTTTAAATGATGCGATAAGATTAATCAACGTAAAATTCACAGAATTTACTTAGAATAAATTGCACTTACATCCTATAGAAAGATAATTATATTATCTGACCACATTTTCTAAAAATATTCAGTCAAATTTAAAATTATAGAATAAAATTAACAATTTTGAGAGAATTTTGAAATATTTGTAAAAAATTAGAAATCTATACCATTAAATTGACAGAATTTACATAGAATTGATTGGCACTTATAGAAAAAAAATTAAATTATCTCGCCACGTTTCCCAAAAATATTCAGCAAAAGTTAAAATTATGCAAATAAAATCAACGATTTTAGGTGAATGTTTTTTATTTAAACAATTGTAAAAATGAAGAGATTATCAAATTAACATAAAATTCTACAAATCTGCACAGAAACGAATAAACTTGGATTAGTTTTAATTGAAATTTTTACATTATTACTAGATATTCCAAAAAAATCAATTAAATTTCAAGTCAAAGTCCATGTTTTAATAATTAATAAATTATCAAATAATTTAGCGCAACTCTTTTCACGAACTTGATATTTTCTCAAAACAAAAGGCGAACGACAGCCGAAGAAAGTGGCTTTGAAGTGACGTAACGCTCGATTGATTTCAAACTTAAATCAAGGCTTAAATTTTAAATCCAAGTCCGTATATTAATAATTGGCAAATAAAAAAAGCCTTCTTAAATAATTAAGCGTAACTTTGTCCACAGATATGATATTTTCATTAAACAAAATAATAATTTTTCACATTTTTTTTTAAACAGCAAAAATGGGATTTTAACCGTTTTTTAAACATGCTATGTTTCAAACACGTTTTAAACGTGTTTTTAATTGTTAATGTTTTGAACGCTGTTTCAATGAAAAAAAAACACGTTTTGTAAAAAAACTGTTTTAGTTAAAATGAAAAAAAAAACGTTTTCTAACAACCCTGCTTCGTGATACATTTCTAAGTTTGATGTAATGTAAAGTTTAAAATATACTGCTTAAGTTTGATCTTAACGTGAAACAATTGCATTAAACCTTACTCATTTAAAATGCGAGCAATTTATTTTGGGATATGTTGGTAAGTATAATAAAAAAGAACAATCTAAAAGGCTTTTGAATATTGGAAGATTTTGTTGTTATGAAGAAAACACATTTTATTTGTAAAATTTGTGTATTTGAAACTAGTCACAAAAGTAAAACAGATGTGGTATAAAAATGTAAGTGTTTTTTTCTTTATATCAAAATCTTCCAAACTTTAAACACCTAAAGCAATGGTCGGCAATCTTTTTAGTGCAAAGAGCCATTTTTACAAAATGTTTTAATAATATTTTACAAAGAGCCGCAATAAATAGATAAGTATGATAAAAAAAATCAGAAATGATTAGAATATGTATATTAATGGGAAAATATTTTTTTGAATGGTACTTTCCCCGTCATTCACAAGAATATTTCATAGATTTTAATCAAAATATGAAAAATGGAACAATAGAAAAGTGTTTTTTTTATCATCGTTCCATTCTTTATACTGGGTGTAACACAAAACAGGATCAGCCCCTTCAGCTTTTTATTATTTCAAATTTATATCTCAAATAATAAAAAACTCAAATAGGAGTTCAGTAGTGACTAGGAAATTTGAATAGCACTTCCAGTTTCACCGGAAGTGACATCCATTTTGACATTTTAAATAGAACACCCTATATTTTTTGTTGTTTTTGGATACATGATGTCATTTTACTTACAAATCAATTGTTTTTCAAACAAAATTGCACGTGTTATATATATATTTTTTTTTTCTTCAAAAAATAATATTGCATCAAGGTGGCTTTGACCGCCTTAAAATATTTTGTTTCGTATCATAGACGAATAGAAAACAAAAATTGTCAACTTTTATTTCTTAATTTGCCTAACACATGCGTTTATATTATAAGTCGATACATTTTTTAACTAACTCAGATTTTCCAAACGGCAACATGGCGGATCATTATGATTTTTTAAAAAGTTAATATACTACCTATCCAAATGTATTTATTTGAGACTTGTAAAACGAAACAAAATAAAAAAATACAGACTGCACGAGAAAAAAGTGGTAACTTTTCTAAATGATCTTAACAGATGTCGCTTTATAAAATGTAAAGTAAGCGACATCTTCATGCTTAACCTAGGAGTGGAAAATACTCGTTTAAAACTTCAATTTGAACTTCAGGTAGTGGAAAACACTCGTTAGAAGCTTCAAATTAAACTTAAAAGAAAAGTTGCATAATTTCAACTTTGGCTTAATATTTTGTAAAAATGCGCTGTCATAATTTAATTTTCGGTAAAGCATATGCAACTGCAATTGATTCTAATTACATTTTATGTTGATTGTATTAAACTTAATTTTTTAACGCACACGAATTTGTGTTTGATCTAAAGTAAAGTAAAGTATTTATTTACGGATATCTCTTTTGATATTACAAAACAAAAATACAATAATAAAATTATATTCATATAAAATTAATACTACGTAAATAGATATAAGTATAACATAAGAAAACACATGTAATAAAAACAGACCTATATAAAACAGAATAAAATGAACGACAAGTATAGATGATTGCACAATTTAATATACTTGAAAAACAAATTTATTTCACGAGTTTAAGTTTACAATTTAGATGTTTTTAAATTGTTTTTGTCTATTATAATTTTTTTACGTTATGTTTTTTGGTGACAGTAATGATGTTTTAACAGTTAAGATGTTTTTGTATTTTTTTAAGACAATAAAAAAATGTTTTAAACAAATTTAACGTTTAAAACATGTTTTAAACGAATTTAACATTTAAAACAAAACCGTTTAAAACACGATGGCTGTTTTTGAACATGTTTAAAACACTGTATCAAAACAAAATGTTTTAAACATAACAACCCTGCCACGAAATGAACGCCTCCAAGATTCAACAATTTGGAAGATTTGTTTCCATGAAATAAACATTCCTAATATTTATCACTAAGGCTCGGATTATATGCAAAATGCATAATAACAAATATGGTATATCAACATAATTGTAAGTTTTCTATGAATATCTTATGTCTGGCTTATTTTAACCAAAAAAACATTAGATATGCATAGAAAACTTACAATTTTGTTGATATACCTCTTGGATATAACAAACTACCGTCCTATAGCAATACTATCTAACATCGCTAAGATATTATCTATGATCAAATCTATTTCCACGTTTCTCCATACCTAACTTCTCAACAGCATGGCTTTATTCCAAAATGTTCTACAGTAACTAATTTGACCATTACTACGCATGATATAGCCAAATCATTAGATTCAGGGGGGGAAATTGATGTAATATATACTAATATGTCAAAAGCGTTTAACAGGGTGGACCATCAATTGTTAATAGGTAAACTTAGCTACTTTGGTTTTTGTAACAATTCAACCTCGCTTATAGCATCTTATCTTACAGATCGTGAATCGTATGTCGCAATAAATAATTTTAAACTGAACCCATACTTTCCAAGTTCAGATATACCCCAAGGCTTAATTATGGGCCCCTTACTTTTAAACCTTTTTATAAATAATCTTTCTTATTTATTAAAGTGTAAACACCTCTTATACGCGGATGACTTAAAGATTTACTGAACAATTGCTAACCCTGCTGACTGTCAACGCTTACAAAATCAACTTGATGTTATTTCGAATTGGTGTAGTATTAATAATCGTAATTTGAATAGCAATAGGAGCAAATTTATATCCATTATCAAAAAATCTAAACTAATCTCATTTAATTATATAGTTTCTATATAATAATTCTAATTGAGCAAGTCACAGTCTTCAAAGATTTAGGTATTTGGTTTGATGACAATTTTACATTTAATCCTCACGTTCAAACACTTGCTAAGAGCTCCTTCACAGCATTCGGATTTATACATCGTAATTCTGCAAACTTGCTAAATCTAAATGCTTTGAAATCTCTATTTAATGTTTATGTCCGTTCAAAGTGGGAATATGCATCTTTAGTTTGGTATTCACAAACTCAACTTCAGGTTAACGTAGTAGAAAGTGTTCAACGTAAGTTCCTGAAATTTCTGCATTTCAAAGTTGAGGGACTTTACCCTGACAGAGCCTGTGATTATTCACTATTGCTAGACAAATTTAATGTCGAATCTCTTGAATGCCGACGTCACAGACGAGGCATCACGTTCTTACACAAGCTTCTGCATGATCGAATTGACAGCCCTGATATTTTACAGCTAGTTGGCTTGCATATTCCAACTTTGAATAGTAGATACAAGACCACATTCAATATGAAGTATAATAGAACTAATTTTGGATTAAAATCGCCTATTAATGTGATCTGAAATTTGTTTAATCAACTTCTACCAACTTGTGACGTATTTTTTCAACTATTGACATCCTTATTAGAATTTTGTTAATTACGAAGTAGAATGTTATTATTTTTAGTTTATAGTTTTAAAACTTTTTTGTTAATACTAAATTGTCTTGTAATTGGGAATTTGTTTCCTGTTGTGCAATAAACATTATTATTATTATTATTATTATAACAAAAATGCATTTTGCATATAATCCGAGCCTTATTTATCACCGTGGGATCAAACTTAAGCAGTAATTGGTGTAAAATTTCGAATTTAGAAAAATTTTTAATTTTACTCCATGCTTAACCCATTAAGCGCCATTGATGTTTACACGCAACCTTATTATTTTTTTGTTAATTACATTACTAAATAAGTTAGTTTGATATATTATATTATTTGACCTGACTTGAAAATGTATGAAGAAAAATGTAAATGTTTTGTTATTTAACTATTTCGATTATTACTCATTTAAAAAAGTCAGTGTATTTCTAACTTCACAGTTATTTATACGCGTGGCGCATGAAGTAAAATTTCGAGCTTAAAAAAGTCTGAAAATTTGGTTTGGCGATCAAACCAAATTTTCAGGCTTTTCTAAACTCGAAATTTTACTTCATGCTTAGTCTGGGAGTGAAAACCCTCGTTCAAAACTTCATATTGCACGTTTTTATATAAAATCGACGAATGCTTCAAAACTTACAGCGTATACATTATATATATTTAAAAGAAACATTCACAGTATGTACTGCAATAAGTCATTCATTAAAATCATAAAAATAAGTGCAGAATTTTGACTAAAATTAACTTTTAGAGTCAACTCTATAATTGCTCGGCCGTTAATGAGTTAACCAAGGAGTGCAAACCAGGGTGGTTATGTTTAAAACACTATGTTTTAAAACACTGTTTTGAACATGTTTTAAATCTTATATTTGTTCAAAGCATGTTTTAAATGATAACTTTGTATAAAACGTTTTTTTTTTATTATCTTAAATTTGCTAAATTATATTTTATACTACTTCATTAAAATGTTTTGTTTACATTTTTAAATTTTAACTAAATTGTTGAAGATATTTCAAATTACATAATTAAACTTAACATTTTATTACAATAAAATATCACAACTGTGTGTGCATTAATATGATTTTTAAATAGAGGGATTTTTTTTTTCAGGTATACGTATGCATACACTATAAATTTTACGACATTCGTCGTTTTTTTAAAAGATTTTAATTTGAATCTTTAAACGAGGGTTTTCCACTCCCAGACTAAGCATGAAGTAAAATTTCGAGTTTAGAAAAGCCTGAAAATTTGGATTGGCCGCGTAGCGAAGCGGAGCGGCCAATCCAAATTAGGCTTTTCTAAACTCGAAATTTTACTTCATGCGCCACACGTATAAAACACTGAAATATCACAAAGTTTAAAATAAACGGCTTTAGAAATCTAATATGTAGATGTGAATAAAACGTGAGTCAGATTCTGCGCTGAACAAATTGTTTAAAACAGGGATTACAGGCAACCCAATAACTCTAACAGGTAACCCAATAACTCTAAGGTTGCCTATAATCGTTGTTGTATGTGTGTGTTTTTTGAACTTCATTGTAAATCAATGTTTTTAAGCGTGGCGCATGAAGTAAAATTTCGAGTTTAGAAAAGCCTAATTTGGATTGGCCGCTCCGCTTCGCTAGGTGGCCAATCCAAATTCTTAGGCTTTTCTAAACTCGAAATTTTACTTCATGCTTAGTCTGGGAGAGGAAAACACTCGTTAAAAGTCTTAAATTAATCGCTTTTAAACAACGAATTCCCGCAAATTTAAAGAACGCTGTAATTACCGGGATATGTAAACACAAAAGAAAAATGCCCTGTATGTTCTGTTTTAAACACATTTTAAACGTGTTTTAAACATGTTTTAAATTGTTAATGTTTTAAAAGCTGTTTTAATGAAAAAACACGTTTTGTTAAATAAAAATTGTTTGTTTTAATTAAAATTTTAAAAAAGTTTTTTTAACAACCCTGATCTCGAGTAATTCCCGTTTTTATTTTTGTAAAACGGGATGATTCGACGTTCTGTTTCACGATTAATTTATTGTCCGTTATGCAAACAAATAAATTATTATTAATTTCTTTAACTGTATTTTTGAGTTTACGTGAAGTGATTATTACACTAAAAAAAACTGTTATTTCTTACCTAACTTTTTAATAATTTAATTAAGCCTCTAAATCACAGGAATAGCTGGAAATAAATACATTTTTTAATTGTCAATGCGTATTTTTGTAATTACTATCAAAGTGGAAATTTGATTAAATTACTGCAACTTGCGAATCTGTTGTTCGAAAGTTCGGAAAAAATTATAATAAACTTAAAAATTACAAATTACTATAGTAAATTAATAAATTTCTCTATTCTGAAAAAAAAATTGAATATTTTAGTTTTACTTAATTAAACACAGTTATATTCCTTTCTTCACTTTTATTTTTCTTTTTTGCTAGATGTACATTTCGGGTACTAAGTACCCATTATCAATAGCTAACTGAATAAAAACCGATAAATGTTTACAATATATACCTACTCGGATTAGGCGGAAAAACCAAAAAAGTAATTTAAATTTTGAAACGAATGCGGTATCTTGGAAAGGGGGGTGTTGGGGATTATTCGGCTTCGGACTTGGGAGGGTTCACAATGGTGTTAATGAGGGTTATCTGTTGGGTAATTAATGTAATAAGGGGTTCATTATTGGGCTTAAATCGAACCGCACCCACGTACAAGATTGCAAAATGGCTGGTTCATGAATTCCAACAATTAAAAATAAATAACGACTTTTCCGTTGAAGATTTTTTTCAATTCACAAACAAATTAACCAACACAAATATTCAACAAAATGAACAATTAATTTCGTTTGATGTAGAGTCACTGTTCCCCAGTATACCTATTGATATAACCATAAACATTTTAAAAGATTTATTAATTGAAAATTGCGTCCCAAAAGACAAAATAGATAATTACATTAAACTCACCGAAATGGTCATGGATTTTAACACATTTGAATTTAACGGAAAATTCTACAAACAAACATTTGGTACCGCTATGGGTAACCCGCTTTCGCCATTCTTAGCAAACATTTTCATGAACCATTTCGAAAATCAGGCCAAAAACACTCTAGATTATTTCCCTAGAATATGGATCAGAACGTAGATGATATTTTTGCTATTATTGAACCAAACAGAGATATCAAACAATTTGTCAATAACCGCAACAACTTATACCCCAGTATTAATTTTACATTTGAATTAGAATTCAACAACAAACTTCCATTTTTAGATTTAATAGTAATTAGAAACAAAAATAAACTAGATTTCAATATTTTCAGAAAACCCACACACACACTTTCAATTATATTCACTCAAGTTCACACAGCCCATTTAAACATAAATTAGCTTCTTTTAATAGCATGATCCACAGAGCAGTAAAACTCCCAACTTCAAAAGAAAATAGGAAAAAAGAATTTAAATTCATATTTAAAATTGCAGAATATCTAAACCACAATAAGAGAACAATTCAAAAATTAATCAACAGACACATAAGATATCATAAGATCCAATCCACAACCACTTTAGAACCAATTTTAGAACCAGACAACAATAAGAAATATATAAAAATAATTCATTAGCCAAAAACCAACCAACATTTAAATAAAATATTTAAAAAGTACAATTTCATTCCTGCACATTACACCAATACCAAACTTAAAATGTTATTGGGTAATACTTTTAAAAAACAAGACCAGTTGCTGAATTCAGGGATTTACTCAGTCAATTGCAATAATTGTACTAAATTGTATATTGGACAAATAAAAAGGATCGTGCACATCAGATTCAAAGAACATACAGAGAGTTTTAAGTAATACCGAACATGTCAGAAAATGTTCAATGTAAATTTTCCTATGTTCGATTTGTTCTGGGACGCATCACAGCATTGAGTGCGATGTGATTGGCTACGATTTCCAATGGTAATATAGTCAACCCAATTTACATTCTTCTGGGTGCGATTTCATTGGTTACGATTTTTAGTAGTTCTAATGCAAATTAGGACTAATGTAAATAGGGTACATGTAAGATGTAAATGTCAGTGCGGTGTGTGGACATATGGAACATACTTTTTTGTCCAAAGCAAGACATCAGCATTTCAAGACAATCGAGATTAATACTGTCCTGAAACATACAGAGAGTTTTTCTTTTAGGTATACGTATTTCAAATTGAGCCCATTTTGTCTAAATCCTTAGATATTCCTTGTTTTTCTCAGCTTGATTTAATGCCTTAAACAAGTGTTTTCCACTCCCAGACTAAGCATGAAGTAAAATTTCGAGTTTAGAAAAGCCCTGTGAAAATTTGTCTCGGGTCGCGCAGCGACCCGAGACAAATTTTCTGGGCTTTTCTAAACTCGAAATTTTACTTCATGCGCCACGCGTATAAAACACAGATTTTAAGTAAAGTTCGAATATACATAAATTTGTCAATATTTTAGTATTTTATACGCGTGGCGCATGAAGTAAAATTTCGAGCCCTCGACAAATTTTCACAGGGCTTTTCTAAACTTAAAATTTTACTTCATGCTTAGTCTGGGAGTGGAAAACACTTGTTTAAAGCTATAAATTGAACAAAAAAAAAAACAGGGAATATCCGCAATTGTTGTATCAGTTCCATATTTTGTCATTATTTTTTATAAAATCACATTACTTTTTTTTTCCCCGTATGTAATACAAAGGGAAAGTATTGTTTTCGTGAAAATTTTCGAATCAAAAATGTTAGCGAAAATATCCGTTTTGAGGTCCCCTGAGTCGAATAAGACCATTTTTGAAAAATGTCTGTCTGTCTGTCTGTGTGTGTGTCTGTGTGCGCTGTACCGCAAAAACCGCTAAAGATATCGAGATGAAACTTGAAACTTAAGCTTTTTGTTACAATCGGAAGAACTGAAAAGCTTTTGGTGAAAAACGGAAAACCGGAAGTGGTACTTTACTCTTAGCGTTTTTCAGTTTTTTCAGATTTTTTCAATAAATGTTCATCAAACAAAAAATTCTTTCAAATACAAGTTGTAGATAATAACAAAATGAAGATGTATTGTTCACTTACTTTTTGTCATAGCACTCTTAGTTTTTGAGATATTTCAAAAGTTGTGTGTTTTATCTAGTTATTGGTGTGTGACAGTGTATGTGTCGATACAATTGAAAAATGTTTCAAGTAAAAGTTGTAGGAAATGAAAAACTAAAGATTTTTTGTGGATTCACTTTTTGTCATAGCGCTCTTAGTTTTTGAGATATTTAATAAATAGTGTTTTTTATCTAGTCATAGATTTGTGTCAGTGTGTGTGTTGATACAATTGGAAAATGTTTCAAATAAAAGTTGTAGGTAATAAAATATTAAAGATTTTTTGTATCTTCACTTTTTGTCATAGCACTCTTAGTTTTTGAGATATTCAATAAATAGTGTTTTTTATCTAGTCATTGGTTTGTGTCAGTATGTGTTGATCCAATTGAAAAATGTTGTAGTTATCAAAAAGTTGAAGACATTTTGAAAAAAATAATGCTACAAATATTTTAAAAGTGATTTTATACGCAATTTACGGGGGAAAATACTATGATGGACACATCACCAATTTTCTTAATTATTTTAGCTGTTAATTTTCTGACATTAGTTGATTTTTAAAAGAGTTCAATTTGAAGCTTTAAACGAGTGTTTTCCATTCCCAGACTAAGCATAAAGTAAAATTTCGAGTTTAGAAAAGCCCTGTGAAAAAACAAATTTTCTGGGCTTTTCCAAACTCGAAATTTTACTTCATGCGCCACGCGTTTAAAACACTAAAATATTGTGTAATTTATGTATATTCGAACGTCACTTGAAATCTGTGTTTTATACGCGTGGCGCATGAAGTAAAATTTCGAGTTTAGAAAAGCCCAGAAAATTTGTCTCGGGTCGCTGCGCGACCCTCGACAAATTTTCACAGGGCTTTTCTAAACTCGAAATTTTACTTCATGCTTAGTCTGGGAGTGGAAAACACTCGTTTAAAGAATCACATTGAACTCTTTCAAAAAACAACGAATGTCTGAAAATGTACAGCTTATGCATGTTTACCTAAAAAAAATCACTGTATCTTAAATTCATTGTAAGTTACGCAGTCAATAAAGTAATAAATACACCTACATTATCTTCATTTAGTATTATGTTAGCAAATAAATGAAAATTGCAATGTTTGCCAAATAAAGCAGCACACCTAACACCCCAATGTTGTGCTGACAGCAGTGCTAGGTGCGGTACTTGCAAACCTGCCTCGCCACCCTCTTCAAATTTGGAATATTTATATTTAAAGCTGCCTAAAGGCCGTTTCGTTAGCACAATGGGCCTAATAAGGCCTAAGTGCAGTGCAGAAATGCGCACTCCCCAAAGGACCAGGCAGTTTTTGGACGGCATTTTTGCTGGTACACCCAAAGCAACGTACTTGGGGTGGTCCTGATCAAATGGTTTACACAATACGCTGAATCGAAGTTCTTAATAATCTCCAATGAAATTGAAGCAATGTATAAACTTATCTTGAAATATTAGCAAACGGAAGTAACAGAAATCTGTTTTTCTATTATTTTTGCGATTAAGCTAAACCTGTTCTCCTCTATCTCATTTTATTTTTCTGTTTAATATTAATATTCCATTAGTGATGTAGGCGATTATTGAATGGCATATTTCATTTTGACGTTAAATGTAAGTTGCGTTAGAGCTACTAAAAACTAAAATTGCGTCAGAACTACTAAAATCAGCCAATGAAATCGCACTCAATGCTTTGATGCATCCCAGAACACATCGAACATAGGAAAATTTACATTGAATATTTTCTGACATGTTCGGTGTTACATAAAACTCTCTGTATGTACCACATCAAAAGCCTAAACCCTGACAAATCAGCAATTGCTCATCATACTTTGACAACAGGCCACAAATTCAACATAAATAAAGTCAAATTATTAAGAGAATCCAGCAGTTATCAATTAAACATGTTAGAAGCGATAGAAATGATGAAAAATAAGACAGAACACAATTTCGATTTAAGCCCAATAATGAACCCCTTATTAAATTTATAACCCAACAGATAACCCTCATTAACACCATTGTGAACCCTCCCAAGTCCGAAGCCGAATAATCCCCAACACCCCCATTTCCAAGATACCGCATTCGTTTCAAAATTCAAATTACTTTTTTGGTTTTTCCGCCTAATCCGAGTAGGTATATATTGTAAACATTTATCGGTTTTTAGTCAGTTAGCTTTGATAATGGGTACTTAGTACCCGAAATGTGCATCTAGCAAAAAAGAAAAATAAAAGTGAAGAAAGGAATATAACTGTGTTTAATTAAGTGACTTAACACCTTCACGTAACTCATACAACTACATTAATCTTAGTTTTATTTTAAATTATCGTTTTAAAATAAAAGTGTTAAAAAATCACCATGAAGTGAATATTTTGTTTAAATTAAATTGTACAGATACAATTTAAAAATTAGTGCATTTTATGATTCTAAAATACCTCTACTGTCATCAAGACAAATTGTATTAAAAAACAAATTTTGTCAATTAAGTGAAATCAACAATTTTTAGTGTTATTTAAAAATGCGAGTAAAATGACACACCATTGAATCGTTTTCAACGTTACAAATTTTATTTAAGCTATGTTTTCAGAGTACTTAACTCATTTTTAAATGTCTCATAATTTATATAGATTTTGTTTCTGATTGTTTTCACACTTTTTTAATTTAGGAAGCTGTATTTACTAAAACACTCACATGATTGTGATTTTAAAAAAAAGTCAATTTTTGATAAAAATATGCTCTAATTTAAGCTATCATTATTAAAGGGTGTCCCAACAAGAGCGCCGGATTTAAATTTGCCGCCATTTTGTTAATACGAGTTGTACGGTGATTTTTTTTGACAGTTGTCAAGTACAGACCACGCGATTTAAGAATATGGAGAAGTATTCAAACGAACAACGTTTATTTATTGTAAAAACACATTACAAAAATGGTGAAAGTTTTGCGAAAACAATTCGCATATTACGTCGTTTTCGGTCGCCATTATGCGCCAAATGAATCGACAGTGAGGCGTTTAATTACAAAATTTGAGACCAAATTTACGCTGATGGATCAGAAGACCATTGTTCGTCGTCGTCCTTGTCGGTCACTCGAAAATATAGACACAGTAAGAAAATCTGTTGCCGAGAATCCAGGAACTTCCATTCGGCATCGTGGTCAAGAATTAAACATTTCCAAAACCAATATGCAACGAATTTTGGTAAAAGATCTGCATTTGCACGCGTACAAGATTCAATTGGCGCAAGAAATCAAGCCAAGGGACCATGAGCAGCGCCGTGGATTTGCTGATTGGGTGTTGGAACATCATCAAATTAATCCTGATTTTTCGAAGAAAATCATTTTTTCAGATGAGGCACATTTTCAACTCGACGGATACGTAAATAAACAAAACTGTCGGATTTGGGGTGCTGAAAATCCTTGTGTGGTACTCGAACAGCCAATGCATCCACCGCGAGTAACGGTTTGGTGCGCATTTTGGGCTGGCGGAGTGATTGGGCCGTATTTCTTTGAAAATGCGGCTGCAAATGCGCTAACTGTTACTGGTGTGCGGTATCGGGAAATGTTAACGGAGTTTTTGTGGCCCGAATTGGATGTAATTGATGTGGAGCACATGTTTTTCCAACAAGACGGTGCGACCTACCACACAGCACGTGAAACAATGGCGTTACTGCAGACCAAATTTTCAGGATGTGTCATTTCTCGATTTGGCGATCAACATTGGCCACCAAGATCGTGCGATCTAACGCCGAGGGACTTTTTTCTTTGGGGCTATGTGAAGCAAAAGGTGTATGCAAATAAGCCTGAAACAGTTCAACATCTTAAAGAGGAAATCCGGCGCGTTATTGGTGAAATACAGCCACATTTATGCGAAAACGTTATTCAAAATTTCAACAAAAGAATAACCCTGTGCCAGTGGTTTCGTGGTGGCCACTTGCCTGATATTGTATTTCATGTTTAATCGGAACTATTTTTCTTTATGTTGAAACAAAAATGTTTGCTTAATTCAAAAAATAAATATGTTTTTCTTTATAATTTAATCCGGCGCTCTTGTTGGGACACCCTTTATTAGTATAAGCGCTTAAACATGGATTTTGATCGATTAATAGATTTTCTATTGTTTTTATGCATTAACTCAAAAGTTAAAATTTTCAGATGTGCACTTTATTTACAGACAAAAGTTGATGGATATGTAAAATGCGACATTTGTAACTTAAAACAAAATACCGGGTGTAACACAAAACAGGATCACCCCTTATAGTTTTTTTTTATTATTGAAGATATCAATTTGAAATTTGGTGCGTTTATACTAAAAACAAATTAGAGTTTAATGGTGATCAAGAAACTATAGTTACATTTCGGATTTGACCGAAAGTGACATCAATTTTGAAATGTTTGATGAAACACCCTATACAGGGTGCCCGTTTTTCAATAGAATGCAGTTATTTGAAGAGATAGAGAGTCGGTTAAATTGGGGCAAAGTTGCGTATTTTAGGGCCCAATAATAATCTAAAAACAAATTTAAAATATCCTCTTTCGTTTTTGAGGTATTGTCAAAAAACGGATTTATGTAATTTAGTTTTAATTTTTTTATTCAAAAACCAATAAATCCAGACATTTACAACTTTGACATTATAGAGGCACTTTTTAACGATAAATGTAATAACATATTTTATTTTAAAATAACTATAACATTTTAGCAAACTTTTGTTTTTCTTATGGGCGCCATTTTAGATTTTCATATTTTTTTGGAAGTATATTTTTTCTGAATTTACAGTGAAGTTAAAAAAACACTCACATACAACAACGATTATAGGCAACCTAATAAACGTTATAGTTATTGGGTTGCCTATAATCACTGTTTTAAACAATTTGTTCTCCGTAGAGTTTGACTTGGGTTTTATTCATATCTACATATTAGATTGCTAAAGCCGTATATTTTAAACTTTACGATATTTCAGTGTTGTATACGTGTGGCGCATGAAGTAAAATTTCGAGTTTAGAAAAGCCTAATTTGGATTGGCCGCTCCGCTTCGCTACGCGGCCAATCCAAATTTTCAGGCTTTTCTAAACTCGAAATTTTACTTCATGCTTAGTCTGGGAGTGGAAAACCCTCGTTTAAAGATTCATACTGAAATCTTTAAAAAATGACAATGACTGTCGTTATATTTACAGTGTATGCATATGTATACCTAAAAAAAATTCTCTATATTTAAAAATCACAGTTATGCACACACAGTTGTAATATTTTATTGTAATAAAATGTTATGTTTTATAATTTATATGAAATATCTTCAACAATTTAGATAACATTTAAAAACGTAAACAAAAAATCTTAATGAAGTAGTATAAAATATAATTTAGTAAATTTAGGATAATAAAAAAAGTTTTAAACAAATTTAATGTTTAAAATAGTTTTAAACAAATTTAAGATTTAAAACATGTCTAAAACAAAACCGATTAAAACACGACGGCTGTTTTTAAACATGTTTAAAACACTGTTTTAAAACAAAGTGTTTTAAACACAACCCTGATTAAAATACAGGCAAGCATTAGTTAATTTGAAGCAAATGAAAAAAATAAAGGCTATTTTACACTAATAAATGAATGACCTACAAATCTAGTTAAACAACGTAAAAAACAAACTAGAATTCTCTTAGAACCATTTATAAAAATTTAAAAAAAAGCAGAATAACTAAGCATTAGTCAATGTAATGCATGACTATTGTAAAATAGGATATTATACCTTAAGTAAGTAATGTTATTACTTAGACACGTACAGACCCATTGAGCAAAAAACAAACAAATTTATATTTTTTTTATATTATATTTTGTATATCAACATTGTAGCAACGTTGTTTTAATTACTGAAAATGGATTTGCTCAGTAGGGATATTACAAAACATTAAGTATAAATACATAAATAAGAAAACTCATAATTATAAAATAGTGTTTCCTATAAATATAACAACCAAAAAATTATTGAAAAAATTAAAGGGCATTACACAACAGTAGAATAGTAAGCTATAAATTAAGTTAAATAATGTAAAAACAAACCCCCTGATGCAATAATGGACAACAAAATATTTGTAGGTTAGAATCGGGTGAAAATCAATAAAGACGAATTACGTTGCGCCGAAATAAACAAAATTCGAGGGAAATCAAACAATAATAATAGTTCCTATTATTTAGTGTGTGAAAAATTTGAATATTTTGAACGTGCCTATATTGAATATGAAAATTCAAATCAAATTTTTGAATTGTTTGTTTTCCGAGGTTGATTAAATAATTGTTCTACTTACGATTAATGAAAGATCCTTTAATCGCAGCAAGGGTGGTTTTAGGTATGTTGCGAAATTTCCTCGAGAGGAAACGTTTTCCGCAAAAACAAAAACGATTAGAGGACTGAACTTGACCGCACTCAATGCCGAACACTGACTGAACGAGAGAAGACGTGCGGAGCGCTTATATCAAACAATCAGCGCTCACAATTATTTTTATTTTCCCGAGTGGGAAACATTTATCGCAGGGACAAAAATTGCACGCGGGAAACGCGTTCAATTCGAATGGACCGAATGCCCCGCGACGTGATCGGCCGTATTTTTCTTGGATTTTCGTGTGTCGGCACACGAAACGCGAGAATTGTTGATCATTAGGGTCGTCGCACACACGGGCGCATGCCCGTCAGGTGATCGCGCTCCCCGACCGAAAGATTCGCCTCTGGAAGGTGGCGTGATCCGGCCCGAGCCGTTTCTGTTCTTTTCTTGGCGCTCGTGCTCTCTTTTCATTTCCGTTTCCTCTTTTTCTTTCTTTTTTCCACCGTCGAATGCCCGATCAAATATTTACGATCATTTCTTTGCTGATAATACCGACCTTAATTATTCATTTATCTTGTGTTTCGTTTCGTAATTCACGCTCATTACTTATTTATCCAATTTGCGGAAATTTCTGTCGTTTTTAAACTGATTCCTCGCGAACTTTACAAATTGCAGTCTTTTGTATTGCATTCACTCGAACACTTTTCACATCGAAAAGTTGCAATTGTAACAGTAATAAATACATTATATTAATATTTCATTTATGCATTTCCTGCACGCGCAATTTAAGTAATTCATATAAAACACATCAAAGTTGAGTCGTTTTTATATTGATATACAGGTTTTATAAACCCAAATGTAGCGCACGATTTAAATTAAGGCTGCGAGTCATGGGCGTAGCCAGGATTTTCACCCAGGGAGGGGCATGAAACAAAATAGTGCCAAATTTTATTGTAAACTTAAAAAATGTCTAATTAGTTTCTCACTTAACCCGTGGTGAAACATTTTTGAATCTAATTTTGGATAATAACCCAAGTGTTTTAATTAAATATCCAGAATTAATAATTGACATTTGTATTCGCATGCAATAGTGCAGTGGCGGCTCCTTAGAATTTTATTGGAGGGGCTGCGGAAATTGGCGCCCGCACACATCATCAAGGGGGGGCTCTTGTCCCCCCATGGAATTTTGATTTCTTAATTATTTATTACAGAACGCTAAAAATCTACCAAATACATTTATTTCAATATATTTTGAGCTTTTAAATAAATCAGTGTTTTATACGCGTGGCGCATGAAGTAAAATATCAAGTTGAGAAAAGCCAGAATTTGGATTTAGACGCTGCGCGTCCAAATCCAAATTCTTTGGGCTTTTCTCAACTCTAAATTTTACTTCATGCTTAGTCTGGGAGTGAAAAATACTCTTTAGAGCAGTGATGGGGAAACTACGGCCCGCGGGCCAAGTCCGGCCGGCGGAAAGGTTTAATCCGGCCCGTTTAAGAGTGCCATCGTGAGAATGTTTGAACGCGTTCTTACTTCGTAATGTGACGACCCGCATAAAAACTACCTACCTACGATTAAGCATTATTCTTTGGCCCGCTACGATTGTCTGGTTATTACAAATGGCCCGTTTTAAAAAAAGTTTCCCCACCACTGCTTTAGAGAATAATTAAAGACTTAAATAACTATCTTGTCAATCTTAACGTCGAACTAGATAATAAAATGTCTTTTTTTTAAACAGATAATTGATATTTTCTGTTAAATAAATAACATTTCATTATTATGATGGACGTTGAAAATTGTGCAAAAAGACGAAAAAGTGATGAAATGTCATAGAAATGTTGAAGATGACGAAAACTGTAAAGAATAAGTGATGAAATATCAAAAAATTAAAATATGCGAAATTTGTCAATAAAAAATTTAGAAAATGTCGAAATGTGATAAAATGTCAAACGAATGTTGAAATTAGCAAAAATTGTGAAGTAAGTTGAAAAGTGAAGTTAAAAAAACACTCACATACCACAACGATTATAGACAACCTAATAAACGTTATAGTTATTGGGTTGCCTATAATCACTGTTTTAAACAATTTGTTCAGCGCAGAATTTGACTTACGTTTTATTCATATCTTCATATTAGATAGCTAAAGCCGTATATTTTAAACTTTACGATATATCAGTGTTTTATACTTGTGGCGCATGAAGTCAAATTTCGAGTTTTGAAAAACCCGAAAATATGGATTGGCCGCTCCGCTTCGCTACGCGGCCAATCCAAATTTTCGGGCTTTTCAAAACTCGAAATTTGACTTCATGCTTAGTCTGGCAGTGGAAAACCCCCGTTTAAAGATTCAAACTGAAATCTTTAAAAAAGACAACGAATGTCGTAATATTTACAGTGTATGCATACCTGAAAAAAATTCTATGTATTTAAAAATCAGTTATGCACACACTGTTGTGATATTTTATTGTAATAAAAATGTTATGTTTTATAATTTATATGAAATATCTTAATAATTTAGGTAACATTTAAAAACATAAATAAAAATCTTCATGAAGTAGTATAAAATATCATTTAGTAAATTTAAGATAATAAAAAAAAATGTTTTTAACTTTTAAAACAGTTTTAAACAAATTTAAGATTTAAAACATGTTTAAAACAAAACTGTTTAAAACACGACGGCTGTTTTTAAACGTGTTTAGAACACTGTGTAAAACAAAGTGTTTTAAACATAACCCTGATTAATCAGGAAAATTCTTTGGGCTTTTCTCATCTCGAAATTTTACTTCATGCTTAGTCTGGGAGTGGAAAATACTCGTTAGAGAATAATTAAAGACTTAAATAACTATCGTGTCAATCTTAACGTCGAACTAGATAATAAAATGTCTTTTTTTAACAGATAATTGATATTTTCTGTTAAATAAATAACATTTCATTATTATGATGGACGTTGAAAATTGTGCAAAAAGACGAAAAAGTAATGAAATGTCAAAGAAATTTTGAAATTTACGAAAATTGTAGAGAAAATGTGATGAAATATCAAAAAATTAAAATATACGAAATTTGTCAATAAAAATTTTTGAAAATGTCGAAATGTGATAAAATGTCAAACGAATGTTGAAATTAGCGAAAATTGTGAAGTAAGTTAAAAGGTGATGAAACTTAAAGGAAAAATTATAATATGCGAGAATTGTCGAAAATGTAAAAAAGTTTAAATTTGCAAAATTATCGAAGATGTCGAAATGTGATGAAACGTCAAAAAATGTTGATATATTTATTTATTTTATGACTATACTATTAATATTTTCAACATTATAACCCACGAAATGTCAAAAAAGTTAAAATTTTGGACAATGTCGAAAAGTGATGAAACGCCAACAAAAAATGTTGTCGTAAACGATTTTGACTATTTTTAACAATTTTGACATTAAGTCACTTTGTCGACAATATTTTGACTAATACGACACATTTTTGCAAATGCAAAAAAAAAGTTGAAATTTGGATAATATCGAAATGTGACTGTTTTTTTAATTTTCGAAGTATTTTTGTTGATTGTTTGTTGATTGAATGGGATAAATTGGGATATAACATTCAATCAATAATTGGATGGGTGGATATAAAGTTTGAGATATCTTTACTGATCTTATTAATTTTGCAGTGTTTATGGTCAAGTAACGGGTGGGCCATCTAGTGATTTCTTTTTAAAAAGGCAATAAAATTAACAAAATTAAAATGTTTTCCATGTATTATGGCTTTATTAGTAAGAGCAAACATTCCCATTAATTATGGAACTTCGTTCAAGTGGCTGCCTTGGCAGGCTTCGCAGTAGCGCATTCTGTCACTCTAATTTTCCAAGACCTTGTTGATGGTTTCGAGCTGTAGCTCACGGATTGCTTGGATGATATTGGCCTGAAGTGCTTGAATCGTTTCTGGATTGTTGGCATAACACGGTTCCCCACAAAAAAAATCCAAAGGGGTTAAATCGCAGCTCCGAGGCGGCCAATTGACATCGCCAAGACGGCTGATAACACGATTTGGGAATTTGGTGCGCAATAGATCGATTGTGGCATGGGCTGTGTGGCATGGAGCGCTATCCTGCATGAACCAGAGGTCGTCCAAATCCTGAAGACATGGATTTGGATTTCATTTAAAAAAAAGTCGGATAACATATCTCTGTAACGCTCACCGTTGACCAAAACGTTGTTTCCAGCCTCATTTTCGAAGAAAAATGGTCCAATGATGCCACCACTCCACAATCCGCACCAAACTGTCACTCTCCGGGGATGCTATGGCTTCTCGACAATAACGTGCGTTTTTTCCGAGCCCCAGATGCGGCAATTTTGTTTGTTAACATAGCCGCCAAGATGAAAATGAGCCTCGTCAGAAAAGATGATTTTTCGCCAAAAATCGTTGTCGAATTCAAGCTGTTCTAAGGCCCAAGCTGCGAAGCGATAACGAAGCGGATGGTCATGCGCCTTCAATTGCTGAGTCAATTGGACCTTGTAAGCGAAAATCCGAGATCTTTGTGCGTGCACCTCAGGTTAGTGCGTGCAATGTTGAGCTGTTGAGATCGACGGCGAGTTGATGTTCGTGGATTGAGTCTCACACTCTCGGTTACAGCAGCCACATTCTCGTCTGTGCGCACCGTACGAGAACGAGCACCATGAGTGTTGTCCACTAGCATGCCAGTCTTACGAACTTTTTGCACAAACCTGCAAACTTGCGGTGGGTGATTCATTTCGGCCAAAACTTATTTTCAACAAACGCACTGTTTGGGCTACACAGCACTCACTTTGGAAATAAGTTTGCAATATTTCCCAACGTTGTTCAAGCGTAAAACGACTCATTTCGTACCGCGGAGGAATGATACCGACTTTCTGTCAAGATTTCGAGCGGGAAAAAAATGTCAGTGTCAAAATAAACTATGATTTAAAAAGAAACCACTAGATGGCCCACCCTGTATATTTATTATGTTATAAAAACAATGTATATGAAAGATGATAATAAAGATAATTACTCATAATACATAAAATTCAGAAAAAAAAACTATTCGTGAAAATGCAAACAATGTCTTAATTAATAAGACAACTTATGACGATAAATATCCATTGAAACAACTACTTCCCGTGCAAATACACCTCCGGATATTGAATTATACAATGAAATATTTAAAATCTTATTTAATTTGTTTTGTTACAACGCTCTATTAAAGTATATCTAACGTTTAGGTCAAATTCTCTTCAAACCAACTAACAATACAAATTAAAAATGAAAGGAGATATAGCAACAAATTAGAAGTGAAAGGACTTGGATTAAAACTAATGTCTTAGGCCATCTATAGACGCGTTTCGAGATTTATCTCTCTTCAGTATAGCTTTACTTATGACGTTTAATTTCCTAATTTTTTTAAACGTCATAAGCAAAGCTATACTGAAGAGAGATAAATCTCGAAACGCGTCTATAGATAGCCTAAGACATTAGTTTTAATCCAAGTCCTTTCACTTCTAATTTGTTGCTATCTCTCCTTTCATTTTTAATTTGTATTGTTAGTTGGTTTGAAGAGAATTTGACCTAAACGTTACATATACTTTAATAAAGCGTTGTAACAAATCAAATTAAATAAGATTTTAAATATTTCATTGTATAATTCAATATCCGGAGGTGTATTTGCACGGGAAGTAGTTGTTTCAATGGATATTTATCGTCTTGAGTTGTCTTATTAATTAAGACATTGTTTGCATTTTCACGAATAGTTTTTTTTCGTAATTTTATATATTATGTTTAATGTGTGCAAACTATAAGAAGCGTAAGCTTATTTTCTCGAATTCAAATAGTTTTGAATTTGAATTTATCTTGTTTGAGGATATTTACTACTACTACCCTTCTAAAAAATATATAATAAAATTAACCAAAGTTAACAAATAAACGCCCAAGTCAATCTAAACACAACTCGTCAAAATTGATTTAAAAAAATTAAAACTGCATAATTTAACAGAAGTATATATAATTTACAGAAACGACAAGATTCAAAACACTTAAATCATCATCAAAATTGACATACTCATTGAAAATTCTGTGAAAATGATAAATGTAATAAAAAATGATTAAGATCTTTAGAATATAAAAATCTTATGTCAATTTTAGAAAATTGGATTATTACAAGGGAACAGAGCTGGGATGAATCCTCAAAAACAGGATTCGAATCACGAATCCTAATCACCTAATATGATTCGAACCACGAATACTCGAATAAAGGATTCGTAAGTGAAAAATATGATTCGAATGAAAGATTCGAATCCTCATTTTTGAATCACGGATACAAATCCTTTAAAAATAAATTTGAATCTATCATTTGCAACCAGTAACATTTTATTCCATCAGTTTCTATTAAGAAAAATGTTCATTTACCGACTAAATATCTGATTAAATACTGATTTTAATTAATTATGATATATGTATTATTGAACTTCATTCCAAATCAGTGTTTTATACGCGTGGCGCATGAAGTAAAATTTCGAGTTTAGAAAAGCCCCGTGAAAATTTGTCGAGGGTCGACCCTCGACAAATTTTCTACGCGGGGCTTTTCTAAACTCGAAATTTTACTTCATGCTTAGTCTGGGAGTGGACAACACTCGTTCTTAGAAGTTTCAAATTGAGTGCTGACTCTAGATTACTAAGTTTATTACCATTTTACAAAGGATGCAGCTCGAAGGACCAATAATGGTCTTCAGGGACCAAAGGACTACAGGGAATCGAAGTTTCTTTACAAGAAAACAACGAATATCTGAAGGTTTACAGCATGGTTAGGAAAGAAAACATCCAATTTTGAAAAAATATCGAAGTTAGGTTGGTTTTCAGTGCATTTTTAACTTCACTTAAAATCAGTGTTTTATACGCCTGGCGCATGAAGTAAAATTTCGAGTTTAGAAAAGCCCCGCGAAAATTTGCCTCGGGTCGCTGCGCGACCCTCGACAAATTTTCTACGCGGGGCTTTTCTAAACTAAAAATTTTACTTCATGCTTAGTCTGGGAGTGGACAACACTCGTTCTTAGAAGTTTCAAATTGAGTGATGACTCTAGATTACTAAGTTTATTACCATTTTACAAAGGATACAGCTCGAAGGACCAATCATGGTCTTCCGAGACCGAAGGACTACAGGGAATCGAAGTTTCTTTACAAGAAAACAACGAATATCTGAAGGTTTATAGCATGGATAGGAAAGAAAACATCCAATTTTGAAAAAATATCGAAATTGGGTTGGTTTTCAGTGCCTTTTTAACTTCACTTTAAATCAGTGTTTTATACGCGTGGCGCATGAAGTAAAATTTCGAGTTTAGAAAAGCCCCGTGAAAATGAAATTTTACTTCATGCTTAGTCTGGGAGTGGACAACACTCGTTCTTAGAAGTTTCAAATTGAGTGATCACTCCAGATTACTAAGTTTATTACCATTTTACAAAGGATGCAGCTCGAAGGACCAATCATGGTCTTCGGGGACCGAAGGACTACAGGGAATCGAAGTTTCTTTACAAGAAAACAAACGAATAAATAAAAATTATCGAAATTGGGTTGGTTTTCAGTGCGTTCTTAACTTCACTTTAAATCAGTGTTTTATACGCGTGGGGTAATAAAATAATTGAAGTTTTTTTACAAGAAAACAATGAATATCTGAAGGTTTACATCATGGATAGGAAAGAAAACATCCAATTTTGAAAAAATTATCGAAGTTGGGTTGGTTTTCAGTGCGTTTTTAACTTCACTTTAAGTCAGTGTTTTATACGCGTGGCGCATGAAGTAAAATTTCGAGTTTAGAAAAGCCCCGTAAAAATATAAACTCGAAATTTTACATCATGCTTAGTCTGGGAGTGGACAACACTCGTTTGAACTTTAAATTTAACTGTTTTGTAAAATCTACGTATGTAATATAATAAATCATTCATTGAAATCATAGAAAAAAATGCAAAATTTTACCTAAAAAGAACTTTTAGAGTTAACTTTATAATTTGCTCGGCTCTTAATGGGTGAATATTCTATTCCTAAGAAAAACCATATTTATTTAATATTAAAGTTGCATTTAATATAATAACAAACTGTGAAAAAATCGACAATAATCTAGAAATATCGAAAATCTCGACATGTAGAAAATCTTGACCGTCCACTCCCAGACTAAGCATGAAGTAAAATTTCGAGTTTAGAAAAGCCCCGCGTAGAAAATTTGTCGACGGTCGCGCAGCGACCCGAGACAAATTTTCACGGGGCTTTTCTAAACTCGAAATTTTACTTCATGCGCCACGCGTATAAAACACTGATTTCAAGTGAAGTTAAAAATATACTATTAAGGTTGGACATTTTATATGATTAAATAACCAAATATGCATTTACAAATATTTTAATTATTGAAAATGTAAATATTTATATTCAAATATGAATAATTTAGTGATTTAAATATTCATATTAGAATATTTAACTATTTGAATTCATCGAATTCGAATCCTAGCCTTAATAGCGATGATTCGAATTATTTGGGAGGATTTGAATCCGTGTATGAGGATTCGAATCCTTTTATAAGGATTCGAATCCTATTATAAGGATTCGAATCATCTACGTCTGGATTCGAATATCCTTTAAAAAATAATCCTATTAAAAAAATGTAACGAATCCGGATCACGAATCCGTTTTCACTAAAGTATTTGAATACCTCTTTTGAATCCTCTAAAAGGATTCGAATCCTGAATGATTCGAATCCTGCCCAGCTCTGTAAGGGAATGCCTAAATATTCGTTTTTAAGATATATTGAAATATATATACTGTACATTTTCAAGCATTCGCGATTTTTAAAATTTCGAGTTTATAAAAGCCTGAAAATTTGGTTTGGTCCAAGCAATCCGTGAGTTCCAGCTCAAAACCATCAACAAGGTCTTGGAAAATTGAAGTGACAGAATGCGCTACTGCGAAGCCAGCCGAGGCAACCACTTGAACGAAGTTGTGTTCTATAATTAATGGGAATGTTTGCTCTTACTAATAAAGCCATAATATACTCAATGACATTAGAAGCGTAACACCAAGAAGGAATGATTTTTTTGAATTCATATGTTAGCAACAGAGTGACTATATTTAAAGCATATAACAATTTCAACCTTGTGCCTTTTATATTTATTGTGAAAAAAAAATATTTCACTTTTTCTTTTTTGATAAAACTATTTATATTAGCTGTTTAGTACAGATGTTTTTAGTTTTCGTGTTTCCGTTGAGTGTGTTAAGCTTAAATAAAATGCCTCGAGTCCGAAGACGTCCACAATATCACCATTTGAGCGATTTTGACCGGGGTCGAGTTGTTGCTTATCGAGATGTCGGTATGTCCTATCGCGAAATTGCCCGCCGTATTGATTCCACTGCAGCAACTGTAATACGTGTGTATCAGGTATGGACAGAAGAAGGTAGAGGAGCAAGAAGAAGACCAATTGGTCAACCAAGGCGTACCACAGAACGTCAAGATCGGCGCTTAAGACAAATAGCCCTGCGAGACCGTTTCGCTACTACGCGTCAAATCGGTGATCAATGGATTGGAGAAGAAGGTAGGCCCGTTAGTATGCGAACATTATATCGCCGCATTCAATCCTTTGGGCTTCTTTCGTACCGTCCAAGATTAGTGCTTCCTTTAACAGCGAGACACTGTCGCCAAAGGTTGGACTGGTGCAGAGAACGGCAGCATTGGGAGGCAGAATGGCACGATGTCGTATTCAGCGATGAATCACGATTTTGTCTAGGCACGCATGATGGCCGTAGAAGGGTACGACGCTACCGTGGAGAACGACCTGATCTTAGGTTTGCTATTGAGAGGCATGTACACAGGACTGCTGGAGTAATGGTTTGGGGGGCTATTGCTTATGGTAGTCGATCACCTCTTGTATTCATTCGAGGCAGTATGACAGCTGCGCGTTATGTTGAATACGTCATACGACCGACTTTGTTGCCTTATTTAGATGGCCGCCCAGACGTACTTTTTCAACAAGATAACGCACGTCCCCATATTGCTCGTCGAACTATGAACTTTCTTAATGAAGCTGGTATTAATGTTTTGGCGTGGCCGCCCCGTTCGCCGGATTTAAATCCCATTGAACATGTGTGGGATATCATGGGAAGAAGAATATTCTCTTTGCACCATCCTCCACAGACTCTAGCACAGTTGATCGATGAAATTCAAGTTGCTTGGAACGAGATGCCTCAAGAAGACATCGACCATCTCATTTTGTCGATGCCCAGACGTCTACAGGAGTGTATACAGCAAAGGGGTCGCCAAACACATTTATTAAAATTGTTATTTAATAAAATTTCTTAAAAATGTAATCATTTTATTCTTGATGTAAGACTACCATACTGGCAAAAAATCAAGTTAAAATAATAACTCCTTCTGGGTGTTACGCTTCTAATGTCATTGAGTATAGATGGAAATTGCACAGGCCATAATAAATGGTCAAAGAGGTTTAGTACTCTTCCAGTATTGGTTCGGAACGATACTGATGATGGTGTTGATGCCTGAAATGCATATATAGTTATCCGGTGAATAAATGAGTACTAAACACAAATTCATATTCCTAAATACAATTATATTCACTTTGAAACCACACGATGTCGCATACAACAAAAACACACGTTTCCTTAGTGTGCAGTTAGACTCAAAATTACTTTATGATGAACATGGTGTAACCTTAGTAAAAAAAATTATCGAAAAATATATATTGTATTAGAGCGATATCAAAATGGGTCGGTCATAGAGAATTGTATGTATGTATGTATGTATGTATGTATATTTATTGGTGCTAAAAACATGGTGGTTATACATAGGTCAAATACAAAATATAATAAAATATATATATATATATATATAAAAAGAAAACAATATTACTTAATCACAAGATAAAATTACATATATAAAACAATGTCAAATAATTAAATGTTCAATGTTCAATGGCTTCAATTATTTTAGTTGTGAAGTGTCGCTTAAAAGGTACTCGTCAATACTATAAAATCCATTGCATATTAGGAAGTGTTTGATTGATTTCCGAAATGCGTTTAACGGGAGAGATTTTACTGTTTCTGGTAGAACATTATACAGCTTGGGCCCACAATAGTTTAGACCATTACGTGACTTACTCAGTCGCAATCTAGGAAGCTCGATAAGGGTTCCAAATCTAGTATTATGTTCATGTTTTTGGTATTGTTTTACATATAAATTAAAATGTGTATGTACATAAGTTACGCATTCCAAGATAAATAAACATGGTAAGGTTAGTACTTTTAGATTAATAAAGGCCTGTCTACAATCGTCGCGATAATTGATAGATGCGAGAACCCTTATTGCACGTCGTTGTAGTTTGAAAAGCCGTATAGTGATACTGGAATGGCCCCAGACCAATATGCCATACGTAAGATGACTTTGGCATTGGGAATAGTACACTTGAAGTATGGCACTATTAGGAAGCCAATTTTTTAACTGCCTTAACGCATATACAGATTTCGATACTTTTTTTGCAGTTTCTAGTTAGTGTTTGTGTCAGTTTAATTTGCTGTCAATATGGACCCCAAGAAATTTAACAGTTCTTAAAGCTGCATTCCGTTTTAGGGAGAACACAACGTGCGTAGATTTCTCCGGATTTAGAGATAGCCTATTGGCAACAAACCAGTTGGAAGCTTTCTGCACTGAAGTAGCATTAATTATTTTTGCATCGCTATCTGTTTGTGCACAAGATTTTATTGTGGTATCGTCTACGAACAGGATAATGGAAGATTGATCCAGCTGAAATGATAAATCATTTATATAAATTAAAAATAACAGTGGCCCCAGGATTGAGCCCTGGGGTACTTCACATGTTACTTCTAATTCACTTGACGCGGTGTTGTTCACATGTACTTGTTGAAATCTAGAGCTCAGATAGGAATTTATTAACCGGCAGCTTTCGGGATGGAAGTTGTAATAGTATAGCTTCCGCAAGAGGACGCCGTGAGAGACACAGTCAAAAGCTTTACTGAGGTCCAGAAAGGTTGCCACGGAACACAATCCAGTTTCAAACCCCTCGTATATTTCCTCAGTAAGCGCAATGACTGCATCCCTAACAGACCGACCCCTGCGGAAGCCAAACTGCTTGTAATTAATTAGGTTATAGCAATCTAGATATTCTACAGTCTGTTCAAGTATAATTTTTTCTAGTACTTTAGATATTATAGGCAACAGCGAGATGGGCCTGTAGTTGTTGCAGTTAGATGTATCACCCTTTTTAAAAATTGGAATAACAATAGCACGTTGCAGACACTTTGGAAAAATACCCGATTCTATGCAGCTATTCAGTAGTTTTGTCAAAGGAAGTATAATAACGTCAATTATATTTTTTAACATAGATACATTCATTCCGTATATGTCGCGGCTTTTTGAGTTTTTTAATTTACAAACTGTGTTTCTCACAACAAAAGGGCTAACTTTTTTGAACTTAAAATATATGTTTGAGTTTGCCCTTAGTTTACTCATAAGTAAGATTGGCGAGTCGTTTGTGGCAGGAAGACTGTTGATTAGTTTGTTAACCACTTCTGTAAAAAATGTATTAAAAGTATTGCAATTAATATCACATTTGGTATTACAGTAAGTCTTGTTGTTCATAGATTTTACTAATGACCATATAGCCTTAGGTCTATTTGCAGCCTCGTCTATATATTTTCCATTGGCAAGTACCCTAGCGTTTTTAAGACTAACATTATATTTATGTTTTAATGCTTTATATTGACTTCTTAATTCGGGATATCTTGAACTAGCATCTCTTAGTAAAAACAGGTTTTCTCGCATTAATCTTAGACTATTATTGTACCATTTTATTTTGACAGATTTTTTGATTATTCTTACTTCTTTTTCAGGAAAGGACTCATTGATTGAAAGTTGGATAATACTGATAAATGCATTACATTTATCTTCAATATTGTTATTTACATCATCGATGAAGTTCCAATTGGTCTTACTTTGCGTTTACAGGGTATGTCATTAACTACGTTTAAATTCACCTTAACATTTATACCTATATGATCTGAAAGTCCTGCATCGATAGCCTCTACTGATAGGTCGTTTGAGTTTATATTGGTAAATATATTGTCTAATGTGTTTTCGCATCTGGTTTTAAAGAATACTATTCCGGTAAGATTGTAGGAACTGAGTAAGTCACTGACAGCTGTGGCCCTAGAATCATTTGAATTAAATAAAACATTAAAATCTCCACCTAGAATTATATGTTTGTTTATGTCAACCATATTTAGTATTGAGCCTAATGTAGTTAAAAAGTCCTTGAAATTTCCTGAGGGTGATCGATATAAAATTATTACATGTATATTTATATATAAATTTATAAAGAGTTGATATTTAGTTGCTAATCGGCTATCGACCCGTGGTCTTTCTGCCAAACTCTTTAAATTTATCAAATTGTTCAATAAAATTAAAACGTCAGTATGTTATTGGAAAATGTTTAATTATTAACTGCTGAAAATGAAACTTATTTTGCTCCACGGATTTTTGATATTACCCTTCAATCTCAGGGGCGAAAACTTTTGAAACGGATATTAGTTCAATTACACGATGTATTTGAGTTAAATAATGATTGCACGGGTTGTTGTGTATTTTTCTGAATGTGCTGTATTAGCATAATTTCCGAGTACCGAAAACAACCTACTCCTTTTCCCCAATAAATTACCCGACAGAACTTTACGACCCCCTGCAGACCCCCCGTAAATCTTGGGGGTAACCGCAAGAACTCCGACCGTTCAAGTCTTTAATGGCCGTGGGTGAAACTGGATGCTCGCGAATATTCCACTTTACAACACGACTACCCCTAGTATAAACGAATCTTGAGTTACGTTATAGCAATATTGTATCTATACTCGTATTTATATCTTGAAATTGGTAATCAATGTACACACAATATGATCACAATGTAGTTTGCGTTTATAGATACTATAATAATATTTATTATAGATACAATATTGTATAAATCCAGTATAAAAGTAATTCAAATTCAGTCTTCAATATTGTATCTACAATAAATGTCAATGATAGGTATTCAATTTCTGTACAATATTGTGTCAATAAAAAATATAATTGAACACTCAATAATAGATATTCAATCAATGTCTGTACAATATTGTATTAATAATGATTACTATTGATCCATCAATATAGATATTTTGTTGTGGATCGTGGAGTTATGAAGGGAGAGGCGACCTAAAAGAAGTTGAGAACGCTTGGTCTAACTGAATGTAATAAAAATAGTAGCATCTACCTAATCTAAGTCGGTGTCATTTAATCTAACCCACGTAACTACAACTATTCTTATTGTCATAAAAACACAAAACATCTCACATAGCGTAAGTGTTCAGCTGGGATAATAGTTACAAAAGTTAGGATAACTTTCGGCATAATAACATAACTTTTGTAACTGTTATTTAACTCAACATACCTTTAGGACATGTTACCTAAATTGCTATCTAACCAAATCGATGTACCTATTAATTAACCTAACCAAATATTATCCATCAAACCGAGTATTTCAATAAACTTAATAGTTTCATAGGTTATGATCCAACCTAGTGTTGTGAGTTGGCGAAAATTCTCGAGCACGTTCTCTATGACCGAAATGCTGTTTCAGAGAGTGGAATGTTGAAAGCACGGTATATCATTGAATCGAACGCGGACAATTTATGTTTTCGTGGGTGATTCGAGTAGAGACAGAAATTAGTAATAATATCAAATTCCTACACCTTTCAATAACCAAAATCAACGAATCACTAACATTTGAAATTTATAGAAAACCTACATTTAGTGACCGTGTAATCCCTAATTCCTCGAATCACCCACGAAAACATAAATTGTCCGCGTTCAATTCAATGATATACCGTGCTTTCAACATTCCACTCTCTGAAACAGCATTTGAAAAAGAAATTGATATAATTAAAAGTGTAGCCATTTCAAATGGCTATACTTCAGCATTAATAAACTCATTGATTAATAAATATAGAATGAAACAAGTAACTAAGTATATATATGCAGGCAAGGACACATCTAAAAAAGAACAAATATTCAGATCCCTTGCCTACTTTGGTGACATCTCATTACAAATTAAAAGCATTTTATCTAAACATAACATTTCAATAGCCTTTAAACCTTTTACAAAAATTAGATACAGTATTTTTAATCCGAAAACAAAAATACCCAGTTCTCACAGATCAGGGATATATAAACTAACTTGTAGCGATTGTAAAGGAGTGTATATTGGTCAATCTGGTCGTAATTTTAAAATCAGACTCAAGGAGTATCTTAGCTCTTTTCGGCTTAATTTGATTGATAAGTCGTCATTCGTTAGACATATGATTGAAAACAATCATACTTTTGGCGAGGATGTACTGTCAATAATACATTTGGCCGAAAAGGGTCGTAAGATGGACCTCCTGGAGTCTCTGGAAATTCACAGAGCACGCGCTAATCCGGAAATTCCCATAATAAACGACCAGCTTGACCTAATATACACCCCCATTTTGAAAGCCGTTTTGTAACCGTAATTTTTTCGTATATATACCTGACGAATTGCTTGTTTTAAATTACTTTATGTTTGATTATGACAAGTTAAAGTTGTCGAAACTATAGTCACAATAAAATCCTCAGTTATACAAACAAAGTTAATTGTCTTATTTGTGTAAATAATAATAATAATAATAATAATAATAATATACTTTATTGTCCACGGAAAAACCACAAATCGGACAAAATCATACAATACATACAGTTAACAAAATTATATATAAAATGGTGTAAAATATACAAAAGTTGGTATAATTAAAGATTTACAATATTACAAAATATATCAGTAAAACGCGAATTAGCATTAATAGACATGTGATATATAATGATGTATAACGAAGTAGAAGCCTCCACAGTGAACAGGTTGAGTTTCTTTTTCTTTCTTCAAGACATATTTACATCATTTTTGATATTTTTTACTTTCTTGACCGCAAAATAATATAAATAGAAAATAGGAACGAAAATGACCATAATGGTCATTATTTCTTTGAATATAGAAGTCGGTAGTTGAAAAAAAAATTAAAATTATCCCTACTAAAGATTTGCTGTATTTTACATTCAGACTTTCCATTGAAAACATAAGGAGAAATAATTGCCATATTATTTTTTCGAAAAGTTTTATTCATTTTAATTGAAACAGACAGTTTTTTTTTTAACAAAACGTGTTATTTTCATTTAGGGTCGGAAATGTACATGTTATTTGGACATAAGAACGAACAGAATCTTCCACAATAATGAAAATAGAGCATCGAAACATATACATATTGTACATTGAATCTTTGCGAATAAATTGACAGTATTTCTTTTTTAAAAAATGGTGATGTGTCCATCATAGTACTTTCCCCCGTAAATTGCGTATTAAATCACTTTTAATATATTTGTAGCATTATTATTTTCAAAATGTCTTCAACTTTTTGATAACTACAACTTTTATTTGAAACATTTTTCAATTGGATCAACACATACTGACACAAACCAATGACTAGATAAAAAACACTATTTATTGAATATCTCAAAAACTAAGAGTGCTATGACAAAAAGTGAAGATACAAAAAATCTTTAATATTTTATTACCTACAACTTTTATTTGAAACATTTTCCAATTGTATCAACACACACACACTGACACAAATCAATTACTAAATAAAAAACACTCTTTATTAAATATCTCAAAAACTAAGAGTGCTATGACAAAAAGTGAGTCTACAAAAAATTTAGTTTTTTATTTCCTACAACTTTTATTTGAAACATTTTTCAATTGTATCGACACATACATTGTCACACATCAATAACTAGATAAAACAAACAACTTTTAAAATATCTCAAAAACTAAGAGTGCTATGACAAAAAGTAAATAAACAATATATCTTCATTTTGTTATTATCTACAACTTTTATTTGAAAGAATTTTTTGTTTGATGAACATTTATTGAAAAAATCTGAAAAAACTGAAAATCGCTAAGAGTAAAGTACCACTTCCGGTTTTCCGATTTTCATAAAAGCTTTTCAGTTCTTCCGATTGTAACAAAAAGCTTAGGTTTCAAGTTTCATCTCGATATCTTTAGCGGTTTTTGCGGTACAGCGCACACAGACACACACACAGACAGACAGACATTTTTCAAAAATGGTCTTATTCGACTCAGGGGACCTCAAAACGGATATTTCCGCTAAAATGTTTGATTCAAAAATTTTCACGAAAACAATACTTTCCCTTTATATTACATACGGGGGAAAGTAAAAATGTTACTTAAATTAAATAAAAATATAATAATAGAACACTGTCAAATGATCACATAAATCCGTGTCTTACTTCCATAGGAAACATTATATTTTCTTCATATTGCTTTAATTTATTAAGGTAATTATTATAAACATGTTGTATTAAATGGATTGGTCTAAAATAAATAATAAATAAAATTAATCGTTGCTTAGAAATCTCCATAAGAGCAATGTAAATTTTGATTATACTTTCAAAAAATAGGGGGCAGCATCGTGCCTTTTTAGTAATATTTTAAAAATATATTGTGATTTCTAAAAACATGTGAACAGAAATTAGGTTTGATATGTAGAATTCGTGTACAAAATTTGTCGCGACACGGGATCCTGGCTCCCGGCTCCCGACCTTGAGTTGAGAATGTATTTTTTATGACGGAGACCGTTTATTCATTCATTATGTTATTGATACACAACAAAGAAAGACATTATTAAAATATTTCCTAATACATTTTGTAAATATAATTGCATTTCCGGATTAAAGTTTTAAATAGGAATGTGCAATGCTAGTAAATGTTGATTTTAGTGCTGAGTCGGAAAAAATCCTTTTTCATTTATAATTTACCAAATTGAATGTGCGGCACTCGGCGATTTGATCACCGAAGCACCGAGTCAGCGTAGGGTTTTTTAGGTCCCGAGTTCGAATTGGATTATTGTAATTTTCATTTTTTGTACTGCGCGCGGCGGTTTAGACTACTCAGCTTTGAGTGTCGCCTACTCAGCTTGGAGTGTCTCACAGTACCGATGCAATTTGTCATCGGTGAGAATCGCACTAAAATGATGCAATTTTGGGAAGAATTTACCAAACCTTATAGAGTAAAATGACGTCACTTCTCACCGATAACAAATTGTATCGTTACTGTGAATACAGGCCCTGGTCTCGTGTTCCCGTCTATTCTTTTTGTGTGGTTCGTTTCAATAAATCAAAATGTGTAGCGGGCAGCAGTTTTCTTTACGCTGTCAACCGCTAAACTTTAAGTCTAAGGTTTTAAATTATGTAAAATTATAATTAAATTTAAATTACCTATGCAGTTTCAAATAACTTGAATTCATATTTTATGCTGCCAGAAATTACCTGTTTGTTTACAATATTTTAGATAATATTATGGAATATCAAATTCTTTTTTTAACCTCATTTAAATTTTACTTACCTTTCAGTAAACGGTTTTGTTTTCTAATATTTTAGAAATGTGTAAAAATTTCAATTTCAGTTTGTACCTCTGTTCAGGAGTAAATTACTTTAATCAATTTGTATTTTTTATGATAGCATTGTGTGATTCTTGGGGAAGTCATCTCGAAAGGCACTTGTTAGAAATATGAGCATTAAATAAACCCTAATTCTGCATTCCAACCACCAACGCTTCCTTTCTGAACATGGGCTAAATACCGCACTCTCACCTATTTTTAGATTCTAAATTTCTATTTTGTATATTTTTCTCACTTACATTTTTGTAACCATGCTAAAAACACGCGTCTGCAACATTCATACTTTTTATACTTATTCTTTGGAATTGTAATACAATATTACCTTTTCGGTGTTTTTAAATACAACGTTTTTTTCGAAAGTGATATTTTATTTAAACGCAATACCAAACCTACCAGTTGTGTCTCAAAACCAGGAGTCAGCACCCAACTGGACAAAACAATCTCCATTATTGAACTAAAATGAGCGGAATAAATTTAGAATCCTTTCTTTGCGTATTAGCGTTAATTTGTTAACTTTGGTTAATTATATTATATATATTTTTTTTCTTAGTTTTTGTAACTTTTATGTTTGTTGATTTTTGCGAATTTATTCAAATTATACATTTTTTTATATGTATATTTTAAAAGTATTATTATTTGTATCGTTTTGCTTTCATTGAAATTAACAATTTTTAATGTTTTTGATTAGTTGCAAAATTTTCAGGGTTTTGTTAATTTTGGTTATTCTCAACATTTTAGAAGATTTTAATTTATTTTTAATATGTTTATTTAAAATAATAACCATAATTATTGGTCCCCGTGAGTTTAAAACATTTTAGTTCATTTTCAAAGTTTTGAGAATTTTTAATGAATTTGCAAAATTTCAGTTTATCATTAACGCTTTTACAAGATTTCTTTTAATTTTTAAAATTTATGAATTGTTAAAATATTCTTAATTTTAAAAATGTTGATACATTTCGTCAAATTCCAAGATTTTCGTTAATTTATAGAACTCTGACGGTTTTTGTGAATTTCGTAATTTTTTGAAATGTTGATGCTCTTCATGAATTCTTGAGATTTTCGTCATATTTTAAAACGTTAGCAATTTTTGTAAATTTCTAGATTTTGAACGTTTTAGTCAACTTTGAAAACCAAAACGCTTTTCGTAAATTTCCAAGATTTCCGTTAATTTTGAAAAATTCGACGGTTTTCGAAAATCCAAAGATTTTCGATAAATTTCAAAATCTAGACGCCCATCTTGAATATTTCAAGATTTTCATACATTTATTTTGAATTTTTAATAAATATTAAAATTTATCATAAATTTTTCAGCATTGGATAATTAATTTAGGCGTTATATTAATCGTTAATGAGTAATAAACGTTTTGAAAAAAATCCTAATATTTTTCTTCGAAAATTTAAAAATCGTCATTCATGTTTTTTTTTTAATTAACAAAAATCTAGGAAATACATGAGAGGCGTCAAAGTTTTAAAAAGTAACGAAAGGAGCCAAGAATTTCAAAATCAGCAATAATCTTAAAAAATGCATGATTTTTGTCAAAATTTTAAAAATTGTTATAAATCTTGAAAATTACAAAAAATCTTGCAAATTCACGAAAATTGACAAGATTTTATAAATTGAACAAAATTTGAAAACTCTTTAAAATTTTGTAAATTAATGAAAATATTGTAAAAAGCTAGTGATTATTTTTTACCGAATGTTTCCACTACCAGACTAAGCATGAAGTAAAATTTCGAGTTGAGAAAAGCCCTAAGAATTTGGATTTGGTCTAAATCCAAATTCTGGCTATTCTCAATTGGAAATTTTACTTCATACGCCACGCGAATATAAATACTGATTAATTGTTAAGTTTAAAACATTTAAAACTGTTTTTATTATAGATTATCACTTTTCACATACTTCAAATTGTTGTCAAATTTCAATATTTCTTGACATTTCATCACTTTTTGACATTGTGTTAGCATTTGATCAAATTTAAACATTTCATCGATTTTCGACAGTTTTCGATTTTTTCAAAATTCTGGCAAATTTAAACAGATTTACCATGACGGTTCATCACTTTTCCATGATTTTCGCACCACAGACAGACCATCAAATTCTAGATAAAGACATTAAATTCCGTTTATTTTTTGTAAATCTTTGAATATTCGTTATTTTTTAAAAAAAGTTCAATTTGAAGCTTTAAACGAGTGTTTTCCACTCCCAGACTAAGCATGAAGTAAAATTTAGAGTTTAGAAAAGCCTAAGAATTTGGATTGGCCGCGTAGCGAAGCGGAGCGGCCAATCCAAATTAGGCTTTTCTAAACTCGAAATTTTACTTCATGCGCCACGCTTAAAAACACTGATTTACAGTGAAGTTCAAAAAACACTCACGTACAACAACGATTATAAGCAACCTAATATCCGTTAGAGTTGTGGCGTACCCTCGAGGAATGTACAGGCGAGAGCGTGGCAAACAAGGAGATCCAGGCATCAGTGAGGCGGATGAAAAATCCAGGGCAACCAAAAAAAAAATATTTTAGACATATAGAGAATTTTGCATGAAAAAGGTTAGTTTACATTCTTTGCATTAGAATAAAGAAATAATCTCTATTTTGACAATTTCCTGTGTAATTAATAACAAACCTCACGCATCAGTACATGAGTAGAAGTTTGTTAAAACAAACCTAAAATCAACATTCGTGACCCCGAGGGGCCTATGTTGTTGGTGACCTCTGAACACGCTGCCGTAGTAAGCAACCCGGCAGGATAAGTGCCGACGATTCGCCGATAGCAGAGGAGCAGGATCACATCGAGGAATATCGAGAGCTATCAAAACTGTCAGCTGTCTACAATCCTTCATTCCTGTACTCGTCCAGACAACACGAAACATTCCTCGAAGGTGACGCTACAGTAACCTTTCTTCACATTAGAAAATCCTCACCTTCTCCTTACATTTTCTTCCTTCTTGATTTTCTTTTCCTAATTTCAAACGGTATGGAAGATCAAAGTCCCTCTGAGGAAACGATCGGTAATATTAAATGTGTGCTTCCACCATTTTGGCGTGTTGACCCCTTTATTTGGTTTATCCAAATAGAGGCGGAATTTTTAAATTCACGCGTAACCAGTTCTGTCCGGAAATTTAATAAAGTTGTCGCTTCCTTACCTCCAGATATCGCAATGGACGTAAGGAATTTATTAATGAAACCACCCGCCATCGATCCTTATGGAATACTAAAAAATGAGATTATTAAACGGACAATGATTTCTGAAAAGAAACGTTTACAAAAACTCTTATCGAACGAGGTACTCGGAGATCAAATTTCTTCCCAACTCCTACGTAAATTACAGCAACTTTTGGGGAATACCTCAATCGATGAGAACTTACTACGCGAAATTTTCTTGCAACGTCTTCCCGCTGATGTGCAAAAGATCCTAGTTGCATCACGTGGTACGTCATTCGCAGATCTTGCAGAAATGGCAGATCACGTGATGGAAATCTCAGCACCTATGTCCATCAGTGCTACTGGCATTTCCAAACAAGTTCCGAATAACACCAAATTACACACAAAATTTAGCAATTTCGAAGCAACGGTGCAAAGTTTACAGAATCAAATTTCGGAATTAACTCAAAATTTAACCACCTTAACTGCCTCTATTTTGCAACAATCTGAAAACAAATATCCAAGTCGAATCCGTTCTTCTTCCAGGTCTCGTTCTGTACAACGTGATGACCCAAACCACAAATTGTGCTGGTATCACTATAATTTTAAAGACGATGCACGAAAATGCACCAAACCTTACGATTGGGGAAACGGCTCAGAACGGGTTTGATGTCGACCTTCGATGCCGTTCATCCATCAGGTCGACTATTTTTTATCCGCGATACAAATTCTGGCACTAAATTTCTTATTGACACTGGCGCCCAGGTCAGCATTTTGGCGGTGAATCAACTCTATGCCAATACTCACCCCCCTACAAAATTTACATTGCAAACCGTAAGTGGAAATTTAATTTCAACTTTCGGATTATCTAAACTAACAGTTAACATCGGCTTAGATGTAACATTTCAGTGGCATTTCATACTTGCACGCGTAAACCACTCGATTCTTGGCGCAGATTTTCTCCGGCATTTCAACATAATTGTTGATATTGCCAATAATCGATTAATGAGGACACCGTCCAGTCTGATGCAACAGCCGATCATAAATTCATTATCCAATCATCATACAACATATTTCAAATTACTCAATCAATTTCCCGATCTCACCACTCCTTTTGACCTCACTAACCCAGTTAAACATCAAGTGCAACAAAGCATCGAAACTTCTGGCCCACCTGTTTTCAGCAAACCAAGGCGTTTACCGCCACACAAATTCAAAATTGCCAAACAAGAATTCGATAACTTATTAAAACTTGGTTTTGTTCGACCCTCATCAAGCCCATGGGCATCACCGCTGCACTTGGTATCGAAATCCGATGGTTCTTGGCGACCGTGCGGAGACTATCGTGCACTTAACAAGGTTACAATTCCTGACCGATACCCTCTGCCCATATTACATGTTTTTACGTATAGCTGTTTTGGTTGCAAATTCTTTTCTAAAATCGATTTGATTAAAGCTTATCATCAAATTCCAATTCACCCTAAAGATATACCGAAGACTGCAATCACAACACCATTTGGCTTGTTGTTATACGCGGATGAGTTTTGGTTTGAGAAACGCCGCACAAACCTTTCAACGGTTTATGGACTCGGTTCTTCGCGAGCTACCATTTTGTTTCGTATATTTGGATGACATTTTAGTCTTCAGTAAAGACGAACATGAGCACGTACAACACCTCCGACAAATTTTTCAACGATTAACAACTTTTGGAATCAAAATTAATAACGACAAATATATTTTCGGCGAAACAAAATTAGAGATTTCTTAGGTCATAGAATTAACAGTTCAGGCATCAAACCATTACAAATTAAGGTTGATGCAATCATGTCTTTTCCCCAACCATCTGACCAGAAATCACTTCAACGTTTCCTTGGCATGGTAAACTTCTACCACAGATTTATAAAATCATGCTCAAGAATACTTGCACCGCTCAACCAACTTGCATCTCAAACTCCACGCAACAAACCCCTGGTATGGTCACAACCTGCACTACAAGCATTTACGGCAGTCAAGGCTGCACTAGCCGACTGTGCTATGCTTAGCCTACCAGACCCAAATGCGGAGTTAAGCATTATGGTAGACGCATCTGATTCCGCTGCTGGTGCGGTCTTGCAGCAGAAGGAAAAATCTGGCGTTCTTCGACCGCTAGCTTTCTTTTCAAAATCATTTTCAACAACAGAACGCAAATACAGTACATTCGGTCGTGAATTACTGGCCGTTTAATTGGCAATTAAAAAATTCAAATATTATCTCGAAGGTCGTAATTTTATCATTTTTACAGACCATAAACTATTGATTGCTGCCATAAATTCAACTTCAGATCGTTATTCAGGACGTGAGCACTGACATTTAATTTTTATCGCGCAATTCACTACTGACGTTAGGTTTGTTCCCGGTAAAGAAAACGACGTCGCGGATACGTTATCGCGTGGCGAAATTAATATTTTAGAATTACCGGACCTAGCCAAACTTCAGTCAGTAGACGATGAGCTTAAATTTTTGTTAACAAACGGCACAACTTCACTGAAACTGGAGCAGTTCACTCCGCCTGGCACTAGCACACCCATTTACGTTGACATTGTTTCGAAATGACCTTATGTTCCCGGAGAATTACGACTTAACATTTTGCAGTCACTCCACGGGTTAACTCATCCTGGCGTTCGAGCAATGAAACGTCTAGTAAATTTACGCTATGTATGGCCGCGGATGAACCACCACATCACACATTTTGTCAAGTCCTGTTTGCAGTGCCAGAAAGTCAAAATTCACCGTCACACAGCATCCCCGATTGCTAAGTTTCCTGATCCGGACGACCGATTCACTGACATCCACATCGACATTATCGGCCCTTTGCCAGTTTGTCACACATACAAATATCTTTTAGTCTGCATCGATCGATTCACGCTTTGGCCTGAAGTCCAACCACTTGTCGAAATTACTGCAGACTCTGTTTCTCAAGCTTTTTTAAATTGTTTGATCTCACGTTTCGGTATACCATCTACGGTTCTCACTGACCGTGGACGTCAATTTCAATCTCACGTTTGTAAACATTTTTGCAAAATTTTTGGCATTACACACAAATCCACCACCGCCTATCATCCGCAATGTAACGGTTTGGTAGAGCGGCTCAATAAACAAATTAAAGACTCGATCCGAATGAGTAACGATCCAAAGAACTGGGTGTCACAACTACCTTTAATTTTGTTAGGTTTACGCACTATTTTTAAAGCTTCACTTTCGGCCACAACAGCCGAATACGTTTATGGTAAAACATTACGTTTACCAGGCGATTTCTTGTTTTCAAGTTCAATTTCCGGTTACCTTCCTTCAGGCTCAAAATTTATTGATGACTTACGAGTCAAAATGCAGATACTACGACCTGCGTTAAGCCGCCCAGCCTCTCGCAAAAGTTTTGTGCACCCCGATTTAGGTAATTGCACACACGTTTTCATTAGGAAGGATTGTATTAAGCACCCTCTTCAACCCGCGTATGACGGACCGTTTCAAATTTTAAAGCGACAATCAAAATTTTTTACGATTTCTGTTAACGGAAAAATCACAAATGTTACCGTTGACCGATTAAAACCTAGCTTCCAACCAACATTATCTGTTGCTTCATCTTCAAATTCTTTATACTTTTCTCCGTTCCCTACTATACCTCTTCGGTCTATTCATAAACGTCATGGATCTGTAACCAAAAAAAGTACTCCTACTAGAGGGGTTTCCTTCTCTTTTCCCCTTTCCTAGTTTTCTCTTTTACTTCCTTTTTCTAAATGGGGGGTAGTGTGGCGTACCCTCGAGGAATGTACAGGGTGGTCTAATTTCGATGTTGCTTATGGGCATCTCGGTAAATATAAGAGTTAGAGAAAAACCGATGGCGCAGTCGCGATCTCTTTTTTTGAGACTAGGACTATGCCGAAAACAAAAAATGCACCATCTTGTTTTTTTCAGAAGTTATAGGGCAACATCGGGTTTTCTTGATTTTTAACATTAATTAATAACTTGCGTAATTTGTGAGACAGACAAAAACAATAAATACCTTCATAAGACACTTTTTTGAGTAGAATCCAGTGGCGTAGGCATTTTTTTATTTTATGCACACATTTTCGAGTCATAGCCCAATCATTTTTTTTTTAAATGTAAATCATAGTTGGCTTTGAAATAGTTGATGAGAGTGTTTTTCACTGATTTCAAAAATATATACTTTTGTAAATTGTATCTTAAAAAACAGTGTTACTATAGAGTAAAAACTAATTTTTAATCAGCTAAATAATATAATATGGAAGACAATAGCCATTTCTGATCATTTGCATGTTCAGTTTAATTATGATAAACATTATAAATTAATGATATTTTTAATAATAATAATTCTTTTTTGAGTAATATGTATTTTATTATTTTTATTATTTATTAAAATTTGTATATATTGAAAAAAAAACTTATTTTAAATATTCGAACTGATGGCCATTATTTTTAATGCATCTTTGGCATCTACCTCTTACAGCTTGAATGGCGATACAAATTTGAATGTTGGGAATAGTTTCTATGAAAATCATGAAAATGTTCCAATACGTCTAAATTAATTTAGGCTGCTTGTAAATTTTATCCTGCAGGCAGGGCTGTGGAGTCGGTGGATACAGTATCCGACTCCGACTCCGACTCCTCAATTTAAGATAAAACGACTCCAGCTTCAACGTCCGACTCCGACTCCGGTGATTATTAGGAAATCATAAGGATTAAAGGGTACTATTAAAAACCACATGTATGTACAAGAAGTTCAAATGCAAAATTAACATGTATTTTTTTTAAAAGGATTAACATGATCATAATTGATAATTTTAAAATTCTACAATATTAATAATGATTCGCTAAGCCACTATCACTCACCGACCGGCTCTTTATACAAAGAGAAGACACTCTATAAAAAAAAGGTAACAGTCGAAGAAAATGATCAAAATTAATTATTTAAAAATGCACTAATAATCGTGTTAATGCAATAAGCCCAGTAACACTATATTATTTTTGAACGTTACAAATTAGACATAATTTATTATTATATGTAAAACCAATAATTTTACACAAAATATATTAAAAAATACTTATTTTTAATCATATATTTAAAATTTAAATGCCTATCGAGACTTAATAAGAAGCTATAGGTACAGCATATTTAAATTACGATTAACGAATAGCGTTACCTAAAGTGTTACGCTCAATTTTCGTCCATCTTGTACTTTTTATTTCGATTTGTCCGGAGTCGGAGTCGTAACTAATTTTCGACTCCGCGACTCCGACTCCGACTCCGACCAAAATACCTAAACTCCGACTCCACGACTCCGACTCCGACTCCGACTCCACAGCCCTGCCTGCAGGTATCCCAAAAAACAATCTAACGGTGTTAGATCTGGAGATCTAGCAGGCCACCTAAATGGTCTAAATGTTCCCAACCAATCGCTCCCTAAATTTGCATTCAAAAGTAATCTGCTCCATCTTGTTGGAAGAACAGAACTTATTGCTGTTTCAATCGAATAATTAATTAAAATTGAGCATGAAAATGATTAAAAATGGCTATTGTCTTCCGTATTATATTATTTAGCAGATTAAAATTTAGTTTCAACTCTATAGGAACACTATTTTCAAGATAAATTAACAAAAGTATATATTTTTGAAATCAGTGAAAAACACTCTTTTTAACTGTGCCAAAGCCAACTATGATTTACATTTAAATAAAAAATAATTTGGCTATAACTCGAAAATGTGTGCATAAAATAAAAAAATGCCTATGCCACTGGATTCTACTTAAAAAAGTGTCTTAAGAAGGTATTTATAGTTTTTATCTATCTCACAAATTACGCAAGATACGAATTAAAGTTAAAAATCAAGAATACCCTATTTTGCCCTATAACTTCTGAAAAAAACAAGATGGTGCATTTTTGTTTTCGGCATTATCCTAGTCTCAAAAAAAGAGATCCCGATTGCGCCATCGGTTTTTTTCTAACTCTTATATTTACCGAGATGCCCATAAGCAACATCGAAATTAGACCACCCTGTACAGGCGACAGCGTGGCAAACAAGGAGATCCAGGCATCAGTGAGGCGGATGAAAAATCCAGGGCAACCAAAAAAGAATATTTTAGACATATAGAGAATTTTGCATGTGAAACGTTAGTTTACATTCTTTGCATTAGAATAAAGAAATAATCTCCATTTTGACAATTTCCTGAGTAATTAATAACAAACCTCACGCATCAGTACATGAGTAGAAGTTTGTTAAAACAAACCTAAAATCAACAGTTATTGGGTTGCCTATAATCACTGTTTTACACAATTTGTCCAGCGGAGAATTTGACTTACGTTTTATTTACATCTACATATAGGATTGTTAAAGCCGTATATTTTAAACTTTGCGATATTTCAGTGTTTTATACGTGTGGCGCATGAAGTAAAATTTCGAGTTTAGAAAAGCCTAATTTGGATTGGCCGCTCCGCTTCGCTACGCGGCCAATCCAAATTTTCAGGCTTTTCTAAACTCAAAATTTTACTTCATGCTTAGTCTGGGAGTGGAAAACCCTCGTTTAAAAATTCAAATTAAAACCTTTTAAAAAATCAACAAATGTCGTAAAATTTACAGTGTAGGCATATGTATACCTGAATGAAAAATTCCGTTTATTTAAAAATCACAGTTATGCACACATATTTGATTTCTTATTGTAATACAATGTTATGTTTAATAATGTAATTTGGAATATCTTCAACAATTTAGCTAAAATTTAAAAATGTAAACACAAAATCTTAATAAAGTAGTATAACATAGAATTTACCTAATTTGTTTAAAACATGTTTTAAACTTTAAATTTAAAATTAAACATGTTTAAAACAAAACAGTTTAAAACACGACGGCTGTTTTAAACTTGTTTAAAACACTGATTTAAAACAAAGTTAAAAAAAAATTATCCCTACTAAAGATTTGCTGTATTTTTACTTTCCCCCGTATGTAATACAAAGGGAAAGTATTGTTTTCGTGAAAATGTTCGAATCAAAAATTTTAGCGGAAATATCCGTTTTGAGGTCCCCTGAGTCGAATAAGACCATTTTTGAAAAATGTCTGTCTGTCTGTCTGTCTGTCTGTGTGTCTGTGTGTCTGTGTGTGTGTCTGTGTGCGCTGTACCGCAAAAACCGCTAAAGATATCGAGATGAAACTTGAAACTTAAGCTTTTTGTTACAATCGGAAGAACTGAAAAGCTTTTGGTGAAAATCGGAAAACCGGAAGTGGTACTTTACTCATAGCGTTTTTCAGTTTTTTCAGATTTTTTCAATAAATGTTTATCAAACAAAAAATTCTTTCAAATAAAAGTTGTAGATATTAACAAAATGAAGATGTATTGTTCATTTACTTTTTGTCATAGCACTCTTAGTTTTTGAGAAATTTCAAAAGTTGTGTGTTTTATCTAGTTATTGATGTGTGACAGTGTATGTGTCGATACAATTGAAAAATGTTTCAAATAAAAGTTGTAGGAAATAAAAAACTAAAGATGGACTCACTTTTTGTCATAGCACTCTTAGTTTTTGAGATATATAATAAATAGTGTTTTGATCTAGTCATTGATTTGTGTCAGTGTGTGTGTTGATACAATTGGAAAATGTTTCAAATAAAAGTTGTAGGTAATAGGATATTAAAGATTTTTTGTATCTTCACTTTTTGTCATAGCACTCTTAGTTTTTGAGATATTGAATAAATAGTGTTTTTTATCTAGTCATTGGTTTGTGTCAGTATGTGTTGATCCAATTTAAAAATGTTTCAAATAAAAGTTGTAGTTATCAAAAAGTTGAAGACATTTTGAAAATAATAATGCTACAAATATTTTAAAAGTGATTTAATACGCAATTTACGGAGGAAAGTACTATGATGGACACATCATCATTTTTACATTCATATTTACCAATGATCTTTCTAAAAGTAAACAAAATTTATATTGATTTGAAAATATACGATTCAGTTATTGACACAGTTTAGATTCGGCTGATTTACTGATAATTTAATAATTAATAAATACATATAAAATTAATAGTATTTTAAGTCATAAAAATTAGTGTTTTCAGTCCTTGATTAGACATGAAGTAAAATTTCGAGTTTAGAAAAGCCTGAAAATTTGGTTTGATCGCATAGCGAAGCGATAACAGTAATTTAAAGTGAAGTTTAATAACACTAAATTAAAAAAAAAACTCTCGATTCTACACAGTTCAGTACAGAGTAATTGAAAACAAATATATAATAATGCGACATATTTCGCAATAAGTAAAATATTTAAAAATTAGAAAATATTAAAAAACATGTTTTAAGTCCACAAATATGTGTGAAAATATTATATCGAAATCATGTTGATAACTCATGAGCCTCTAATATACTAGACTTTAGAGTTTGGTTAATACGTATGTACTTATAATACAAATTTTATAACAAAACATCAAATCTGGTGATTTCTGGTGATTTATAAGATAAGATATTTATGTGCACTTGCACACAGCTGAACAGCTGAACTTTAATCAGTGACTAATACTTCTTCAAAATCATTACAATTTTATTAACTATTTGTTTATACGTTTGCATTTTGATGAAAGAGACGAACTCAAAATTTTACTTCACTCTTAACCTGGGATTGGAAAACACACACGATATTATTGACTTCAATAAAAACGTATAGTTTTTGAATTTTCACGTAAATCCATTAGAAGATTTAGAATGGAATAAATAATGAACATTTGTAGAAACTAGTGAAATAGTTAAATCGTGAATTTAAAAAAAAATGCTTAAACTTATACGTTTTTGATGTAAAGAAAACACATAACTCTTTTATACCACGTTTAATATAAATAAAAGTGGTATAAAAAATGTATGTATAGCTTAAGTAATTTTTTTTAAATTCACGATTTAAGAGGGCCTATTTTTGCTGGTATAACGAAACAGGTGCCTTTTTAGTTTGATATTCCGTGTGAGTATACACAGGGAGTTTTAATTTGAAGTATAAGTATTCTAAATTCAGATTATTTTCTTGAAATATTTAGATAATAGTTGTTTTTTAAGAGTTCAATTTGAAGCTATAAACGAGTGGTTTCCACTCCCAGGCTAAGCATGAAGTAAAATTTCGAGTTTAGAAAAGCCCCGTGAAAATTTGTCGAGGGTCGCGCAGCGACCCGAGACAAATTTTCTGGGCTTTTCTAAACTCGAAATTTTACTTCATGCGCCACGCGTATTAAACAATAAAATATTATGACCTTTATGTATATTTGAACCTCACTTGAAATCAGTGTTTTATACGCGTGGCGCATTAAGTAAAATTTCGAGACAAATTTTCTGGGCTTTTCTAAACTCGAAATTTTACTTAATGCGCCACGCGTATCAAACGCTGATTTCAAGTGAGGTTTAAATATACATAAAGTTCATAATATTTTATTGTTTTATACGCGTGGCGCATGAAGTAAAATTTCGAGTTTAGAAAAGCCCAGAAAATTTGTCTCGGGTCGCTGCGCGACCCTCGACAAATTTTCACAGGGCTTTTCTAAACTCGAAATTTTACTTCATGCTTAGTCTGAGAGTGGAAAACACTCGATTAAAGCTTCAGACTAAACTCTTTTAAGAAAACCAACGAATATCTAAGTATTTACAATAAATAGGCGGAATTTTAAATACGTATACCTTAAAGAAAAACTCCTTGTATAATTATAATAGAGTTTATATCTTTATCTGTCCGTGATGCAAAAACCATGGCAAAGTGATGAAATGTCATAATAACAATGTTTAAATTTACCAGAATTTTGAAAGAATCGAAAACTGTCGGAAATTGATGAAATGTTTAAATTTGATAAAATGTTAACACAATGTCAAAAAGTGATGAAATGTCAAGAAATGTTGAAATCTGACAACAATTTGAAGTATGTGAAAAGTGATAATCTATAATAAAAAATGTTTCAAATATTTTAAATTTAACAATTAATCATTTTTTTGCGCGTGGCGCATGAAGTAAAATTTCGAGTTGAGAAAAGCCAGAGTTTGTATTTGGACGCTACGCTAATTCTTAGGGCTTTTCTAGTAAAGTAGTAAGTAGTAGTAAGTAAAATTTCGAGTTTAGAAAAGCTACGCGACCAAACCAAATTTTCAGTCTTTTCTCAACTCGAAATTTTACTTCATGCTTAGTCTGGGAGTGGAAAACATTTGTTAAAAAATAATCACTGGCTTTATACAATATTTTCATTAATTTACAAAATTTTGAGGGTTTTCAAGTTTTGGTTCAAGTCAAATTTGGTGAATTTCCAAGATTTTAATTAATTTTCAAAATTTTGTCGACTCTGGAATTTTGTAATACGTTCTTAACTTTTCAAACTTTTTGTTAATTTCCAAAATTTATAACAATTTTTAAAATGTTGACAAAAATCATGCGTTTTCCAAGATTTTGCTGATTTTCAAATTCTTGACTCCTTTTGTTACTTTTTGGAACTTTGACGCCTTTCATGTATTTACTAGATTTTCGTTAATTTAAAAAAAATGCTGGTATTCATGAATTTTCTAGAATTTCATTAATTTTCGGGTTCGCAAATTTCGAAGAAATTTATTTGACAAAAAATATGAGGCCTTTCTTCAAAACGTTTATCAATTGTTAACGATAAGTTTAACGTCTAAATTAATTAATCGATGCTGAAAAATTCATGACAAATTTGCAAAACTATTAAAAAATCACAATAAATTTTGATAAGTTCTTGCAACTTCACACTTGTATGAAAATTTTAAAGATTAACGGAAATCTTAGAATTTTGAAAATTATCGAAAATCTTTGGATTTCACGAAAACCGTCGAAATTTTGAAAATTTGGAAATTTACGAAAAGCGTTTAGATTTTTAAAATTGAGCAAACGTTGAAAGGTCACAAAAAATTTTAATAATTAACTAAAATTGTGGAAATTCATGAAAGAAAAGTTTAGAGGATTCACGAAAATTGCTAACGTTTTAAGTATATATAGGGTGGCCTATTTTAATTTATCCACTAGAATATCTCGACAAATATGCATCGTACAAAAAAATGTTTCGAACAAAAATTAAATAGCTTCGAAAGGGCCATCCGATCCTATGAAATTTCTGTCAACTCCGCACCGCAGGGAGTGGGGGCAACTTTTAAATCTTAAATAGGAACCCTTAATTTTTATTCCAGATTCGGATTCTACAACAAAAATGATGTAGGTTTTATAGATAAATGGCGCTGCAGTCACTAAATGAAAACATGCATTTACGTAGATTTATATGAAAAAGAGTATGTAAAGTTTATTTCCAGGGTTTTTAACTCCTCACAGATGGCGGTAGAATCGCCAAAATTAGATTTTTTTTCAAAAATAGCGCATACGATTCGATTTTTAGTAAAAAAATATATTTTTTTAATGCTACCAAAAAATTCCTTATTTTTTTCTACGGTGTGTATGCTATTTTTTATTTTGTTTTAGGGAGACGGGATGTATTTTTATTTGAGCGATAAAGTTGAAAAAAATCATTTTATTTATACAAATTAACTACAATAAGTCATATTATAATGATGAATTTTATAGTCCTGTATTATTTCAATTTTTATTTTCAGGTACCGACCTCTGTTGACCACAGCAGATTTCTTTAGCTTTACCGGGAACGATTTCATTTTTGCGACTAAAACGCCATCTATCACGAATTCAATTTTTTTTTTCGAATAAAACCTACACCATTTTTGGTGTAGAATCCGAATCTTTAATAAATAATAGGGGTTCCTGTATAAGATTTTAAAGTTGCCCCCCTCCCCTACCCCCTGGTAGGTGGGGGTTAAGAAAATTTTATAGGATTGGATGGCCCTCTCGAAACAATTAAACTTTTGTTCGAAACATTTTTTTGTACGATGCATATTTTTCGAGATATTCCAGTGGATAAATTAAAATGGGTCACCCTGTATATATCTTGATACTTACTCGAAAATCTCGAGAATTCATGAATAGCATCAACATTTCAAAGACTTACAAAATTCACAAAAACGGTCAGAATTTTAAAAATTAATGGAAATCTTCGAATTTTATAACACATGTCAAAATTTTAAAAATTAATAAGACTTAAGAAAATTCACAAAAATTGGAAAATTGACGAAATATATCAACAGTTTTAAAATTAAGAAAAATGTAAACAGTTTTGGAATTTTTAAAATTAAAGGAAATCTTGGAAAAGTTACGAAAAGCGTTATGGATTAATTAAAATTCATTAAAAATTCTCAAAACTTTGAAAATGAACTAAAATCTTCTAAATTCACGGGGCCCAATAATAATTATTATATATTAGATGTTTAGATATATTGAAATATGTATACTGTAAATTTTCAAGCATTCGTGATTTTTAAAAGCTTTGAATTTGAAGCTTTAAACGAGTGTTTTCCACTCCCAGATTAAGCATGAAGTAAAATTTCGAGCTTAGAAAAGACTGAAAATTTGGTTTGGTCGCGTTTGGTTTGGTCGCGTATTACATAATTATGGCCCCCATCTATACAATAATTTTTCACTAAGGTCATTTCTGCGTAAAATGCTTTGTTTTCGAAATATTTGCGAAAAACACGTTAAATGTCCCACCCTGTATAATATTGCATACCCTTTCTTTTCATTGTTTATCTTTCAATTATGTCATTGGAAATGTCACAACTAACAATAAGTAAAAATAATACAGGAATTAATTTTACAAACGGAAAGGAATTACTTTTAATTCAACCTGTTAAAAGTGAAAAGAACATAATTCAGTGCAATAAAAAACAAATAAATAGTCAATATCGGAAATGGTAAAACATCTTCAATTAATTTGCATTTAATAATTTGCTGAATTGGCTCAATGTAAGGGTTAACGAAATAAAATATGTTTAATAAGTTAAATTACGTCTTTTCAATCAAGTTATGGTATACGTTTGTTTATTTTTCAAAAAAGTCATTCTTTATAAAACGTTTTACCTCTCTTAAAAATAACATTACCATAAAGACGTTACAAATTTGATACATGGATCTTAACAATGGATTAGGAATTAAATTAGCTTATAAGAAAAATGGCTTAAATTTTGGCTTTAGAAAAAAATATTATAAGACAAAAATGTATTTAATGACGTAATTAATTTGAATATACAGGAAATTTTCCTTTTAACTATAAACAGCGAATTTTTATTTTAAGTATACATTCGAAAACGCTGTACATTTTCCGACATCTGCTTTTTTAAAAGTTTAATTAAACGCTTTAAACGAGTCTTTTCCACACCCAGATTAAGCATGAAGTAAAATTTTGAGTTTAGAAAAGCCCCGTGAAAACTTGTCGAGAGTCGCGCAGCGACCCGAGGCAAATTTTCGCAGGGCTTTTCTAAACTAGAAATTTTACTTCATGCGCCACGCGTATAAAACATTAAAATATTGTGAAATTTAATTATATTCGAACTTCACTTGAAATCTGTGTTTTATTCGCGTGGCGCATGAAGTAAAATTTCGAGTTTAGAAAAGCCCAGAAAATTTGTCTCGGGTCGCTGCGCGACCCTCGACAAATTTTCACGCGACTTTTCTAAACTCGAAATTTTACTTCATACTTAGCCTGGGAGTGGAAAATACTCGTTTAAAGCTTTAAATTGAACTCTTTTAAAATCAACGAATGTCAGAAAATTAACAGCTAAAATAATTAAGAAAAAGTAATGTGATTTTATAAAAATAATGACATACCATGGAATTGATACAACAATTGCGGATATTCCTTGTTCTGTTTAAAGTTCAATGTAAAGCTTTAAACAAGGGTTTTCCACTCCCAGACTAAGCATGAAGTGAAATTTGGAGTTTAGAAAAGCCCCGTGAAAATTTGTCGAGAGTCGCGCAGCGACCCGAGACAAATTTTCATGGGGCTTTTCTAAACTCGAAATTTTACTTCATGCGCCACGCGTATAAAACATTAAAATATTGTGAAATTTATTCGGGTCACTGCGCGACCCTCGACAAATTTTCACGGGGCTTTTCTAAACTCGAAATTTTACTTCATGCGCCACGCGTATAAAACACAGATTTCAAGTGAAGTTCGAATATAAAGAAATTTTACAATATTTTAGTGTTCTATAGGCGTGGCGCATGAAGTAAAATTTCGAGTTTAGAAAAGCCCAGAAAATTTGTCTCGGGTCGCTGCGCGACCCTCGACAAATTTTCACGGGGCTTTTCTAAACTCGAAATTTTACTTCATGCTTAGTCTGGGAGTGCAAAACACTCGTTTAAAGCTTAAAATTGAACTCTTTTAAAATCAACGAATGTCAGAAAATTAACAGCTAAAATAATTTTAAAAAAGTAATGTGATTTTATAAAAATAATGACATACCATGGAATTGATACAACAATTGCGGATATTCCCTGTTCTTTTTAAAGTTTAATTTAAAGCTTTAAATAAGTGTTTTCCACTCCCAGACTAAGCACGAAGTAAAATTTCGAGTTCAGAAAAGCCCCGTGAACATTTGTCGAGGGTCGCGCAGCGACCCTCGACAAATTTTCGGGGCTTTTCTAAACTCTAAATTTTACTTCATGCGCTATGCGTATAAAATACTATAATATTGTCAAATTTATATATATTCGATCTTCACTTAAAATCTGTGTTTTATACCCGGGCGCGTGAAGTAAAATTTCGAGTTTAGAAAAGCTTAACTTAAAAAAAAAACAACGAATATCTAAAGATTTAAAGAAAATAATAAAATAATTTCTTTTAAGTAAACATATGCCTAAGCTATACATTTTCGGACATTCGTTGTTTTTAAATGAGTTCTATTTAAATCTTTAAACAAGTGTTTTCCACTCATCGACGAAGCATGAAGTAAAATTTCGAGCGTGAATACGCGTCTAAGCGTCTTTCTATACAGAGATTTTTTCTTTTAGGTAAACATATACATAAGCTGTAAATTTCCCGACATCCGTTGTTTTTTAAAAGAGTTCAATTTGAAGCTTTAAACGAGTGTTTTCCACTCCCAAAAAAAAGCCCCGTGAATATTTGTCTCGGGTCGCGCAGCGACCCGAGACAAATTTTCTGGGCTTTTCTAAACTCGAAATTTTACTTCATGCGCCACGCGTATAACACAGATTTAAAGTGAAGTTCAAATATACGTTAATTTCACAATATTTTAGTGTTTTATACGCGTGGCGCATGAAGTAAAATTTTGAGTTTAAAAAAGCCCAGAAAATTTGTCTCTGGTCGCTGCGCGACCCTCGACAAATTTTTACGGGGCTTTTCTAAACTCAAAATTTTACTTTATACTTAATCTGGGAGTGAAAAACATTCCTTAAGCGTCAAATTAAGCTTTAAAAAAAAAACAACGGATATGTGAAGATTTACAGAACAATACTAAAACTAAAATAACAATAAAATAATAGTACGTGATTAACCCAAATACATTATTATATGACAAAATTAACAATTTAAATTGTAATAAACAGAAGAGTAATGAAAAATAAAAAAATAATTAATTGATTTGCATTCCTACTCATGTGATATATCGGAGATTTATATAAGGTTATAAAATGTGAGATAATGGCGTAAATTGATCCTTGGAACATAAAAGTTTAAATTACACAATAGAGATATTGTGTAATCTAAACTTTTATCTTGCAAGGATTTACGCTCGGAGAACAATCAATAATACAGAGTCCGCCAGAAAAAATGTATACACACTTAAAGGCACGAAAACTATTTATTGTGTGTTTCTTTATATTTAAATACTGATAATACATGTTGTACTGTCTTCAACTTAGCACATGGTTATCTGGTTGGTTGAAACTTTTTTTTGGGGGGGGGGGGGGAGAAGGAGAAAATCCTCATGGATACCTTCTGTTATCCCGCCCACGGATGAGAAGAATAACAGTAGGTTATGTCAGACTCTTACTGACTAAAACCCTTTCTTGTACGTCAAGCTCTAAAGGAGCTCTTAATGCTTTATTTGAAGTAGTTTAAATGGCTTTTGAGGTATTGGCTAGTGCGAGTACTATAGCAGTATTCATTTATTGGTGTCTATTTGGGGGGGGGGGGGGCATTTAGAAACAGTTTAACGTTTCATTACCTTAAACTTTTCTAAAAATTAAGTGGCGACGTCTAGATGGACTGGACGTTTTTTCCTAGTTCGAAAGTTTTCAGGAACACCTAGGTGAAAGAGAGAGGCGTCGAATTTCGAGCAGTTTTTAATCGCCAAATCGCTAATGAAAACCTGGAGTTTTGGCACTTTTGTTTCGCTTCGAAGCTGGACATTGAGATATGAATCCACGAGGGGCATCCGTATGTCAATTTTGACTTAATAATTGCTTTGTAATTATGAATTTTACTAGCTATGAAAAGATTGCTTTTTGTAAGCAGAAGTGATTTTAGCTGCCCGAAGGCAGAATTTACTTTGGTGATTGCAGATTGAACGTGTTTTGTCTAGTTTAGGTGACTATCCATTTGTAAACCAAGATTCTCACTTCGTTTACCCATGGAATTTGCGTGCCTCTGAAGGTGAGGTTATCTTGGGGGTTTTTGCCGGTTTGAGTGAAGTAGATTGCCTGGCTTTTCTCTGGGTTAATAGAGATACACTATTCGTCTGTCCACTCTTGCAATTCATTGAGTGCGGCCTGGATTTTTAAAATACTGTGTGGGATACAATTATAAGCAGTGTCATCTACGTACTGGGCCGTTAAAATGTTATTCGGATTTGGGAGGTCGTATACAAAAATGTTGAAGAGGAGTGGGGCAAGTACCGACCCCTGGGGGACACCGGCGGTCATTTCGCACGGTGTCGATGTTGAGTTTTCGAAGCGAACCGAGAAAGTGCGTTGTTGTAAAAATTCTGAGATTATTTTAACTAAGTATGACGGGTAATTAAGCTTCATTCGTTTATTCGCGACGTCGAGGAAAACAGCGAGCTTGCTTTGTTTTCTATTAAAACCGTTGGTTATAAAATCACTTGTTCTAATAAGTTGGTGATTACAGGAGAGGCCTTTTATAAAACCGTGCTGAGTGCCCGATAGTATTTTGTGGTCGTCTGTCCATTCAGCGAGGCGAGAATGCAGAATTTTCTCATAAAGTTTTCCTAACGTACACAGCAGTGAAATTGGCCGGTAGTTTTGAGGGAATTTGTGGTTTTTTCCAGGTTTCGGAATGAGAATAACTACTGCGTGTTTCCAAGTTTGGGGAAAATAAGCTGTTCTTAGACAAGCATTAAATATATTTCTAAGGAAAACTACTCCGGTGTTAGGGAGATTGTTTAAGCAAGTATAGCTGATTCTTTCGTGACCGGGCGCTGTTTTATTAGGCGCATGTTTAATGATAGTTCTGATTTCACCGGGGGATGTTGGTTCCGGTGTGTGGATAGTGGATTGCTCTAGGCTATCCAAAGCGTCATCAACTTCCTCGAGAAGTCCTTCGCTCGTTGTGGGCGGATTTGGTGAGAACTGAAACTCCAATGAATTAAACGAAAAGCAGTCGCTAAATTTATAGTACGGCAAACATTACTTGCCGATGCGCAGTGGTAAAATTGTGGCGGAAAAAGGAATCTCGCTCTCGCACAGGTTCGCGTTTCGCTCCTTCTCTGTGCGTCTGTCCAACTTATATTTGCCGTGCTGTACATCAGTTAATGTTTTAATGGAAATCGCTGTACCTGCCGCTGTACCTGGCGAAGGTCCTCCAGTACCAACAAGGGTGTAGATAGAGGTGGGATCCCCATCCCCAACTTACCCCCGAAATTTTCAATTATCTTAAATTTTGAAAAATGTTAACCCTCCCCCGAAATTTTTAAAATCTTAAATTTTTAAAAATTTCGTTGGAGAGGTTGAACTCCCCTATCCCCCTTAGCTACAGACTTGTCGGTTTTGGCGGACTTTCGCCAGAAGATTACAGCGGCAGGTGTAGTGAAGATCATTGAAACATTGGCCGGTGCAACTTTGGCGACCGCTTTTCATTCCATAATGTATCTGGTCGCCAACGGCCAAACGTAGTCTACAATAACTTGAGGGTTAATGTGTACCATGTCATCAGGCCTTAAAGTGGCAGGGCAGAGCATTCACAAAGTAAGTGCTGCTGCTGTTTCTTATGCCTTGTTGCAGAATCTGCAATTGGCATCAGTTGTCTGACCCATCTTAGTGAGGTGATATTTCAGAGGACAGTGTCCAATTAGAAGGCCGGTTATGAGACTTAAGGTGCCCTTGCTTAGCCTGAGAAACTGTTTGGATCTTACGGCAAAGAAGACGATAAACCTTTTCACCTGCCTTCAGCCAGATGAGCACTTTTGGCAGCATCTGTCCATTCCTGGATAATTCCCTTGATGCGGATTTTAGTTATTCCACTATAGGATTCTGGTCCAACAAATAGAGTTTTGGAGTCTTCTTTGGCAAGGCTGTAGGCAATTTCATTACCTTTGATCCCTGCATGACTTGGAACCCAGAGCAGTTTACCTCTATTGTTTCTGGCCAGCTGCTTTAGGGGTAGTTTGTACTCCCAGCCAGATTTAAACTTACATGTAGGTGATTTTATTGCCTTTAATGCAGCCTGACTATCTGAGCATATGCATTAAGCAAGCAAGATAGAATCTTTATTGTAGCCCTGGGGGGATAAAATCCGTCAATTTTGTAGGACACGAATTTCATAAAGCGCCTTTGCACACTTTCCATCAGTAAAGATAGATGTATGTAATGTGGATGCTACACAACGGAACCATATTCTAACGTTGCCCTTACTAATATATAAAGATTTAAGTTCAACTACCTTACTAAAATATTTACTAGATCTCATAATAAATCCTAAGGTTCTAGACGCAGGTTTGCACGTATCATTTATATGCCAGACAAATGTGATTTTCCTATCAAATAGAACACCAAGATCCTTAACCTCTTGACATTTCCGAAGCGGAAAACCATCTACAGGCCCGGATACAAGGTATGAGAGCGGCCCGGGAAAATTACCTTCTTACGTACATACAGTGCTCTGGTCTCGAGAGACTACTGGCCCACCAGTAATTTTCTCGGTGTCCCGTCGGTTGCATCTGGGCCTGACCATCTATATTGCAAGAATAAGAGAACCTTACCAAACGAGCAAAGGTAACTAAATTACATTTTATGTTGTTTAAGGTAAGCTTGTTATGAATGGACCATTGAGCTATTCGCTCAAGGTTTGATTGCATAAAGAATAGGTCTTCATAGCTATTAATTCTACTATAGATCTTTAGGTCATCAGCATAGGCCAACATGTGATAATCAATATTCTCAATTTGATCATTAATAAAGATTGTAAACAACAAGGGACCCAGGTTTGAGCCTTGAGGTACACTTGATGTTGAAACATATTCATATGATTTGTAACCATTGTAGAGAACATAATTAATAGGAATTATAAAATTAATAAATGAGAAAAAATAGAAATAGATGTTTTTAGATGTCTAATCACCATAGACAACTAAAAACAAATTCTTCTCTTTTAATAACTGAGAAAAATCGATTTGAAAAAATCGGCACTTCACATTTTTCAAAATGTCGAGTTACCCCTGACTTTTTCGAAAAATGTTTATGTGCATTTTTATTTCCCTTGTAAAACTGCACTACTTTACCCATTCAAGGTTGCAATTTATTATGGGTAAAATCCAACGTTTTTGGTAGTCACTAGTTGCAGTACCATTCATGTTCTGATTATGGGTCAATTTTATATGATACGTCAAAATAATCCTAAAACTTGGGGGATTTTAATGTCAACAATTTAAAACGATTAAGATATTTTTTTTTTGAAAACTATCCTGAAAATAGCTATTTTTGAGTAAATACTCGTATACTACGTAAAATTCAAGGGTGTCCGTAATTCTGCATTCCATTAGCTCAATATTTATTTAAAAAAAAAAAAATGCAAATATATTACGTTTACCTATTTATGCTGGAAATAGAAATATAGGTCTATCTAACTCTAGCAAATGGCTGGGCAGAGTCTGTCTCACTCTAGTAAACCGCAACCCCGTTTCTCTATCTCTTATAGCTTCCGATATTTTCATAGAGAACAATAAAAAAGAAATGTAGAAAGGCAAATTAGTAAATGAGATTAAATGTGTATTAATTCAAAACATTTAAATTAAATATTTTTGCTAGCATAATAAAATGTTTAGGTTTAAACTTAATTTAATTTTTCGTTTCCTCTGTAAATTAAACAAAATATTAAATCATTATTTTAATAAACGTTGGTTTGTTTTAAAACACCTATCAAACAATACCACACTCGCACTCACAAAAATATTCACAAAATACGCTGTGACCCAAATTATCAATGCTAAGATTAATGTTACATTTGAAAGAATAGCCACTATAAGCCACTAAAAAACGCGCGTACGTGTGCATGCGTCAATTTGATTCTGCACTTTGCGAGCAATCGCGCCACATTTTGTGGCGTGACTGTGTGTGAATACTAGTAGCCTTCGTCATTTGTCGGAAGTTTGTAATGCGACAAATAGTGGCCAGTGTGAGTATGCACAAAATGTGAACGGTATCGAGGAAAACATTTTCTTGTCACTTGTTGACAACCCATATTTCCCTAGGAAAATAGGGATAGTCAAAAAGTTTTAAATTTCCCTAGGGAAATATGAGTATGTTATGACATATTGTAATCAAGGCAATATTACTCATTATTGTATCAATCAGAAAAAATGACCTTATTAACTCCTAATACGTCTGGAAATATAAACCATAAAAGATAAAATGGTGCATAATTCAAATTCAAACGGTACTACTAACAATAGACGCAGATCTGAATCGGCATCGGACGACAACCTAATAAAGCTAATAAAACTACTGTTCAACCTTCCCAAAAATAATGATTGAAAACAGAAATAGGACTACTGCAACTAGTGGCATTATAATAGCTGTAATAAATACGTTATTACTACTTTTAATAACAGCTCAAATGAAATATGGATTGATGCTATTAATAACAAATATTTCAATCTTGGATGCGTTTACTTTCCGCTAAAATCTGGAATGGAAGTCTGTTACCTGCACTTGTTAACAAGTTCTGTCAACTTGTATTTTGTATACATTTTCATTATCTACAAATGAGTCAAGTTCGCGCCACTTATTATGCATGTTTGGTTGCAGACGAAGCATCATCCTTCATAGTCTCTGCATCACGACAATGAGCATCTTGTGGACAAAACCAGTACTTTCTCTCAGTTACGCAAATTTAAATGCAGTTACCTGCAGAATACTGGTATTACATTCGACGATTCCATCCTGGAACAAAAACGTAAACCTCGGCCGATCTCCGATTACCTGACTAGGGACCTGCATATAAATTTTGGGTACACGCGAATGGGAGCAGAGCGCTGGATGCCAAATTGGTGTATATGGCTGCCTATATACACCAGTCTGGCTTCCTGCGGTCGGTCGGTTACGACTATTTTACTCCAGATGTCGCGAAATCAAGTCTCAGAGAGAGAGAGTGAGAGAGAGACAATTTCTTTCTCCCTCTATTTCGCGCTTCTCCTTGTATCATATTCCAGATTTTTCAATCTTGAAATCACGTTTTTTTTTTCTTTTAACGAGCTAAGGATGCGTGTTACATTCATTCATTCGTTTCCTTCTACAATTTTATTTTCTGCGTTATTAGAGAATAGATTTTATGAAATTATATGTGAACGTTGTAAAATTCATTAAGTATTATTTATTTTGTACAAAAACTTAAAATACAAAACTATTTAACTTTTGATAAAAAGTAAAACAAATACATCAACTTATCATTTTATTAACTAATCAGATCAATCCTACTGATCGGTAAGGGTTTCTTTTTTAATTAAAGGGGTCAGTGCAAAATGCAGTTGTCATTTTTTTTAGTTTTTGAATTATTACCGTTTGAAGTTTTTAACCCATTAAGCGCCGTTGATGCATACACGCAACATTATTATTTTTTGATAATTAAGTTACTAAATAAGTTTATTTGATATATTATATTATTTGACCTGAATTGAAAATGTACCAAGAAAAATTTAAATATTTTGTTATTTAATGTGTATTATAAATATTTCACAATATTACAATGTTTTATACGCGTGGCGCATGAAGTAAAATTTCGAGTTTAGAAAAGCCTAATTTGGCTCGGTCGCTCCGCTTCGCTACGCGCCCGAGCCAAATTTTCAGGCTTTTCTAAACTCGAAATTTTACTTCATGCTTAGTCTGGGAGTGGATACACTCGTTCTTAACTTCACATTGCACGTTTTTATATAAAATCGACGAATGCCTGAACATTGACAGCGTATACATTACATTGCTGAGGTACTAATTTTTTGAAAATCCATTATCACTTTAATATAATAATAATAATAAACTATTTATGATTTTTAAATTTTTATTAAATTCACGTACACATTATGTGTATTTAAAGAAAAAAATCACAGTATGTAATGCAATAAGTCATATAAATCATAAAAAGAAGTGTAGAATTTTAATTAAAATTAACTTTTAGAGTTAAAATTGCTTGGCCGTTAATGGGTTAAAATAGTTTTAAATATACTATGTGTCCCGTTTCAAGGCGCATTGTATGTTTCATGTAAAGATTTCCAATGTAATTGGAATTTAAGTTTGTATCGCTTATTGAACCAAAACGATTACAATAAAATTAAAATCATTTCTTTACCTACTAGCAGTATTTTCGAGGTATTATTTTTGAGTTCTCCTCAGTTTCATTTAAAATATAGCTTGAAAATAGTGAACGATTATACGAAAATAAAATCGTCAAAACAGTAGTTGCTACGAAAAGTCAGTGTTTGGCATCAAATTTATTAAAACACAAAGCAATAATTTCATTCAACATGAGTGTTTATTCTGCAAAAGAAAAAAATCAGATCCCAAAATGGACTCAGTATATATTTTATTCACGATGCGTATTTTATTAAATGAACCATACTTTTAATAAATATTAATAGTTTCAGAAATTTGTGGTTTTTGCACTGACTACTTTAATTATCCGTTTACTTTGAACGATTGTTATATGATCAACTTGTACTTTTCCGATTGAAATTTTATAAACGCTTATTGTGTGCCATTTGACCAACACCGACAACACTCAGCGGGCACTAAAATATTACCTAATTTTTGGATTAAAATGTATGGCATCCGTCGTGCGGCTGCACGGGGATAATTTAAAAAAGAATAAGCAGAAATATTTTTCGATATTCTCAATACTTCCCGAGATACACGAAATATTATATAGAGAAAGTACAAATTATATAAAAATCATGAAACTTTATAATTGAGAATATTATCAAAAACTGCGAAACAAACAAACTTGTTAAATCAAGTAATTAGTCACATTAATAACATTATAAATTTTACATTTTAATAATTGTTACCGACCTCATGGCTATCTTTTTTTGTACGGAAATGTACGTTTTAGGGTCCCAGGAATCAGAAACAAGTGTTATCGATAATATTTGAGATAATTGGCTCAAATATTGAAATATGTTGAAAAGTCTCGTTAAGTGATGATAATCAAAAACATTTAGAAAACAACAAGATGTCTTTTAATAGAATAAGTATAATAGATTTTCTCTGAGAAGTGTAATTGCAAAAATTATTGAATACTCTATTTCCAGTTTACAATGTTTTGTATGTCAGGTTAATTCAATTATTTCAATGGTTTTATTCTTAGTCAGATTACATTTACAAAAGGTACCGATGGGATTATGTTACAGACTAAATAGGTAAGTAAAAATAATTCAAAATGATTTAAGAAAACCCGATCAAAAAGTGTCTAACTAAAATATCGGTTAGTGAAAAACATGATAAGAAATTACCGAATTGGATTCTGCGGATACGGATTAAATGTGTCAACAGTAAATAATCTTTTTAAATCCCAAAATATTTATGGTTTTTAGAAGGTTGGGCATTATCTGTAAGTTGCAGTGGTATTGTTCTGGTCGCGCAATACTTGAGGGTATACACCATAATAAAAACGTGGTCGAAAAAATGCCTACAAATAAGTAAAAACAGATAGATCACTTCGAAGAATTTGATTTTTCATCTCTTCTATAAAGCTATCCCCACTAAAATAATGAATATTGTCCAAAAAGAAAATAGTCAAGGAAAAGAGTTAATTCGATATTCATTCAGAGTGTAAATGGATGAAACGGAACGTAGCATTTTTAATGTTAATTTCTCAAAATTAAAATATTATCTTCCCTAATTATTTCAGGGAAATTATGATATTCATTTGGTTAGAGTAAAAATATACACACCGAGCTTTGCTATTTATTGCATTTTTAAAAACCGGAGTGGCATGAAATTAAACAAGCAAATGATGAGCTGTTGATTTGTTGGCTTTTTATTTAAAATATATTCTGTTGATTTTGTGTTACACTTCGATCAATTCTGTATAATTATTACTGAATAAAAATAACGAAAAAACTGCTTCTAAAATATCGTTAATAAATAAGAAAACAGTTATATGTATATTTAATATAGTTTTTTAATGTTTGTTAGTTTTTTGTATATATGAATGTTTATATGAATCTATATTGCTATGTTTTTAGTTTTGTGTATTCGTAAATAATTTATCTATTTTATTGAAATAATTTCTGTTTTTTTATTATCAATTCCAATTAAAATACCCATCAAACATTTTTCAAATTGATTTTTTCATTGTAAAAACATTTTTGTATTTATCTAACTTTTAAATAAAAAATGTTTAATAACATAAATATATTAAAAATCTATTCATTTTCAAACACGTTCTTATTAAAAATATATATAATAACTAAAAATGTTGGAAATATATTTTACATTTTTTCATTGTAAAATGACTTTGTTTATTTATACAAATTATGAATATTTGAAACAATAATCTATTAATTTAATAATTTTACCAATTTTTTTATTAAAAATATATAAAATAACTAAAAACGTTGAAAATATATTTTAGAATTGTTAATTTCATTGTAAATTTGTTTTTATTAAATATATTCCCGAATTTCATAATTTGGAACACGCCTGAAATCTCAAAATAAAAGAAATATTTTCGAATAGACTTTTTGTGGTGACAATAAATTTTATTATTCGTCTACCACAGTTCATATACAGGAAGTTTTCCGTTAAAGTATACATATTTCAAATTCACCTTATTTTCTTTAAATCTGTAGATATTCGTTGTGTTTTTAAAAGAGTTCAATTTGATGCTTTAAACGAGTGTTTTCCTCTCCCAGACTAAGCATGAAGTAAAATTTCGAGTTTAGAAAAGCCCCGTGAAAATATGTCGAGGGTCGCGCAGCGACCCGAGACAAATTTTCGGGGCTTTTCTAAACTCGAAATTTTACTTCATGCGCCACGCGTATAAAACACTAAAATATTGTGAAATTTAAGTAAATTTGAACCTCACGTAAAATCAGTGTTTTGTGCGCGGGGCGCATGAAGTAAAATTTCGAGTTTAGAAAAGCCCAGAAATATGTACAGTGTGTTCTGTATATTGAGTTATTTATACTTAAAAAACTGTCTGTATAACCATTCAATAATATAAATTATTTGCCAAATTTGGTACATACCAAAGTTTTAATTGAATTTATGAAGAAAAATAAATAATCAAGATAAAAATAATATCAAATGAATTCTTTAATGTAAACTCATTGAATTTTATTTTTTTATTTTTAGTTAAATTTTAGGTTTATTTAGGAGCTTTTTAAATATATCTGATTCCCAAAGTCCATAATTTTGAACACACTGGAAATCTGAAAATAAAAGAAATGTTTCGGAACAGTTTATTTTTTTCTGAAGGTCATCAAATTTATCATCGTACAAGTGGTGTAGACGGGATCAAATTACACGACTAAATAAGAGCGAGCGCGTTTGTGTGTGTGTGTGTGTGTGTGTGTGTGTGTAGACGCAACCGGAGCAGTTTTCTCTAGAATACTTCTACTTTTACTCTATTCATAAGTAGATGGACCCACTTCCCTACCACAGTCTCTCCTTTTCTATCCTCGAAAACTCGGAATCCAGTTCTCCCATAAACATTGTCTACCCTTGACGGTAGGGATGTTTCGATCCCATAAAAAGTATCGATATATCGTATAGCAAAGTATCGATACTGTAAAATATCGCAGTGAAAAGTATCGATACTCAAAATATCGATGATTTTCGATACGAGGGCTCATATTCACAGCACCGATGCAATTTGTCATCGGTGAGAATTGCACTAAAATTATGTAATTTTAGGAAGAATTTACCAAACCGTATGGAGTAAAATGACGTCACTTCGGAGACTAATTTCATCGGTACTGTGAATACGGGCCCAGATATTTTAGATTTAATATTTATATGTATTAAATACTGCAAATACTATTTTTGTAACTGCCACTAAAATGTTTGTGACAATATTATCTGTCTTGAGTAAAGACAAGATAGATAATGTTGCCACTAAAATGTTAATGACAGTTACAAAATTAATTACAATCAGCTGTTTTATAAAAAATAATAATAATAAATTGATATATCACTTTGAACTTCACTTTATATCAGTGTTGTATACGCGTGGCGCATGAAGTAAAACTTCGAGTTCAGAAAAGCCTGAAAATTTGGTTTGGTCGCTCCGCGAAACGGAGCGACCAAACCAAATTTTCAGGCTTTTCTAAACTCGAAATTTTACTTCATGCGCCACGCGTATAAGACACTGATTTTAAGTGAAGTTTTTTACTCGTTTAATACGCGTGGCGATTGGTGTATATTATGACTATCTTACTCTTACCTCTCCTTTTTTACTTGATTTCCAGTTCTCCCCTAAGCATTGGCTCCTTTTTGGTTAAAAACATTCCATTAATGAAGAAATCTTTAAAATCATGTTTCTGTACAAATAAACATATTGTGACGATTATCAGAAATGTACGGTTTTTTTTAATAATTGCACTCTAATTGACTTAATTCGCCCACTGTACGACGTAAAGTTACTTTCGAGGTTTTAACACATTTTTCGTATTTTTTTGGTGTCACTTTTAACAGTTGGCGTCATCAGCTGACTTTGATATTTGCCAATAGTGACAAAACTATAATGAAACATGACATTAGTCGGATCCGTCAGTTGGCAACAATGACATTAACGAATGAAAAATGGTGATGTCGATTTCGGCTTTAATTTAGATGTGTTTTTAGTGGGAGGGCGCCTAATTTTCTATACGGCTGGGGCGCTTCTCATTAGAAATTTGGTTATTATCTAACAAGGCTTTGCAGTCCTTGATTAAGCATGAAGTAACTATTTTGAGATTAAAAATGGCTGAAAATTTGGATTGACGTAGCGTACAATCCAAATTTTCAGCCTTTTCCAAACTCAAAATATTTACTTCATGCGCCAGGCGTATACAACATTGATCAAAGTAAATTAATGTAGTTGTATGAGTTACGTGAAGGTGTTAAGTCACTTAATTAAACACAGTTATATTCCTTTCTTCACTTTTATTTTTCTTGCTAGATGTACATTTCGGGTACTAAGTACCCATTATCAATAGCTATCAAAGTGAAGTTTAAAATCACGTTTATTTTGCTTCTATGAGAATTTTGTGTTAAACTACTACTAACTACTATGTTATTAGTTTTATTACGTAGCCCAATGATAAAACAGTTTACTCATCAAGGATTTGGTACATTTTAAAGCACATATTTTAACTGAACCGAAATAAACCGCTATTTCTTTTTTATTGGTTTTCGAAACCCTGAATAAGATCCCCATTTTTTTAAATGTCAAAATTTTTGTCTAGTTTAAATTTTTATAATGATAATATAACAATGTTAACAATAAGCAATAATTATTGAGATAGTTGATGCTTGTTGCGCTACACTCTTGATGGGACCGGATGTACAAATTTGGTGAAGAAAAACACTTGATTTGTTACATGATTTTATTTTCAGTTTCCTGACACGTGTTTCGGTGTGTACAGATCATTATCAAAGATTAAAATGGTTAAAATGATTTTGGTTAAAATGATTATAACCTTTGATAATGATCTGTAAAGACCGAAACACGTGTTGGGAAACTGAAAATAAAATCATGGAACAAAACAAGTGTTTTTCTTCACCAAATTAATAATTATTAAACCATTAACTTTGATTAAAACACTAAGAACCTTTCTTCAACACTTTATTTTGTAACCAAATGTACATTTCAGACATTAGTGTCCATTATCAATGGTTTAATATTAATAATATTAGTATCAAAGAATTGATAATGGACACTTTGTGTCCGAAATGTACATTTGGTTACCAAATAAAGTGTTGAAGAAAGGTTCTAAGTGTTTTATTCAAAGTTATAATTATCTTCAAGTTACTCAATCTATCCAAATATTGAATTATTTGAAGGACAGATTATAAATGATGTATTTATATTGATTTCATTTGTATCCTTTTTTCTATCCATTACAATTATGTGTAATAGAAACGCCATTAAACAATTACGATAACGATTTATATTCTTCATAAGAAACCCAATCGATTGCGCAAATTCGCGTAATTAACTTTGTTTATTATTATACTTATTTTTGGAATCTTCTGTACTATCGCTTGCATAACATTACAACATCAGCTGTTGCCAGAGGCATCAGATCGAATCACCATCGCGCGACATTTTATTTATTTCGCAGGAGGCTGACTCAATAATTTTAGAAAATACTGTTGGGGGATAGGATTTTGTACCCAATTAATTTTAATCATAACAATAATGAAATATTAATTTAGAATTACGTAATTCGCATATTTTTATTTACAATTTAAAGCCAATGAAAATTAATAAAGTTCATAAAGTATCCATTTATGCTAATGGTTTCTAAAATGTATTGCTTCAATAGGGTCGGAAAGTGAGGCGTCAAAAATGAGTGGAAAATTCAAACGTGAGTCATACTTCGAATACACTGTCAAAATATTGGCAGTATTGGCAACGTACATAAGGGCGAGAATAAAATAGGTTATGTTTGGAGGCGTACTGTACCCTAGTTTTACAAATTTAAGAATTTAATTGCTCTGATTTGCTAAATATAATGCATTATCTAATGTCTGAAACATTATCCAATGTCTAAAATAAACGGAAATATGTTATAAATTGTAAATGAAAAATATGGGGCAATTCGGCGAAACTGCCACAGAAGCAGAAGTTGAAGCGACTAACAAACGAATTTATTACCATATACAAAACTGAGTTTTTATTATAATTATTTTTGGAATCTTCTGTACTGTTCGCTTTTTCGACGTGTTGTTAGCGTTCGGCGTGTTATCGCTTTCATAACGTTACAACATCAGCTGTTGCCAGAGTATGGAGTAAAATGACGTCACTTCGGAGACTAATTTCATCGGTACTGTGAATACGGGCCCAGATATTTTAGATTTAATATTTATATGTATTAAATACTGCAAATTCTATTTTTGTAACTGCCACTAAAATGTTTGTGGCAATATTATCTGTCTTGAGTAAAGACAAGATAGATAATGTTGCCACGAAAATGTTAATGACAGTTACAAAATTAATTACAATCAGCTGTTTTATAAAAAATAATAATAATAAATTGATACATCACTTTGAACTTGAAAATTTTCTGGGCTTTTCTAAACTCGAAATTTTACTTCATGCGCCACGCGTACAAAACCAAAATATTGTGAATTTATGTATATTTGAACCTCACTTAAAATCAGTGTTTTATACGCGTGGCGCATGAAGTAAAATTTCGAGTTTAGAAAAGCCCAGAAAATTTGTCTCGGGCCACTGCGCGACCCTCGACAAATTTTCACGGGGCTTTTCTAAACTCGAAATTTTACTTCATGCTTAGTCTGGGAGTGGAAAACACTTGTTTAAAGCTTTAAATTGAACTTTAAAAAAACAATTCCATTCCTTTATCAATTCCATGGTATGTCATTATTTTTATAAGATGTAATGTAATCTTATAAAAATAATAATTCTTAATAATTTTAACTTAGAGAAACGTAAAGTGTTAAGTGTGAACATTAATAAATTTAGAATTTTTCCCTCTACAAAAAAGTGCAATACATTTTGTCTCTAATATAAATAGGGAAGCCAATATTTGAACACTTTAAAATTAACATGCGATTTCCTATGTTGCGTCCGCCAAGTCAACACCCGGTATATCTTGTACAAAAATTGAAAGTTATGATTTTTTCAATTTTCATAGTACAAAAAATTTGATTTATAGCTGCACTTTTTGAAATGCAGATAAAAATAGCTCGAAAACTATCGATAGGGTATTATTCACATATACATCTTCATGACGGAGAAGTTGAATATAATGAACAATGAATCCAGAGATATTGTAAATGCATTTGCATAGAAATTTGCTAGTGTATTTTCCAACACCAATGACAGTCAAACTGCGAAGACTTGTGCACCATCCAATTGTGGCACGGTATCTATATTAGCTGTTGATGAATCAGATATCTTGGCTAGCTTGAGTAAATTGAAAAGTAAGACCACTAGCGGGGATGATTAAATACCCAGTTTTCTCATTCGAGATTGCAGATTTGTATTAGCTAAACCCTTACTGATCATTATAAATCTCGCAATTGCAACTCGCACATTTCCACATAGTTGGAACTATGGAAGGATTTGTCCAGTATTTAAAAAAGGTGATAAAAATGAGTTAAGTAAATATAGACCTATCTCTATATTATCAAATTTTTCGAAAGTTTTTGAATACATCCTATATAATAACATATATTCACAGGTTAGGCCAATACTTTCCCCACAACAACATCGGTTTATGTCAGGACGATCTACGGTAACGAATTTAGCTATAATTACTCAGCACATAAGCGAGGTTCTTGACAATCGTGGTCAATCCGATGTTATATACACAGACTTTAGTCGAGCCTTTGACACTGTGGATCACAACAAACTTCTTAAAAAATTGGAATTATTTGGATTTACTAATTCATATATAGAACTTATCAAATCATATCTATACAATAGAGAAAATTAGGTCTTCTACAATACATTCATTTCAACATCTGGGGTGCCTCAAGGGTCGAATCTGGGAGCCTTACTTTTCATTTTATTCATAAACGACCTAATTACTTCATTAACTTGTCCAGTTTTGGCTTATGCTGATGACTTAAAGATATTTGCAAGAATTGATAGTCTTGATGATGCAGATACACTGCAAACTAATTTAAACAAAATATACAGCTGGTGTTGTTCTAATAATCTAAATTTGAATAACCATGTAATGGGTCATAGGGTGGTCATGTGCAAATATTATTTTCGTCTAAAATGTATAAAGAAAATTATCATTATTATTATTAGGAATCGAGTTCAATGAGATTTCAGTTTATATTTTTTGTTGAATAGTAGGGAAGCACGCGACAGAAACACTTGAAGTCATTAAGATAAGAGCGCGAGGGAAAAATGCATATGTAAGTTTTAGAAGGAGAGATCTAAAAATAAAACACGATCAGCAGTAAGGGGTAATGAACTAGATAGACGAGAGGGGATTCCGGGAAGAATCGCGAGCGGTGGAAGCCGATTTCCACCTCCAAATTTTCGAATTAATCGCCATATAAAAGATCAGGAGAAAGGGGAAATAGGACAGTGAAGCTGAAGTCGCGAGAGGGAAAAAGAGCCCAATCATTTTAGTACGGCGAGGGGAAGTTAAGTGTAAGTTCAAACTGAGATTGAAATAACTGTAAGTACGAGTGAACATGGTGACAAAGTAAAACAAAGTGAGCAAAATCGCTACAAACAAAATGAATTATTTCCCAATTCTTTTACAAATACGTAAAAGCCGATTGGAAGGAATAAATCGCTACAACCAAAATGAATTATTTCCCAATTCTTTTACAAATACGTAAAAGCCGATTGGAAGGAATAAATCACTACAAACAAAATGAATTATTTCCCAATTCTTTTACAAATACGTAAAAGCCGATTGGAAGGAATAATTCGCTACAAACAAAATGAATTATTTCCCAATTCTTTTACAAATACGTAAAAGCCGATTGGAAGGAATAATTCGCTACAAACAAAATGAATTATTTCCCAATTCTTTTACAAATACGTAAAAGCCGATTGGAAGGAATAAATCACTACAAACAAAATGAATTATTTCCCAATTCTTTTACAAATACGTAAAAGCCGATTGGAAGGAATAATTCGCTACAAACAAAATGAATTATTTCCCAATTCTTTTGCAAATACGTAAAAGCCGATTGGAAGGAATAAATCGCTACAAACAAAATGAATTATTTCCCAATTCTTTTACAAATACGTAAAAGCCGATTGGAAGGAATAATTCGCTACAAACAAAATGAATTATTTCCCAATTCTTTTGCAAATACGTAAAAGCCGATTGGAAGGAATAAATCACTACAAACAAAATATAAGGGATATTATTATTATTATTATACTACAGATGCTTCGCTAACAACTCCGGGATGGTTTTTGTGGGTTTCCCATCTCGTAATGCAGGGGCTAGTTAATTTTGCTCCCACAAGTAGAGTCATACATTTTTTTTGAGTTTAACTAAATGCACATGGCTTCTAAGCACAAGAGTTTGACAATGTATTTTGTGAATATAAATAAAATAAGACATACCAATTCATTAGAAATGTCATAAAAGGTCAATAAACTTTGCATACGTTAAGGATATGAGATCCTGTTTTATTTATTGTCCACACATCCTCCTAGTCAAATTAAAAGGGAAGAAAGACACAGTATTTGCGATAATGCATATTGACACAAATAACGAACCTGGTAAATAAATAAAAGGGTTACTACACACACAACACAACGTAAATAATAATACAAATTATAAATTTGTATAATAACTAGGGTCGAACCGTTACAACCAAAAATGCTGCATTGTGACTTACTGTCGTCGGTCAACACCTCGCAAAACAGAGATTTCTGATTTAGGTGTACTGTTTGATAGGCACATCACATTTGCGAATCATATGAATAACATATGTACCTCAGGTTCTAAGATGTTAGGTTTTGTATTGCGTTCTTGTAGATACTTTGGTAATGTTGATGTTATTAAATTACTGTATTTCACTTTGGTACGAAGTGCGCTAGAATATGCTTCATCAATATGGTATCCAATATATACCAGTAATACATTATTGATTGAGCGTGTTTAAAGACGATGTTTAAAGTTTTTGTCATTTAAGTTGGACGGTACGTATCCTATTAGAGGATTGGATTACAACCAACTCGTTCAGCGACATGATTTCGAGTCATTATCTAACCGCAGGGATATGAATAGCGCCTTGTTTATGTACAAATTGCTAAACAACATTATTGACGTCGCTGACTTATCACAAGTAAATATATATGTACCCAGACTATCATCCCGTGACTCTAACACATTTTATTTACCTGTTCCGAAGACTAACACTATTAAAATCACCAATTTTCCATTCGAGTAGAAATGCTAATCGGCTATTTGATGACATCTTTGTCTCAACCAAATCCAATCATTTAATATAACTACTTACTCTTCACTATGGTTTTATATTTGTTATGCTATTTTTTCTTTTTTTTTTTCTTATTTCGTTAAGTTTATCTATAATACTAAATTTAATTTTAAGTTTTTATTATACGTTTATATACAAGGTGGCCAGAAAAGGTGTGATAATCTTCAGGTAGTATGATTCGTTGATTAATTTTGGATAAAAAATCTAAATAAAAAAATATTGTATTCTTCCTCGTAACATCTCACGAGGTCGTTAAAATATTAAACGTATCTCTGGAAATTAGTGTTAATTTCTATTATTTTGGAAAAAATCAATAGAACTTACAATCAATTACACATTTGTAAAATTTAAATGACATAGGTGATAAATAAATTGGAAACTTTAACAAATTAATAACTTCTTCAGAAGCATTTTTTTAATAATAATAGACCTGGCAACTATGCATTTTCATATGTAACCTTATTAAATTTCACTTGACTTTGACATATACTTGTCATAATTTATTTGTGTAAGTTTGTATAAGTTCATACTTTTACACATTCAACGAGTATGCAGATATGTACATGATATTTGGATTCTGTAATGGTAATGCAACTAGTGCCAAAGATGAGTACCAAAGAAGATATCCAAATCGCCAACAGCCCTGCGTAAATACGTTTAGAAAATTAGACCAAAGGCTACGTACTTTTGGGTCGTTCGTTTATAATAACATAGATGGAGGGAGACCTAGGGAACGTCGCACTGTTCACCTAGAAGAACAGATATTGAATGCAGTTCAAGAAGATCCCAATATTAGTACGAGACAAATAGCTCAACAGTTAAATGTCCCTAGTAAAACAACAGTCCATGCAGTATTGAAAGAAAATCGAATGCGTCCATTTCATGCAAGAAAAGTTCAACCACTGTATGAAAATGATAACGAGCGTAGACGTATGTTTTGTGACAGGATTTTAGATGAAATTCGGGAAGAACCAATTTTTTTATTTAAAATTCTTTGGAGTGATGAATGTACATTCACTAGAGGGGTATTTAATTGTCATAATTATCACTTTTGGGCAGAAGAAAATCCTCGGGCGGTTAGGGAAATGGGACATCAAAGGAAATTTTCAGTTAACGTCTGGCTTGGTATTCTAAATTTACGTGTAATTGGGCCTTTTTTTATTCATCAAAGATTAAATGCCTTAAATTATGTAAATATTTTAGAAGAAGTTTTGGAGAATGTTCCTCTAAATTTAGTAAACAACATGCTGTACATGCATGATGGTGCACCACCTCATACAGCAAGAATTTCAAGAGAATGGTTGGACGAACATTTTCCAAATAGATGGATTGGGCGCAATGGACCCATACTATGGCCAGCAAGGTCGCCGGATATGAATCCACTTGATTTTTTCGTTTAGGAATTTTTAAAAGAAAAGGTGTATGCAACATCTCCAGTGGACAATGTAGAAGTCATAAATAGAATTCGTGTTGCAGTCGAATTAATTACTGAAGAGATGTTGCTCCGAGTAATTAATTCTATCCCACGACGGCTCCAGATCTGCTTAGAAACGGATGGTTATCAATTTGAACATTTACTTTAATCTTTCATTTTTGATGTATACTTCAAATATTATATTTTGTAGATTTGTTAAATTTATGATTATTATTTAAAATAAGAGCGAGCGCGTTTGTGTGTGTGTGTGTGTGAGTGTGTGTAGACGCAACCGGAGCAGTTTTCTCTAGAATACTTCTACGTTTACTCTATTCATAAGTAGATGGACCCACTTCCCGACCACAGTCTCTCCTTTTCTATCCTCGAAAACTCGGAATCCAGTTCTCCCATAAGCATTGTCTACCCTTGGTCATAAGTAAAAGTTATGGTACTTTAACTCGTATATTTTCAGCTGCAACTTTTTATTGTACAGTTTGTAATTAACAAGTTGCATTTGCAAACAATAAAAAGGCAGTTTAAATTCACTTAAATTAATATGTAAATCGACAGTTTATTGTTTGTTAACAGAGTTTGCTACTTTAATATTGCACAACAGGAAGTTACACTATAAAGGTGAACACGTGTATTTGCTCCGTTAACGTGGGTTCATGTTTTACTCCGAGTTTCGTTAGAAATTTAATTTACTGTTAATGTATGCATATTACTATAACTTTTTTAATTATTAAAATATACTCTCCACCAGGGAATTGATTGAATTGCGATTCCAGTAAGTTATATGATTATATACAGTGGCAGACAACAGATTGGACACTTTTTATTCTATTTGTTACGACATATTTAAAAATAAGGATTTTTAATAAAATTCTTATTTTTAAATATAGCAAAGTTAGATACAGAGAATTTTAAATGCTTTCCAGTGGTTTTATTCAAAACTAAATTTGTTTTATCAGAATAAATAAAAGTATATAAATGTGTTTTACTAACGGAAACAAATTTATAAATTAAGTTTCAAATCTTGCTTGGTCTTAAGAGCTGTATATATAACCTAAAACAGGGCGGCACTTTTAGGGGTCGGCGGAATTTCACAATAAATAATAATAATATTTTGTGAGCTGAACTGAAAATGTTAACTATTTCATTTAATATTTTTTATATAATAATGCTTTTATACAGGGTGTTCGAAAAGTAATGTAACGGCTCGATATTTCTGTTTCTGATGAGTTTAGAAAATAATGTTTCAAATAAAACTTGTCGCTATTAATTTAAGCTACTTAAATTATATTAATTATATGTTTCCATATACAGGGTGATTCATTTTCTAGATAAATATCAAACTTACATTTTTTAAAATAGAACACCTTATGTATTTCGTTGGTATTCGATGCCTTGTTTAAATTAAAACATACTAGTGAAAACCGCACGTTTTTAAGCCACTTAGATCAATAGTTACAAGGACGAAACTAACGAACGAATCATAATCAAGTGTACGTGTCTCAAAATGTTGAAACAATTGTTATTGACAATTGTTATTATTGAATTAACTGTTATTGCTGTTTTTTTTTTTTTGAAATACAAAGAATACATGAAAAAATAACAATTTTAATGATGAAAGGTTAAGGCGATCGCATAAGAAGTTATAGGCAAGTGGTCAAATTATTTAATAACACTTTTTAAGATCGAGAGCCACTTACAAAAACAGCAGTTTGAAAATTTTGAAGACGTAGGTTCCATTAAAAATCGTTCAAGAACTGGTAGACCCAACACTGCTAAAAACATCAAAAAGACTTTGAATGCTTCAACATGATATAAGTCCTTAGACATAATAATTTTTATCCTTTTAAAATACATTTAGTTCAAGATATGTTAGAAGATGATTATAATCGTCGATTAGAATTTTGCAAAGAAATCAAGCGTAGAGTAAGAGAAATCAAGCGTAGAGTAAGCACCAAACCTAATATCATAAATAACATTCTATTTTCTGATGAAGTTACGTTTTTGCTAAATGGAAATGTTAACCGTCATAATAGCAGATACTGGACTGACACTAATCCCAGATGGATGCGTGAACATAATAAGCAAAAACCTTTGAAACTAAACGTCTGGGCCGGTATTGTCGGGCCGACTGTTATTGGTCTATTTATTATAGGCGGCAATTTAAACGGACATAAACATTTAGAATTAATCCAAAATAAAATTATTTCTGCAATACGAAATGTTTTTGGTGAAAATTATAACACAATTTGGTTTTAACAAGATGGTACTGCACCACATTATGATTTTCGTGGTGGAAATTATTTAGATGAAATACTTAAAAACAAGTGGATAGGAAGAAAAGGTGCTATTGAATGACCAGTACGCTCACCAGATTTATCACCGTTAGATTATTTTATATGAGGACACCTAAAAATTGTTGTTTAGAGTATAAAGCCAGTAAATTTAGAAGACCTTAGAAATCGAATTATGAAAGAAACAGAAGCAATTTCAATCGGAAAGTGGCATAATGTTATAGCTGCCTTTTATAATGGACTGGGATATTGTAAAATTCAAGGAGGGACATAATCAAGCATCTGCTTTGATAAAACGGTTAAATACATTTTCTTGTTAAAATTTTAGTTCTTATCAATAAAATTTGTGTTCATTAATGTCTAACTTTTGAACGAATAAACTTAAAAACATGCGGTTTTCACAGGCAACCTTCTATTTTAACAAAGTATCGAATACCAATGAAATATATAGGGTGTTCTATCTAAAAAATGGTAAATTTGATATTTATCTAGAAAATGAATCACCCTGTATATTGAAACATATTATCAATAAGTAGCTTAAATTAGTAGCTACAAGTTTTATTTGAAACATTTTTTTCTAAACTCATCACAAACAGAAATATCGAGCGGTTACATTACTTTTCGAACGTCCTGTATACGAATGTTCTAAATATTCCTTACAATTGCCATATCAAGTTACCCTTAATTAAAAATGTATAAATTAAACTGTTTTATTTCATAGCTACCTAACTCTATCGCGGCAACTTTATAGCGTTAGCGATAGCGCCCTCTATGCTCAAGAGGAAGACGAGAACTGCAACTCTATAGCTCATTTAATTTCAGACATATTTTAGGTTTATAAAACAACTAAAAACATCTTTTTTTTTTCAAAAATGTCGAATAACTCCGAAACTTAGACCAAATATTATATTAAGAAACTGCCATTTATTTTCAACAAGGAATCCAAAAAGTGAATAATATATAGGGTGTTCTAGTTAAAATAAAAAAGTTTAATGGCGTCCAGTGAATATGGGGCACCCTGTACATGTGAAAATAATTTTATGTTATAACAAAAATTGATCCTTGCAACTTTGAATCATTTTTTCGTGTTTTTAATATTAAGTGAGTTATAGAACTTTCCGTCCTAGCTGAAACACCCTGTATAATATAGCAATAATAATAATCTAATAATAATAAACTGGGGCGAGTATGTTAAACTGTACAGTTAAAGGCGGAATGTCACTCTCTCTCAGGTATCAAATTGTTCGCACCTACTAATGACTTAATCCCTTTACCTGCAAATAACATCCCTTCATTTTCACCCCCCCCAATCTTTTCCTAGCTAGTAAAATTCACATTTACAAAGCAATTATTAGGTCAAAATTGACACACGGATGCCCCTCATGGATTCACATCTCAAAAACGCAGATGATCAAACTGGAAATTAAGCAGAGCCGCATGATTCGCCGGATCGTAGGCGCTCCATAGTACGTCAGTAATGTCCAGCGTTGAAGCGAACAAAAGTGCCAGGTTTTCATTCGCAATTTGGCAATTAAAAACTGCTCGAGGTCTCCCTCCTTCAGGATCACCTAAGTGTTCCTAAAAACTTTCGAACTAGGAAAAAAAGTCCACTCCACCTACACGTTGCTACTTAATTTTTAGAAAAAGTTTAAGGTAATGAAACTTTAAACTGTTTCTAAATGCTACCCCCCACCCAACACCAATAAATGAATACTGCTATAGTACTCTCACTAACCAATACTCCAAAAGCCATTTAAAGTACTTCAAATAAAGTATTAAGAGCTCCTTTAGAGCTTGACGTACAAAAGGGGGTTTTAGTCAGTAAGAGTCTGACATAACCTACTGTTATCCTTCCTATCCGTGGGCGGGATAACAGAAGGTATCCATTTTCACCTCCTCTCCCTCCTCCCCCCCCCCCCCAAAAAAACAAAAATATTACTTGCCCCAGTTTTTTTTGTACCTGTTTTAACGACACACTTTAACATTCCTGTAAGTTTTCTGTTTATTTTAATAGTTTTTTGTACTGAAAGCATAAAGCTAGCCTACTACTACTAGCCTATACTGATGACTGATAAATCTCGGAACGCGTCTATACATGGCTTAAGACAATTAATATTTATTCCCTGTAATTTTTTCAATTTATTTTCCTGTTGGTTCATTTAGTTTGCTGAGAGAATAATTTGACCTGATGTTGCATTTTGCATATAAATTATGCATAAAACAGTAAATCTTTCGTGTAACTCAAATATTCATTGTATAATTCAATATCTGTCGGGGTATTAGCTCGAGAAATAGTTGTTTCAATCAATATTTAGAGACTTGTCTCAATGAGATTAAATTTTTGCAGAAAGCCGATATTAATTTTATTTCATTTATATATGTTGTAAATATATTGAAAACTTTCTCAAATATAGACATATTATATATTAATGGCAACAGGACTGATAAAAAATGTTAACTATCGAAATAGCTTTGACTTTGATAGTTGGATTTTTTATCAAATAAAACCAATAATTTTTTTTTATTTATATTTTTTGTAACGAAAAAACCTAGCAATCTCTTCCTAAATTCATACAGATATCAATAATAATAATAATTAATAAGTAATTAATAATTAATAACACAACTTGATTTCATTTAATTAAAGCAATAAAAAAATAATAATTCCACATCCTTCGTTTTTCAAGTCTTTTCGGAGATTGTTTAAGAGCTTTTCTTGTCGACGTCCTCGCTTTCGGAGACTTCGTGGACTGGGTGGTGGTGGCAATGCGGCCCTCTCCTCTCCATTACCATTTTCACCAGAGTATCGGAGGGTTCCTTCATGTCGTAAGCCCAGCCGATTTTTGCCATAAGGTTCAAAAAGATCAGAGTCAGGTTGACCTTGCCGAATTCGGACGCTTTGTAGTCCCAAGGGAAGGTGTGGTGGTAATTGTGCCAGCCTTCTCCCATAGCGATCAGAGACACGATTATGTTTTCTCTTGGATTGATACTCCTAAAATAAGTAAAATAAAAATAATAAATTGGATATATGAAACTATTAAAAATAAATATATAAATATAAATAAAAGGTACGATTCACGAAAGGTGTCAAATGCTTTCCTTGATTTGTAGTGCTTTCTGCACCAATACATGTAATACGAAAATAGTTTGATGTCATTAGATTACGTGTATAAAACGAGACAGAAAACTGCATAATATGTCTGCTATGGTTTTTAGATGGAACATGCGAAAACGTATGTTCCGGTATGCATCTTTAAAATGTTAAGGTTAAACGTCACATTTTGACAATCTCTTCGTAAAACTAAATCTGCAAAAACCCAGCCACATATTATTTTAATTAATGTACACAATCGTTTTAAATGTGAGTTTAAGTGGTATAATTCAAATTTCCACATCTACTAAATAGTTCACGTATTTACAGAAATAAATAATGCATTTGTGTTGATTTTGTGTAAGCTCAAACGAAAAAGTTAGTTGAATCGAATGCGCATTTAGTAGATTTGGCAAATAGTCATCGGATCATTCTGTTTATACAGGAAATTTTTCTTTTAAGTATACATTCTATTGAGCAAACACATTAAAGTAATGTTTCATCAACATTAAAACAATGTTGCTACAATGTTGATATAACGTTATTTGTTTGTTTTTTGCTCAGTGAGATACAGAGAATTTTCTATTAGGTATACATACGCTTTTTTTAAAGAGTTCAATTTAAAGCTTGAAACGAGTGTTTTCCACTCTCAGACTAAGCATGAAGTAAAATTTCGAGTTTAGAAAAGCCAGAAAATTTGGTTTGGTCGCGTAGCGCGAAGCGCGGAGCGGCCAAACCAAATTTTCAGGCTTTTCTAAACTCGAAATTTTACTTGATGCGCCACGCGTATTAAACACTGAAAGCACTGAAATATTGTGAACGAGTAATCTTCGCTTAAAATCAGTGTCTTATACGCGTGGCGTATGAAGTAAAATTTCGAGTTTAGAAAAGACTGAAAATTTGGTTTGGTCATGTGTGTGTACTTACACGTCATAAGGTTTGTATCCAAAAAGATGGGCGGCGCTGTTGACGGACCAAGTGAAGTGCAGCGTCATCAAGTATCTGATGAAGCACTGAGAAACGATGGCGTCGTACCAGGTCTCGTTCCAAGCATAAACTGGCACCAGTGTCGGCAAGAGGAAGCAAAAGATGATTTTGAAGAGCAAGAAGAATCTAAAAAAGGAAAAGACAATTATTTACAAGTCTTATTTAAAGAACCATTGTAATATATTAGCATATAGGCTTTGCCTGCCTAAATTAATAAAATCGAATCTGTTCAAAAATCGTGTTTGATATTTTTCAATTAATTTTTATTGTATATTATTAGGTTGATTGTAGGAAAAATCTTGTCTGTATTTTAAGCGAAAAGTGTGATTGGAAATCTTTAGAGATTCTCTTGGGATCGAGAATTGATCACATTGCCCTCGCAATATACAAATAGATATTTCCCGCACTAGGTTCGTAAATTACTATAACTTGGTATGTTTCACAATGTTTAACTTTATTAGTCTTCGGCTAATAAATTTAAAGAGGAGTAAATGCAAAAGTACCATAATTGTTTTAACTTCAAAATGGCACTCAAGTAATAAGGGTTTGAAGCAACTGTAAATTATTTTATTGCCTTATAAAGTCGCCTTTTTAAAGTTTCCGTGTTCCAAACGCATAAAAGTACCTGCATATAGTATACACGTATTTTTTACTAATATATCATCTTTATTTAAAAAAAAAGAAATACATTATAATAAAATACAATTTATAATATATAAATATATTTTCAAATAATTTTTTACTTCCCTCTCTTACAAGGGCTATCGACTATGGGTCTTTCTGCCCTGTGCTATGTGTGTGTGTGTTTTTTAGTCGATTTCAAGATAGGAAAGTAGGATAAAAGGAGGAGATGTTTCTTGAATAACTTTCTCATTTATCACTTGGTGAAACATTTTGAAATAATATTGAAGGATAGATTAAAAACACTTGGTTTGTTTCACTATTTGTAGGAGGAGATGTATTCATATAGGGTTCCCGGTGGGTTTTTATTATTTGGAATGATGTCGTGGTTTCTAGGGATGCACATTTTTTTAAGGTGGTCATAATTCGAATCGTTACGTGCGAATCGTTCTTGAAGTCTTTGTTTTATTGGGGTAAATTGTGTTTTACAATACATTGGATGGGTTGTAGAAGAGATTTTGAGGGTGTCGAAGTTTGTAAGGGTCCGGAGGGAATCTTTCGGCTACTTCGAGGTTTTTAATGGTGACATTGCATGGATTTATATAAAGGATGGAGCTGTAGTCTAGGATAGGACGGCAAATCATTTTATAAGTTTTGGTACAGGTGTGGGTACTAATTCCTTGGTTGATGTCAGGCAACGGGAATGTTTCGCTCGCTTTACGAAGTTTGCTTTTATATCGGAGGTGTGTTTTTTGACAATTTTTTGTCTAACAGGATTCCTAGGTATTTACATAATGGGGATGAGTGTATAGTAGATCCGTTAATGTTTATGGAGAGAGGATTAGGCGGTATGCGATGGTATGGTGAGAATAGTTAGGATTTGTTGGGATTAGTTTTAAGCCCCCACTTAAAAAAACAAGTAGCTGATTTGTTTATAAAATCTTGGAGGGAGTTAAGGGCTGAGGCTAGGGTTGATGAATAGGTGATTAAGGCAGTGTCATCCACAAACTGTAGGGGATAACAGGTTGAGTTTATAAAGTTGGGATTGGGATGGTATAAGTCGGAGCAATATGTATTGTATAATGGAGGAGATAGAGGGGAGCATTGAGGAACACCTTGTTCAAGATGGAATGTCGAGGATAAGGTTTGTCGTATACTGATTTGAAGTTTGCGGTTGAAAAGGAAGTTTTGGATTAGGTTGATAAGATGGTTGGGTAGTTTAAGGATACTGCATTTATATAAAAGGCCCCGATGCCAAACGGAATCGAAGGCCTTAGATATATCTAGGAATAGGATGGCAGATTTTTTACCTTCTAGATGCATTGTTTGGCAGTTGGATGTAAGAATGGTTAAGTGTAGGGTTGTGGAACGATTTGAAAGAAAGCCATATTGGTAGATAGCGATATGGGGTAAAACATGGCTGAGTATTTTTTGTTTGAGGAGGGATTCATACAGTTTCCCGAGTACGGGCAGTAAGGTAATGGGACGGTAGTTGTTTGAATGTATAGGATCGGGTTTGGGCTTGTGGATGCAGGTGATTATTCCATGTTCCAATTCAGAGGGAAAGATTTGATGGGTATAATTAAAATTAAGGAGTTTTAGAATATATATGTATGAATGGAATGTGGAAGGGCTTTCAATGTTAGTCGGTGTACTTTATCATGTCCAGGTGCTGTATTTTTTGTCTTGTGGAGTACTGAAAAGTACGTCTCTTCATCTAGTCTATCGTCAGGAGGAGGGGGAGGGGCAGGATTCAGGGAGGATGCGGTTTTCGTATCAACTGTTTACGGTCGTATTTTTTATAAAGCTTAAATTATGAAAACATTCCAAAAATGTCAATATTTTGTGTGGATTTACAACTATCCAACATGCTTTCTAATAAGTACAACAATTACTCTTTATGATTATTGTCATATGACTAAGATTAGTAAATTAATACGAACGACCAAAAGCTACATACTTTGTGTGGACTTTGACAAGAGGATCTTCCGTGATATCGCTCATGTCCAACTGTCTTCCTCTCTTGATGCATTCGGGATGTTTCTTCATATACAGCCAGCCCATGTGGGCGAAAAAGAATCCTCGGTTTGAATTATGTGGATCGGCATCAGTTTCTGAGTATTTGTGATGGACCCTGTGATCTCTCACCCAGTCAAATATCGTGTTCTAAAATAATAATAGCAAAAGTGTAAGTATACATGTTTACAAAACAATTTCATTATTACGACCTTCACCTGTTAGAAACCTCCAACTTCAAGATATTTTTCCTAAAGGAGTTGTTATATATTACGTTTTTTGATTTTTCTTACCTGCCCAGCTGCTGAAAAGCAACAAGCCATTAAAATTTGAAGTGGCATTTTTGCTTTATAAGCTCTGTGGCACCAGTATCTGTGAGCTCCTGCTGTTACTCCGAAACCTGCCACTCCTCCCATAATAATAACTGAAATAATAAAATACCCAAAAATAAATATATGTACCACAGGAATGAAAAACTGAACAAACAATTGAAAGTTAGCAAAAACATTTAAGTAATGTTGTGTCAACATTAAAAAAAGCGTCAATCAATGTTACAACTTAACGAATCATTAACTCTTTTTTAGTCAGTGGGAGATTTTTAAAAAACAACAAAAAATAAGATAAACAAATATACAGAGAATTTTTATTTTAAGTATAAAAATCCCGATACATTTTTCTTTTAAGTATACAAATCCCGATAAATGCACAGTTTGGTAAATTTGCAAGAATTCGTTGTTTTTTATAAAAGCGGTCAATTTAAAGCTTCTAGCGAATGCTTCCACTCTTAGAGTGCAAGCATCAAAATTTGGTTTGGTCAAGTAGCGAAGTGGAGCGTCCAAACCTAAGTTTTAGGCTTTTCTAAATGTTATTCCAAGCTCCATGCGCGTAATGAACTTATTATGTATTGTGAACTAAGCAATACATTTCGAACCTTACTTTAAATCAGTGTTTTATACGCGTAGCGGGCCCGCCGTGGCCGAGCGGTTGAGCCGCTGGTTTCGCCAATCGTTCACGGCGGTGATCTGGGCTCGATTCTCAGCCGGGGCGAGTAATTTTTCTAACGAAAAATATTCAGCCCGGAGTCCCTGGGTGTGTGTGAATGTGTTGTGACGTCCAAATATATAGTTATAGGTAATTAGCAATAAGTTAAAGAAATAAAACAAATACAAATATAAATAAAAATGATGTTGGCTAATGGGCAAGTTCCCAAGGCCAGGCAAAAGCCAAACCCAATAAAAAAAAAAAAAAATACGCGTAGCGCATGCAGTATAATTTCGAGTTTAGAAAAGCCTGAAAATTGGTTTGGTAACATTTAAAATTATAAAGTTGAGCCCCCATTGGAGCCTTGTAGGATCTTCTTTCTACTACATATCAATTTGCCCCTCTAAAATATGGGAGGTTTATTTAAAACTTTTTCTCATAAAATCATTAATTGTTGAGATATTTGAGTGTCTCAAGATAAATACAGGGGAGCTGTATAGTGATGACAGTATATTATTATTTTAAGTCAGTATTATCAGTATACTTTTAACAAAATTGATGAAGACCATAAAATGATAATAGAGATATTTTGGAAATTTGGAAATAATCGTCAAAATTAAAGAAATCGACTAAATTCGTGGAAAATTACCGTTATTTGAAAATGTCCTTTAAATAATTTTAACACTTTAATTAATTAGAGAAAATATTTATTGCATAATCTGTTCTATCAAAATTTCATTATTTGAAAAAATTACAAATATCCGTGAAATTGTAAAATTCATGAGTTTTGGATTAAAATTTCACAAAATTTATATGAAAGTTGAATTAAATTGTTTGTTTATAGAAAACTTCAAGATTTATTGAAGCAAAAAATTCATAAGTTATCATTAATTGATTGTTTATTTTTGTAATAGTAAATAATAATAGATTTAACCATATATTTGGTTGCATATAATACTCATCTTAATAATAAAATATCTAATAATGCCCACTTGCACCGACTCTAATTAATTAAAAAACACTGATTCAATGTAAAGTTTAGCGGTGTGTTTTAAACTTCGTAATATGTCAGGGTTTTGTACCGGTGGCGCATGAAGTAAAATTTCGAGTTTAGAAAAGCCTGAAAATTTGGTTTGGCCGCTCCGCGCTTCGCGCTACGCGACCAAACCAAATTTTCAGGCTTTTCTAAACTCGAAATTTTACTTCATGCTTAGCCTGGGAGTGGAAAACACTCGCTTAAAGCTTCAAATTAAATTCTTTAATTAATCCAAGCACCGAAAAATGTTACGTTACACATTTTTCGGCATATAGATACTTCAAAGAAAAATTCTCGTTATGAAAATGTTCGGTGTTACATAAAACTCTCTGTATGTATTAGTCTATATCGCGTCTTCTGGCCGAAAAGCATCCACTCGGATGCACTACTTTTAGGAGCGTTTACTAATAATGCCGCTCGGAGAAATTTAAACTGATCAGCTGTTATAACTATATCTGTACTTTTTATGTTTACAATAGAAACATACGTTGCCGAAATGGAAAATCAACATTTCAAAACAACGTAACAGTTAACAAGCACGATTCAGTGTGTTTTAAAAAGTTATTATATTAATATTTTTAGAGATTTTAGAATAATTGAATAATTGCGAAATAATAAATGTATGCGCAAGTTTCAAAACTCTAAACTTTAATCGAATGTAAACCATTTTTTTTGTTATTGTGAATATTTTTTTTTTAATTACGGTGAATATATTTAAAGATGGAAAATCATTTATCCACTTTTATATGAAAAACTATTTTAATTCCAATCATTTAATATCATTAGCATATTATTATAAGCGCCGATCTCTCATATATGTATAAATGGTAATAAACATTTCGACGACATTTTTTGTAATGTTAAGAGATCATAATCATTAATAATAATCATTTTCATGTTATCATTTTATCGTTAAGTGCGTTTATTTTTTATATTGTATGTTATATTTTGTTCATTTTATTTATATTTTTTTTTTACTTCTCTTTATTTCTATATTTTACATTTTCTATATCTGTACTGTTATTACTGTAATTTTTGAATCTATTATATTATTTTGATTTTGTCCTGTATTGCGTTTTTCCGTTTGGGCAATAAAGGCTATTATTATTATTAGCGATTAAACTTAAATTTAATAATATTACGCGCAAATCAGTTTTTTAAATGAAATAATAAAAATAATTATGGAAACTTATTCTATCTCCCGTTTTTTCTCTTTTTGGAACACAAATAACATTTTATTATGTTCTTTTTATACGCGTGGCGCATGAAGTAAAATTTCGAGTTTAGAAAAGCCCCGTGAAAATTTTCTACGCGGGGCTTTTCTAAACTCGAAATTTTACTTCATGCTTAGTATGGGAGTGGAAAACACTCGTTAGAAGCTTTGAATTGAAGGCTTTTCAAAAACATCGAAAATTTATCTGAAAATTTACAAATTAAGATATGTATACTTAAAAGAAAAATTCCCTGTATTGTTTGTTTATACTAATTAAAGTATTATATAGTTTTGTAGAGTATTTGCAGGGTAGTTTTATTTTCAGAAAAAATAGAAAACATGCATTCTGTTTTGATTGTTTTAACAAGTTAAGTGCTCCTCTGCTCTCTATTATAAAGGGTGTCCCAACAAGAGCGCCGGATTTAAATTTGCCGCCATTTTGTTAATACGAGTTGTACGGTGATTTTTTTTTGACAGTTGTCAAGTACAGACCACGCGATTTAAGAATATGGAGAAGTATTCAAACGAACAACGTTTAATTATTGTAAAAACACATTACAAAATTGGTGAAAGTTTTGCGAAAACAATTCGCATATTACGTCAAGTTTTCGGTCGCCATTATGCGCCAAATGAATCGACAGTGAGGCGTTTAATTACAAAATTTGAGACCAAATTTACGCTGATGGATCAGAAGACCATTGTTCGTCGTCGTCCTTGTCTGTCACTCGAAAATATAGACACAGTAAGGGAATCTGTAGCCGAGAATCCATGAACTTCCATTCGGCATCGTGGTCAAGAATTAAACATTTCCAAAACCACTATGCAACGAATTTTGGTAAAAGATCTGCATTTGCACGCGTACAAGATTCAATTGGTGCAAGAAATCAAGCCAAAGGACCATGAGCAGCGCCGTGGATTTGCTGATTGGGTGTTGGAACATCATCAAATTAATCCGGATTTTTCGTAGAAAATCATTTTTTCAGATGAGGCACATTTTCAACTCGACGGATACGTAAATAAACAAAACTGTCGGATTTAGAGTACTGAAAATCCTTGTGTGGTACTCGAACAGCCAATGCATCCACCGCGAGTAACGGTTTGGTGCGCATTTTGGGCTGGCGGAGTGATTGGGCCGTATTTCTTTGAAAATGCGGCTGGAAATGCGCCAACTGTTACTGGTGTGCGGTATCGGGAAATGTTAACGGAGTTTTTGTGGCCCGAATTGGATATAATTGATGTGGAGCACATGTTTCTCCAACAAGACGGAGCGACCTGCCACACAGCACGTGAAACAATGGTGTTACTGCAGACCAAATTTCCAGGCCGTGTCATTTCTCGATTTAGCGATCAACATTGGCCACCAAGATCGTGCGATCTAACGCCGATGGACTTTTTTCTTTGGGGCTATGTGAAGAAAAGGTGTATGCAAATAAGCCTGAAACAGTTCAACATTTTAAAGAGGAAATCCGGGGCGTTATTGGTGAAATACAGCTACATTTATGCGAAAACGTTATTCAAAATTTCAACAAAAGAATAACCCTGTGCCAGAGGTTTCGTGGTGGCCATTTGCCTGATGTTGTATTTCATGTTTAATCGGAACTATTTTTCTTTATGTTGAAACAAAAATGTTTGCTTAATTCAAAAAATAAATATGCTTTTCTTTATAATTAAATCCGGCGCTCTTGTTGGAACACCCTTTATATTTTTTCTTTTAAAATGCCAAAATATATAATAGAGTGCAGAGGAGCACTTAACTTGTTAAAACAATCAAAACAGAATGCATGTTTTCTATTCTCAATTTGCCATTATCAAACTTAGTTAGTTTGATAATGGCAAGTTGAGTTGCCGAAACTGCAGTCATAAAAATATAAATACTGTGTTATACAAACAAAGTTAAAGTGTTTTATTTTATTGAATTAACATGTATAACGAAGTAGAAGCCTCCACCGTTCATAATATAATAATTATAATGTATATTTTCAGAGTTGCCAACCTAGAATATTTTCCATGGCACTCTAGAGATTTGTTTTAATTGAACATACGATATTGCTTAAGCAGTATATTTTGAACTTTACGATATTTTAGTGTTTTGTACGCGTGGCGCGTGAAGTAAAATTTCGAGATTAGAAAAGCCCCGTGAAAATTTGTCTCGGGTCTCTGCGCGTCCCTCGACAAATTTTCTACGCGGGGCTTTTCTAAACTAGAAATTTAACTTCACGCTTAGTCTGGGAGTGGAAGACACTCGTTAGAGGTAAAGCTGGGAATTATTCAAATTTAAGTAATCGAATATTCATTAAAAAAATATATTCAAATATTATTCGAATATTTTAATTATTCAAATATTTGGATATTCAAATAGTCGAATATGTGAATATTCGAATATTCAAATAGTCGAATACTGGAATATTCAAATATTTGAATATTTAAATACTCGAATATTTAAATGTTCAAATTCGAATATTCGAATATTCAAATGTTCAAACAAATATTCATTATGCAAGTTGACAGGATAAGCTAATGCCGACTTGTGTCAAGTTGACACGATAGACTAAATGTCGGCTAGTGCCGGAATTGAGATGATAGACTGTCAGTTCAGTCAACTAGTCACTAGTTCTGGCATTCGTTTAGTCACTAGTTCTGGCATTCGCTAAGTCACTAGTTACAGTTATAAAGTCACAATAGTCAAAACACAGTGGATTGAGTAATTTAATAACATAATCATCATAAAAGTCAGTCAGTCAAGTGACTTAAAGTCATAATGCCACAGTAATAAAAATATAGTCGACCGAGTAATTTAATGACAAAATCTTAATAAGTTAAAAGAAAGTCAACCAAATGAGTTAGAGTTATAATATCACAATAGTCAATATAGAAATGTATTTTCACAGTAATAAAATTGGTGATGTGTCCATCATAGTACTTTCCCCCGTAAATTGCGTATTAAATCACTTTTAAAATATTTGTAGCATTATTATTTTCAAAATGTCTTCAACTTTTTGATAACTACAACTTTTATTTGAAACATTTTTCAATTGGATCAACACATACTGACACAAACTAATGACTAGATAAAAACACTATTTATTGAATATCTCAAAAACTAAGAGTGCTATGACAAAAAGTGAATCTACAAAAAATCTTTAGTTTTTCATTTCCTACAACTTTTATTTGAAACATTTTTCAATTGTATCGACACATACACTGTCACACACCAATAACTAGATAAAACACACAACTTTTGAAATATCTCAAAAACTAAGAGTGCTGTGACAAAAAGTAAGTAAACAATACATCTTCATTTTGTTATTATCTACAACTTTTATTTGAAAGAATTTTTTGTTTGATGAACATTTATTGAAAAAATCTGAAAAAACTGAAAAACGCTAAGAGTAAAGTACCACTTCCGGTTTTCCGATTTTCACCAAAAGCTTTTCAGCTCTTCCAATTGTAACAAAAAGCTTAAGTTTCAAGTTTCATCTCGATATCTTTAGCGGTTTTTGCGGTACAGCGCACACAGCCACACACACAGACACACACACACACAGACACACAGACAGACAGACAGACAGACATTTTTCAAAAATGGTCTTATTCGACTCAGGGGACCTCAAAACGGATATTTCCGCAAACATTTTTGATTCGAAAATTTTCACGAAAACAATACTTTCCCTTTGTATTACATACGGGGGAAAGTAAAAATTAAGTTGCCAGAGTAATTTAATGACAAAATGTTAATAAGTTAAAGAAAGTCAAGCAAATGAGTTCCAGTCATATGATCACAATAGTCAATATAGAAATGTCTTTTCTATCATACTTAAACGACAATCAACCAAGTGACTTACAGTTATAATGTCACAATGGTCTAAATACAATCGATAAAGCCGTTTAATGACAAAATCCTAGCATAATCAAAGGACAGTCAACCAAGTGACTTACATTCATAATGTCGTAATAGTCAAAATACAGACGACGGAGCTATTTTAAGAGGTAAACCTATTGTAGCCCTAAGACAGTCAACTATGACCCTGGGGGGTATGGCATGGTCTACCACATGGTCAGTCAAGACCATTTTTCCTGGAATGTCTTGAGTTGTGCCAAGAGGAACCAATGCTTATGGGGGAATTGGAAATCGAATAGAAAACCAGAGACTATTGTCATGATTAGGGTAAGAGTAAGATGCAGCATCCAAACGCGGTTATCAAATTTTATATAGAGCCTGAAAATTTGGTTTGGTCGCGAAGCGCGGAGCGGCCAAACCAAATTTTTAGGCTTTTCTAAACTCGAAATTTTAATTCATGCGCGACGGTACAAAACACTGATTCAATGTAAAGTTTAACTTCATGTTTTAAACTTCGTAATATGTCAGTGTTTTGTACCGGTGGCGCATGAAGTAAAATTTCGAGTTTAGAAAAGCCTGAAAATTTGGTTTGGCCGCTTCGCGCTTCGCGCTACGCGACCAAACCAAATTTTCAGGCTTTTCTAAACTCGAAATTTTACTTCATGCTTAGCCTGGGAGTAAAAAACACTCGCTTAAAGCTTTAAATTAAATTCTTTTAATAAACCAAGCATCGAAAATGAACAACGTAAGCATATGGATCCTTCAAAGCAAAAATTCTCGTTATGAAAATGTTCGGTGTTATATAAAACTCTCTGTATATGAATTGTGGTTGTACTGCGTATTTTAAAATGGTAAAAAAATATTTAATTTACATCGAAGAAATTAAGCTTTATTAGCAAAAACACAACTACACATGCATAATTACATAAAATTAAACATAATTCTCACCCATATTTCATCTAAATATTTATTATAGACATTTATTTATACCTATATTGATCAATCACATTCAAGTAATATTTAACTAACATTCCAACGTTGCATGTTCATGTGATGTTCAAGAAATATAATTTTTCTTTGCTTATTGGAATATACATTGATCATAATGTCAAAATGTTACAGATTTGAAATTTAAAATACGCTGCGCGCCGGCAACGACGCATACAATTATTGGTGCTTGGCGTTGAGTTCGTTCGTCCATGCGCATTGTGAGCGTTTTACGCTATTATTCTCTCTAACAGATCCCATTTCTGGCCCATGCAGTGAATAGGGAGTTGGCGGTATAGACTAATAAGTATATAAATGAAACTGAAGGAATGAAGAAATAAGGAGAAAATATCTAAAAATATAATATTTTTCTGTACATAATATACGTATGTATGAGTCCAACGACCTTTCTTCTTCGATGAAATAATATTTCATGAATTAATTACTTTACTCTGGAGCTGGTCGATAGAAAGGGCCTAGTTGATAAGGCCAATAAATTAAAAGTAGAAATATAAGACAAGTACAAAACAAGTGTGTCGTTTTAAGCAATGGAAACTTTCACAATTCAGTAAAAACGTGTTATTGGCGTATGTTTGGTTGCATATATAAATACATTAGTCTAAAAATTGTACCAAAAAATATATTTTATGATTATTTATTATTATTTATAATAGTCTAAGTAAACTATAAGTAGAAACTAAGATAAAAGCTCATGCTAATGTAAAATACTATAATTGTATCATTTTCTTTCTTTCGCAAAAGTGATATCTACCAAAGAGTATTGTGCAGAAAATATGAATAAAAAAATGGTGATGTGTCCATCATAGTACTTTCCCCCGTAAATTGCGTATTAAATCACTTTTAAAATATTTGTAGCATTATTATTTTCAAAATGTCTTCAACTTTTTGATAGCTACAACTTTTATTTGAAACATTTTTCAATTGGATCAACACATACTGACACAAACCAATGACTAGATAAAAAACACTATTTATTGAATATCTCAAAAACTAAGAGTGCTATGACAAAAAGTGAAGATACAAAAAATCTTTAATATTTTATTACCTACAACTTTTATTTGAAACATTTTCCAATTGTATCAACACACACACTGACACAAATCAATGACTAGATAAAAAACACTATTTATTAAATATCTCAAAAACTAAGAGTGCTATGACAAAAAGTAAATGAACAATACATCTTCATTTTGTTATTATCTACAACTTTTATTTGAAAGAATTTTTTGTTTGATAAACATTTATTGAAAAAATCTGAAAAAACTGAAAAACGCTAAGAGTAAAGTACCACTTCCGGTTTTCCGATTTTCACCAAAAGCTTTTCAGTTCTTCCGATTGTAACAAAAGGCTTAAGTTTCAAGTTTCATCTCGATATCTTTAGCGGTTTTTGCGGTACAGCGCACACAGACACACAGACAGACAGACAGACAGACAGACAGACATTTTTCAAAAATGGTCTTATTCGACTCAGGGGACCTCAAAACGGATATTTCCGCTAAAATTTTTGATTCGAAAATTTTCACGAAAACAATACTTTCCCTTTGTATTACATACGGGGGAAAGTAAAAAGACAAAACGCCATAGAAATATTTGAAATAAGTTGGACAAAACAGTATTTCCGAGTCAAATTTAAGTTATCTGGATAGTTCTTGCAGTCAGGTGATGATCATACGTGTACAGTTTTCACGTTCAATATTTTCTTAATTTTCGTATCACGTGTAATTTTCCAAAAATTAAATCAAGAGGGCCATTGATCGAATTTCCTCTTAGAAATATTTTGTGTTTACGACATCTCACTGAGCAAACATGTACTTTTAAATAATGTATGACAATAATATTGAATGTTGTTGTATTATCCATCAAACATTATTTCTTGATCATTGAAGTGATAACTCATTGCATAGGGTGGGGCGTGGGAACTTCCTTTTTTGAAAATAAAATAAAAAAACTTTAGACATTTCAAAACTATTTATTGTTATTTCTTTGCTGTCACACAACACGGAAAATTTGATTATATGCCGTTTACAATAAAAACACATCTTGTAAATATCGTCCTGAATTGTCAATACATACAGTCAAAATTGGAAGTTTCGGCCCACTCTTTTGAAAATCCCGATCGGTGTATTGCAATTTCAGCTCAGATGTTCTGTAGGCCTTTCAGAGCCGATAACGATTGTTATAAACTCGGGATTTATGATTACTCCACAGTAAATAATCACAGGGGTTTCAACCAGGCGAGAGTGGCGCTCTCAGGGAGATCAGCCTCTCAAGGAAGACTTCTTTCAACAAATGCATTGACGTCCCAACTGTGTAGGTTGTGGCCCCCATCCTGCTGAAACTACACATTGTCTAGTTCTTCGAAGGCAGGTAAAACAAAACTCTTGGATCATTTTCCAATAACAATCTGAATTCACGTTTAGGCCTCAAAATATGCTTCTGCGGTGTATTGACAATAGAGGGCGACATTTACAAGATTTTTTTTTGTAAACGGTATAACGTCAAATTTAGAGTGTTGTATGACAAGAGAAAACTAACGATAAATAGTTTTGAAATGTGTAAAGTTTTTTTATTTTATTTTCAAAAAAGGAAGTTCCCACGCCCTCGGTAGAGGTAAGTCAATTTACTACGTATTTAATGACTTTACCCTATAAAACACTGATATTGTGATTTACCAGTAAATTGTCAGTAAACTGGGATATATTTGTCGAATAAGCGGTCATTTAAAAAAAACAGTAAATACTATTAATAAGACAATTGATTTTTGTTACATAGTGATTTACTAAAAATTGTCCACTAAGCGAAATGCTACATAATATTAAAATATTATTGTGAAATATTATCTACTATCTTTTAGTAGAGAATTTAAGGTTTATTGCAATTTACATCCTTTACTAGTCCTATTACTAACTGTCAGAAAAGAGTTTCAATTTTTGTCAAGTTGATTTTTTACAGAATTATAGACATTAATAGACAAGTATACGACTCCACTAATTCGAATGTTACATACTGCTCAGTGGAGCATTTAAACTCTCTACTAGACGTCAGTAAAATGAACATGAATATATATGATTAGTAAACAGTTTTAGGTAGGGCTTTGAACCGTTATTTTTTGCATTCCGGTTTTTGTTCCAGAAAAAATAACGTTTTTTGCGGTTTTCGGTTCAGCCGAAATGTTTTTTATGTGTCCATTATAGCACTGTCCTCGTTATAGATATGATGATTTAAATATTAAGAACATGGGAAAGTGTCTCAAACTAACTTTGTTCTACTTCTATTATTATTATCACATTTGCAAAAGATTCACAAAATAAATATTTTTTGCATTTTGCATGTGTTAGTAAATATCTATCAGATCTCAGCAGTATATATTTTCAACTTTACTTTAAATCTGTGGTTTATATGCGTGGCGCATGAAGTAAAATTACGAGTTCAGTAAAGCGACCTCAGACAAATTTTGTACACGGGGCTTGTCGACTATCGAAGGTCATCAAATTTATCATCGTACAAGTGCTGTAGACGGGATCAAATTACACGACCAAATAAGAGCGAGCGCGTTTGTGAAGGTGTGTGTGTGTGTGTGTGTGTAAACGCAACCGGAGCAGTTTTCTCTAGAATACTTCTACGTTTACTCTATTCATAAGTAGATGGACCCACTTCCCGACCACAGTCTCTCCTTTTCTATCCTCGAAAACTCGGTATCCAGTTCTCCTATAAGCATTGTCTACCCTTGGTTTCACTTACGCAGTCAAAACGCAAGAACGGAGGTGGAGATAAAGTGGCGAGAGACGCGACTGCAACACCACCCGACACCTAAGTATCTTGGTATAACACTAGATAGAACGCTGACATTTCAAAATCACTGTCTTAAATGAAAGGCTCCAGGAACAACATCATCTGGAAGCTAACAAGCTACGCATAGAAAGCACAACCCTCATTGCTAAATACGCTCGCGCTCGCCTCAGGCATATCAGCGGCGGAATATGCGGCATCGGTATAGAATTCATCAGCACACACGAAACAAATCGGCACCGCGGTAAATGAAACAACACGCATCATAACAGAATGCCTTAAACCAACACGCACCTGGAAACTTTATACCTTGGCGGAGATAGCACCGTCGATAATCAGGAGAGAGGTAGCAGCCCACGCAGAGAGAACTAAGCGTAATAGTGACACCCATTGAGCGAATACATAATGCAACCAAGGCGCCTAAAGTCCAGAAAAAGGTTTATAGCAACAACAACGACCCCGGAGGAGACGCAAAAACAACGACGCATAGGTCGATGGAGACAGGAACTGAACGACCCACACACAAGATCTAAAGATCTAAAGATACAGAGGACAGTGAAAGACGCAGGTCGTGTTTAAATGTGCTCCGGACTAAATATCGATTTCAAGTGGTAGTTTTATCGATTTTTAAATGTGTTTAAATGTGCTCAGGACTAAATGTCGATTTCAAGTGGTAGTTTTATCGATTATTTAATTCAGTGTGTTATCCTTCGATGCTATCTTGTGTGTGTGACGTGCTGGCCACCCAAGATAAGTATTTATGTACTCGGATAAGTAGTAAATCGCTGGTTAAGTAGCGATTCCATATTTATACTGCTATTAAAGGCGATAATTGTATTATCTAATATTCCCGACCGCAGTTCGATTCACCATTCAGCGTTTTTGTCCCATAATTTTTTGTGGTATAATTCATTTGTTTTTTTTTTTTGCTTTTGCCTGGCCTTAGTTGCTTTGACTATTAGCCAACATCAATTATTTATTTTTAACCTATATTATGTAATTTATAACTTATTTCATAAGTTGTATTAACATATATTGGACGTCACAGCACATTCACACCACAGCCAGGGACACGACGAGTTATTATTTTTAAATAACAATTCCCCGTGCATGGGAATCGAACCCAGTCTGTGGCTCGCCGAGCGATTTACCGTCCGGCGACGTTACCGCTCAACCACCACCTGCCCATTCATTTGTTTGATTTCATTATTTTGAATTGATTTAATATCAATGAATTGACCTTTGTTTTACTTTGTTTACCTTCCGTGGGCTATCTGTGTCTGTGTAGTAAGCCACCCTGATCGCCCCCTGGGTGCAGTGTCCCTGTTTATTTCCATAATTGTATACTTACATTCACAATGGTACAAAATACTTGCAATATTTGTAAGAAAAACATAAGTCCGAGAGTTTCGATGATTAAATGTGCAACTTGTAAATATTGGTTTCATGTTTCTTGTACTGATCTAGATTCAATTAGATTTATGTACTATATGGAAGAATACAGTAAAAAACAAAACGGTAATTTATGGGAGTGTTCAGTGTGTTTGCCGTTGGATGAAATTGACGCAAATATTAAAGATAAAACTTTTGAGTCAATACTTTCAACAATTCTTAAAAAACAATTTGCGGAATTTAAATCTGAATTATTAAGTACTTTTAATAGTGAATTAAAAAAATTAAACGAAAAAATTGATTCAGTAGAAGAGGAATAGTTTTTTCGTAATTTTATATATTATGTTTAAAGTGTGCAAACTATAAGAAGCGTAAGCTTATTTTCTCGAATTCAAATAGTTTTGAATTTGAATTTATCTGGTTAGAAGAGGAACATCAAAACATTAAAAATGATCTATTACAACTAAAAACAAATACATTATCTGATCCTTTAAAAATTACAACAGATGTTCTTGATGAAATTAAGGAGCAGCGTGTACGTGCACGTAATATAATGATGTTTAATGTCTTCACTATTTGTTTTGAGTTATGTGAAGTAATAAATCACTAATAAAACACGATTTAATTTCCTTTCTTCACTTATTTATTTTAACAAAAATAAATAAGTGAAGAAAGGAAATTAAATCGTGTTTTATTAATGTTTAATGTCCCTGAAATTAATAATGAGGATAATAGTAATAATACTACCAATGATAAAACATTTGTGGCAGCTCTTTTAAACAGAGTAGATCAAACAATTAATCCATTGAAGGTATTAAGAATAGGTAATAAAAACATTAAAAACCGCCCACTAAAAATTGTTTTGGAAAATAAGGATATTGCAAAGAGAATTCTGAAGCAAAGCCGATCGTTGGTAACTGACGGTATAGTTATTAAAGGAGATCTTACGGAAAAGCAACGATTGAATTTGAAATCTCTTCGTACTGAATTGTCATGCCGTCAGGATGCAGGTGAAAAAAATATTACCGTTAAGTGTATCAGCGGAGTTCCCAAAATAGTCACTTTAAAAAACTAAATACTCTACACTCGAAACCAATTAACTCTTATTTTCAAAATGTGCGTGGACTTAACACCAAAATATCAAAATTTTACAATTTAATTTTCAGTAGTTACGATATTATATTATTAACTGAAACGTGGCTAAAGGATGGAGTTTTTGATTCTGAACTATTTAGTGAAAATTATTCGGTATTCAGATGTGACCGTTTACAGTGTAACGGGGGTGGTGTTTTAATCGCCGTCAACAATGAATTTAATTGTTCCAATGTCTCTATAAATTATGCTTTTAACAATTTGAACATTGATATAGTCGCAGTTGAAGTAACTTTTTTTAAAACGACGTATACAATTATTCATGTATACCTCCCACCTAAAACTCCAGCAACACACTATGATTTTCTCTTCAACTATATCGATGAAAATGTTACCTCCAATAATTTACTTATCTGCGGAGATTTTAATATCCCTACTTACAATTATCGTATCGATGTGGAGAACCCATGTAATGAATTAACCTCACTCATGAGCTTTATGGCTTTGAAAGATATGCAACAATGTAACTCGATTTGCAATGTAAATGGCAGAATACTCGATTTAGTCTTGATATCTTATAATAATCAATGTACAGTTAAGCAGTAGAAATGCTCACTGAAGAGGATAATCATCACCCAGCTTTAAATTTTGAAATTACTTATACATGAAACACTAATTTTTCAGTGCAGAGTGATATTGTTGAATCTTTTGATTTTAAAAAAGGAAATATCAGGGGTTTATACGATGATGTATTGAACATTGATTGGTCAGGTGTTCTTAGTTCTAAAAATGTTTATGATTCATGTGATCATCTTTACACAATATTGTACACTTATTTTACCAAACATATTCCAAAGAAGAAAAATCACCAAGGCTGTAAGTGTAAACAATATCCCATGTGGTTTGACATCAATATTATCAAGCTATTACAACATAAAAACAAAACATAAAAAATCCAAGGAAGATCCACTTATATTAGAAAAATATAAAGAAGTACGCAAACGATTTAAAGTACAGTCAAAAATAGCTTTTCATCGCTTCATCGAGAATACGGAGCATAATATAACCTCAGATCCTCAGTCATTTTGGTCTTATGTTAACAAGAAAAAGAAGACGACAAGAATTCCTGGAAACATGAAAATGGGCGACACATCTTTAAACTCTTCTTGTGAAATTCTTCAAGAATTTGCGGATTTCTTCAGCACCGTGTACAGTGGCGTCGGATGAAATTGACGGTTGTAATAGTGTAAAAGGTGTAATTTGTGATGGTAGTGATGTGATGGGTAACTATAGAATAGATGGTGTCTTCAGCCATTTAAGAATGATTAAGGGAAACATCACAATGGGCCCTGATCAGATTCCCGGATTTTTTCTTAAGGACTGTGCGTCTTATCTGGTTACGCCTCTCGCGCATATTTTTAATTTAATTTTAACAACTGGTATTATTCCAGATCAGTGGAAAATAGCGCGTTTGTGTCCTGTTTTCAAGTCGGGTGATAGATCTAATATCACAAATTACAGACCGGTTGCCATTATATCAAATTTTTCAAAAGTATTTGAAGGATTAATCTGTAACTACATTCGCGCACATGCTGAACATTTATTAACACCTCATCAACACGGATTTTTTCGTAAAAGGAGTACACAATCTAACTTGTTATGTCTTACGCAGTTTATATCGGAATAACTTGATCGCGGTGCTCAGGTGGATGTAATATACATAGATATCTCCAAGGCGTTTGATTGTATGCCACATGATAAGCTTATTTCGTATTTAAAAAACTATAGTTTAGCATCAAATGTTATATCGGCATTACATTCATATTTATTGGATAGACGCCTCTTTGTCGGTTACATGGGTTGTCAGTCCGGGACATTTGTAGCAACAAGCGGTGTTCCGCAGGGATCCAATCTTGGCCCCTTGCTTTTTTTAATTTTCATTAATGAAGTTGTAAATGTCTTGGACTGCAAATTCTTAATGTATGCCGATGATATTAAATTATATCAGACAATTAAGACCATCGATGATTGTGTTAATCTTCAAAATAACTTATGTGAAATGTCAGCATATTGTGTTGAAAATGGACTGAAAATAAATACCTCAAAGTGTCGTATTTTGTCGTATAGTAGGTTACAAAATAAAGTGCATTTTGATTATACCCTTAATACTACACCTGTTCAGAGGTATAATTGTTTTAAGGACCTTGGTGTGTTGTTTGACAGCAAGCTATCATCTAATATGCACATAAAGGGTGACAAGTTAAATTTCCCGACGAAAAATCTGGGGAATTTGATCGCTCCAACTTCATGCCAAGGACAAATTAATAAACAGTAACTCGATTTGACATTAGCAGCGTCGTGCGTCATATTTTGCCATTGTGTTAATTCATTCTTCGAATTAAGTTATTTTTCATTCTGTTTCATAGACATCAGTTCTTATCAGGACTACTTTGTATAAGTCTTTGTTTTGTGGTAAGTGATTTGCTGTTATTAAGGTTAGAAAATTAGAAAATTTAAGTTTAATCCTAAATTTACAGATTTTAAGAGAATTCGCTTGTGTTTACCGTGATGTTTGCACCACAGCATGATGCTTTCATCCTGAAGGCTCATTATCGAAGTAGAACTATGAATGAAGATGGCACATGGACTTACTCACTACAATCGTGTCTGAACCAATTTATTCAAGCCTTCCCCGATGTCCACATTCCTTACAAAACATTTTCCTCGCATAAAACCCGCATTGTTGACCGTTTTGAGGGAAAGAATTGTATCTGTAAGGGCAAGTCAGCTGGAAGACTGCCTATCTTAACAGAAGAGGTTGTTGGCGACATTCAACAACGACTTGAACAAAGCCCAACAAAATCTTTAAGAAAACTTTCAGCTCAAACGGGTATGTTCTTAATTTTAAGGTGCGCACAAATTTTAATGTTTAATCCTTTTACAGGAGTATCGTATGGGAGTTGCATAAAAGCCGCAAAAAAAATTCTGCATTTGCACCCGTATAAGGTATCGGTAGTTCAACAACTTCAGCCACTTCAATTCCAAAAAAGAATTGAATATTGCAATTGGTTTAATCAGAATTTTAATGATAATGGCATGTTGGACAAGACCTTTTTTTACTGACGAGGCGTGGCTTCACTTGTCAGGATATGTGAACAGCCAAAACTATCGTACGTGGGCTACAGAAAATCCTCATACTTTTATTGAAACGGATTTACATCCACAAAAAAATTGGTGTTTGGTAGCAATTTTGAGACGTCGGATAATTGGCCCAATATTTTTCAACGAAATAATCAATGCGGAGCGCTACCGAACACTCATTCTAGATGAATTTTTGAATCAATTTCATGATGACGAACAGATAATGGGTTATTTTCAGCAAGATGGAGCCACTCCTCATACTGCGTTGGCGACATTAAATTACTTGAGGGAATTTTACGATGATCGCTTGGTAAGCGACGGATTATGGCCACCACGTTCGCCAGACCTCACTCCGTGCGATTTTTATTTATTCGGGCATTTAAAAAATAAGGTTTTTAAAAATCGAATGCATACCCTAAACGAGCTTAAAGCAGCAATTGAAGAAGAGATAAGGAAGATAAATCCGGAGGAGCTTCAACGAGTATTTCAAAATAAAAAACGTAGAGTTAACATTTGCCTAGAAAATGAAGGCCATCATTTTCAACATTTATTATAAAATTAGGAATGCTAACTCTACGTTTATTAAAAATACACAAAACCTCAACTTACTTCAATTTACTTTGTATATTTAATTAAAATTGTAAAAATTTTATATATAGTTATGATTAAATATTTAATTTACTTTGGGAAAAAATGTTTGCTACGCCAATGGAAAAGCAATCTAGGGGATTTTCTTTTCATATAATCAGTTGTACCAACATTTTTTGGCGGGAAATTTAACCTATCTACAATCATTGTTGATCACACTGTACAAAAAGTAATCAATGAATCGTATAAATTGCTTGGATTTATAATTCGCAACTATTCCGACTTTAAAAATAGTGTACCGGCAATCCGATTGTACGATTCATTTGTTACTAGTAAACTAATGTACTGTGCCGCTGTTTGGTCACCCGGCTATAATAAATACATTGAGATGTTGGAGAAAGTACAGCGGCACTTTTTGAGGTATTTATATTTACGTAAATTTCACATTTATCCAGATCATTCAATATCGTATGAATCGTTATTGCGGGAATTTGATATGTTATCAATACAAAATAGACATAAATACATCTTAATCTATGAGCTGTACAAACTAATTCACTATCACACTGATAATTGTGAATATTTAAATCTTGTGAAAATTTCAGTTCCTAGATTATGAAGTCGAAATAAGTTAACATTTAATTACTGTACACCTCGAACCACGCACCATTCCTATTCCCCACTGCAATGTATGTTCAGGAAGTACTATCAGGTACAACATACTGTTGATATTTTTAATCAAGATCGAAATGCATTTTTGTTAACTTTGAAATCATCGCTATGTTGAATAATTTCTATAATTTTGTCATAGTCTTATTAACTGTTATGTTCAGGATTTTTTGCTACTTCGTTTGTCGGTATATGTATGTGTGAGAACTAAGGAATACACATTTAATTTATTTTAAGTTCCCTATTTGTACGTTTATATTGGTATCACTTTGTAAACATTATTTGCTGTTAGAAAGTCAATTTATTTTAATTTAATGTATGAAATGTTCCCTTGTAATTAGGCTACGGCCTGTGATGGAAATAGATAAATAAATAGACAACGACCCCAGAGGAGACCCAAAAACAACGACGCATAGGTCGATGGAGACAGGAACTGAACGACCTACACACAAGATCTAAAGAAGAGCTAGCACCCGGCCAAGACCTCCCGTACACAATATGGAGAACAATCAACAGGATAAGGGCAGGAGTACCGAGATGCATAACAAACTTGCGCAAGTAGGGTTTATTGCAGGATAATAACACGGAATGCGAATGCGGCGAAACACAAGACCCGGCGCACTTACTAAGCTGCAATTTACCTACAGAGCCCTGTACAATGAAGCATTTTTTTGGCCATTTAAAATATGATCTGGACACGGAAAGTAAGTAAGTTGATCTGAATTTGACGAAACGACATTTTGCGTTATAATCAAGATGTTTGCCTCAGAAAAGACAAAAATAGCATTATACCCGAAAAACTGTAACTTACGAAAACACCGCATCTGCTGAATTAAGACAAATTCGATTTTTTTTCTCCAACGATTTTTAACCAAACAGTTAATATTTTGGAAAATCTAGTGGAGATATTTAAATTGTGATTGCAACCAGTCAACGTTTATTAATTGTTGAGTGAGTTTATTCTTTGATGTTGACTATTTTTATCAGATTTTGTTAATTCTGTAACTTTTATTCTCAAAATAAAAATCGAGGTGGAACTAACATTCATTTTTGTTCAAAGCCGAACGAAAACAAACATTTCTCTAAAAAAAATCAGAAATGGCCTTAATCGAGTGAGGGGACCTCGAAACGAATATTTGATTTAAAAATTGAAAAAAAGTTGAAACTGTTGTAGAAATAAATAAGTGTTCACGTGCGTGTTTGAACCGAAATAAAACAATATTTTTTTCGGTTCAGTTCCGGTTTTTGTTCCGATAAAAATAACGGGTTGGGACGCAGGGGTCGCGGGTTCGAGTCCCGCCGGGCGGGGTCATTTTAAAGTACAAAATGATTCCACCTGGGTCCATAGATAAGTGTAAATGTGTTTGTGGCGTCCAAATATTCATTAATACTTAAATATAGTAAAATTACAAAGAAATTAAGGTGTATGGTTTAATGGTTAAATTCCAATATCCAATCAAAATTTAAAAAAAAAAACGGTTTTTTTCCGGTTTTCGGTTTACGATTCAGTTCCGGTTCGAAGCCCTGGTTTTAGGACTCCACTAGTAAATTATTAGTTCATTAAAATAATCTTCTATTGTTTAAAATATTTAATTATGCATTTAATTCAAGTTGATTTTTGTAAATAATTTCAAAACATTATTCTAGAGTGCCTTGAATCTAATTTACTCTTTGACACACATATTGGTATTGACATTTCATAAAATTTCGTAAGATATTCAAAAATATCGAAGTAATAAAATACATGACTAATGATATTTAGCAATAATTTCGTACTCAAGTTAAAACTCCTTGTAAATGTTCCTGCCCTATTATCAGACGTTAAAAATTAACGTAATTTTTAATGCCCCACTATTACTATACTATATAACATGATTAGTAAAGTTCTAAAACTGTGTAGTAATGTGTGTTTATTAATAACCTGACTGACATTCGCATTTCTTATACTCGTAGAATTTCTAATTGTTGTGTACTTACTTGATATAAAATTTCGTAATATCTGTTTAGAATTGATATTTCACAAGAAAAGCAATAAAATTTATAAAAAATACTAGTAGAGAATGCGCAAGCCCGCCATAGCCAGCAAAAACAATATTCTTAATACAATAAATTAACTTACGATTTAAGTCTGCATAACTTTAATTACAAAATATAAAATTACGATAACATTCGAAGTCTTATTAATTATTAAAAATAATAAAACACTTTTTTCTTTGTTTGTACAACACTTTTTTATTGAACTTCATGTTTGATAATGACAAGCTAAATTTGTCGAAACTGCAGTCACATTTAATAAAAAAGTGTTATACAAACAAAGTAAAAAGTGTTTTATTGTGAAATTAACATGTATAACGAAGTAGAAGCCTCCACAATATGGTATTAATTAAGATTTTTTTGCGATTTTGCGAATATTATCGTACTTAAGTACTTAAAATTTTTTTGTAAATAAAATACTTTTAACTTTGTTTAACCACTGTATTTACACTTAATTTAGTGACTAAAGTTTCGACTAGCTAGTAGTCATTCTCAAACAAAAGTGGTTAAATACCACTTCACTTTTGTTTGAGAATGACTACTAGCTAGTCGAAACTATAGTCACAAAATTAAGCGTAAATACAGTGGTTAAACAAAGTTAAAAGTGTTTTATTGTTTATCTAAGATGTACCACAAAGTGAACGCCCACAACACAAAACAGTTACTTTAAAAAATGTTTTCGATAGAATTCCGAGTAAAAGTACCCTGACAAAAATAAGCATTTAACAAATTTCAGAATATAAAAGTACTCGAAAAATTCCAAGTAAAGGTACTCAAGAAAATGCACAGTATCCAATGCATCATCCTTGATATAAATCGGTGTCAGCCGGCTATTGTCAATTTGAGACTACTATTATTTGAAATGTATTATTAGATGGCCATGCCATTGTTTTTCTTTATGACACTTGCGACACACAATTTGATAGCTGTGACATATTTTTAACTAAAGAGTGTCTTCCAGTCCCAGACTGAGCACGAAGTAAAATTTCGAGTTTAGAAAAGCCCCGCGTAAAAAATTTGTCGAGGGTCGCGCAGCGACCTGAGACAAATTTTCACGGGGCTTTTCTCGAAATTTTACTTTATGCGCCACGCGTACAAACCACTGATTTACAGTAAAGTTAAAAATATATACTGCTGAGATGTGATAGATACTTACTAAGATATAGCGAGAAAATGCAAAAAATATTTATTTTGTGAATATCTTGTAAATATAATTATTTATTTATTTATATTTCAATCGCGTGCCATTTACATGAAAAATACAATATACAAAAAATAATACATATATATACATACACTGAACTTAAAACTAAACAAAAAAGTTATTTTTTTTATTGGCCTTAGTATCTAGACCATTAGCCATTAATCTATTTATATCTATAACTAACATTTCACTGTATTTAACCAATTCTAATATTGATAAATAACCATTTACTCCAGAAAAAATACAAACTCATTTACACTACACCCATGGACCCGGATGGAATAATTTATTATTCATAAATTATTCCACCGGACGGGATTCGAACCCGTGACCTCTTGCTGTCTGTGGGCAGGGTCTCTACCCACTCGGCCACCGAGGCCCCAAAAATTACATTTCTTTTAAAAGGCCCTTTAATAATTGAAGAGACCCATTAAAAAAGTCAACATTTAAAATATTGGCGTGACGCAAAACACGACAAGAAGCAAAATATTTCGCATAATCCGTGCGCCTGTAGTCGATATGAAATGTACTGTCAGACCGAAGAGAGCGCAATGGAGTCCGCATACCAACCAATTCCAACAGATCAGCGCAATCCAAGTAACCATTAAGTATTTTGAATACTAACGTAATGTCAGCTTCTACACGCCTTTGTTTAAGGCTGCGAAGGCCAAAAGTCGTCAAAAGATCAAAGTACTGATGAAAGGCTGATCAGTACTAAATTTATAGGCAAGGTACCTTACAAATTTTTTTTGAACTTGCTCAATTTTATTAATCTCGCATTCAGTGTATGGAGACCATACCGTTGAACAATATTCCAAATGGGGTTGCACTAACGAATTATACAGCGTTACTAGCATTCTATTATTTGTAAAGTTCTTACTGTTACGCTTAACAAAACCCAGCATCTGATAAGCTTTCGCGACCATGTTTGAGATATGGTGTGCAAATGACCACTTTGAATCCACAGTGACACCTAAATTTTAATTATCGACCTTGTACTTCTTGAAAAAGTAATGATATTACACCTATTATCATTACACCAGCTATAAAAGTGATTAAGTTAATTTTGTAGGTTTGTTGCACCAAGAGTCGATTCAATTCGCATATATATTTTCATATCATCAGCGAAAAGTAAAAAAAATGCATTCCGAAAACAGCGTCGTTTATAAATATGTTGAAGAACAAGGGACCCAAGTTGGAACCCCGAGGAAAACCAGAAGTAACCTCTAGGGGTCTTGGTGTTATTTGCCCAATTTAAATCATTTGCAACCTATCTGTTAAGTAGAACTCTATTCAACGTAAAAGAATATCAGTAATGCCAACATGATAAAGCTTGTTGAGGAATAGCTTATGATCAACAGAGTCAAACGATTTGGAGAAGTCGGTATAGATGGAATCAACTTGAAAACCGCGTTCCAAGGCGTCGACAATGTAAAAATCATATAACAATAAATTAAATTCCGTAGATGCCCCTACTCGAAACCTATGTTATTTGTGAGAGATTAAAAATTGCAATAAATTAGTCAAGAAATCCGTCATCAATTTTTCAATTTTTTTTTGGGACTGTTGCAATAATGGATATAGGGCGATAATTTTTAACAAGTTTGTTATCGCCATTCTTATATGTTGGAATTATGTTTGTTAATTTCCAGCAAGATGGAAAACAGCCACTAAATAGCGACAATTTAAAAAGTAATCATATTGGTCTACTAAGCGCGAATCCACATTTTTTTAAAGGAAAGCAGGCAGACCATTGGGACCAGGGCAATAGTTATCTTTAAGAGACTGTAATGCATTGAAGACCTCCGTGATTTTTATACTAGGTGTTCGATTTAAGTGTATAGATTTTGGCCAAATCGATGAAGATGTCATTTGTTTATTATGCAAACATGGATCTCTGTACACTGATTAGAAATGTTCAGCAAACAAATCAGCTATGCCACTTCTGTCATCGACAACCTTTGTATCCTTAATAAAATTAGCCGGCATACGATCACCACTATCTAACAAAATCCAAAATGATTTTGGATTTGTACTCATTTCGGATTCAATATTCTCAACGTGATTATCTAACACAATCTAGATAAGAGCTTGCGTCGTTTATAAATTCCCGTATTAAAAAAAGTAACCAGAATGAGAGCATGACAACATGTACTTTTTATGTAACGTTTTTTTTAGCATAACTAGAGATTTTAGTTCTTTGCTAAACCATATAGGAAAACTATTCTTAATGTTATACCTGTCTCTTAGTGGAATGCTTGGAAAATGTACAAATAAAATGTGTCACAAGCCAACTCAATACTACAACCAATAAAAATAGAATCCCAATGTTTATTAATAAATATGTTCTTGAGGGATAAATAATCCGCTTTCTTAAAATTCAAACCAACAACATTGTCTGTCCAAGAGTTGACATATTTTGATGATAGGTGCAAAAGATATTGCCTCAATTAGAGAATTCAAAAATAAAATAGAGTCTATAAATGCTAAATCAAGAAGCGCATTATTTGTATTTCTGACAGAATTAACCTGATGTTTATTTAAATAACTGTATATGTTAGCTACTAATCCAGTTTGGGTATTTAGTGGTCGTGGTATTACGTACGCCAAACTCCTCGTTAATACAAGTTGCATTTGGTAAGTTATAATCACTAAAAATGCACATAATACCGTAATCAGTCATTGATTCTATAACATTGCAATGACTTGAATAGACCGACAAACCGAGTTTGGAGGGATGTAAACTGCGCCAGCTAGAATGGAGCAGCACTCAGACTTAATAGCTACATATAGTTCATCTGAAATATAACTTTTTACCATAATCTCATGAGAGTCAAAATTATTAGAGACCGCTATAACAACGCCGCCACCACGAGATTTATTTGACGCAACATAGTCACGATCGCACCTATAAACACTGAAACTAGCAGAACCTAATTCCGCATTTGAAATATTGTTATGAAGCCAAGTTTCCGTTAGAATAAGAGCATCATAATCCATTAGTGGTATTATTGTGGTTACATCTATTAGTTTATAATAATAATAAAAGTAGAACAAATTTAGTTTAAGACACTTTTCCAGACTCTTAATATTTAAATCATCATATCTATAAGGAGGACAGTGCTATGATGGGCACATTAACATTAGTTTAATATAAAATAAATACATTTCAAAAATTAAAACAATCAGGTAGAGCTAAACCGAAAACCGAAAACGCAAAAAAACCTTATTTTTTCCGGAACGAAAACCGGAACCGAACCAATAAATATTTTATTAATTGAACCGGAACGAAAACTGAAACGCAAAAAATAACGGTTCGAAGCCCTGGCGAAAACACTCGTTAGATACTGAAAATTGAAATTTTACAAAAACAAAGAATGCCTGAAAATGTACAGTATATGCATCGGGATATGTATATTTAAAAAATAACTTCCCTGTATGACGAATTTATTGTTGATTTTTTTTTTATTCAATCAATTAATTTTTTTAATGGGTCTTTTTCATTGTTAAGGGGAATATAACAGTGGTCTGAAATTTAATGTTAGGTTTATTTAAAAACTAAAGGTCCTAGAAAGTTGAAATTTTGACAGCGTAAATTAGGCCCAATTATCTAGTAAAATATTGAAGTACTTTTTTTTAACAATTTGCTTTCAGAGGTATGAAAAAAATAATGTTATATTTTTCAAAATTAAAAAAAATATTCCCATATCTTACTAGTTTATACTATAAGGAATATAATGTGAACATTTCATAAAGATGCGATAACTCATGCCCGAGTCAGGTTAAAATAAAAATCTTGAAAAATAAGACCGTAAAATACCGCCGCCTTGCGGATCTTCTCTTAGTTGAACGTGTTGTACACTCATCTGGACAATTATTGGAGGGGCGAGCAGCATGCGGCCAGCGTATATCCCTGGGCCGGTGAACGCTGCGCGGCTTCGCATTTGTTTTTCTTTTCTTTTCTCAATCATTGTTAACAAAAACGGCTCGGGTCGTTAGCATATGTTCTCGTAAAATTAATATTTCCCAATTATAATCGATATTTTATTGTACTAGTGTTTTATTTTTATGCTTTCTGACAACTAATGGAATAAGTATTTTTTTATACTGCATGTTCACTAATATAGAAAACACGAAATGTTTCACTAATTTAAATAAAGATGTGTAATATACCTTTAATATTGGCTTCCCTAATTATTTAACAGTGTCGGTATTATTAAATTATTTTTAAAGTTGTTCAAGCTGATTAATAAGCCAGAAGCAATCAAATAACAATCAGTCTTGTTTAAATCATTATTTCGTCTTAAATCTTTTGTTGTTAAAGCAGTTGTTAAATGCCATTAAACTTCTCGCAATAAAACTATTAAAGTAAATTGTAAAGTCTCTAGCAACCAGACCTATTTGAACCAACTGCGACTTCATGAACGAATCAATGATATCAAAACTATAAGAATAGTAAGAATAACGTCACTAATATGACGTTGTTGTTACAAATCAACTATTTTTTACTGAGCACAGGTAATATATGTTTGACGAATGTTTAAAAAAATGGAGAGTTTAACTGCGTGCATATTCATTGTTAATTATTTTAGAAAAAATAGAACTACAATAATAATAAGGTAGTTATTATAACGCATTTCAAATAACAAGCTTTTTGCTCAACATCGCACCGAGCCCAATATATTTTTTAAGGCCCGGCTTGGCCCGACCCGGTCATAAAATAAGAGAGATTGAGTTTTGCCTGACCCGGCCCGGTCAACATTTCAGGTCTAAATAAATAAAAAATATACTTATCTGATTATAGGCGTAGCTTTTAGAAAAAGTAAAAAATAGATATAAAACTAAGATAATTTAAATATTGAATATGATACGGGAAAATCGCCTAATAAAAATTCAGGCCCGTGCAGTGCTCCAATTGACATATCTTCCCTTAATATTTTAGATGACAAATCTCAAATATATTCTTTTTGAGTATAAAATGTCTGCCTGAAGTCATTTTATTATTTATTTGTTGCATTCATAAAAACTAGAATGTTTGATAAAATAAAAATTGAAATTCTCCCAAAAATTTGGGGTATTTACCCAATTTGGCAGAGGCAAAATTAATACACATTATTTTCATGGCCATAGCAGTTAGGAAAGATAATATTCCTATATAAAAAATATCATTGAAAATCCTATGTTCCGCGTTTTTCATACAGGGTGTCTACGATAAACAGTTCGTTAAAAGTTTATGTGGTTGCCGTTGCACTAAAAATTTGAAAAAAATCCTTGTCATACGGTTAAATCAGTTCTCCTCATGTGAAATATTTTCAACTTTATATCACTTCCGGTTCCACCGGAAGTAGCACCAAATTTGTTATTTCAAATAGAACACCCTATATATTAGTCATTTTTTTGATTCCTCGATTAAATTGCAACATATTTTATTCAAATATATGTACGCTTATCTCTTATAGTTTTGAAGCAAAAAAAATATTTCTAAAATTTTGACCTCTAAAAGGCATCTTGAAATCTGTCAGTAACTTCTCTTAAGAATAAGATAAAAATATGATTTAAATCTCTACTTGTACCTAGGGGATGCCTCCATAGGTATATTAATTCGCAACTGAATTTTAGTAGGCAAGTAGTAATGTTTTTGTTTTGTCGCGTATGTAATGCAAAATGTCAAATAATAACAGTATATTACGTAACCAGAGTAGTATCCAGTATATTACATACGAGCGGACATGTTGCGCACGAGCCGCGCAGCGGCGAGTGCAGTATTCCGCGAGTATGTAATTGCCATACCACTCGAGAAACTTACGATACTTTACCTACGCCCTAACAAAATAAACAATGAGCATTAAAGAACAACTTATTTATTGTAATAATGTTTAATAGTACCATGACAATGATGGAAACTAAATTACTACTTGAATAATATACAGGGAATAAAGCTGTACATTTTTCGACATTCGTTGTTTTTTAAAAGAGTTCAATTTGAAGCTTTAAACGAGTGTTTTCCACTCCCAGACTAAGCATGAAGTAAAATTTCGAGTTTAGAAAAGCCCCGTGAAAATTTGTCGAGGGTCGCGCAGCGACCCGAGACAAATTTTCTGGGCTTTTCTAAACTCGAAATTTTACTTCATGCGCCACGCGTATAAGACACTAAAATATTGTGAAATTTATTTATATTCGAACTTCAGTTGAAATCTGTGTTTTATACGCGTGGCGTATGAAGTAAAATTTCGAGTTTAGAAAAGCCCAGAAAATTTGTCGAGGGTCGCGCAGCGACCCTCGACAAATTTTCTGGGCTTTTCTAAACTCGAAATTTTACTTCATGCTTAGTCTGGGAGTGGAAAACACTCGTTTAGAACTTCAAATTGAACCATTAAAAAAAACAACGAATAACTAAAGATTTAAAGAAAACAAGCTGAATTTGGTATACGTATATTTTAAAGAAAAACTTCCTGTACATTAAAGAAATGTCATTACCCTGCATAAATGCGACGAAAAACAAATTTTCGAAATAATTCGAAAACTACTCGCTTTAGAAGTATAGTTGTATAATACTTTTTTGTAGGAAATTTTCCCCCCAATCGTACTACGTGATAAAAATTGGATCATTCCATTCAAAAAAAAAAAGAATTACTTGATATTGAAGAGAGCACTTAGATATTGACATTTTAAGAACACTTATTGTCAATATTGACAGTTTCCAATTAATTTACTCATAGAGGCATTCTCTAGGTACAAGTAGAGATATAAATCATATGTTTATCTTATTCTTAAGAGAAGTTACAGACAGATTTCAAGATGCCTGTTAAAGGTCAAAATTTTAGAAATATTTTTTTTTTCTTGAAAACTATAAGAGATAAGTGTACATATGTTTGAATAAAATATGTTGCAATTTAAACGAGAAACCCAAAAAATTGCTAATAAGTAGGGTGTTCTATTTAAAATAACAAATTTGGTGCTACTTCCGGTGGAACCGGAAGTGCTAGAAAGTTGAAATATTGCACATGAAGAGAACTGATTCAACCATATGCCAAGGATTGTTTTCCAATTTTTAGTGCAACGGCAACCCCATAAACTTTTAACGAATGGTTTAGCGTAGACACCCTGTATATATCCGGCATATAAATATTTACAAGGAGCTTATGAACATGAATTATTATATTATTATATTTTTAAAAAATAATCTCTAATTAAATAAAATAAAACACATAGTTTGTTCGGCTGTCGAAACTTTAGTCTTAAAAGAAAAAAATAATGTGTTATAATGACAAGAATAAGAATCATCGGTTTTGTAAATACCGAAAAATTACACAGGATCCGATAACGCTTTCTAACGATTTAAAAACAATACATAGCTTGTATGTATTATCAGCGTGTTTAAATAATACGAATCGACACTTTCCTTAGATCCGTCTTTTTTATACGCTTTTTTTTCGTCTATTCCACGCGACGCGAGACCCCATCCGTTCATGCCAAGGAGCAATGCACAAATGCACAGCGAGCTGCCGCTTTTCTCTCTGACTGTATTCGCCCCACTTGTCCTGTAAATTTGGCATCGGATGAGCTACTCTAAACTATGTGGGTCTTTCCAACACGATCGGCGTGTTACCCTTAAGGGTGCTCTTATATAGACGTTTTAAACGCGAGGCGGCACGGGAGCGGGCGCAAGCGTTTGCGTTTAAGCACATGGGTTTATATAATAGTTCCTAGACGGGCGGGTGCTGGCGTTTTCTCCGCCTCGCACCCGTCCGTCTAGGAACTCTCATATAAACCCATGTGTTAAAACGAAACCGCTTGCGCCCGCTCCCGTTCCGCCTCGCGTTTAAAACGTCCATATAAGAGCGCCCTAAAGCGCCTTTTAAAAGAAATGTAACTTTTTTGTTTAGTTTTAAGTTCAGTGTATGTATACATATACAGAGAGTTTTATGTAACACCGAACATTTTCATTCAATACAATTTGACACCTTTAATTTTTAAGTTATGTATAAATTGGGTTGCCTATATGACCATTACAAATTGTAGCCAATCAATCGCAATTAATGCCCCAACTTGTACATACAGGGAGTTTTTCTTTCAAGTAATCTTTAGTTAATCGTTGTTTTTTTAAAAGAGTTTAATTTGAAACTTAAAATGAGTGTGTTCCACTCCCAGACTAAGCATGAAGTAAAATTTCGAGTTTAGAAAAGCCTGAAAATTTGGTTTGGTCGCGTAGCGCGAAGCGCGGAGCGGCCAAACCAAATTTTCAGGCTTATCTAAACTCGAAATTTTACTTCATGCGCCACCGGTGCAAAACACTGACGTATTACGAAGTTTAAAACGCACCGCTAAACTTTATATTGAATCAGTGTACCGGTGGCGCTTGAAGTAAAATTTCGAGTTTAGACAAGCCTAAAAATTTGGTTTGGCCGCGTAGGGCTTCGCGCTACGCGACCAAAACAAATTTTCAGGCTTTTCTAAACTCGAAATTTTACTTCTTGCTTAGCCTGGGAGTAGAAAACACTCGTTTAAAGCTTCAAATTGAATTCTTTTAATAAACCAAGCGTCGGGAAATGTACAACGTATCCATATGTACCCACTAAGCAAAAAACAAACAAATAACGTTATATCAACATTGTAGCAACATTAAATGTTGTTTTAATGTTGATGAAACATTACTTAAATCGATTTGCTCAGTGTATATTTAAAAGAAAACTTCTCGTGATAAAAATGTTCGTTGCTACATAAAACTCTCTGTATATGTATTTTTTTGTACATTGTATTTTTCATGTAAATGGCACGCCGTTGAAATAAATTAAAAAAACAATTAAAGATATTTCTTGAATATTTCTTGCGAAATGCATTTTTTAAATTCTGAAACGGTACTTACTCCATAACACTGTGAGTGGTTTCTGTGACCAGGGAAATTCTAACATAAGGTACGCGTTTATCACATGAAAAAGCGTGATGGGAATGATGTGCAGCCATTTCAGTTCGGTTACGTATTCTCCAAAAAAGCCCTTGTACCCAATTGGTACCAAGGGTTTCTCGTCCAGCTCTTTGATAGTGGGTTTTTCCTCCTCTAACGTCGTCACCGTTGTCACATAAGGCGCCATATTTTATCTGCAAAAAAAAAACGAAAAATTAAAGAACGAAAGAAACTTTACGATTTACTTTTATTGTAGTTCATTTGATTTTTATATTAATTGTCAATGTAAAAATTTCAGTGAAAAATCACTTGGTATAATAAATAAATTTTATTGAAACACCCTTTTAAGTTACAAGATTCTGACATTAATGTAAGGTTATTTTGTTTGCGGCCACGACTTAACTTTACCGCTAAGCTTATATTTTCAAATTTCAAAAACTGTAATAGTTAATTTCGGTAAATTAATTTAATTCAGTATTTAAAATGATGATTTGAATATAAATACATAAAAATTACGACAAAAATCCGAGAAGCTCTTTCACAAAGCTGTTTCTTGTTTATAATCTTGTTTAGAGGTCTTTAATATATCTGACCACTGCTGTTATTCCCCGAAGGGATAAAATCACTCTAGGTTTTCGATGTTTTGCTAAGATTTCCTTCTTTTTAGACATTTTGACAAGAATGAAGACCAATTTTAAAATCGAAATTAAAATGACAATGTCACTATGACATTTAGGAGTAACTACCAACATTTACCAAAATCCCCATTCTAAAATATTGCACTTAGAACAATTTAAGAATTAATATAAAAATCAAATAAACTTATATGCGATGTTAGTAAAAGAAGTAATAACATTTTGAATATTAAGAAAATAAATGAAATTTGGTAATAATTCAAAAGATTAATTAAAAAAAAACTTAAAAATTTACTGAAAGCCGCAACATTTTTAAAATCGACTAAAAAAAAAAGAAAATTTTCTAAGATTTTCTTTTTATTTAATTGTCAAACCTTTTTATGGTTTTTAAGATTTTAGTCGATTTTAAAAATGTTGTGGCTTTCAGTAAATTTTTAAGTTTTTTTTTTAAATTAATCTTTTGAATTATTACCAAATTTCATTTATTTTCTTAATATTAAAAATGTTATTACTTCTATTACTAACATCGCATATTTTGTTTTATATAAAACAGAAAAATACAAAATAAGCCATAGACGGTTGCCGAACGAGTGTCTTTAACTCCCAGGTTAAGTATGAAGTAAAATGTTGAAGTAGAAAAGCCTTACAATTTTGATTTGATTTGATTTCTAAAACGCTGATCTATCCCAAAGTTTAAAAACACATACAAATCCAATAATGCCCGGTATTATAAAACGTTTTATTCCCTAAATAAAATTTACTTTAGCAATAAATTAATTTATTCCAAAGATTTCGGTATTATAAACACAAAATAACTTTATTTGGCTAATAAATCTCCTCAGTAAATTATTTGTTTGTTTTTCTACCAAGTCAATTTTATTCTCTAAATAATTTGACTGTTAAAAGTCAAAAGTCTATTATATTATTATAATTATTTTAGATTCTACTACTTGTATTTATTAGTTTCATTACGGTTATCATGTCTACCACATCATCCATATCAGATTTAAGTTCGCTCATAGTATCTTCCCTGACAGTGATTAATTCGATTAATTCGAATTAATTCTAAGGAGTAGAAGACCTAGAGCTTTTCAAGTCAGACATAACCAGGGATTTTTATACTTATGCATACGCTTTTTTAAATTAGTTCCATTTAAAGTTTTAAACGAGTATTTTCCACTCCCAGACTAAGCATGAAGTAAAATTTCGAGTTTAGAAAAATGTTCAGGCTTTTCTAAACTCGAAATTTTACTTCATGCGCCACGCGTATTAAACACTGAAAACACTGAAACAATGTAAATAAGTGAACTTCACTTGAAATCAGTGTCTTGTACGCGTGGCGCATGAAGTAAAATTTCGAGTTTAGAAAAGCCTGAAAATTTGGTTCGGCCGCTCCGCGCTTCGCGCTACGCGACCAAACCAAATTTTCAGGCTTTTCTAAACTCGAAATTTTACTTCATGCTTAGCCTGGGAGTGGAAAACACTGGGTTAAGTCTTATATAATTTCTAATAAGCTTTTTTTTCTTGTTCTCTGTAATTCTGTCCTATTCCACGGTTATTCTCAATAATTGTCTTTATATGTATATAATTTAGTTTAATTTTTCATATGTTATAATAGTTATATTTTAAAATTTTCCCTGTAATTGGATTATTTCTGTTGGGAATAAATAAATAAATAAATAAATAAATTGTAAGGAATTATACTAAATTTCCAATTTGATTGACAATTTAATTTGAAATATTGACTATTCAATTTAATAAATTGGTGGTTTCAACTATGGCCACAATCAAAATGTTTAATTTCGGTCTGTAATGTACTAATTAAATTATTTATTTCTAGAATTGCTATTTATTTGGTAGGTTTGCTTTATAATATGCAGTTTTATTTGCCCATTAGTTTACTAGGTAAATAAATTTACTCCACAAATAGTTATCTAATGATTTATTAATCGTTTATAATACCGGGCATAAATAAATTTAAGTTATTCCATGATTTTGTAAAAATTATAAGGTGGCTATGAAAAAACTTGAAGATAAATATATTGACCAAAATACTATTATCTCAACATTTTGGACAATTTTTCTATCTTTAAGTTTTTTCATAGCCATCTTTTTTCTTGGAGAAAAACCAAACCATTTTTTTTTCTATTTTCTGTATTACCAAAGCATAAATTAGAGAACGAAAGAAAATTGCAGCCACAAGAGACTATGTCAATCAAACTAGAAAATTTTGCCGAAAACTTATATTTGAACGAATTTAGGTTTTATAAATTCATAAATAGTTATGTACTGTATTGCGTAATCTAAGTAAAAATATAATATACATCACATATGGGCAACCCCCGGCCCGCGGGCCGGATCCGGCCCGCTGTAAGATATGATCCGGCCCGCGAGACATTTTGAAAAAACCCAATTAAAAAAATATTACATTAGGTACTTATACTCACGGGAGTGACAGTGAGGCGGCAAACATCAAATTCTTTGATGTTTGTCGCCTCACTCTTTGATAATCGCCACTACTCGACTTGCTCGATCAAATTCTTTGAGGTTTGCCGCCTCACGGGCGACACATCAAAAGATTTATTGCTTCTCAATTATTCTAAACTAGTTTATTCCAGATTATTCGTTCATTTTGCCTATATAAGCGGGTGGATGGCCCGAACGTTAGTTCAGTTCTATTTGAGCTACCGAGGTGATAACCTGGACAAGCGATATCCCAGCGAACTGCTCGAGCCGTCAACTTGCTTTGTGACTTTGTGTGCATCTTGAGTGGTTACTAACTATAGTTTGTTATTAAGTTTATTGAACGAAAAGTAAACAAAAATGATGTCTGGTGGAAAGAAACGAAAAGTAGATACAGAGGGTCGCCATTTTCAAGAAAAATGGACTGAAGAATTCTTTTTTGTCTTGCACAATGGTAAGCCTATTTGTTTGCTGTGTAATAAATCCATTTCAGTAATGAAATAATTCAATATAAAAAGGCATTACTCAACTAAGCATGCTACGCTGCACTCACTGACAGGACAATTAAGAACAGACAAAATCCAGAAGCTTACCGCAAATTTGGAAAAACAGCAACAAATGTTTCATAAACAAAGAACACAACTTGATAATGTTGTGAAAGCTAGTTTTATAGTTCGCTCAAAATTGGCAAAGGCATTAAAACCATTTGCCAAAGGAGAATTTATCAAGGATTTCAGAAGTTTGCGGTATTATGTGTCCTGAAAAGAAAAACGAATTTGAAAAAATTAGTTTGTCAAGACGAACTGTTGTTCGACGTATAGAAATGATGGCTAATAATATAAAAACAACATTGACTGACCGTATAGCTTGTTTTGAATCATTTTCCATAGCATTAGACGAGAGCACCGATTTGTCTGACACAGCTCAACTGGCTATATTTATTCGAGGTGTTGATAAGGAGTTTACTGTTACCGAGGAATAGCTTGCTTTACAGTCGCTAAAAGGAACCACTACAGGAGAGGATATTTTTATTGAAGTTCAAAAGGTATTCACAAGTTTTGGCTTGACATGGTCAAAATTAATTGGAGTATGCACTGATGGTGCACCTTCTATGGTCGGCTTACGTAAAGGTTTCATCGGAATTTTGAATGAAAAAGCAACAGAATTAAATGTGCAAAAAGATGATTTGATAGTCCTTCATTGCATTATCCACCAACAGAACTTGTGTTCTAAGTCCATTCGACTCCAGAATGTTATGAATGTGGTAGTAAAAACCATCAACTTTATTCGATCCCGAGGGCTTAACCATCGTCAGTTCAAGGCGTTTTTGGATAAGATATCAGCTGAATATAACGACGTAACATATTATTGTGAAGTCAGATAGCTGAGCCAAGGAAAAATATTGAAACGATTTTACGAGCTTAAAAATGAGATAGCAGACTTTATGAAAATAAAAGATAAACCACTATCTGAATTAAGTGACCCAAAATGGATATGTGACTTAGCATTTCTGGTCGATCTTACAGGCTATTTGAATGATTTAAATTTGAAACTTCAAAAACAAGGACAGTTAGTAAATGATTTGTACAGCCATTTAAAAGCGTTTCAGATCAAATTACGCTTGTGGGAGTCACAGATGCTGTCTGGTAACAGTTACCATTTCAACACGCTCTCTGCGTATGAAAATATTGCTTATGCTCAATATGCTGAAGAACTTAAGTTACTGTCGGAACAATTTTCGAACAGATTTTGCGACATCAAAAACATGGAAGACTGTTTCAGTTTATTTGCTACTCCTACAACATATATTGTACAAAATGCTCCAATACACTTACAAATGGAGTTGATCGAGATTCAAGAAAACTCACTCCTAAAATCCAAATTTGAAGACGTAGAGTTGTGCGATTTCTACAAAAAATACCTAGAAGAAGACAATTTTCCGCAGCTTAGAAAATTCGCAAGAAGATTGATTTGTGCGTTTGGCAGTACTTATAAATGCGAACAGTTCTTTTCATTGATGAAAGTTAATAAATCAACACATCGTACAAGACTGACTGACGATAATTTGGAAAATTCTTTACGTCTTTGTGTCAGTGGAATTAATCCAAATATCGATGGATTAGTTTCCCAAATTCAAGCTCAAAGGTTTCATTGATTTCGGTGTATTTAACTTTCGTAGTTTGTAACAATTGCAAATTTAAAGATTTAATTATAATGTACCATTTTCTTAAATTTAATTTTGTTATTTTAATAAATTGTACTATAATAACATTGTCGTATTATTTCATGTCTAATATCTATCGCAAAAAATATTATCACTACTTTAAAATGCACTAAGTACTTTTAAACGCGGCCCGCGAACGTATTTGCACGCTAAAGTTTGGCCCTCAACATGTCAAAGGTTGCCCATACCTGATATACATGATTCCAATAATCCCGCTTTTGCTTGTTTAAACATGTTTGTATCATATTTGCATATAATTGACATACATACAATTTATCCAAACAACTTAAAACGAGTATGTTTATAAAATTAACGAAATCAATTAGGTATTCAATTGTCCGGTTTTGTTCAAATAATATTAGCATTTTTATGTAAAACAAGGTCAATGCCGTGTAAACACCCGCGCGCGAGTTTACCTCTTTTAAAATTTTCGATTTCTGTTTTTTTATTATGAATAATTTTCGCTTCGTTCAATGCCGTGAGTATGATTTTCGTCTAGTGTCTGTTAAGGACGAATTCGTGATTGATTCTCTTTTGTACAGGATTTATAACGCAATAACTTTCACTCGAGGTTTTTTATAAATCAAAACATTATGTGGGTTTCTCATTGCCGAATTTACTAGTTTTCAGTTTTGTTTAACCTCAAGAAATTAGCACAATGTTTTCACCGCATTGATTAGATTTTTTTAGTAATTTTCACGAAATGTCTAGCTTTTTATTACAAAAACCTTATGGAAAGTTTTAGATAAAAAAATCAACAAAAATGATTCTCAAGAATATGAATTTGTGTTCAGTACTCATTCATTCACCGCATAACTATATACGCGTTTCAGGCTTCAACGCCATCATCAGTATAGTTCCGAACCAGTGCTTGAAGAATACTAAACATCAAGCACTGGGTTGGGACTATACTGATGATGGCGTTGAAGCCTGAAACGCGTATATAGTTATCCGGTGAATGAATGAGTACTGAACACAAATTCATATTCTTGATATTTGTATTCTATTAAATATTGCCCTCTTGTGGACGAACAATTGCTGTATACAAACGTGTAGTTTGCCAGCTATTGACGATGCTACTTGAGCTAAGGGGCACTAGATGGCGTTTACGCTTTCGAAACAGAAGAAAAATGATTCTGTTTTAATTTTAGTCATGAAATTTACTATGGTTAAAAGAAGTTATGACTAATTTTTAAAACCACAAAAAGTATCTACTTTTTATTGAAAGTTTTCAAAAACTAACAGAACGTGGGTAAACTCAAATACTAACAGAAATGGAATACGGATCTAATAAGTAACTATTTTAATTGACAAGATTTATTCTATTCTATTCTATAATATTTCTGACTCATGATTTTTATCGTTTTCCTAGGATTACTTATTCCAAGTTTTTAATCAATTTTCGAAGATTTCAGTTAAATATTCCTATTTTAACTAATGTCTACTTATAAGTTTTCGTAAATTTTCTAGGATACAGCAAAATCAACTTTGAATACAAATTGTTGATAAACCGTAGCTTTCCGATAAAAAAGGATTTCAGATTCTGCAGTTACAATATGCACTCAAGCCACACGATCATTTGCGCGTGGCTTGAGTGCATATTGTAAACACCGGATTAAGTTGACTTTTTGTAAGAAAATGCTTGTATTTGTGCTTGAAACTGCCGAATCTGAAATCCGTTTATATTGTTGACACCGAATTTCGAAAGTTTTTTTGAATGCATTTAAAACTTTTAGGCTCCCACATTACTGTTTTTCGATCGGGACGATTCGGAAAACAGTTTTTAAACTGGAGTTAACATAAAACGAGTCAGGATTAGGCAAGGCCGTAGCCAGGGGGAGATGTGGGTGTTCAAGCCCCACGAGGTTTTTAATATGTTAAATTTTTGTATGTAAAAGCGGTCCCGCAGGAGCAAAAATAATATTTTCAAACTCGAAATTTTACTTCAAGGAACCAAGAGTGAAAACACTCGTTAGACGCTTTAAATTGTCCGCTTTTAAAAAACGCAATTTAATAGCGCATTAACTTTAACATCAAACGTGATTCAATTTCAATAAATTTGAGTCGTATTAAAATTTTAAGTGATCACAATTTGAAAACTTTTTGAGATATCTTTATACAGGGTTCTTCAAAAAGAAGGAAAAGATTTCAAACATTTATTTCTTTCAAACAAAAGTTAGAACCATAATTCCAACGTTCCTAGAAAGACACAAATTTAAAATTTGAACAATACTGGCAGAAGTTCTAACTACGGTCGCATTGGCGCTGTCGTTTATCATGTTGATTGTCCAGACCTCAGTCCTTGTGATTTTTATCTGTGGGGTTACGTAAAAGACCGTGTTTTTATCCCCTCTATGTATGACACTCGTAAAAGTCTGCAACATCGAATTGTTGAAGCTGTGAATTCTGAATTCAATAACTAAAGACCATCTGATTCATGTTTGGCAAGAAATGAGCCACCGTTTTGATATTTGTGTGTAACACATGGTGCTCATATTGAATGCATACAAAATTGAACTTTTCTCTTTCCAGGAACGTTGCAATTGTGTTTCTATCTTTTGTAATTTGGTAAACATAAATGTTTGAAATCTGTTCCTTTATTTTGAATAACCCTGTACATGTGTGTGAATATTAATCAATAGTTTTTGAGTTATTTGCACTTAAACGTCAATTTTGAAAAATTCGAGTGATAATAAAATTTCGAGAGATCATAACTTGGACACTATTTAAGGTATCTGTCTAAAGCTTAATGTGCAAATCATTCAATTATTGTTCTTTTAAAATATGTAAAAATCAAAATATATTCCATCGATTCTTGAGTTATTATCATTATTTTGAGTGATATAGAAATTTTAACAGTTCATAACTGGGATATACAGAGAGTTTTATGTAACACCGAACATTATCAATGTTCATTTTCGTATATTCTATTTATCAAACCAAGCCCGATTTGACACCTCTGATTTTTTAGGTTATGTGCAAATTGGGTTGCCTATATGACCATTGCAAATTGTAGCCAATCAATCGCAATTTATGCCTCGACTTGTAAATACAGGAGGTTTTTCTTTCCAGTATACATGTCCCAATTATATGCCGTAAATTTTTGGATAATTGTTTTTTTTTTTTTAAAGAGTCAATTCGAAACCTAAGATGAGTGTGTTCCACTCCCAGACTAAGCATGAAGTAAAATTTCGAGTTTAGAAATGCCTGAAAATTTGGTTTGGTTGCGTAGCGCGAAGCGCGGAGCGACCAAACCAAATTTTCAGGCTGTTCTAAACTCGAAATTTTACTTCATGCGCCACCGGTACAAGACACTGACATATTACGAAGTTTAAAACACACCGCTAGACTTTACATTAAATCAGTGTTTTGTACTGGTGGCGCATGAAGTAACATTTCGAGCTTAGAAAAAAAGCCTGAAAATTTGGTTTGGCCGCTCCGCGCTTCGCGCTACGCGACCAAACCAAATTTTCAGGCTTTTCAAAACTCGAAATTTTACTTCATGCTTAGCCTGGGAGTGGAAAACATGACATAGTTAAAAGGAGATAAGAGAAAATATTATACCTAAACATATTGAAAAATAAATATTTCTAGGCTTCTTGAGATAAACTTGAAAATTGTCAAAATATCGACGTGTAAAAAACACTAATATAATTTTTGAATTCTGCCGCTTTCCCCAAAAAAAGTTTATAAAAGTTTTTAATAAATTGACGACAATAAATACTAAATGTCATTTTTTTATTCTGTTTAAATATATTACAATATTAGTGAGAATATGTAATTACACGAATTATTGTATAATTGAATGGCTTATTGTAATAACGTGATATGCCACAAGTCAACAAAAGTTATTGGAGTGTGAAGTTTTAAAAAAATGTGTAAAATATATTACTATGAAATTTTAAAATTAAAGCATTTTACTAATAAGTTTATTAGGTATCTTTCTGACAAATATGCATAGAAAGGGGATACAAAAATGTAATTGTCTTCTGAAAAACAATTTTATTTTAAAATATTGTGGTATATCATGTTATTGCATACAAAAACAAGTGTAAACGTTTTTACAAAAAAATATGTAATTCTATATTGCTAATATTTACCACCACACAAATCTGCATTAACTGTTAAAAAATGGAAAGCACTGCTTTTAAATTAAAGTTCAAAATATACGTCTTTAGCATACTGCTTCACTAGCATATTATAAATTTCACAATATTTCAGTGTTTTATACGCGTGGCGCATGAAGTAAAATTTCAAGTTTAGAAAAGCCCCGTGAATATTTCCAAGTAATTTTTTTTTAAACAAAATCTAAAAGCGCTACTTAAAAACTGTTTTCATATTTTAATTGTATGCACATTGAACTTTATTTCCAAATTTTTTCAAAAGAAAATGTTTAAAAATGACGTCACAAAATAAAGAAAATGGAGGTCCCTCTCTTAGCGTAAGGTAAAACGGGCGAAAAGATCCCGGAAACAGTAATAGACCTGGAATAAAAAAGTGAATGTTTTCTGAATCTTCGATGTATACTCTAAAAAAATACGGGCCGGATTTTAAAAATTTTGATTCTAAACAAAATGGCGCACGTTTTGAAAAAAAAATGTTCGGGCTTAAATTTTTACATAAAAACGTTCGAAAAAACGAATGAAGCATTTAAAAAAAAAAACCCTCGTATTTTTGTAGTATTTTTTTATGTAGATTAAGGAATAAACAGATTCAGGCTGATCGATTAATTAATATCTAAGATTTCTTTTCGCCCGATTTTAAAAACATGGTTTCGAGAAAAACGCGTTTAAAGTTTTGACTCATAGTTTTTCATAGAAATAATGTATTTACCTCTATGCGCCATAAAATTGACCTTCCAGATTCATATCCTCACCGTCCTGATCCTTTCTTATTGATTTCTGCGCCATTCGAGCCGTGCGCCATTGTGTTTAGAATCAAAATTTTCAAAATCCGGTCCGTAATTTTTTAGAGTATACATCAGAGATTCAGAAAACCTTTTTTTTGTTCCAGGTCCATTGCTGTTTCCAGGATCTTTTCGCCCGTTTTGCCCTACGCTCCGAAAGGGACCTTCATTTTCTTCATTTTATGACGTCATTTTTAAAAAAATTCTTTTGAAAAATTTTGAAAATAAAGTTCAATGTGCATACAATGAAGATATAGAAACAGTTTTCAGGTAGCACTTTTGGATTTTGTTTAAAAAATCTAGAAAATGACCTTTTTTTCCTAGTCTATTTGAATTGCATTTTTCAATAATGTGTAATATTATATAGGTATTTGATTGAATTTCACTTGGGTTGTTTTACTAATAAATTGTTTTATTTTTAACTAGTTTCGGCTTAATGCCATTTTCAAGAATGGTGTACAAAAGAGCAAAATTGATTATATATACTAGATGTCGGCATTTCAGGTAATAAGCGCTCTAATTATCGGGGAATTCCAAAGGTCCTCGTTGTTATTGACCACGTTTTTTCCCGCCTTTATGGCTTTACTTTCTTCTATACCCTCCCGATAATTCAAAACTAATCCCTTATTACCCGAATGCAACATTTTACAGTCGTTTGAGCTGAATAAGTGATTAGCCGCGATGCAATGTTTTGCGAACCCCGTGGTCTGTTTATTATTTAGAATATCTTTCCTATGTTCTTTTAATCGCGTTTCAAAAGACCTGCCCGTTTGTCCTATATATATTGCATCGCAGTCATCACATTTCCGCTCATATACTCCGCTTTTTTTAATATGACTATTGTCTGTTTTAATTTTATTATTCACTAATATTTTCCCTAAGTTAACAGAATTAGTCAAAATTATGTTATTGTCCTTTCCCTTAACTGTTTGTTTAATTTTCTGTGAGAGGTTATTGATGTATTCTAATCTATTTCAGTAGGTTTTCTCTATTTTTGTCACACTATAAAAATACGCAATTGATTTTGTTTTTTCTTTTTAATCATTTAATCAACTAATGCCTGTTTATAACCGTTATTTTTTGCTATTGTTTTAATTGTGTTTAGTTCGATTTGATAATCTATTTTACTAAGTGGAATATTAATTAATCTGTGTATAAATGAATGAAAAGTACTATATTTAATTTGGTTGTGTGTGTTTGAGTTTATAGGTATTATTGTATCCGTACATGTTTCTTTTCTAAATATAATATGTTAGTGAGTAGGGGTACAGTTTTACCACTCCAAATTTACCAATCCATTTTTACCACCGCATTTTTACCACCATACTTTTTTACCGCTATACAGTTTTACCACTAATATTTGTACCAATAATTATACAATAAAACACTTTTTTACAAATAAAATCAGTTTTATTCAAAATTGTATGTTGTGACCGATCGCCCTTAAGTATTCTGCAATTTCCCCTTCTTCTTTTCTGACATCGTAATCTCGGACTATATTTGTAATCCTATCCTCAGTTTTAATTCTGGCAAGGTTTTCCGTACCATTAATTTTTCGCCCAAGGTCCAATTCCCGGAACATTGCCTCGGTGTCTCCCTGTTCTTTTTGAAGCTCGACGACAAAAGCATATAGGGTAGGATGATCCCGGCCGACGACTACAGAAAAACGGTTATGCCATCCTTCAGACATGTTGTTCGTGCGTGCCGTATTCTGCAGAACTGCCTGATACATGTTCCACAGCATTGGCGGATATCGCGGGGATGTGGCACGTCGTCTTCCTCTTGCTGGTTTGCCTCGTACGTAAATGTTCTCGAAGTAGTCGGCAATATCAGCAAAGGCAGGAGTGACCAACGATTTAGGCGAATGACAAACCGATAATGACATTGACAGGTTACGAATTGAAGTTGTCAGTTGTTATTCTAATTCGATTTTAAATAGCGGTAAAATATTGGTGGTAAAAAGAATACGGTGGTAAATACGTTGGTGGTAAAAAGAATTGGTGGTAAAAAAGGGACGGTGGTAAAAATGGGGGCCAATCATGTTAGTGTATTGTTGGATGATTTCGTGATCGTTAAATTTAAAAAGTTAAGACTATTGTTAAGTTCCTTTTCTATAGTAAATTGAATTTGACTATTTAATGAATTTAAATATTTTGTAAAAATTTCTAACTGTCTTATTGACCCTGTCCATATGCAGAAAATATCATCTACATATCTCTTCCAAAATTGAATATGTTTGCTTTCTGGTTGTTTTAGTAAATTACTTTCGAAATCATCCATAAAGATTTCTGACATTAAAGGGGACAACGGTGATCCCATTGGTAGTCCATCTGATTGAATATATATATATCCCCATTGAACTCAAAGTAGCATTGATTAATGCAAATGTCTATTAAACATTTTAATTCCTTTTTATGTGATTCTAGATTGGCAGTCTTTTGAATTTTTTGGTTTAGAATATTTTTCAACTCTTCTGCCGGTATTGATGTGAAGAGACTTTTCACGTCAAACGAAATTAATTTAGCATTTGGAGGAAATGACACTTCTTTTAGTTTATTTACCAAATCTAATGATTTTTTTATTGAATGTTGAGGTTTGAAGTTAATGAACGAAGGAATTAAATTATTTAAGAATTTACATAATTTATAAGTCGGAGCGTATAAATATGAAACTACCGGTCGTATTGGTACACCTTCCTTGTGGATTTTAGGTAATCCATAGAGAACCGGTGCTTTAGGGTTCATTACTGTTAGTTTTTGTCTATTTGTCTATTTGTCTAAGCAGACCACGGGGTTCGCAAAACATTGCATCGCGGCTAATCGCTTTTTCAGCTCAAACGACTGTAAAATGTTGCATTCGGGTAATAAGGCGGGAAAAAACGTGGTCAATGACAACAAGGACCTTTGGAATTCCCCGATAATTAGAGCGCTTATTACCTGAAATGCCGACATCTAGTATATATAATCAATTTTGCTCTTTTGTAGACCATTCTTGAAAATGGCATTAAGCCGAAACTAGTTGAAAATAAAACAATTTATAAGTAAAACAAACCAAGTGAATTTCAATCAAATACCTATATATTAATAGAAATGTTTTACCAAGTGATCAATGAGAAACAAGTTAACAATAAATGTGTAATATACTCTTAAAAACAACACGTTTTCACCAACAATACTCTTTAATAAACGATGTCAATCAATACAAATTTTTAAAAAAATGAATTTTTGTCTACTTTAAAAATATTGTAACGACTCGTAGGTTGAGTATATGGGAATAATAAGATTAAACAAATTTAAAAATATGGGATTTTTGTTTACTTTAAAAATATTGTAATGACTCGTAGGTTAAGTAGATAGAAATTCGTAACAGAATGCGTTGACGCCTCATCAAAATCCAATTACAAACTCTTAGATTATAGTTTTTGTGTTTAACAAACCAAAAGAAAAAAGAATAGCTGAACACGTTTTTGATAATTACCTAATCCAACAGTAATATTACTGATTAATAATGTACACGGAACAGAATTAACAGGTTTTTAAATAATAGATACGTGCCGTTTTCAATTTCACACACGAAGGATGAGAGGAGACGTTAATGTGCAATTAACTGTGAACTCCGTTAAAATATTTTTGTAGATATTGAAGAAGAAACAAATATTTAGAATTGGAAATTTTGATTATCTTTAGTTTGATTCTCATTGATTACGTGATAAAACATGATTGAATATTTGTATAATAACCAATAAACATCGGTTCGTTTGACTTCTATTATTTATTCTTTTCGACTAGTTTCAACTAAAATTCATTATAAACCAATATTACATTCCTCGATAGTGACTGTTCGTCGAAGCTAGCATGGGCTTAATCTCACATTCCTCGATACTGACTGTTCATCGAAACTACCATGGGCGTAGCTAAATGGGACAGGGACATCAAGAATTCATCAATTTTATATTTATTGTAGATATGAGCAAATCATTCTTTTTAGTTGGAAAGTTGCTCCAATTGTCCAGAGGTTTTAATTAATTATTTTGTCATAAATTTTATATTCATTGTCGAAATAAGAGACAAATTTTTGTAAGTTGTAAACTTAGTCTATTTAAGAATAAGAGTAAGAATAAGCTTTATTCCAGTATAAATAACACATACAGAAATACTAAATACACTATTGGGTTAGAATATCGTTAGAATATCGTTAGAATTTATATACCATATGAAAGAAATGTTTCTATCGCATAAGGTTCGATTTGCAGTAATATTGCATGCAAGTATATTTTATATTTTACAATATTTAATTCTGATCTTATAAATAAAGGTAATTTATTGCAAAAACGCAAACACGAGTAATGAACACCTTTTTCGATAATTGCAAACTTATGAATAGGGTACATTAGAGTCCCCATATTTCTGGTTGAATATTTATTGACATTAATGTATGAAATAATTCTCATTTTTTCTAATGAATAACAGACATTCTATTATGTATATAGCAACTGCTGTTAAAAATCCGTTTTTTGTGAAGTGATTCCTGCAACAGGCTATTGGGCTAAGATTTAATATTATTCTCAGTGCACGTTTTGGAATAAGCATGATTTTATTAAAATATGGAACTACACCAATATACTATACCAAAAACGCACAATTGACAAGAAATTGGAGTTATATACTAATTTTAATATATTGAAGGATATGTTAGGTTTCAAGATTCGAAGCATGTAACAAGTTTTACTAAGTTTTGATGAAATATAGTCTATGTCAGAGCTGGGCAGGATTCGAATCATTCAGGACTCGATTCCCGGATTCGAATCCTTTCAGAGGATTCAAAAGAGGTATTCGAATACTTTAGTGAAAACGGATTCGTGATCTGGATTCGTTACATTTTTTTAAAAGGATTCGTTTTCGAATCCAGACGTAGATGATTCGAATCCTTATAAAAGGATTCGAATTCTTATAAACGGATTCAAATCCTTATAAAAGGATTCGAATCCTTATTAAAGGATTCGAATCCTTATAAAAGGATTCGAATCCTTATAAAAGGATTCGAATCCTTATAAAAGGATTCAAATCCTCATACACGGATTCAAATCTTCTCAAATAATTCGATTCATCGCTATTAAGGCTGGGATTCGAATTCGATTAATTCAAATAGTTTAATATTCTAATATGAATATTTAAATCACTAAATTATTCATAATATAAATATTTACATTTTCGAATAATTCAAATATTTGTGAATGCATACTTGGTTGCTTAACCATGAAAAATGTCCAACCTTAATAGTATATTTTTAACTTCACTTGAAATCAGTGTTATATACGCGTGGCGCATGAAGTAAAATTTCGAGTTTAGAAAAGCCCCAAAATTTTCACGGGGCTTTTCTAAACTCGAAATTTTACTTCATGCTTAGTCTGGGAGTGGACAAGACTCGTTCTTAGAAGTTTCAAATTGAAGGATCACTCTAGATTACTAAGTTTATTACCATTTTACAAAGGCTACAGCTCGAAGGACCAATCATGGTCTTCGGATGATTCGAATCACGAAATACTCGAATAATGGATTCGTAAGTGAAAAATATGATTCGAATCAAAGATTCGAATCCTCATTTTTGAATCACGGATACAAATCCTTTAAACATAAATTTGAATCTATTATTTGCAACCAGTAACATTTTATTCTATCAGTTTCTATTAGCAAAAATGTTCATTTACCGACTAAATATCTATGTAAATAATGATGATGTATGTGTTATTGAACTTTATTTTAAATTAGTGTTGTATACGCGTGACGCATGAAGTAAAATTTCGAGTTTAGAAAAGCCCCGTGAAAATTTGTCTCGGGTCGCTGCGCGACCCTCGACAAATTTTTTACGTGGGGCTTTTCTAAACTCGAAATTTTACTTCATGCTTAGTCTGGGAGTGGAGAACACTCGTTCTTAGAAGTTTCAAATTAAAGGATCACTCTAGATTACTAAGTTTATTACCATTTTACAAAGGCTACAGCTCGAAGGACCAATCATGGTCTTCGGAGACCGAAGGACTACAAGGAATCGAAGTTTTTTTTACAAGAAAACAACGAATATCTGAAGGTTTACAGCATGGATAGGAAAGTAAACATCCAATTTTGAAAAAATATCGAAGTTGAGTTGTTTTTCAGTACATTTTTAACTTCACTTTAAATCAGAGCAAAAATTTGTCTCGGGTCGCTGCACGACCCTCGACAAATTTTCTACGCGGGGCTTTTCTAAACTCGAAATTTTACTTCATGCTTAACTCATTTATAAAATCGATGTATGTAATATAATAAATCATTAATTGAAATCATAGAAAAAGATGCAAAATTTTACCTAAAATTAACTATTAGAGTTAACTTTATAATTTGCTCGGCTCTTAATGGGTGAATATTTTATTCCTAAGAAAAAACATATTTATTTAATATTAAAGTTGCATTTAATATAATAACAAACTGTGAATAAATCGACAAAAATCTAGAAATATCGAAAATCTCGACATGTAGAAAATCTTGACGGTCCACTCCCAGACTAAGCATGAAGTAAAATTTCGAGTTTAGAAAAGCCCCGCCTAGAAAATTTGTCGAGGGTCGCGCAGCGACCCGAGACAAATATTTACGGGGCTTTTCTAAACTCGAAATTTTACTTCATGCGCCACGCGTATAAAACACTAATTTAAAATAAAGTTCAATAACACATACATCATCATTAATTAAAATCATTATTTAAATAGATATTTAGTCGGTAAATGAACATTTTTGTTAATAGAAACTGATAGAATAAAATGTTACTGGTTGCAAATAATAGATTCAAATTTATTTTTAAAGGTTTTGTATCCGTGATTCAAAAATGAGGATTCGAATCTTTGATTCGAATCATATTTTTCACTTACGAATCCTTTATTCGAGTATTCGTGATTCGAATCATATTAGGTGATTCGGATTCGTGATTCGAATCCTGTTTTTGAGGATTCATCCCAGCTCTGGTCTATGTAAATAAAAAAACGAATTAAAATTAATATCGACTTTCTGCAAAATGTTTGTCTCACTGAGACAAGTCTCCAAATATTCATTGAAACAACTGCTTCTTGAGCTAATACCCCGACAGATATTGAATTATACAATGAATGTTTGAGTTACACGACAGCTCTACTGTTCTATGCATAATTTATATACAAAATGCAACATCAGGTCAAATTATTCTCTCACCAAACTAAATGAAACAACAGGAAATTGAAATAAACTGAAAAAATTACAGGGAATGAATTTTAATTGTCTTAAGCCATCTACAGACGCGTTTCGACATTTATCCCTCATCAGTATAGCTATTCTTTAAACTTTCAATACAAAAGATATTAAAATAAACAGGAAACTTACAGGAATGTCGAAGTGTGTCGTCGAAACAGGTACACAGAACTGGGGCGAGTGAAAATTAAGGAATGTTATTTATAGGTATAGGTATATTATAGGTATAGGTATATTTATAGGTATTAGCTCGAGAAGTAGTTGTTTCAATGAATATTTTGAGACTTATCTCAATGAGACAAACATTTTGCAGAAAGTCGATATTAATTTTAATTTGTTTTTATATTTTATAAATATTCTGCAAACTATTGACAAACTCAATTTTTCTTTATGTTAAATTGTCTTTATGTATAGTCTATGTGTTGGTGCTATTTTAATTTACTATCAATAAATATTCCTAAGAATTTAGTGTGATTTTGTTAAGTCAATACATGTGTTATTTATAGTAAAATGTGCTGAGATTTGTGTAACGTCTAATTTTTTTAATAGAATATAGTTCGTCTTGCTTTTATTTAAGATGAGAAAATTGTTATCAAACCAGTCTTTTACCGATATTAGGAAAACAGTGATATTATTTTGTAATAAAGAAACATTTTTAGAACGTATACAAATGTTTATATCGTCTGCATAGTTTACAATATTATATTCTTGATTGTTTATTATTTGAAATGTATCATTAATATATATATATATATATATATATATATATATATATATATATATATATTGAAAAGAAAAGGTCCTAGAACACTACCTTGTGGAACCCCCGGGAAATCTGGGAATACTGTGCACCGGTCGAATGCTTTGGACATAGTCCCAAAGCATTCGACCGGTGCACAGTATTCCCAGATACCACTTCCACTAATTGCTTCCTACCTAAGATATGTTTTGAACCAGTCATGGGCGGTTCCTCTAATTCCATAGTTATACAATTTAGATAGTAGCACCCCATGGTCAATACAGAAGCAAGTCCAAGAAAATACCGCAAGTGAAATCGCCTGACTTCATTCCATAGTTATACAATTTAGATAGTAGCACCCCGTGGTTAATACAGTAAAATGCCTTTTACAAGTCCAAGAAAATACCGTAAGTGAGATCGCCTGACTTCATTTCCTCTTAAATAAACTAGCTAAAGTCATAAACCGCTGTGTTTATGGTATTTCCTTCGGTAAAGCCATGTTGATGATTAGAAAATAATTTGTGCTTTTTAAAAAAATATTTGCATTGCTCTGATATAATATACTCAAATATTTTCGAAAAGGAAGACAGAAGACTGATGGGCCTGAAGTTTTCAATTTTTGAGAAATCTCCGCTTTTGTGGATAGGTTTGACAACTGCAACTTTTAACCGTTCCGGAAAAACATAAGTTATTCATACATTCCTTAGTAATAAACATAGATATTTCATCAACACCATAGTTTTTTTGCTAGGCATATGTTTGATTACATTTTTTATGTCATAACATGTAATTGGTTTGAGAAACAGAGAATGTTTTGCATATCTATGTTTATTTTGTGGTATTCTTCGATTTAATCAAATCTGGTGCAGAATTTACAAAATATTTGTTTATATTGTTTATATCAGATTCGATGTCAGAACTTTTGAAATTTGTTACATGCTTTCTACCCGCAACATCCTTTAGGATAGATCCTTGCAGATTTGTTTATGTTGTCAGATTTTATAATTTTATTGTTATATCGTTGCTTACGGTCGTTTTTCAGTAGTAAATTATAACGTTAAATAAATTTATTGTGAGGTACGTGAAGATCAAATTATTTTTACGAATAAAGCACTAATAACCTTTCTTCACACTTTTATTTGAATTAACAAATGTATATTTCGGACACAAAATGACCATTATCGATGGATTAACACTGTGTTAATCCAATGATAATGGTCACTTTCTTACCGAAATGTACATTTGGTAATTCAAAATAAAAGTGTGGAGAAAGGTTATTAGTGCTTTATTCATCAAATTATAATTATATACGGGTTTAGCAATCCAATATGTAGATGTGAATAAAACGTAAGTCAAATTCTGCGCTGAACAAATTGTTTAAAACAGTGATTATAGGCAACCCAATAACTCTAAGGTATATTAGGTTGCTTATAATCGTTGTTGTGTGTGTGTTTTTTGAACTTCACAGTAAATCAGTGTTTTGAAGCGTGGCGCATGAAGTAAAATTTCGAGTTTAGAAAAGCCTAATTTGGATTGGCCGCTCCGCTTCGCTACGCGGCCAATCCAAATTCTTAGGCTTTTCTAAACTCGAAATTTTATTTCATGCTTAGTCTGGGAGTGGAAAACACTCGTTAAAGACCTCAAATTAACCGCTTTAAAACAACCAATTCCCGCAAATTTTAAACACGCTTTAATACTCAAAAGAAAAATCCCCTGTATGAACATGTCTTAAACACGTTTTTTGAACATGTTTTAAACACGTTTTTAACATGTTTTTAATTGATAATGTATTAAACGCTGTTTCAATGAAAAAAACATGTATTGTAAAAAAGTGTTTGTTTTAATTAAAATGAAACAAAACGCTTTTTTAACAACAATGTGTGATAATAATAATAAAAGTAGAACAAATTTAGTTTTAGACACTTTACTATATTCTTAATATTTAAATCATCATATCTATAACGAGGACAGTGCTATGACATACCAACATTTTTTGTAATATGAAATAAAAACATTTCAAAAATTAAAACAATCACTTGAAACTGAACCGAAAACCACAAAAACCGTTAGTTTTGCCGTAACGAAAAATGGAACCGAACCGATATATAATAATAATAGTAATAACGTTTATTTCTATACACCACAAGAAATATACAAAGATATACATATATGGCAACAGAAACAGGTCGGTTGGATACATAAAATATAAAAACAATAGCTAACTAATATTTATATCAAAAAATTCATTAATATTATACGGTTCCAGTTCACACATAATTCCGAAAACATTGTTTTTAAATTGAATATAATTATCTATACCCCACACCCATACGGGTAGAGCGGGTCATTGATTATATATATATATATATATATATATATATATATATATATATTTTTAAGCATGAATAATATGCCCCCTTTTCAAATTTGCTTAATCTGTGAGTTGGATAGTTATATTTAAAGTTTCTTTGCGGATAATGAGGTGTTGGTGTACACGTTTGAAAAATGTATTTGTTCTTAAACCAGAATTTAGCACATTCGTGAACATATATACCGGTCAAAGTTAGCATGTTGTTTTTTTTGAACACTCCTTTGCACGAATCTCGCGCCCGGACCTTATTTACTATTCTTAGAGCTCTTTTTTGTAGTATGAACGCACGACAAACGACAGGGGATGTACCCCAAAAAAGGATTCCATATCTCAGAAGAGAGCAGAAGTTCGATAAATAAACCAGTCTAGTAAGATTTCAGGCTTTTCTAAACTCGAAAGAAAAATTCCCTGTATGTTTGTCTGCATCCCTACCAATAAAAATTCTCATGAGCCGCCATTGCTTAAATGTATTGTGATCAGTGGCAAATTAATTGTGTTATTTGTTGACAATAGAAAATCATTTAAAAGCAAACATTTTCTTATGACTGAAATAAATAATCTAAATATTTGTTGTCTCTATTCATTCCACATATAACACTTTTTCCAAATAAGTTTATTCCAATTTTATTCCAAATATTTAAATAAGTCCTAAGCAAAGCTATACTGAAGAGATATATATCTCGAAACGCGTCTATAGGTGGCCTAAGACATTAGTTTTAATCCAAGTCTTTTCATTTCTAATTTCTTGTAATTTTTCCTTTCATTTTAATTTGTTAGTTGGTTTGAAGAGAATTTGACCTAAATGTTACATATACTTTGATAGAGCGTTGTAACAAATTAAATAAAATAAGATTTTAAATATTTCATTGTTTAATTCAATATACGGGGGTGTATTTGCACGGGATGTAGTTGTTTCAATGGATAGTTGTTGTCTTAAGTTGCGTAAGCTTATTTTCTCGAATTCAAATATTTTTGAATTGGAATTATTCTAGCTTAAACGTTAAAATAAACAATTAGTTTATCTTTATTATCAAAATGCTATTTTTCCGTATAGTAACCATTTTGTTTTTATTAATTTCATACTAAAGTTCATTGATTTCTTAATAGGTTTTATGGATACCATCAAATTCCAATACTCCGTTATTTGTGTGTAAATTTATATTTCTCTGTTATTGAGGAATAAATTATTATTAAAAATTTGGTGGTGGAGGCGGTTACGTTGTGAAACATTTTAACTATTTAATTAAATAACACTTTTAACTTTTTTGTATTCACTTTTTTATTTTTACGGTGACTAGTTTCGACTCGTCAGTGGCCATTCTCAAACCTAGTGCTTGGTTTGAAAATGGTTCACCGACGAGTCGAAACTACTCACCGTAAAAATAAAAAATGGTGATGTGTCCATCATAGTACTTTCCCCCGTAAATTGCGTATTAAATCACTTTTAAAATATTTGTAGAATTATTAATTTCAAAATGTCTTTAACTTTTTGATAACTACAACTTTTCTTTGAAACATTTTTCAATTGGATCAACACATACTGACACAAACCAATGACTAGTTAAAAAACACTATTTATTGAATATCTCAAAAACTAAGAGTGCTATGACAAAAAGTGAAGATACAAAAAATCTTTAATATTTTAAAACCTACAACTTTTATTTGAAACATTTTCCAATTGTATCAACACACACACTGACACAAATCAATGACTAGATAAAAAACACTATTTATTAAATATCTCAAAAACTAAGAGTGCTATGACAAAAAGTAAATAAACAATATATCTTCATTTTGTTATTATCTACAACTTTTATTTGAAAGAATTTTTTGTTTGATGACCATTTAATAAAAAAATCACCTAAAACTAAAATATCCTCATCAATATTTTCGTTGTCATTACCGTCTGCCTCAGCAATTTCAATTTGTTTTCCCTGAAGTACTTCAGGTGTGTCAATGAGATCTTGTTCATCAACAACAAATTCAACTGCTGCTTGGAAGTCATTTTCATACTGCAATAAATATTGTTGGTCTATTTGAATATTATGATTTTGGTAAAGCGGTGTATTTAATAAATATTTTAATGCTTCCAATACAGCAGCCGGTCTGATTGTTTCAAACATATAGTTATTATATGAAATAATAATTACCTACAACTTTTATTTCAAACATCTTTCAATTGTATCAACACATCCACTGACACAAATCAATGACTAGATAAAAAACACTATTTATTAAATATATCAAAAACTAAGAGTGCTATGACAAAAAGTGAATCTACAAAAAATCTTTAGTTTTTCATTTCCTACAACTTTTATTTGAAACATTTTTCAAATGTATCGACACATACACTGTCACACACCAATAACTAGATAAAATACACAACTTTTGAAATATCTCAAAAACTAAGAGTGCTATGACAAAAAGTAAGTGAACAATACATCTTCATTTTGTTATTATCTACAACTTTTATTTGAAAGAATTTTTTGTTTGATGAACATTTATTGAAAAAATCTGAAAAAACTGAAAAACGCTAAGAGTAAAGTACCACTTCCGGTTTTCCGATTTTCACCAAAAGCTTTTCAGTTCTTCCGATTGTAACAAAAAGCTTAAGTTTCAAGTTTCATCTCGATATCTTTAGCGGTTTACAGCGCACACAGACACACAGACACACAGACACACAGACATTTTTCAAAAATGGTCTTATTCGACTCAGGGGACCTCAAAACGGATATTTCCGCTAAAATTTTTGATTCGAAAATTTTCACGAAAACAATACTTTCCCTTTGTATTACATACGGGGGAAAGTAAAAAGTGAACACAAAAAAGTTAAAAGTGTAATTTAATTAAATTATTATTAAGTTATTATTATATTATTATTATTATACTATTATTAAAATATTATTATATTGTTATTATTTTATTATTCTAATATTTGAACTAATTCGGATTTTGTCATTAATTCACTGTATTTTCAGTATTGCGATATTATGAATGTAAGTCACTTGGTTTATTGTCATTTGATTATGATATGATTTTGTCAATAAATCAATATATCGACTGCATTTTCACTATTGTGACTTTATGTCTGTAAGTTACTATATTGACTGACATTAGTCTATCGTGTCAACTTGACGTAACACAACGATAGTCGGCTTTTAGTCCATTCTGTCAACTTGACATGAGTCGCCGTGTGTGCATGTGTATAAACATTAATATACTGGGAATAAAATATTTTGTCACAAATCAATATAATTATACTTTCTTTAATTTGGTTGGCGTTCACTTTGTGGTACATCTCTATAAAAATTGAATTAAAACACTTAACTTTGTTTTACCACTTTTATTTTTATTTTATAAAAGTGGTAAAACAAAGTTAAGTGTTTTAATTAAATTGTTAATTATACTTTCCCCTTTTACTTACAGATTGTTTTCAAGAAAAAAGTAATAATAAGTATCTTCAAAATTAACTAGTTACAGCTAAAAATGAAGCCAAGAATAACTTTCAAATTCAAAATCTCAACGGAATCATATTTCAAAAGAAAGAAAGTGGAAAAGAGAGATTGAAAGTATTGCGAGCCCAATTTTTCCATTCCACTCTGTCAATACATCTATTGGCCAACAATCCAAACGATTTCGGACAATTACGCAATGTTTGCTAAAAGCAACAAAAAAATAATCGAACAGAAAACGGAACTGCTGGTTGTATAATCCGTGATGACGTGCGTCCGTGTGCGAATGCTTGCTCAAAAAGAGCAGTGAATTGCTTTTTGTTCGTGATCAAAACAATACATTTTGACTATTCATGAATTTTTGCTGAGATTTGAATTCGCCTACAAAGCGCAAATTTTATAATTGATAAACTCATAGCTCATCAATTCAAAGCTGATTTAATTTGACATCAACTATATAAAATCAGTGTATTATATGCGTGACTCATGAAGTAAAATTTCGAGTTTACATAAGCCAAATTTTCATACTTTTTTAAACTCGAAATTCTACTGCATGCATAATCAAAGAGTAAATACAATTAGAAGCTTTCAATTAATCGCCTTTATATAAACAACGAATTCCTGCAATATGTAAAGTTATTTAAATTTAAAAAAAACACTTGGTATTTTTTCACAAATTAAAACTTTACTTCGACTAGTTGCGGTTTGTTAGACCATTTTCAAAGGAATGTATAGAAAAAATTATTGTCTAGGTATATATACATATTTTTGTTTCAGGTAATAACGGAAGTCGAAATTGGGGCAAATTTACCAAACGCTGTAATAATCAGGATATGTATACTTTCAAGAAAAAATACTTGTATCATAACTTACTTTAAGAGATAAGTACAAAAAAACGTGTATTGGTAATCATTTTATTTTTGATTTTTTGCGCTTGGCCGCATGCGGCCCGTGGGACGTGGTTTTTAGACAATTATTTTTAGGGAACATTTACAAAAACTAGTATGACTAGTAGTCGTGTAAAACTCTAGTTTTCGGATTTTTTACATAATTCAACAATAGTACTTTTTATACTCATTACTATTTTATGTAACATGATTACTACGGTAATTTTAGTCTTTTTCGTGTATTGTCTGTTTTAATTAAAGTGGGGAATTCCAAAAGAGGCCACCTTGGCAAAAATGTAATTGGCCAATGTCGAAAAATCCGGCGTTTCCTATTTTCTAATCCTCGACTACTTATTCATAAGCACCGTGCGAGAAAGATCAAGGTGTACACGTTTACGAATTCCGAATTCGTGACCCTAAGGATTTTCCACTAGGAAGCCAGGAAATATGATTAATCGCTACTAATTAGCGGAATAAAATAAGTTCCAATGTTGTAGATGTGGATTTATTTAACGTTACTCTAGGACAGGTCCGTAGTAAACTTTTAAAATTAAATGATTTTTAATATATTGCTACTGTGTTGATACCTATTGACGATACTGTATTATTTGTATTATTTTAATGTGTTATTGTAACTATTCTCACTTTCCTTAATTTTTTACATGTAGTATTATTTCGCTTGTGAATGCGTTTATACCTATTGTCTATTTTAATGTATTTATTTCATAATTTATTTTTATATACTATATTTTATATTATTATTGTAGAATGGTGATCCGTAAATAAAGATATTATTATTATTATTATTATTATTATTATTATTAAATTCAATTCTCGCCAAGTTTATAGAGATAAATATAGAATTACAAAGATTATAATATTAGTAAAACTATCAAATAGTAGAAACATATACAGATCATTGAGTCTTGAGACAAAAATATGTATCCTAATATTAAAACAGAACTATGACAAATCCTCAAAAACAGGATTCGAATCTCCTTATATGATTCGAATCACAAATACCAATGAAAGAAAAATATGATTCGAATCACAAATACCAATGAAAGAAAAATATGATTCGAATCAAAGATTCAAATTCTGTATTTCGAATCATGAATACAAATCCTTTAAAAATATACTTGAATATTTTTTTTGGCAGCTATTAACATTTTTACTTTTGCTAAAAGTTTTTATTAACAAACTTGTTGAAATTATATTTATTTGTTATTAAAACCAAGTCAAGTCTCTTGTGTTTAAAACAGTGTTTTATACATGTTTAAAAACAATCGTCGTGTCTTAAACGTTTTTGTTTTAAACATGTTTTCAACGTTGGATTTACTTAAAACATGTTTAAAACGTTTTTTTTTTCATAATCTTAAATTATCTAATCTATATTTATAGTTGTTATGTTTAAAACACTTTGTTTTAAAACAGTGTTCTAAACATGTTTAAAAACAAAACGTCGTGTTTTAAACGTTTTTGTTTTAAATATGTTTTAAACGTTGAATTTGTTTAAAACATGTTTAAAACTTTTTTTATATATAATCTTAAATTATCTAAACTATATTTTATACTACTTTTATGAAGATATTTTAAATAACATTATTAAACATACAGTTTTATCCCAACTGTGTCAATTATACAGGATGATTCAGAACGAGTGATAAAAATGGTGATGTGTCCATCATAGTACTTTCCCCCGTAAATTGCGTATTAAATCACTTTTAAAATATTTGTAGCATTATTATTTTCAAAATGTCTTCAACTTTTTGATAACTACAACTTTTATTTGAAACATTTTTCAATTGGATCAACACATACTGACACAAACCAATGATTAGATAAAAAAACACTATTTATTGAATATCTCAAAAACTAAGAGTGCTATGACAAAAAGTGAAGATACAAAAAATATTTAATATTTTATTACCTACAACTATTATTTGAAACATTTTCCAATTGTATCAACACACACACTGACACAAATCAATGACTAGATAAAAAACACTATTTATTAAATATATTAAAAACTAAGAGTGCTATGACAAAAAGTGAATCTACAAAAAATCTTTAGTTTTTCATTTCCTACAACTTTTATTTGAAACATTTTTCAATTGTATCGACACATACATTGTCACACATCAATAACTAGATAAAACACACAACTTTTGAAATATCTCAAAAACTAAGAGTGCTATGACAAAAAGTAAATGAACAATACATCTTCATTTTATTATTATCTACAACTTTTATTTGAAAGATTTTTTTGTTTGATAAACATTTATTGAAAAAATCTGAAAAAACTGAAAAACGCTAAGAGTAAAGTACCATTTCCGGTTTTCCGATTTTCACCAAAAGCTTTTCACTTCTTCCGATTGTAACAAAAAGCTTAAGTTTCAAGTTTCATCTCGATATCTTTAGCGGGTTTTGCGGTACAGCGCACACAGACACACACAGACACACAGACAGACAGACAGACAGACATTTTTCAAAAATGGTCTTATTCGACTCAGGGGACCTCAAAACGGATATTTCCGCTTAAATTTTTTATTCGAAAATTTTCACGAAAACAATACTTATCCTTTGTATTACATACGGGGGAAAGTAAAAACACTATTTATTAAATATCTCAAAAACTAAGAGTGCTATGACAAAAAGTGAGTCCACAAAAAATCTTTAGTTTTTCATTTCCTACAACTTTTATTTGAAATATTTTTCAATTGTATCGACACATACACTGTCACACATCAATAACTAGATAAAACAAACAACTTTTGAAATATCTAAAAAACTAAGAGTGCTATGACAAAAAGTAAATAAACAATATATCTTCATTTTGTTATTATCTACAACTTTTATTTGAAAGAATTTTTTGTTTGATGAACATTTATTGAAAAAATTTGAAATAACTGAAAAACGCTATGAGTAAAGTACCACTTCCGGTTTTCTGATTTTCACCAAAAGCTTTTCAGTTCTTCCGATTGTAACAAAAAGCTTAAGTTTCAAGTTTCATCTCGATATCTTTAGCGGTTTTTGCGGTACAGCGCACACAGCCACACACACAGACACACAGACAGACAGACAGACAGACAGACATTTTTCAAAAATGGTCTTATTCGACTCAGGGGACCTCAAAACGGATATTTCCGCTAAAATTTTTGATTCGAAAATTTTCACGAAAACAATACTTCCCCTTTGTATTACAGTAAAAATGCACATCTTTATAAACATGAATCCGATTTTCATTGTTTAAAAAACTACTGCTGATTTAAAGTTTGTGGCATAAAGATTCATTATTATATACAATTCAAACAAAACACAAAATGAAAATGTGTAATATTTATTTACGTAACAATAAACCTAAGAAGTATATTTTGAACTTCACTTTAATTCAGTGTTTTATACCGGTGACGCATGAAGTAAAATTTCGAGTTTAGAAAAGCCTAAAAATTTGGATTTGGACGCTACGCTTCGCTTCGCGTCCAAATCCAAATTTTCAGGCTTTTCTAAACTCGAAATTTTACTTCATGCTTAATCAAGGAATGGAAACACTCGTAAGAAGCAAATTCATTTAAATAATATTCTACTTTTTATAAATGGAAGTGATTCATTACCGAATAATCAAGCTTTGTTTGATATTATTTAAAGTAAAAGTGATACCTTAGTTTTTTTTATTATGTATTAAACGAGGGTTCCTAGTCCTTGTTTAAGCATGAAGTAAAATTTCGAGTTTAGAAAAGCCTGAAAATTTGGATTTGGGCGCGAAGCGAAGCGAGCGCCCAAATCCAAATTTTCAGGCTTTTCTAAACTCGAAATTTTACTTCATGCGCCAGGCGTATAAAACACTGATTTAATGTGAAGTTTAAATTTGTTATTTTTCTGTTTGTGTTATGTTGTTATTACTTAGTTATGCTTAAATTGTTAAATTTTATCAATAATAATTAATGTACTTGTAGTTTTGTAAATAATGTTTTGCAAAATAAATGTCAGCTAAATTGCTGACAATAATTCAAATTACATTATTAAACATACAATTTTATAACTGACTTAAAACATTAAATATCTTTTTTGCACTTTCATCTTAAAAGTTGACACTTTACAAACTTTAATCAATGTCAAAAGATGCCACCCTTAGCAAATGTTACATTGTTTATTTGTATCCAACCATAAAAGTGGTATCGAATGCATAAAGGAATTTCATGATACGCTGTCATCGAAATACCTGCTGTCAGAACAATCAATCAAATTTTCGCGACACGAGTACATCGATAGTAGTTCATCATGGAAGTGGATGATACATCCGACGCGGAAAGCTGCACACCACCAGATGTAGTAAAGGAAGCAGAGATAGCGAGTTTAGAACTACTACCGAAAAATTCAAGGGTAATATATGAAAAACGCTACCAGGAATTTATCAAGTGGTGTGAATCTAGAACCATTAGAAGGTATTCAGAGAATACTTTATTAGCATATTTTTTCGATCTTTGCAGAAAATATAAGCTCTCTAGCATTTGGTCTATATTTTCAATGTTAAAATGCACCCTCGCTACAAAAAATAATGTGCAAATTGGAAAATATAGCAAATTAATAGCTTTCATCAAACAGAATAGCGTAGGATTTAAGGCAAAAAAATCTAAAACTCTCTCGAAATCCGAAATATTGGCATTTTTGAAGGAAGCCCCAGATGACAGTTTTCTTATGATTAAGGTTGGTTATTTTTAATTAAACCATTTTAACAATATATTGAAATAGGCATTTCAGGTGGCATTAATATTTGGGATTTTTGGGGCATGCCGCAGACACGAATTGTACAATATCAAGAAAGAGGATATAAAAGAAATTGACAATATGTTAATTATTAGCATTCCTGATACGAAAACTCACAATCCAAGAACCTTTACTATTGTCAACGATAATGAATCTGATATAGATTATATCTCTTTTTACCAAAAGTATTCAAGATTGCGGACCAATAAAAGTGCGGCAGATAGAAAATTCTTTATAAAATATGCAAACGGACGATGCACCAATCAAGTAGTTGGCATTAACACGTTTGGAAGCTTTCCTTCTATTATTGCGAAATATTTACATTTAGAAAATCCACATCTTTTCACGGGTCATTGTTTTCGACGCTCATCCGCAACATTATTGGCCAATACTGGAGCTAACTTAGTACAAATTAAGAAACATGGTGGATGGAAATCGTCCGCTGTAGCCGAAGGCTACATTGATAATTCCCTTAATAATAAAATCAAAACAGCGGTCGCAATTATGAAAAATGCATCTGTAGCAGGTCCAAGTTCAAGTAATTATGTAGAACCCAGAATAGAAAATTTGACTACAAATGATAATATAGAATATATAGAACCCAATAAGGCAAAAGAAAGGACTATAATCGCACATAGTAGTTCTATTAAGGAATGCCAAAACCGTGAAGATGTGAATATTGCAAATAATATATCAGAAGTAAATGCCAATTCCCAAAATGTTATGTTACCAGCACTTACAGCTTCAGGAGTCAATATACAAAATTGCTCCCATTTTACTATAAACTTAACTGTTAATAATAACAAATAATTCCCATTGAAATTTAAAGTCAAAATAAACCTTATTTTTAAATACTATATTGTACTTGTTTACGGTATGACGTGCAAAAAGTTATGTATGTAATGCGTGTGTAAAATAAGCTTTATGGCATTCGTTCAGATGTTTCGTGACTCGCCTTCGGCTCGTCACGAAACATCATCTGAACTCATGCCATAAAGCTCAATTTTACACACTTATTACATAAATAACTATTAAACGCGTTTTATACATGCATTAAAAACGTTTTAAACACGTTTTTAATTGTTAATGTTTTAAACACCGTTTGAATGAAAAAAAAAAAAACGTTTTGTAAAAAAAAAACTGTTTGTTTTAATTAAAATGATAATGATAAAATGATAAAAGGGAACATCGTTAATAACAGACAAACTATCCGATTCCGTGTTATTCTAGAAACGTGATTATTTAATAATAAAATCCATTTAATTAATCATATCCAAAATTTTCTCTTCGATCGTAAATTACAAATTAAAATCGGACAAACCCTTTCTTTCCCTTTCTATCCACAGCAAGGGGTACCCCAAGGATCTCCACTTTCCCCTCTACTCTACAATATATACTGCCTAGACCTATACAACCCTGATCCCAATTTCATAAACCCCTCCTGTTACTGTTTACAATTCGCAGACGACACCGCCCTAATAACCCATTCCTCTACCTTACCTGCATCACTAGAATCCCTTCAAACATTTATCACCACCACATCCTCTTGGTTCTCGAAATGGAGACTAAAAATAAATCCAAGCAAATGCCAACTGCTCCTACCCTACCATCGCATTCCTCCAAACAATCCCTTCTCAGTTATGATTAACAACTACACAATTTACACATCCCCCTCCTGCAAATACCTAGGAATCCTCATTGATCCCAAATTATCTTTCAAGGAGCACACATTAGCCATTAAAAATAAAATCAAATGTAGATCAAAACACTTTCGCTGCCTTACATATAGAGCTGAAGGCATTAATAAAACAACAGCTACTAGAATATACAAAATGATATGCCGTCCGTTGTTGGATTACAGTTCAATCCTGTATACCAACCCTTGTACTCGCACCCTCAATAACCTACAAGTATCCGAAAGATCCTCACTCCGTATATTGAGCAAACTCCGACATCCACTTAATCGATTATACAATCCTTCCAACACCCTTCTCTATGAAACCACAAATGTAGTCCCCATTGAAGACAAATTTCGGTTTCTCGCCGAACGATTTGCATGCAATGAACAAAACTTCGAAATTCTAACAAAAATGTGCATCCACAGAAATCCCAATATACCTCCTAAATTCAAAAAACCCCACACAACCCTCTTTGAATATATATCCTCCTTCGATCAGCCTAACCCACAGTAAAATATAAAATTAATAAACTGGGCAGAAAGACTTATAGTCGATAGCCCTTATGAGTAACATAGGATCATAATTACAATTAAATGTTTATGTATGACAAAAGTATCAAGAATGTGCTACATAATAAATAGCATAAAGTCATATCTTGGTAGTGAGTCGACTAAGACAATCTATTATGCTTGTTTTGACTCACTGTTAAGATTTGGGGTGATTTTTTGGGGAAATAGCACAACAATAAGCAAAGTGTTTGTGCTACAAAAAAGGTGCATACGATCCATCTTTAGACTAAAATTTAAAGAGACCTGTCGCGGTATATTCAAAAAGAATAGGATACTGACAGTATATGCAGTCTTTGTATACGAATCATTAATTTTTATATTCAAAAATAAAAGTCTTTTCAGTAATGACAGTGACAAACTTTACAACACAAGAAATGTGAACATTAAACAACCGATGCACAGGCTCACGATAACGGAAAAGAACGCTATGCATCGATGCATAACGTTTTATAACGCGCTACCTACGAAAATCAAAAATGGTGATTCACTTAAAAAATTTAAGACATCGGTTTTTAATCTCCTCGTTGAAGCAGAATTATATGCCCTGAGTGATTATTTTGAAGCTTGTAAATAATAGATATATACATATACTTGTTACGCTGACACAATTTCATCAATGTTCTTCCAGAATTATATTTTACTTTTGTAAGCATTATTGAAATAAAGTTTGTTTATTATTATTATTATTATTATATACTGATAATTTAAAATGTTAACTGATAATAAAGGTATTGATATATTATAATAATAAAACTGATCCAATTATAAAAAGTAGATTTTTATTTAAGTACATTTTTAGGCATATTTTGTTTTAATATTAAATTTTTAGCTCCTAGTGAGTGTTTCCAATCCCAGATTAAGCATTAAGTAAAATTTCGAGCTAAAAAAGTCTGGAAATTCTAATCCTTTTATAAGTATACGAGTCACCTGTATTTGGATTCGAATACAAATCCTCATAAAAAAATACACCGAATCCGAATCATAAATAGATTTTCACCAAAGTATTCGAATATCTCTTTGGTAATTGAAAATGATGAAACTTTGGCACAAATTGAAGAATAAACCAACAAGTCAGCAATGGATTAGAATTATTAATGACGATTTCCCTTTGGAGATTTAAGTCTTTTTGGAGGATTCAAATCTGTTTGTAAGTATTCAAATCCGTTTGTAAGTATTCGAATTCTTTTTATAAGGATTCAAAGCACCTCCCACTGAACAAACACATTTAAGTAATGTTTCATCAACATTAAAATAACGTTTAATGTTGCTACAATATTGATATAACATTATTTGTTTGTTTTGTTCAGTGCGCTGCATTTTGATTCGAATACGAATCTTCTTAAAAAATATATAATAAATCTGAATCACTTTCTTAAAAAATATATAACAAATCTGAATCATTTTCACTTCTTACAGGGAATTGTTCTTTTAAGTATATTCAGTAAATTTGTATACTTTCTTATAGGGAAATTAGCAGCCACTGGAGCCATGGATGTGCGTAAATGCGTTGTGCTGTCCCAAATTAATTAGATAAGCGTGAAATAAGTAAAAACAAATTAATTGAATGAGTTACATACAATGGATAGATGATTGTATGGCTACGAGCCGAGGTCAAACAACAACAAAAAAAAATGTTTGCTATCTTTCCATATTGAAAGCGCAAGATTTGGTTACACGAAATAAATATTTGTAAAATTAATTAACGTGAGATCACACTTTTTTCAAGAATAAACGCAGTATATTCTAAACTTCAATCAGTGTTTTCTAAAGTAAAATTTTAGTTTAGAAACGCCCAAAATTTGGCTTTTTTAAACTCGAAATTTTACTTCATGCCTAACCAAGGAGTAGAAACACTCTCCTACTTAAATGAAATATAATCACTTGAAGCCAAATTTAAATCAAATATTTATTATACAGAGAGTTTTATGTAACACCGAACATTTTCCTAACGAGAATTTTTCGTTTAAGTATACATAAGCACAAGTTGTACATTTGCCGATGCTCGGTTTATTAAAAGAATTTAATTTGAAGCTTTAAACAAGTGTTTTCCACTCCCAGGCTAAGCATGAAGTAAAATTTCGAGTTTAGAAAAGCCCGAAAATTTGGTTTGGTCGCGTAGCGCGAAGCGCGGAGCGGCCAAACCAAATTTTCAGGCTTTTCTAAACTCGAAATTTTACTTCATGCGCCACCGGTACAAAACACTGATGCAATGTAAAGTTTAGCGGTGTGTTTTAATCTTCGTAATATGTCAGTGTTTTGTGCCGGTGGCGCATGAAGTAAAATTTCGAGTTGAGAAAAGCCTGAAAATTTTGTTTGGCCGCTCCGCACTTCGGGCTACGCGACCAAACCAAATTTTCAGGCTTTTCTAAACTCGAAATTTTACTTCATGCTTAGTCTGCGAGTGGAACACACTCATTTCAAGTTTCAAATTGAACTCTTAAAAAAACCAATGAGTATCTAAAGATTTACGGCATATACGCTGTAATTGGGACATACTTGAAAGAAAAACTCCCTGTATGTAAAAGTTAAGGCATTAATTGCGATTGGCAACAATTTTTAATGGTCATATAGGCTTTCCAATTTACACATAACTTAAAAATTAAAGGTGTCAAATTGTATTGGATGAAAATGTTCGGTGTTATATACAACTCTCTGTATAACCCAACTGTATAATATTTTAAATTTAAATCAAGAAGTAATTTTTGAATTAAATTTAAATTTTAGGAATAAACGCTATTAATTGTCATTACTCGGCTTGATTTTTAAACTAGCCCTTGAAAACTATAAGTGCTTGAATGAATGCCAAGGTCTTGAAAACCATAAGAATATTAAGTCGATTCATAAAAATTAAGAATGCAAATTGTTTTTATTATTGAATAATTCCAATAATTGCGAAACTGTCAATTTAAAAATTTCGTTTTGAGAATATTCTGTGATTTGTGTGCCGTGCTTGGAAGGCCGCGCGTGGTGAATAAACGTATTGCGCAAACGCAAACGTTTCCCAATTTGAACGTGGAAATTCCTAAATGTTAAATATTGAGAACGTGACTGAACGAAGCGAATCTCGGGAACGATTACAAACGAAATGTCAAAATGTCACAGACCTTAATTTCTTTACTCTTTCGGCAATTCTATGTCTAATCAACGCTGTCTTTAACCTTACCAACTCAGATTTTTAAAAATTTTGTTTACTTATGCCTTTATACAGAAAAAGAAACATATCTGATTTTTTGATACAATTTCAAGTCGTTTAAATTTTTTTTTAATTTAAAATAAATAAATTGAAAAATAGCAGTTTTTTGTGTTGTATATAATAAAAATATAACTCAGATTTTTTAAAATTTTGTTTACTTATTGCCTTTATACAGAAAAAGTAACATATCTAATTTTAGGATACAATTTCAAGTCGTTTTGAAAAAAGAAATTTTAACTTTAAATAAATAAATTGAAAAATAGCAGTTTCTTGTGTTGTATATAATAAAAAAAGTTCATGCAAAATACTACAAAGTGAGACCTGTTTCACATTTATAGCTTAATTTGGAGACCAGTAATCGTAATTTAAAAATTTAGCGATTTGGACTAATTCTTCGGAAATGTAGATGATATAGGCATCTAAATTTCAGAACAATGAGTCCAAATGGGAACATTTTTAAATTACGATTAATGGTCTCCAAATTAAGCTAGAAATGTGAAACAGGTCTCACTTTGTAGCATTTTGCATGAACTTTTTTTATTATATACAACACAAGAAACTGCTATTTTTCAATTTATTTATTTAAAGTTAAAATTTCTTTTTTCAAAACGACTTGAAATTGTATCCTAAAATTAGATGTTACTTTTTCTGTATTAAGGCAATAAGTAAACAAAATTTTAAAAAATCTGAGTTGGTAAGGTTAAAGACTGTGTTGATTAGACATGGAATTGCCCAAAGAATGAAGAAATGAAGGTCTGTGACATTTTGACATTTCGTTTGTAATCGTTCCAGAGATTCGCTTCGTTCAGTCACGTTCTCAATATTAAACATTTTAACAAATTTAGATGCCTATACATTTCAGAAAAATGAGTCCAAATCGCTAAATTTTTAAGTTACGATTACTGGTCTCTAAGTTAAACTAGAGATTTGAAACAGGTCTCACTTTGTAGAATTTTTCATGAACTTTTTTATTATATACAACACAAAAGCTGCTATAGTTTCAATTTTTACTTTCCCCCGTATGTAATACAAAGGGAAAGTATTGTTTTCGTGAAATTTTTCGAATGAAAAATTTTAGCGGAAATATCCGTTTTGAGGTCCCCTGAGTCGAATAAGACCATTTTTGAAAAATGTCTGTCTGTCTGTCTGTCTGTCTGTGTGTCTGTGTGCGCTGTACCGCAAAAACCGCTAAAGATATCGAGATGAAACTTGAAACTTAAGCTTTTTGTTACAATCGGAAGAACTGAAAAGCTTTTGGTGAAAATCAAAAAACCGGAAGTGGTACTTTACTCTTAGTGTTTTTCAGTTTTTTCAGATTTTTTCAATAAATGTTCATCAAACAAAAAATTCTTTCAAATAAAAGTTGTAGATAATAACAAAATTAAGATATATTGTTTATTTTTTTTGTCATAGCACTTTTAGTTTTTGAGATATTTTAAAAGTTGTTTGTTTTATCTAGTTATTGATGTGTGACAGTGTATGTGTCGATACAATTGAAAAATGTTTCAAATAAAAGTTGTAGGTAATAAAAAACTAAAGATTTTTTGTATCTTCACTTTTTGTCATAGCACTGTTAGTTTTTGAGATATTTAATAAATAGTGTTTTTACTTTCCCCCGTATGTAATACAAAGGGAAAGTATTGTTTTCGTGAAAATTTTCGAATCAAAAATTTTTGCGGAAATATCCGTTTTGAGGTCCCCTGAGTCGAATAAGACCATTTTTGAAAAATGTCTGTCTGTCTGTCTGTCTGTGTGTGTGTCTGTGTGCGCTGTACCACAAAAACCGCTAAAGATATCGAGATGAAACTTGAAACTTAAGCTTTTTGTTACAATCGGAAGAACTGAAAAGCTTTTGGTAAAAATCGGAAAACCGGAAGTGGTACTTTACTCTTAGCGATTTTCAGTTTTTTCAGATTTTTTCAATAAATGTTCATCAAACAAAAAATTATTTTAAATAAAAGTTGTAGATAATAACAAAATGAAGATGTATTGTTTACTTACTTTTTGTCATATCACTCTTAGTTTTTGAGATATTTCAAAAGTTGTGTGTTTTATCTAGTTATTGATGTGTGACAGTGTATGTGTCGATACAATTGAAATGTTTCAAATAAAAGTTGTAGGAAATAAAAAAACTAAAGATTTTTTGTGGACTCACTTTTTGTCATAGCACTCTTAGTTTTGAGATATTTAATAAATAGTGTTTTTTACCTAGTCATTGATTTGTGTCAGTGTGTGTGTTGATACAATTGGAAAATGTTTCAAATAAAAGTTGTAGGTAATAAAATATTAAATATTTTTTGTATCTTCACTTTTTGTCATAGCACTCTTAGTTTTTGAGATATTCAATAAATAGTGTTTTTTATCTAGTCATTGGTTTGTGTCAGTATGTGTTGATCCAATTGAAAAATGTTTCAAATAAAAGTTGTAGTTATCAAAAAGTTGAAGACATTTTGAAAATAATAATGCTACAAATATTTTAAAAGTGATTTAATACGCAATTTACGGGGGAAAGTACTATGATGGACACATCACCATTTTTTATCTAGTCATTGATTTGTGTCAGTGTGTGTGTTGATACAATTGGAAAATGTTTCAAATAAAAGTTGTAGGTAATAGGATATTAATGATTTTTTGTATCTTCACTTTTTGTCATAGCACTCTTAGTTTTTTAGATATTGAATAAATAGTGTTTTTTATCTAGTCATTGGTTTGTGTCAGTATGTGTTGATCCAATTGAAAAATGTTTCAAATAAAAGTTGTAGTTATTAAAAAGTTGAAGACATTTTTAAAATAATAATGCTACAAATATTTTAATAGTGATTTAATACGAAATTTACGGGGGGAAGTACTATGATGGACACATCACCATTTTTTTATTTGAAGTCACATTTTGATTTTGAATATCTCAAAAATTGCATCTTCAAAAATGTTTAAAATAATATACATAATAGTTCATGTAATTGTTAATTAACCATATAAATTTCAAAGTGAGATTATTATAGGTTCATATTAAAAAATATAAACTCGTTGAGCTTTATTTAAGAAATATTTAATATATGTATTTTACATCTTAAAAATATTTTGCAAATAAAACTCAACGAGTTTATTTTTTTCAATATGAACCCATCATGATCCCACTTTGAAATTTATAGGGATAATTAACAATACCATGGACTATTATATATATTATTTTAAACATTTTTGAAGATGCTATTTTTGAGATATTCAAAATCAAAATTTTTACTTCGATGAAAAAAATTGAAACAATAGCATTTTTTTGCGTTGTGTATCATGTACTATTATATACCGAGTGTTAACCACCAAACCTGGCCATAGCAAAGTGGGCCAGGTTTAGTGGTTAACACTCGGTATATAATAGTTCATGATGTACAACGCAAAAAACTGCTATTGTTTCAATTTTTTTCTTTGAAGTCAAAATTTTGATTCAATAACTATGAGGTAATAACTATAATTAATTTTAATCCATTTAATGAAGCTTATAGCAAATAAATCTCTATTCAAGAAGCTATTGGCAGAGTAAAAGATTTCAATCATGTACGCTCTTTTTTCAATAGAATTATTATTCATTTGTATAACACAGGTAAACATTAATCCGTCAACATGACACAAAATACAAATATGTCATGGCAACGTATTAAAATTAATTAAAATCCTTAATAATGCTATTTTCCTATGGCCAGTTTTGGTGGTTAACACACAGTATATTATTAACCAAGTGTGTTATTTACTAAAAGTACAGTATATTATTTTAAATATTTTTGAATTTGGGATTTTTGAGAAATTCAAAATTAAAAATTTGATATTAAATAATAACAAAATAACGAATTATTGTGTTGTATATCATATAAAAAAAGTTCAAGAAAAATGCTAAAAAATGAGCCCTGTTTTAGATCTCTAGCTAAATTTAGAGAGCAGTAATCGTAATTTAAAAATTGAGCCATTTGCGATTTCAACCGATTTTTATGAAATTTAAATGCGTATATTTTCTAAAAGGCCGTGGCATTAAATCCTAAAATTGGATATTTTTCTTATTCTATATGAAGGCAATAAGTTAGCTAAATTTGAAAAAATCTAAAATTGCAAGTGTGTTGATTTGACATGGAGTTTTCCCTTTCTGAAAATGTTCGAGCAATTTTTAATATTTAAACTTAAGTATAAAATAAGTTTTAAAAATTAAATAATTTCCAAAATAATATACTTTAGTTGTGTAAATAGTATTTTAAATTGTTCATATTTCCTACAAACAATGTCTAGCGCCATCTATTGTTATTTAGAAATATAATCAAAATCATACAGGATTTTGTTTAAGTTTACATGTCCCAGTGTATGTAAATTCTCAGTCTTTCGTTGTTTTTTACAAAAGCGTGGAATTTTAAGTCTCTAGAGAGTGTTTCCACTCCCAGACTAAGCATGAAGTAAAATTTCGAGTTTAGAAAAGCCTGAAAATTTGGATTTGCCGGGGCGCGCGAGCGAAGCGAGTCGCGCCCCGGCAAATCCAAATTTTCAGGCTTTTCTAAACTCGAAATTTTACTTCATGCGCCACGCGTATTCAACACTGAAATATTGTAAAGTTCAAACTATTTTGCTTGTGTTTGATTCCACGTTAATATATTTTATTAATATCTAACCAAATCTTTTGATTACTTAAAGCAATTTACCTGGGATATGTGGGTATACCAAAGAGAAAAAAAAATCGCTGTATTGCTCCAAACAATAAAATCTAGCGGCATATATTTTTCAAAAGTGAGAAACGCCATCTATTGCTCAGTTTTTCTCTTTTTAAAAATTCGCTCGCGCGCCCCGGCAAATCCAAATTTTCAGGCTTTTCTAAACTCGAAATTTTACTTCATGCTTAGTCTGGGAGTGGAAACACTCTCTAGAAACTTAAAATTCCACGCTTTTGTAAAAACAACGAAAGACTGACAATTTACATACACTGGGACAACAAGAAAAAAAAACCTTTTTTTGTAAAAATACAGAGATTTTTTCTTTTTGGTATACCTACTTAACCCAAGTAAAATACTTTCAAGCGCTCAAAAGATTTGGTTAAATATTTATAAAATGTATTAACATAAAATCAAACATAAGAAATATTTTCCGAACTTCACAATATTTCAATGTTTATACGCCTGGCGCATGAAGTAAAATTTCGAGTTTAGAAAAGCCTGAAAATTTGGATTTGCTGGGGCGCGACTCGCTTCGCTCGCGCGCCCCAGCAAATCCAAATTTTCAGGCTTTTCTAAACTCGAAATTTTACTTCATGCTTAATCTGGGAGTGGAAACCCTCGTTAGACGATCAATCAGAAACTTAGTTTGTAGTTTCCTTTATTGTCAAATTTATGACATTAAATAAATCGAATTGATGTTATTTTTTAGGTTAAATTTTAAACATAAACAGTTTGTGTGCATTATTTATGTGTTACTAAACTTTGATGGACAAATGAAAATATTCATAATTTTGAACAAACACTCAAAATGGTACTTCATGCCTAGCTTAGGAGCTGAAACACTCTCTAGAAACTTCAAATTGAACTCTTTTGTTAAAATAACAAATGGCTGAAAATCTGCATACATTTTTGCATACACGCAAATTCAGTTAACAGTGCTGCCTATTTTGGGGATTTTACCCCAAATTAAAGATGTATGGGTTTTTTGGGGGGGATTTGTACCCTCAAAATTCATGAGTTTATTATTTTATCGCAATTGTTTTTAATTTATTTGTTAAATTACAGATACGTCATCTATATTGTAATTTTATTGTTATGAGATTATAAACTTTGAGGTAAAGTCAAAAAAATATTTCAATGTTTATACGCCTGGCGCATGAAGTAAAATTTCGAGTTTAGAAAAGCCTGAAAATTTGGATTTGCTGGGCGCGACTCGCTTCGCTCGCGCGCCCCAGCAAATCCAAATTTTCAGGCTTTTCTAAACTCGAAATTTTACTTCATGCTTAATCTGGGAGTGGAAACCCTCGTTAGACGATCAATCAGAAACTTAGTTTGTAGTTTCCTTTATTGTCAAATTTATGACATTAAATAAATCGAGTTGATGTTATTTTTTAGGTTAAATTTTAAACATAAACAGTTTGTGTGCATTATTTATGTGTTACTAAACTTTGACGGACAAATGAAAATATTCATAATTTTGAACAAACACTCAAAATGTTACTTCATGCCTAGCTTAGGAGCTGAAACACTCTCTAGAAACTTCAAATTGAACTCTTTTGTTAAAATAACAAATGGCTGAAAATCTGCATACATTTTTGCATACACGCAAATTCAGTTAACAGTGCTGCCTATTTTGGGGATTTTACCCCAAATTAAAGATGTATGGGTTTTTTGGGGGGGATTTGTACCCTCAAAATTAATGAGTTTATTATTTTATCGCAATTGTTTTTAATTTATTTGTTATTTTACAGATACGTCATCTATATCGTAATTTTATTGTTATGAGATTATAAACTTTGAGGTAAAGTGAAAAAATACAAAATCGAGTTATTTTTGACGACACAGTACAGTTTTTGTTTCCTGATCTTAGATTACAAAAGGCATTTCAGATTTTAATAAAATTATCAGCGATTGTCGATGAATGAATAAACTTCGCACTAAAGTTGAAAGAAAAAACAAAATCTGGCGATTAATGACTAAGTTTCTGATTCATTGTCTAACGAGTGTTTCCACTCCTAGGGTAAGTATGAAGTAAAATTTCGAGTTTAGAAAAGCCTAACAATTTTTTTAACAGGCTTTTCTAAACTCGAAATTTTACCTTATGCGCCACGCGTATAAAACACTTATTTAATGTGAAATGGTCTTTTACCAATTTACAAGTGAAATAAGTTTGGTATGTTAATTATCAATTATTTAAATGATGGGAAAAATATTATGATGGACACATCACTATTTTAATCATTAAAAGTGCGATTCTTTTCGCAATCTACAACAAGTTAGTCTTACAAAGACTAAATCAAACACTCATTGAAACAACTACTTTCCAAGCTAATACCCCAACGGAGATTGAATTCTACAACAAGTGCTTGCTGTTACATGCAGTAACCTACTGCAAATGTAATAATTTGGGTCAAATTATTCAGGCCATCTATAGACGCGTTTCTAGAGTGATCTCTCATCAGTGTAGCTTTGCCGTTCAATCCAAACAATTTGACACCTTAGGCTGGCAGTTTGACCCAAATTGTTGCATGTGCAGTAGATTACTGCATGTAACAGCAAGCACTTGTTGTATAATTCAATGTGACCCAAATTGTTACATTTGCAGTAGGTTACTGCATGTATAGTATTTTTCAAGCTCTAGTGCTGAGCAATAAAAAATAATCTCGAGTACCGCCAATAAAAAATACAATGCCTCTTTAAAATTGTAACCGCTACTGCACTAGGCATGATTTATAGGGGGTTGGTTTCAGAGGGTTTCTACCTGCGAAAAATGTTTCCATATTTTTGGTATTCAGACAGGAAATATCTCAAGTAATTTAAACAAAATATAAATCTAAAAATGGCAATGTGTCGGTCACAGCATTTTCCCTAATATTTAATAAGTAAATTCATCTTTACAATTAGCTATTCAAGGATGTTTGCGTGTAACTTCTTTGCAATGCTTTTTAGTTCATCTCATTTTAAATTTTATGCAATCAACATGTAACTCATAGAATTTATTTGGAATGTATTTAACTCACATCTTATAGAGAGAAAATTGAATCATCTTGACGTATTTTCCTAAAATATTTAGCCAAAGTTGATATTATGCAATAAAATTTACAATTTTGTTAAAAATTTAAAATTTTATACCATCAACATGAAATTCACAGAATTTACTTAGAATTGTTTGCACTTACATCTTGTAGAAAGAAAATTAAATTATATTATCACATTTTCTTATAATATTTAGCCAAAGTTGTAATTTTGAAATAAAATCAACGATTTTTGAGAGTGTTTTCATTTAAACAATTGTAAAAAATTAACAGATTATCAAAACAACTTAAAATTCTACGAATCTGCACATAAATGAATAAACTTTGATTGTTTATAATTGAAAAATATCTTCACTAGATATTCCAAAATATCAAATGAAAATTAAAATTTGAATTGATTTATATTTATTATATAAAATTAAATTCCATTCAATTTGAATAAATTCTGATCATTTTGAACTTTTACAATTTTGTTTCTGATTGATCGCCTAACGAGGGATTCCACTCCCAGGTTAAGCATGAAGTAAAATTTCGAGTTTAGAAAAGCGTGAAAATTTGGATTTGCCGGGGCGCGCGAGCGAAGCGAGTCGCGCCACGGCAAATTCAAATTTTCACGCTTTTCTAAACTCGAAATTTTACTTCATGCGCCACGCGTACTAAAGACTGACCTATAGTGGAATCTTCAACCAATTGGTAGGAGTGAAATAAATTTAGTATGTTAATTATAAACTGTTTAATTGACGGCGAAAGAAACATCACCACCTTTTTTAAATATTTGGGTTACAATTTTTGTTTCACGCTCTAAAACAATTATACTTTTTTTACTACTTGTGTAACAGAAAAACCAACAGTGTTGAATATTTATGTTTGGGTTTTATTTGTATAAAAATTTAATATCTAAATTTAAACCAGAATTATCATTTTACACCCTAAAATAAAAATGACGTTTATCTTTATTATAAAAAATACTTAGAAAGAAATTAAAAACATTGTACATTTTCTTCCTTTAAAAATTACTGAATGAAATTGAATAAACTGCCTTTTTCCTTTCATTAAAAATAAAATAAAAGGAAACTTTCTATTTTCCTCTGTTCATTTTTTCACAATTTTTTTTTCATTTTTTAGACGGCATAATTTGTTAATTACATAAACATACATAAAAAGCCAATTTTCATATTATCTACAACTTTTATTAAAGAGATTTTTTTAAATGATCATTTTATAGAAAAATTTAAAAAAATGCTAAGAGTAAACTACCAGTTCCGGTTCCCGCATTTTCACCAAAAGCTTTTCCTATCCTAGGATTGTAATAAAAAGCTTAAGCTATAATGTCATCGTAACATCTTGATTGGTTTGGGCTGTACAATGGTGACGGACACACTTTTTTTTTAAATGGTCTTAGTTAACAACTATCAGGGAAACAAATCTCAAAATGTCATGTTGACTATCATGATGACATGACAGCATCATTATTTGAAAATTGGTTCATAAATAATTTAATACCAAACTTAGCTGCAAAATCAGTAATAGTTTTAGATAACGCTTCTTATCATAGTCGCCAAATTGACAAAGCACCCACAGCGGCAAATAAAAAATATGAAGTAGCTAAATATTTATATGAAAATAATTTGTTCTTTGAAGAACATTATACCAAATCCCAATTGGTTGAAGTTCTAAATAGTCGTAGTAAAAAAAGAAAAACATATTACAATTGGCAGAAGAACACGGACATACAGTGGTACGTTTACCTCCGTACCACTGTATTTTTAATCCAATTGAGTTAATTTGGGCTCAATTAAAAGGAAATGCGCGGAAGAATAATGTAACTTCAAATTTAAATAAATCAGTAATAGATTTAGTCAAAAAAGAAATAAAAAATATATCTGCCGACCAGTGGTCAAGATGTGTTAAACATACAATACGTATTGAAAAAGAGTATAATACGTTTGATTCAAATTATCAATTTTTTATAAATACACAAGACTCTGACAGTGATGACTCAGATATAGATATAGACAATTAAAATATTATTATACACAATTTTTAAAAATGTCATAAGACAACGTTGTAGACAATAATAAAGTAATGTTTTGCGTTATTTGACATATAATATTTTTTAACCCTTTGTCTCTGTGATCTAGTTATTTTGTTTAAATTTAAAATGAGATGAACTAAAAAGCATTGCAAAGAAGTTACGCGCAAACATCCTTGAATAGCTAATTGTAAAGATGAATTTACTTATTAAATATTAGGGAAAATGCTGTGACGGACACATTGCCATTCTTAGAATTATATTTTGTTTAAATTACTTGAGATATTTCCTGTCAGAATACCAAAAATATGGAAACATTTTTCGCAGGTAGAAACCCTCTGAAACCAACCCCCTATAAATCATGTCTAGTGCAGTAGCGGCTACAATTTTAAAGAGGCATTGTATTTTTTATTGGCGGTACTCGAGATTATTTTTTATTGCTCAGCACTAGAGCTTGAAAAATACTATAACAGCAAGCACTTGTTGTATAATTCAACGTCCGTTGGGGTATTAGCTTGGAAAGTAGTTGTTTCAATGAGTGTTTGATTTAGTCTTTGTAAGACTAACTTGTTGATTGCAAAAAGAATCGCACTTTTAATGTTTGAAGTATTCTGTAACCATGTATTGGCAATTTTATTTATACTTACATTACTTTTTCTTAGATTATGTTTTTAAAATTAAAAAAAATACAGCTATACAGACTTCGCTACGTACAACGTTCGCTATCAATAACTAAGATTACTGTGTTTTTATTAATAATATCAATTTGTATTTACGATAAATGTATTCACCTATATCATTATCACTTATCACAATAATACGCTTTCTAGTAAAGATATTATTATCAATATCAAGAAATAAAATAATAATATTGAATTTGAATTAAAGGCACTTGGTTTGTTTTACTAACTTCTGTAATTTTCCAACTAGTTTTAACTTATCGTCATTCTCAAGAAATAATGTAGAGAAAATATATTTTTACAGAGTTATATACACAATCAGATAGTAATTTAATGTGTATATAACTCTGTAAACATATATTTTGTGTACATAATTCCTTGAGAATGACGATAAGTCGAAACTAGTAGGAAAAATAAAGAAGTTAGTGAAACAAACCAAGTACTTTTAATTCAAATTCAATATTAGTTAAAATGTTTTATCAAGTGATCAATGAGAACCAAATTAAAGTTAAAATAATAATTCCAAACTTGTTATTAAATATTAAGAAACAGCACTATTAATAATAATTACTTACTTTTCTACGCTCTACACATTCTAATGGTAATCATTCGGTGCTAACTTAATAAACAAGTTCGGAGTAGCAAAAAATGTGTTCTTGAATTTGGAAATTAACAAAAATAATCAAGGAAAAAAAACGATTTATGAGGCAAATACGATGATAATTAATGCGGAAATGCGATTCTTTGCGATGTGTTCAAAACCGTGACACACTTTTTGTCATTATACAAATTTGTGAGATAGTCGTTGCTCGTTACCTAAAATTACAACATTTCATCTTAGATTATGTTGAACAAGATTTTAATAGAACAATAATTATGATTTATATTTAATAGAACATGCAATTGTCTTCTTAAATAATTGTCACAATTGTTTAATTTGTTTCTTATCGAGTTTCACAGGTATTCATATATCATATTTGGTGCCAAAAGCGACTTTAGATGTGTAAAAAGATATTACTTGAGATGTGCCCTGATCTGAATACTCTTCTAAAGGCCGCGTTTTATTAAAGTGGCCTTAAACTATTCTTACAACCCTTGATGGACACAGGAGGTACGTATCGTTTAAAAGTGACATAAATATGACATATAAACAATATCACTTCTATTGAAGAGTATTCATTCAAAATAATTGTATTTCTAATAAGTTAAAAACTTTTCATCAAATTTGGTGATATTTAACCAATAAAAATTAACATATAAAAATTAAATATTTTGTAAATATCTTAGATAAATTTAAGTTACTCAAACTAAAATTATACAGGGAGTTTTCCTTTTTAGTATACATATCCAAATTATTCTGTAAATCTTCACATATCCGTTGCTTTTTTTAAAAGCTTAATTTGACGCTTAACGAGTGTTTTCCACTTCCAGATTAAGCATGAAGTAAAATTTTGAGTTTAGAAAAGCCCCGTGAAAATTTGTCGAGACAAATTTTCGAGGCTTTTCTAAACTCAAAATTTTACTTCATGCGCCACGCGTATAAAACACTAAAATATAGTGAAATTAACGTATATTTGAACTTCACTTTAAATCAGTGTTATACGCGTGGCGCATGAAGTGAAATTTCGAGTTTAGAAAAGCCCAGAAAATTTGTCACGGGTCGCTGCGCGACCCTCGACAAATTTTCACGGGGCTTTTCTAAACTCGAAATTTCACTTCATGCTTAGTCTGGGAGTAGAAAACCTTCGTTTAAAGCTTCAAATTGAACTCTTTTAAAAAACAACGAATGTCGGGAAATTTGCAGCTTATGTATGTGTTTACCTAAAAGAAAAAATCTCTGTATAGAAAGACGCTTAGACGCGTATTCACGCGTTTACTATAATTTTGATTAAATAGGCTTTCCTAAACTCGAAAATTTACTTCATACGCCACGCGTATTAAATATTTAAAACCCTGAAATATTGTAAAGAAGTAAACGTCACGTGAATTCAGTGTCTTATTCGCATAGCGCATGAAGTAACATTTCTAAGATCGCATTAAGTGTAAGAAATGCGGGCTATTTTGTTTATCTGTGTAATTCTAAACCAGGGCCGGCCAACCCCTTGGAGCGCTATTATGCGGCCCGCGGTAACAAACGCCGTTCTATGTTGATTAATATATTTTTATATACTCAAGGGATTTAAAGTTTCCAGTAGGAAACCGGTATCCTTATTCGATTTGACCAAAAATATTCGCATACTTTTCTATGTTCATATTCGCCAAATTTATTGCGCATACGTGAATTTTATCATATTAACAGTTTTAATAAATTTGGCTATAATAAATTGAATAGTAATAGCTAATTTAACCACTTCGAAACATTTGATTCTATTAGTTTTTAGGTTTATGTATTCAATATGAAAATGAAGTGTTTTTAAAACTTTACATTAAACACGTATTTTACACGTCTGGCGCATGAAGTAAAATTTCGTGTTTAGAAAAGCCTGAAAATTTGGATTTGCCGGGCGCTTCACACCGGCAAATACAAATGTTTAGACTTTTTGAAACACGAAATTTTACTTCATACTTAAACAAGGATTGTAAACACTCGTTCGAATATTATTAAACACTTTAATAAATATGAAGATATGAAAGAAGGAAATCAAACTAAATTTTAATAGTTTTTTCAAAAAAAAAATTTTTTAACAAGCTGTTTTATAAAGGGGAAATCCACAAAAGTTTGTAAAATATGTAAAAACCCATGAGATTATTTATTTAATTAACATGAAAAGCACCGAATTTATATAAAAAGAATAGATCTATAAATTTTTTATAGACACGTTTTTTTGAACAGATAATTAGGACAAAGTATGTTTAAACAATTGTGCAAAATTAAAAAAAAAGATTCAGTATAAAATTGGCTGAATTTACACAGAAATAAATACATTTTAAGATTGTTTGGATCTATAACATTTTATAGATAAGTTTTTCTAAGAAATAAACAAAAAATTAGGACTAAATATGTTTAAAAGATTGTGCAAAATTGAAAAAGTCAATATAGAATTGCTTAAAACTACACAGAAGTGAATACATTTTAAGATTGTTTAATGAAAAGTTAATGGATCTATAACTTTTTAATGGATGTATAACTTTTTATAGATAAGTTTTTCTAAGACAATGGCAATAACTTGAAATACACAAAAAATTAGGACTAAATATGTTTAAAAGATTGTGCAAAATAGAAAAAAATCAATATAGAATTGCTTAAAACTACACAGAAGTGAATACATTTTAAGATTGTTTAATGAAAAGTTAATGGATCTATAACTTATTAATGGATCTATAACTTTTTATAGATAAGTTTTTCTAAGACAATGGCAATAACTTGAAATACACAAAAAAATTAGGACTAAATATGTTTAAAAGATTGTGCAAAATAGAAAAAAAATCAATATAGAATTGCTTAAAACTACACAGAAGTGAATACATTTCAAGATTGTTTATTGAAAAGTTAATAGATCTATAACTTTTTAATAGATCTATAACTTTTTATAGATAAGTTTTTCTAAGACAATGTCAATAACTTGTAATAAACAAAAAATTAGGACTAAATATGTTTGAAAGATTGTGCAAAATAAATAAAATCTATATAGAATTGTTTAAAAATACACGGAAGTGAATACATTTTAAGATTATTTAATGAAAAGTTAATGGATCCATAATATATAACTTTTTATAGATAAGTTTTTCTAAGACAATGCCAATAACTTGAAATAAACAGAAAATTAGGACTAAATATGTTTAAAAGATTGTGCAAAATAAAAAAAATCAATATAGATTTAGTAGAAATGTTTTACTAAGTAAATAATGAGAAACAAGTTAATGAAATATAGAATTGCTTAAAACTACACAGAAGTGAATACATTTTAAGATTGTTTAATGAAAAGTTAATGGATCTATACCTTTTTAATGGATCTATAACTTTTTATAGATAAGTTTTTCTAAGACAATGTCAATAACTTGAAATAAACAGAAAATTAGGACTTAATATGTTTAAAAGATTGTGCAAAATAAAAAAAATCAATATAGATTTAGTAGAAATGTTTTACCAAGTGAATAATGAGAAACAAGTTAATAAAATATAGAATTGCTTAAAACTACACAGAAGTGAATACATTTCAAGATTGTTTAATGAAAAGTTGATGGATCTATAACTTTTTAATGGATCTATAACTTTTTATAGATAAGTTTTTCTAAGACAATGTCAATAACTTGAAATAAACATAAAATTAGGACTAAATATGTTTAAAAGATTGTGCAAAATAAAAAAAAATCAATATAGATTTAGTAGAAATGTTTTACCAAGTGAATAATGAGGAACAAGTTAATAAAATATAGAATTGCTTAAAACTACACAGAATTGAATACATTTTAAGATTGTTTAATGAAAAGTCAATGGATCTATAACTTTTTAATGGATCTATAACTTTTTATAAATAAGTTTTTCTAAGATAATGTCAATAACTGGAAATAAACAGAAAATTAGGACTAAACATGTTTAAAAGATTGTGCAAAATAAAAAAAATCAATATAGAATTGCTTAAAACTACACCGAAGTAAATACATTTTAAGATTGTTTAATGAAAAGTTAATGGATCTATAACTCTTTTAATGGATCTACATATAACATTTTTATGGATAATTTTTTGAAAAGTTAATAGATCTATAACTTTTGGAGTCTTAAAACTGTTTGCTAGCCTCCCCTTGCAATGCAACTGTGTTTAATAATTAAGTTTAAAATAAACGTTTATCAGAATCTATATTTATATTTGCTAAAGAAGACACTTCGTTATTTAGACTCTACAAAACTTAAAACTCTGTTCTTGTGTTTATTAATAATGCAGTTTGAGTTTAATTGGTCATGATGGCTTTCACTCTTGTGAAACGTATTATCAAAATTCGTGTTTGACAGCCTGAGTTATCGATGCCATAGTATGGATTTTTTATATGGAATAACAAGGTCAAACATTTGTTACACGCGGTGATTTAAAGAAAAAACTCTTTTCTAAGAAAATCGAATAAACGTAATTCGGCCGAATTTTCACGCTCGTTAACTTTTTCATTTATTTATTTATAATTCATAACAATGTATTTTAATTATGTATTAACCCATTAACGACCGAGCATTTATAGAGTTAACTCTAAAAGTTGATTTCAAGTAAAATGCTGCACTTCTTTTATGATTTCTAGAATGATTTATTATATTACATATTGAGATTTTTTTAAATATATATTATGTATACGCTGTAAATATATATAAATAATCTTTATTGCCAGTATAATATACAAAACCTCATATAAAAAAATAGATTTAAAAAAAATACAAAAAGAAAAATAACAAATATTACTGGCAATCGGCTATCGGCCAGCAGCCTTTCTGCCGAGGTTTTTTTTTAGGGGATATGTTTAGGTATTGATGTAAATGGAATTTGGATATTAATGTTGGTTATGGTATGTGATGAATTAAAAGACTGTGAAGGATTTTTGAATTTAGGAAAAATGTTATCATTTCTGGGGATGCAAAGTTAACCCTGTAAATATTCAGCATTCGTCGATTAAAGGGTTTATTTTAAAGTTTCGAGCGAGTGTTGTCCACAGACTAAGGATGAAGTAAAATTTCAAGTTTAGAAAAGCCTGAAAATTTGGTTTGGTCGCGTAGCGAAGCTAGAAATACACTTAAAAATACTTTTTTAAAATGAGTAGTAATCAAAATATTTAAATAACAAAATGTTTACATTATTCTTTACGCATTATCAAGTCAGGTCGATGTATCAAATGAACTCATTTAGTAATTTAACAAAGAAAAACATTATAATGTTGCGTTAGTGCATCAATGGCGCTTAATGGGATAATATACAGGGTGTCCCAGACCACCCGTATCAGGCTTTTTTGAGAAAACGGCTAGTGCTAGAGAGTTGTGAAAATTATGTTTCCAGAAACGTTGCTTATTTCTTAAAGACCTTTTCAATGATACGACTTTTGACCTATCGTACCATTTAAAAAATTTAGAGTTATTGACATTTTTAAGCAAACTTTTACAGATGCCAACGTTTTTTCGAAAAAACAATATTACCATTCGATTCTTTAATACGGCTTTTGTAATACATTTTTTTGTCTCAACTCTCTAGGACCAGCCGTTTTTTATTTAAAAAAAAGCTTAGCCTGGGAGTGGAAGACACTCGTTACAAGTGAATTTCAATTGAAAATTCAACATTTTCACAAACATAAACAACAACAGTGTAACGTAAAGTATTTAACCATACACGACCATACACGATCATACCTGACTATACACGAACAAGCACCAGGTTTGTTCGTGTCTGTTTTCCGACTTTACGCTGAAACAGTGCCCTGTGCGCGTGCCACATAAAGAAAAAGTTGTTTAGTCATTTAAAAAAAAAGGCATTTAGTAGTTTTCTGCCGTCAAGTTATCAAAACCTTCTATAAACTTTTTGGGAAAAAGCGGCAGAATTCAAAAATTATAGTTGTATTTTTCTAGCCAGAACTTTATTTTTATTTAGCCAATATTTCGCTTAACTTGTGTCAGCTTCTTTAGGGCAAGTTAAAACTAAAATAAATAAATACAATGATATTTTTTATAAAGAGATAACATAATTAAGAGAAAAAAAAGGGAGATATTACATACAAAAGAATAATTACAACATTACATTACATTACAACTAGTTAACGAATACATAAACAGGCTAAATATTTTTTACAATCACATATATAATAAAATCAAATTACTTAATATTGAAAAATTCAACTAATTAAAAAGCTCTTATCCAAAAAGAATATTTTTCAAAGACAACAACAAATAGATTAATCTAAGCAACAAGTCAATATCCAGTGATGTTTCAGATGTCCTATCACTTGGTCCAAAATTTAGTTTTGATACAAATAAAAAAGAAATGAATTTAGGACATTTACTTAGTGTTATTGAATTAATATTAGAAACAATCCCAGATAGCACTAAAAGTACAACAAGAGCAAAAATTACAAGCATAATTACGAATTATGTAAAAAAACCTTCTGCAAATAATTGGTACTCTAACATTTTTAATAAATGTAGAACATTTCTCAAAAGGGATAAGGGAGCTGTTACACTTTTGATAGACAAAACAACATATAACAACAACATTTTAAGGCTTTTCTAAACTCGAAATTTTACTTTATGCTCAATCTGGGAGTGGAAAACACTCGTTTAAGCCTTAAATTGAACTTTAAAAAAACACACACTTGTAGAAGAGTTACAGAATAATTAGGATATGTATACTTAAAAGAAAAAATCGCTGTATAATTTCAGTTTGATATGAGTAATTTAAGTTTATTTAAGATATTTACAAAAGATTCAATTTTTTTGATATGTTTATTTTTATAAATTTGTTTTGATGAAAAATTAATAAATTATTAGAAATACAATTATTTTGAAAAAATACACGTGAAAGATATTCGATACATAATTATTAAAAAAATAAATTTTATAAAAATAAAACTATTTCCATAAGTTTATATTTTATATTTAAACATAATTCTCGATTACAAATTACTTTTTAAAATAACATCTTTCTCTAAAAGTGTAATTAGAGGTACTTTTCTCTTATGACAATTTTAGTTTTTTAAAATTTTTGAGCGCCCTCTATAGTTAATTTAAGATTTGACAAAAAAAAATGTTTTCAAGTCATCCAAAACTTTTTGTAAAGAATGACTTTTTGCCAAAAAAACCAAGACAATTTTTTGTTTTATTTCATACTTGCATGAAGAAAATATAAAAAAAACTTTTTTTGTGGGGGGGAGGGCATTTGCCGGGCCTTGGTCTGGTGTGACTATTAGCTATCAATCATTTGTTTATTAATTACCTTTTATAATTTTTAACTAATCATTTAATTCTAATTTGGACGTCACAACACATTCACACACATCCATGGAACAGGGAACGAGTATTTTTCGTTAAAAAAATTATTCGCCCCCGCCGGGAATCGAAAGAAACTTTTTGTATTGAATTTTTTTTAATTCCAACGTATATTGCATATCTGAGCTTCAATATTTAATTTGGAGAATTTGCTGCCATTCTCTTAAATTTAATACTAGAATTGTATTGAAGATTGTTTCATAATTGAGGAGATTCTAGATCCTGTTGTCTTCTAATTTTATTTAAAGCAAAATTAAAAGGTGTTTGCTTTAAATAAAATTCATCCAAGCATTTATATTTAATTTTAAGAATGTATTGCTTCTCTCTTGAAATTCATGTTATAATTTTATGTAGAATTGTTTGTTTTAAAATGAGTAGTAATTATATATTATTTATATTTTAGCATACACTTTTAAATATCCAAGCTTCCATATATAATTTAGAGAATTTGTTGCTTATCTTTTAAAATTCATGTTAGAATTTAATAGAAATTATTTATCTCAAATTAAAAGATATTCTAATAAAATGCTGTCTTCCATTTTTTTCAAGTCACAGGATACACTTTCAGATAAAACTTAGATATTCAAACTTTAATATTTAATTTAGATAATACGTTGATACTCTCATGAAATTAATTTTAGAACATAATATATAAAATTACGAAAATTTGTGTAAAATGCAAACAATACGTTTAATTAAGACGATTTCTTTGCATTTTACACAAATTTTCGTAATTTCATATATTATGTTCTAAAATTAAGACAACTTAAGACAATAAATTTCCATTGATAGAGCGTTGTAACAAATCAAATAAAATAAGATTTTAAATATTTCATTGTATAATTCAATATCCGGAGGTGTATTTTTACGGGATGTAGTTGTTTCAATGGATATATATTGTCTTAAGTTGTCTTATTATTTAAGACGTATTGTTTGCATTTTACACAAATTTTCGTAATTTTATATATTATGTTTAAAGTGTGCAAACTATAAGAAGCTTAAGCTTATTTTCTCGAATTCAAATAGTTTTGAATTCGAATTATTCTTGTTTAATTTTAGAATTGTATAGCTTTTTTTAAGTTAAGTTTTAAGTTTAAGTACAATTACTTACTTGAATATTTAAATATTGTATAATTACATTTTTAATAATTTACTCTCTTTATTAATCTTTGTTACTTCATGTACATTTTAGAGTATCCCTTTATCCTTAACGTATTGATTAGTCTTGAAATTGCTTTGATAATTGTCAGTTTTCTTATAAAAATAAAATACTCACATGAAATATACTTCTTTGATCCTCCCTTTAAAACAACAAAATAATCCTTAAATAACACGATGATATAAATCAACTTGGCGAAAGAAAGATCTTTTCTCGAATGTCACTGTATTTGTTTGAATTACAAAACACCACTTGATAACTGTTAACTGTGGAGGCTTCTTGAAAACTTTAGCAACTTAACAGACGCCCATCGTCGGTGTACTACTGTTATATATACGGCGACTATTTTATATATAAATGTTTACCAAATAGAATTTTTTGAATGTGTGAACGTGCGCTAAATGAGCAACCGTCTTTTTCTATCCCCCACCTGGTGAATCTTCCACTTCTTTCTCTAAGGCCAGTGCGCACACGAAAATCCCCACCGAGCGTCTCTTCTTCTGGTCGTTTCACGGGCGATTTGAACTCTTTCAAAAGTTATGGAATACATGCATTTTTAAAGATAACCAGCGTTTATAAATTATTTCAAAAAATTAAAGACGCGGAATTAAATGAAATTAGATTGTATCAATTTATTTACTTTTGTTGCCAGTGGCACAGCCAATCAAAATAACAAATTAAATTCAAATATTTTATAGTGTGAATTAAATTTATATATGTTACAGGCAAAACACGAAATACGGAATTACTTCTAGACAAAACGCGAATTGTCCAATATTTTTAGAAAATAAACGGATAAAATTGCATTCGTCTGTTATTTCGCACATTGTCTAGTGGTCTCCAAAGAGATTTTAAACCCTTAATATCTTAGGGGTGCTCGATATATTTTTTGGGTTGCGCAAGAAAATTAGTAAAAAAAAAATATTTTCCACTAACAATGCGAATCAGCGAATATCACTCATCTCTGACAAAAATGTATTACTTAGTTGCATGAAAATACTTCTACTCGAATAAATCTAAGAAGAATTATTATAATATTAGGGGGTCCTTGATATTATTTTTGGGGTGCACGAGAAAATCAGTAAAAAAAAATATTTTTTACTAACAAGGTTATTATTTATTACTTAATTGGATGAAAATACTTCTAGTCGAATAAATCCAAGAACAAATATTATTTTTTCAAGGAAAGGTGTACTAAAGAAGATATATTTTCAAAAACAAATCTTTTTTTTAGAAAGAACACAGTTTTCATTTGTTTCTCAAAATATCAAATAGTAAAAAAAAGACGTGTGATGTCACAATATCGTAATATTTCAGTGTTTTGTACTATTGGTGCTTGAATGACAATTTCGAGTTTAGAAATGCCTGAACGTATGGATTTGCCAGCGCACTACGCTTCGCTTCGCGCCGCAAATCCAAATTTTAAGTCTTTTCTAAACGCGAAATCTGACTTAACCAAGGAGTGGAAACACTTATTCAAAATTTATATATTTTGAAGCAGAAATATTCGTTTAACATTCACATGAAATTTCATAAAAATATAAAAACAATATTTAAATTACTAACATGTTAATTGTTTACAGGTCTTATAAAATTAATAAATGTTTACGTTTAATTTGAAATTACCTAAAAATTATTGATGGCGTATTTTTAGATTTATATAAAAAATTGGTAATTAAAAAATTATTCTTTTTAGTAAAATTCGAAATGTACATTTTAAACACAATATATATATTTTATTAATAGAATAACCAAATTTGAGTTGATCTATTGAAAAAGGACACATTGTGCTTGAAATTTACATTTAGAGTTTTAATAAAAAAAGTTAGGATACAGGAAATGACTACTACTCATTTATAATACAATTATTTCTTTACTTAAAAATAATGTGCATATCACCATATGCTGCAATTATAAAAATAAACGTTGTTATTATTAAATAAAAACGAATTACCTAACAAATTAAAATAAATCACTATCTAATGCACAATTTAATGTACGTTGACATTTTTTTTACAGTTCTCCATAAAAATGACAAATAAGAAAGGTATAAATGATTTAATTTCGTTAACAATCAATTTAAAAATTAAAATCAATAAATATTCATGTGTTATTCATTAAAATTCAATAATAATTATAGCACCATTAGTTTCTATTTGAAAAACAAAATTCATTTGCATATTTATTTTTTTTATTCAAATTTCGCATAGTTCAATTTTCCCAAACTGTAATGGTGTATTAGTTATAATTACACGTTGAATTATTTCATAATTATCAAATAACACTTCCTATTAAAACAAACCAGATAAACGATAACGCTACACGCCGGCTGAAAACAGATGGACTTCTTACTAGTGATGGAAATAATCGATATATTTTAATAATCGATTATTTTAAATCGAGATATTTTAATAATAGATTAAATTAGTAATTGAAAATTAGTAGTTAACCAGTTTCAGTTCAAAATTATGAACACCCCTGAAAAACTAGTTTTTCGGTGGTGTTTTTGGGAGTCGTTTTTTGGGGGGGAGGGGGGGGATACTACAGGCAAAGTTTTTTATGGGTGATTGTTTCTTGTTTCGGGGGGTGTTTTTTCGTTGATGGTATTTCAAAGGGTTTGAATTTCAGGGAGTGATTTTAATAGAGGGGTATTTTTGGGGAATAAATTTCAGGAATAGTTTTCTGTAAGGAAGATTATTAGGGGAATTTTTCGATTCGGGAGATATTTTTCGGAAGTGGGGCTGATTTTCTAGGAATATTTTTACATAGGGTAGTTTTTTATTACGAGTTTTTTTTCCGTAGATGTGATTTTCAATAAAAGTTTTTACAAGGGGTGGTCTTTTAAGGTGTAGTTTTTTGAGGGAGTGATTTTAGGGTTTGTTTTAAGCTAGTTGCTTCTTTAGCGTTTCTTCTGTGGGTGATGTTTGTTAGTAGTAAAGATTAGAATTTTTATTAAATTATTATCATTTAATGATTTATTTAAGGAAATACAAAACAACCGTCAAATCAATGAAAACAAGGGCTAGGCATTTCAGATCTTTAACTTATAAACAACAAGGAATTTCCACAAAAACAGCAGTTAGGATTTACGAATCGATATGCCGGCCTTTGTTAGACTATGGTGCAATTTTATTCCTTCATATCCGTCCTTCAATTTCACACCATATCCAAGTCGCCGAAAGATCATCACTACGAATCCTCACCAAACTCAGGCACCCAATAAATCCTCTTCATAATCCCTCAAACATCATCCTCTACGAAACTACCCAAGTAACACCAATTTCCCAACGCATATTAACCCTCAGCGAAAAATTCGCTGTAAACACCGATAACCTAGAACTCCTAAACAAATTCTGTATTCGTAGAAACCTAAATATCCATCCCAAATATAAACATCCTCCTCTCACAATACATCAATTCATTTGTACCGTTCACAAGCCTAGCATACGATAAAATTTTTCAAATAAAATAAATTCAAGACAGGGCAGAAAGACCTTTGGTCGATAGCCCAGACAGACTAAAATTTCGAGTTTAGAAAAGCCCCGTGAAAATTTGTCTCGGGTCGCGCGTGGCGCATAAAGTAAAATTTCGAGTTTAGAAAAGCCCAAAAAATTTGTCTCGCGAGCCTCGACAAATTTTCACGGGGCTTTTCTAAACTTGAAATTTTACTTCATGCGTAGTCTGGGAGTGGAAAACATTTGTTTAAAGCTTCAAATTGAACTCTTTTAAAAATCAAGGAATGTCAGAAAATTTACAGCTAAAATAATTAAGAAAAAGTTATGTGATTTTATAAAAATAATGACATACCATAGAATTGATACAACAATTGCGAATATTCCCTGTTTTTTTTAAAGTTCAATTTAAAGCTTTAAACAAGTGTTTTCCACTCCCAGACTAAGCATGAAGTAAAATTTCGAGTTTAGAAAAGCCCCGTGAACATTTTCTGGGCTTTTCTACTCGAAATTTTACTTCATGCGCCACGCGTATAAAACACTATAATATTGTCAAATGTATGTATATTCGAACTTCTCTTAAAATCTGCGTTTTGTACGCGTGGCGCATGAAGTAAAATTTCGAGTTTAGAAAAGCCCAGAAAATTTGTCTCGGGTCGCTGCGCGACCCTTGACAAATTTTCACGGGGCTTTTCTAAACTCGAAATTTTACTTCATGCTTACTCTGGCAGTGGAAAACACTTGTTTAAAGCTGTAAATTGAACTCTTTTAAAAATCAACGTATGTCAGACAATTTACAGCAAAAATAATTAAGAAAAAGTAATGTGATTTTATAAAAATAATGATACACCATGGAATTGATACAACAATTGCGGATATTTCCTGTTTTTTTTAAGTTCAATTTAAAGCTTTAAACAAGTGTTTTCCACTGCCAGAGTAAGCATGAAGTAAAATTTCGAGTTTAGAAAAGCCCCGTGAAAATTTGTCAAGGGTCGCGCAGCGACCCGAGACAAATTTTCTGGGCTTTTCTACTCAAAATTTTACTTCATGCGCCACGTGTATAAAACACTATAATATTGTCAAATGTATGTATATTCAATCTTCACTTAAAATATGTGTTTTGTACGCGTGGCGCATGAAGTAAAATTTCGAGTTTAGAAAAGCCCAGAAAATTTGTCTCGGGTCGCTGCGCGACCCTTGAGAAATTTTCACGGGGCTTTTCTAAACTCGAAATTTTACTTCATGCTTACTCTGGCAGTGGAAAACACTTGTTTAAAGCTGTAAATTGAACTCTTTTAAAAATCAACGTATGTCAGACAATTTACAGCAAAAATAATTAAAAAGTAATGTGATTTTATAAAAAATAATGATACACCATGGAATTGATACAACAATTGCGGATATTTCCTGTTTTTTTTAAGTTCAATTTAAAGCTTTAAACAAGTGTTTTCCACTCCCAGACTAAGCATGAAGTAAAATTTAGAGTTTAGAAAAGCCCCGTGAAAATTTGTCAAGGGTCGCGCAGCGACCCGAGACAAATTTTCTGGGCTTTTCTACTCGAAATTTTACTTCATGCGCCACTTGTATAAAACACTATAATATTGTCAAATGTATGTATATTCGAACTTCACTTAATATCTGTGTTTTGTACGCGTGGCGCATGAAGTAAAATTTCGAGTTTAGAAAAGCCCAGAAAATTTGTCTCGGGTCGCTGCGAAATTTTACTTCATGCTTAGTCTGGGAGTGGAAAACACTTGTTTAAAGCTTCAAATTGAACTCTTTCAAAATTCAACGTATGTCAGACAATTTACAGCTAAAATAGTTGAGAAAAAGTAATGTGATTTTATAAAAATAATGACACGCTATGGAATTGATACAACAACTGCGGATATTTCCTGTTTTTTTAAAGTTCAATTTAAAGCTTTAAACAAATGTTTTCCACTCCCAGGTTAAGCATGAAGTAAAATTTCGAGTTTAGAAAAGTCCCGAGACAAATTTTCTGGGATTTTCTAAACTCGAAATTTTACTTCATGGGCCACGCGTATAAAACACTTTAATATTTTCAAATTTATGCATATTCGAACTTCACTTAAAATCTGTATTTTATACGCGTGGCGCATGAAGTAAAATTTCGAGTATAGAGAAGCCCAGAAAATTTGTCTCAGGTCGCTGCGCGACCCTCCACAAATTTTCACGAGGCTTTTCTAAACTCGAAATTTTACTTCATGCTTAGTCTGGGAGTGGAAAACACTCGTTTAAAGCTTTAAATTGAACTCCTTCTAAAATCAACTAATGTCCGAAAATTTACAGCTAAAATAATTAAGAAAATGTAATGTGATTTTATAAAAATAATGACATATCATAGAATTGATACAACAATTGCGGATATCAAAATAGCACAAGATATTGCTGTTACTTAATTAACGACATAAAACATAACGCAAACATCGTGATAGCTGTAGTCTGCATAATCCCACTTTATTAGGAGGTTTTTTTTTGTATAGTGTAAATCATTTCGAAAACATTTACTTTAATCAAGTGACTGCGATATCTATTGCCATTTTGACATGCGCAGTTGTTGTTTCAATTCCATGGCATGTCATTATTTTTATAAAATCACATTACTTTTTCTTAATTATTTTAACTCAGAGAAAGTGATAAAAGTCAACACGAATGAATTCAGAATTTTTCCTTCTACAAAATAAATAGGGGAGTCAAAATTTGAACATTTCAAATTTTACATGGGATATCCTATGTTGCGTCCGCCAAGTCAACACCAGGTATAATAATTAGTAGTCCTGTCTACTAAGATAATAAGCGAAATTTTTTTTTATAATAATTAATAGTCCAGTCTAAGGAGATAATAATCAATTATTTTAGTATACTACTAATCGCTTAAATTAGTATATACTATTTTACCCGATCAAATAATCCGCAATTGTTGTATCAATTCTATGATATGTCATTATTTTTATAAAATCACATTACATTTTCTTAATTAGCTGTAAATTTTCGGACATTAGTTGATTTTAGAAGGAGTTCAATTTAATGCTTTAAACGAGTGTTTTCCACTCCCAGACTAAGCATGAAGTAAAATTTCGAGTTTAGAAAAGCACCGTGAACATTTGTCGAGGGTTGCGCAGCGACCCGAGACAAATTTTCTGGGCTTTTCTAAACTCGAAATTTTACTTCATGCGCCACGCGTACAAAACACAGATTTTAAGTGAAGTTCGAATATACATACATTTGACAATATTATAGTGTTTTATTCGCGTGGCGCATGAAGTAAAATTTCGAGTAGAAAAGCCCAGAAAATTTGTCTCGGGTCGCTGCGCAACCCTCGGCATATTTTCACGGGGCTTTTCTAAACTCGAAATTTTACTTCATGCTTAGTCTGGGAGTGGAAAACACTTGTTTAAAGCTTTAAATTGAACTTTTAAAAAAACAGGGAATATTCGCAATTGTTGTATCAATTCAATGGTATGTCATTATTTTTATAAAATCACATAACTTTTTCTTAATTATTTTAGCTGTAAATTTTCTGACATTCGTTGATTTTTAAAAGAGTTCAATTTGAAGCTTTAAACAAGTGTTTTCCACTCCCAGACTAAGCATGAAGTAAAATTTCGAGTTTAGAAAAGCCCCGTGAAAAATTGTCGAGGGTCGCGCAGCGACCCGAGACAAATTTTCTGGGATTTTCTAAACTCGAAATTTTACTTTATGCGCCACGCGCGACCCGAGACAAATTTTCACGGGGCTTTTCTAAACTCGAAATTTTACTTTATGCTTAGTCTGGGAGTGGAAAACACTTGCTTAAAGCTTTAAATTGAACTACGAAAAAGAAACAGGGAATATGCGCTATTGCTGTATCAATTCCATGGTATGTCATTATTTTTATAAAATCACATTACTTTTTCTTAATTATTTCAACTTACAGAAACGTAAAGTGTTGAGTGTGAACATTCTTAGATTTAGAATTTTTCCCTCTACAAAAAAGTGTATTTTGTCTTTAAAATAAATAGGGAAGCCTATATTTGAACACTTTAGAATTAACATGCGATTTCCTATGTTAAGTCCGTCAAGTGAACACCTGGTATAGTAATATTAATAATTATTGATTTGACGGTTGTTTTGTATTTCATTAAATAAATCATTAAATAATAATAATTCAATAAAAATTCTAATCTTCACTAGTAACAAACATCACCCACAGAAAAAACGCTCAAGAAGCAACTAGCTTAAAACAAACCCTAAAATCACTCCCTCAAAAAACTACACCTTAAAAGACCACCCCTTGTAAAAACTTTTATTGAAAATCACATCTACGGGAAAAAGAAACTCGTAATATAAAACTACCCCATGTAAAAATATTCCTGGAAAATCAGCCCCACTTCTGAAAAATATCTCCCGAAGGGAAAAATTTGAATTTGAATTTGAACATTTCAAAATTTACATGAGATATCCTATGTTGCGTCCGCCAAGTCAACACCCGGTATAATAATTAGAAGTCCTGTCTACTAAGATAATAAGCGATTTTTTTTTATAATAATTAATAGTCCAGTCTAAGGAGATATAATCAATTATTTTAGTATACTAATTAGTAATTCGCCCGACGCAATAATCGCTTAAATTAGTATATACTATTTTACCCGATCAAATAATCGCTTAAATTAGTATCTACTAATTTACCCGATCAAATAATCGTTTAAATTATGTACTATTTTACCCGATCAAATAATCGCCTAAATTAGTAAATACTAATTTACCTGATCAAATAATCGATTAAATACGTATTACTATTTTACCTGATCAAATAATCGATTAAATACGTATTACTATTTTACCCGATCAAATATTGGCTTAAATTAGTAATTACTAATTTACCCGATCAAATAACCGCTTAAACTAATTTCCGTATAATAACCGATTATATCGATATATTTCAATAATCGACTAATTACTAATTAGTATATTACTACCTGCTAATATCGGGTTGACATTAACACCCAGAAAATGCGGTTGGTGTTGATAACAGATTACCCCCTGAGTGCTTGGTCTCTTTCCCCTTACCCTCCAATATTTTAAAAAAGTGGTAGATATCGGAAGATTTTAGTCAATTTTATGTCGTCGCGTTGCTGGAAATCAGGACCCAATCCCATCCTTCATTCATAAATGTCCCTTTTTTGCCTTTCTACAAATTCGATATGGATAAATAGTGATTAGCATTGGAAGTGGAAGTGAGAAGTCCTTTTGGCACTTGAATGACAGAGCGAAAATTTAAAACATATTCTCTCATTAACATATTTTTGAAATAAACATTTGTTTCATACTTTCTTGGTAAAATACTCAACAGATATGTTGATTTTAGAGCTAAGAGATTTTGTTTGAAAAAGACTGCAAATCGGTAATTTTTTTTGTAGTGAGAAATGGGTGGCAATTCTTTGTTTTCTTGCAGACATGTTTAAAAAATCTATTATTTAAATAAACATTTGTACATTTTGAACTTCACTTGACATGTGCGTAGTCAGGATTTTCACTAGGGCAGGGCTTCGACATAGAAATATGCGAAATTTAGTAAATCGTCAGACAAGATAAACATCAGGAAATTGAAAAAACTGTTTGCAAAAGTTGACAATTTCAAATAAAAATCAATTAAATTTTTTTTTCGAAAAACAAAAAATCAATAAAGTTAACGTCAAAATACACAAAAAAATAGAAAGAAATGATTCATTCTACAAAAATTCACTGAACTCATAATTTTAAATTAAAATACCTTTAATTTAAAATAAAATGTTGAAACACTAACATAAAATAATAATAATAATAATAATTGTCATTGCCCAACAGGAAACAAATTCCCAATTACAAGACAATTTAGTATTAACAAAAAAAGTTTTAAAACTATAAACTAAAAACAATAACATTTTACTTCGTAACTAATAAAATTCTAATAAGGATGTAAATGATTGAAAAAATACGTCACAAGGTGGAGGAAGTTGATTAAACAAATTGCAGGTCACATTAATAGGCGACTTTAATCCAAAATTAGTTCTCATATACTTCATATTAAATGTGGTCTTATATCTACTATTGAAAGTTAGAATATGTAAGCCAACTAGCTCTAAAATATTAGCGGTGTCAATTCGATCATGCAGAAGTTTGTGTAAGAACGTGATGCCTAGTCTGAGACGTCAGCATTCAAGAGATTCGACATTAAATTTGTCTAGCAATAGTGAATGATAACAGCATCTGTCAGGGTAAAGTCCCTTAACTTTGAAGTGCAGAAACTTCAGGAACTTACGTTGAACACTTTCTACTAGGTTAATTTGAAGTTGAGTTTGTGGATACCATATTAAAGATGTATATTCCAACTTTGAACTGACATAAACATTAAATAGAGATTATAAAGTATTCGGATTTTGCAAATTTGCAGAATTACGATGAATAAATCTCAATGCTTTAAAGGAACTTTTAACAAGTGTTTGAACGTGAGGATTAAATGTAAAATTGTTATCAAACCGAATACCTAAATCTTTGAAGACTGATTTGCTCAATAGAATTATTGCTAACTATATAATTAAATGAGATTGGTTTAGATGTTTTGGTAAAGGATATAAATTTGCTCTTATTGCTATTCAAATCAAGATTATTAATACTACACCAATTTGAGATAACATCAAGTTGATTTTGTAAGCGTTGACAGTCAGCAGGGTCAGCAATTGTTGAGTAAATCTTTAAGTCATCCGCGTATAAGAAATAAGAAAGATCATTTATAAAAAGGTTTAAAAGTAAGGGACCCATAATTAAGCCTTGGGGTATATCTGAACTTGGAAAGTATGGGTTCAGTTTAAAATTATTTACTACGACATACGATTCACGATCTGTAAGACAAGATGCTATAAGCGAGGTTGAATTGTCACAAAAATCAAAGTAGCTAAGTTTACCTATTAACAATTGATGGTCTAGCCTGTCAAACGCTTTTGACATATCAGTATAAATTATATCAATTTGGCCTGCTGAATCTAATGATTTCGTTATATCATGCGTAATAATGGTCAAATTAGTTATCGTAGAACGTTTTGGAGAAACATATGGAGAAACGTGGAAGAAACATGGAAATAAATTTGATCATAGAGAGTTTTCTCGAATATTTTAGCGATGTGAGATAGTATTGCTATAGGATCTTCTTAAATGTCAAATTAACACAAATTAAAATTTACCAAATCAAAATATAAAGATAATTTAAACAGAAATATTGACAATAAACTACAAATAAATAGTAAATAAATACAAATAACGATAACATTATTGATTATTATAAAAACTCAAATAATTTATAAAGAACAACTAAACTCATTAAAGGTTATTACATTTTTTAAAATCAACAAACATCATTAAAATGACGTAAAAACTTACCATTTTAATTTACCATATCCTTATGTATTCGTATATGCTGTACATTTTCAAGCATTCGTCGTATTTTTCTCTAAAGGCGTTTAATTTGAAACATCTGACGCGTGTGTTCCACTCCCAGATTAACTATGAAGTAAAATTTCGAGTTTAGAAAAGCGTGAAAATTTGGATTTATTTGCCAATTTTCACGCTTTTCTAAACTCGAAATTTTACTTCATGCGCCATTTATTAATTTTATGTTGGTCAATACATTTTCTAAAATGTTTATATCCTTCAATCAGAAATTATTTAATTTCTAAATTTATAAGTAGATAATTTCATTATTTGAGACACGACATTTAAATGTTTCTGAAAACTTGATCATTTCTTACATGCAAAAAAATTATTTAGTCTTTGTAAGGCAAAGTTATAGATTGCGTTAGGAATCTTGGCACTTTTAATTTTTTTGAATAAATGATCCTGGTGTCTGGAAACCTAATTTTAGTGATATCATAGAAACAAAATCACATTCTTCTCATTTAATATGCTTTTGTTTTAGTTTAAAGTTAATGTTTAGTTTAAATATACATTTTTTTTAAGTGTTCAGTGTATCTTTTATATATGTTTTAGTTTAGGTTTTGTGTTTAAATATTAAAAAAATAAACATAATTTTACAGAATCTATATGATTTATTATTTCAGGGTGCATCATATTCCTACGAACAAATATAAGGGTGCACGACCAAATAAGTTTGAAGACCACTGGTCTAGACAAAATGCATTGTATCTAAAGGCTATCAGACAAAATACATTTCAAGATTTTGCATTGAAACAAGCAAAAAAGTACTAGAAAACATCACTTTGTTTTATAATCAAAGGGAGAAATTATTTATAAGGAGTTTATTTTTAACTTCACTTTAAATCAGTATTTTGTACGCGTGACGCATGAAAAAAAATTTCGAGTTTAGGAAAGCCTGAAAATTAAGATTTCCCGGTCGCCTGGCAAATCCAAATGTATGTTCTTAATTATTATGTTTGTTTTACATTAATCCATACGGACAGTTGACGTAAGTAAGACAGAATGATATTATACCTAACCTAACTTTTTAGTGTGATACCTAACCTCAAAAACCTTGACGATGTGACATACAACCAAACTTAACATGTGGTCACCATGTCGAATATGTCAAATTTATTTATTTATTTACTTAACGGATTAGACCATTTATACAACAATAATATATACATGTAAAATATAATACATTTATGTATACTACTAAGTTTAAAATACAACAATAAAAAAACACATTGTAGCAAAAACTAACAGTAAATAATAAAAAGAAAAATTAAAAATAAAAATACCGCTAACAGTCGCCAACCCCGAGATGTAAACAATGGCACGACCCTACCCCTATGTTATCTAATCTAATTTTTGACACATTCGACGAAAAGCGCCGTGAGAATTTTCTACGCGGGGCTTTTCCAAACTCGAAATTTTACTTCATGCTTAGTCTAGGAGTGGAACACACTCGTAAGTTTAAAATATGGCATAACTATCAAAATGTGTCTTGCAAGTGTCATAAAGAAAAACAATAGCATGACCATCTAATAATATATTTCAAATAATAGTTGTCTCAAATTGACAATAGTCCTAACGCCGGCATAACTATCAAAATGTGTCTCGCAAGTGTCATAAAGAAAAACAATAGCATGACCATCTAATAATATATTTCAAATAATAGTTGTCTCAAATTGACAATAGTCCTAACGCCGGCTGACACCGATTTGTGACAAGTTTGAAACAATGAACTAAATGTCATTTCAAGTTGACAGGATAGACTAATGTCAGCTGACGGCGACTCATGTCAAGTTGACACAAAGTGCTAAACGTCGACTATCGTCGTCTTAAGTCAAGTTGACACGATAGACTAAAGTCAGTCAATATAGTGACTTACAGTCATAAGTTGATTGATTGAGTTACGTGAAGATCAAATTAATTTGTCGATTAAAGCACTAATAACCTTTCTTGACGCATTCATTTGAATTACTAAATGTCCATACATTTCGGACACAAAGTGACCATTCTTAAAAGTTGCCAAAGTCGTTCCGTTGTATAAAAAAGATAATCCTCATAATATGAAGAATTTTAGACCTATATCAATTTTAAGCTTATTTTCAAAGGTATTAGAAAACTTGTTCACAATAGAATATCTAAATATCTTAATAAATTTAATCTTTTATGTGATAATCAACATGGCTTTAGATCGGGTAGATCAATAGAGACTGCATCAAATCAGATGTTGCAGTTTGTCCAAAATAAGATGGATCAGGGTTATTTCGTTGTTGGCCTGTTCTGTAATTTATCGAAGGCATTCGATACCATAGATATTAACCACATTTTAGTTAAACTGAGTGCCTATGGATTGCCTGGAGTGGTTTAAATCATATCTCGAAAGCCGTGAATGGGGCAGAATCAAGTGAGTTTGGTGTTGATTACGGTGTATCTCAGGGATCGGTGTTGGGACGTCTATTATTTTTGTTGTATGTCAATGATCTTCCTTTTCATATTAATAAAGGACACGTAATAATGTTTGCAGACGATACGTCAATAACAGTATCGGCAGACACTGAATCAAAACTAGACGAGAGGGTAGTGGAGGTGTTGACGCACTTCCAAGATTGGTGCACAAAAAATCATTTGATTTTAAACTGTGACAATACGGTGATTGTTAACTTCGGCAAACGTAAAAAGCCCCCATACATTTCAATTTCGGTCACAATAATATCAATTACCACTTGAGTCCGAAAGTGAGCCTCTACAAAATCTCTAAACCAGCAAATTTTGAAGAGAGACACCCTCTACAAGCGCAGGAGCATAATGGAAGAAATGAAACCACAATTTATGGTGTGTTGAGGTTATAATTTCTGACTTTATCTGTTTGAATAGCAGGTAGTTTCCCTTTTTGCCATTTTTAAAGCGTTTTAAACGGTCGTTCATGTTCATTTGATGACTCCAACAATTTAACGCATTAATCAATATGTTATGCAATGGTATTATTTAGTTACGTTTTAATCAAATCGACTAAATAGAGCACGCTAATCTAGCAATAAAAAAATGCAAAATAAGGTTATGATATGGGTTTAAAACGTGTTCAAAACATGTTTAAAACACGTTTAAAACGTGTTTAAAACAGAATACACAGGGCGTTTTTCTTTTGAGTATACATACCCCGATATTTACAACGTTTTAAAAGTTGTGGGAAAACGTTGTTTTAATGCGGTTAATTTGAGACTTTAAACGAGTGTTTTCCACTCCTAGACTAAGCATGAAGTAAAATTTCGAGTTTAGAAAAGCCTAAAAATTTGGATTGGCCGCGTAGCGAAGCGGAGCGGCCAATCCAAATTAGGCGTTTCTAAACTCGAAATTTTACTTCATGCGCCACGCTTAAAAACACTGATTTACAGTGAAGTTCAAAAAACACACACTTACAACAACGGCTATAGGCAACCTAATATATGTTAGAGTTTATGGGTTGCCTATAATCACTGCTTTAAACAATTTTTTCAGCGCAGAATTTAACTCACGTTTTATCCACATTTACATATTAGATTGCTAAAGCCGTATATTTTAAACATTACGATATTTCAGTGTTTTATACGCGTGGCGCATGAAGTAAAATTTCGAGTTTAGAAAAGCCTAATTTGGATTGGCCGCTCCGCTTCGCTACGCGGCCAATCCAAATTTTCAGGCTTTTCTAAACTCGAAATTTTACTTCATGCTTAGTCTGGGAGTGGAAAGCCCTCGTTTAAAGATTCAAATTTAAATCTTGAACAAAAAACAACGAACGTCGAAAAATTTACAGTGAATGCTTATGTATACCTGAAAGAAAAAATCCCTGTATTTAAAAATCACATTTATGCAGACACAGTTTTATTGTAATAAAATGTTATGTTTGATAATGTAATTTGAAATATCTTTAACAATTTAGCTAGAATTTAAAAACAAACAAAAAACTATAATGAAGTAATATAAAATATAATTTAGCAAATATTTATTTTTAGCAGTTAAGATAATAAAAAACGGTTTTAAATAAATCCAACGTTTAAAACATGTTTTAAACAAATCCAACGTTTAAAACATGTTTTAAACAAATTTAAGATTTAAAACATATTTAAAAGAAAACCGTTTAAAACATGACGGCTGTTTTTAAACATGCTTAAAACACTATTTTAAAACAAAGTGTTTTAAACATAACAACCCTGGTTATGATCGATCATCTAACGAGTGTTTCCAATCCCAGATTAAGCATGAAGTAAAATTTTGAGTTACAAAAGCCTGAACATTTGGCTCGGGCATAGCGCAGCGGAGCGACTGAGACTAATTAGGCTTTTCTAAACTCGAAATTTTACTTCATGCGCGACTCGTATAAAACGCTGATTTAATGTGAAATGGTCTATAACCAACCAATTAGCAAGTGAAAGAAGTTTAGTACGACAATCATCAATTCTTTAAATGACGGAAAAAGTGCTATAATGAACATATATATTATTTTTGTATTAACGACGTGAACACTATCTACTGTCAATAGCACTGCTCAAAAATTGACAGCAGATGGCGTTCACATCGTCAATTTATATGTAAATTACACATGACTACTAAAATGGTTATAGATGTTTAGTTTTCTTCTGGATTTTAAACAGCACAATCAATTGACATTTATAATAGTCATTTTGTGAGTACAATAGACAAGACTATTGGCAGTAGATGGCGTTCACGTCGTCAACCTAAATGTAAATTACATATGACTATTAAAATTGCCAATTTATAGTGCAATTTGAAATCCAGAAGAAAACTAACCATCTTTATTCATTTTAATAGTCTCATATGTAATTTTCATTTAAAATAACGACGTGAACGCCATCTACTGTTAATAGCTGTAACGATACTACTCCAAAATTGGCAGCAGATGGCGTTCACATCGTCAATTTATATGAAAATTGCATATGACTACTAAAATGGTTATAGAAGTTCAGTTTCCTTCTGGATTTCAAAATGCACAATCAATTGACATTTATAATAGTGATTCTGTGAGTACCATCGACAATGCTATTGGGAGTAGATGGCGTTCACGTTTTCTGGATTTTCTTTTGGATTTTCATATTTTTTTTAAGAATATTTTTTTTCCGAATTCAATGATGTATCACACTTATAGTTTATTATACAGGGTGAGCGAAACTCGATGTCTCCGCTCTATTATATGAAAAGGAAAAACGATAGAAAAATCTGAAATCTAAAATCAAATAACAACAAAACAATATTTGTTAACCATTAGTTTAATTATTGACAGGTGCGGCTTTGTTATTTGCTTCCAAAGGCTACTTGTTTAAGTCGTGACAATTTGGAATTTTTGATAATACTTTTTTTTACGTTTGCTTTTAATTTTTTAACGAAAGAAGATAGCATATTTTTTTCTCTACAAAGTTCAGAAAAATTAGCTCTTTTGAAATATCCAAAAATATAGGTATGTTTCTGGGGAAAAAATATTCGATGACGTCATTACTTCACTTTCAAAATTTAGAAAAATATGCAATTTTGGATTAAAATGAACCTTACTCAATCCCAATTATAAACCTCTTTTCAGATTTTTTCTATCGGTTTTCCTTCCCTTTTAATAGAGCTGAGACATCGAGTTTCTCACCTTGTACATTTTATATGTAAAATGTTAATCTTTTGTTTTCGTAAAGATTCCCTTAGAAACAGTTGATTAACTTATTTGACAACTCCTAAGACCCATAATTTGCTTACATATCACCCCTGAAGATGGGCATCCAACGATACATATTTTACCAATTGTGATGTATTTTAAACTAACGAGTGTTTTCCACTCCCAGACTAAGCATGAAGTAAAATTTCGAGTTTAGAAAAGCCCCGCTTAGAAAATTTGTCGAGGGTCGCGCAGCGACCCGAGACAAATTTTCACGGGGCTTTTCTAAACTCAAAATTTTACTTCATGCGCCACGCGTATAAAACACTGATTTAAAGTGAAGTTAAAAATGCACTGAAAACCAACAAAACTTCGATATTTTTTTTCAAAATTAGATGTGTTCTTTCCTATCCATGCAGTAAACCTTCAGATTTTCGTTGTTTTCTTGTAAAAAAACTTCGATTCCCTGTAGTCCTTTGGTCTCCGAAGACCATGATTGGTCCTTGGAGCTGTAACCTTTGTAAAATTGTAATAAACTTAGTAGAGTGATTCTTTAATTTGAAACTTCTAAGAACGAGTGTTGTCCACTCCGAGACTAAGCATGAAGTAAAATTTCGAGTTTAGAAAAGCCCCGTGTAGAAAATTTGTCGAGGGTCGCTGCGCGACCCGAGACAAATTTTCACGGGGCTTTTCTAAACTCGAAATTTTACTTCATGCGCCACGCGTTTAAACCACTGATTTACAGTAAAGTTAAAATATATAACGTTCAGATGTGATGATCATTATTTACCGAGATGTAAACGTCAGATACGTTTTAATAAATTCTATTGACCTAAAATTGTACACGTAGACATAATTTCGACTTTATTTTACAAATGTCGTATTAATTATAATTACATTTTAAATAATTTCATAAATATCAAATAAATATTCCTATCAAAACCACCCCAAGTCGGACAAAAGATAACGCTACGCGCTGGCTGAAAACAAATAGACTTCTTACTACCTGCTAATATCGGGTTGACATTGACATCAAAAAATGCGGTTGGTGTTCATAATGGATTATCCCCTGAGTACTCGGTCTCTTTCCCCTTACCCTCCAACATTTTAGGAAAGAGATAGAAATCTGAAAATTTTAGATATTTTCGTGTCGTCGCGTCCGAAAGTTAAATTCCTAGGAACGATAATCGATACAAATCTAACATGGGGTGAGCATATTGAATACGTTTGCAGTAAGTTAAACAGAGCGTTCTATGCAATTTTCCAAATGAAGGTCATGGTCGATGCGGATACCTTGATTTATCTCTATTATGCGTTAGTGTACTCTCTATTATCCTACAATATAGTGACGTGGGGTGGTGTGTCAAAAATAAATAGGGTATTTATACAGCAAAAAAGGATTATTAGGCTGATATTTAATGTAAAACTTCCAAACACTTGTTTGGACACATTTAAGAAACATAATATTTTAACATTGCCCTGTATATATATTTAAATGTGTTAATCATATATACAAAAATATGAATTCGTACAAAGCAGTTGGCGATACACACCCATATAGCACAAAAAATGGATGTATGCTTCGGATACCGAATCATAATACAAAAACATTCGAAAGATCTCCAAACTATGCTAGAATAAATCTATACAATAAGCTTTCTTCAGAAATAAAAAATATAAAAATCTACAAACATTTTAAAAAACAGGTCAAAAACTTCCTCGTGGAAAAGTGTTATTATACTATACAGGACTTTATGACTGATAATTTATAATTTATAAATGTATATATATATATATGTATTCTTAGGATGTTAATATTTATTCCATAAAATAATTTTATGTTTTTGTGTTTTAAGTGTTTTATCTTAGTTAAGTGTTTGATGAATAAAGCACTCATAACCTTTGTTCACACTTTTATTTGAATTAAAAAATGTAAATTTCGAACACAAAGTGACCATTATCAATGGATTAACACAGTGTTAATCCATTGATAATGGTCACTTTGTGTCCAAAATGTACATTTGTTAATTCAAATAAAAGTGTGAAGAAAGGTTATTAGTGCTTTATTCGTCAAATGAATTTGATCTTCTTTAGTTAAGTGAATTTACGCAGACATGTCAAATCCATGTAACATGGCGTTTTTGATAAATAAAGATTTATTATTATTTATTTATTATCAATGGATTAACACTAGTGTTAATCTATTGATAATGGTTACTTTGTATCAGAAATGTGTGAACATTTGGTCTTTATTCGTCAAATTACAGTCATAAAATCACTATAATGAAAAGACAGTCGATACAGTGATTTAATGGCAAATATTTAAATATTCGCTTAAAAACAATTCAAATATTCGAATATTAAAATATGTAAATAATTTAATGATTAAAACATTCATATTTAAATATTCGAATATTTAACTATTTAAAATCTTGTCCTTCCTCCCAATATTATTATTTTTCTTTCAATGAGTATTGATTTTTGAAAGCTATATTTCAATTCATCAACAATCTTTTATTATCACTATCCTTCCTCAATGCTCAATGCTCATCTTGATCCGGCATTAGGCCTTGAATGTGGATAAAATTGTTTGCTAATTGCGAAATAGCGATTATTTTGAGTTTCGCGTTTGCGTTTGCTCAACAATCGATTGTGACAACGTTTTTATTTACCTTCGTCGGCGTTGTTTATATTTTTACAACTGTTATACAACGCTCGAATCATAAAAGAAAAAAAATCACCGTTGTGCAATTGTTTGATTCTTACACCACGAGAAGAAGACGCAACGCGCAAATACCAACACAAACATTCCTAACATTGAAACAGTTCTTATAACAACAAACGATGAGTAATTAACAATAACAATTGTTAATAATAATATTTACTACTCCCAAAGAACACCCCATAAACGCACAATAATAAAACAAAAATCCCATGATTTTCAAAGAACAAGGATAATTCCAATTTAAAAATATTTGAATTCGAGAAAATAAGCTTACGCTTCTTATAGTTTGTACTAGTGATGGGAATAATCGATATATTTTAATAATCAAATATTTTCAAGCGAGATATTTTAATAATCGATTAAAGTAGTAGTTGAATATTAGTAGTTAACCTTTCACTTTAAAAATGTGATAACGATAACGATCAAATAATCGTTTAAGTTAGTATATACTATTTTACCCGATCAAATAATCGCTTTAATTAGTATATGCTAATTTACCCGATCAAATTATTGCTTAAATTCGTATTACTATTTTACCTGATCAAATAATTGCTTAAATTAGTAATTACTAATTTACACGATCAAATAATCGCTTAAAGTAGTATATACTCATTTCCGCATAATAATCGATTATATCGATATATTTTAATAATCGACCAATTACTAATTAGTATATTGATTAATGCCATACACTTTAAATATAATATATAAAATTACGAACATGTTTTTCGTGCGAAATGCAAACGACGTGTCCTAATTAATAAGACAACTTATGACAATAAATATCTATTAAAACAACTACTTCCCGTGCAATACATCACCGGATATTGAATTATGCAATGAAATATTTAAAATCTTATTTTATTTGATTTGTTACAACGCTCTATCAAAGTATACAGTATCGGCCAAAAAGGAAGCGATGAATGTTTATTTGACTGAATTTTTATTTAGTAATAAAAAAATCTACTTTGAAATACGATTATGAGTATACGTGTAATATTAAATTAATTTTATAATACATTCCAATTATTAAAACTTAAATGGTTTTATTATAATATAAATTACATTTTAGTCTATATATTTAAGAGACAAAAAGGAAGCGACTCTTTTTAAATTTCGTATTATTATAAAAGTAATAATAAAATATGTCAGTATTTCGTCTAATAACTCTTGTTTTTAATTAGTTCTTTCATCCTATTAGGCATCGACAATATTCATTTTTCCTTGAAAAAATCATTGGAACCAGTTTCTTCGAATCTTTTGCTCAACTATTTCTCATAAATTTTCTATAGGATTTAAGTCGGGGTATAAAACATTGAGTTTTGTGCTAGAAATCCAGTTTTTAACATACTTCAAGGTATGTATTTAATATTTAGTAATATATACTTATATATACCGTCTGTGCATTTATAATTTTTATGTTATTATCAGTTTGTATACAATTGTTTATAAAATAGTGAATATTTTACAGCGTCGTTTCTTTTTGGCCCATACTGTATGTAACCTTTATGTCCAATTTTCTTTAAACCAACTATAAAATAAAAATAAAAAATGAAAGGAAAAATTACAAGAAATTAGAAATGAAAGAACTTGGATTAAAATTAATGCCTTAGGCCATCTATTTTCAAAGAAATTGCTAAATTTCAACTTTGGCTCAATAGAGAAACCAGTTTAGATATTTAAGTTGCGCGACCTACAAAAATTGGCTCCACCGACAAAACCAGCACTTTAACATTAACCAATTGCTGTGGTCAACACTAGGAATGTTACGATCTTTAAAAGTATCGATTTTGAGCTTCAATTATATCGTTTATCAACGTATCGATCGGGTAAAATATCGTAATGAAAAGTATCAATATTCAAAATATCGATACTTTTCGATATTAGATATTTAAGATTTTATATTTATTATTATGTAATACTGCAAATTAATTTTTAAAAGACCTTTACCTAAGATAAATAATATTTTCAGGAATAGCCTAATGACGCTTATGAAATTATCAAAACTCGCCTTTTACAAACAACAAAAATGTAATAAGTCCATGTTTCATACGCGTGGCGCATGAAGTAAAATTTCGAGTTTAGAAAAGCGTAAAAATTTGGATTTGCCGGGGCGCGACTCGCTTCGCTCGCGCGCCCCGTCAAATCCAAACTTTCACGCTTTTCTAAACTCGAAATTTTACTTCATGCTTGACCTGGGATTGTAAAACACTCGTTAGAATTACTTAAGAACCTGAAATTTAATTTTCTAGCTTTAATCAGAAATAAATGACTGAATAATAAGCGAGTTTACGGCTGTAATCATAATCATAATTAAAATCCAAGAAATTATAACTCAATAACTGGTAATACAGAAAAATGGATCGAATAAAAGTTTTACATAATAAAATTTTGGACAATTCTTTTATCTTTTTTTTGTAGTCATCGTTTTTCTTGGAGAAAAAACTACAGTTTGTAAAAAGATTTGTAAAAACTTATAATTTTTACATAATCATGGAATAACTTGGAATTATTTATTAGAATTTGTGTGTTTTTGAATGTCGGGATACAAAATCTCGTTTTGTAAATGGATCCCGTTGAATAAATAAATAAATAAATAAATAAATCAGCGCTTAACGCGCCTGACGCATGAAGTAAAATTTCGAGTTCGAGCTCGCGCGCCCCGTCAAACCCAAATATTCACGCTTTTCTAAACTCAAAATTTTACTTCATACTTGGGATTGTAAAACACTCGTTAGAATTACTTAAGAACCTGAAATTCAATTTTCTAGCTTTAATCAGAAATAAATGACTGAATAATAAGCGAGTTTACGGCTGTAATCATAATCATAATTAAAATCCAAGAAATTATAACTCAATAACTGGTAATACAGAAAAATGGATCGAATAAAAGTTTTACATAATAAAATTTTGGACAATTCTTTTATCTTTTTTTTGTAATCATCGTTTTTCTTGGAGAAGAAACGACAGTTTGTTAAAAGATTTGTAAAAACTTATAATTTTTACATAATCATGGAATAACTTGGAATTATTTATTAGAATTTGTGTGTGTTTTTGAATGTCGGGATAAATCAGCGCTTAACGCGCCTGACGCATGAAGTAAAATTTCGAGTTTAGAAAAGCCTGGACATTTGGATTTGCCGGGGCGCGCCTCGCTTCGCTCGCGCGCCCCGTCAAACCCAAATATTCACGCTTTTCTAAACTCGAAATTTTACTTCATACTTAACCTGGGATTGTAAAACACTCGTTAGAATTTCTTGAGAACCTGAAATTGAATTTTCTAGCTTTAATCAGAAATAAATGAATAATAAGCGAGTTTACAGCTGTAATCATAATCATAATTAAAATCATAATGATACTAAACTCAAAATTGTTAACATTTCCTAGATATTTATTAATTTTAAATATTCCAATACTTTTTTTTGACATTTCGCTAATTCTTAAAACCCTGGCAGTTTCTGTCTATTTCCAAAATGTTCAGGATTTTAATTAATTAGTATTAATATAATTTAAAGATTTTCATCAAAATGTTGACGGTTTTCATGAATTTGTTGGAGTTTCGTTAGTGTTACAATGATTGATAATTTTCTTTACTTTTCGAGATTTTCGAGTTTCAACATTTTTAAAGTTATCAAACATTTACGAACATTGCTAAGAATTTAAAGAGTTCTTAGCATTTTCATAAATTTCCGAAATATTTGTTAATTTTAAAAATGTTTTTCATATGATTCCAAGGTTTTTCTAAATGTATAGGATTTTCGTCAATTTTAAAAATATTCATACTTTTCATGAATTATCGTCAATTTTTAAAATAATGTTGGCAGTTTTTGTAAATGTTCAAGGGTTTTGTTAATTTTGAGAATTTTGTCACTTGAATTTTTAACTTTACAACGTTAATTTTCCTTAATTTTTAATATTTTGATGCCTTTCTAGAATTTTAGTGAATTTCTAAAATCTGTAAATTTCACAACAATCAATTTTCGTAAATTTCCTAAATAGTCGTTTATTCTACAAATGTTGAAGCTTTTTATACAATTCCTAGGTCCTTAGGTTTTCCTAAATTTGTAAGATTTTCGTAAATTTTAAGAACATTAATACTTTTTATGGATTTTCGTAAATTAAAAAAAATCTTGGCAGTTTTTGTGAATTTTCAAGATATTTGGTAATTTTTACAAGTTTGACACTTCTTGAATTTCTAAGGCATTCATTAATTTTTAATATTTTGACGCCTCTCATGACTATTAAATTTTAACGATTTTCGTGAATTTTTGATCATTTGACGCCTTTTATGAATTTTTAATATTTTCACGAATTCCCTAATTTTTTAATATTGTGATGTTTTTCATGAATTTTAATGAACCACAATGTCTATTAATTTTGATTTCCGTTAACTTTCTGACGATTTGTGTTTATTTAAAAATCAAAGGAAATCTTGTAAATTCAAAATGTTGACGCTTATTATAAATTTTCAAGATTTTAGTCGATATTAAAAATGTTGACGCTTATTATAAATTTTCAAGATTTTAGTCGATATTAAAAATGTTGACACTTTCGGTGAATTTCTAATATTTTTATAAAAATTCATGATTTGAATTATTAACAAATTTCATTTCCTCTCTCACATAATATTGATTAATTTGTTTTATTAATATCGCATACTTATATCGTTAACTTGTTTCTTATTGATCACTTGGTAAAACATTTCTATTAATATATAGGTATTTGATTGAAATTCACTTGGTTTGTTTTACTAATAAATTGTTTTATTTTCAACTAGTTTCGGCTTAATGCCATTTTCAAGAATGGTGTACAAAAGAGCAAATTTGATTATATACTGCCTTTCAAAAAAATCAGAACACCAAGTATTTATTGCACGATTTTAATAAAATTTACACAATTTGATCATGTAAACGAACTGTATCGATAATCAAAAAATCAACTTGAAAAACAAAAAAACAAATGAATAAAAATTAATAATGTGTTGGGCTTCCACGATTTCCTAAACACTCATTAACACGTCGAGGCATGCTAGAAATCAGGCTGTCAATATCGACTTGGGGTATTTCATTCCAAACTGCGATAATTTGACCTCTAAGTTCCATTACAGTGTTAGCGGGGCGCTGTAAGTTACTTATTCTAACACCTATCATATCCCAAACATGTTCTATTGGCGATAGATCTGGAGAACGAGATGGCCAAGGTAACAAATTGATTTCGGCACTATCAAAAAACTGTCTTGTAATGGCCGCTGTGTGAGGTCGAGCATTATCTTGCTGAAAAATGGGGTTCTGCAAGCCATTTACATAGGGCACTAACACTGGCCGTAAAATGTTGTCAATATACCAAATCGCGTTAAGACTTGCTTCTAAAAAAACTAGAGGAGACCGACTACCATATGCTATCGCCCCCCAAACCATAACTCTCTGAGTAAGAGCCGTATGTCTTTCAACAGCAAATTGTAAAATTCTGCGTTCACCGCGTCGACGTCTCACTCTTCTGCGACCATCATGAGCCCATAAACAGAACCGAGACTCATCGCTGAAGATAATGTTATTCCATTCATGGGTCCAATGTTGTCTTTCCCTGCACCAATCAAGTCTTGCTCTGCGATGCTGCGGAGTAAGAGGTAGACACAATTGTGGACGGTAGGATCTTATATCAAAACTGCGGATTTTTCTGTAAACAGTAGCCATGGATACTCTTTGGCCATATAGAGCCAACCAGTCATTTCCCAATGCCCGCGACGTTGTAAATCTGTCCCTTAAAGTTGTAAGACGAAGAGCTCGATCTTCACACTCAGTGGTGCTTCTTGGACGTCCTGATCCAAGTCTACGTCTATTCTCCCCAGCTTCGGACCATCTAGACCAGCAGCGTACGATCACCGATACACTACGGCCTACCCTTTCAGCAATAGCACGAACCGAAAAACCCGCTTCTCGCATTCCAATAATGCGACCCCTTTCAAATTCACTTAGATGATGATATTGTGCACGCCGACGAACACGGGGCATCTTTTTATGTTTTACAAACTGAAACGTCAAACTACTCAGAGGCTACTTGGATATTAGAAGCAATTACATTAAAAAATCAGCAGCTCTTCATAATGGTGAAATCAAGGAAAAATACCAAAATAATTGATTTTTTGATCATCGATGCAGTTTATTTACGTGATCAAATTCTGTAAATTTCATTAAAATCGTCCAATAAATACTTTGTGTTCTGATTTTTTTGAAAGGCAGTATATATACTAGATGTCGGCATTTCAGGCAATAAGCGCTCTAATTATCTGGGAGTTCCAAAGGTCCTCGTTGTCATTGACCACGTTTTTTCCCGCCTTTATGGCTTTACTTATTTCTAAACCCTCCCGATAATTCAAAACTAATCCCTTATTACCCGAATGCATACTTAGTTTCGTATAAAACCAAAGAAAACAAAATAAGCCATAGACGAGTGCCGAACGAGTGTATCCACTCCCAGGTTAAGCATGAAGTACAATTTCAAGTTTAGAACCGCCTGAAAATTTGGATTTGCTGAGGCGCGCGAGCGAAGCGAGTCGCGCCCCAGCAAATCCAAATTTTCAGGCTTTTCTAAACTCGAAATTTTACTTCATGCGCTAGGGGCGTTAAGCGCTGATTTATCCCGAAGTTCAAAAACACACACAAATTCCAATAAATATTTCCAAGTTATTCCATGATTATGTAAAAATTATAAGTTTTTACAAATCTTTTAACAAACTGTCGTTTTTCTCCAAGAAAAACGATGACTACAAAAAAACTGGAAGATAAAAAAATTGTCCAAAATTTCATTATGTAAAACTTTTATTCGAACCATTTTTCTGTATTACCACTTATTGAGTTATTATTTCTTGGATTTTCGTTAGTTAGTTAGTTGTTGATAATTATTATGACTATTCGAGATTTTCGAACTTTAACATTTTTAAATTAACAAATATTTACAAACATAGGGCCCTCCCGTTCATCAAAATGTTTAGCATTCAACATGTTTGGATTTGTTTGTGATGTAGGTTGGTATTTAATGAACGCTACTTCGGTCTATTTTATACGATTGCATAAATCTCAAACATAGATTAACACGAAACACGAAAAACGTTTTAAGCAAATTTAACGTTTTAAACAAATTTAAGATTTAAAACATGTTTAAAATAAAACCGTTTAAAACACGACAGCTGTTTCTAAACATGTTTAAAACACTGTTTTAAAACAAAGTGTTTTAAACATAACAACCCTGGTTGTAAAGAGATGCAATTTACGTATTCAACAAAAATATTGTCAGATATCATTTATTGTAAAGTAAAGTCAACCAAAAAAAACAACATTTGTAAATGTTCTTTTAATATTGTTTAAATTGTTCATAACTGTATGTTTTTGAGTTTACGTGAAGTGATTATTACACATAAAAAGACTGTTATTCCTTACTTCACTTTATATTTGTATCGTTAGATGTACATACCGAGACACAAGGTGCTCATTATCAATAACAAACTGAGTAATTGATTAGATATTATTATTACATTGCCCGTATCGATTGCGAAGATTTTTTTGAAATAATCGGCAATTTAATCGTGTGAATAAGAAGAAAAAAATGGTGACATGTAAAGCAGCAGCGATTTTTTTCTCACGTTCGGAATAATTGATTTGGATAATAATGCACTTGCTCAATTGCTCAAGAAACAAGTGAGTACGTGTAGACGTATGTGCACATCTCGATCTAATAATCTAAAAAAGTACATAATTTTAATTGTTGGCGAATCCTGTGAATTAGAAATTATTTGAAACAAGAAATAGGTTAAAACATAATTTTCAGTTTAACGTTCCCACAGACGCGTTTCGGACGAACAGGTTGTCATATACAGGGTGAGTTTTTTTTCATGTTCTCTATGGGGATCTCGGAAACTATGAGAGATAGAGAAACGGTTAAACGGGGAAAGTAGTGTAGTTTTACGAGCTAAATAAAAATACGTTTGAAACATTTTCCAAAAAGTCAAGGATGACTAGATATTTTAAAAAATGTGAAAAGTGTCGATTTTTTCAAATCGTTTTTTCTCAGTTAACAACAGAGATAAAAAAACTATAAATAGCAAAGTTTTACATAATTTTGCACTGAATATTTCACAGATAAAATATATATTTTGTTTCTTTTAGATGAAATTTAGTGTACAACTAAATGTAGCGATACAATCACTTACAGGTTGTCATATACAGGGTGACTTTTTTTTCATGTCCTCTATGGGGATCTCGGAAACTATAAGAGATAGAGAAACGGTTAAACGGACAAAGTAGTGTAGTTTTACGAGCTGAATAAAAATACATTTGAAACATTTTCCAAAAACTCAGGGGTGACTAGATATTTTGAAAAATGTGAAAAGTGTCGATTTTTTTAAATCATTTTTTCTCAGTTAACAACAGAGATAAAAAAAAAAACTATAAATAGCAAAGTTTTACATAATTTTGCACTGAATATTTCACAGATAAAATATATATTTTGTTTCTTTTAGATGAAATTTAGTGTACAACTAAATGTAGCGATACAATCACTTACAGGTTGTCATATACAGGGTTAGTTTTCTTTCATGTCCTCTATGGGGATCTCGGAAACTATAAGAGATAGAGAAACGGTTAAACGGGCAAAGTAGTGTAGTTTTACGAGCTAAATAAAAATACATTTGAAACATTTTCCAAAAAGTCAGGGGTGACTAGATATTTTGAAAAATGTGAAAAGTGTCGATTTTTTCAAATCGTTTTTTCTCAGTTAACAACAGAGATAAAAAACTCTAAATAGCAAAGTTTTACATAATTTTGCACTGAATATTTCACATATAAAATATATATTTTGTTTCTTTTAGATGAAATTTAGTGTACAACTAAATGTAGCGATACAATCACTCACATGTTATCCATTATTTATAGAAAGCTTTAAACGAGTGTTTTTCACACCCGGACTGAGCATGAAGTAAAATTTCGAGTTTAGAAAAGCCCCGTGAATATCTGGGCTTTTCTAAACTCGAAATTTTACTTCATGCGCCACGCGTATAAAACACAATAATTATAATAAAACACTGGTTTTAACTGAAGGTCAAAATACACGTCTTTAGCATACTGCTTTGATAGCATATTGAGAACTTCACAATATTTCAATGTTTTAGACGCGTGGCGCATGAAATAAAATTTCGAGTTTATTTCATGCGCGAAAAATGTTCACGGGGCTTTTCTAAACTTGAAATTTTACTTCATGCTCAGTCTGGGTGTGGAAAACATTTGTTTAAAGCTTTCTATAAATAATGGAAAATTTTGTTAAAAAAAAACTGTTTGTTTTAATTTAAATGAAAAACATGTTGTAAACCCTGTTTGCAACATCGAGCGTTGCATTTTTTTACATCAAGGCACACTACATTTATTGCTAAAAAATCATGTCAACAAGATTTTTAAAATTGACAAAAATCTTACAAATTAGTAAGAAAGTAAGTAAGTTGTTTATTGCTAGTACCACAGGTTAACAAACGTCAAAAAAATACACATTTAAAAAATATGGTATTGTATAAAATAATTGTTTTGTATCCTATTACTATTAAAAAAAGTTAACATTTAAAGAACACATAAATACACGAATATAAAAGTAACACGGTAAAAATATAAAAATATAATATAAAATACAATTTACAACACAAAATAAATAAATAAATTAGTCAGAATTAAGGAAAACCTTGGAATTGTATGTTATGTTATTCGTGAAAATGCAAACAATGTCTTAATTTATAAGATAACTTAAGACTTAACTGAAGACGACGTTTAAAACGTCATAAGCAAAGCTATACTGAAGAGAGATAAATCTCGAAACGCGTCTATAGATGGCCTAAGACATTAGTTTTAATCCAAGTCCTTTCACTTCTAATTTTTTGTTATTTCTCCTTTCATTTCTAATTTGTATTTGTTAGATGGTTCAAATCCGGAGGTGTATTTGCACGGGAAGTAGTTGTTTCAATGGATATTTATAGTCTTATTAATTAAGACATTGTTTGCATTTTCACGAATAACATTTTCGTAATTTTATGTATAATGTTTAAAATGTGCAAACTATAAGAAGCGTAAGCTTATTTTCTCGAATTCAAATAGTTTTGAATTTGAACTTATCTTGTATGAAAAGCTTCAGCGTTTTCAAACTTAACGAATATTTCGGAAATTTACGAAAACTACTGAAAACTTTTCAAATTCTTAGCAATGTTCGTAAATAGTTGTTAATTTAAAAATGTTAAGGTTCGAAAATCTCGAAAAGTTATAATAATTATCAACATTTTTAATACTAACGAAAAGCCAAGAAATAATAACTCAATAACCAATGGTAATACAGAAAAATGGTTCGAATAATAGTTTTACATAATAAAATTGTGGCCAATTTTTTTATCTTCAAGTTTTTTTGTAGCCGTCGTTTTTCTTGGAGAGAAAACAACAGTTTGTTAAAAGATTCGTAAGAACGTATCATTTTAACATAATCATGGAATTACTTGGAACTATTTATTGGAATTTGTGTGTGTTTTTGAACTTCGGGATAAATCAGCGCTTAACGCGCCTGGCGCATGAAGTAAATTGTCGAGTTTAGAAAAGCCTTGAAATTTTACTTCATGCCTAACCTGGGAATGAAAGCACTCGTTCGGCAGTCGTCTATCCCTTATTTTGTAAAAATAGTAATAAAACACTGATTCTAGTTCAAAATACACGTCATTGGCATACTACTTTGATAGCATATTGAGAACTTCACAATATTTCATTGTTATAGACGCGTGGCGCATGAAGTAAAATTTCGAGTTTAGAAAAGCCTGAAAATTTGGTTTGGCCGCTCCGCGCTTCGCGCTACGCGACCAAACCAAATTTTCAAGCTTTTCTAAACTCGAAATTTTACTTCATACTTAATCTGGGAGTGGAAAACACTCGTTTAAAGCTTGAAATCAAACTCTTTTAAAAACAACTAATGTCGGAAAATTAACCGCATATACGCTGTAATTGGGACATGTATACTTAAAAGAAAAACTTCTTGTATAATCATCAAATAATATAAATATTAATGTTTAACAACAAGAATAACTTTTAAAAAGTTGATATAAAGGGTGGTCCATCTAGCGTTTTATTTTTTAATCATATGTAATTTTGACTCTGACCAATCTTTTGCGCTCAAAATATTGACAAAAACTCAGTATCGTATGTTCGCGGTACAAAATGTATGAAATTCAACAAGCTTGGAAAATATTGAAAACTTATTTTTAAAGTAACGGCTCCGTTGTCCAAACAGTGCGAATTCTGAAAAGAAATTTCGGTCGAAACAAAGCACCAATCGCACCTGCTGTACTCAAATCTGTGCAAATAGTTCATAAGATTGAAATTTTAGTGGACCATAGAAGCCGCCCCCTACTCCTCATCCTGTGCGTACAGACAAGAATTTCGCTATTGTAGCCCAAAGTATGACAGCCAATTCAAAAACATCAATTCGCTTTTTCGGTCAACAGGGAGCCCTACAGAGGCATGATTATCCACTTATGTGGCCAGAAATTGAGGACATGGACTTGAACGTTCTTTGGTTTCAGCAGGACGGCGCGACACATCACAGTCTATCAAATAATCGATCCTTTGTTCACTAAGTGCGGTAATCGCGTAATTAGTCGTTTCGGTGATATCAATTGGCCTTCACGGAGCTGCGATTTCATGCCGTTGGACTATTTTTTGTAGGGTGCTGTTAAATATCTATGTTATGCAGACAAACCACAAACGATTCAAGTGCTTAAGCACAATATTAGTCAAGCTATTCGTGAGATAGAGCCCTCAACCATCGAAAATGTACTAAACAATCGGGTTGACAAGATGGTTTCTGTCGTGCTAGCCGAGGCAGCCACATGAATGAAATTGTATTCAATTATTAATGGGAAGAATTGCTTTTGCCAATAAAGCACTAACATTTTCAAAAATATTGATCCTAGTTTATTTTATAGCATTTTTAAAAAGAAATCACTAGATGGACCACCCTATATATCGAATAAATATCGACGTCAGTATTTATAAATGCTACTGCATTGATGAGGGCATTGATCTCATTTTGCTTCTACAGTTAGTTCTACAGTTGGTTCGGGTTTCTCGCCGCTCCGATGCTAGTCGATGGTTTTAAACTAAAAACCGACACTAACTGTAGAAGCAAAATGAGATCAATGCCCTTATCAATGCAGTAGCATTTATAAATACTGACGTCAATACCGGCTTATGGTTAGCGAAGTCAGTATATATACAACTTCTACATATCAAGTGAGTGTGTATGGGATGATGGATGTGGCGGCCTGAGGAGCTCATAAAAAGAGCGAAACGATCGTCGTCGTCTTCTGTCCTCCTTGCACACTCACTTGATAAAAATGATAACTTTTACATCATGACCTAATGCGCTGTTATTTCTTATTTGGTACTTATAAGCAGGTCGTTAGTTCTAATTTATTTAATTTAATTCGGCGTTCTGAATATTATCATCGCATTGGTTCGGGTTTCTCGCCGCTCCGATGCTAGTCGATGGTTTAAACTAAAAACCGACACTAACTGTAGAAGCAAAATGAGATCAATGCCCTTATCAATGCAGTAGCATTTATAAATACTGACGTCAATACCGGCTTATGGTTAGCGAAGTCAGTATATATACAACTTCTACATATCAAGTGAGTGTGTATGGGATGATGGATGTGGCGGCCTGAGGAGCTCATAAAAAGAGCGAAACGATCGTCGTCGTCTTCTGTCCTCCTTGCACACTCACTTGATAAAGTATAAAAAAAAATAACTTTTACATCATGACCTAATGCGCTGTTATTTCTTATTTGGTATATATATATATATATATATATATATATATCCGATATTTTCATATTTATATAAATAGCACGATATTTCCGAACCCTGGCTTAAAGTGTGCTCTACTTTGTTATCCCGAAATATATCTACTCGGTAGTGAACCTCACATCTATAGCATCTATAGAAAGATATTTGTAATCATTCTCTTAATAGTTAGCAATGAAACAATGTCAATTATATAACAATTGCGGTTGTTTGTTTAATTTTTATCCAATAAATCTATTTCGAAGTTTTGGGTTCAAAGAAATGGAAATTGGCAAGAAATCAACAAAATAAATAATAACACAAATCAACAAATTATCAATTTATTCTTTATACATGGCAACTGCCAATTGAATAAAATTTGATTGCCAACTTCTAAATCTTGTTTTATTCATGGCAAATGTGGATAAGTTTCATTAAATACTCTACATGTTCGAGTAACAATTCTATCGCAGTTGCCATGTATAAAGAATAAATTGATAATTTATTGGTTTGTATAATTATTTATTTTGTTGATTTCTGTATAACTTTGTACTAATTCTTTTTATTATTTGACATTTCGCATTACAATCGCGACAAAACAAAAGCATACTAGTTGCTTGTTAAAATTCAATTGCGACTTATGCGCGCATTATACCCTGCATAAATGCGACGAAAAACGAATCTTCAAAATAATTCTAAAACTACTTGCTGTAGGAGTATAGTTGTAAATACATTTTTGTGGTCAATTTTCCCAACAATCGTACCATGTGACAAAAAATGGGAGAGGGCACTTAGATATTGACATTTTAAGAACACTTATTGTCAAAATTGACAGTTTCTAATTATAAAGGCATCCTCTAAGTACAAGTAGAGATATAAATCATATTTTTATCTTTTTCTTAAGAGAAGTTACAGACAGATTTCAAGATGCCTTTTAAAGGTCAAAATTTTAGAAATATTTGTTTTTTAAACTATAAAAGATAAGTGTATATATGTTCGAACAAAATATGTTACAATTTAAACGAGGAATCTAAAAAATTACTAATATACAGGGTGTTTCATTTAAAATAACAAATTTGGTGCTCCTTCCAGTGGAACCGGAAGTAATAGAAAGTTGAAAATATTGTACACGAACAGAACTAATTCAACCGTGTGACAAGGACTTTTTTTAAACTTTTAACGAACGGTTTAACGTGAACACCTTGTATTATGTTTAAAGTGTGCAAACTATAAGAAGCGTAAGCTTATTTTCTCGAATTTAAATTGTTTTGAATTTGAATTATTCTTCTTTATTTAGTTTTAATCTTAATCCGACTTAATTTGGTGTTTTGATAAAGTCTATTTCCATAAAAGTAATAATAATAATAATAATAACTCTTTATTTCCCAACAGAAGTACATCCAATTACAGGAAACATTTCCATGTACAACACATGACACTTAACTAAAGTTTAAATTTACTAGTTTTGTAAAATTAACAAAAGTAGACAATACATACGAGGATTATAAGTGAGGCATAATATCTCTTATAAATTTTACAATACTGTGATCAAAAATATCGGCTGAGTTGCGAACAGTGTTGTATAATCGCATCATTTTATTTAGTGGTGAATTAAAATATAAATTCGTTCGACTGCGATTACAAAAGAACATTAACGCATTTCTATTATTATAACGCGGAACATAAATATTTATTAATTCAAGCAGATTTGGATCGTTAATCTCGTTATGTAATAAGTTGTAAATAGTTTTAAGTAGTATTATGTTTCTTCTGATTGACAGATGTTGCAAATTAAACATTTCTAAAAGCATATTGTATTCTATGACATTACTATCCGGATATACTGAGGACTGCTTGAAATAAAGGTACTTTACAAAAAATTTTTGTACTCTTTCAATTTTATTTATATGCGTGCTGAACGTAGGAGACCATACAGCGGCGCAATACTCTAATTTCGATCTCACATAAGATAGAAATAAGTTGCGAATATGCTGCATTGTTTTATAAAACGTCATAACCTTACATTTTGAAATGTTGAGTTCAAGTTTATTTCGGATACTCCAAGCGCAAATCTGTTGTAAGTCATTTTGTAGTATTAAGCAGTCGTCTAAAGATCGAATACAATTAAAGATTTTAATGTCATCGGCATATATGAGAATACGCGACTGAATATTATAAACAATATCATTAATAAATAAAGTAAAAAGAAGCGGCCCAAGGTTCGAGCCTTGAGGTACCCCGCTCAATGGAAAATAACTGTTCGACTTGTACATCATGTATTCAACTTGATTGGTTCTCTCAAGGAGGTAAGACCTTATTAAAGCAAGAGTACGGTTGCTAAAACCCCACGTATACAACTTCCCCAATAGGACACCATGATCAATAGAGTCAAATGCTTTCCGAAAGTCTGTATATATCACATCAACCTGTACACGCTGGTCAAGGCTATGTGACACATACTCAGTAAAATTAATCAAGTTTGTTGCAGTTGATCTATTCCTCATGAAGCCATGCTGGAAGTCAGATATGCGTGATTTAACTTGATCATATATTTTGCTCGCTATAATAGATTCAAACAGTTTTGCAAAGTTGCTAATTCATCATCATTACAATATGTTCTATTAACATCAAATTAATTCAAAAATTTAAAACAATAAAACCGACTGCTGCAAACAATTGCAATTGTTTTATTATAGTCATTGTTTTATCGTAAACTATTATGTTTTATTTAAATAAATAATAACTTCAACAAAGTATAACTAAATAAACTGAATGTGAGTTACGTGAAGATCAAATTAATTTGATGAATAAAGCACTAATAACCTTTCTTCACACTTTTGGGTGAAGAAAGGTTATTAGTGCTTTATTCCTCAAATTAAAGTGTAACTAAATGAATATTTAAAAAAATCCATATCGTAATCAAATGATACCGAAAACTATTGTATAACAGACAACCGCGTCAATGAAAATAAAAATAATATGCACAATAAGCGCATCATGCTAATTGAACATACAAGGCAATACATTTGGATTTGTGGAGGCAACTTGTAATGTATCTATCAGTTTAATTTATATTTAATGTGTTTATGAATAACTCTGTATATATTTATCGATGTAGTGTAATTATCTCCCTGTACAGATAATATTGGATATAGTAAATTATACGCAATTCAAATATTTTTCACATTCCAAATGTTTTCTTAGTAATTATAATCTCGTTTTGTTATTTCATGTTATGCGTACGAATAATTAGTGTGTTATCTTATCACTAAAGAAATGAAGTTGTTCTGGTGTTGAGGAGAACACTTCTACTTCGGCAGTTGATCAAGACAGTCAATTCTAAATCTCTATATTGAATCTTAACCTCTGAATCTTCGAACTCTAAATCTTAAATCTAAGTCTGTTTAAATCTGTAAATTAATTTATTAAGTATCAAATTAAATACCAAGTAAAACTATAAACAAAGTTGAATAAATCGCATCTTCAACGACAAATACAGGAAATCTAAAATATATAAAAGAACTGTGTAATGTACCCATCTGTATATTTATTTCATTTATATAATTTAATACTTTAGTATCGTACATTTTTGATAAATATATTTAAAGTTATTTATGTTTGTTTCACTTATTGATGTTTGTTGTTTATTTTTACTTAAATATTATTCATTGCTAAATGTTATTATCAGAATGCATTTGCTAATGCTAGAGCACAGATAAGCCTGGGACGAATAAATAGTTAATTAGAATTTGTACTTAATGGAAAAATTCCGCTAAAGATGATAAAGTTTACCCCAGCTTATGCGTGCCCCTTCTTACGCATTGTTTGCTTAACGAAGAACCATTATTCATTACTATTAGATTTTATTTGGCACTTCTGATTTGACTCTCGAACGCAAGACAGTAAAAATATTACTTACTCCGATTAAATTCAATAAACTTCGTTAAGCAAGCTAGTTAAAGTTTCTAAATATATTATATTGTAATATTCACAAGTTTCTCAGTTAAGAAAATAGAATTGATATTCGTTATATAAAAACATCAAGTTATTTTAACCTCACCCAGAATAAAAGAACCTACTTAATATTTAAATAAGTGTTAAATATTGAAAATACTAAATAATAAACTTTACAACTGTAACGACAAACAACACCTTCGTACGTTACCAACTCATAATAAGGTATATGGAATAATAGTGGAAATACCTTTAACATCGCTTATTAATAACATTTTAGAATCAGGAATATTTCCACAGACAGTTAAAATTGCCAAAATAATTCATATTCTTAAAAATGTAATTAACATGACAAACGTGTTTTTTAGGGAATTTCTAACTTTACAATATTTTAGTGTTTTGTACGCGTGGTGCATGAAGTAAAATTTCGAGTTTAGAAAAGCCTAAAAATTTGGTTTGGTCGAGTAGCGCTACGCGCTACGCGACCAAACCAAATTTATATGCTTTTCTAAACTCGAAATTTTACTTCATGCTTAATCTGGGAAACTTAAAATTGAACGCTGCTATAAAATTGACGAATGCATGAAAATTGACAGTGTATACATTATGTATATTTAAAAGAACAATTCCCAGTAATGTATTAAGTCATTTATTTATTTAACGGAAGATCCATTTTACAAAATACATTTTGACCAAATTTAATAACCACAAGAAAAATACAGTAATACTTATACATAAAATAAACTTACAATACTAAGCCAAATAACAAAGATTAATACGCTTAAGTTTGCTAATAAATTGTAAGGGTGAGAAGCAATTAAAAATATAAAAATTGGGATGCAATGATAGTTTATTCACTGTACGGATAAACCTTGTAAGTGGACTATTATTCCCATAATTTGTCTTATGGAAATGGATACGGAATAAGGGAAAATGTCGAATTAAGCGATTAGATTGAGTAACAAAGAAAGTAATTTGCGACAGAAGATATGGCCATTCAACAAAATGACAAATTAATTTATAAAAAAGTAAAAAATCAGCATACACCCGGCGAATAGTTAGTTTATCAATATATTGAATAGACAAAATTGTGTTAAAATTTATGCTGGTATTAAAGCCTAACTTGTACGCAATTACTTTTAAAAATTACTTGACTATTGTGAAACTGGCTCTAAGAAACTGAATTCATTTATAAACACGAAATTATTTTTCAAAATACGCGTTTGTACGAGTATCTTTTTTTGTATTTTAATTAGATAACAACGTTTTTTTTATCAAGATGAAGATACATTACTGCATCTTTTTACATTTTTTTTTTAATTGGCAAATGGTGCAATTATCATTTGAATTTTTGGAAAGTTTCTCTTGTGAAATACGCAAACACCACACACATGCACACATACGAAATTTCTCCTATCTAATGCTGTTTTAACATTTCTTTATGTAAGATCAAACCGTTGCGAAACACCGCGCAAAATTTTTCGGACGCTCAATTAAAAGCAGAACAAGTTACTATCGCCTAATTACCATTTTTTTTTTCATACAAAAGTGTGCACCAAAATAGAATGGCAACTGAATAAATTACTTAATCGAAATCATAGTTAATTAATGGATCATTATGTACAAACAAGTGCAATGCGCAGGATTATTGCAAATTTGCCCCAATTATATATCTATTCGTTAGTTAACAAAAAATAAATAGAAAAATCCGGTTTCCAAATAATTTGAACGATTTTTTGCTATCTAATGCTTTTTGCATTTCTTTTAGAGAGCCGATTTTTGCTGGTTGTGTGTTTCTGGGAGGCGAGAGGGCGCAGAAATAGCAAAACTGCAGCAAAGTAGTTTTGACTATGTATTGGTTTATAGTGCCTGCCGAGTTTTATCACAACGAATAATAAAAATGATAAGTGTAGAGCGCGTTGTTTGTTTGTTTACATAGCGCCGTGCGAATGAATGAATGGGTATTGAATTACAGAAGACAGGAGTAAACTGGATAAATATTCACGATTTTAATATCTGTCGACATACATACAACTGTATAACGAATCAGATGCCTTATTAGTTTTATATTCCATATGAGTACATACAGGGAGTTTTTCTTTAAAGTATACGTATTCTAAATTCAGATTATTTTCTTTAAATATTTAGATATTCGTTGTTTTTTAAAAGGGTTTAATTTGAAACTTTAAACGAGTGTTTTACACTCTCAGACTAAGCATGAAGTAAAATTTCGAGTTTAGAAAAGCCCCGTGGAAATAGATCTGGGCTGTTCTAAACTCAAAATTTTACTTCATACGCAACGCGAATAAAACACTGTGAAATTTATGTATATTTGAACCTCACTTGAAATCTGTGTTTTATACGCGTGGCGCATGAAGTAAAATTTCGAGATTAGAAAATCCCAGAAAATGTTCACGGGGCTTTTCTAAACTCGAAATTTTACTTCATGCTTAGTCTGGGAGTGGAAAACACTCGTTTAAAGCTTAAAATTGAACTCTTTTAAAAAACAACGGATGTCGGAACATTTACAGCTTGTACATATGTTTACCTAAAAGAAAAATTCCCTGTATTTATATTGTAGACGAACAGTTAAATTCTGGCAACATAAAATATATATTCATGTTATTTGCAACTACATAAGTTATTTAAATGATTACTATCAAACTGTCGCGTGCTTCACTCCTTAATTTGGTAAATTGCAATGAAGCACACACAAGGAATAGATGCGAACACGAGAGGAGGTCTACCCTCTAAGCTGGGTAGGCGACACTTCAAGCTGAGTAGGCTAAGCCTGAGAAATTACAATAACCCAATTCGAACTCTAGACGCTAAGCTGACTAAGTGCCTCGGTAATCAAATCGCCTAGTGTCGCACATTCAATCTGGTAAATAAATGAAAAAGGAATTTTTCCGACTCATCACTTGAATCAACATATCAGGCATTTCACATTCGTATTCAAAACATAAATCCAGAAATGTACTTATATTTAAAGAATGTGTTGGGCAATATTCTAATAATGTCTTTCTTTGTTGTGTATCAACAACGTAATCAATGAACTGTCCGCGGCAGACAAATTACATTCGCAAATTAAAGCCCCGCACCGGAAACCCGTATCGCGACAAATGCCGTACAAGAATTCTACATATCAAACCCAATTTCTTTTCACATGTTTTTGAAAATTACAGTATAATTTTAAGATATTACTAAAATAGCACGATACTGCCTCCTATTTATTAAAAGCATAATCAAAATTTGCATTGCTCTTATGGAGATTTCTAAGCAACGATTAATTTTATTTATCATTTATTTTAGATAAATCTATTTAATACAACATGTTTATAATAATAACTTCAATAAATTAAAGCAATATGAAAAAGAAATAATGTTTTTTATGGAAGTGTTGCGCGGATTAATGTGATCATTTAAGAGTGTTCAATTATTTGATTGATATTAGTCTAAGAAACATTTTTTTCAAAAAAAATACTGTCAATTTATTCGCAAAGCTTCAATGTGCAATATGTATAAGTTTCAAAGATCTATTTTCATTATTGTGGAAGATTAATCCTTGTTCGTTCTTATGGCCAAATAACATGTGAATTTCCGACCTTAAATAAGATCACATCGTTACGGAATTCCGCGCAATTTTTTTTGGACGCACAGTAAGAAGGAAAACAAAATCCAATCGAATAATTATCATTTTTGTGCACTTGTTGATTTACGTAAAAAAATGTGCACCACTTTAAAAGGGCAACTGAATAAATTACATAATCAAAATCATCGTTTATTACTGGATTATTATATGCAAACATGTATAAACCGCAAGATTGATGTACATTTTTCCAAAATATACCTATCTGTTAGGTAATAAAAAAATTATCTAAATACCCGGGCTTCTATTTCTATCAGTTTTTTTTAAATAATTAAGAGCCTTATTAATAAACGTATTTCAAAAAATAACATCCACCCACTAAATCAATAAAAACCGTTTCCACTTAACAAAATATACCTTACCTAATGCATTTCAACTTAAATCACCAACAATTTATCTATAAATTCCAAAAATCACATTTTCAACCTCAAACATTAAGACGTGTAAGTAATAATTATATCTATACTATTAGTTGTATATAAAAGAATTATTTTACTAATAAATTTTACTACATATACCTTATAACTAAATGAAATCAATTCTACTACACATTATATAATTTTAATTCTTTATTTACTTAATATAATATTGTTAAATAATAATGTTTCTAAGCTGTTCTTTGTATATTTTTCTGTATTTCTTTGTAGTTTTCTGCTGATGATGAACACATAGTGTTCGAAACCGGTAAAGAAAATAAAATAAAATAATCAAAATATCAAGAATACATTTTCATATTAATGAAACATTTTAGTATGATAGTCATTCATTAGTTTACAACCAATCATTTACTATTATATATATAACCTAAATAGCTATAGTGAAAGAAGTTTTTTAGAATTTATTTAATTATAATGCAATAAATCATTAATGTAAATAATTATCTTATCAGTATTTTTTATTCAGTTTAAATTAGTGATTTGTACGGTCGCTACGCGCCCAAATCTAAATGCTCAGGTTTTTTCTAAACTTGAAATTTTACTTCATGCTTAATCAAGAAATGAGAACACTTGTTAGAAGAAAATATAAATGAAATAAGTCAGCAAAAGAAATACATGTTTACAAACATAAACAAAAACAGTATAACATAACTTCTAAATTACACAAAAATGCGATGTTGCTACGTGAATTTTGTCAATAGTTCAAAACTAACTAATAGCATGTAGATTTTGTTCGGTTTCTATGGGTCTAGTAGAAATTAACTAGCATTAAACTATAATGATATTAACGGCAATACTTTTAATAAGGCTGTAAATGAATTGCAAATGATTTTAACGGTTTTTTCTTATCTAATGTTTTTTTTTTTGCATTTCTTTATGTAAGATCAAACCTTTGCGTAATACAGTGCAAAATTTTTCAGACGCTCAATTAACAGCAAAACAAGTTACAATCGCCTAATTATCATTTTTGTGCAGGTGTTAATTCTGATTTAAAAAAATATGTACCAAATTAGAATGGCAACTAAATAAATTACATAATCACAAGCATCGTGATTTACTTATGTATACCGGGTGTTCGATAAAAAAAAAACGCCCAACGCGATAACTCCGTTATTTAAATACCGATGTTATTGAACTAAAAACCAAAGTCAATGGCCGTTTAAAAACTAACAAATGACATTAATATTATTTTTTTTACAATAATAACTTTGTTGCCAAACAATAGCCAACTTAAAATTTGTGAACGGATGACTGTAATTTTTTTTTATTACATTAAACTTTATTTTTCTGATTCCAGTAATGCAGAATATGTTGTTTTTCAGAATATTGTAGTCGAAAATAAATTAAAATAAATCTTCTATTTACAATTATATTTTTTTAAATTAAATTAGTGTGCTTCGGAAAAAATATTCGAATACATCAATTTTAAAAATTCGGACTTCACTTTGAACCAGTGTTTTATACGCGTGGCGCATGAAGTAAAATTTCGAGTTTAGAAAAGCCCTGTGAAAATGTGTCTCGAGGCGCCGGCGCGACCCTCGACAGATTTTCTACGCGGGGCTTTTCTAAACTCGAAATTTTACTTCATGCTTAGTCTGGGAGTGAAAAACACTCGTTTCGTCATTAGACATTATTTTTAGAGCTTACATCTCTAACTAAGGTTACGTTTGTAAAATTCTCTTTGTTTACATCAATCTTTGAGGTTGAATCCTGTTTGTTTACACCAATCTTTGAGGTTGAATCCTGTATGTATATAGATCAAATTGGAAAAAAATTCAAAAAATAATGTTTATTTTAATGTAATAAAATTAACAAATTATAGGCAACCATTAAAAAATGTCAAGTTGGCTATTATTTAGCAATAAAGTTATTATTAAAAAAAACAAAACTAATGTCATTTTTACTTTCCCCCGTATGTAATACAAAGGGAAAGTATTGTTTTCGTGAAAATTATCGAAACAAAAATTTTAGCGGAAATATCCGTTTTGAGGTCCCCTGAGTCGAATAAGACCATTTTTGAAAAATGTCTGTCTGTCTGTGTGTCTGTGTGTGTGTCTGTGTGCGCTGTACCGCAAAAACCGCTAAAGATATCGAGATGAAACTTGAAACTTAAGCTTTTTGTTACAATCGGAAGAACTGAAAAGCTTTTGGTGAAAATCAAAAAACCGGAAGTGGTACTTTACTCTTAGCTTTTTTCAGATTTTTCAGATTTTTTCATTAAATGTTCATCAAACAGAATATTCTTTCAAATAAAAGTTGTAGATAATAACAAAATGAAGATGTATTGTTCACTTACTTTTTGTCATAGGACTCTTAGTTTTTAGGATATTTCAAAACTTGTGAGTTTTATCTAGTTATTGGTGTGTGAAAATCTTTAGTATTTTATTTCCTACAATTTTTATTCGAAACATTTTTTAATTACATCGACACATACACTCGATGCAATTAAAAAATGTTTCGAATAAAAATTGTAGGAAATAAAATACTAAAGATTTTTTGTAAATTCACTTTTTGTCATAGCACTCTTAGGTTTTAATATATTTAATAAATAGTGATTTTTATCTAGTCATTGATTTGTGTCAGTGTATGTGTTGATACAATTGAAATATGTTTCAAATAAAAGTTGTAGGTAATAAGATATTAAAGAATTTTTGTATTTTCACTTTTTGTCATAGCACTCTTATTTTTTGAGATATTCAATAAATAGTGTTTTTACTTTCCCCCGTATGTAATACAAAGGTAAAGTATTGTTTTCGTGAACATTTTCGAATCAAAAATTTTAGCGGAAACATCCGGTTTGAGGTCCCCTGAGTCGAATAAGACCATTTTTGAAAAATGTCTGTCTGTCTGTTTGTGTGTCTGCGTGTGTGTCTGTGTGCGCTGTACCGCAAAAACCGCTAAAGATATCGAGATGAAACTTAAAACTTAAGCTTTTTGTTACAATCGGAAGAACTGAAAAGCTTTTGGTGAAAACCAAAAACTGGAAGTGGTACTTTACTCTTAGCGGTTTTCAGTTTTTTCAGATTTTTTCAATAAATGTTCATCAAACAAAAAATTCTTTCAAATAAATATTGTAGATAATAACAAAATGAAGATGTATTGTTTGCCTACTTTTTGTCATAGCACTCTTAGTTTTTGAGATATTTCAAAAGTTGTGTGTTTTATCTAGTTATTGGTGTGTGACAGTGTATGTGTCGATACAATTGAAAAATGTTTCAAATAAAAATTGTAGGAAATGAAAAACTAAAGATTTTTTGTAGATTCACTTTTTGTCATAGCACTCTTAGTTTTTAATATATTTTATAAATAGTGTTTTTTATCTAGTCATTGATTTGTATCAGTGTATGTGTTGATACAATTGAAAAATGTTTTAAATAAAAGTTGTAGGAAATAAAATATTAAAGATTTTTTGTATCGTCACTTTTTGTCATAGCACTCTTAGTTTTTAAGATATTCAATAAATAGTGTTTTTACTTTCCCCCGTATATAATACAAAGGGAAAGTATTGTTTTCGTGAAAATTTTCGAATCAAAAATGTTAGCGGAAATATCCGTTTTGAGATGCCCTGAGTCGAATAAGACCATTTTTGAAAAATGTCTGTCTGTCTGTCTGTGTGTCTGTGTGCGCTGTACCGCAAAAACCGCTAAAGATATCGAGATGAAACTTGAAACTTAAGCTTTTTGTTACAATCGGAAGAACTGAAAAGCTTTTAGTGAAAATCAAAAAACCGGAAGTGGTACTTTACTCTTAGCGGTTTTCAGTTCTTTCAGATTTTTTCAATAAATGTTCATCAAACAAAAAATTCTTTTAAACAAAAGTTGTAGATAATAACAAAATGAAGATGTATTGGTCACTTACTTTTTGTCATAGCACTCTTAGTTTTTGAGATATTTCAAAAGTTGTGTGTTTTATCTAGTTATTGGTGTGTGACAGTGTATGTATCGATACAATTGAAAAATATTTCAAATAAAAGTTGTAGGGAATAAAAAACTAAAGATTTTTTGTAGATTTACTTTTTGTCATAGCACTCTTAGTTTTTGATATATTTATTAAAAAGTGTTTTTTATCTAGTCATTGATTTGTGTCAGTGTATGTGTTGATACAATTGAAAAATGTTTCAAATAAAAGTTGTAGGTAACAAAGTATTAAAGATTTTTTGTATCTTTACTTTTTGTCATAGCACTCTTAGTTTTTAAGATATTTAAGAAATAGTGTGTTTACTTTCCCCCGTATGTAATACAAAGGGAAAGTATTGTTTTCGTGAAAATTTTCGAATCAAAAATGTTAGCGGAAATATCCGTTTTGAGGTGCCCTGAGTCGAATAAGACCATTTTTGAAAAATGTCTGTCTGTCTGTCTGTGTGTCTGTGTGCGCTGTACCGCAAAAACCGCTAAAGATATCGAGATGAAACTTGAAACCTAATCTTTTTGTCACAATTCGAAGAACTGAAAATCAAAAAACTGGAAGTGGTACTTTACTCTTAGCGTTTTTCAGTTTTTTCAGATTTTTTCAATAAATGTTAATCAAACAAAAAAATATTTTAAATAAAAGTTGTAGACAAAAACAAAATGAAGATGTATTGTTCATTTACTTTTTGTCATAGCACTCTTAGTTTTTGAGATATTTCAAAAGTTGTGTGTTTTATCTAGTTATTGGTGTGTGACAGTGTATGTGTCGATACAAATGAAAAATGTTTCAAATAAAAATTGTAGAAAATGAAAAACTAAAGATTTTTTGTGGATTCACTTTTTGTCATAGCACTCTTAGTTTTTAATATATTTAATAAATAGTGATTTTTATCTAGTCATTGATTTGTGTCAGTGTATGTGTTGATACAATTAAAAAATGTTTCAAATAAAAGTTGTAGGTAATAAAATATTAAAGATTTCTTGTATCTTACTTTTTGTCATAGCACTCTTAGTTTTTGAGATATTCAATAAATAGTGTTTTTACTTTCCCCCGTATGTAATACAAAGGGAAGGTATTGTTTTCGTGAAAATTTTCGAATCAAAAATTTTAGCGGAAATATCCATTTTGAGGTCCCGTGAGTCGAATAAGACCATTTTTGAAAAATGTCTGTCTGTCTGTCTGTTTGTGTGTCTGCGTGTGTGTCTGTGTGCGCTGTACCGCAAGAACCGCTAAAGATATCGAGATTTTTGTTACAATCGGAAGAACTGAAAAGCTTTTAGTGAAAATCAAAAAACCGGAAGTGGTACTTTACTCTTAGCGTTTCTCAGTTTTTCAGATGTTTTCAATAAATGTTCATCAAACAAAAAATTCTTTCAAATAAAAGTTGTAGATAATAACAAAATAAAGATGTATTGTTCACTTACTTTTTGTCATAGCACTCTTAGTTTTTGAGATATTTCAAAAGAGTGTGTTTTATCTAGTTATTGGTGTGTGACAGTGTATGTGTCGATACAATTGAAAAATGTTTCAAATAAAAATTGTAGGAACTAAAAAACTAAAGATTTTTTGTAGATTTACTATTTGTCATAGCACTTTCAGTTTTTGATATATTTATTAAATAGTGGTTTTTATCTAGTCATTGATTTGTGTCAGTGTATGTGTTGATACAATTGAAAAATGTTTTAAATAAAAGTTGTAGGTAATAGGATATTAAAGATTTTTGGTATCTTCACTTTTTGTCATAGCACTTTTAGTTTTTAAGATATTCAATAAATAGTGTTTTTACTTTCCCCCGTATGTAATACAAAGGGAAAGTATTGTTTTCGTGAAAATTTTTGAATCAAAAATGTTAGCGGAAATATCCGTTTTGAGATGCCCTGAGTCGAATAAGACCATTTTTGAAAAATGTCTGTCTGTCTGTCTGTGTGTCTGTGTGTGTGTCTGTGTGCGCTGTACCGCAAAAACCGCTAAAGATATCGAGATGAAACTTGAAACTTAAGCTTTTTGTTACAATCGGAAGAACTGAAAAGCTTTTGGTGAAAATCAAATAACCGGAAGTGGTACTTTACTCTTAGCGTTTCTCAGTTTTTCAGATGTTTTCAATAAATGTTCATCAAACAAAAAATTCTTTTAAATAAAAGTTGTAGATAATATCAAAATGAAGATGTATTGTTCATTTACTTTTTGTCATAGCACTCTTAGTTTTTGAGATATTTCAAAAGTTGTGTGTTTTATCTAGTTATTGGTGTGTGACAGTGTATGTGTCGATACAATTGAAAAATGTTTCAAATAAAAATTGTAGGAAATGAAAAACTAAAGATTTTTTGTAGATTCACTTTTTGTCATAGCACTCTTAGTTTTTTATATATTTAATAAATAGTGTTTTTTATCCAGTCATTGATTTGTGTCAGTGTATGTGTTGATACAATTGAAAAATGTTTTAAATAAAAGTTGTAGGTAATAAAATATTAAAGATTTTTTGTATCTTCACTTTTTGTCATAGCACTCTTAGTTTTTGAGATATTCAATAAATAGTGTTTTTACTTTCCCCCGTATGTAATACAAAGGGAAAGTATTGTTTTCGTGAAAATTTTTGAATGAAAAATTTTAGTGTAAATATCCGTTTTGAGGTCCCCTGAGTCGAATAAGACCATTTTTGAAAAATGTCTGTCTGTCTGTGTGTCTGTGTGCGCTGTACCGCAAAAACCGCTAAAGATATCGAGATAAAACTTGAAACTTAAGCTTTTTGTTACAATCGGAAGAACCGAAAAGCTTTTGGTGAAAATCAAAAAACCGGAAGTGGTACTTTACTCTTAGCGTTTTTCAGTTTTTTCAGATTTTTTCAATAAATGTTCATCAAACAAAATATTCTTTTAAATAAAAGTTGTAGATAATAACAAAATGAAGATGTATTGTTCACTTACTTTTTGTCATAGGACTCTTAGTTTTTGAGATATTTCAAAAGTTGTGTGTTTTATCTAGTTAAAAGTTGTAGGAAATGAAAAACTAAAGATTTTTTGTAGATTCACTTTTTGTCATAGCACTCTTAGTTTTTGATATATTTAATAAATAGTGTTTTTTATCTAGTCATTGATTTGTGTCAGTGTATGTGTTGATAGAATTGAAAAATGTTTCAAATAAAAGTTGTAGGTAATAAAATATGAAAGATTTTTTGTTTCTTTACTTTTTGTCATAGCACTCTTAGTTTTTGAGATATTCAATAAATAGTGTTTTTTATCTAGTCATTGGTTTGTGTCAGTATGTGTTGATCCAATTGAAAAATGTTTCAAATAAAAGTTGTAGTTATCAAAAAGTTGAAGACATTTTGAAAATAATAATGCTACAAATATTTTAAAAGTGATTTAATACACAATTTACGGGGGAAAGTACTATGATGGACACATCACCATTTTTTAGTATTTAAACGGCTATTGACTTTGTTTTTTAGTTTATTCAAATAAACAACGAAGCTATGGCGATGGGCGTTTTTTTATCGAACACCCGGTATATATAATATTTTAATATTAATATTCATTCCCGTAATTACCTACTAGCTTGACCTAATACACACCCCTATTTTCAAAGCAGTTTTGTAACCGTAATTTTTTGTATATACACGTAACGAATCGTTACTCTAGATTACTTCTAGTTTGATAATGGCAAGTTAAAGTTGCCGAAACTATAATCATAATAAAAACCTCAGTTATACAAACAAAGTTTAAGTGTCTTATTTCTGTTAATATATATTTATAATTGGTCTTGAAAATTGTATATGAGATAAGCCAAGGAAGAGAGAAAAATGGTTATTCATAATAATTTGTTCGAATTTAGGAGCACACCCAGAGGGTTTGCCGGTTCTTATGCGGTAGACGCATTAAGTTAATTACCGGACCCATCCCATTCTGTCATCCTTAACATTTCCAGAAGTTCGGAACTCGCCACCTTCAATTATTATTTTTTTTTTCTCGAGGCATCATTGCATATTCAACGACGCGAACGGCCTTCCCAGCCTTTTTTTTTACTTTTTGAGAAATGTCTTCACTCTTGAACATACACGAAAAGATGAAGAGCGATCGGAAATTTCGCTGACCTTTCGTCTTCCAAAATTAGCGAGCGCAACCCAGACTTGCGAGGTGCAGCTAATTACCCGATGCTTTATGCGTGCACGTAGATGACCAATATGGAATTGTATATTGATTCATCGTAACAGGAATTGTTTACTTTTTCATTTTTTAAATACACACTCAATATATTACAATAATATTTTTTGATTTGTCTTGTTTCCGTTTTATGTCCTCTTCCTGATTAAACTCTGAAGATAATAATTCGTTTTATTTTTATTCTTTCTAAATTATTGCTAATTAAATTTAATATCTAATTAATTGCCTACCATTATTTTGATGTGTAAAACAACGTATTCAATTAACTTTAAAAACGTTTAATTTCGTACTAAAAAACTGTTGATGATGATTAAGAATATAGAAAAGTGTAAATTTATTCTACTTTTATTAGTCCTTGTTAAGCATGAAGTAAATATATCACATTTACAAAATATTCACAAAATAAATATTTTTTGAACTTGTTTGCTATATCTGCTATAACTTAGTAAATAACTGTCATATTTTAGCAATATATATTTTCAACTTTACTTTAAATCAGTGGTTTATACGCGTGGCGCATGAAGTAAAATTTCGAGTTTAGAAAAGCCCAGAAAATTTGTCTCGGGTCGCTGCGCGACCCTCGACAAATTTTCACGGGGCTTTTCTAAACTCGAAATTTTACTTCATGCTTAGTCTGGGAGTGGAAAACACTCGTTTCATCATTGGACATTATTTTTATAGCGAACACTATTTTTAAAGCGTTAAAATCTCCAGTATTTAAATCAAACTTGGAGGTTACGTTTGTGAAATCCTGTTTGTTTACATCAATCTTTGAGGTTATCTTCGTTGAATCTTGTTTAAACAAACAAGATTTAACAATCCTAAACTCCGAATTTGGTTTAAACAAATTCGGAGTCTAGGATTGTTAAATCTTGTTTGTGCACATCAAATTTGTAGGTTAGTTTGGTTCAATTTTGTTTGTTTACCTCAAGTTTGTAGGTTAGGTTGGTTAAATCTTGTTTGTTTACATCAAGTTTGTAGGTTGGCATAGTTAAATCCTATTTGTTTACATGAAATTTTGGGGTTAGGATTGTTAAATGCTTAACATCAAATTTGGAGGTTAGATTAGTTGAATTTTGTTTATTTGGATACTTTATGTAGCACAGAATAAATAGGTAGTGCATGTGTTAAATTATATTCTTTCTTAATATTAAAGTTTCGATTAAAATAATAACAAACTGCGGATGTATAACAAATTAGTTGACGGAACACGCGGAATAAATATAAATCAAAAACAATTTAAACAATATTAAAAGGACAATTTACAAATGCTATTCTTTTTTTGGTTGACATTACTTTACAATAATGACATTTGACAATATTTTTCTTGAATACTCTTTACAACATCGTGTGCTGCATTTTTTTTTTCATTTCAAGGCACACTACATTTATTGCCAAAAAATCATGTGAACCAGATTTTTATTATTATGTGTTTGCATGACTTGTCTAATATTATATTATACAATCTAATAGACCACAAAATAAAATATAAAATGATTGATTGACTGATTTATAACTGTATATTTTGAGTTTACGTACATACAAATACTGTTATTGCTTACTTCACTTTTTATTAAATTAAAAATGAAGGTAAGGAATAACAGTCTTTTTATGTATAATTAATTTATTATTATATTTTTCTGGCATAAATATAAAACTATAATCACCATATCGGGTATAATTGGATTCAGACAATGTCCAATATAATAAAATAAGAAAAGTATATGCAGCCATTTAAAAATGTAAAGTTGAATATTATTTGGCAATGAAGTTAATTTAAAAAATATATATAATTACTGTCAGTTTCTAGTAATAAAACGACCATTGACTTTATTTTTTAGTTCATTTAAATCTCTGTTATTTATTGACCAATTTGAATGAACTAAAAAACAAAGTCAATGGTCGTTTTATTACTATAAACTGAGAGTAATTATATATATTTTTATGACGTTGGGTGTTTTTTTATCGAACACCCGGAATATATAAAATCGTCCAAATCCAAATGGTGGACCAAATAATACTAATCAACGCCGTAGCCAGAAACAAATTTCGGGAGGGTTTTAATGGAAAAAATTTTGTTTTTGACCCAACGGGGAAGCTTTTACATAGCAAAATTTAACATTTTAAAAATTTCGGGTGGCGGGGGGGGGTGTGAACCCCCATATCCGCCGCCCCCTGGCTAAGGCCTTGGTACTAACAATACTAATAAACGGCCAATCTCAACGCTGATCCCAGATAGCAAATAAATCATGTTTAAAAAGAAAACAGAATAAAAAACGAACAAAAAACTAACCTGGCAATAGTCATTTATAAAAATAACACAGTTTGTATCACAGATATTTTATTAGTACCACAAATTATTGATGTGCAAAAGCAACTCGCATGGAACGTCTGATAACAAAATTCACTATAAAATTCACCATAAAATGCAATAAATAGTAAAAGTATAAATAAAATAAATTAATTTAAATAACATAAAAATAAATTAAAAAGCAGTATAAAACAGTACCTGTATATCACAAACAAAACAAGCTTCACCATATTTATAACAAATAAAACAGAAAAATTAAAATCAACATGTGACAGCTAGCAGATTAACACGTTAAACACATTAAATGTTTTAAATACTACTGCTATTTATTAATGATCTTAGCAACATGTTTAAAAACTGTAAATAGTTGTTTTTTGCAGACGATCTAAAACTATACAAACGCGGGCCGATTTGTGAGACATTTGGTTTTTCAGAGAGTGAATCTAATTTTTTGATTCCACTTTCTAATTCTAAGAAAAACAGTCCATGAGTCTGCGGTGAATTTCGAGCCAAAACAATTTGAATTGAAGATTTTACTACAGCTTCGTTTTTATAAGATTTTTATAATAATTAAAATAATTAATTAATGTATTTAAAATGTTTGTAAGAACTTATTCCTTAAAAATGGTCAAAATAATAGGGGGACCGGAAAGTAATGTCGTTTTTGCGCATGTTTTAAAGCTTTTTTACAATGTTTGGTGAAATGGTCAGTGAAAACCAGAAGAGATACATATCCGGCATTGTATGCTTTTTAAATTTCATAAGGGTAGTAATGCAACGGTTGCTACTAAAAGCATTTGCGATATTTAATCGAATGCTTTAGATGTTCGTAAATGCCAAAGGTGGTTTTCCAAGTTCAAATCCGGTGATTTCAGTCTTTCTGACTCTTATCGATCAGGAAGACCAATAACTCTGGATAATGACATTTTAAAGGCGGAAGTGGAAGCAAATCCATGTCAGGCCATTGAAGAACTTTCGAACAATCTTAATGCACCTTGGTCAACTATTCAGGAACATTTGAAGCAGACTGGGAAAGTAAGCAGAGCAGGTGTTTGGGTTCCGCACAATCTATCCAAAGAAAACAAATCTAATCGTTCCAATACCTGCAACTTATTGATTCAGCGGTATAACACAGATGCGTTTTTTGATAGACTGATTACCGGGGATGAAAAATGGCTCCTTTACAATAACCCAAAACGCAAAAGGCAGTGGCTTTCTCCAAATGAGGCGCCACGAGCTACAGCAAAACAAGGTTTACACTCCAAAAAGGCGCTTTTGTGTGTTTGGTGGAATACTCGTGGGGTTGTTCATTTTGAAGTGCTAAAACCTGGTCAAACTGTTAATGCAGACCTTTATTGTGAACAATTGGATAGAGTACATCAATCTTTAATTGAAAAGTACCCAGCTCTTGTTAACAGAAAAGGTGTAATTTTGCAGCACGACAATGCAAGACCGCACTGCGCAAGACGAACCCTAGAAAAATTAATGAACTAGGATGGGAAGTATTGCCGCACCCATCATGCTCACCTGATATTGCGCCATCTGATTTCCACTTGTTTCGATCGCTACAGCATTTTTTAGGTGAAACTAAATTTAAAAATTTTAAAGAAGTGAAAATCTCCAGATATTTTTATGAGAAACCTGGTGATGTTTATCGATCCGGGATTGAAAACTTGCACACTAGATGGCAAAAGGTCGTAGAAAATGATCGTGATTATGTTATTGATTAAATTTAAATATCGATAAAAATGTTGTTGTTTGAATTTAATGTAAAAAAGCGACATTACTTTCCGGTAAAATAAAAATAGAAAATATTTCAAATCAGAACTAAATATTACAACCAACAGCAGTAAAATCTTTAATTAAAATTAATGCGGCTCGAAATTCACGGTAGACCTATAGCCCTATAGTCCTATGGACTTTTTTGCTTAGAATTGAACGTAAATCAGAAAAAATAGACTCTCTCTTTGAAAAAAAAAAAAAATCGAACCACCCTAATGTATAGTGAATAGATCATTATTATAAGTTTTATGAAAAGTGGACGCCAGTGTTCTAAATTATCCGTATGTAATAAATTAATATATAACTTGTGAATGAATTATTAAGCATATGTGTAATCGTACTAAACGCATAAATTGGAATAAACAGTCGATAATAAATAATTCTGATAGTTTCAAACTTATTATTCAATAAGACCAACATTATTTACATGGAAATTGATTAAAACTTATTATTTTCGAAAACACTCCCATTGTCGCCGAATAATGAAAATAATTCACACTTTATTTACATAAGTGTTAAGAAAGACAATCAAATTTGAAATTAGTAAAAAAAAGCAAAACTTAATAATTTGCATTTGTATTAAAATTACTCCTAACTTTTTTCTTTCATTATCTTGTATTAACGTAAATGAAGTAAACAGTTTAATGAACATTCGTGAAAACTCGTATGATTTTTTTATATTTTATTCATTTTAATTAGCAATATATTATTGTAACAATTTATTAATTAATATAATTAAATACTTTTCCTACTCCTACCTTGAAATTCATATCATATTTGCACACTAAAATGTAAAGATATAAGCATCATATCCACTCTTGTTAGGCTATAAAAATTTGGTAATTACATTTGTTTACGTACCCGGGTAACAACTCGTACTGAGCTGATTGAAGTTTTGTAAACGACATATGTCAAAAGATTCCGCTTTAAGAAATGTTTTAAATTGTCCTTATAATTAATAACATTATGGATAGTGAGTGTGAAAGTGATTCGTGTACTTCTCTGGAGTTGAGACATTCTGCCAAAGATACAAAGCAAGAATAACTGCCCAAAAAATCGTGCGATAAATATTAAATTTGCATATGAAAACCCTGTAAGCCAAAGGATATACAGGGAATTTTTCATTTAGGTAAACATGTGCATAAGCTGTAAATTTTCTAACATTCGTTGTTTTTTAAAAGAGTTCAATTTGAAGCTTTAAACGAGTGTTTTCCACTCCCAGACTAAGCATGAAGTAAAATTTCGAGTTTAGAAAAGCCCCGTGAAAATTTGTCGAGGGTCGCGTAGCGACCCGAGACAAATTTTCCGGGCTTTTCTAAACTCGAAATTTTACTTCATGCGCCACGCGTATAAAACACTGATTTCAAGTGAGGTTCAAATATACATAAAGTTCACAACATTCTAGTGTTTTATACGCTTGGCACATAAAGTAAAATTTCTAGTTTAGAAAAGCCCAGAAAATTTGTCTCGGGTCGCTGCGCGACCCTCGACAAATTTTCACGGGGCTTTTCTAAACTCGAAAATTTACTTCATGCTTAGTCTGGGAGTGGAAAACACTCTGTTAAAGCTTCAAATTAACCTCTTAAAAAGAACAACGAACATCTAAAGATTTAATGAAAATAATAAAATAATTTCTTTTTGGTAAACATACACCTAAGCTGTACATTTTTCGACATTCGTTGTTTTTTAAATGAGTTCTATTTGAATCATTTAACGAATGTTTTCCACTCCCAGACTAAGCATGAAGTAAAGTTTTGAGTTTAAAAAAGCCCCGGGAAAATTTGCGCGACCTGAGACAAATTTTCTGGGCTTTTCTAAACTTGAAATTTTACTTCATGCGCGACGCGTATAAAACACTGATTTCAAGTGAGGTTCAAATATACATAAACTGCACAGTATTTTAGTGTTTTATACGCGTGGTGCATAAAGTAAAATTTCGAGTTTACAAAAACCCAGAAAATTTGTCTCGGGTCGCTGCGTAACCCTCGACAAATTTTCACGGGGCTTTTCTAAACTCGAAATTTTACTTCATGCTTAGTCTGGGAGTGGAAAACACTCGTTTAAAGCTTAAAACTGAACAAAAAAAAAACACAGATAAAAAGATTTAAAGGAAATTAGCTAAATTTGTAATACGTACACTTTGAAAAAAAACTTCCTGTATATACATAAGTGCAAAATTTATAAAATTGGAGGTAGAAATATAAATCTGGGATTTAGGTCAATTCAATTATTCGTTGAAACTGGATATTACTGATACTCGTATTGGTAAATAAGAGGAAATACTTATTTTTTGTAAACATTAAAATATACTTTCTTAAAATCAAGTTTTATGCATCCCTTTGCTTTGGACAAATTTTCTGGGCCCATAGCTATTTTATGAAATTTTTCGAAAATATTTCAGCAAATACTATTTACAATTATATATAAAGAGATGTAAAGAAATACATATCAAATAATCAACATGGTTTTTTATCGGGTCGCTCAACAGTTACAAATTTAGCAATAATCACACAAACGTTATCCGAGTCCCTAGATTGTCGTGGCCAAACTGATGTAATTTATACAGACTTTTCGCGTGCATTTGACACTTTAGACCACAATATCTTGATTGAAAAATTAAGTATCTTTGGTTTTGCCACCAATCTACTTGAGTTTATATATTCATACTTAAATTATAGGTCTAATTGTGTATTTTTCAATGGATTTAAATCATCGCAATTTATTTCAACATCAGTTGTCCCCCAAGGATCCAATCTAGGGCCTCTATTATTCGTTTTATATATTGACGACTTAATTAGTTCCATGTCTTGTCCAGTTTTAGCATTCGCGGATGATCTTAAAATTTGCACTAATGTTAATTGCTCAAATTATTGTCAATTACTTCAGCAAAATATTAATTCAATTTTTAACTGGTGCAATGCGAACAACCTAAAACTAAATACCGACAAATGTTATGTTGTTTCTTTTCACCGCAAACAGAATCCGTATCTTCAGAACTACACTATAAATGGAACAATTCTCGAAAGGAAGTCTGAAGTTAGGGATCTGGGTGTGCTGTTTGATGAACAACTTAGCTTCACTAATCACGTGTACAACATAACCTCGTCGGCAATGAAGATGTTAGGCTTCATTATGCGCACTTCTAATAATTTTACAGATATTAACGTCCTGAAATCACTATATAAAGCATTTGTTCGCACTAAACTGGAATATGCATCGGTTATATGGTATCCGCTATACATGAATCTGTCTCTTGTAGTCGAACGAGTCCAAAGGCGGTTTTTTTAATATTGACTACAATACCCTGCTCATGGAAAACAATGTTATGTCACTTCTGGACCGTAGAAATTCTTGTAGTGCTATCTGTTTAAAGAAACTAATCAACAATACCCTGGATTGTGATTGGCTCCTGGCTAAGGTTAATTTTAATATTCCGCGTATATCATCTCGCAATAGCAATACGTTTTTAATTCCTAGGTGTAAAACTAATATCCTTACCAAAGCCCCGCTAACACACATGTGCCGTAATGCCAATCGCCATTTTGATGACATTTTCAGTTCGTAGCAGATCATTTCATTTTTGTCTCTCTGGTGTTTGGGATAGTATTATTTAAAGATATTTTATTTTTCTTCTTTTTCTATGATACTAAATAATAATTTACTTTTAATGTTATTTCAACATTTTAAGTTAAGGTTAACAGATTTTATTTTTATTTTTCTAATTAGTTTTTGTTTTTTATGCGTATATGTGCGTAAATGTGTGTGTTTGTATGCACATACATATAAAATAATTTTCTTTCCTTTTGTATTTTTACTGTTCATTGCAACTTATGCTGTTTTTTTTTAGAATTTATCTACTTAGTATTTATTTAAAATTTAAGGTCAACAGATTTTGCTTTAATTGGATCATTTTTGTTTTACATATATATACTTATTAATTAATTTTCTATACTTTTTGTATTTATAATGATCACTATAATTTATCCTGTTTTTATTTTTCTAAATTTCTCTATTTAGTTTATATTTTATTTACATATATATTTTATATTTGATTTTCTTTAAATTTTGTATTTATAAAGATCAATGTAATTTGTCCTGTTTTGGTTTTTCCGTTGGACAATAAAGACTATATTATTATTATTATTATATTGTACTACCATGAACTTAAACCATATTACTAAGAATTATATGCTATGGTTAATGATATTAATAGTTATGAAATTAATTTTGAACTTACACACTATTGTGTGTAAGCACTACATACGTTCACTGTACTTTCTCTAATTACATTTTTATGTGCAACAAATAATTATTCTAATAATGTTTAACTATTAATTCCGTTTCTTTTATTAGTCGTAGAAAAAGTTGACTGTAAAACTCGAGTGGATATGGCTTATATCTCACCCGGCATTTGGGGCACTCGCCTACGGCGTCGTGCGCCAAACTTGCCATCGTGAGATATAAACATCATATCCACTCTCGTTGGACAATATACTATCATATAAAGGGTGTTTTTTTAGCTGCATGAGGAGTTTCGATGGTAGTTGTCTTTCTATACTCAATGAAAATGTCAAACTGTGTTGACATTTCTGTTCAGTAAGGTTAGGCAAAATTCATCATGAATCGTTTAACGCCACAACAACGCTTCCAAATTGTGGAAATTTAGTTTCAAAAAAATAAATCCGTTCGCGAAGTTCATAGAGCACTTCGTCCATTTTACGGTCAACATAATCGGCCTAGTGAGCAAGCAATTCGTGCAGTTATTGATCGTTTTCGCACTAATTTAACTCTTCTCGATTCAAAACCATCAACAAGACAAAGAAATGTGCGTACCGAAGAGAATATTGCTGCTGTAGCGCGAAGTGTTGAAGAAGACGCCGAAATATCGATTCGTCGCCGTTCTCAACTTGTAGGCCTTTGTCCTTCGACTACGTGGAAAATTTTACGTAAGGATCTTGGATTACGTGCCTATAAAATACAGCTCGTGCAACAATTTAAGCCAAATGACCATCGTTTACGTCGCATTTTTGCTGATTGGGCTAACTTGAAACTGGCCGAAGATGAGCATTTTTATCGAAGAATTGTGTTTAGTGATGAAGCTCATTTCTGGTTAAATGGCTTCGTCAATAAGCAAAATTGCCGTATATGGAGCGAAGAAAATCCTCAAGCCATTAACAAAACACGGTTACATCCATTAAAATTGACTGTTTGGTGCGGTTTACACGCTGGCGGCATCATCGGTCCTTATTTCTTTCGCAATGAGGAAGGAGCTGCCGTTACGGTGAATGGCGAACGCTATCGAGCCATGCTGGCCAATTTTTTGTTTTCAAAAACTAATCAGCCATATCGACAAAATTTGGTTGCAACAAGACGGCGCAACTTGCCATACAGCGCGCTTAACCATCAATTTATTGCAAAATAAATTTGGTGATAACTTTATTTCCAGAAGTGGTCCTGTTAACTAGCCCCCTCGTTCGTGCGACTTTACGCCTCTCGATTACTTTTTATGGGGCTATGTTAAGTCATTGGTTTATGACAACAAACCAGCAACTCTTGAAGCATTGTAAGCCAATATTTAAGCCACCACCATTGACGCCATATGGCCAGATTTATTGGAAAAAGTAGTGAGAAATTGGACTGATCGAACATATGCCGGAAGTCATATTCAAAAAATAAATGCCATGAAGTTATCTACCAGATTATAATAATAATTAATAATTCCAATAATATTTCTGTCTTGTATTATAACTTAAAGTTCTCACGCTCTTAAAAAAACACTCTATTCATGTATATTATACAAAATTTTAAAATAAATAAGATTTATTATTTATTAAAATATATTTATTTTGAAAATGTTTAGAAGATGACTTAAAATCGAACCAATTTGATTCGGTCGATAACGTTATTTTTTCTAAGACAAAGCAACATGACATAAAGTGCAACCTACGTTTTTTTGCAAGAGGCTAATTCCATGTCAAATCAACACAGTCTTTAACCTTGCCATCTCAGATTTTCTTAAAAATGTTGTTCATTTATTGCCTTCATACAGAAAAAGAAAAATATCTAAATCGCTGAATATCTCCAAATTGACTTATTGATGTGAAACTTATATCATTTTTTGAATTGTGGAGGCTTCTACTTGAAGTGTTGTTTCATGTTTGATAATGGCAAGCTGAATTTGCCGAAACTGCAGTCACATAAAAATAAATTGTGTTATACAAACAAAGTTAAAAGTGTTTTATTGTGTTATATCATTTTGTAGCATTTTTCATGATATATATTATAACCAGGGTTGTTATACGCTTATGTAACTAATTATGGACGGCACAACACATTCACACACATCCATGGCTCCAGAGGGTGCCAACTTCCCTATAAGAAAGTGACACCCCCCGGTGGGATTCGAAACTAGGACCCTTTGACCCTAGAGCACGAGCTCTACTCACTGACCCACGACGGTCTCCCCACTTTGTTTTAAAACAGTGTTTTAAACTTGTTTAAAAACAGCCGTCGTGTTTTAAACGGTTTTGTTTTAAACGTGTTTTAAATCTTAAATTTGTCTAAAACATGTTTTAAACGTTAAATTTGTTTAAAACGTTTTTTTTTTATTATTGTTTTTCAAAAAAAACTTCCTGTATATACATAAGTGCAAAATTTATAAAATTGGAGGTAGAAATATAAATCTGGGATTTAGGTCAATTCAATTATTCGTTGAAACTGGATATTACTGATACTCGTATTGGTAAGTAAGAGGTAATACTTATTTTTTGTAAACATTAAAATATATTTTCTTAAAATCAAGTTTTATGCATCCCTTTGCTGTGGATATTGTACTACCATGAACTTAAACCATATTACTAAGAATTATATGCTACCCATGACGGTCTCCCCACTTTGTTTTAAAACAGTGTTTTAAACTTGTATAAAAACAGCCGTCGTGTTTTAAACGGTTTTGTTTTAAACGTGTTTTAAATCTTAAATTTGTCTAAAACATGTTTTAAACGTTAAATTTGTTTAAAACGTTTTTTTTTATTATTGTAAATTTGCTAAAATATATTTTATACTACTTCATTAAGATTTTTAAATTTTAGCTAAATTGTTGAAGATATTTCAAATTACATTATTAAACATAACATTTTATTACAAGAAAATATCAAATATGTGTGCATAAATGTGAGTTTTAAATACAGGGAATTTTTCTTTCAGGTATACATATGCATACACTGTAAATTTTACGACATTCGTTGTTTTTTAAAAATATTTTAATTTGAATGTTTAGACAAGGGTTTTCCACTCCCAGACTAAGCATAAGGTAAAATTTCAAGTTTAGAAAAGCCTGAAAATTAGGCTTTTCTAAACTCGAAATTTTACTTCATGCGTCACGTTTAAAAACACTGATTCACAGTGAAGTTTAAAAAAACACACACATACAATAACGATTATAGGCAACCTTATAAACGTTATAGTTATTGGGTTGCCTATAATCACTGTTTTAAACAATTTGTTAGCGCAGAATTTGATTCACGTTTTATTCACATCTACATATTGGATTGCTAAAGCTGTATATTTTAAACTTTGTGATATTTCAGTGTTTTATACGTGTGGCGCATAAAGTAATAATTCTGCGCTAATAAATTGTTTAAAACAGTGATTATAGGCAACCCAATAACTCTAACGTATATTAGGTTGCCTATAACCGTTGTTGTATGTGTGTGTTATTTGAATTTCACTGTAAATCGGTGTTTTTTAAGCGTGGCACATGAAGTAAAATTTCGAGTTTAGAAAAGCCTAATTTGGATTGGCCGCTCCGCTTCGCTACGCGGCCAATCCAAATTCTTGGGCTTTTCTAAACTCGAAATTTTACTTCATGCTTAGTCTGGGAGTGGAAAACACTCGTTAAAAGCCTCAAATTAACCGCTTTTAAACAACGAATTCCCGCAAAATAAAAAAACGCTATAATCAAAAGAAAAATGCAATGGTATGTTCGGTATAAACGTATTTCAAACATGTTTTTAATTGTTAATGTTTTCAATGCTGTTTCTCGCTATTTTTATTAAAAAAATTGTTTGTTGTAATTAAAACGAAAAAACGTGTTTTTTAACTAAGTAACTTACATACATGTTTAAGTAAATATAAAATGTAGATAAAAGTGAAACAATGATATGATAGGTATTTAAATAATAACAATTAATATATCAAATGTTTTTCGCGATGATGTAAATTTTCTCAAAAAAATCTAATTACGTAATTCAATGCCGAAAAAAAAGTCGAATAAAACAAAATTAGATTCATAATGTTTGGGCTACTCGACCTCCTTTCTACGCAAACGTGCAATTAGGCGAAATAAATAAAAACTATGTGTATTTGAATGTGTGCGTGTGCATTGGAACGAATTTTTTAGAAAACTGGACCGTAATTAACCCGTAATACGGAAAATAAATGTTTTTATTTGAAGAGCAACTTTCAAAAATGTCTTATAAGGTTTAATTTATAATAAAATTATTTTTAATACCGTTTCTATGGTTTTTTTTTGATAATAATAGTCATAATTTGCCATTTTTACTTTCCCCGTACGTAATACAAAGGAAAAGTACTGTTTTTGTGAAAGTTTTGAAATAAAAAATGTTTACGGAGACATCCATTTTAAAGTCCCCCTGAGTCTATTAGGACCATTTTTGAAAAAAGTGCTGTACAGCAAAAACCGATATTGAGATGAAACTTTAAAGCCATCTTCGAACCGTTATTTTTTGCATTCGGTTTTTCGTTCCGGTTCAATTAATAAAAAATATATATATATATATATAAATTAAGGTTTTTTGCGGTTTTCGGTTCAGCTCCAAGTGATTGTTTCAATTTTTCAAACGTTTTTATTTCATATTAAATACACTGATGATTATTTAAGTAATAAAAATATGGAAAACTGTCGCAAAACTAAATTTCTTTTACTTTTATTATTATTATTATCACATTTACAAAATATTCATAAAATAAATATTTCTTGCATTTTATCGATATATCTAAGTAAATCACATCTCAGCAGTATATATTTTCAACTTTACTTTAAATATTCGAGTTTAGAAAAGCCCCGTGAAAATTTTCTACGCGGGGCTTTTCTAAACTCTAAATTTTACTTCATTCTTAGTCCGGGAGTGGAAAACACTCGTTTTGTCGATTTATTAAATTTTTATAAGATTTTCGGTATTTTGTGATATTTGTCGATTTAGACAAATTTCATGAGATCAAATTTCGAGATTTTATCAATTTATAAAACTTTCATGAAGATTTTCGATATTTCGAGATTTTCGTAAACTTTTCAATTATTGTCGATTCATAAAATTTTATAGATATTTTTAATATTTCCAGATTTGCGTAAGAATTTCGAATTTATAAAATTTTCATCAGATTTTCGATACTTCGAAATTTTTGTCGATTATATGTCGATTTATAAAAGTTGAATGAGATTTTCAATATTTCGGGATTTTCGTCGGATTTTCGGTAGTCATAAATTTTTCATCAGATTTTTAATATTTCGAAATATTAGTGAGTTTCTCAATATTTCGAGATGTTCATTAATTACAAAACATTGCAATTTACCATCTTTTGATGTGTATAGAACAAGCATGTTATGTTGTTTTTTTATTTATTTTGATAAGCTTTGCAGTTTTAGAATAAAAAAAAATAATAAAAAAAACTTTACGAAAATGGATTTTTTAAATTAGCGAAAATTTAGGGAATCCATAAAAACTGCCGAGATTAAAAGTGATAACATCTTAAAAATTAACGAAAAGTGTTGAAATTTGTAAATCACTGAAAAGTGTAAATATTTTAAAAATCAACGAATATTTTACTTTATGCTTAGTCCGGGAGTGGAAAACACTCGTTTTGTCGATTTAAAAAATGTTCATAAGATTTTCGATATTTTGTGATTTATCGATTAAGACAAATTTCATGAGATTAAATTTCGAGATTTTATCAATTTATAAAACTTTCATGAAGATTTTTGAGATTCGGATAGTACGGCTAAAAGTAAGTAGGTTTTGTATGAATTATTTTTTCGATTCGCAATATATGGCGCTGTAATCGGAAAAATAATGTTTGTCATGATTACGGAAGAAAAATATGAAATATTATCAAATCAAAAAACAAGAACACTCGCATCTACAAAATTTGTCGGTCGTGTTTGGTGTCATTAGATAGGTTTTTAAACATATTAAATATGTGGGTTTTTGTTTTTCGATTCGATGTGTATTTCTTGAGATATTTGACGGTCGCGGAACTTTTTGAATAACCTGTATATCTCAAAATATTAAATATCTCATTAAAATTTTATAAATCGACATAATTGAACATTTAAGAAAATCTCGGAGTATGCGAAAATCTGATGCAAATTTTAAAAATTTATAAAAATCTCAAAATATAGAAATATAGAAATCTGGAAATATGAAGTAAAATTTCGAATTTAGAAAAGCTCCGCGTAGAAAATTTCACGGGGCTTTTCTGAACTCGAAATTTTATTTCATGCGCCACGCGTATAAAACATTGAAATATTATTATTATTGTTTTGTAAAAGGTGAATATTGATAATTTCGTAACCATCATTAAACTATTCTTGGCAATATTATCAATCTTAGGTAAAAAATAATTTACAGCATTAAATAATTGCAAATATTAAATCTAAAATATCTGGTATCGAAATTTACGATATTTTGCCGTATACTTGGCTATACGATAAAATATCGATAATGGGTTATTTTTTTAGGATCGGAACATCTCTAGTATAAATCTCAAATTTTTCTTAAATTCATAAATATTTGTTCAACCCCCCCTCCCAAAATTATTTAAATGTTCAATTTTTGTATGTGAAAGCGGCCCTGTAAGAGAAAAAACAATATTTTTACCATTAAAACCCCCTCCGAAATTTGTATAACCCCCTCCGAGTTTTTATTCTGGCTACGGCCTTGCCTACCTTAACCATTATGTAAAGTAATTTATTCCAAAGTCTCATACCTCTATTTTCATTATTTTTTTTAATTCTTTACTGATTATAAATGAATATTTATAATGAATTTTCGTGAGTTTAAATTGAATGAATTTTTTTTGTTAGTGTCAGAGACGGTTTCGTAAGTGAACGGGTGTACTCGCATGTTACAAGACATTAGAAATTTTTCAGGTCGACGACTGTTGGTCCAATTTCCGCTAAATTTTGGTGTTGTTGTTATTGCTCTTCTTTTCCCTACCACGTGAGCAGGGCATTTTCCATCTCCGTCTTTCTCTGGCAGTGTGTAATAATTGCATTGACTAACAGACTAATATTTCGTTTCGGTTAACGAATGTTTGGAGAAAGTCTTCGAGTGGCATTAGTTTTTGGACGTACACGTACTGCAATAATAATAATAGTAATAGTGATAGTGATATTAATGTAAATAAATACCAATTTACTTTTATGATAGATACACGCAAAGTCAGAGATTATTGAACAAATAATTAATAAATATTTTTAAACTATTTTTACTATTTGTAACTATATTCTTATTCTTATTTTTCACTAGCATTGGCAACTAGCCCTTTTGGCTAGTCGCAGAATAAAAATCAAAATATGCGTGTCTTAAAAACTGCATTGTATTAGTTATTAACCGTCAAAGTAATAAACCGTTTTTCATTTCAATCACTCGGAAAGAAGAAGTCTTCTTCTTTAGTGGCATTTATACTTATGGCATTTTGACGTTAAGTCCATTGATCGACTCTGAATTGTCGTTTGACGTCTAACATAAAAAACCATTGCTTCCTCTTTAACTTGTTTCAAAATTAATATTCTGTTTTGACGTTATAAAACGTTCTCCGCTAATAAAACAAGAATCAATGTATTATATCAAATATTAATGCTAAAAAGAGGGCCTTCCATTCCCATATTAAGCATGAAGTAAAATTTCGAGTTTAGAAAAGCCTTAAAATTTTCTTGGGCGCGTGGCCAAACGAAATTTTCAGGCTTTTCTAAACTCGAAATTTTACTTCATGCGCCACGCGTTTAATGTGAAATTGCTTTAAATATAACCAAGAGACATGTGAAACAAGTTTGGTGTGTTAATTATTAATAAATACATTATTATTACTAACATTATTAAAAACTTTAAATTTTTGATACAAAAATAGGTAATTTTCTATATATTGTTGTAATTATAACGATTTATATTAATAATGTGATTCTCTGACTGTAACAGAATCTCATTTTCGACAAATATATTGGCATTTTTGACAGTATTGTATTACTGATGTTTTTTCAAGCCATTGTGATATTTTTGGACATATTTGAATATTTGAACATTCGAATATTTGAATATTCAAATATTTCAATATTCCAATATTTACATATTTAAATATTTGAATACTCAACTATTCGAATATGGTAATATTCAAATAATTTGAATATCCGAATATATTTTTGAATGAAAATTGAAATACTTAAATTTGAATTTTACCTCTAACCACACACATCAACAAAGTGTACATATCTTAAATGAGTCGTTAGAAATACGAAGAAATTGTCAAATGTTACACAGGGTGTTCCATTTTGTGAGATATGACATTTACCATTTTAATTTGACATATCACACATGATTTCCAACTCGAATTTCTTGCACTATTCAATGGTATAAAAATCAAATATGGCTGCCATAAGAACAATTTAACTTTGAAGACGTACCTTGAAAATTTGTTTATGTTACTCGGATATTATTTGGAATATACAGGGTGACCCATTATAATTTATCCACTGGAATATCTCGAAAAATATTCATCGTACAAAACATTTTTTCGAACAAAAGTTTAATGGTTTCGAAGGGGCCATCCGATCCTGTGAAATTTTTGTCACCCCCGCCCCCCAGGGGGTGGGGGAGGAGAGCAACTTTGAAATCTTAAATAGAAATCCCTTTTTTTTATTGAAAATTCGGATGAAATGATAAAGGTTTTATTCGAGAAATTTCTTTGAATTCGTGATAGATAGCGTTGTAGTCGCAAAAACGTTCCCGATAAACCTAAAAAATCTGCTGTAGCTAACACAGGTACCGACCGCAAATTAAAATAATATAGGACTATAAAATTCATTATTCTAATGATTTATTGAAGTTAATTTGTACAATAAAATGTCCGCTACTAACAATATGATTTTTTTCAACTTTGTCGCCAAAGAAAATACTTCCTTCCAAACAAACAAACAAAAAATAGCATAGGAATCTTTTGGTAGCATTAAAAAAATATTTTTTTTTACCAAAAATCGAATTGTTTCTGAAAAAAATGTAATATGACGATTCTACTGCCATCTATCAGGTGTTAGAAAACCCTAAAAGTAAACTTTATATACTTTTTTTCATACAAGGACTCACGGTCTCCGTAAAGGCCGTTTTTTCAGGTATTTTTATTTTTACAATTACAGCGTCATCTATCAAGAATTGGAAATTTCATCGGATCAGATTACCCCCTCGAAACCATTAAACTTTTGTTCGAAACATTTTGTACGATGTATATTTGTCGAGATATTCGAGTGGATAAATTAAAATGGTTCACCCTGTATATTATATAATCTTGTTGATTTTTACTTTATTCGCCATATCATGAAAACAAATGACGCTGGAAGAAATTTGCTAAGGCAGTTTTATTCTGTATTAAAAATGATCTAATTTCACCATCTTCGTATTTCTAATACACACCACAGACTAAACTATCGGCCGATAGTTTAGTCTGGTTGGGATGCATACCCGCACACCAGACAAACGAGGCCGACTAGAATCGCCTGGGTGTGCGGACTAGAGATGGTCGAAACGGCTCTTTTTAGTGAGCTGGTTCAAAAGATCTAACTCACTTGAAAGAGTCAGTTCACTAAACCAGCTCAAAAGAGTTACATGACTCAGTTACGAGCGAGTGAGCCGCCGAGAGTTCTGACTTTTATAAATTCATCTGATTGGCCAACTCATTAAATTGATCAATACGGAGATTAATAATGTCGGTTACACAATGATTGCAATAATTTAATCATAATTTATATAAATACGTACGAGTATAAATATGTAATCAAATTCATAACAATCGCGTATTTATTTCGTGTGATTAAAATATATTGAATACGTGTGCGCGCGCCTATAAAAACACACATACATTCAGCACGAAAACAACGATCCAACTCCGAATCTCGGACCTGGATCGCGACGATTTATGAAACTCGGTAATACAAGCTAGTTCAGTTGGATTCAAGAGCCGTCATGAATCATGGCGATCCAACTCCTTACCGCGGAACTGGGTCGCGATGTGTGAGCTAGCTCAGTCGGTTCAGCCGCTCAATCGGATTCAAGAACCGCCATGACTCTTTTAGAGTCGAATCGCCGCTAGCTCAATGGGTTTACGCATCGAAATTCGAATCGATGATGCTGCAATAAAAAAAGATAGGGATATAACGATAGCTATTTTCTTATTACAATAACAAACACTTCTTATTAAATTTACAATTTTGGTTACAAATATGTGACGAAAAAAAAAAGTAGACTTCTAATGATTACTATACAGTAAACATGGGTGTTTGCTTATGATATTTTAAATTGTAGTATATGTAAATTAACAGAGGCGAATTTCTATTAAAATAAGTAAATAACGTAAGTTAAGAAAATACCGTGAACAATGTTCAATTTTTAGAAATTAATTAAGTAGTGCGGTCGTGTCCCAAGCCAAATTATAAACAATCAATCATGTCTTCGCAAAAAAGGAGCGATATTTAGTATCACTGACATCTTCACACTTAGCACTGCCAGCCTGTCTCGGTTCTCAAGAACTGTTAATACAGTGCGAATCAACATTCAAGGTGAGTCGTGAAACTCTAGAAGAGCGGCCGAATCAAAATGAGTCATGGCTCAAAAACAGCTGAACATTTTGAACTGAGCCACTTGGCTTACTAGCTCACTTTACTGAACTGACTCTTTGAGTCGATTCGCTCAGGAGTTACCCATCTCTAGTGCGGACTCACATTAAGCATTCATAGTAACAAGCAACTAAACTGTCGGCCGATTAAAAGTCTATAGTGTGCGGGGACTCAATAGTTTAGGAAATCTGAATGGTGAGCTGGATAAACGAATGGTATATAAATAATCTTTATTTCAAGTATATTATAATAATACATTTACATGAGATACAAAAAATGCAATAATAATAATAATGGAACACTTGTAAATAAAACTAGTGAAGGGCAAGTCATAGTGTTGTGAGTTGACGAAAATTCTCGAGCACGTTCTCTATGACCGAAATGGCGAAATATAGAGAACGGTGTGTTGTGGAATAACCTAAATAATTTGCCTCTGCTCGCTGTTTTCTCGCGAGCTAGATGCGCCGTCATCGATTATCCTTCTGTTTTTAAAGCAGTATAATTAATATTAAATAAATATTTATTTTTTCATTTATGTGACTCAGTGAGACACACGCTGTTTGCGAGGGCGTCGCATACTTGAGTGTCATTTGCGAGTGTCATTTGTTGAGTTGGATAAATATTCTGAAAATTTCTTCTAAGAAATATAACATTTGGAGTCATTACATAACATTTGAAGTGTGTGACGAGGATAAATGACGGCGCATTCAGTTCGCGAGAAAACAGCGAGCGGAGGCATAAAAATGATCGAGGTCATTCCCTAACAGAACGTTCTCTATATTTCGCCATTTCGGTCACAGAGAACGTGATCAAGAATTTTCGCGAACTCACAACACTAGGGCAAGATCGATTAAAAAAGATCGATTGATCGATCCTTGCAAGCGATCGAGCCGCTCGATCTTCTCGTGCCGCTCGATCCTTTTGATCAGCTCGATCTTTTTGATCGGCTCGATCTTTCTGATCGGCTGGATTTTTTTTATCAACTCGATCTTTCTGATCGGTTCGATCTCCTTGATCGTCTCGATTTTTTCGATCTTCTCGATTGATCTCTTAAAAATCAACAGTTAATCTAATAAACATAAAAATCACTGAATATTTCAGTTTGAAAACTATTTGAATTCCAAACTTTAAATATAATATATAACATTTAATTAAGCGAACATTGACGTAATTTTAGCATCGTTAATAGAAATGTAAAAAATGGTGATGTGTCCATCATAGTACTTTCCCCCGTAAATTGCGTATTAAATCACTTTTAAAATATTTGTAGCATTATTATTTTCAAAATGTCTTCAACTTTTTGATAACTACAACTTTTATTTGAAACATTTTTTAATTGGATCAACACATACTGACACAAACCAATGACTAGATAAAAAACACTATTTATTGAATATCTCAAAAACTAAGAGTGCTATAACAAAAAGTGAATCTACAAAAATTCTTTAGTTTTTCATTTCCTACAACTTTGACTTGAAACATTTTTCAATTGTATCGACACATGCACTGTCACACACCAATAACTAGATAAATGACACAACTTTTGAAATATCTCAAAAACTAAGAGTGCTATGACAAAAAGTAAGTGAACAATACATCTTCATTTTGTTATTATCTACAACTTTTATTTGAAAGAATTTTTCGTTTGATAAATATTTATTGAAAAAATCTGAAAAAACTGAAAAACGCTAAGAGTAAAGTACCACTTCCGGTTTTCCGATTTTCACCAAAAGCTTTTCAGTTCTTCCGATTGTAACAAAAAGCTTAAGTTTCAAGTTTCATCTCGATATCTTTAGCGGTTTTTGCGGTACAGCGCACACAGACAGACAGACAGACAGACATTTTTCAAAAATGGTCTTATTCGACTCAGGGGACCTCAAAACGGATATTTCCGCTAAAATTTTTGATTCGAAAATGTTCACGAAAACAATACTTTCCCTTTGTATTACATACGGGGGAAAGTAAAAAACAACAGTCAATCTAATCAACATGAAAATCACTGAATATTTGAATTCAAAACTTTAAATATAATATATAAAATTAAATTAAGCGAACATTAACGTAATTTTATCTATTATGAAAATCACTGATTTTTTATAGGAGTAATAGACCTATAACTTTTTTACTTTCCCCCGTATGTAATACAAAGGGAAAGTATTGTTTTCGTGAAAATTTTCGAATCAAAAATTTTAGCGGAAATATCCGTTTTGAGGTCCCCTGAGTCGAATAAGGCCATTTTTGAAAAATGTCTGACTGTCTGTCTGTCTGTCTGTCTGTGTGCGCTGTACCGCAAAAACCGCTAAAGATATCGAGATGAAACTTGAAACTTAAGCTTTTTGTTACAATCGGAAGAACTGAAAAGCTTTTGGTGAAAATCGGAAAACCGGAAGTGGTACTTTACTCTTAGCGTTTTTCAGTTTTTTCAGATTTTTTCAATAAATGTTCATCAAACAAAAAATTCTTTCAAATAAAAGTTGTAGATATTAACAAAATAAAGATGTATTGTTTGCTTACTTTTTGTCATAGCACTCTTAGTTTTTGAGATATTTAATAAATAGTGTTTTTTATCTAGTCATTGATTTGTGTCAGTGTGTGTGTTGATACAATTGGAAAATGTTTCAAATAAAAGTTGTAGGTAATAAAATATTAAAGATGTTTTGTATCTTCACATTTTGTCATAGCACTCTTAGTTTTTGAGATATTCAATAAATAGTGTTTTTTTATCGTCATTGGTTTGTGTCAGTATGTGTTGATCCAATTGAAAAATGTTTCAAATAAAAGTTGTAGTTATCAAAAAGTTGAAGACATTTTGAAAATAATAATGCTACAAATATTTTAAAAGTGATTTAATACGCAATTTACGGGGGAAAGTACTATGATGGACACATCACCATTTTTATAGAGAATTAATAAATCTTGTCAAATTTTTCTACGAAAATGTTGAAAAGTTTAAGTAAATAGAAAAGGAAGACAAAATATGTTTAAACATTTTTGCAAAATAAACAAATAATTTACCATAACACAACATATAATTCTGTTAATTTACTTTTTTACTTTCCCCCGTATGTAATACAAAGGGAAAGTATTGTTTTCGTGAAAATTTTCGAATCAAAAATTTTAGCGGAAATATCTGTTTTGAGGTCCCCTGAGTCGAATAAGACCATTTTTGAAAAATGTCTGTCTGTCTGTCTGTCTGTCTGTCTGTGTGTCTGTGTGCGCTGTACCGCAAAAACCGCTAAAGATATCGAGATGAAACTTGAATCTTAAGCTTTTTGTTACAATCGAAAGAACTGAAAAGCTTTTGGTGAAAATCGGAAAACCGGAAGTGGTACTTTACTCTTAGCGTTTTTCAGTTTTTCAGATTTTTTCAATAAATGTTCATCAAACAAAATATTCTTTCAAATAAAAGTTGTAGATAATAACAAAATGAAGATGTATTGTTCACTTACTTTTTGTCATAGCACTCTTAGTTTTTGAGATATTTAATAAATAGTGTTTTTTATCTAGTCATTGATTTGTGTCAGTGTGTGTGTTGATACAATTGGAAAATGTTTCAAATACAAGTTGTAGGTAATAAAATATTAAAGATTTTTTGTATCTTCACTTTTTGTCATAGCACTCTTAGTTTTTGAGATATTCAATAAATAGTATTTTTTATCTAGTCATTGGTTTGTGTCAGAATGTGTTGATCCAATTGAAAAATGTTTCAAATAAAAGTTGTAGTTATCAAAAAGTTGAAGACATTTTGAAAATAATAATGCTACAAATATTTTAAAAGTGATTTAATACGCAATTTACGGGGGAAAGTACTATGATGGACACATCACCATTTTTTATAGAGAATTAATAAATCTTGTCAAATTTTTCTACGAAAATGTTGAAAAGTTTAAGTAAATAGAAAATGAAGACAAAATATGTTTAAACATTTTTGCAAAATAAACAAATAATTCACCATAACACAACATATAATTCTGTTCAGAATTTATCGATTCTTAATATTTTTCAAAGAAAAGTTAATTATCTCAACTAGTTTTTCATATATTTTGAACCAAACTCGAAGAAATTGTATGTTATTTGTAAGCGGTTTAATTCCTAATTACGATTAATATAAAAAAATGTAACTTGCTTCAACAAGTAACTCGTCAAAGAATAAGATGTTTGTGCATTTCATTAATTTAGCAGAATTAAAAAAGAGAAAGTATGTTTATGCTAATTAACCTCCCAACCCCCTCCACAAAACAATAATTTTACCGTTTTTTTTTTGTTACCTAAATCATGATAACATGTAAATTCTTATAACCATCGACAAATGTTTTTTTAGCTTGTGCTGGGGAGTTTTTATTAATTTTCTAAAGAGACATTAAATCTTGTTAAAAATAATCGCCATTTATAATTAGGATTTTTACTTTCCCCCGTATGTAATACAAAGGGAAAGTATTGTTTTCGTGAAAATTTACGAATCAAAAATTTTTGCGGAAATATCCGTTTTGAGGTCCCCTGAGTCGAATAAGACCATTTTTGAAAAATGTCTGTCTGTCTGTCTGTCTGTCTGTGTGTCTGTGTGCGCTGTACCGCAAAAACCGCTAAAGATATCGAGATGAAACTTGAAACTTAATCTTTTTGTTACAATCGGAAGAACTGAAAAGCTTTTGGTGAAAATCGGAAAACCGGAAGTGGTACTTTACTCTTAGCGTTTTTCAGTTTTTTCAGATTTTTTCAATAAATGTTCATCAAACAAAAAATTCTTTCAAATAAAAGTTGTAGATAATAACAAAATGAAGATGTATTGTTCACTTACTTTTTGTCATAGCACTCTTAGTTTTTGAGATATTTAATAAATAGTGTTTTTTATCTAGTCATTGATTTGCGTCAGTGTGTGTGTTGATACAATTGGAAAATGTTTCAAATAAAAGTTGTAGGTAATAAAATATTAAAGATTTTTTGTATCTTCACTTTTTGTCATAGCTTAGTTTTTGAGATATTCAATAAATAGTGTTTTATATCTAGTCATTGGTTTGTGTCAGTATGTGTTGATCCAATTGAAAAATGTTTCAAATACAAGTTGTAGTTATCAAAAAGTTGAAGACATTTTGAAAATAATAATGCTACAAATATTTTAAAAGTGATTTAATACGCAATTTACGGGGGAAAGTACTATGATGGACACATCACCATTTTTTTTAATATTTTACAAAATTTTAGTCGTAGGTGAGGGTGTTTTCTTTTTTACTAAATAATATGTATTTAGTTTTCTAAAATATTGATAGGAATTTTAGGAGTTTAAATTTGTTAATTATAATATACGCAGAAAATAAAATGTTGTGGTATTTGTACATTATTTTTATTTTTATAGAAACAGAAAATAATGTACAGGAAGTTTTTCTATTAAGTATACGTATTCCAAATTCAGCTTCTTTTCTTTAAATCTTTAGAGTATTTTCCACTCCCAGACTAAGTATGAAGTAAAATTTCGAGTTTAGAAAAGCCCCGTGAAATTTGCCGAAAATATTGTGAAATTTATGTATATTCGAACTTTACTTGAAATCTGTGTTTTATACGCGTGGCACATGAAGTAAAATTTCGAGTTTAGAAAAGCCCAGAAAATTTGTCTCGGGTCGCTGCGCCACCCTCGACAAATTTTCACGGGGCTTTTCTAAAATCGAAATTTGACTACATGCTTAGTCTGGGAGTGAAAAACACTCGTTTAAAGCTTCAAATTGAACTCTTTTAAAAACAACGAATGTCGGAAAATTTACAGCTTATGCATATGTCTACCTATAAATATACAGAGAGTTTTTTGCAAGTTTACATATTCGTTGTTTTTCTAGAAGAATTCAATTTGAAGCTTTAAACGAGTGTTTTTCACTCACAGATTAAGCATGAAGTAAAATTTCGAGTTTATAAAATCCTGAAAATTTGGATTGATCTCGTAGCAAATCCAAATTTTCAGGCTTTTCTAAACTCGAAATACTACTTCATGCGCCACGCGCACAATCACTAATTTAAAGTGAAGTTCAAAATATACTACTTATTTCATATGTGAATCATGTTTGAACATTTTTCAGCATATGGCCAGGGATATCTATACGCAAAAGAAAAATTCCCTTTACAAAAAAAAAACAATCAAAACGGAATTTCAGATTCCTGAACTTTTAAAAATATCAAAAATGCCAAAACAAGTCTTTAAAATTTCTGAATGAAAAATGAAATATTAAAAAAACTTGATTTTGCATAAGAAAATATGTGATGAAACATTCTAAGTGTTAATTTTGGCCCTCGAAGCAATTTGGGTTGGCCAGCCCTGATGTAAATATTGTATTGTGGCAGGTCGGGAAAATTGTAGTCTGTAATTTATTTATTAACCCTCACTTTTTTGTATTTGTACAATTTTTAATTACAAATTCAATATTTATTATAATTACACTAAAAAGCATAATTTACATTTATTATATTAATTCATTTAGTCATAAGTAACGAGTATTTAAATAACAAGTATTTTTATTAGTGATGATCAAATAAGATCGACTGCGCGATTCGCTCGATCCTTGCAAATGATCGAGCCAGTCGATCTTTTCGATCGGCTCGATCTTTGCGAGCGGCTCGATCTTTCCGAGCGGCTCGATCTTTTTGATCAGATCGATCTTTTGATCGATCTGTTCGATACTTTAACTGATCGATCATTGCTTGATTGATCCTTAAGATACTCGATCTTGCCCATCACTAATGTACACCCCTCTCTTCGAAGCCGTATAAATAGTTTTTAACATGTAATTTTTATTTACTTTTAGTTTCATAGTCGAAACTATAGTCACAAATTAGGTGCAAAATACAGTGGTTAAACAAAGTAAAAAGTGTTTTATTTACAAGGGTATCTAAGATGTACCGCAAAGCGAACGCCTACAACACAAAACAATAATGGAACATATTATAAAATAGTACTGGCAATCGGCTATCGACCTGCATCCGTTCTGTAGCAATATTTGATTATTGACCCACACTTTGTGGACACAATTTTATTTAATTTATCCGGAAAGTGTGTTTGTATTTATTCTTGCAAATTAACGATTTTTTTATCTCATGGTGAAATTTGAAATATTCGGATGCGGAATAAATCACGCACACACGCAACACGCACCTCTATGTTTCTATTTCTCAACTATTCCAACATAGACAACAGATGTCAACGAGTGAGTGAAAGAAAAGAGAGATCCTATTGCGAAATAGTTTTCACAAATTTTGTGGTTTATGTCATCAGGCGCGTAGATATAAATTATTTTCAGGGGGGTTATGACTTCTTACAAGGGATGTTCCGATCCCGATCCGAAAAATGTATCGATATTGAGAATCGATTATATCTTATAGTAAAGAATCGATACAGCAAAATATCGTATTGAAAAATATCGATATTCGATACTATTCGATAAGAAAATATTTAAGATTGTGTAAATTTTCAAGTATGTCGTGTTTGAAAAGCGTTCATTTCGAAACTTCTAATGAGTTTTTCCACTTTTTTATTTAAGCATAACGTTAAATTTCTAGTTAAGAAAAGAATTTTCAGGCTTATCCCAACTCAGAATTTTACTTTATACTTGGGATTGAATATCAATATCATATCAATCATTTTTTCAACATTTAAAAACGTGGCAATTATCGTGAATTTCCTAAATTTTCGTTGATGTTAAAAGTTTGCAGAACTTCCATTATTTTTATTAGTTTTCAAGTTTTTGACGAGTTTTCGTGAATTTCCGATCTCTTTTAATTTTCTCAATTACAATTTAATAATATTAATAATATATATTTATTTTCCTTTAATTTCATACATTACATTTAAAAGAAATACAAAGAATTATTACATTTATAATCATAAGGAATACAAGATACAAGTTCAAATGAATGTCTAAAGATCCCCTTTTCTTCCACTGTGCCTTGGAAGTGACTATAATCTTAATAATACAACATATAGACAATAAAATAACAAACAAAAATAGGCGAGGAGTAGGAAGATGTATCATAAAAGATATTACACATATATACATATCGCTGCTTTAACATTAAACATTAAACTTATTATTGCGGAACTTTGCATATTTACTAGTATAGTCGCAACACGTGCGACTGAAACCATTTAAGTATTTGACAATAGTGTATTGGAACGATCTCTCGAACATGGGCGTCCTGTGTGCTGGAGGTGTCGAGCGATTCCGATTTCTTACGGCGATATTATGAACATTGAAGCGAAATTCAAGTTTTTCGAACAAATAGGAAGGGGTTCTAAAATATTAATAGAAGACATAACCATCGAACATTCAAACATATCCGACCATAGCGCTATCATTACAAAAATAGACATACCAAACATAACAAAAAGCAAATACGAATATTATTACCAAATAAAAACAAATTACCAGGAAATATCACAATAAATCAGTAAGATAAGCACAAACTCTCCAAAAATAATAGAATCGAATTAAAAAATAACAAAAATTAAAAGGAAACAAAAAAGCCGTTGGATAACAAATGAAATAATACATGAAATAAATAAAAGAAACAAATTATATAAAAAGCATAAACTAAATCCTGCAAACATAATAATCAAAGAATCTTACATAAACCAAAAACAAAACAAATAAATTAATAAAAACCACCACTGCAATATTTCAAAAATATATTCCAATAACACAGCAATAATCCATACCACAGAGTATGGAGTAACCAGAGTATTCACGCTGGCTGTGCGGGGTCAGGGGGGGCGGCTCTGTCAGGTGGCTCACCCAGCAGGCGTGTGATTTAGAGCAACTACTAGGTTTTCCCATTCTTCCCAATTTATTTGTATATCGGATCCGCAGAGGAATGTTTATATTTTTTCCTCTCTAACGGTACCGACGGAACGAAAAATGATGACGCTCGGTTTGTTTATTTTATCAAAATAAACAAATCGAGCGTGAATCTACACCATTCAATTTTTAATTCCACATATAATATTGAAATCTAGATTTACTCTCATATAATGCAATTTAAATTAAAATAAATACAGTTATATGATACAGGTAGGGATTGGAATACCGGCATACCGGTTAATCGCAAAAATTGCTCTTCCAAATGTACCGGTATTTTGGTAAATCAAATCAACATTATGTACATTTATTTCACATCTTCAACTATACTTCTGACAAAAATAGTAGATCGATTATGTGTTTTTGAACTTCATAATAAATCAGTGTTTGTACGCGTGGCGCACGAAGTAAAATCTCGAGTTTAGAAAAGCCTGAACTCGCTTCGCTCGTGCCGCCAAATCCAAATGTTCAGGGTTTTTTAAACTCGAAATTTTACTTCATGCTTAATCGGGGAGTGGAAAACACTCACACAAATCCATGTTTTATATTTATAGATTTTTTAAATAGGTTTTTCACTAATTTCCACGATTTCTTATTAATCCACTTCTTTTGAAATGTTGTAACAGGTTTCAAGTTTTTGCCAAGATTTTATAAATAAAATTTAATATTCAATATAATTTGTCAATCAACCGAACAAAATAAAGGCTAGTATTTTTGAATTTTACAATATGTCAGTGTTTTATACGCGTGGCGCATGAAGTAAAATTTCGAGTTTAGAAAAGCCCCGTAAAAATTTGTCTCGGGTCGCTAGCGCGACCCTCGACAAATTTTCTACGCGGGGCTTTTCTAAACTCGAAATTTTACTTCATGCATAGCCTGGGATTGAAAACACTCGTTCGAATTTTAAATTAGACTCTTTTATAGAATCAACGAATGTCCGCAAATGTACAGAGTATACGAATATATAGGGATATGGTATATAAAAAAAAGTAAATTATTATGTCATATATTCAAAATTTTTGTTTATTTTTGGGGTTAAAAACCTTACTTCTTTGGATGTAGATGGCAAATCCTCTTCCAATTTTCGGGTGTACATGTGAATGGGCTTTAACACTTCTAAATCGGAATCCGAATCACTTAATACTATGTCAAATGGTTTTGGAATTTCTGATTTTAACAGTCTATTTTGTTGGTAATTTGTAAAATCACTTGCTCGAAAATGTTTATTACACAGGCGCTTTGAAGAAAGTTTCTTTTCGGACAAAATAAAGAGATCCATATTACCACAATTTTTTAACCAATGATCACATCTTTCGCTATTATTTACAGGAAATGTAAAGAAGTGTACTGTACATCCTCGGTTTTCCTCGCGCCATAATCACGATAGGCGCATTTTTAATAATTAGCCATATTTTTACAACTAAATATCACTAGAACTACAACTATTATGTAAAAACAGTAAATGTTCACTATACTTAATTAAATTATAGTTTGTCCGTATAAAATTAGAAACCGTTAACGTGCACACTGGAGAACGAAAAACATACTGATTATTTTTCTTAAAATATTTCTCACTGACGATTTCCTATAAGTACTTTGAAGAGGGTACTTTTACAAATATTTTTCTATGTATTTTTTACATCCTTAGTAATTGATTTCTAGGGCTTAAGGACAAAGGCAGATAAGAAGGGTACGAATTTGGACTGTTTTTTTAGATCATCTGTGGGGCGAGTGAACACTTGAAAACGAACACTTTAAACCAAATTATCAGTAGATTTATGGGTTTCCAAACAGTCGTATGATGCATTATTTTTACAAAAAAATGTAACTATATTAAATAAATCGATAAAAGTTGTGATAAAAATATAATTCATTGCTCTCTATAAAGAAAATACAGTATGTCCGTTTCAAAAAAATGAAGTTAGTATGCATATATTGGAAAATATTTGCTTTATGATAAATCTGACTACATATTATTAGAAAGCATAAAAAAGTGCCCTAATAATGTCAAAATATTATCCTTCTATCATCAATAATAAGTATGGTCTGAACTTTCTACTGTTTTGTTAATTATATAACGGATATAGCTAGTACTCATCGTCCTGCATATTTTCTCCCCTTTAACCAAATCTCTATCTCTTACCATTTAGAAGATACCCATGCATGGGCTGCTTAATCGGGACACCCTGTATAGATTATTTAACTTTTTTCTTAATTTAGTAAACCTTCATGGAATTCGTTTAAATATCAATTTTGAACTTGAAAATATTACAAAAAGCATTTCAGTGTTTGCCTCCCGGCAAATCCAAATTTTCACGCTTTTCTAAACTCGAAATTTTACTTCATGCTTAACCAGGTAGTGGAAAACACTTGTTTATAACCTCAAATTGAACTTTTATAAACAATAGTGTATTTAAATATTACATACTTACTTCATTTTAATATTTTTCATTACAAGAATATTTATATAGGAACAATAAATTGTAGGCGTTAATTCCAAAGACAATATATGTATTAAATAATCATCAATTTTATTTATTAAATTTGATTATACAATAAACAAAATATCCAAATTTTCAGGCGTTTCTAAACTCGATTTTACTTCATGCGCCACGCGTATAAAACACTGATTTAATGAGATGTTTAAAAAACGTATTCTTTTTAATCACTCTTGTTCCCTCATGAACACCGATAATAATAAAATAAACCGTTCAAAATACACGTTTTTATTTTTCAAATATTATATTATAAGCTCCCCCAGTTACCCCCCCTCCCCCCGGATCCGTGCCTGATTGACATAATTAGTTCTCAGGTAATACCTCGGCGGTGGCGGAGAACTTTGCTTAATCGCAGAGGAAACAATATTATTGTTTACTCTGTGGCTATATATTAGTGGAGATATAAAAGATCAAATTATCTATAAACTGAACGCATTAAAACAATAATGTTTTTATTTCACATCTGTCAGTCAGCAGTAAATTGGTGTATGGGTCTATTGAAATACTCATATTTATTTATGTTTACATTAACATTCCAATGAACGAATCATCCTTTAACATATGTTTTTGTGCCTTAAATTACAGGAAACTGTTTTGGTTGAAGGTTTTAATAGGTGGATGTTTTGATAATTGCCTCAGAGATGGCTACACTATGCAAACTGTGGATTCCGAGTTACAGGCGTGATTACTCTGGTTATTCTTTCCTCTGTGTCCATACAAACTATGGAAAAATATAAACGAACAAAGAAATAAAAAAGAAAAACAAAAACACAATCAAGGAAATTGTCGACCAAAATGGTACCATTACAGAGAAAGATATAGAAATAGCTGATATTATAAATATATATTTCGCAGAAATAGGGAAAACTCTGGGTGAAAAACAAATAAACCAAGCAAACACAAAAAGAAATACAACCACAACAACATTACCAAAAGGCCAACAAATGAAGTTCACACCAATAACATGCAACGAAATAAACCAAATAATAGATAATTTAAACGACAGAAAAGCACCCAGATTCGACAACATCACAAACGACATTATCAAACAAAATAAAGATACCCTAACACCAATCATAGCTAAAATAATAAACATTGTACTAAACCAAGGAACATACGCGAACTACACGAAGAACACTGTTATAATACCAGTATATAAAAAAGGAGACAGAACTAAACCTGAAAGTTATCGACCAATATCTCTCCTATCAACACTAAATAAAATTAAAAGTGCGATTCATCTCGTAATCTACAACAAGTTAGTGTTACAAGGACTATATCAAACACTCATTGAAATAACTACTTCGCACTTTTAATGTTTGAAGTATTCTGCAACCAAAAATTGGCAATTTCATTTATACTTATGTTTGAACGGTAACGTGACCGCCAGTCTGAGGTGTCAAATTGTTTAGAGGAAATGGCAAAGCTATACTGATGAGAGATAAATCTCGAAACGCGTCTATAGATGGCCTAAATAATTTGACCCAAATTGTTACATTTGCAGTAGGTTACTCTCTGTAACAGCAAACACTTGTTGTATAATTCAATGTCCGTCGGGGTATTAGCTCGGGAAGTAGTTGTTTTAATGAGTGTTTGATATAGTCTTTGTAAGACTAACTTGTTGTAGATTGCGAGAAGAATCGCACGTTTAATGTTTAAAGTATTCTGCAACCAAGAATTTGCAATTTCATTTATACTAAATAAAATACTAGAAAAGGTAATACAAATCCAACTACGTGATCACTTACACAAAAATAAAATTATCTATCACCAGCAATACGCATTTTAAAAAAATTCAGGAACACTATCAATGTATAGCATACGAATTAATCGGCACCATAAAATCGAACCTGGACAATAATAAAATAGTAGTAACCATCTTTGTTGATATTACGAAGGCATTCGATACAATATCTAAACCAATGCTAGTCGATAAATTAAACGCCATAGGAATAAAGGAGAACGAATTAAATTTAATACACACATACCTAACCAACAGACCACAAAAAACGAAAATACGAGCAAAACCAACTACGCAGAATATGGAATACCCCAGGAAGGAAACCTACCACCAATCCTATACATATTGTGTACCAACGACATCATGGAAATAATTGTTTAGTATATTCTGGGACAGATCAACAAGAAATCGGACAACAAATCTGCGCAGATTCAAAACTTTTAGAAAAGTGGTATTACAACAATTTGTTGACCATCAATGAAGAAAAGACAACGTATATAATATTCAATGGACATAAACATCGGATCAACCTCTAAGTACAAATTAATGGAAAACTCATAAAAGAAGTATAACAATACTTAGGATTAAAAATAAACAACACATTGAAATGGGACGACCACATAAATAAATTAACACAGAAGAACTCCAAAGTAATCGGTGCTATGTGGAAAATCAGAAGATACATCCCAAACAACAAAATGAAAAGTATTTACCACGCATGGTTCACTTCAACCATCAATTATTTAATAATAATTTGGGAAGATACTACTAGCAAAAACATCATGAAGCTGCAAAGACAACAAAACAAAATTCTGAAAATATTGTACATACTAGAAAAAAGAACAAGCACTAAAAAGATGTATGAAATTACACAAGAACTAAACATAAAGAAAATAATAACATATAACAACTTACTATTCTTATACAAAATACAAAACAATTTATATAAAACTCGCATCAGAATACCCGAACAAGTATATACATAAATATAAAACAAGAAGAAAGTCAGATCTCCGAACAGAAAAATTTAGAACAAAAAAAAAATACACCCAATACCTTACAGCAGAGATAATCAAAATATACAATAATACACCACAATAAATAAAATCATTAAAATATATACCATATTATTTAAAATAAAAAATAACATATTAAACAACGAATTACAATAAAACAGAATGATAACATGCAAACATCCTTCAATACCGCTAGCCCGAGATCAGATCAGGAATAAACTCTCAACAGCGACAACTACAGACCATGCATCTAACATATAAATATTATACAAATCACATACATACATATATCGGTAATTGCAATACTGTAATAAATAAACTATTTTCAAAAAATATGAGCATATCATAAAATAGGCAGTAGCTATACATTATTCATGTTCAACCACTTCAACTCACATAGCTTATGTGAGATTCTATGATATTTTCTAATTCCGAATTAATCTCAGGCACGAATTTTGAATTCGTTGAATATTTGCGTTAGTGTATTCATCAACGCATAAAACACTGAAATATCATATAGATTAAAATATACGGCCTTAGCAATCTAATATGTAGATATGCATAAAACGTGAGTCAAATTCTGCGCTGAACAAATTGTTCAAAACAGTGATTATAGGCAACCCAATAACTATAACGTATATTAGATTGCTTGTAATCGTTATTGCATGTGTGTCTTTTTTGAAGATCACTGTAAATCAGTGTTTTTAAGCGTGGCGCATGAAGTAAAATTTCGAGTTTAGAAAAGCCTAATTTGGATTGGCCGCTCCGCTTCGCTACGCGGCCAATCCAAATTCTTAGGCTTTTCTAAATTCGAAATTTTACTTCATGCTTACTCTGGAAGTGGAATACACTCGTTAAAAGCCTTAAATTAACCGCTTTGTAACAACGAATTCCCGCAAATTAAAAAAACGCTGGAATTATCGGGATATGTATACTCAAAAGAAAAATGCCCTGTATGTTCTGTTTTAAGCACATTTTAAATGTGTTATAAACATGTCTTAAACACGTTTTGAACATGTTTTTAATTGTTAATGTTTTAAACGCTGTTTCAATGAAAAAAACTCGTTTTGTAAAAAAAACTAATTACACATAATCGATTCTAAGACCTTTGAAAGTAGGGTAGGATTTTTGAACTTGGGTAAAGGAATGATAACTGTTTTCTCCCATGACTCGGAAAACACACCTTCTAACAGACAGGTGTTTATTATATTAGTTCAAAAAAAAGGTAGAAAAATGGACAACACATTTTGATAAGTTGTATGGTTAGGTTATCTGTACCTCGCGCTTTAGATATAATGGTGCTAATAATTTTGTTGATTTCTGTATTTTCGACCAATGAGAATTTGAAAGAAGTACTGAACTTACAGAATAGGTTATTGTAATAGTAATCGATTATATTATTGTAGCTGCCAATAGGTAGTCAGACTGAGTTTATAAAGTGGTTATTTATAACATTTGCATCTCCAAGAGAAATTGGAATGGAAACATGGTTGCTTTTAATTTTCAAAACTTTGTCCTGTTTTCTTAAAATTTCTAGATTTTCGTTAATTTCAAAAATGTTGATACTTTAAATGAGTTCAAGTTTTTCGACAACTTTTAAGATCTTGGCAATTTTTGTGGTTATCCTAAATTTTCGTTAAATTTAAAATTGTTGATGCACCTCATGAAAGTTCACGATTTTAGTTAGTTTTCAAATTCTTTGCGTTGTTTCGTAAATTTTCAATGTTTGAGTCAATTTAAAAAAAATCGTTTTGTATTATTGTTTGTAAATATACAAACAATACAAAATTGACAAAATTCATGAAATTTGGATTTGACAAAATGATTAAAGTTTACACAAAAGTTGAATTAAATCGTTAGTTATATAAAGTGTTCAATTAAATTTCCGGAAATTATTTAGAAATAAATAAACATTGTATTGACGTTTAAAAGTGTAAAAAATATAAGCCCTTTTTAAAAACAAACTTTGGAACATCACCAGAACTTCGTACGGGGAATTTTTCTCCTAGGTTTTTTGATGTAAATTTTTAGACGTTCGCTGTTTTATTGAAAACTTTCAACTTGAAGCCTCTAACGAGTGTTTTCAATCCCAGATTAAGCATGAAGTAAAATTTTGAGTTTAGAAAAGCCTGAAAATTTGGGTTGGTCGCGTAGCGCTACGCGACCGAACCAAATTTTCAGGCTTTTCTAAACTCGAAATTTTACCTCATGCGCCACGCGTACACAACACTGATTTAATATGGAGTTCATTTCTTTTTTTATTTGTGTAACGTTATTTTTATTCACTTTTGTTTAAATTGTTAAAATGTATCAAAATTAATTCTATATTTCGTAAAATGTCAACTGTATTTTTGTAAATAATGAAAATGAGAATATTTACTGTAATGCCCGTAAATTTAACGTTCGTAAAAATGTATAGAAGAATTTTAATTAAGACAATTTGTCAGATTACTATTATCATTTTAATGAAAATCGTTCGAACAAAAAATCAAGCATAACATTTTTTCAAAAATAGAATATTTTCATGAAACAAAAAGCAAACGACAGCCAAAGATCAAGGCTTTCAATTGACGTAAAGCTCAAATCAAGACTTAAATTCAAACCAAAACAACTACTTTTTTCATTGTGCATATAACTTTCAAATTTCAAATTTCTTTATTAACGGCAATAAACCTTTTTACATCAGAATATAAATATTATAAATAGCAATTAATTAATTATACTGCCATTAAAGCAACATAGATTAAATTTAAATATTAGTCTAAGATAAAATGCAAGTAAAAGTTATAAAAATCAGAAATGTACATGCTTTCGTTTTTATATAAATTGAGAATGGGATTGTGAGAACAAATCAAAATTGGGATCAAGAGACAGTGAGTTTGAAATACGCATGCATCTGGAAAGTGGATTGTTGTAAGCGTAGTTTGACCTATGCATCGAAATACGAAATAGTGGTCTATGGCGAGTAGTACGATCTGATATATTAACGTAAAAATCAACGTGCGCCAATAAATACGGACATTGCATTTGGCTACTCAGCAGTTTATAAAACATTGACAAATCTAAAAGAATCCTGCGTCGCTTAAGCGTATCAATGTTAAATACCGACATAACTCGGTCATCGTTTAAATGTGACTTAAAAGCAAGGATCTTCAGAAATTTGTTTTGAATTCTCTCAAGAGCATAACTGTGAGTAATGGTATTGGGAGACCAGACACATGAAACGTATTCCATATTAGAGCGTACATAAACAAAAAAGACAAGTTTGAATGATTGAGATGATAAATATTTGGCCATTCTTTTTATGTAACCCAACATTTTTGATGTTTTGTTGCAAATTGAGTTAATGTGGCTATCAACCGTTAATTTTGTATCCAGTAACACTCCAAGATCTTCAATTTCACACAATTGCTCAAGATGTATATTAATGATACTGTAATTGGATTGAATAACATTTGATTTTCTGGAAAAGAAAATTGCTTTACACTTTGGAATATTGAAGAATAAGTAGTTATCGCAACAATATTTATGAACAGAGGAGAGGTCACTTTACAGCAGGTCACAATCCTTAACATTTGATATTAATGTATATATCTTAAGATCGTCGGCAAAGAATAAAAATTAAGAATATAATATGACTTGTGTGATGTCATTAATAAATAACAAGAATAACAAGAGACCACGGTTTAATCCTTGAGGTACACCAGATGGGACAGCAATTACTTTTGACAAGAAATTCTTCACTTTACACATTGCGTTCGATTAGTCAAGAAACTATTAAACCACTTTACGATATTCGCATGAAATCCATAGGCAGATAATTTGGCAATTAAAACATCATGATTTACAGGATCGAATGCTTTGGCAAAATCTGTGAAAATAGCAACCACAGATTTATTACATTCAAAGGCATTCATTATATAAATGGTAAACGATAAAATATTTGTAGCTGTTGATTTGCCCGGTTTAAAACCATGCTGCTCTTCGAGAAGTACATTTTCCAAACCTACTTTAATTTAATGGAAACAAGTTCGTCCAATAGGTTTGGTATATATGATTGTATTGAAATGCTGCGATAATTTGTTATGCTATCCTTCTTGCCGGACTTAAAAAGCGGCACAATATAATTTATTTTCCAGAACATCGGAAATATAAAGTGGTATAGTAATAGAATAAGTACAGTTTCTTCGGATGTTTGATGGTATACCATCAGGGCCCATGATATTGGAATTTTCCAATTTACTAACTGCATCAAATATTTCACCTTGAGAAAATGTAAATGGTTAATGAGCTACATTTGAGTTATATTTGTAGGATGGAATATGCAAAGGTTTATCGGCACGATAAACTGTCGAAAAGTAATACGCAAATAGATTAACACACTCCAAACCATTGCCACTATGATCCTTGTTATAGTGCATGAAATTTGGAAACATTGAGTGTGACTCTTTAGCATTAACGACGTTCCAAAATTGTTTAGGATTACTAGAAATATTATTGTTGACTGATTGTATGTATTGATCGTATTAAATATTTCTTAAATGTGTACATTTTGAACGCAAATCGTGAAATTTGCTATCATTTATAGAATTTTGACATTCTTTATAATTCGTATGAGCGATCCGTTTATGTTTTATTAAATTAATAAGTTCAGCATTAAATCAAACAGGATAGTTATACGATCTTATTCGATTTATAGGAACAAACATATCTAAAGCATTATAAAAAATTTTATAAAAATGTTCAACCATAGAATCAACAGTGCCAGTTAGAGTTTTGTGCCCATGAATATATAACAAATAGTCGTTAATAGCTAAGTAGTTTGCACGAGGGAAATCATAAATAAACTCATCAAAATTGAATGATTGAATAGGTTGCATAACGGTATAAGATATCGAATACGGTATATGATGATGTTTAATATTAAATAATACGTCACATGCATTTATAACATTAAAGCACTCGTTTGCAAACATTAAATCAAGAAATGTATTATTTTTATTTGGTATATGACAAATCTGTCTAAGATTATAAAAATTGAACGTCTCTGATTTAATTTGAGCAGAGCACACAGCAGTATTAGTGTTTATAACACCAAGCTTATCATTAAACCATACAGCTGAGGGTATATTATAGTCCCCACAGATAAGATACTTATAGTTGGAATAATTTTCAGTCTAAGGTGTCAAATTGTTTAGAGGGAATGGCAAAGAGCTATACTGATGAGAGATAAATCTCGAAACGCGTCTATAGATGGCCTAAATAATTTGACCCAAATTGTTACATTTGCAGTAGGTTACTGTATTTAACAGCAAACACTTGTTGTATAATTCAATGTCCGTCGGGGTATTAGCCCGGGAAGTAGTTGTTTCAATGAGTGCTTGATATAGTCTTTGTAAGACTAACTTGTTGTAGATTGCGAAAAGAATCGCACTTTTAATGTTTATAATTTTAAAAGTTTTACAATGATCCAAATATTTGTCTGACGGTGAGCTCAGAGGTATATACACCACTCCAAAAATTATATTTAAATGAGAAATTGTTACATATAATTGTTCAACAGTATTTACTTCTATATCAATAATGTTACCTCCTAATCTATTATGGATATATATATATATATATATATATATATATATATATATATATATATATATATATAATCAGCACTCCACCGCGGCGATTTTTTTGTACTGTTACTGATACCAAGGGTAGACAATGCTTATGGGAGAACTGGATTCCGAGTTTTCGAGGATAGAAAAGGAGAGACTGTGGTCGGGAAGTGGGTCCATCTACTTATGAATAGAGTAAAGTATTCTAGAGAAAACTGCTCCGGTTGCGTCTACACACACACGCACACAAACGCGCTCGCTCTTATTTCGTCGTGTAATTTGATCCCGTCTACACCACTTGTACGATGATAAATTTGATGACCTTCAGAAAAAATAAACTGTTCCGAAACATTTCTTTTATTTTCAGATTTCCAGCGTGTTCAAAATTATGGACTTTGGGAATCAGATATATTTAAAAAATCTCGACACCCTAAAGGGTAAAAGGGATTTTAAATGATTATATATATATATATATATATATATATATATATATATATTTAAAAAGCTCCTAAATAAACATAAAATTTAACTAAATATCAAAAAATAAAATTCAATGACTTTACATTAAAGAATTCATTTGATATTATTTTTATCTTGATTGTTTTTTTTTTTCTTCATAAATTCAATTAAAACTTTGGTATGTACCAAATTTGGCAAATAATTTATATTATTGATTAGTTATACAGAGAGTTTTTTAAGTATAAATAACTCAATATACAGAATACACTGTACATTTTTCTGGGCTTTTCTAAACTCGAAATTTTACTTCATGCGCCCCGCGCACAAAACACTGATTTTACGTGAGGTTCAAATATACTTAAATTTCACAATATTTTAGTGTTTTATACGCGTGGCGCATGAAGTAAAATTTCGAGTTTAGAAAAGCCCCGAAAATTTGTCTCGGGTCGCTGCGCGACCCTCGACAAATTTTCACGGGGCTTTTCTAAACTCGAAATTTTACTTCATGCTTAGTCTGGGAGAGGAAAACACTCGTTTAAAGCATCAAATTGAACTCTTTTAAAAACACAACGAATATCTACAGATTTAAAGAAAATAAGGTGAATTTGAAATATGTATACTTTAACGGAAAACTTCCTGTATATGAACTGTGGTAGACGAATAATAATATTTATTATCGCCACAAAAAGTCTATTCGAAAATATTTCTTTTATTTTGAGATTTCAAGCGTGTTCCAAATTATGAAATTCGGGAATATATTTTATAAAAACAAATTTACAATGAAATTAACAATTCTAAAATATATTTTCAACGTTTTTAGTTATTTTATATATTTTTAATAAAAAAATTGTTAAAATTATTAGATTAATAGATTATTGTTTCAAATATTCATAATTTGTATAAATAAACAAAGTCATTTTACAATGAAGAAATGTAAAATATATTTCCAACATTTTCAGTTATTATACAGGGTGTCCGTATTTCAACAGAATGTATGGGGATCTCGGTTATTTGAAGAGATAGAGAGTCGGTTAAATTGGGGCAAAGTTGCGTAATTTAGGACCCAATAATAATCTAAAAACAAACTTGAAATAATTTCTTTCGTTTTTGAGATATTGTCAAAAATCGGATTTTTTTAAATTTCGTTTTAATTTTTTTATTTAAAAAGTATTCATTCCAGACATTTACAACTTTGACATTATAGAGGCACTTTTTAATCATATCTCTAGTTACATATTTTATTTTAAGATAACTATAACATTTACCCATGGACCATAGCCAACTTATGTTTTTCTTATGGGCGCCATTTTGGATTTTTATATTTTTTGGAAGAATATTTTTTTTCTGAATTCAATGATGTATCACACTTATAGTTTATTTTACATTTTTTATGTAAAATTTTAATATTTTGTTTTTTGTAAAGAGTGCCTTGGAAACAGTTGAGTAACTTACTTATTTGACAACTCCTAGGACCTATAATTTGCTTACATATCACCCCTGAAAACGGTCATCCGACGATACATATTTTAACAGTTGTGATGTATTTTAAAGTAACGAGTGTATTTCACTCCCAGACTAAGCATGAAGTAAAATTTCGAGTTTAGAAAAGCCCCGCGTAGAAAATTTGTCTCGGGTCGCGCAGCGACCCGAGACAAATTTTCACGGAGCTTTTCTAAACTCGAAATTTTACTTCATGCGCCACGCGTAAAAACCACTGATTTACGGTAAAGTTAAAAATATATAACGCTTAAATGTGATGGTAATCAATATTTATTGAGATGCAGCGAAAAATGCAAGAATTACTTTTTTTGTGAATAGTTTTGGAATAATAATAAAAGTAGAAAAAATTTTGTTTGTGCAACTACTGTTGATATTTAAGTCATCATGTCTTAAACGTGAAAAGTGCTACGATGGACACATCACCATTTTTTACTTTATGTTTTGTGTGATAATCGAGACATTATTATTATTACATAAGATTTACAGTTATTAATTACTTTTGACTGCTAACAATGATTGACTGCTGTCAATATTTTATTGATTAGTAGATATGACGTCATTGTTTCCAAGGCACTCTTTGCAAAAAAGAAAATATTTTAATTTTAAATATCAAATGTAAGATAAATTATGAGTGTGGTTTATGAGTGTGGTACATCACTGAGTTCAGAAAAAAATATTCTTTCAAAAATATAAAAATTCAAAATGGCACCCATAAGAAAAACAAAAGTTGGCTATGGTCCCCGGGTAAATGTTATAGTTATCTTAATAAATAAAATACTACTAGATGCCTCATTAAAAAGTGCTCGTATAATGTCAAAGTTCTAAATGTACAGATTCAGTAGTTTTTGAATAACAAAATAAAAACAAATAAAAACAACAGTCTTTTGTTAATATCTCGAAAACAAAAAATGATATTTTAAAATGGTTTTCAGATTATTGTTATAACTGAGATCCCCATACATTCTGTCGAAATACGGACACCCTGTATATATTTTTAATAGAAACGTGTTTAAAAATTAATAGATTTTTAATATATTTATGTTATTAAACATTTTTTATTTAAAAGTTAGATAAATACAAAAATCTTTTTACAATGAAAAAAATCAATTTGAAAAATGTTTGATGGGTATTTTAATTGGAATTGATAATAAAAAAACAGAAATTATTTCAATAAAATAGATAAATTATTTACGAATACACAAAACTAAAAACATAGCAATATAGATTCATATAAATATTCATATATACAAAAAACTAACAAACATTAAAAAACTATATTAAATATACATATAACAACAGTTATTATTTATTAACGATATTTTAGAAGCAGTTTTTTCGTTTTTTTTTTTTATTCAGTAATAATTACACAGAATTGATCGAAGTGTAACACAAAATCAACAGAATATATTTTAAATAAAAAGCCAACAAATCAACACCTCATCATTTGCTTGTTTAATTTCATGACACTCCGGTTTTTAAAAATGCAATAAATAGCAAAGCTCGGTGTGTATATTTTTACTCTAACCAAATGAATATCATAATTTCTCTGAAATAATTAGGGAAGATAATATATTAATTTTGAGAAATTAACATTAAAATTGCTACGTTCCGTTTCATCCATTTACACTCTGAATAACGTGTATGAATATCGAATTAACTCTATTCCTTGACTATTTTCTTTTTGGAAAATATTCATTATTTTAGTGGGGATAGCTTTATAGAAGGGATGAAAAATCAAATTCTTCGAAGTGATCTATCTGTTTTTACCTATTTGTAGGCATTTTTTCGACCACGTTTTTATTATGGTGTATACCCTCAAGTATTGCGCGACCAGAACAATACCACTGCAACTTACAGATAATCCACAACCTTCTAAAAACCATAAATATTTTGGGATTTAAAAAGATTTTTTACTGTTGACACATTTAATCCGTATCCGCAGAATCCAATTCGGTAATTTCTTATCATGTTTTTCACTAACCGATATTTTAGTTAGACACTTTTTGATCGGGTTTTCTTGAATCATTTTGAATTATTTTTACTTACCTATTTAGTCTGTAACATAATCCCATCGGTACCTTTTGTAAATGTAATCTGACTAAGAATAAAACCATTGAATTAATTAACCTGACATACAAAACGTAAACTGGAAATAGATTATTCAATAATTTTTGCAATTACACTTCTCAGAGAAAATCTATTATACTTATTCTATTAAAAGACATCTTGTTGTTTTCTAAATGTTTTTGATTATCATCACTTAACGAGACTTTTCAATATATTTCAATATTTGAGCCAATTATCTCAAATATTATCGATAACACTTGTTTCTGATTCCTGGGACCCTAAAACGTATATTTCCGTACAAAAAAAGATAGCCATGAGGTCGGTAACAATTATTAAAATGTATAATTTATAATGTTATTAATGTGACTAATTACTTGATTTAACAAGTTTGTTTGTTTCGCAGTTTTTGATAATATTCTCAATTATAAAGTTTCATGATTGTTATATAATTTGTACTTTCTCTATATAACATTTCGTGTATCTCGGGAAGTATTGAGAATATCGAAAAATATTTCTGCTTATTCTTTTTTAAATTATCCCCATGCAGCCGCACGACGGATGCCATAAATTTTAATCCAAAAATTAGGTAACATTTTAGTGCCCGCTGAGTGTTGTCGGTGTTGGTCAAATGGCACACAATAAGCGTTTATAAAATTTCAATCGGAAAGTACAAGTTGATCATGTAACAATCGTTCAAAGTAAACGGATAATTAAAGTAGTCAGTGCAAAAACCACAAATTTCTGAAACTGTTAATATTTATTAAAAGTATGGTTCATTTAATAAAATACGCATCGTGATTAAAATATATACTGAGTCCATTTTGGGATCTGATTTTTTTCTTTTGCAGAATAAACACTCATGTTGAATTGAATTATTGCTTTGTGTTTTAATAAATTTGATGCCAAACACTGACTTTTCGTAGCAACTATTGTTTTGACGATTTTATTTTCGTTCACTATTTTCAAGCTATATTTCAAATGAAACTGAGGAGAACTCAAAACTAATACCTCGAAAATACTGCTAGTAGGTAAACAAATGATTTTAATTTTATTGTAATCGTTTTGGTTCAATAAGCGATACAAACTCAAATTCCAATTACATTGGAAATCTTTACATGAAACATACAATGCGCCTTGAAACGGGACACATAGTATATTTAAAACTATTTTAACCCATTAACGGCCAAGCAATTTTAACTCTAAAAGTTAATTTTAATCAAAATTCCACACTTCTTTTTATGATTTCTATGAATGACTTATTGCATTACATACTGTGAATTTTTCTTTAAATACACATGAATCTTTAAATACACGTGAATTTAATAAAAAGTTAAAAATCATAAATAGTTTATTATTATTATTATATTAAAGTGATAATGGATTTTCAAAAAATTAGTGCCTCAACAATGTAATGTATACGCTGCCAATGTTCAGGCATTCGTCGATTTTATATAGAAACGTGCAATATGAAGTTAAGAACGAGTGTATCCACTCCCAGACTAAGCATGAAGTAAAATTTCGAGTTTAGAAAAGCCTGAAAATTTGGCTCGGGCGCGTAGCGAAGCGGAGCGACCGAGCCAAATTAGGCTTTTCTAAACTCGAAATTTTACTTCATGCGCCACGCGTATAAAACATTGTAATATTGTGAAGTATACATATAATACACTTTAAATTACAAAATATTTAAATTTTTCTTGGTACATTTTCAATTCAGGTCAAATAATATAATATATCAAATAAACTTATTTAGTAACTTAATTATCAAAAATAATAATGTTGCGTGTATGCATCAACGGCGCTTAATGGGTTAAAAACTTCAAACGGTAATAATTCAAAAACTAAAAAAAAATGACTTAACTGCATTTTGCACTGACCCCTTTAATTAAAAAAGAAACCCTTATCGATCAGTAGATTTGATCTGATCAATAGGATTGATCTGATTAGTTAATAACATGATAAGTTGATGTATTTGTTTTACTTTTTATCAAAAGTTAAATAGTTTTGTATTTTAAGTTTCTTGTACAAAATAAATAATACTTAATGAATTTTACAACGTTCACATATAATTTCATAAAATCTATTCTCTAATAACGCAGAAAATAAATTGGTAGAAGGAAACGCATGAATGAATGTAACACGCACCCTTAGCTCGTTAAAAGAAAAAAAACGTGTTTTCAAGATTGAAAAATCAACATCTGGAATATGATACAACGAGAAGCGCGGAATAGAGGGAGAGAGAAATTGTCTCTCTCTCACTCTCTCTCTGAGACTTGATTTCGCGACATCTGGAGTAAAATAGTCGTAACCGACCGACCGCAGGAAGCCAGACTGGTGTATATAGGCAGCCATATACACCAATTTGGCATCCAGCGCTCTGCTCCCATTCGCGTGTACCCAAAATTTATATGGGGACTGGCTAACTGGATATATATGAACTGTGCTGATACTACGGTCACATCTGAAAATATCGTAATTCTAATGTTTCAATTCTGCATTCACTATGTTAGTATCCAACGACGTTTCGACTAATATAATAATATCATACACGCAGCAACTTGTATTTAACATAAAATCACTTAATTTAGTGCGCATTCCGCCTACATTGTGGTAATAAATGTTTAGTTTTTTGTCACAGGACCCGATTTATTTTGCTTTTCCGATCTCACCAAATCTTCTTCTTCTCCGTCTTTCTTCCGTTGTTACAATATAGTTTTAACAGACTTAAATTCTTCTCTTTGGATATTTGTTCGTTAATAGCTGAATTTAATTACGTTGTCTTTTAGTTTGGAGGTTTTGAATACAATATTTTTACCAGATCATTGCTATCAAGCAATAATTTTAATGGGCTAGGTTTAGCTGAAGACTTTGTACGACCAATACGCATCATATTAACTGGCTGGATTTGTACTGACAATGGATTTAAAGTTGCACGAATCGCATCGAGATCCTCATTCAATTAAACCTAAACTTCAGATGCTTTCGATTCAGGCACATTGTAAACGATGATATTATTGCTCCTTTTTTGACGATCTTCCAATTCATATATAACATCGAAATGGTCGTTCGGAGATTTTACTGACTCCGCACTTTTCAAACGTTGTTCTACTTTTGCAATATCATTCTCTAATAATTTTATTTTATCTTCATAGTTATCGAATTTTGCATCAAATTATTCAACAATTGAACGATTTCTTATTTAAAGGGTTGCAAGTATTTTTGAAATAAAGTATCAATTATTGATTCAATTTGAGATAGCTGCCCACTGAACTGTAATGTACCTCTCACTTGTATAAATTTAATGTTTTCATGAATCACTCTGTATATTATTATCATTATAGTGTAATTATCTCATTGTACAGATAATTTTGGAATAGCAAATAATTCGTAAATCAAATAGTTTTCACATTCCGAAATCGATTCTTAGGAATTATAATCTTGTTTTGTTATTCCATTTTATCTTATCTTATCACTGAAGAAATAAAATTGTTCTGGTGTTAAGGAGCACACTTCTATTTCGACAGTTGAGCAAGACAGCCAATTTAATTACAAATTCTAAACTCTGAATCTTTGACTTCTAATTCTTATTCTGTTCCAAACTGTAAATTGATGTATTAAGTAGCAAATTAAATATCAAGTGAAAGGTTTATCTTTGAATCTCTTTGTCTGGACCCAAGTTGACTAAATCGCGTCTTCGACGACAAATCCAGGAAATCTAAATATAAACAAAAGAACCGTAATGACAAACAACACCTTCGTACGTTAAAGAACAAACACATTTAAGTAATGTTTCATCAACATTAAAACAACGTTTAATGTTGTTACAATGTTGATAAAACATTATTTGTTAGTTTTTTGCTCAGTGAGCTGGTTCTTATAAAAGCCCCTGCCGAACTACATTTATTGCAGATCCAATTATCATTGCGATTTTTTTTAAATTCGCGATTTCATCATCAGACCATCCGGAGCTTTTAGAATGGAACCATTTGTTACAGGATCCGTTGCATTTTAAATAAAAAAAGTTTGGACTTATATTGTTTGAACAACCATCACAAGTAAATCCCATCTTACGTTAGCAAACTTTAAGCGATTAGAAATTGGGAAAGGAAAAAAAAAACAGGGACACAATTATTCACACTGATCCCGTCTGTGGTAGTGACTAACAAAAATAAACAAACAAGATAAGGCGACCGAAAGATGAACAAAATAAAACATAGGCAGATAGAACTCGATTAAAATGGAAAAAAAATGTGATAAGTCCCGTCTGTGGTAGTGACTAACAAAAATAAACAAACAAGACAAGGCGACCGAAAGATGAACAAAATAAAACACAGGCAGATAGAACTCGATTAAAATGGAAAAAAAATGTGATAAGTCCTAATCCAGTGTATACGGTCACCGCTATTGGATTCGGATATCAATAATAACCAATAAATAAATTCGTTATTAATGAACAATTGAGGTTAATTTAATTAAAATTAATAAAATAAACACTATATGAAAAAAATGTTAATTTCTGATAGAGTGTAGACAAATAAACCTGAGAACCACTTAACAATTAAAATTAGTGCACTTTTGTAAAAACTCACGATAATTATCCAGCTATAAACGTGTGCTCGCTGACTCACTCACTGTAAAATTTAAATAACTTTACAAGTGTAATAACTTTAATAAAAATCGCACGCTCAAATAATTTAACACAACTTGTTTCTCTTAATATTTTCAATAAACAAAAGGCAAACAAGGGCCGAATAATGTAGCTTTGAAATTGCGTAAAGCTCAATTGTTGTTACGCTGAAATAAACTCTTAACTTTTCAGTCAAAATCACTGTTTTTACGCTCTGTTTATTAAATTTAATTAAAATGTTCGACTCGAACAATTAGGTGCCACTTTATTTAAAAAGTTAATATTTTCATAAAACAAAATGCAAACGATAGCCAAAAAATCCAGCTCTGATTAGACCCTATAATCAATTGTTAATACGCTTAAATTACGGCTTAAATTTTAAGTATTAAAATTTGAAATTTAACAAAGAAAATCTATCGCTTAATAAAATAGATATAATTCCAAAATAATTTGAATATAACAATAAATTTTGATATTTTTTAAAAATCCATAGTAAATTCTATGAAAATCTATAAGTATTTTTTTAAATTTGCTTTTAAAAAAATCAATACAATTCACAAAAATTCGGGGGTATTTGATTTTAAGATATTTTCAAAGAGCTAAGCTTTACTAACATCCACAAGTATTAAATCTTTTTTTAGCGTTCAATTTGAAACTTCCAACGTGTGTTTCCACTCCCAGGTTAAGCATGAAGTAATATTTCGAGTTTAGAAAAGCTTGAAAATTTGGTTTTGCCAGGGCGCGCGAGCGAAGCGAGTCACACCCCGACAAATCAAAGAAATGTCGATATAATGTCGATAATAAGAATTTCCATAAAAATATCAATACTTCAAGTTATCGATATAAAGGGTGTTCTAAATTATCGAGCCACCATTGGTAACTTTGTTATCTTTGGAGCTACGAAGTCGATTAAATTAGCAAACTAGTAGTATTTTTTACGTACATTACGACGGTGTAAACAGAAAAACAAGTGAACCTCAGGTTTTTTATTTATACACAAATACAACATTTTTTAAATGAGATGCCTTGTATATTTTAACATATTTAGAAAGAGAAAAAATACACAAACAAAAAGGCCTAATAAATGATTATCCTAAAATGTGACTAAAAAAATATTTTTTCACAGTTTACTCATATTTGGTGTGCGTCTATTTAAAATAATAACTTATTTAAAGTAAGTATTAGACTTTGAATTAGAACGGAAAAAAAATTAAATTAATAAATAATTAACTAATGCATTTTTTGAACATGATAAATAACACTCTAACACAGTGGTGGGGAAACTTTTTTTAAGACGGGCCATTTGTAATAACCAGACAATCGTAGCGGGCCAAAGAATAATGCTTAATCGTAGGTAGGTAGTTTTTATGCGGGTCGTCACATTACGAAGTAAGAACATTCTCACGACGGCACTCTTAAACGGGCCGGATTAAACCTTTCCGCGGGCCGGACTTGGCCCGCGGGCCGTAGTTTCCCCATCACTGCTCTAACATGTCACATTTCTCGTTATGAAGAAAAGACATGGCAAATATTATGATAATACAAGAAAATTGGCTAACCGTCAATAAGCATGTATACTTTGACCACATACGACATAATTTGTTTATCGTCATTTTGATTTTGAGTAGGTAATCCTGTTATAAAATATGCAGTATTTTATTGGCCCAGACCTCCTTTATCTTTAATTTTAGAATAATCATTTATTAGAATTGTTTGTTTATGTATTTTTTCTCTTTCTAAATATGTCAAGATATACAGGGCATCCCTTTAAAAAAATGTTGATTTTGCGAATAAATCAAAAACCTGAGGTTTACTTGTTTTTCTGTTTACACTATCGTAATGTACGTAAAAAATACTACTAGTTTGCTAATTTAACCGACTTCGTAGCTCCAAAGACAACAAAGTTACCAATGATGGCCCGATAATTTAGAACACCCTGTATATCGATACTTCAAACCAGTTAATAAAATTAATATAAATAAAACAATATTTTGAAAACAAATAAATAACTAAGATTTAAATTTAATGAAGTCTAATAATATTCATTTTGATGTGTTTTAATTTCAACTCATTATAATTGATGTTAGGTCTTAGATGTGAGTTTACCACAATTTCGGAGGAGTTATAATTCAGTCGCGAATTTCATGTAAAATTTCAGTCAGTATTAACATTGATAATTAAAACAATTCATAAATTCGCAAATGAAGAAACTTCAAATAAAAAAAATTAAGCCTTTTTTTTATGTTTTGGTTTTTGCTTGGCTTTAGTATCTTGACTATCAATCTATATTTTTCTAATAATATTTGTTTAACTTATTATTCCACATTTAATTTGGACGTCACAACATATTCACATAACAAACAGAGTCACGACGGTACCGCTCGGCCACCACCTACACCAGGGTTGTTATGTTTAAAACACTTTGATTTAAAACAGTGTTTAAACATGTTTAAAAACAGCCGTCGTGTTTTAAACGGATTTGTTTTAAACATGTTTTAAATCTTAAATTTGTTTAAAATATGTTTTAAAGGTTAAATTTGTTTAAAACGTTTTTTTTATATATATACAGGGTGTCCGTATTTCGAGGAAATGCATGGGGATCTCGGTTATTTGAAGAGTTAGAGAGTTGGTTAAATTAGGGCAAATACGTGAAATTTGGAGCCCAACAATAATCCGAAAACAGATTTGAAATATCTTTTTTTGTTTTCGAGATATTGCCAAAAAACTATTTTTTTCAAATTTCGTTTTTATTTTTTTATTCAAAAACTATTGGATCTAGGAATTTGCAACTTTTACATTATACAGGCATTTTTTAATCAGGAATTTAGTAGTGTACTTACATTTAAAATAACTTTAATATCTTCTCCAGAACCATAGCCAACTTTTGTTTTTCTTATGGGCGCCATATTGGATATTCATATTTTCGGAAAGAACTTTTTTTTCTGAATTCAACGGTATATCACACTTATAATTTATTTTGCGTTTCATTTGAAACAAAGCAACCTTTTGTTTTTTTTTTAAGAGTGCCTTGAAAACAGTTGCACATTTTAAAATTCCTGAGGCCTACAACTATATTTTTTTAGGGAAGGAACCAGAATAATCACTCTGCTGCTTGATGAAGTTTTTCATAATATTATTTAATAATAAACAAATTAATTAAATATCTTTTGAACTAAAATTATCACAAACTTAGAGTAAGTGTTCGAATATATCACCATTGACCTCCAAACATAATTCTAGTCTTTTCCTTAAATTTTGGACTGCCCGAAAAATGTCTCTTCTTCTTAATTGCTGAATGGTAACTATTATAATTCTTCTTAAATCGTCTTTGTCCTCTAGAATAGTTTTATAAACTGTTTCTTTTATAGCTCCCCAAAGAAAATAATCTAGAGGTGACAAATCAGGTGAGCGAGCTGGCCAACGTATATCACTATTATTTGCCATAACTTTATTTGGAAACATTTCGGACAGACAATTAGCGACAATTTGGCTGTTGTGAGGTGGTGCACCATCTTGTTGAAACCATACATTTCTTAACATATTTAAGGAGATGTTATTGTCTACGTAATCACTTAAAAATGTTCTTAAAAAATCGTGATATCTCTGTGAATTTAATGTATCTTCGTAAATGTATGGACCTACAATATTGTCTCCCAAAATACCGACCCATACATTTAGTCCGAATCGCACTTGTCGTCGTCTTTCTTCATGTTGTCTAGGATTATTTATACTCCACACATGTTCATCATGCCTATTGAATATCCCTGTGTTGGTAAAACGGCATTCGTCAGACCATATCACATTTGGCAAGAAATTCGGATTTTCGTTTAATTTTCCCAATAAAATACGACAAAAGTCCATCCTTCGTCTAGCATCTCCAGGATGGAGAGCTTGAGTAACTTTAATTTTGAATGGGCGATATTTATTTTTTTTCAAAATTCTCCATACGTATTGAAACGTCACACCAAACTGGTTCGCAAGTTCTCTCGTTGAGGAAGAAGGGTTATCTTGAATCTAGGGGAATAAATATTATCTTATTGTAATTAAAATGAAATCATTTTACCGCTTGCAAAATTTGGTTTTCATTTTCATGGGGTTGGTGATATCCATATCTTTGTCATGGCTTTACGAAGGAACCATATTCCAATAAATTTGTATGTAGTTTTATGAAATGACTTTCACTTGGCTGTTGCCTTTCTGGATAGCGCTGTAGATACACTTCGGATGAAATACGTACAATTTTGTTTGAAGTATAATAAATTTCGATCATATCTCGTTTTTCTTGGTTCGAAAACACCATTTTTAACTTTATTTTATGTATTATGTATAATGATCGTATCTTATTGACACATCAATAACTGAATAACGTATCAATATTATTGTTTCCAAGGCACTCTTTACAAAAAACAAAAGGTTGCTATGTTTCAAATGAAACGCAAAATAAGTTATAAGTGTGATATACCGTTTAATTCAGAAAAAAAAGTTCTTTCTAAAAATATGAAAATCCAATATGGCGCCCATAAGAAAAACAAAAGTTGGCTATGGTTCCGGGGAAGATATTAAAGTTATTTTAAATGTAAGTACACTACTAAATTCCTAATTAAAAAGTGCCTGTATAATGTAAAAGTTGCAAATTCCTAGATCCAATAGTTTTTGAATAAAAAAATAAAAACGAAATTTGAAAAAAATAGTTTTTTGGCAATATCTCGAAAACAAAAAAAGATATTTGAAATCTGTTTTCGGATTATTGTTGGGCTACAAATTTCACATATTTGCCCTAATTTAACCAACTCTCTAACTCTTTAAATAACCGAGATCCCCATGCATTTCCTCGAAATACGGACACCCTGTATATATATATAAACATCTTTATTGTGTACAAAAAATGACAGTTTGTTTATTTTTACACTATATTTTATTTTTTGGATCCTTGGCTATCGACCATCAGTCTTTCAGCCTGAGTTGTACTTGTCCTTGTCTTGTCAGTTATGATTCATGTGAGATGAAATGAATTGATAAATGGTGGTTTTTGGGTTGTTGAAATTTTGAGAAATATTGGGGTTTCGTGCTAAACAGAGGTGATTAAGGATGTCATGGATGTGTGGGTTAGATGCGAATTTTTGGGATAGTTGGGTAAGTCGTTGTTGGATAGGGATTATTTCTGTTTTTTCATACAATAAGGTATTGGAGGGGGTGTCGGATTTTTGTGAGGGTTCTAAGGGCTGTTTTTTTTTTTTTTATTATCTTAAATTTGCTAAATTATATTTTGTGCTACTTCATTAAGATTTTTTGTTTGCGCTTTTAAATTTTAGCTAGATTGTTGAAGATATTTCATATACATTATTGAACATAACATTTTATTACAATAATATATCACAACTGTGTGTGCACAGATGTGATTTTTAAATACAGGACATTTTTCTTTCAAAAGATTTCAATTTGAATCTTTGAATGAGGGTTTTCCACTCCCAGACTAAGCATGAAGTAAAATTTCGAGTTTAGAAAAGCCTGAAAATTTGGTTTGGCCGCGTAGCGAAGCGGAGCGGCCAATCCAAATTAGGCTTTTCTAAACTCGAAATTTTACTTCATGCGCCACGCGTATAAAGCACTGAAATATCGTAAAGTTTAAAATATACGGCTTTAGCAGTCTAATATGTAGATGTGAATAAAACGTGAGTCAAATTCTGCGCTGGACAAATTCTTTATATCAGTGATTATAGGCAACCCAATAACTCTAACGTATATTAAGTTGCCAATAATCGTTGTGTTATGCGTGGGTTTTTAAAACTTTACTGTAAATCAGTGTTTTTAAGCGTGGCGCATGAAGTGAAATTTCTAGTTTAGAAAAGCCTAATTTGGATTGGCCGCTCCGCTCGCTACGCGGAGCCAAATTCTTAGGCTTTTCTAAACTCGAAATTTTACTTCATGCTTAGTCTGGGAGTGGAAAACACTCGTTAAAAGCCTTAAATTACCCGCTTTGAAACAACAAATTTACGCAAATATAAAAAAACCGCTGTAATTATCGGGATATGTATACTCAAAAGAAAAATGCCCTGTATGTTTTAAACTTAAATTAAGCATTAAATAAAAATTTACTGAATTCACAAATAAAAAAACAAATATTCAAAAAAATCACCGATTTACTAAATCCTAAACAATAAAAATTTCGCAAGTATTACGCAAATATTCAGTAATTAAAAACGACACATCACCTCGTTGTATTCTTTAATTGCCCGTACTTTCTGTCCATCACAATTACGAAATGTCAATCCACGAGTGTGGATCGCCCAAAAGCTGTCCTCGCCTCTCTTTCTATGTCCTCTCTTCCTCTTTCTCTTTTTCCATTTATCTGCGTTTTTGTCTTCTTCTTTATTTGTCCAATTTTTTTTCATTACGGTTTCGGTTTTTTGACCTCGACTAGTTTTAGAATGCTACGGAATTTCCATTAAGGAAATTTAACGATTATTACAAGCGTCAGACTTTTATGTGTGCTTATGAAATTTTGTGCGTGTCCTAATATGTTTTTTTCTTCGAACTCGACAAGTTAGTTTCGATTTAAAATTGAAATATTTAAAATTTACTATTTTTAAATGAATCTGAAAATGTAAACTTATTTTAATCAGGGCTTTGAACCGTTATTTTTTGCGTTCCGGTTTTCGTTTCGGTTCAATTAATAAAATTATCGGTTCGGTTCCGGTTTTTGTTCCGGAAAAATTAAAGGTTTTTTGCGGTTATCGGTTCAGCTCTAAGTGATTGTTTTAATTTTTTAAATGTTTTTATTTCATATTAAAAAAAAATGTTAATTGGTCCATTAGTGCTATGATGGACCCATCAACATTTTTTTAAATATAAAATAAAAACATTTAAAAAATCCTTCGTTAAATCATTATATGATTTAAACATTACCAATATGGAAAAGTGTCTTAGACTAAATTTGTTCTACTTTTATTATTATTATCACATTTACTAAATATTCACAAAATAAATATTTCTTGCATTTTTTCGCTATATCTTTGTAAATATCTGTTACTTCTCAGCAGTATATATTTTCAACATTACTTTAAATCAGTGGTTTATACGTGGCGCATAAAGTAAAATTTCGAGTTTAGAAAATCCCCGTGAAAATTTGACTTGGGTCGCTAGAAATATTTGTCGTTGCTAGTACGGAATCCAGCGACTTGATTTTATTTTTGAAGGATTTAATTGGAATATACCATAAACAACTTTTATAATGAATATATTAATTTATAAAAATATTTTGTACACTAACTGTATGACTTTTATTTTTTTATAATTAATAAAATACGAAATTATTCGTATAATCTGCAAACAATGAGTCTTAATTGAATAGAAATACTAAACATAATAAATATCCATTGAAACAACTACCTCCCGTGGAAATAACCCTCCGGATATTGAATTATACAATAAAATGTTTAAAATTTTATTTGTTACAACGCTATCAAAAATTGTATACGTATCATTTAGGTCAAATTCTCTTTAGACCAAATAAATAAATACGATTTTTAATATTACATTGTAAAATTCAATATCCGGCGTTGAATTTCCACGGGAAGTAGTTGTTTCAATGGATATTTATTATCTTTAGTAGTCTTATTTAAATAAACCACTAGAGAAATAACGCCGTAAATCTGACGAAGGATTGAGTTTGATGTGGGTGTTAACGGCTTGGGCTTGTAATTTGTATTCTAAAAAAAACGAGGTAGAACAAAAATTCAAACTACGGAAATTCCCATTTTACAAAGAAAATACAAAACCAAATACAATTACATGTGAAATAAAGAAAATATTAACAAACAAAAATACATACTTATACAAAAATTGCATTAAATACATATAACATGAAATAAAGTATTTCAATCTGCGTTTAAAAGAATAAAAGTCAGTGCCAAAAATGTCAATAAATTTAACCGCGATCCTTTCGGTCGTTAAATTTATTTACTCATTATTCTCATCATTATTTGAAATAGACCGTTAAATGATTATTATTTGTACAATAAAATGTCCGCTACTCGTAAAATGTATTTTTTTTAACTTTGTCGCTTAAAAAAAATACTTCACGTCGCACAAACGTCGATTTGTTTGATTTAGGCGGCCATAATTGAATTTTCTTAAGTATACCAGGTAACAAAACAAGTCATTAGCAGCCTTAGCAGACACTTCCAGGTACAATACCCAACCCCTTTCATCCCCTTGTATTGCGCGGGAGAGCGGCTACAGGTAATTGCCATTTGGTCATCGTTCGTGGTGTACGCAAGTAATCTCGGTGCTCTCAGTTTAAAGAAAGTTTACAAAGTGAATATTTGTATGTTAAAATCAGTTTTTCAAGAAAATATTAATGGATTTTAGCAATTCAGGTAAGCCCCTTTCTGATAACTATACATTTTTTTAAAACTTATTTCGATATAACATATTTCTAGGCCCTTAAAAATAGTTTGTTTACGGTTGTATTTTTTGGAGTAATTTTAGTTTTGAATCGTCTTTTTGTTGTGTATCCCTGTCCGTCCCGGCCTCAAGTTTTTTATGATTAATTAATTTGAAGTTATAGCTACTACCATTTTAAAATTTGGCCACCGGTTTGCACAGTTTTTCAAAATAATTCACTTTAAAAAATATTTGCAATTAAAAAAAAATGTGTTTTTTTCTTATATGTTGATTTTTATTTTCTTTAGGGTCGTCCGGCACATCGGGTTTGAAAATAGTGACTCGTAGACATCTATTTGAGAAGTTAGATGATCAAAATCTGCCATCGATTAACGAAAAACTCGAATTCTTAGAAAATGATCTTCTCTCGAGTTATGGTGACACAGAAGAGAGTAAACAACTTTTGAAGCATAAATTCTCCTATTTTAAAACCAACATAAAACAAAGATGGTCTAAAGCGCATAACATGAAAGAGACGTTTTTGAAAAACAACGATTCTTGGTTAGAGGGGACATTTGAAATACCCATATTGACGCAGGTCGGCCCTTCAAATCATTTAGTGAATCGAGTGAGAGAAGTAAAATGAGGAAGACGGAAGAAATTCGTTCTATCGTGGAAGAAGATGCAATAATTCATGCGGCCCAAGTGATACTACAGAAACGTGGACAAAGAAATGCGTCACATATCCTTAAGGACATCACAAATTCTCCAGCAAGTGCAAGTATATATAAAGAAAGGATTTCCGAAACAAAGGAAGATGCTGCTGCCCTGACCCCTCAGCAAGCGCTTTTAATGTTTGTAGAAGCAGATTTGACAAAGCGTCAATATGAAATAATAAGAGCAACAAATAAAAGTTTTTACCCGTGCTACGATCTAATAATAAAAGCGAAACAGGAATGTTATCCTCCCAAGGAAACAATACGTGTAACTGCTACCAGTGTTGAAAGTGATTTACAATGCCTAATGGATCTAACCGTTAGGCGCTTATCTCTTTACCTGCAAGAAGTCTTACAAACACTTAACGAGACTGAAAGGAATACTCTGCACATAATTTGCAAATGGGGCTGTGACGGTTCACAGCAAGCACAGTTTAAGCAGATGTTTAGCAACGATGTGGAATCAGATGCAAATATATTTATAAGTTCCTTTGTACCCTTAAAAATTGTGTGTGGAGAAGAAAAGAAAAACGTTGTTTGGCAAAACCCTACACCGTCTTCTCCTCGATATTGTCGTCCAATAAGGTTTAGATTCGTAAAAGAATCTAAAGATGTCATCAAAGAAGAAATAAGTTACGTTGAAGACAGTGTAAAGTCACTTGCTATCACAGAAGTGGACCTAAAGGGTAAACATTTCAATTTTAAGCACATTTTGAAAATGACCATGGTTGACGGTAAAGTGTGCAATGCAGCAACCAACACAACATCAACGAGCAAGTTATATATGTGGTGCTACCTCCAAAAATTTTAATGATTTGTCAACAAAAAATGATGTCAGCTTACAAACTTTAGAGTTTGGGATTTCCGTGCAACATGCACGAATCCGAATATTTGAAAGTATCCTTCATTTGGCCTATAAATTAACTATAAAAAAATATCGCAAAATTAAGACAAAAGAAGAAAAAGATATCGAAGAAAACAGAAAACGAGAAATTCAAAAAAGGTTTCGCCTCGAAACGGGCCTCTTGGTGGATATGCCAAATTCTAATTTTGGTAACAGCAATGATGGAAACACTAGTAGACGATTTTTTTGCAAATCCAGAATTGGCTGCTGACATCACTGGAATCAGCTTTGAACTAATTTACAGGCTGAAAATAATTTTGGAAGCTATATCAAGTGGATATGACATAAATGTTAAAAAGTATGATCAATACGCTTTAGAGACGGCAAAGCTATATGTTGAATTATATGGGTGGCATCCTATGACTCCAACCATGCATAAAGTCCTGATCCATGGTGGGGCAATCATAGAAAATGCGCTCCTGCCGATAGGGCAGCTCTCAGAAGAGGCAGCTGAAGCCCGAAATAAACATTTTCGGTCTTACCGCCAGAATTATGCTAGAAAATTTTCTAGAGAAGTATGCAATGAAGATATATATAGTAGATTACTATTAAGCTCAGACCCGTTAATGAGTAGTATGAAAAAGCCTAAAAAAACATCAGTTAAGTCATTTTCTCCAGAGACAATTGATCTTTTAATACCAGCCCAGTCAAATGAGGATAATTAATACTTTATTTTTTAAATATTTCTTTATGTTTACTTTTTTTATTATAATGTCTTGTCAATGATAAAGAACTTTGTATTTTTATTTAAAATATACTATTAAACCTTAATAGACAGTAAAATAATTTTGGCCGCCTAAATCGGCCAAATCGACCTATGTGCGTCGGCCAAAAAAAATAAAAAATAGTATACACATCGTAAAAAAAAATTTGTAGCTTTAAAAATATATATTTTTTTACAAAAAATCGAAAGGCGTAGGGCTTAAATCAAAATTTGACATTGAAGCCTGCACAAGTCTAACTCTCTCCCACTCACTTATTTCCCACCCTTAAAAATCGGAAATCTCTGAAAATAGGAGCAACTAAAAATATTTATATCTCCCGTCAAAATTAAGCTATAGTTGCTCAATGAAATTTTTGTTGTTGTTCCGCTATAATTTGGAGAGGAATATTTAAACGGGGTTAAACGATGTTTAAAAAAAATATATTTACCATTTTCAAGAAAACTAAGAGCTACGAAAAAAAGCAAGTAGTAATTAAATGTTTCTTTTTTAATTCTTAACAACTTTTATTTTAAAGACTTTTCGACTATGTTTGTAATATACGAGATACGAAGAAAACGCTAAGAGTAAACATCCACTTCCAGTTTCCCGTCTTCACACCCAAATACAAAATTTGATGACAATCCCATGAGCCAATTTCGATGAAATCGTGCCACAGACCGATCGACCGACATTCAATTAAACTTCAAAAAAGGCAATTACCCTGGCCTATATGCTTACCAGAGCTGGGCAGGATTCGAATCATTCAGGATTCGAATCCTGGATTCGAATCCTTTTAGGGGATTCAAAAGAGGCATTCGAATACTTTAGTTCAACTAGATTCGTGATCCGGATTCGTTGCATTTTTTTAAGAGGATTCGTATTCGAATCCAAATGTGGGTGATTCGAATCTATATAAAAGGATTCGAATCCTTATGGAAGGATTCGAATATTTATAAAAGGATTCGAAGGATTCAATTATTTATAAAAGGATTCGAATACTTACAAAAGGATTTGAATCATCAAAAATAATTCGAATTAATTGTGAGGATAAACATGAAAAATGTCTTTTGTGTGTTTTTAAATTTATCGTTAAATCACTGTCTTATACGCGTGGCGCATGAAGTAAAATTTCGAGTTTAGAAAAGCCCAGAAAATTTGTCTCGGGTCGCTGTTTCACGGGGCTTTTCTAAACTCGAAATTTTACTTCATGCTTAGTCTGGGAGTGGAAAACACTCGTTTAAATGAAGACAACCTTATACAAGACTGTCTCAGTTTAAACCGAGTCGACCTTATACAAGAATGACTTTGATTTTGACGCCATGTGAGGATTTCCGCGCGCGATAAGGTCGGCTTGGTTTAAATCGAGACAACCTTGCACAGTGGTTTTGACGTCACGTACGGATTTCCACGCGTGATGACATCAACTAAGGTGTATATGTAAGTTTGTCTTGATTTAAACCGAGCCGATCTTGTATTGTTTAATTACCTTGATTGTTGACTTCACGTGAGGACTTCCACGCGTGACGTCAGCAATCAAGGTGGTTAGTGTATAAGATTGTCTTAATTTAAAACCGAGTCGACCTTGTTAGTTTAATTACATTGACTTTTCACGTCACGCGAGGAATTTCATGTGTGACGTCAGAAAAACTCCCTGTAATTCTCGGGACATAGATATTTCTAATAAAATCAAACTGAATTTGCTATGAAATTCAAACATAATAAGTAAAAACCAGTATATTTTCAATTTCACAATATTTCAGTGTTTTATCCGTTTCGCTACGCAACTAAACCAAATTTTCAGAATTTTCTAAACTCTATATTTTAGTTCGTGCGTAAACAAGGATAGTAAATCTATGTTAAAAAACAAAAATTAACATTTCTTAAGATATAAACTTATTCTCTCGTGTAATATAAGGCAAAAGTAATGTCATATTATGAATTGCCTGCCATTTTATTAGAAATTAAAAAAAAGGGGCAATGTCTTGACTGAAAGTTAATTTAAAGGTGTAAAATTGATAATATAAAGGTAAAAAAATGATATCGGTCAAATGACCATCTCCTGAGTTGATGTTGATTGTGCTCGTTTTACAGCATTTTGAATTGTTGTTCGTAAAACATTTAGCCCCAAATTGGTGATTTCTTCTTCAATGTTAGCTTTCAAGACTTGCAAGATTTATGGTTTGTTGTGGTAAATGCGAAATTTCAAAAAGACCCACAGGGAGTGGAAACGCTCGTTCGAAACTGTAAACTGAATGCTTTGATAAGAACAATAAATGACTAAAAATGTTTATAAAGATAATAATCTAGTTTTCAAAATTAAATTTAATATTATTTGAAGTAAAACTGACATGGTAGCCACAATCTGAAATGTTAAATTTTTCCGACATTTCCCTGATTCAAGATTTTTTCCCTGGACTTTTAATATAACTTTCTTATGTGGGAAACCTCCATTTTGTTAAATTGTTTTCATTGTTTTTGTCAGTATTTAAGTTAATTTGATAAATTATTACGTGTTTTGTAATTTGCCTGCTGATTTTGACAAATTAAATAATGTCATATGGCTTTTTTGTTAGTGTTTTGGTCCATTTGAATATAATTTCATGACTTTCTCTGACTTTCCCGATTTTAATGATATTCAGTGAATTTTTTATCTACGTACTTTTCAGGCATTCGTCGATTTTATAATAGAGTTCAATTTGAAGCTTTAGACGAGTGTTTTCCACTCCCAGACTAAGCATGAAGTAAAATTTCGAGTTTAGAAAAGCCCCGTGAAAATTTGTCTCGGGTCGCTGCGCGACCCGAGACAAATTTTCGGGCTTTTCTAAACTCGAAATTTTACTTTATGCGCCACGTGTACAAAACACTGATTTGAAGTGAAGTTCAGAAACACACAAATACATCTTTAATCAGAGTAACAGGGAATCAGATGTTTAGTCTGTTATCAACGATGTTCAGTGTTAATAATAAATAATTAGGTTTTAAATATTTTTGTTAAAACAACTGGTAACGATATTTATATGTTAATGGTTGCAAAAAAATAATAAAATTAAATTTATTCTTAAAGGATTTGTATTCGTGATTCGAAAAAACCGGATTCGAATCTTTGATTCGAATCATATTTATCTCTTACGAATCCTTTATTCGAGTATTCGTGATTCGAATCATATTAGGTGATTCCGATTCGTGATTCGAATCCTTTTTACGAGGATTCGTACCAGCTCTGATGCTTACTTATGCGATATTGACTGGAGCTACTTGTCTGAGTTTACTGATATTGACACTGCTTTTGATAAATTTTATAATATGCTAATGAACGCGCTGATACTATTTATTTCAAAATACAAACCTAAAAGTGCTACAAAATACCTGCCCTAGTATAGCCGGGAAATTATTAATCAAATAAAAAAGAACACAATTAGAAAAAAAAGTAATTCGAACTTAAATTTAAAAGTGGAATTTAAAAAAAAATTGTTCATTAGTAAAAACCAAAATCAAGTAAGCTTATCGTGATTACATAACTACAGTCGAAAATCAGCTTGTCAATAATCCCAAACAATTTTGCCCATTCAGTCCATAACCCTTAACCAAATTGTCTGATATAAGCCTCATTCCTAATTTTCTATTTTCTACCATATCAACCCAAGATATCCTGATACATCTCAAAAGACTGCCTAACATTTATTCAACTGGTCCTGATAACTTACCAGCGTTCCTTTACAAGACTGTGCAGCTTTATTATGCGAGCTGCTTGCATCGTTATTTAATTTAGCAATTCGTACTGGAGTCTTTCCAGATCGATTAAAAATAGCATCAATTTTCCCAATTCCAAAATCATCAGTCAAACTACAAACCGTTGATAATGTTCGCCCTATAGCACTTCTACCACAAATTGCCAACATTTTTGAAAGAATATTATTTGATCAAATACGTAAAGCGGTAATTAGATATGACACATTTGAATCAACTGCATATTCACCTTCCTCGGGGGTACCCCAAGGTTCGATCTTAGGACCGTTGTTATTTAACATATTTATAAATAATAATAATAATAATTATTATTTTATTTCCCAACAGAAATTAACATCCATTTACAGGGAAAATATATAAGACTACTTAGACTAAGTGTAAATTTAAACAAACAAAAAAAAACAATGCTTACATACATACACAAACATACATAAAATTAAGGAGACGTATTATAATATATTTTTGATACATTTTATAAATTCTTTTGGACTAAGCATAAATATATCTGCATATTGTTGAACATCAAAATGTAACAGTTTCATGAAATTAATTGGAGAATAATAATATAAATTAGTGTAGCTATGGTTACGTATAAATGTTGTACAATTTCTACTAGACGCTCGAGGAACATATATATTTATTAGTGCCAATAAATTGGGATCATCTATATCGTTATGAATGATCTGATGTAGACATTTTAGAAGTAAGATTTTGCGCCTTGAGCCCAATTCTTGTAAGTCAAACATTGACAACAGATCACTATAAGATACAGCAGTGTCGGGGTAAACCGAATGTTTTTTAAAATACAAATATTTAACAAACATGTTTTGCAGTCGCTCTAATTTTTGCATATGCACATTGTAATTCGATGCCCAAATACAAGCACAATATTCCAATTTTGGACGCACATATGTTTGATACAATTTATTTATTGTATAAATGTCCCGAAAAGGCTCACTGATACGCCGAATAAAACCTAACATTTTTAAGTCATCTTTCTGTATTGCATTATAATGGGGTATAAACGATAAATCTTTATCAAATAAGACACCGAGATCTTTTAAAATAGTTACTCTTTCTAGTGAAACATTGTTCATGTTGTAATCAAATGCTATATGAGTAAAGGTTCTAAAAAATGATATAGTCTTGCACTTGGATATGTTAAGATGCAGTTTATTATTGAGGCTCCATTCTATGATGTTATCCAAGTCGTTTTGTAATGATTGGCAATCATCTACAGATTTAATACAGCTAAAAATGTTGACATCATCTGCGTATATAAGGATTTTAGAATTGATATCTTTAACTATATCATTAATAAATAAAATGAATAATAAGGGCCCAAGGTTTGATCCTTGAGGAACACCACTTAAGGGGCAGTACGAGTGAGATTTGTACTGTTTGTATTCTACGTATTGTAGTCTATTAGACAAATATGAGCGCATTAAAGATATCATATTAATACTAAAAGCCCATTGTTTTAATTTACAAAGCAGAATATTGTGATCGATAGTATCAAAAGCCCTGCTGAAATCGGTATGGATTACATCGACTTGAAGACGTTGATCTAGCTGACAAGCAATAAATTCAGTAATATTTAAAAGATTTGTTTGAGTTGATCGTTTCTTTATGAATCCATGTTGTCTAGTTGTTAAATATGCCTCCACATGAAGGTATAACTTGTCAGCTATGACCACCTCCAACATTTTAGCAAAATTGTTTAGAATCGATATTGGTCGATAATTTTCGATAGCATTTTTACATCCAGATTTATGTACTGGTGTGACTCTCGCGGTTTTCTAGATAATCGGAAAATGTGAATGATTAATTATACAATTAAAAATTATACAATTAAAAATTATACATTTAAAAAATCAATAAATGATCTTTTAGAATTGTTAACCTGTCGTCATTTACTTTATGCCGATGATTTAAAATTATATACATCTGCCAAAGACATCAACGATTGCCTTATGCTTTAGAATGAATAAAAATTGATTGCTTCATGGTGTGAGAATAATGGACTTACATTAAACATCAACAAGTGTAAATATATGTCGTTTACTAAAAAATGTAGCCCTATCAATTACAAATATTGTTATTAATTAATTATTAAAATTATTTTGACAGTAATCTTACATTCGGTTCTCACATTGAAGCAATCGTCAATAATTCATTGAAAGCTTTAGGCTTTATTCATCGCAACTCGTCTAGTCTTAAGAACATCAATGCATTAAAAACCCTATAGACCTCTTATGTACGCTCAAAACTAGAATATGCAGCCTTGGTTTGGTTTCCTCAAACTTAGAATCAAATAAAGAGGATTGAAAGTGTACAGCGCAGGTTTTTAACATTTTTATTTTATAAAACTGGATGATGCTACCCTGTCAGAGGATTTGATCATGACACACTTTTCAATAAATTTAGTTTAGAATCACTTGAATTTCGTTGATAAAAAGCATCTATCTTATTTATGCATAAATTATTACACAATGCAATAGACTCACCAGACTTATTAAATCAGATAGGGCTGCATATTCCAGCTTTTTGCAGCAGGCAAAAACCCATGTTTAGTATTCCTATCCATAGGATTAACCTGAGAATATAATCGCCCATTGTTATGTAATGGTTGAGCGGGAGGCGGATATTAATTGTTATTAATATACTGTTTATGACTTTAACAGATTTATTAATATAAAAGAATTAGTATAAACGGATTACAAGAGTAAGAGTGCTTTTCGCGATGTCTGAAATAAGACTAACAACTTATTCTAATCAAGCTCTGGAAGAAAGAGATTATAACAAAGGGACACGCATAACGTTAGGGGCAATGTCTAATGAGCGCGGTAGAAAACATTTACTTAAGATAATGATTTGAAATAACATCTTTAGTGAAAGTACTGATAAACAAATTGTTATTGATCGGTTTCTGACTATTTGTTGGCCCTAATGTTATCTGTGCGAAATATACATAATAATAATAATAATGAGAAATAATATAATAATAAAATGTAATATAATAATGATGTACAGGGTACATTACAGTTATCATGTCTGGAATATCTAATAAATTGCCACCCTGTTCACAACTCTGCGAAATGTTTAATCTTTTACATATCTGTCATTCACACTAGCGTCTTCATATTGTTTAGACTTAAATTTGTATGTACAGGGCGGTGCATTTTGGAGGTGCCACATATGGAAAACTTTTTTATTTAAAGAGATATTGAAAAACCGTTTTCGCCGGCCAATGTCACTTTTTCGTATTTTAATCAATGGCGAAAAGAAAATTGATCTATCTCTAACCGTTTCCGCTCTATAACCGGAAGTTGGTAAATTGTCGTTTTTCATTTGTTTCTAAAGTTATAACCAAACTGTAAAAACTTTGTTATGGCAACTTTTCACTCCTGTTTTATTTCAAGGACGTTTGGTTTTTGTTTTCTTATATCAAAATCCCATTTTTCTTATAGGCGCATATGAAGATATGCATATCATTGAGCAGCATTTTCAACCCTGATTTCAATGATGTGCCACATGCATACTTTTAATAAAAAAAATGTCATTGACGAAGTTGCCATGACAACTGGTAAACAATTTCGTTACTAGGTGATGCTTGCAATTTGTTAGAAAATATGACTACTATCGATATGGTTTATTTTTTTTATAAATAAGCACTCTTGATTGACATAAACTGCTACTTTTCTTGTATACATTTGCTTGTATATTTTTTTCACAAAGGTACACAAGTGGCACATCGTTGAAATCGGCATCAAAAATGCTGTTCAATGATATCCATATCTTTATATGCGCCCATAAAAAAAAACGTGAATTGGGTGTAGGAAAACAAAAACGAAGCGACCTTGAAATAAACCACGTACGTCTTTTTAATGGGCGTAAAAAGTTGCCATAAGAAAGTGTTTACAGTTTGGTTATAACTTTAAAAACAAATGAGTTACAGTAACTTCATAAAACCGACATTTTATCAACTTCCGGTTATAGAGCGGAAACGTTTAGAGATAGATCAAATTTCTTTTCACCATTGATTAAAACACAGAAAAGTGACCCTCTCTCGCGACAACGGTTTTGCAATATCTCTTCAAATAAAAAAGTTTTCCATATGTGGCACCTACAAAATGCACCATCCTGTACATGCGTTAATTGTTTATTATATTATATTACATTGTCTTGTAATTGGGAAATGACCTGTTGGGCAATAAAGACTTATTATATTATATTATATTTCTTAAACATTCCTAGAAAGTTTATTAATTTCTCAACAATCTCTATAAATTTCATGAAAATTTGTTTCGCCGAATTTTGTACAAAATTATAATCTTAGATTGTAAATTTCATCAAAATTCGATATAATTTTTTTTTACTTTCCCCCGTATGTAATACAAAGGGAAAGTATTGTTTTCGTGAAAATTTTCGAATCAAAAATGTTAGCGGAAATATCCGTTTTGAGGTCCCCTGAGTCGAATAAGACCATTTTTGAAAAATGTCTGTCTGTCTGTCTGTCTGTGTGTCTGTGTGCGCTGTACCGCAAAAACCGCTAAAGATATCGAGATGAAACTTGAAACTTAAGCTTTTTGTTACAATCGGAAGAACTGAAAAGCTTTTGGTGAAAATCGGAAAACCGGAAGTGGAACTTTACTCTTAGCGTTTTTCAGTTTTTTCAGATTTTTTCAATAAATGTTCATCAAACAAAAAATTCTTTCAAATAAAAGTTGTAGATAATAACAAAATGAAGATGTATTGTTCACTTACTTTTTGTCATAGCACTCTTAGTTTTTGAGATATTTCAAAAGTTGTGTGTTTTATCTAGTTATTGGTGTGTGACAGTGTATGTGTCGATACAATTGAAAAATGTTTCAAATAAAAGTTGTAGGAAATGAAAAACTAAAGATGTTTTTGTAGATTCACTTTTTGTCATAGCACTCTTAGTTTTTGATATATTTAATAAATAGTGTTTTTTATCTAGTCATTGATTTGTGTCAGTGTATGTGTTGATACAATTGAAAAATGTTTCAAATAAAAGTTGTAGGTAATAAAATATTAAAGATTTTTTGTATCTTTACTTTTTGTCATAGCACTCTTAGTTTTTGAGATAATTAATAAATAATGTTCTTTTATCTAGTCATTGGTTTGTCTCAGTGTATGTGTTGATACAATTGAAAAATGTTTCAAATAAAAGTTGTAGTTATCAAAAAGTTGAAGACATTTTGAAAATAATAATGCTACAAATATTTTAAAAGTGATTTAATACGCAATTTACGGGGGAAAGTACTATGATGGACACATCATCATTTTTACTTTCCCCCGTATGTAATACAAAGGGAAAGTATTGTTTTCGTGAAAATTTTCGAATCAAAAATGTTAGCGGAAATATCCGTTTTGAGGTCCCCTGAGTCGAATAAGACCATTTTTGAAAAATGTCTGTCTGTCTGTCCGTCTGTCTTTCTGTCTGTCTGTGTGCGCTGTACCGCAAGAACCACTAAAGATATCGAGATGAAACTTGAAACTTAAGCTTTTTGTTACAATCGGAAGAACTGAAAAGCTTTTGGTGAAAATCGGAAAACCGGAAGTGGTACTTTACTCTTAGCGTTTTTCAGTTTTTTCAGATTTTTTCAATAAATATTCATCAAACAAAAAATTCTTTCAAATAAAAGTTGTAGATAATAACAAAATGAAGATGTATTGTTCACTTACTTTTTGTCATAGCACTCTTAGTTTTTGAGATATTTAATAAATAGTGTTTTTTTTTATCTAGTCATTGATTTGTGTCAGTGTGTGTGTTGATACAATTGGAAAATGTTTCAAATAAAAGTTGTAGGTAATAAAATATTAAAGATTTTTGTATCTTCACTTTTTGTCATAGCACTCTTAATTTTTGAGATATTCAATAAATAGTGTTTTTTATCTAGTCATTGGTTTGTGTCAGTATGTGTTGATCCAATTGAAAAATGTTTCAAATAAAAGTTGTAGTTATCAAAAAGTTAAAGACATTTTGAAAATAATAATGCTACAAATATTTTGAAAGTGATTTAATACGCAATTTACGGGGGAAAGTACTATGATGGACACATCACCATTTTTATTTTATGTTTCGCTGAATTTTTTACCAAATTATAATCTTAAACTATAAATTTCATCAAAAGTTGATCATTTTTTTTTTAATTTCAAGTAGACATGAATTGCATTTTTATTTCCACTTGTTCACTATGAATTTTTCAACATTTTTAGAAAGTTTATTTATTCATTTCTCAATAAAATCTGTAAATTTCATGAAAACTTGTTTCGGTCATTTTTTACAACATTATAATCTTAAAAATGGTGATGTGTCCATCATAGTACTTTCCCCCGTAAATTGCGTATTAAATCACTTTTAAAATATTTGTAGCATTATTATTTTCAAAATGTCTTCAACTTTTTGATAGCTACAACTTGTATTTGAAACATTTTTCAATTGGATCAACACATACTGACACAAACCAATGACTAGATAAAAAAACACTATTTATTGAATATCTCAAAAACTAAGAGTGCTATGACAAAAAATGAAGATACAAAAAATCTTTAATATTGTATTACCTACAACTTTTATTTGAAACATTTTCCAATTGTATCGACACATACACTGTCACACACCAATAACTAGATAAAACACACAACTTTTGAAATATCTCAAAAACTAAGAGTGCTATGACAAAAAGTAAGTGAACAATACATCTTCATTTTGTTATTATCTACAACTTTTATTTGAAAGAATTTTTTGTTTGATGAACATTTATTGAATAAATCTGAAAAAACTGAAAAACGCTAAGAGTAAAGTACCACTTCCGGTTTTCCGATTTTCACCAAAAGCTTTTCAGTTCTTCCGATTGTAATAAAAAGCTTAAGTTTGAAGTTTCATCTCGATATCTTTAGCGGTTTTTGCGGTACAGCGCACACAGACACACACACAGACAGACAGACAGACAGACAGACAGACATTTTTCAAAAATGGTCTTATTCGACTCAGGGGACCTCAAAACGGATATTTCCGCTAAAATTTTTGATTCGAAAATTTTCACGAAAACAATACTTTCCCTTTGTATTACATACGGGGGAAAGTAAAAAGCTACCAAATTTAATTTACTATGAAATTCACGTAAAAATATTGAAATAAATTAATAACATTTCTCTCAACTATAGACGCTATACATTGATTTGCCGGTATTGTAATATTGAACAGATAGAGCTAGTATATTTTTATAAAAACAAATGTATCCACTCTTATTTGTTTTTACTACTAATTGTACAATTAAGAAAACTACAAAATACTTCATTTTAAAAATGTTACTTCATGCGCGTATAAAAAAATTTACTTCATGCTCGTATAAAAACACTAATTTATTCTAAAGTTTAAAATATTCTTCTCATTTTATAAAAAAAGAATATACAGAGTTTTATGTAACACCGAACATTTTCATAATGAGAATTTTCTTTGAAGTATCCATATGCATACGTTGCATATTTTCCGATGCTCAGTTCTTTAAATGAATTCAATTTGAAGCTTTAAGCGAGTGTTTTCCACTCCCAGGCTAAGCATGAAGTAAAATTTCGAGTTTAGAAAAGGCTGAACTCTGATTAAAGATGTATTTGTGTGTTTCTGAACTTCACTTCAAATCAGTGTTTTGTACGCGTGGCGCAGGAAGTAAATTTTCGAGTTTAGAAAAGCCCGAAAATTTGTCTCAGGTCGCTGCGCGACCCTCGACAAATTTTCACGGGGCTTTTCTAAACTCGAAATTTTACTTCATGCTTAGCCTGGGAGTGGAAACACCCGTTTAAAACCTCAAATTGAACTTAAAATCGACGAATGCCTGAAAATTACGTAAATAAAAAATTCAGTGAATATCATTAAAACGGGAAAGTCGGAGAAAAGTCATGGAATTATATTCAAATTGACCAAAACACTAACAAAAAAGCCATATGATATTATTACAATTGTCAAAATCAGCAGGCAAATTACAAAACACGTAAAAATTTATAAAATTAACGTAAATATTGAAAAAAACCATGAAAACAATTTAACAAAATGGGGGTATTCCACAGAAGAAAGTTATATTAAAAGGTCAGGAAAAAAAATCTTGAATCAGTGAATGTCGAAAAAATTATCATTTTAGATTGGGGCTACCATGTCAGTTTTACTTCAAATAATATTAAACAAAATTTTAAAAACTAGATTATTATCTTTAAAAACATTTTCAATCATTTAATGTTCTTATCAAAGCATTTAGTTTGAAGTTTCGAACGAGCGTTTCCACTCCCAGACTAAGCATGAAGTAAAATATCGAGTTTAGAAAAGGCTGAAAATTTGGTTTGGTCGCGTAGCGCGAAGCGCGGAGCGGCCAAACCAAATTTTCAGGCTTTTCTAAACTCGAAATTTTACTTCATGCGCCACCGATACAAAACACTGATTCAATGTAAAGTTTAGCGGTGGGTTTTAAACTTCGTAAAATGTCAGTGATTTGTACCGGTGGCGCATGAAGTAAAATATCGAGTTTAGAAAAGCCTGAAAATTTGGTTTGGCCGCTCCGCGCTTCGCGCTACGCGACCAAACCAAATTTTCAGCCTTTTCTAAACTCGATATTTTACTTCATGCTTAGTCTGGGAGTGGAAACGCTCGTTCGAAACTTCAAACTAAATGCTTTGATAAGAACATTAAATGATTGAAAATGTTTTTAAAGATAATAATCTAGTTTTTAAAATTTTGTTTAATATTATTTGAAGTAAAACTGACATGGTAGCCCCAATCTAAAATGATAATTTTTTCGACATTCACTGATTCAAGATTTTTTTTCCTGACCTTTTAATATAACTTTCTTCTGTGGAAAACCCCCATTTTGTTAAATTGTTTTCATGGTTTTTTTCAATATTTACGTTAATTTTATAAATTTTTACGTGTTTTGTAATTTGCCTGCTGATTTTGACAATTGTAATAATATCATATGGCTTTTTTGTTAGTGTTTTGGTCAATTTGAATATAATTCCATGACTTTTCTCCGACTTTCCCGTTTTAATGATATTCACTGAATTTTTTATTTACGTAATTTTCAGGCATTCGTCGATTTTAAGTTCAATTTGAGGTTTTAAACGGGTGTTTCCACTCCCAGGCTAAGCATGAAGTAAAATTTCGAGTTTAGAAAAGCCCCGTGAAAATTTGTCGAGGGTCGCGCAGCGACCTGAGACAAATTTTCGGGCTTTTCTAAACTCGAAAATTTACTTCCTGCGCCACGCGTACAAAACACTGATTTGAAGTGAAGTTCAGAAACACACAAATACATCTTTAATCAGAGTAACAGGGAATCAGATATTTAGTCTGTTATCAACGATGTTCAGTGTTAATAATAAATAATTAGGTTTTGAATATTTTTGTTAAAACAACTGGTAACGATATTTATATATTAATGGTTGCAAAAAAAAATATAAAATCAAATTTATTCTTAAAGGATTTGTATTCGTGATTCGAAAAAACAGAATTCGAATCTTTGATTCGAATCATATTTATCTCTTACGAATCCTTTATTCGAGTATTCATGATTCGAATATTAGGTGATTTGGATTCGTGATTCGAATAGTTTTTACGAGGATTCGTTCCAGGTCTGGTATCCGTGTACGTTTGCGGAGCTGTAGAGCGAAAACCGCTTTTTATTACAATACGAGGATCTGAAAAGCTGTCAGTAAAAATGCGGAAACCAGAAGCCACACTTTACTCTTAGCGTTTTTGATTTTTGTTGATATTTTCTTAGATGTTGATCATTTTTTTTTTTTTTTTGTTCTGTGTTTGGTTGTGTTTATATGTGCTCCTACTTGTGCAGCAAATTTGAGTGACTTCCAGGGCATAAATCTTAATAAGATAAGTACCCCTGTTTTAATACAAATGCTGTGAGTTTGATAGTGTTTATTTCCTCTCGGGAGTTACTTTACTTAACTAGTAAACATTGTATTTTCAACGCTTCCCGGCCGTCAGCTCGATTTAATTTCACTATCCGAGTGCATCAATGCCACTTTTTATAGAGACATCGGTCTCGCATCATATTTATCTTATCTCGCGATTGCCGTGACCGTGAATTCGATCGTTTACATTTTTCTAATTCAAAATATATTCTTTTTACCGCCACTTTTAATTTATTAATGGTTGAGTATTTGTATTTATTATAATCGAACCTAGCCTTTGTTTTCTATTGTTATCCCCTCCGTGGTCTACCTGTGTGTTGTGTTATTATAGTAAGTCACCCTGACAGACCCCTGGGTGTGAAAAACTGTGTCCTAGTTATTTTTTCCTTATTATAATAATAATTATTTTAAATTGAGCTATGACTTCTTGTGCGTGTTGTAATAAAAAGTCCGAAGCGCACAAACTTGTTACTTGTTGTGTCTGCACCAAGTCTTACAATATCAACTGTGTTGATATTACCATACCGGAAGCTCGCAAGATCCACTCAAAATCAGGGCTAAAATGGAATTGTCGTAGTTGTGATAAAATTGGCGATGATCTAATTTCACTAAAAGCAGCAATTATAGATCTTCAAAACGAAGTTGCCGCCCTCAAATGTTCCACAACTGTGAACTCGTCCAATAAGTCTTCTTTTCCAAATGATATGGGAAAAATTGATATAGAAAACATAATTTATGAAATATCAGAAAGAGAAAAGAGATCGTTAAATTTAATTATATTTGGAAATAAGGAGAATAAATCCTTTACGAAACAGGACCAAATAACAACTGATTCGTCTTTTGCTAAAAAACTTTTGGGGGACATTGGTGTATCGACCTCTTATCTTAATCAGATTAATACTGAGCGGATTGGAAAATTCGACCCATCTAAATCACAGTCTCGTCCGATTAGATTTAAGGTACAATCCCAAGGTGTTATGACTACTGTGATGAAAAATATGGGCAGATTGAAGTCAAACCCTGATTGGAACAATATTCAGCTCTCTCGAGACCGTACACCTGCCCAGCGAGAGCTGTTTAAAACTATTAAAGAGGAATTAAATATCCGACTGTCACAAGGAGAAACTAACTTACATATTAAATACATTAGAGGTATTCCCACCATCACTGAAAACAAGAATACAATCTCGGAAAACTAGCTACGCCCAACAGACAACCCATCTATTTTAATATTTTATATCAAAATACCAGAGGACTGCGTAGCAAAACGCATGATTTTTATGTTAACTGCTGTAATCTGTCATGTGATATTATATGTTTATCCGAAACCTGGCTGACTAGCTCAATTCATAACGCGGAACTGTTTCCAAATAATTACAATGTTGTTCGCTGTGACAGACAAATCGACACGGTTGGTCGTTCTAAAGGTGGAGGTGTACTAATTGCATTTGATATAAATATTAGGTATGAAGTACTGGATACATCTTCATTAACTAGTCTTGTTCCATTGATTGATGTCCTATTATGTAAATGCAGTCTTGATGGCGTTACTTTCACGATCTGTGTCTTGTATATTGCACCGGACATCATTTCAGACGATTTAGAATTGTTCCTTGGTGCTTTGGAAATATTAGTAATTGATCAACCTGTCATAATAGTTGGAGATTTTAATCTTCCGAATCTTGTTCAGATGAATTCTTCCTGTACTAAATGTTTCTCTTTTCAATCCTTTTGCAACGTACTAAGTCTTACTCAATATAATACCTGTCTGAACGCAAACAATAAACTCCTTGATCTGGTGACATCTAATTTAGAATCGCCCCCTCTAGTGGAGCGGGCTGAAACTCCTTTGGTGATTGAAGATTCTCATCACCCATCCCTGTCTATCTCGTTAACACTGTATACCTCGTCTATCTATCATAAGTTTCCGTCAAATACTACTAACACTAGATACAACTTCAGAAAAGCTAATTTTGTTTCTTTATACAAAGATCTACTTGATGCAGATTGGTCATTTTTAAGAAATGTAAGTGAGGTAAATGAAGCGATTGATATGTTCTACTTTCAACTATACAAAATATTTGATAAATCTGTTCCATTATCTCGAACCAGCAGATCTACATATCCTCCATGGTTTACTCCAGAAATAAAAAGGAATATCAAAATGAAGACATTCCATAGACGTAAGTGGTTATCTAGTAAAGACATAAAGCATAACAACGAATTTAAAAGGCTCAGGTCCCTCATAAAAGTCCAGTTGAAAGCATCGTATACATTGTACGTGAGAGACGTGGAGGAGGAAATCAAATCCAATCCTTCAGGACTTTGGAAATACGTGCACCTGAAACAAGATACTACAAGAATCCCGAACAGATTAACAGATGAACATCGGGAATATACCACACCTGCCGACATAGTTAATGGTTTCGCGTCCCTATTCAGTCAGCCGCATACACCCAGCAATCATTCAATTCTTCCTTATAATGAAAGCAAGTGTTTATCGTTTACAATTGACTCTACTTCGGAATCAGATTTGATTAAGATTATGGCTAAACTCCCTAACAAAATGTCTGCTGGTGATGATGGCGTTCCTTCGTACCTAATTAGGGATTGTAGATTTGTTCTTGCTAGTCCGCTTTGTGTCATTATCAACTTAGCAATTGACGCGTCTGAATTCCCCAATCGATGGAAAGTCGCAAAGATTAGCCCGGTTCATAAAAAAAGGAGACAAACAGGTTTTAACGAATTATAGACCTATCTCTTTATTGTCCAATTTTTCTAAAATATTTGAGCTGGTTATTTATAACACGATCTTCAAGAATGTTTGCTCATATATTTCTCCTAACCAACACGGATTTATGCCGGGCCGATCTACAACAACCAATCTTGGCTGCTTTTCACAATTTGTTTCTGAAGTGATCGACGATAGAGGACAAGTAGATGTCATATACACGGATTTTTCCCGTGCATTTGATACTCTCGATCATGATATACTGCTTGTGAAACTAATGGATTTAGGCGCTGCCCCAAAAGTTCAACTGCTTGTAAAATCGTACTTAACTAACCGACAAGCATACGTTGCCTACAACGGATTCCACTCCTCTGCGTTAGTAATCAATTCTGGGGTTCCACAGGGCTCAAACCTTGGCCCGCTTCTCTTTATAATTTTTATAAATTCTTTGCTAGAGTCATTAACCTGTCATGCGCTTGCTTACGCAGATGATATTAAGCTCTTTGCTGTCGTAACAACATTGAGTGATGCTTTGTCACTGCAGAATAATATTAATAAACTTACGGAGTGGTGTGACAAACATAAACTCTCCCTCAACGTTGATAAGTGCTGTTCAGTATCCTTCACTAAAAAAACAAACTCACTCTCACTGCCATACAGAATGTATGACTTACAACTTAAATCCTGCACCGAGATGAAAGATTTGGGTATCTTATTTTGTACTGATTTGAGTTTTACAAAACATATTAATAATATTGCAATGGCTGCATCTCGTACACTTGGATTTATAATGCGAGTCTGTGTATCCTTCAGAGATATTAACCTCATAAAAACACTTTATTCTGCGTATGTTCTCTCTAAACTGGAATATTGTAATATCATCTGGTTTCCAATTTATATGAGTCAAAATATGCCTTTGGACAGGATTCATCGAAGGTTCTTAAAGTACCTTTCATTCAGAGTGGATGGAGTGTATCCCGAGCGAGGGATAGAACAGGATTTACTGCTGCAGAAGCATGATATGGTCTCCCTTTCTGCGAGAAGAGAAGAGCAGGCTGCGAATTTTCTCTGGAAAATTGTTCATAATGTGACAGATGTACCGTTTCTTCTATCCAGAATTAATTTCCATATACCGCGATTAAACTCTAGACACAGCAGTTCCTTCTACATTCCCGGAGCGCGAACCAACTGTCTACGCCGTGCGCCTGTGCCAGTTATGTGTCGAAGTGCTATGAAACATTATAGTGATATATTTTTTGATAAACTGTAATATAGTGTCTGATTAATATTCGATCGATTGTTTTGTTATATGTGCATTTTTGTTTCTAATATATTTCTTATTTTTTATTCTGTAAAATTGTCCTGTAAATGGATCTTCTGTTGGGCAATAAACGTTATTATTATTATTATTATTATTATTATTATTATTATTATTATTATTATTATTATTATATCGGAAAATAAGTATAAATGAAATTGCCAATTCTTGGTTGCAAAACACTTCAAACATTAAAAGTGCGACTTTTTTCGCAATCTATAACAAGTTAGTCTTACAAAGACTATATCAAACACTCACTCAACGTGACCTCCAGTCTAAGGTGTCAAAGTGTTTAGAGGGAATGGCAAAGCTATACTGATGAGAGATAAATCTCGAAACGCGTCTATAGATGGCCTGAATACTTTGACCAAAATTGCAGTAGGTTACTTACTATATGTAACAGCAAACACTTGTTGTATAATTCAATGTCCGTCGGGGTATTAGCCCGGGAAGTAGTTGTTTCAATGAGTGTTTGATATAGTCTTTGTAAGACTAACTTGTTGTAGATTGCGAAAAGAATCGCACTTTTAATGTTTGATATTGGAAAATGGTAAAATAAAAAGTAAATACGTTACATTCACATATTATACCTTTCTGTAGCTTGAAAAGTTTAAAAGTTGGAGCGTTTTTTCACTTTCCTCATAGGTAGATAATGCAAAGGGAAAGAAATGTGAATTCATCCAATATAAAAAATCAAAAAAACCTGGAAATTTTCGTCAACACTCACCAAGAAAATTAAACACATAATACATAACGATCAAGAAGAACTATTATTATTACTTCATATAAATAACTGTTCACTTCAAAAAAAGGAATGTGAACTGGAACATTACATTGTGTCACAGAAAGTGGACGTTGTCTCTATCAACGAACACTGGATGCGACAGGAGGAGATCGAACTGCTCTAGATAGGCTCATATAGTGTTGCGAATTCGTTCACCAGGAAGTCATCTATGCACGGTGGAACATTAATACTGATCAAAAATAACTTCCAATTTAAAACTCTGCCAAGCATTGATAAATTGTCAATTAAGGTATCGTGTGAGGCTGCGGTGTACTGTTAATAGACTGTGATACTATTTTTATTTCAATTTATAGATCTCCTTTAGGAGATATTAATATATTCTTAGACACTATTACAAATTTACTACAAGAGGTAGATCGTTTACAAAAATCTGTGATAATTAGTGGTGATTTCAATATTGATTTTAATACAAATTCTCCTCTCAAACAATCTTTCTGTGATATAATGAACAGTTTTAATTTCAGGCATATCATACAGGAGAATACTCGAGTTACAAAAACAACAGCAACTTGCATCGATAATATACAACATTTCCCACAAAACTAGCATAGTAGAGCCATTCTTATCTGATCATTATGGAATCTTGATGGGCATACAGGTCGGTAAGATAACAAGAAATCAGAAAATGAATTCTGTAAGATCATTCTCAAAAACCAATTTATTTAATTTTAAACAGGCTTGCCTTGGCTTTGACTGTTCTCAAATTTTACTTAACAATGACCCCCAAAAGTGCTACGATGCATTTCACACTCTCCTAATAAACGCATTTAATCATAGTTGTCCCTTAAAACCTATGCATTTTAATAAGCATAAAACCAAATTCCCTTGGTATACTAAAGAACTTTCAGAACAAAAACAAATACTAGATGTTGTAACATCAATTAATAAAGTTAGACCTTTAAGGGACTCAACTGTCTTAATGCATGCACTGAAACAAGACTACAGAAATAATATTTCTGTGGCAAAAAAGCATTCACCAACAATAAAATAATAAACTCTCTTAATAAACCAAGAGAAATGTGGCGTACAATTAACAGCCTGAGTAACAGGAAAAGTACTAAAACTAATGTATCTGAGTTAAAACCTGATGAATTTCAAACACACTTTATTGAATCTGTTACTGGAACTGGTGCAACTGTCCTGCATCAACAACAAAATGATTATATGAGATTGTTACATAATCGCAAATCAAATTCAATTAAATCGTTTTTTCTTTCACCAACTGATAGAGAGGAAGTGAAATGCATCGTATCACAATTTAAAAACTCAACAGCGGTGGACTTTTATGGTATGAATATCATAATTTTAAAAGAAATATCAAATGAATTGTCAGATATGCTTGTGCACATAATAAATTTATGTTTAGAACATGGTTATGTTCCCGATCAGCTCAAAATAGCAAAAATAACACCTATCCACAAGAAAGGGGAAAAAACAGATGTCAAAAATTATAGGCCGATTGCTATAATTCCTGTAATTTCAAAAGTTATTGAAAAAATTGTATATAAGCGGCTGTACTCATTTGTTGATAAAATGCTTAGCAACTGCCAATTTGGCTATAGAACAGGTAGGTCAACATTAAGTGCTATGTGTGAGCTATCGAACAATATACTAGATGCCTTTGAGAATGGAAGAACGCTTGATTCTGCCTATTTAGATTTGTCCAAGGCGTTCGACTGTGTGAGCAGCCATGAGAAATTACTAAACAAATTAGCACATTATGGTGTGAGGGGACAGGCTTTAAATTGATTCCACTCGTATCTATCTAATAGAAAATAACCGTCTGAGCTCGGTGTAAGAATAGGCTCAGAGTATGCCCGCTTGTCGTAAAAGGCGACTAATAGGGCCTTCTGTCCGAAGTCCTACACTATGTACCCTCACCTCACATCAAGCCCTTCCCGGCCGTCGTGTCGTGGCCAAGGGACTGCACAGGGCTCCTAACGATGCCGGCTGTCTTAGTACCACGTGCCCTTGGGGCGTATCTGATATGACCCAAGGGTGAAGGGGGTCCTGGCTTAACCGCCCGGGCCGAGAGGAGACAACCTCACATAAACCCCATGGTCACGGTGGAACAGCCTATGCCTACTTCCATGGCTGCCAGCAAGCACTGGTAGCTGGCCAGATGGGAAAGTCTGGTCACCAATAGGCGGACTCTGGATACCTGCCGACCTCCAGATTTCAATAGGCTTACTCAGGCAAGGGAGCACGGCCTGAGTGGACCTTTATTTCTGCCCATCTCGTGGGATCATTTATGGACCACAAAGATATAACCAAAACCCCGGACGAGGGGGGGAGCCTCGTCACTTCACAAGTGGAGGCGATGGAGACTGGGGTCAATCCCGCTCCAGAAAAGCCAGCGACACAGACCTCTCCAGAAGGCTAGCGGGAGACAGTTTCCCCTGGCACAGAGGAGAGGCTGCTAGCAGGACCCAGCGATGAGGACATCGAGAAGATGACGAACCTCTCGCTAAAATACAAGAAATTCGGGGGAGCCGCAAGAAAACGACTCTCCAGAATGCTCAAGAGCGGAATACCGTACGAGACCGCCTTGAGCACTGTAATCGAGCAAGGCCGTAAACGTCGTGAGGCCGAAGGGACTGGTACCCACCCCGAAGGGGCGGAAATCCAACCCAAGGCCGACACGACAAAAAAACGGCAACGCTCTGACGTGACCACCCCTGAGCAGGGCGCAAAAAAGACCTGCAAGAAGGACACACCGACAGACGTCACTGCGAGGGTGTCGAAGTTGTCGTACAGGGCTGCAGTCGCGGGTATCAGAGTGGGTATAATCCACACTGACTACCCCGGCACTGCCCTGACGACTGAGCAACTCACGACACTTCGCAAAAGCATCATGGCGGAAGTAGACAGGCTGCCGGACAACGGACCGCCTGTCAGGTTCCAGGGATGCATAGCAAGGCCAGGCTGGCTGCTCCTGACCTGTGCGAATGAGCCAACCGTCTCATGGCTGCAGGAGGTGTTAGTACGCCTGCAGCCGTGGAGCGACGCGAGGCTCAAACTCGTACGGGGAAAGGAGCTGCCCAAACCAAACATATGCGTGGCCTATATCCCAGACGACGAAGCAGGAGAACGGCTCGCGTCAGAGGTAGTCCTTAGAAGACTGAGGGTCATGAACCCGGGACTGCAGGCTCAGGAGTGGGTAGTTCTACGCCATGAGGATGCAGGACCGGGGCAGACCTGGACGTTTTCGATGGACGACGGGTCATTGGCCTATCTCAAGGAGATGGACCTCAAACCCTACTTCGGCTATGGACAGGTGACGTTCAGGGTCAAAGGCAGGGACAAGGAGGCCAATAAGCGGCAAGGATTTTTTTTAGCTTCAGTCGATTTTTGAGATTTTGTAAACTGAACCGGGGGTAAACGTGTATGGGAAGCATAAAACTTAAGTTCATTTTTGTGATGAGACTTACCGTTTAACCGCAAATCGTATTTTAAGTTCCGATTTTGAGGTTACATATGTACGTATTTTCGGCTAAGTACGTACATTGCAGGTATAAATTGGGCACACGATGAAACTATGTTCTAAATTATAACGGAATTAATCGAAATTGTAGTATTACCTTCATGTATACAACCATTATCAGGATATTAATTTTGCACTACAATTGACATCTACTGACGTTTATTTTAAATAATCGATATACAATTCTAGATCCTATATTAGTGATCTCTAGATCATAACTATTTTAACTTATGATATTAAAAATAGATGGCGCCAGGTGTAATAAAATTAAATAAATAATATCCGTTCACGAAAATTTGCTCCAATTATTACAATTATGACTTCTAAGATTAATATTATAATTAAAATACTCTATTTTGTTTCTAACACGTGTAAGCGTTAATTCGTGTTGTGCTGCAAACAATTTTGTTAGCCTACAGATATTCCAGATTAATCCGAGTTGATTTTCGTAAACGGTTATCGTAGATTTATTAAAATCAAAAGTCTACCGCAATTTTATATACTATAACTGAGTAAGTAAAGAAAAATTGATGTGTGATTATCTAGTTGCAATAATGCTATGAGATCTATATACGGAAAAAAATAGAATAGTGCAGAAAAATGCATAACATAACCTAAAAAGTAAAGTTTTAATTTAATTATGTTATGTATTAAGTAGGTACTGATAAAACCCTTTGATTGAAATGGAAATTAATTCATCCATGTAAGGTATGGTGAAGAAGTCAGTGGCGTACATATAGTACTAATTAACTATAATAATAAAACAATAATAATAGAAATAATACATTTTATTGGTATTAAATACTAAACTTTATATTGTAAGTAATGATTTTATTTCTGCCTTATCTGGCCTAGATCCGCTGTGTTTTGTATAAACAGGATTACCTCGTGTAGGATATGACTTTTGTCATGCACAGACGGTCTTGATTGAGGAGAGGCTTTATAATACGCATCCTCAACCCTGAGATTATATCTCTTAATCCCAAAAATGTTGTTTGAATTTTATGTGCCAAACAAAAACACACCATAAACCTCTGCCCTGTACATCAGCCACAAAAATTCCCTCCTCCCACCCCTCTCCACTCTAGTTGATGCCAGGTAAATCTGTGAGGAATAATAAAAAGAAATTAATAATTAGATATCTCCAGGACCTAGCCGAGTCCACAATTGAATTTCTTCAAGGCGACCAGACCTTCAATCTTTTGTATTATAAGAACCGGTCGGGCTATAGACAAACATTTTTAATATTGGGCCCCATGATTAATTTTTTTTTTAAACGAAAAATATTTGGCTATAGCCAGGATTTGAAACTGTGCGTGCAGTTTCAAACCCTGGCTATAGCCAAACATTTTTAGTATTGGGCCTAGAGCAGCGCTCAGCCCGGTACTGGGCCGATCTCACTCTTGAACCGGTCGGGCTATACCCAAACAGTTTTAATATTAGGCAACATGATTACATTTTTGTTTTAAACGAAAAATGTTTGGATTTGAAATCCAACTGCGCGCGCAGTTTCAAATCCTAGCTATAGCCAAACATTTTTAGTATTAGGCCTAGAGCAGTGCTCGGTCCGGTCCTGGGCTGGCTCACCAGGCCGGGCAGGGCCCGGCCTGGTGAGCCAGCGCAGGACCGGGCTGAACTCTCTCTTGAACCGGTCGGGCTATAGCCAAACATTTTTAATATTTGACCCCATGATTAATTTTTTTTTAAACGAAAAATGTTTGGCTATAGCCAGGATTTGAAACTGCGCGCGCAGTTTCAAATCCTGGCTATAGCCAAACATTTTTAGTATTAGGCCTAGAGCAGCGCTCAGTCCGGTCCTGGGCTGGCTCACCAGGCCGGGCAGGGCCCGGCCTGGTGAGCCAGCGCAGGACCGGGCTGAACTCTCTCTTGAACCGGTCGGGCTATAGCCAAACATTTTTAATATTTGACCCCATGATTAAATTTTTTTTAAACGAAAAATGTTTGGCTATAGCCAGGATTTGAAACTGCGCGCGCAGTTTCAAATCCTGGCTATAGCCAAACATTTTTAGTATTAGGCCTAGAGCAGCGCTCGGTCCGGTCCTGGGCTGGCTCACCAGGCCGGGCAGGGCCCGGCCTGGTGAGCCAGCGCAGGACTGGGCTGAACTCACTCTTGAACCGGTCGGGGTATAGCCAAACATTTTTAATATTGGACGGCATGATTAAATTTTTTTTAAACGAAAAATGTTTGGCTATAGCCTGGATTTGAAACTGCGCGTGCAGTTTCAAATCCTGGCTATAGCCAAACATTTTTAGTATTAGGCCTAGAGCAGCGCTCAGTCCGGTCCTGGGCTGGCTCACCAGCTCACCAGGGCCCGGCCTGGTGAGCCAGCCCAGAACCGGGCCGAACTCACTCTTGAACCGGTCGGGCTATAGCCAAACATTTTTAATATTATGCCCCTCAATTTAATTTTTTTTAAACAAAAAATGTTTGGCTATAGCCAGGATTTAAAACTGAGCGAGCAGTCTCAAATCCTGGCTATAACCAAATATTTTTAGTATTGGGCCTAGAACAGCGCTCGGCCCGGTCCTGGGCTGCCTCATCAGGCCGGCCTGGTGAGCCAGACCAGCAGCTGGCCTAACCCATTCTTGAACCGGTCGGGCTGTAGTCGAGCCTACTCTTGACTTTTCTGAAGCCAGCCTGTTTGGGCTTATATGGAATATGGAATTTCATTATACATCGCTTCACTCGTTTGTATGAACTGTGACAATATTTTTGTTTGTTTGTACTGCATTAAGTTGAACTGACTTCAAGTTTGTGACTTTACCAGCTCACTCAATATTATAAAATGTTTGCAAAAAATCATATGTATGTAGGAGTATATCTACTAACCAAACTGGGTATGCCAAACGAACAGCATTAATGAGGCTAGCAAACTTGTTAACCCCATTTTTTCTACATTGCCTTCTCCACTGATATTCAACCAGCACTTCGACAAATCTGTGGTCTGGCACTCGTCGCGTACGAAACCAATCCTTCGCAGGCCTCCAACAGGACTCAATTCGTTGAGTATGTATACCATCCTCCGAAACAAAGCGATGCTCGGGATCGCTGTGGTTTACAACCCTATGCTGGAAGCCATACTCTGGTAGACTGGAGTACGCACGCCACATATCAGTGCGTATTTCCGTGCCTTCGGCCACATGATCTCTAATTATAGGAATAAGCGTTCGTGCATCTCTCACATTTCCTGGGCAGACCACCAGACGGAAATCTTCCGATTCATCCTCGATCATTCCGAGGACCCAGTGACCCTCAATTTGTCTTCCCCGATTGTACTTTCTCTTCCCAAACTTTGATTCGTCTATTTGTACGATTCTGCCGGGACCACCAATCTTCCCACGACTCTCCTCACTGATGAGGAAGTCATCAATCACAACTTCGCGGCAAAAATTGTACCTTTATATAGGATTTTAATGATTTACTTTTTACTACTACAGCAAAATGCTTTATTTTATATTACCAATCGCAAATAGTCTTATCGGATAAAGAGGTTTCCTCGCCTTCATCTCTGGCCTCCTTCCGACACTGCTCGTACGAGTAGTCCTCGCAAAACGAATACATAATGCTATAATAATATTATTTAATTTTTGTATATTAGGTATTGTTTAAAATTATTACCTAAACACTTTAGTCAGTGGCAGCTTGGTTCCTGCAAACCATGTGCCCCTTGCCATAGGCACATATAAATTGTGGCCCCCCTTACTGCATCGAAATGCACCCAGGCCCGATTGTGATGAACTGTAGTTCATCGGCTTTCGATGCCTTGGGCACATTTTTATGTTTGGCAAAAACCCATTCGCCTGGCACCATCTGAAGGCTTTCTCATCGGTGCCAAACTCCTCATTAAACTTCTTCTGGTTCCACATTCTAGTCATTAAGTTTTACAAGGAATTAAATATTTGTAAAGTGTTATAAGTTTAGTATGATTTTAACTGCTTACATATGCAGAATAATTAACTTACCTTCAATTACACAATAGTCCACAAAGTAGCACCTAAAAGTACGGTTTTTGTAATAAATTTCACTAAACACAATGAACTGAAGTAAAAAAATAAATTACACAAAATGTTTTGTTATAAACAACAAAACAAATCAAAAACATTCGAAATTTCCTCCTTTGGGTCGGTAAAGTAGGCATTGTCTGTGCGCCATCTATTTTTTATATTATAAATTAATTAATCTGTGATTTACTAATGGATGCCGATTTATATATCCATTATTTTAAATAAACGTCAGTAAACGTCAATTGTAGTGTAAAATTTATATCGTCATATTGGCTGAGTACATAAAGATAACACTACAAATTGTATGGATTACGTCATCATTTTGGAGATAATTCCATCATGGGTGTAATTCGTATCCGTAATATGCTTATTTTGTCGAAAATACGAACATATATAACCTCAAAATTGGAACTTAAAATACGATTTACGGCTAAACGGTAAGTCTCATCACAAAAATGAACTTAAGTTTTACGCTTTCCATACACGTTTACCCCCGGTTCAGTTTAGAAAATCTCAAAAATCGACTGAAGCTAACGAAAAGAAAACCCCAATAAGCCCCCTGCTGCAGAGCCAGGGGAGACAGAGGAGGAGCGGACTCCAACCACCCTCTCAGTCGACCAGGTGGCCGGCGGCAGCGGATCACCAAGCGAACCCCAAAGGACACATCCTAGGCCTACATCGGCCAAGGGTAAGGGTCCACTAAGGGGCAAGGCACACCCAAAGAGGGGCGGTAAATCGACCTTCCGGGGAGCCAAATCACCGTCGGGTAAGTGATGTACCCGACGGTGAGATGTGTGCAGGCCAACCTGCACCATGCCAAAGGAGCCTCTTTTCTCCTTGGCAAACGGTTCAGAGAAGAGCGTGCAGATATCGCCTTCATACAGGAGCCATGGGTGACTAGCACAGGCCGGATAAGCGGCCTGAGCAACATACCAGGTAAGGTAATTACATATAGTTCGGGGCAAAAACCCAGAGCTTGTATATTAATCCGTAAGGACATTGAATACTTTCTGTTGACAGGATACTGCACCAGAGATGTAGTCGCTGTGCAGCTGAAACTCCCGGTGGGGAAGAGCAGGCTGGACGTAATAGCCTGCTCGGCATACTTCCCGGGGGACAGCGCAGACCCACCACCTCCAACAGCTGTGAGAAGACTGGTGGCCCACAGCAAGAGGGAGAATATCCAGCTTGTTGTGGCATGTGACGCCAACGCACACCATCTAGCGTGGGGCAGCACAGACACCAATCCGAGGGGTGAGTCTCTATTAAACTTTATTATGGGGGAAGGGCTAGCTATACTTAATACTGGCAACGAACCTACCTTTGTTACGAAAAATCGCGCAGAGGTATTAGATATTACTTTCTGCTCAAACTACTTGAGCACAAAAATTTCCGACTGGAAGGTGTCAGAAGACCCCTCCTGCTCTGACCATCGGAACATTCAATTTAACATTGAAGCAGGCACTAGACCAATAGTGGAATACCGTAATGCTAGAAGCACTAAGTGGGACGGTTATACGCGTACACTTGGAGAGCTTCTGGGATCAACGGCACCCACTATTAAAAGTCATGAGGACATTGAGACGGCGGCAGAGCATATCTGTCGATCAATCGTCTCAGCGTACCATGAAAATTGTCCACTACAAAGGAAAAAGGACAGTAGAAATGTCCCCTGGTGGAACAATACATTAGAAAAAATGCGAAAAGAAGTCCGGAAACTATTCAACCGGGCTAAGGAGGCGGGCAAATGGGAACCGTACAGTACAGCTCTAACGGAGTACAACAAACAAATTCGCAGGGCCAAGAGGGAATCTTGGAGGAAGTTCTGCGAGGGTATTCATGATACTCCCCGTAGTGCAAGAATCCACAAGATTCTAGCCAGAGAGCCGGCGCAAGCACTTGAGTCGATAAAACGACCTGATGGCTCACATACGGCCTCTGGTAAAGAGACGTTAGAGATCCTGGCCCAAAATCACTTCCCAGATTGTTCCCTTCTAAGTAACGAAACACCGGATACAATGCTTCCACGGGATCGAACTAAGAGACCGGGGAAGCAGGACTGGAAGGTGGTAAACAAAATCGTTACCTACAGATCAGTAAGTTGGGCGGTCAAATCCTTCCAACCATACAAAGCACCAGGAATAGATGGGGTCTTCCCTGTCCTACTCCAAAAAGGCTTGGAGAAAGTAATCCTCCACCTTATAAGACTGTTCAGGGCGAGCCTAGCGTGGAATTACATTCCAACTAGCTGGTCGGAAGTAAAGGTAGTCTATCTACCTAAGGTGGGAAAAACAGATCCCCTACCAAAATCCTTCCGACCTATAAGCCTGATGTCATTTATCCTAAAGACCCTGGAAAAGGTGCTGGATGGCTACATCAGGAGGGAGATACTGAGTATTAACCCTCTTAGTGTGCACCAGTATGCCTACCAAAAGGGGAAGTCAACGGACTTGGCGCTGAATAACCTAGCCGGGAAAGTTGCGCAAACCCTGGACTACAAGGGAATTGCGGTAACAGCTTTCCTGGACATAGAAGGGGCCTTCAACGCTGCTCTGACGGGATCACTCTGCAAATCCGCGAGGGACAGAGGGGTTCCACCGGCTATTACAGGCTGGATCAGAGCAATGCTCGACACCAGAACCGTGACAACATCACTATGTGGCGACACGGTCAAGCTGAGGACTGCCAGGGGATGCCCGCAGGGAGGGGTTCTTTCCCCCCTGCTGTGGTCTTTACTGGTAGACGATCTGCTTGCAATAATAGATACGCTTGACGTCGAAGTGCAAGCGTATGCTGATGACATAGTCATTCTTGCAAGGGGCACGGATGAAAACCAAATCTGTGAAGCCATGCAGGAGGCACTGGATGCGACTCAGAACTGGTGTATAGGGGAACGGTTAAACGTAAACCCTAGCAAAACATCAGTTGTCCCGTTCACGAGAAGGAGGATCCTGAAATTGAGACCTCTTACTCTACGGGGAGAAACCATACCATTTGTGGAGGAGGCGAAGTATCTAGGAATCACCCTGGATAAATCGCTGAATTGGAACTCCCACTTGGACAAGACAATCCGCAAAGCAAGGTACGCCCTGTGGACGTGCCATAGAATTTGCGGGAAGTCATGGGGATTAAACCCCAAGCAAATGTACTGGCTATATGGTTCGGTCATAAAACCAATAATAACCTATGGCAGTATCGCCTGGTGGCCGATTACAACTCGAAAAACGGCCATATCAAGGCTCTCCTCACTGCAGAGAATGGCGACAGTGACGGTAACTGGAGCCATACGCACTACCCCATCAGCGGCGCTAGAAATGCTACTGAACCTCACCCCCCTGCATATCCTAATACAGGGCGAGGCCAGATTGGCAACGTATCGATATCACCACGCGGCCCTATTGGATCCGAAGGTGATAGTCTTCACACCAAATGGGCTGTCAACTGCCATTGAGGCGGATGACACCCTGAGTATGAGGACTGACTACGCAGTCACGGACTACTGCGAGGATCAGCCGTACAAGGTCCTGTTCCCAAGCAGGGACGACTGGGAGCGACACAAAATCACCCCAGAAAAGGCTGACTCCTACTGGTACACTGACGGCTCAAAACTGTCCACTGGAACAGGAGCCGCAGTCGTCGGACCAAGGACTGAACTTTACTACAGCCTTGGCAGGTATGCTACCATACTTCAGGCTGAAATATACGCCATTGAAATGTGCGCCCACGAAATCCTTTCAAAGGGTTGGGCGGGCAGGACAATAAAAATATGTTCGGACAGCCAGGCGGCCCTTAGGGCCCTGGCATCTTCTAGATGCTCCTCGCTGGCTGTACGGAACTGCAAGGAAGCCCTCTGCCAAATGGCACAGGTAAACGGGGTCAGTCTGATGTGGGTGCCAAGCCACTCTGGCGTGAAGGGAAACGAATTAGCCGATTCCCTAGCCAGAGAGGGGGCGCGTACAGCCTACATCGGACCAGAACCCGCTCTGGGGATACCCAGATCAACAGCTAGAGACCGTAACAACGGATGGATGAGACACGAGGCACAGGATTTCTGGCAAAACCGCCCTGGGATGAGACATTTCAGAGCGGTAACAAGTGGACCATCTGCGGCCAGGACGGCCTCATGGTTGAAGCTGAGCAGATCAGATGTTCACACATTAACTGCTCTCTTCACTGGACACAGCCGTCTAAGGCATCACCTTAACAAACTAGGACTAAGCGACACCACTGAGTGCCGCCTATGCCTAGAGGATGATGAAACAGCAGAGCACGTCATATGTGCCTGTCCAGCTGGCAACCAGATCAGGACCACGGTGTTTGGCACACCGAAGCTAAACCTGAAGGACCTGGAGAAAACTTCACCTGACAAGATCCTTGACTTCATCAAGAAGATGGACTTGGAAGGTGAACTGTAAGGTCGGATGTTCGACCTTAATTGTGAGCCACAATAGATCCTTGCGGTCGCAGTGGAGGGTAGCATAACTACCCACTCACTTTCAATAGAATAGAATAGAATCTAATAGAAAACAAGTCGTATGTCATAACGGGCAGTTATCCCGGCTTGAAACTATCAGCAGTGGTGTCCTGCAAGGATCTATTCTGGGGCCACTCTTGTTCATAATTTTCATTAATGATTTACAAAGTAACATAAATAACATAACATATATGTTCGCAGATGACACGACACTCATTCAAGATATGAAACAAGAAAACTCTAGTATACGAGACGGAATCAAACAGGCTAATGACTGGTTTGAAGCCAATTCCCTCACAATAAACACCGGAAAAACGAATTACCTCACATTCGATCTAAATAGCAATGACAATAATTACCATATAAAATTTCTAGGTGTATATTTTCAACCAAAATTAACATGGCAAGCACAGATCGAACACTTAAGTTAAAAAAATAAATAAAAACACATATCTATTGCGAAAAGTTGCTGAGCATTCAGATGTACAGATCATAAAAATGACATACTATGCATATATACACTCAATAGTGGGACAAGGAATATTACTATGGGGAAGTTCACTGCATGCTGAGAGGATATTTATCCTTCAGAAGAAGGCCGTTCGCATAATTGCGGGAGTGAATAATACAGTGTTGTGCAAAACTTATTTTAAATTTTTAAACATCTTGACAGTTCCATCGATATTTGTTTTACAATGCCTCCTGTATATCAAGCGCAAGGAAGCAAAAGTTCCAAGGCATCATAGTATTCACAATCACAATACTAGAATAAAAGAAAACCTAATCACTCCAAAAGTTAGACTGCAAAAAACACAAAATAACTATGAGTACTTGTCTATAAAAATGTTCAACAAACTTCCTCAAGTTGTTACCGATCTTCCCATCAAGAAATATAAAGCAAAAATTAAAGCTGTACTGAGCGAAGAATCCATTTATTCCTTTAAAGACTTTTTTGAAATAAAATGGTAGAGTAATTTTAAATTGTCTTGTTCTGTCTAATTTACTATTTTGAACTGTTATGTCCTGTCCATTATACAAATTTTAAACAGTGTTAGTAATATTTATATTTTTTTATACATTTATTTATTATTACACATTATTAGGTTAATTTATCCAACCTCCTGGCTACAGACCTTCACTAGTACTAGATTATTTACTATTGACAATTTTTGTTTTTGTTTTTTGTTTAAACAATTCTTATATATTATTATAAAATTTTCTTTCTGACAATGTGATGCCAATTTGGTGATAAACAATAAAGATTTATTATTATTATTGTATGTTTTGTAAATCAAAGGATGTAGACGCAGTGGCGTAGCAATGTCACGCGGTACCTGGTGCGGTAATATTTTGTCACCCTCCTTCCTCATGCACACACATTGAAATCATTAGAAAGTACTTACAGTTGCAAGTGTTAGTTTTACATTTATTTACATGAAATTTTGAGCAAATAAAACTTTTTTCTTTACGTTTCTGCAATTTTCGAAATCATTTCATCAAAATCCATTCCTTTCTCTAATTTTTTTGCTTTTACCAGAATCGCTAAGCTTTTACTCTTAATTAATTCAACTTTGATAAACTAAACTAAAATGTTTTTCAATAATAATAATACTGTTTAAATTTGTTTTGAGATCATTTTTGGGCCCTAAACTACGCAACTTTGCCCTAATTTAACTGACTCTCTGACACCATCTATAATAATGGCAATTTGTATGTAGTTCAAATTGAAACCAGAAAATAGATTTTTCTTTAAAAATTTCAAAATAATTTCACTCTAGAGAAGCAAACCCTCAATAAACCAATAACTCAACAAATTGTCAGTGAATTTTCATGAAACTTAGACATTTCTTTTACAGCTTTCAAATAATATTCGCTTGAAGTTAAAATTTATTAAATAACTGTCTAATTTCTCACACATAACTCAATTATTTCACGATTTACAATTTCGTGTATGTATCGAAATGTAATTTTAAATCGTATGTCAAGGGGTTACATAATAGAGATACAAATTCAAACAAACAAATCCATGCTTTGTTATTGTTTTTAAAAAAGATTAAAGGTAATAGCAAATCAATTTTATTTGAAAATTTCAATTTGAAAAAACATAAATTTTAAACTATTTTTAAAGTCTAACAAACAATAATTCAATCAATTATTTTCACTCTGCTTAATTAAATTAATCATTCTTTTTTTCATCTGTTAATATCAACACTTGATTTTCTTCTGTTTTTTCTACTTTGACATCCTTTCCACCTTCTGATCCTACTTTAGTATCCTTTCCACCTTCTATTCCCTCTTTACTATCCTTTCCACATTCTGTTCCATCTTTGGTATTCTGTCCACATTCTATTTCCGTTTTGGTACTGTTTTCACCTTCTGTCCCTTCTTTGGTATCCTCTCTTCCTTCTATACCCTCATTGATATCCTTTCTACCTTCTGTTTGTTCTTTGGTATCTTTTTGACCTTCTATTTCCTCTTTAGTATTCTTTCCACCTTCTGTTCGCTCTTTGGTATGCTTTTCACCTTCTATTCCCTCTTTAACATTCTTTCCACCTTCTGTTTGTTCTTTGGTTTCCTTTCCATCTCCTATTCCCCCTTTAGTATTCTTTCCACTTTCTGTTTCTTTGGTATTCTTTCCATCTTCTATTCCCTCTTTAGTATTCTTTCCACCTTCTGTTCGTTCTTTGGTATCTCTTCTATCTTCTGTGCCCTTTTTAGTATACTTTCCCTCTTTGGTATCCCGCCCGTCTTCTTCTCTTCCGTCACTTATTTCTACCTCACTTCTGTCTATTTGATTTTCTTTGGTTTCCGTTTCTGATTTCATCTCACCCTCTTCATCTTTTCTGAAATGAATTTCTTCTCTGTCTTCCATTAGAGCCCTTGCCGTTTCCTCCTTGTACTCTTCCGCTTCCCTTTTCTCATCATCTTCCAAATCTGAGTTTTCGTCTGAAGAAGTTTCTTCTTCCTCTGAACCAGAGTCTTTTTCAGCCTTGTCTTTCTCAGTCTCAGAATCTGAGGATTCTTCGGAGCTGTCGGAATTGCGCTTTCTGACTAGTTTTCTCTTAATTGCTACCATACCTATGCAAAAAAGTCATGTTGGAAAATATTGGAATTTGTGTAAATTGTAAGAACGTTTTAATTGTCTATGTTAGCAAATTTCAGTAATTTGAAGTACATTTTATTTTATTGCATATCTAACTTACATTTGAGTGTTTGGATCAGAACACCTTTATTCTTCGGTTTCCTTTTCTGTATTAATCTGTAAGAGTAAAAAACTAAATGTTAGATACTGTTGCCTTTATATGAGATAGATCAGAATTCTAATGTTTTTCAAATTTTAAACTGTAAAAAATTACAAAACTTGATGTAAATGGTTTCTAACACTAAAATAAAATTGTTAATTACTTTACAATTACTGCAAATAAAAAAAAAATAGAAAATTGATTTCTTAAAGGCATTGGAGCGAAGCAGAAAATTATAATGCAAAAAAACCTACCTACTTTCCCTGTGTAACTATTTATCTATTTATTTACTTATTAATTTAAAGTTTATTATGTCTAGCGCCCCATACACCATCTGTAATATGATTTACAGTCCGCGCCCCATACCTTGGCGAGTGGCTCGGATGCGCAGTGGTATATTACTTCCCGCGACATTTTAAAAATTCCAGCGGCGCCGCGGCGGCGAATAACATGCGATGGAAGTAGCGACGAAAAGCAGTGGTATTGGGCATGTATTTTTAATACAATTTACGTAATTGTAATCTAGTAAGGTTATTTAGGACAAATTACCTGCCCGTCAGGTAGGTAAATAAACACCAAAAGGGAGATAATCCCCTACTAATTACATTCAACACACCTACATTACGGCCGCTTTTCCGAAATGTGTCAATTGAGAGTAAACCACCATAGTGAACCTTACAATTTTTATATCAAAATGACAAGTGCATTAAGTAATAAGGTGATTCACAGTCAGGCACGCGAAGTATTTTTTAATGTGTGTAATTATTTTAAAACTATTAAAGTGGATTGTACCGTAAAGGAAATAAAAGACATTGTGTCCACGGCGACGGGTGTTTCAGTGAGAAGAAGTGTTGAACGAATAGTGAGTGAGGGAACAATGCACCCGAAAATGGTTTAATATTTAAGAGCCCGGATAAAAAACGCGTCCGCAAGTGCTCAGTGAGGGAGTTGGAACACTTCGAAAAAGTGGACTTTCGGAATGTTATTTATAATTTCCATAAAACTGAAGGCTGCAGAGTTCATCTCAGAGCATTACGAGCAAAATTACAAGAAGATTTTGGGTGGCAGGGGAAGTTGACAACATTAAGAAGAATTGTCAAGGATCTTGGTTTTAGATTTCGCAAAACAAAGAATAATCGACAATTGTTGATTGAAAAAAATGATATTCGGGCGCGTCGTATTAAATATTTAAATAATATGCAATATTTTCGAGAACAACAACGCCCAATAGTTTTTCTTGATGAAACTTACATCCACAGTGGCCACACCCTTTCAAAAAGTTGGAATGACGACACCAATAACGGAATATTTAGCCCAATTTCAAAGGGTTCACGGCTAATCATTATTAATGCTGGTGGTGACAAAGGATTTATTCCAAACTGCTTATAGATTTTTAAATCCGGTACGTCCTCGGGGATTATCATTCAGAGATGAATTCAACAAATTACGAAAGGTGGCTTCGCGAAAAATTAATACCGAATTTGGAGCCACAGTCAGTTATAGTTGCGGATAATGCTCCTTATCACAATGTGCAAATTAACCATGCACCGAACAGCAATTCAAAAAAATGGTGATGTGTCCATCATAGTACTTTCCCCCGTAAATTGCGTATTAAATCACTTTTAAAATATTTGTAGCATTATTATTTTCAAAATGTCTTCAACTTTTTGATAACTACAACTTTTATTTGAAACATTTTTCAATTGGATCAACACATACTGACACAAACCAATGACTAGATAAAAACACTATTTATTGAATATCTCAAAAACTAAGAGTGCTATGACAAAAAGTGAAGATACAAAAAATCTTTAATATCTTATTACCTACAACTTTTATTTGAAACATTTTCCAATTGTATCAACACACACACTGACACAAATCAATGACTAGATAAAAAAACACTATTAAATATCTCAAAAACTAAGAGTGCTATGACAAAAAGTGAATCCACAAAAAATCTTTAGTTTTTTATTTCCTACAACTTTTATTTGAAACATTTTTCAATTGTATCGACACATACACTGTCACACACCAATAACTAGATAAAACACACAACTTTTGAAATATCTCAAAAACTAAGAGTGCTATGACAAAAAGTAAATGAACAATACATCTTCATTTTGTTATTATCTACAACTTTTATTTGAAAGAATTTTTTGTTTGATGAACATTTATTGAAAAAATCTGAAAAAACTGAAAAACGCTAAGAGTAAAGTACCACTTCCGGTTTTCCGATTTTCACCAAAAGCTTTTCAGTTCTTCCGATTGTAACAAAAAGCTTAAGTTTCATCTCGATATCTTTAGCGGTTTTTGCGGTACAGCACACACAGACAGACATTTTTCAAAAATGGTCTTATTTGACTCAGGGGACCTCAAAACGGATATTTCCGCTAAAATTTTTGATTCGAAAATTTTCACGAAAACAATACTTTCCCTTTGTATTACATACGGGGGAAAGTAAAAAGCTGATATGATATCGTGGTTGACACAAAAAAAATTACCATTTTCACACAATATGCTCAAACCTGCACTATATTCCATAATAAAGTCGCATAAGCATCAACATATTCAGTACAAATTTGACGCATTGTTTGAACAGTATGGACATTCAATTTTAAGACTTCCACCCTACCATCCGGATCTGAATCCCATTGAACTAATTTGGGCTACAGTCAAACAAAATGTAGCAAAACGAAACACCACGTTCAAAATACAAGATACGTGGAAATTGGCTGAAGAAGAATTTGTAGCAATTACCGCAGAGGAGTGGAAAAAGAGGTGTGGCCATGTCATCAAAATTGAAAATGATTGCCTGGCTAATGAAATCATTGTTGATGTCCGCACCGAGGAGCTTGTTATTACATTAAATGAAGATTCGAGCGACGACGACGATGGCGACTATAACGACGACGATTGTAATGACGATTAGGACAATTTAAGCGAGTATTGTGATTTAATTTAATTTACGATTTTTAATTTGTTATTTTAAATCTTGTATTTCATTAAAAATTTTAAATTAGATGCCTAAGTTATTTTATTCAATTTTGTTTATTAAAACGTACATTATTAAGATATATCACAGAGGAAAGAATAACCAAAGTAATCACGCCTGTAACTCGGAATCCACAGTTTGCATAGTGTAGCCATCTCTGAGGCAATTATCAAAACATCCACCTATTAAAACCTTCAACCAAAACAGTTTCCTGTAATTTTGATGGCGATTTAAGGCACAAAAACATATGTTAAAGGATGATTCGTTCATTGGAATGTTAATGTAAACATAATTATACTCATATTTCAATAGACCCATACACCAATTTACTGCTGATTGACAGATGTGAAATAAAAACATTATTGTTTTAATGCGTTCAGTTTATAGATAATTTGATCTTTTATATCTCCACTAATATATAGCCACAGAGTAAACAATAATATTGTTTCCTCTGCGATTAAGCAAAGTTCTCCACCACCGCCGAGGTATTACCTGAGAACTAATTATGTCAATCAGGCACGGATCCACGGGGGGGGGGGAGCTTATAATATAATATTTGAAAAATAAAAACGTGTATTTTGAACGGTTTATTTTATTATTATCGGTGTTCATGAGGGAACAAGAATGATTAAAAAGAATACGTTTTTTAAACATATCATTAAATCAGTGTTTTATACGTGTGGCGCGTGAAGTAAAATCGAGTTTAGAAACGCCTGAAAATTTGGATATTTTGTTTATTGTATAATCAAATTTAATAAATAAAATTGATGATTATTTAATACATATATTGTCTTTGGAATTAACGCCTACAATTTATTGTTCCTATAAAAATATTCTTGTAATGAAAAATATTAAAATTAAGTAAGTATGTAATATTTAAGTACACATTTTCCGACTTTCTATTGTTTATAAAAGTTCAATTTGAGGCTATAAACAAGTGTTTTCCACTACCTGGTAAAGCATGAAGTAAAATTTCGAGTTTAGAAAAGCGTGAAAATTTGGATTTGCCGGGAGGCAAACACTGAAATGCTTTTTGTAATATTTTCAAGTTCAAAATTGACATTTAAACGAGTTCCATGAAGGTTTACTAAATTAAAAAAAAGTTAAATAATCTATACAGGGTGGCCCGATTAAGCAGCCCATGCATGGGTATCTTCTAAATGGTAAGGGATAGAGATTTGGTTAAAGGGGAAAAAATATGCAGGACGATGAGTACTAGCTATATCCGTTATATAATTAACAAAACAGTTGAAAGTTCAGACCATACTTATTATTGATGATAGAAGGATAATATTTTGACATTATCAGGGCACTTTTTTATGCTTTTTAATAATATGTAGTCAGATTTATCATAAAGCAAATATTTTCCAATATATGCATACTAACTTCATTTTTTTATATGGGCGTCAAAGTTGGCCATGAGCTAATTTTATAGATTTTTAATTCTCTTTAATTTGGTATATCATATGATATGTTTATTTTTTCAAAAACAAATAACGCTTTATGTTAGTATTGTTATTGTTATTATTTCATTTATTTTGGTATATTCATAGCCAACTTCAAATACTATGAAAATATCGTCCAGGTTTCCTATTAATGAAAACAAACCTACCATATGATACATCAAATTAAAAAATAAATGTCTACAAAATGATATCATGGCCAACTTTGACGCCCATATAAAAAAAATGGTGATGTGTCCATCATAGTGCTTTCCCCGTTTAGATTTAATATTTTTGAATTAAATGTAATTAAATATAAATTAATAAAAAAGAAAAAGCAACCGGCGACTGCATTTCAAGCCGGGACCTTTCGATTATGAGTCCGGCGCGTTACCGCCCGCGCCACGACACTTCATGGAGTTAGGAGTTATTTAAAAATAGTGTTTTTTTAGATAATTATTGTTGGTTATAACACCGATTATAACCAACAATAATTATCTAAAAAAACTCTATTTTTAAATAACTCCTAAACTAAGAGTGCTATGATAAAAAGTGAATATACAATATATCTTCATTTTTTATTGTATACAATGTTTATTTGAAACATTTTTTAGTTTTGTGAATATCTGGAAAAAACTAAAAAACGCTAAGAGTAAAGTACTACTTCCGGTTTTCCTTTCAAAAAGCTTAAGTTTTAAGTTTCATCTCGATATCTCCAGCGGTTTTTGCTCTATATCGTTCTATCATCAATAATAACCAAGTTATAAAGGAAAATAAAAAAATCGCAAAAATCAGTTTTTTCGCAATGTGCTCTGATGGTTCAACTTTTTTGTTAATTTAACACTGGGTATAGTTGGTACTCATCATCTTGCATATTTTCTACCATTTAACAGATCTGTATCTCTTGCCGTTTAGAAGATACACATGCATGGACTGCTTAACCGGGACACCCTGTATATTGAAACTATTTTTCAATCGTAAGTATATATGCGTCTTGAAACGGACATACTGTATTTTCTTTATAGAGAGCAATAAATTATATTTTTATCACAACTTTTATCGATTTATTTAATATAGTTAAATTTTTTAGTAAAAATAATGCATCATACGACTGTTTTTTTTTTTTGCTTTTGCCTGGCCTTAGTAACGTAGACTATTGGCCAACATCAATTTTTATTTTATTTATTCCATTTAAGTATTTAATTCTTTACACGTTTATGCAACTAATTGCACATCCATGGCTCCAGAGGGTGCCAATTTCCCCATAAGAAACTGGCACCCCCCGGTGGGATTCGAACCCACGACCCTCTGGCCCAAGAGCAGGAGCTCTACTCACTGACCCACGAGGGTCCCCATACGACTGTTTGGAAACCCATAAATCTACTGATAATTTGGTTTAAAGTATTCGTTTTCAAGTGTTCACTCACCCCACAGATGATCTAAACAAACAGTCCAAATTCGTACCCTTCTTATCTGCCTTTGTCCTTAAGCCCTAGAAATCAATTACTAAGGATGTAAAAAATACATAGAAAAATATTTGTAAAATTACCCTCTTCAAAGTACTTATAGGAAATCGTCAGTGAGAAATATTTTAAGAAAAATAATCAGTATGTTTTTCGCTCTCCAGTGTGCACGTTAACGGTTTCTAATTTTATACGGACAAACTATAATTTAATTAAGTATAGTGAACATTTAGTGTTTTTACATAATAGTTGTAGTTCTAGTGATATTTAGTTGTAAAAATATGGCTAATTATTTAAAATGCGCCTATCGTGATTGTGGCGCGAGGAAAACCGAGGATGTACACTTCTTTACATTTCCTGTAAATAATAGCGAAAGATGTGATCATTGGTTAAAAAATTGTGGTAATATGGATCTCTTTATTTTGTCCGAAAAGAAACTTTCTTCAAAGCGCCTGTGTAATAAACATTTTCGAGCAAGTGATTTTACAAATTACCAACAAAATAGACTGTTAAAATCAGCAATTCCAAAACCATTTGACATAGTATTAAGTGATTCGGATTCCGATTTAGAAGTGTTAATTAAAGCCCATTCACATGTACACCCGAAAATTGGAAGAGGATTTGCCATCTACATCCAAAGAAGTAAGGTTTTTAACTCCAAAAATAAACAAAAATGTTTAATATATGACATAATAATTTACTTTTTTTTATATATCATATCCTTATATATTCGCATACTCTGTACATTTGCGGACAATAGTTGATTCTATAAAAGAGTCTAATTTAAAATTCGAGCGAGTGTTTTCAATCCCAGGCTAAGCATGAAGTAAAATTTCGAGTTTAGAAAAGCCCCGCGTAGAAAATTTGTCGAGGGTCGCGCTAGCGACCCGAGACAAATTTTCACGGGGCTTTTCTAAACTCGAAATTTTACTTCATGCGCCACGCGTATAAAACACTGACATATTGTAAAATTCAAAAATACTAGCCTTTATTTTGTTCGGTTGATTGACAAATTATATTGAATATTAAATTTTATTTATAAAATCTTGGCAAAAACTTGAAACCTGTTACAACATTTCAAAAGAAGTGGATTAATAAGAAATCGTGGAAATTAGTGAAAAACCTATTTAAAAAATCTATAAACATAAAACAAGGATTTGTGTGAGTGTTTTCCACTCCCCGATTAAGCATGAAGTAAAATTTAGTGTTTAAAAAACCCTGAACATTTGGATTTGGCGGCACGAGCGAAGCGAGTTCAGGCTTTTCTAAACTCGAGATTTTACTTCGTGCGCCACACGTACAAACACTGATTTATTATGAAGTTCAAAAACACATAATCAATCTACTATTTTTGTCAGAAGTATAGTTAAAGATGTGAAATAAATGTACATAATGTTGATATGATTTACCAAAATACCGGTACATTTTGAAGAGCAATTTTTGCGATTAACCGGTATGCTGGTATTCCAATCCCTACCTGTATCATATAACTGTATTTATTTTAATTTAAATTGCATTACATGAGAGTAAATCTAGATTTCAATATTATATGTGGAATTAAAAATTGAATGGTGTAGATTCACGCTCGATTTGTTTATTTTGATAAAATAAACAAACCGAGCGTCATCATTTTTCGTTTCGTCGGTACCGTTAGAGAGGAAAAAATATAAACATTCCTCTGCGGATCCGATATACAAATGAATTGGGAAGAGTGGGGAAACCTAGTAGTTACTCTAAATCACACGCCTGCTGGGTGAGCCACCTGACAGAGCCGCCCCCCCTGACCCCGCACAGGCAGCGTGAATACTCTGGTTACTCCATACTCTGTGGATATATGTAATTTTTATTACTTTTATTATAAGTGATTTTCATACAACAAAAGGGCTAAAGAATCTGCGTTACGCCACTGACCGCCGCGCGGTACATTTTACATTTGCCGGTCGGCTATAAACGGTGCACTCGGGACTATTCGGGCTGCGCGGCTTCTCGCCAAGGTATGGGGCGCGGACTGTATGTAAACTACAGTTTTAACATAAATAAAGTATATGATATGACTGAACATTTTAAAAATTGATCTATTCCAATATTTATTGAAAAACATAATGCTCGACCCCATATTGAATTTGTTAAGTAAAAAATGTCTTACAGCATCTAAATTATTTTTACGTACTTATCTTGCCGTTGTTTAATCTCCTTCCTAATTATGTGCAGATTGAAAGCAGTATCGTCTCTCGAACCGAAAAGCGTGCAATCCAAGTCTGTGCCCGGACAGATTTTCTCGCTCGTGTTGCCACAGTGGTAGATGCAGTGATTCACGTATTTATACAAGGGCTGTATGAGAAGAAACAAACTTAATCACAACGTATTAAGATTATAGTGAATTACAATTATTAATGGAATATCAAGTTTTTCTTTTTTTCAAGAAATAATTAGCACAATTCATGTATTTTTTTTTAAATTGATCTTTGTATCACTAATACATTTTTTATTACAGTTTGAAATCGGCAAAACATTCTGGGATACCTTGGACAATCATTTGTTTTGAAAAAAATTAAGAAAAATGTTGTATTTATTAATGTAATAAAAGCCAGGGTTGGTATTAAAAAACGTTTTTTTCATTTTTATTAAAACAGTTTTTTTCATAAAACGTGTTTTTTTCATAAAACGTGTTTTTTTCAATAAAACAGTGTTTAAAACACTTGCAATTAAAAACATTTTTTAAAATGTGTTTAAAACAGTTGTAAGTCACATTTATTAAATAAATGTTTATTAAATTTATTAAATAAATAAATTAATTTATTAAAATATCTTCAACAATTTAGCTAAAATTTATTTTGCAAACATTATTTACAAAGCTACAGGTAAATAATGTTTTGCAAACTAAAGAATAATTATTGATATAATTTAACAATTTAAACATAAATAAATAATAACAACATAACACAAACAGAAAAAGAACAAATTTAAACTTCACATTAAATCAGCGTTTGATACGCCTGGCCCATGAAGTAAAATTTCGAGTTTAGAAAAGCCTGAAAATTAACTCGAAATTTTACTTCATGCTTAATCAAGGACTGGGAACCCTCGTTTAATACATAATAAAAAAAATATAGGTTTACTTTAAATAATAGCAAACAAAACTTGATTATTCGGTAATGACTCACTTCCAATTATGAAAAGTATATTATTATTTAAATACATTTTCAGTCACTTGTTGTTTTTATTAATTAATTTAAAACTTCTAATGAGTGTTTCCACTTCTAGATTAAGCATGAAGTGAAATTTCCAGTTTAGAGAAGCCTGAAAATATGGAAAATCTAAATTTTCAGGCCTTTCTAAACTTGAAATTTTACATCATGCCCCACCGGTAGGTATAAAACCCTGAATTAAATTGAAGTTCAAAAAATACTTCTTAAGTTTAATCTCACGTTAATAAATATTAAAATTTTTTATTTCGTATTTTGTTTAAATTGTACTTAATAACGATTCTTTATTTCACAAACTTTAAATTAGCAGTAGGTTTGAAAATCCGAACCATATTTATAATAATAATAATAATAAATTTATTTTCCAACGGAAGAATCCAACAAGGAAAAATATACAATAATTTACATAAGTAGTAATATAGTAAACAAAAAGATAAAAATATAAAAATACAAAAATGCAAAAATACAAGCAAGAGTAATTAAATTTAAAAAGAAAAGGATAATTGAATATAAATAAAAGAAACCATATTAAACATTATTTCCATATTCAAAAAATATGTCATCGTACATTTTGTTGTCATTGCGGCACATATGCGTTATGGGGGCTTTATTCAGTAAATTCGTTTTTGCGATGGGTAACATAAATGTGTTAGAAAGTCTGGATGATAATCTAGGAATAAAAAAATTAATTTCGCTTAGTAAATCAGAACAGTCTAGTATTTTGTGTTAACTTAAATATAAATAGTCCACTGGCCTCTTCACGACGAGAGAACGGGGACGCAATATCGTGCCGTGATAACAATTTGGTATAGTCAATATTGTGTTCGGGATATGTGCGGTAAACAGTAACAGGATATTTTTTAAATGTATAACTTCAACATATTTAACATGCTTTTGATCTAATAAATCTAAAATGTTGTATGGATTTTTTTAATTGTAACCTGGTCATTGATAATTTGTTTTACTATAACTATATTGTTTGTCATTAAACGAACATGCACACTTTCAAATTGAGTGGAATAATAAAATGAGGAATTCTAGAAATCTCTACCGCGTCTCGCAAACTATAGCAACGTTGCCGAGTTTTTCGATTCCAACTCCTACAGAGAAAGGTGCCAGGGTGACTTCAGGGGTGAGGTAACGTGGCAGTCGGATGACCTTGATCGCGAAATTTTCTTTTCCACTTAAGCCGTGGTGAAAAATTTTTGAAATAATTCTATTTTCTCCAAGAAAAGATGGAGGAAATATAAATTAGTAAAACAAACCAAGTGTTTTAATTAAATATCCAGAGTTTATATGTTTTATAATTGTAAGATATTGATTGAAATTAAAAAAAAAACCTTGATTTTATGCCATCTTTTTTTAAATGTTTGTACTTACATTTGCTAACATTTCAACGACCCACCAACTACACAGAATAACAGACAAAATCGCCAATGGCACCGAAAATCCACTATTGATATCACTAAAGATTAATGGTATAATGAAGACCAAAGGTACAACAAGTAAGTGAACTGTAGTGCTAAAATGAATAATATGAAAATTAATTATAACCTTATTATCATTAAAAATATGAAAGTTACTTTAGAAAACTTACAAAAGTCCAAGATTTGCGTAGAGTAACCAAGTCAAAAATGGCCCCCTTTTTGGCCCAGCTGATGTCGAGACGAATCGTAACAAATTAAAAACGAACTGCACAAGACATATAATCGCTAACAGAGATAGGTACAGTTCAATTCTCCTAAAAAAAAAAAAAACAAATAAAAACCAATCAACATTTTAATTTTTATGAATTTGATATTTTAGATTCAGTTTTAAATGTGTAACATTTAAACATCACGATCGTTATCTATCATACTTAATAATGACACTCACACTGTCGAAACTTAAGTTGTAAAAATATTTATATGTAACACCTGTATACAGGGTGTCCGCGAATGGTCTGTTCAACGCTCTACCACATATTCTCTGAAACAAAATAAGACGATTTAACTAAACTTGTCTCTATCCAAAAGTGGTTCCTAAGCCATCTACGAGGCCTCAAAGATATTATTATTTTTCAAATATTTTTATTTTGGACTTAGGTAAGAAAACCTAATTTGGCACATATAATTACATTGATACCATGCACTTTTTGCGATATGTTTCTTTATTCTACGTTTAAAGTGAGTGGTCGAACTAGGACCATCGACTTCTTAAGATACCTAAATATTTTTATTCAACAGGTCAAATCATAAGGAATACTTTTTTTCTGCAAGATCATTCAATTTTACGTATTTTTTGTCTCTTATAAAATTTTGCTATTTTCCCCACAAAAAAATATTTTTATTTGTCAAAAAAAAGTAATAAAATTATGAACAATATTTTGCTTCTCAAAACAATTAACAAAGTAGAAATAAAGACAGGTACCTAACAATAAACACAAATTTATTAGTTTCACAACAAATGTTCAAACTGATTGCCATTTTCAGCAATACAACTATTTACACGTCACAAAAAATTAAAATGGACACGTTGTAAAACACCAACATTGTTTTTAACTGTTTGAAACGCATTCTGTATTCGCGCCCATAATTCGTCGTGCGTATTTATGGGCTTACCATAAACAATAGATTTAATAGTTCCCCACAAAAAAAAGTCCATTGTGGTGATATCCGGGGAACGTGGAGGCCAAGGCACTGGTGCGTCATTATCTCTCCCAATCCATTTACCGGAATACTTTTGGTATAAAAAAGTACGCACTGGTAAAGTGAAATTAGGTGGAGCCTGATCATGCATAAACCACATATCACGCCTAAGTAAAAGCGGCACATCCTCCAGTAAGACTGGCAATTCCTGAAGATGTTGTAAGTACTGTTCTCCGTTTAAATTTTGTGGTAAAATTACTGGTCCTACAATAATATCATTTACTATACCGGCCCAAACATTTAATTTAAATTGCCGTTGGAAATGCATGGTTTTAGTTGCATGTGGATTATCTTCGGAATAAACATGCTAATTTTTAAGATTTGTTATACCTCTTCGGGTAAAGCACGCTTCGTCTGTAAACAAAATTGTCTTGGCGAAATTCAAATTGTCAATTTGGTGATTAACAATAAATTGGCAAAACTGAAGTCGCTTATCGTGATCCTGAGGCATTAGCTCTTGAACTTTTTGAATGTGATATGGGTATAGCAGTTGCTCTTTAAACACCTTATGCACAACATTTTTAGATACGCCTAGTTCAGCACCTAAACGCCGGGTACTTTTAGATGGATCTTCATCTATCCGTTCTAAAATCTTCTTCAACATCCACAGTTCGTACAGTGCGTCTTCTACCACAATCCCTCGCAGAGTATTCTAAGCGGCCAGTTTCTCGAAGTCGCCTTTCTACGGAAGCAAATGTTTGATGATGATTTGGAAATCTTTCACTGTACACTCTTACACATTTGCGGCCATTACCTTCACAAAACCCAAAAACTAAAACAATATCAGTTAATTCAATAATTGAGTACATGACTGACGTTGTCACAAAATCACCGATAACTGAATTTCACAGGTGTCTCAATTTCTATTTTTGTAAATAAAGAATCAGTTTTTTTTTAGAATTTTATTTCTTTGTTGTTTTGACAAATAAAAATATTTTTTTTGTGGGGAAAATAGCAAAATTTTATTAGAGACATAAAATACGTAAAATTGAATGATCTTGCAGAAAAAAAGTATTCCTTATGATTTGACCTGTTGAATAAAAAGATTTAGGTATCTTAAGAAGTCGATGGTCCTAGTTTGACCACTTACTTTAAACGTAGGATAAAGAAACATATCGCAAAAAGTGCATGGTATCAATGTAATTAAATGTGCCAAATTAGGTTTTCTTACCTAATTCCAAAATAAAAATATTTGAAAAATAATGAAAAAAAATAATATCTTTGAGGCCTCGTAGATGGCTTAGGAACCACTTTTGGATAGAGATAAGTTTAGTTAAATCGTCTTATTTTGTTTCAGAGAATATGTGGTAGAGCGTTGTACAGACCATTCGGGGACACCCTGTATAAAGGGTGTCTCAGACCACCCGTATCAGGCATTTTTTGAGAAAACGGCTAGTCTTAGATAGTTGGGATGAAAAAATTATTACTAAAGTGATATTGAAGAATCGAAAGATGATATTGTTTTTTCCAAAAAAGGTTGGCATCCCTGATATATCGCTTAAAAATGTCAAAAACACAAGATTTTCAAATAACATGCTAGGTCAAAAGTGGCATCATTCAAAAGGTCTTTGAAAAATAAGCAACTTTTGTAGGAAACATATTTTTGTAACTGGCGTTTGTTTTGAGTAATTTTGGATTAAGGTTACCAAATGTCAATATCTCATGGATACCTTATTTTAAAAGTAGATACTTAGAGCCACTGGTATTAGAACCAGAATAGTTTAAAAGTGTTTAGAAGTAAATGGAAAGCAGTTTGAACCAGTGCTGTGAACTCTGAGTCGGAGTTAAAGTCAAAGCTGTGGGGTAGGAATTTAAGTATTTTTGTGATGAGGAAATCGGCGCCGTGGAGCTGGAAATTTCGTTTAATTGCGTCTCCGATTTTCAATATAATTATTTAAATATAAATGTGCTAAACATATTTCGTTTTTTTTTTTTCTAAAATTTGAATCCAAATGGAGTTTTTAATTACAATGGAAATTTATATAAATTGCATATGAGAGAAAACCAAAATTTCAAATTTTTTTTCAAAAAAACTATTAGATTGCAATTATGCAGATTTAGTAAACCATTAAACATTAATTTGCATTGCGAAAAATTGCTTTATTAAGTACAGTTTTTAAAATGTTTACATGATTCGAAGCAGCAGTCGGAGTTGGCGTAGGATTATCGAAAAATAGAGGAGTTGGAGTTGAATATTTCTTTAGAGACTCCTCCGCCGTAGTCAGACACTATCTGATAGGTCTAACTGACATTTGAAGCTCTATCTTTTAAAATAAGTTAGCCATGAAAAATTAAAATTTAATAACTTTGATCAGATATTACTCAAAATCGATGCTAGTAACAAAATTATGTTTCTTACAAAAGTTGCTTATTTTTTAAAGACCTTTTCAATGATACCACTTTTGACCTATCGTGCCATTTGAAAATCTGAAGTTATTGACATTTTTAAGTAAACTCTCAGGAATGCCAACCTTTTTGCGAAAAACAATATCACTATTCGATTCTTTAATACGGCTTTAGTAATACATGTTTTTGTCCCAACTCTCTAGGACCAGCCACCCTGTATATAAATTAATAAAAGTGGTAAGAAACATAGTAATAGTTTCATCTAAGTGTAATATTTATTTTTATCAGCATTTTGATAGTTTTATTAAGTACTTTAATGATTTTCATAACTATTGACATGTTTGTTGTATTTAAGCAATTGATAATTTTTTACAGTTTGAGATGAAAATATTGAAGGATGTTCAATCGTGTTAATTTGGATTATTTTCGTTGATCGTTATTTTCGTTGATCGTTTAACAATATTTTAACATGAATATGATATATTAATAAAATGACTAATTGTTATTTGAACAGTTTTAAACAACATTTAATGGCATACCTTGTCATGTATGTGAATAACGGAAGTAACGTCAAGAGGAAATAAGTGACGCTGCTGATTTCCGGACCTCTCTTGATCAAGTCCCAGAAAAGGGTGTGCAGGAAAAACGAGCCGAATAAACCTAAACCTAACATGATGTGTGGAGGAATCGGTCCACCGTCCATAGGTAGAGTTTTCTTGTACTGCCACAGGCTCATGTTGTTCCTAACTATAGTTGCAGCACAATAAATGAAGCCCGCGCTGTAGAAACCTGCACACCACAGGCTGTTTAATAAGCGCTTTCGGGCATAACTTTTGAACTGCATTTTTTTTAATAATACCTACAAAACATTAAAAGATTTTAAATATTTAATTGATAACTTTTAAATAAATGGTACATCTCAGTAGTCAGTAAACCGTATGCAGCTCTTTGAGTTAATGTAAACGGCTCTTCTCAACATGTATAGCAGATTTACGGATTATACTACGTTTAGTATTGTTCTATTATTTAATTTATATTAAATATAATTTGTAAATCACTTGCAATCGATTCCTCATTAAAAACCCTTACTATCAACTTGAAGCTTTGTCTGTGTTTTAAATGTAAATTAAGTAAGTGTGATTTAAGCAACTTTTTCATCAACTCTAATGAACAAAAGAATAGTGAAATCACTGACGCCCGGTATTATCAACTTTTTTAAATAGGCATTTAGTTAAACAATGGAAACAAGCTAGGGTTGTATTCTTACCGAAACCTGGCAGAGCTCACTACACTGCTCTCAAGGCATATAGGCCTATCACACTTTCTTCGTTTCTTATAAAAACGCAGGAAAGAATTTGTGAATGGCACATAAGAGCGACAGCTCTAACTAGACAGCCCCTGACAATATCACAACACGCATACACACAAGGAAGATCTACCGACTCTACCCTACATAAGGTAGTGAGCAGGATTAAGAGATCACTGGATATCAAGGAATCCGCCCTAGGTGTTTTTGTTGACATTGAAGATGCGTTTGATAAAACGACCATACCGAAGATAAGAAACGCGCTTAACAAGCGTGGAGTACCATCTAAAATGTGTGACTGGATTGGCAATGCACTGGCCAATCATATAGCCACAGTAGAACAGGGTGTGGAACAGATCACCTGTAAAATTGACAGAGGCTGTCCACAAGGAGGTGTCTTATCACCCCTACTATGGAACATGGTTCTGGACAGCCTTCTCGAACAACTTCAGCAACAAGGCTTCTGTGTGAGCCTATGCTGATGATCTAGCTATGATTATAAGTGGCAAATTCGAAGACGTTCTATGCGATCACTCCCTATTGGTAAACCCTACCAAGACGGAGATGATCTTGTTCACCAAGAAAAGAAAGGTGATGAAAAGAGCACCAAAATTATTGAATCCGAAGCTGCAGTACAGCAACGAGGTGAAATACCTGGGCATCATTCTCGACAGGAAACTGAGCTGGAAAAAGCACATCGACATCAAAACAGGCAAAGCCATAAGGGCCTTTTGGCAATGTTGTCGGGCAGTGGAGAAAACCTGGGGTTGAAACCGCGCACGACGATGTAGTTATACACAGCCATCATAAGGCCTACGCTAACAACATACAGCGCTTTAGTTTGGTGGCCCAGGACCAAGCAGCTAACTATGAAGCAACTCTCGCAAGTGCAGCGGGCAGTCTGTTCAAGCATAACAGGCACCATACTACTCCAACGATGGCGATGGAGGTCATGCTATGCCTTCCGCCACTTGATATTCACGTGGAGAGGGAGGCCGTGACGATCTGGAACAGTAACTGCTGTAGGGAAGTCAGAGGACACCTCTGGAGGAGTGTCTGCAAAGACATACCTCTTTTAAAGGCTGGCACTGACTACTGTAGACCGACACTCATTCGATATGCACCCTACACGGTTACCATTTAACCCACTAAACAAATGAGACAGTCGGCCACAAAAATTTACACAGATGGATCCAAAAGAATGGATAGATCAGGGATTGGAGTCTTCTCCAGGACCCTGAAAATCCAAACAAAGGTCCCGATGGGAAAGCATGCCACCGTCACACAATTAGAGACGATGGGTATAACACTTGCGGCTGAGAACATCATAAACCGCAAAGTGTCAAATGAAGCCATACTGATCCTAACGGACAGCAGGCAAACGCTACTGTCTCTGAAGAAATCACATACAACTTCAGAGACAACATTAGGGTGCCACAGAAAACTCAGGCAAGCAGCAATGTATAACAACATTAAAGTCTGCTGGGTGACGGGGCACGACTTGAACACAGATAACACGAGAGCTGACGCACTGGCAAGAGCAGCGGCTGGGATGGACATTGTCTCACCGGAGCCGCTAGTGCGCCTCTGTCCCTGTGCAATATGGTACAAACTAACGCACTGGAGAAATTCAGGAAGCGTTGGGATGACATCGAGGGCTGCAAGCTCTCTAAGGAAACACTATTGTATCCCAAAGAGAGATCAGCGACACAGTACCTGTAAACAGTACCACGAGTCGCTGCGCAACCCTCGACAAATTTTCACGGGGCTTTACTAAACTCGAAATTTTACTTCATTCGGCACGCGTATAAAACACTGATTTCAAGTGACGTTCAAATATACACAAATTCACAATATTTTTGAGCTTTGAACCGTTATTTTTTGCCTAATTTTCGTTCAATTAATAAAATATATATCGGTTCGGTTCCGGTTTTATTTCAACTTTATTCACTTAATCTAAGATGTGAACGTCAAACAATTAGTTCTAATACAGCAATATATACATAACATAAATATAGCTACCTAATACCACTGCCGTCAAGAGATGTTCAGAAAAGAAATTATCAACCAAGTATACTGCGCTTGATATCAAATTTTCCTTTATTCTTTTTTTAAATTGCAGAAATTCTTATTCTTTGATACTTTTATGAAGAGAATTATAAGAGTGTTTTTACTAAATGAGCTAATTACCCTGTATATATCATCCTCCATTATAGGATCGAAAAAAAATAAAGACAATTTTATATTTTTACTGTACATTTTGCTGGTTGGTTATTCTGGAACGTGTTTTGTATTAAATCTGGGACAATATTTAAGAAGTGTGTAGCCAAACATTCAGCTATTTCTGATGGAGATGATATTTTCTTCTTCTTTTTTTTGTGCATTGTCTGCTAAGGACATTAGCGCTATACATACGTACACACATTCAACAAATCTTAAAACTAATATCACAGATGGCATAGCACATTCGACTGACCTTAAAACTAATATTCGACTAATCTTAAAATAGACAACACCACACAGAATAAAAGCTGTAAATACATCAATTAAATAAGTAAAATATCAGGTGTAAAGTGCCTGATAGAGCACATTTACACACAGAATATAAAAAAACCAGACGAAGAACTATATTTTTTTGAAGAGACCAATTCCTTTAAAAAATCGTATAACAGTAATGGTTAGACGTTTGTCCAGGATAGTCGCGACATTGTTTGGGAGCTGCAATCTATCATGCTGATTTGTGTACACAATGCATTCCTCGAGTAAATGTTTTACTGTTAATGGGCAGTGACAGGTATCGCATAAGGGTGCTGGGTCACTTGTTAGAAGATGGGAGTGGGTCATGATGGTATGACCAACCCTAAGGTGGACCAGGGCCACCTCCTCCCTCCTAGTAAGCAGCTTCGGTGATTTCCATGCTGACACTGTTACCTTAACATCTCTTAATTTACTTTAGCCTGCCAAGTACTACTGACTAATGACTTGACGTAATATTTTACGTCATCGGGTCTACAGAAATTAATGTCGGGATAATTCTCCTCGGCAGGCATACGAGCGGCCGAGTCTGCCAACTCATTACCGTCGATTCCTATATGTGGCGGCACCCAGACAAAGGTAACGTTTTTGGATGTCGTTAGCAGATGATGGAAAGTTGTCAGTATATTAAGCACCATGGGATCTTCTATTTTCTTATTTACTGCTGATAGCTGATAGGGAATCTGACAAAATAAGGAACGCATTGTAGTTTGATAGGTCGCAGTAACGCAGCACTTGCCATATAGCATACATTTCTGCCGTATATATACTAGATACTGGGGGGAGAGACCACGAAGGCGTCACTCCATCAGCAACTAATGCTGCGCCCACTCCTGTTTTAGTTTTGGAACCGTCAGTATACAGGACTAAAGAATAACCGAGACGAAGAAAGGTAGCCTCCAAATGGGCAGATTACCTGGGAAGCAGATTTTTCTTTAACCGGGGTAAACAAGTCTCAATTGACCTGCACTCTTGATATAACCCAAGGGGGCACCTCTTTCCATCCGACGGGCAAACAGTCTGGAATGTCTGCTTGCCGTTCCTCCCTAAATGTTTAAACCCGTGCACTTAGAGGTCTCGTTATTGTGGACCTACTATGGTAGGCCCGGTGTTGCTCTCTGTTATTAAAAATGCAATAGTTCATATGATTCAGGGTTAGCCGTTACAGACGCCTCATACCGCAGAGCGAATACAAGGCGCCTGTAGGGCAATGGCATTTTTCCCGAATTGCGGCAGAGACTTTTGAATGGCGATATCCTAAATGCTCCGGTGGCCAATTTAATTCCTGTGCCGTGGTTGAGAGCTTGTTTGCATCTCACCGTCAACTCATCGATGTGCCTTTCAAATCTAAGTGCACTATCGAACATAAGACCCAGAAAGCGGTAGCTTGCTAAACATTGGATTCTAGATCCCTGGATGAAGACACGGGGTCAGGATGGGGACGTCTCAGCCGGCAAAAATGAACGCGGGCTGTTTTGGCTTAGGAGAATCTGAAGCCCTTCGCATCCGCATCATTTACAACATCATCTATAGCTCTTTGTAGTCTACTGGCGCAGAAGGTGTGTTACGGCTTTACCTGGCTCGCCGTAACTCAGACCCACATTTACATAAATATTATAAATATTGTCCCTTAATGCGTATTTTATTATGTTTTCGTGTTAACGCAGTTATCAAGAAGTAATTTTTATGGTGTTTACCTAAAGTGCGCGATACGAACAATATGAATCATAAACCGTCCAAACGCAAATGGTTTAGCGGATTAACCGACAGCTGCCTACCAGACCCGAACGAGAGGCTCGATGCAGATTGCAGTTTGGCAACATCGGTAAGGTGGTGGTAATTGGGAATTATCATGACCAATTAAAATCACTCATTACCACCACCTACCCCTATAAGACTCCACCCACCACCCCGTGGAGAAACCAAGGGACAGACGAGAGAACAGAGACGATAACGAAACGTCAATGAGAACGGTCGCGACATTTTAAACTTTTGTACATTTTTGTATATATTGGTGTTTGACGAATATACGAGTTAAACTCATTTTATTATTTTTATTATATCTAAACCAGATATAATTGGTCCTTCGAATATAAGAATAGTAACAAGGTGGTAGTTGGTTTTTCGGTTTACGGTTCAAAACCTTGCTTTTAAGCGCCGCAAGTAGTCTTCATGTGTTAAAAAATTCCATCGAACATACAAGAAATCGATATGAACTATTAATTTTTAAATTTTTAGAGATTCTCGATAAAATCGCAGATATTCTTATGAATATTGTTTTTTATATTTTTGAACAAAACTGAACATACTATAAAATGGTGCTTTTCGATTTACTTTTTATTTTGAGTTTTTACATTTTTTTGGGAATACATAATTTTTTGCAATACAGTAAGTTTCATGTCTAATTTCAAATTACCAATTGTTACCATGTTTCCAGTAATATTACCCAATTTTAAATGACCGGTAATTTTACTTCACTAATCACGATGATTTTATAAAGAGTAACATTTTATCTTGAAATCGATAATAAAATAGTTTACATAGCGTTCATATTATGTTATTTTTTATTTATATTGTGAAATGGTTAATTCCATTAATAAAATATTATTATTACGAGGGCAATCCACAAAGTGACAGACGTTTTGAAATAAAAAATAAACAAAGTGAAAAAACTAATTTTTATTATATACATTTTGAAGGTAAACTCTTAGGCTATTTTTCGACGTAATCGCCATATAAATTAAGGTATTTATCATATCGTTTTACAAGATTTTCAGTGCCCTCTTTGTAGAAATCTGCCGCCTGCGAGTTCAACCACTGGTTTACACCAGCATGGAGTTGAGCGTCAGTGTCAAAGCGTTGCGTACCGAGCCACGTCTTCATCTTTGGGAACAGATGGTAATCGCTCGGGGCCACATCCGGGCTGTAGACGAGCGTTGTCATGGAGAAACAAAATTTTCTCGTTAAGTTTTCCGCGACGCTTGTTTTGTATCGCGCGTCTTAATTTTCGGAGTGTTTTGCAATACCTCTCTGAATTTATTGTTTGACCACGTTCAAGAAAATCAACCAAAATCACTCCCTGAGCATCCCAAAACACAGCAGCCATGATTTTTCTTGCTGACAGCGTCTGCAGACACTTTCTCGGTTTCTGGGGCGAATGTGTGTGACCCCATTGCATCGACTGCCGTTTTGTTTCGCAGGTAACGTACTGTACCCAAGTCTTGTCACCAGTTACGATACGATCGAAAACATGGTTTCCAATTTTGTCGTACTCTTCCAGAAATGCCAGTGCTGCAGCAAATCTTTTGGTTTTGTGGTCCGTTAGAATTTTCGGAATCCACCTGGCACAAAATTTGTGGTATCCAAGTTTACCAACTACGATTTCAAGAACTAAACTCCGTGAAATTTGGGGAAAATGTTCCGAGAGTTCCGTAATCGTGAATCGACGAGTTTCGCGGTTTTTTCCATTAATTTTTACCAACAATTCATCACTCACAAGACTAGGCCTACCACTGATCCTCATCGTGAACTTTGGTTCAGCCATTTTTAAAATCAATGCACCACTGCCTCACTCGGCTTTCACTCATTATTCCAATGCCGTACACATCACAAATCTGGCGATACATTTCAATAGGTTTGTAATTTTTCGCCAACAAAAACCTTATCACACCACGCACTTCACAACTGGCGGGAATTTCAATAGCACCGCTCATTTTAAAACGCCACTGTGTAAAAAGTACAAGGAGTCTCTGGTCACCACGGCTGGTTGCGTACTAGGTGTAGAAAAATTCTGTATCCAAGATGGTGGCGCCAGTGCCGCCAACTGCCGCGCTAGGCCAAAACGTCTGTCACTATCTGGATTGCCCTCGTATTAAATCTAGTATTGCATTTTGAATAGTTGCAGGTGCACACGGTTATTTTTAGCACGGATTTATTTTTGTAGGCACTCAATTAAATGTTAAAGGTAAGACACTGCAGCACAATGAAAAAAACACCTTTCGCTGATTTGTTCTTTTGCTTTGTTGCCGAACACTTTTTCCAGAATAATAAGAAAAAGGTATATATTGGATAAATAAATGAAACGACACTGCCATTTATTTGAAAGCTTCAAGAACAGAGATCAAAGATCACAAAAGGCAGCAGAATAACAAAAAAGTTTTACATTACTCGCTGGATTTAATTTAACTATACAGGGTGAGTTTTTTTCGATGTTCTCTATGGGGATCTCGGAAACTATAAGAGATAGAAAAACGGTTAAATGGGGAAAGAAGTGTAGTTTTATAAATAAAATGACACTTTCAAAATATTTGAAAAAGTCAAGGGTAACTAGATATTTTGAATAAAGTAAAATATGTCAATTTTTTGAAATCAATATATCTCTATTATTATCATAGATAGAAAAAAACTGTAAAGGACAAAGTTGTAGAAAATTTTACACAGATTAATAACAAAAAATCAACAAACAAATCGCCCATATTTTGGGAGATATGACAAACTTATCTTTTTTTAAATAGAAACAATAGTTGGCTATGGCCTCATTGGAAAGGTTATTTTTTTCCCTTTAATCCGATATAACATATGCCATAGTTCTTTTTAAAATAAAATAAGTTATAGTCGTTTTAATTTTTCCATACACCAAAAAATAGTTAGCCATGAAAAAGACAAAAGTAAAACAATTGCGGTTGTTTATAGCAACGAAATCAATATTTAATTTATTATCTTTCTTTAGATTTGTCAAAAGCAACATAAAGTAAAATAATTCCAAAATTATCAAAATAATAATAGAAGAAAATTTTAAATATTACATAAGATGCTCAAAAAGTCCACCATTATTATTATGGCACTAGCATTTAGCCCGATTTACCAACCGGGGAGCCGAGGGCCGAATCAAGGAAATGTAGAAATGTAAAGAGAATTGCATAATTAAAAAAAAATAAATGATGTTGAAGAAAAATATATGTATAATAGTAGCAAGGGTAAAGGGAGGGGGAGAGGCGTTGGTGCATGAGCCGAATGGTGGTGACTGCAAGGTAAATCGTTGTTTTGTAGTGGTTATGGAGTGGATGGATGTAAAGGTCCGTGAAAAGGTTGGAAGAGATGGTCGCTTCGCTCCAGCCGCTCGCTTCGCTCGCTTGCCTTGCTCGCTTCGCTCGCACATAGAGAGGGTAGTTGCTCCTTTATCCTTGCGAAAACAAATTTTCTCTAGCGCAATTTTTGGACCGAAAATTTGCTGAAACACCGGGAAGGCGGCCATTTGTTGGCTCGAAAATAATTTGCTGAGCACCGCGAGGTCAAACCATACCACCCTACGTTTAAACAAATCGTTTTGGAGCATTTTAAGTCGGTCAAAAAAAATAATCAAGAAAATTACGGTTTTAGACCACCCTGTATATACACGTTAAACTTAAAAATTAATTAATTTTAATTGTTTTGTTTCGTCTTGTTTCATCTTGTCAGTTGCGGATAATTATTCGAAATCGAAATGTGAAAACCAAATTCCTCTATCGCAATTTTTCGACCGAAAATGTGCTGACAGCCCGTGAAGGCGGCCAATAAAAAAAAAACATGTCCCAACACCGCTAAATCTAATCGTAGCGATCTGCGTTTAAACAAAACATTTTGGAGAAAAAATAAAAACCATCGATTAAATGCGAGATTTAGACACCCGGTATATATTTTTATGAAATTTCAATTGCAAAAAAAATACTTTTCCTCGATACAAAAAATTCTCGATAGATAGGTCGTGTTTCTAATGGAATTCTGAACACGATAGACGCAAAATTTTGAAAATCTATTTTTTTTTTTTGCAAAATCGATTAAATGCGATATTTTTTTAAATCGGGCGATTTGAGCGCTCGGAAGTGTCGCGTTAGAAAGCCCAGGTCAAATCCCATCGAAATTGTGCTATGCGCGACCTGAAAAAGTTCCGTGTGAAGCAAGACCAGCGTGTAAAGTATTGAGGTTAGGAAATCTTCCGCCCGGCGTAAAATTAAAAAAATGATTTAAAATAGAAAACGCGGTCGGATTTTAACGCCGCTTAGCCTAAGACACGCGGATTTTTTTTTCGGTCCTGTGAAAATTTGAACTTTCTAAAATGAATTCTTCGATTTTTCCACTCCCGGTGACAGTCGTCTCCCATAAGAGCAATGTAAAAGTGGTTGCCATGGCGACCGAATCGCAGCCTTCACGGATCCCCGCTGCTTTAACGTTCTTATTACGGGAGATAAAGTACATCTTTTTAAAATCGAATTTGTGGCTTTTTTTACTTTTCTTCTGTCAACAGAATTAAATGTTTCAAGTACAGCTAATCTAAGATCCTCCACGGATTGATATGATTGTTGATACACTTTGTTCTTCACATAACCCCACAGAAAAAAGTCTAAAACGGATAGGTCGGGTGATCTAGGTGGCCATAGGATTGGTCCATTTCTTCCCACCCATGAATTAGGAAAAGCATCATTTAAATAGTTTCGCACAGCCAACTTGCTATGAGGTGGAGCTCCGTCGTGTTGAAACCACTTCAATCTTGCCCGTACTGATAAATATAAATCATCGAGCATATCTTCAAATGTTTCTTGAAGAAAACGAAGGTAATCATTTCCATTCAATGTGTTATCAAAAATATATGGGCCGAGAATTCTCGATCCGAACACACCGCACCATACATTAAATCCAAATTTAATTTGTGGTCTACGTTGTGCAACTTCTCGTGGATTCTCCTGACTCCAAACATGTTTATTGTGCCGGTTAAAAATCCCACAATTAGTAAATCGCGTTTCATCTTTCCAAATTATTTTTGTAGGGAACGTATTATCCTCTTGGCACATGTTTTTGTACCACACACAGAAGACCATTCTCTTATTAGTATCACCGTCATGTAAATTTTGTGAAATTGATACCTTATATGGGTGATATTTGTGTTTTTTCAAAACTCGTACTACAGTCCGTTGAGATATGCTTGCTTCTGTTGCAATTTGTCTGGTCGATGTAGATGGATCTATCATCGCCAATGCTAATACGTTTATTTCCGAAACTTCATTAATTTCGTTTTTTTTCAAGTTTCGGCTTTGTAAAGGATCCGTACTCACCCAAATTGTGGTAAATTCTTCTGAATGTTGGTAAAGATGGCTGCCGACGATCGATATATTGATTATAATATTGTTCTGCAGCGTCCGCAGCGTTATTATTACAATGAATGTAACAAACAAGCATATCACGCTTTTCTTCGTTGGAAAAATTCATTATCACTTTAAAAAACTTTCAACACCAAATAAATACAAAACAAACCAAATATGGAAATGAATTAATATGTGTTTAGAATAAACAACTGCAATTGTTTTACTTTTGTCTTTTGCATGGCTAACTATTTTTTGGTGTATGGTAAAATTAAAAACGACTGTAACTTACTTTATTTTAAAAATAACTATGGCATATGTTATATCGAATTGAAGGGAAAAAAATAGCCCTTTTAATAAAGTCATAGCCAACTATTGTTTCCATTTTAAAAAAGGTAAGTTTGTGTCATATCTCCCAAAATATGGGCGAAATCTTTTTTTTTATTTTTTGTTATTAATCTGTGTAAAATTTTCTATAACTTTGTCAGTTACAGTTTTTTTCTATCTATGATAATAATAGAGATATATTGATTTAAAAAAATTGACACATTTTACTTTATTCAAAATATCTAGTTACCCTTGACTTTTTCAAATATTTTGAAAGTGTCATTTTATTCGTCCTATAAAACTACACTTCTTTCCCTATTTAACCGTTTTTCTAATTCTTATAGTTTCCGAGATCCCCATAGAGAACATCAAAAAAAACTCACCCTGTATAATTCTCTTTTAATGCATTTTAATTCTTGAAGTATGGGTGTTGTATATACATTTACAAAGTCACTAGTTAACAACATATTATTAATTAATTTGCTTATAGTACTGAAAATATTGTTAATTAGGTCTCAAAATTAAGATACTCTATGTAAAAAATATATAAAGACAACTATTATTTGAAATATACAGGGTGTCTCGCGAAGTTTTCCCAGCACTTAAGGAGCAGAGTTGTTATGTTTAAAACACTTTGTTTAAAACAGTGTTTTAAACATGTTTAAAAACAGCCGTCGTGTTTTAAACGATTTTGTTTTAAACATGTTTAAAATCTTCAATTTGTTTAAAACATGTTTTAAAGGTTAAATTTGCATAAAACTTTTTTTTTATTATCTTAAATTTGCTAAATTATATTTTACACTACTTCATTAAGAGTTTTTGTTTTTGTTTTTAAATTTTAGCTAAATTGTTGAAGATATTTCAAATAACATTATTAAACACAACATTTTATTACAATAAAATATCACAACTGTGTGTGCATAAATGTGATTTTTAGATACAGTATTTTTCTTTCAGGCACACATATACATATGCAACATTCGTTGTTTTTTTAAAGATTTCAAGTTGAACTCTCAGACTAAGCATGAAGTAAAATTTTGAGTTTAGAAAAGCCTGAAAATTTGGATTGGCCGCGTAGCGAAGCGGAGCGGCCAATCCAAATTAGGCTTTTCTAAACTCGAAATTTTACTTCATGCGCCACGTGTGTAAAACACTGAAATATCGTAAAGTTTAAAATATACGGCTTTAGCAGTCTAATATGTAGATGTAAATAAAACGTGAGTCAAATTCTGCGCTGAACAAATTGTTTAAAACAGTAATTATAGGCAACCCAATTACTCTAACGTATGTTAGGTTGCCTACAATTGTTGTTGTATGTGTGTGTTTTTAAAACTTCACCGTAAATCAGTGTTTTTAAGCGTGGGGCATGAAGTAAAATTTCGAGTTAAGAAAAGCCTAATTTGGATTGGCCGTTTCGCTTCGCTACGCGGCCAATCCAAATTCTTAGGCTTTTCTAAACTCGAAATTTTACTTCATGCTTAGTCTGGAGCCTCAAATTAACCGCTTTGAAACAACAAATTCTCGCAAATTCAAAAAACGCTGTAATTATCGGGATATGTATACTCAAAAGAAAAATGCCCTGTATGATCTGCTTTAAACGTGTTTTAAACATGTTTTCAATTCACTGATTATAGAGGCTTCTACTTCGTTATACATTGTTGAACATAAATAAAACACTGTTTATCACTTTGTTTGTATAACAATTGTTATACAAACAAAGTGATAAACAGTGTTTTATTTATGTTTCAATAAAAAAACAGGTTTAGTAAAGAAAACTGTTTGTTTTAATTAAAATAAAAAATTAGTTTTTTTTAACAACCCTGTTACGAAGCATGCTCTTAAGATCATTTCAAGCAAAAAAGTTCATATGAATATGTGTCGAAATAACAAAAATAGAAAAATTGAACGTGTGGTATTCACAGGCGTGCGTGTAAATGCATTGAAGTAGGAGGTGGAATTTTTGAACATTTATGACTATGCTTTTTTGTAGTCTGCGGTCATTTATTTTGTTAATTTTGATGTCATAGAAATAAAAATGGTGATGTGTCCATCATAGTACTTTCCCCCGTAAATTGCGTATTAAATCACTTTTAAAATATTTGTAGCATTATTATTTTCAAAATGTCTTCAACTTTTTGATAACTACAACTTTTATTTGAAACATTTTTCAATTTGATCAACACATACTGACACAAACCAATGACTAGATAAAAAACACTATTTATTGAATATCTCAAAAACTAAGAGTGCTATGACAAAAAGTGAAGATACAAAAAATCTTTAATATTTTATTACCTACAACTTTTATTTAAAACATTTTCCAATTGTATCAACACACACACTGACACAAATCAATGACTAGATAAAAAACACTATTTATTAAATATCTCAAAAACTAAGAGTGCTATGACAAAAAGTAAGTGAACAATACATCTTCATTTTGTTATTATCTACAACTTTTAGTTGAAAGAATTTTTTGTTTGATGAACATTTATTGAAAAAATCTGAAAAAACTGAAAAACGCTACGAGTAAAGTACCACTTCCGGTTTTCCGATTTTCACCAAAAGCTTTTCAGTTCTTCCGATTGTAACAAAAAGCTTAAGTTTCAAGTTTCATCTCGATATCTTTAGCGGTTTTTGCGGTACAGCGCACACAGACAGACAGACAGACAGACAGACAGACATTTTTCAAAAATGGTTTTATTCGACTCAGGGGACCTCAAAACGGATATTTCCGCTAAAATTTTTGATTCGAAAATTTTCACGAAAACAATACTTTCCCTTTGTATTACATACAGGGGAAAGTAAAAATTATTAAAGATTAATTTAGTTTAAAATGTGTATAGCTCAGTAAATAATGAAAATAGGAAACATATTCATATGAACATTTTTGCTTGAAATGATCTCAAGAACATGCCCTTCTAGTGCCGGGAAAACTTTGCAAGACAGCCTGTATTATTAGATCGTCATGTTATTGTTACTTTCCCCCGTATGTAATACAAAGGGAAAGTATTGTTTTCGTAAAAATTTTCGAATCAAAAATGTTAGCGGAAATATCCGTTTTGAGGTCCCCTGAGTCGAATAAGACCATTTTTGAAAAATGTCTGTCTGTCTGTGTGTGTGTCTGTGTGCGCTGTACCGCAAAAACCGCTAAAGATATCGAGATGAAACTTGAAACTTAAGCTTTTTGTCACAATCGGAAGAACTGAAAAGCTTTTGGTGAAAATTGGAAAACCGGAATATTTTGACTTATCACTGCTCAACTGTGAATAATAAGAAATCACTACAAAATCAGGATACCTCATGTTAATCAATTTTGACATAAACAAAAACAATTTATAAATTGAAAGCAAATTGTGTTAATTGTGTTGTGATAGTGTGGTTAATAGTTTATCGAAGGTGAAAGAAGTAACATGGAATCCGATCCTGACTTGTTGACACCCCCGGAAATAAGGGACGCGGCAGAAATCGCTTCCATCAATTTGTTGCCTAAAAAGTCTCGCAACATATACCAAAGTACATACAACACGTTTTGTGAATGGAAAAAGGAGAAAAAAGCACATTCTTCAACTGAGTCGGTAGTTTTGGTGTATTTTACTGAATTATCAAAAAAATACAACACCTCATCGTTGTGGCAGAAGTATTCGATGCTAAAAAGTACATTGAAAATCTTTGAAAACATCAATATTGGAAACTATGGCAAACTTCTAGCTTTTTTGAAAAGAAAAAATGAAGGGTTTATTCCGAAAAAAGCCAACACTTTCTCCCCAGAAAATGTTAACAGTTTCATTGCAAATGCACCGGATGACAAATTTCTTGCAACAAAAGTAAGTTTTAAATTATTTTAATATTTTTTAAAAATTGCAGTAATTTTTTCTTCAGGTTGCATTAATTATGGGTTTAATGGGCGCTTGTCGTTCAAATGATCTGTATAACATGAAAATTAAAGATAAAGAAGACCTTAATTCCTGCTATATGATTAAGGTGCCAACCACAAAAACTAAAATTTGTAGGAAATTTACAGTATCTGGTAATTTTTACCACATTGTAAAAAAATATTTGTGCCTCCGAAAGCAGATAAACTGTGATTATTTCTTTCAAAATTTTCAAAATGGAAAGTGTACTAAACAGCGAATTGGTATTAATAAATTTACCAAAATGGGAAGGGATATCGCCAGTTTTTTTAAATTACCCAATCCTGAGCAATATACAGGCCATAGCTTTAGAAGAACCTCAGCCACCATTTTGGTTGATGCTGGTGGACACATCACTGCGTTAAAACGTCATGGAGGATGGAAGTCAACTGCGGTTGCAGAAGGCTATGTTAACGATTCTTTGGAAAACAAAAAGGAAACGGCCAGAAAAATTGCATCGTCAATAGAATCGACAGCAAATAATGTAACAGCTGCATCTTCCAGCACAAATTCCGTTAATTTCGATATTTTGGATCAAACCGTAAATCTTGGTGTACCCACTTCAATGCCCCCTATTGTGTTTAATAATTGTTCTAACGTTACTATTAACATTAATCCTAATAAATAGTATTATTATATGTATTTCTTAGTTATAATTAAAAGTAAATGATTTAATGAATTATGATCTTATTCTTGAAAAGTTGCAGTAAGCAAGAATGAATATACATTTTGTGGTTGTGGATAAAGTATAGTATTCTACTCGCGCATAATGGCTATTAATCATTCGAATGATTTACTCCACTCGCCTGCGGCTCGTTCCGTAAACCTCATTCTCATGATTAATAGCTTTCATTATGCGCTTGTTGAATAATATACTATTACCTACGCCCTATCTAGTAACCGCATCATACCACACTGTCATCTTGACAAGTATGATTGACATTACGTACACATGCACGTAATAGCTTTGACAAGTACATTACGTGCTGACAGTTGAACAGCTGATTGCTTAACGTACAACCAAATGACATTTCTTTGATGTACAGGGAGTTTATCTTTAAAGTATATGTATTCCAAATTCAGCTTATTTTCTTTAAATCTTTAGTTAGTCGTTGTTTTTTTTTAAGAGTTCAATTTGAAGCTTTAAACGAGTGTTTTCCACTCCCAGACTAAGCATGAAGTAAAATCTTGATTTTAGAAAAGCCCCGTGAAAATTTGTCGAGGGTCGCACAGCGACCCGAGACAAATTTTCTGGGGTTTTCTAAACTTGAAATTTTACTTCATGCGCCACGCGTATAAAACACAAAAATATTGTGAACTCTATGTATATTTGAACCTCACTTGAAATCAGTGTTTTATACGCGTGGCGCATGAAGTAAAATTTCGAGTTTAGAAAAGCCCAGAAAATTAGTCTCGGGTCGCTGCGCGACCCTCGACAAATTTTCACGGGGCTTTTCTAAACTCGAAATTTTACTTCATGCTTAGTCTGGCAGTGGAAAACACTCGTTTAAAGCTTCAAATTGAACTCTTTTAATAAACAACGAATGTCAAAAAATGTACAGCTTTATTACTTCTATATTGATTAAGTAGTAATTTAGTTTTCATCATTGTCATGGTACTATTAAAAATTATTACAATAAATAAGTTGTTCTTTCATGTTTATTGTTTATTTTGTTAGGGCGTAGGTAAAGTATCGTACGTTTCTCGAGTGGTATGGCAATGATATTGCGCGGCTCGTGCGCAACATGTCCGCTCATATGTAATATGCTGCATATCACTCTCGTTCCGTAATATACTAAAACTTGTTTCTCATTGATCACATATAATTACTTGAAATAAAACACTTTTAACCTTTTTTCAGAAATTTATTCTTTACCAGATGTACATTTCGGACACATAGTGACTATTATCAATGGTTCGATAATAGTATCAAACCATTCATAATGGTCACTTTGTGTCCGAAATCTACATCTGGTAAAGAATAAATTTGTGAAGAAAGGTTAAAAGTGTTTTATTTTAAGTTATTATCATCTTCATGTAACTCACCCAAATGCATTCACATATAATTAAATATTTAGAAAAACATAAGTTAAAATAAATTTACTCGATTTGTTTCACTTATGTAAAAAAGTAAAACAAATCAAGTAATTTTATCTTTTCATCATTTTTATAAACACAGCAAAGAGAAAAAACAAATAATTTCCGAAAAAATGTCAATATTAACAAAACAAGTTTTATGAATATTTATAATTCGTTCGTGCAACCCCACTTGGAATATTGTTCTCAACGGTATGGTCTCCATACACTGAATGTGACATTAATAAAACTGAGCAAGTTCAAAAGAAATTTGTAAGGTACCTTGCCTATAAATTTAGTACTGATCAGCCCTACTTTGATCTTTTGACGACTTTTGGCCTTCGCAGCCTTAAGCAAAGGGGTGTTAAAGCTGACATTAAGTTAGTATTCAAACTACTCAATGGGTTTTTGGATTGCCCTGATTTGTTGGAATTGGTTGGTATACAGGTTCCACCGCGCTCTCTTCGGTCTGACATTACATTCCATATAGGCTACAGGCGCACGGATTATGAGAAATATTCCGCTTCTGTTCGTATTTTGCGTCACACGAATATTTTAAAATTTGACTTTTTTACTGGGTCTTTTTCATTATTAAAGCGCCTTTTAAAAGAATTGTAACTTTTCTTGTTTAGTTTTAAGTGCAGTGTATGTATATATATGTTTTATGTATATTGCATTTTTCATGTAAATAGCAAGCCGTTAAAATAAATAAATAAAAATGTCCTGGATAATAGAAAAAAATATACTCACATTTAAGTAAACATCGAAAATCAAATGTAGAACGTTCCAGAAAACGAATGCCCATGTTAAAGCGTTTCCCGCCGTGTTGCTGTAATATTTCCCCATGTATTTATCGACAAATTGCGGAATGCATGTCAATTCCGATGACAGAAAGGCGTTTATATAATATGACATCTTGGCTGAAAATATAACATAAAAATGGAAATGTAAATTGAAGAAATTTATAAAAAAACGCTACATTTATTAAAAAGTTGAACATTACCACAGAGTAAAAAATAATAATAAGTACCTAAGACAGCATAGCCATATAATATTCGAATAATTCAAATATTTGAATATGATTTTACATAAATATTCGAAAACTTAATTATAAAAAAATCCTATCCTTAATAGTTCAATTTAAACTGGGGATGTTCGATATACAGGGTCCTGCATTTCACCTTCCGTCTTCTATAGCTCAGTTACTAATCAAGTTAGAATTTTGATATTGATATTTTGCAGACTTTACTTATATTATAGGCAGGGTTGTTAAAAAAAAAACTTTTTTTTATATTAATTGAAACAAACAGTTTTTTTACATAACGTGTTTTTTTCATTGAAACAGCGTTTAAAACATTAACAATTAAAAATATCTTTAAAACATGTTTAAAACACGTTTAAAACATTTTTAAATCAGAACATACAGGGTATTTTGAGTATACATATTCCAATAAATACAGCATTTTTTAAATTTGCAGAAATTCGTTGTTTCAAAGCGGTTAATTTGACTCTTTTACAGAGTGTTTTCCACTCCCAGACTAAGCATGAAGTAAAATTTTGAGTTTAGAAAAGCCTAAGAATTTGGATTGGCCGTGTAGCGAAGCGGAGCGGCCAATCCAAATTAGGCTTTTCTAAACTCGAAATTTTACTTCATGCGCCACGCTTTAAAACACTGATTTACAGTGAAGTTAAAAAAACACACACTTACAACAACGATTATAGGCAACCTAATATACGTTATAGTTATTGGGTTGCCTATAATCACTGTTTTGAACAATTTTTTTAGCGCAGAATTTGATTCACGTTTTATTCACATCTACATATTAAATTGCTAAAGCCGTTTATTTTAAACTTTATGATATTTCAGTGTTATATACTTGTGGTGAATGAAGTAAAATTTCGAGTTTAGAAAAGCCTAATTTGGATTGGCCGCGTAGCGAAGCGCAGCTTTCAGACATTTCTAAACTCAAAATTTTACCTCATGCTTAGTCTGGGAGTAGAAAACGTTTTTTTATTATCTTAAATTTGCTAAATTATACTTTATACTACTTCATTAAGATTTTTTGTTTACGTTTTTAAATGTTAGCTAAATTGTTGAAGATATTTCAAATTACATTATTAAACATAACATTTTATTACAATAAAATATCACAACTGTGTGTGCATAAATGTGGTTTTTAAATACAGGGGTTTTGCCTTTCAGAGATTTCAATTTGAATCGTTTAAAGATTCAAATTGAAATCTTTGAAAGAAAAAATCCCGTTTTAAACATGTTTTAAACAAATTTATGATTTAAAAGATGTTTAAAACAATACTGTTTAAAACACGACGGCTGTTTTTAAACATGTTTAAAACACTGTTTTAAAACAAAGTGTTTTAAACATAACAACCCTGATCATAGGGCACATTCAGGATTTTTTTTTTGATTATACAGGATGTCAGAAAAATGTGTGACGTCATGATGATATATCTTATTAGATTACATGCTGTATATTTTGTTCGTTATTTGGATACCTTTTATGCATACCTATATACCCTTAAAATTTTATAAAATTTAGTGTCAAATTTTTTAACCGTAACCCAACCAAATTTTCAGGCTTTTCTAAACTTAAAATTTTACTTCATGCTTAATCCAGTATGTAATATAATAAGTCATTCATAAAAATCATAAAAATAAGTGCATAATTTTACCAAAAATCAAGACTCGAGTTAACTCTATAATTGCTCGGCCATTAATGGGTTAATCAAGTTTAAAAATTGCAATGTCGACAATATTTTACAGATGTTTCAAATTTCTTTTTATCTTTTAGGTTTTTAACTAACTATTGCTCGGCGAGCCACAATTCGGGTTCGATTCCTACGCACGGCGAGATTTTATTTGAAATATAATGTCTCGTCTTGACCTTGGGTGTGGTATAAATGTATGTGTTTGTCCGAATGAATATTAGCATACTATAAATGGAAATTGTAAATAATTAATACAAATAAATAAAATGATGTTGGCTAATGGGCAAGTTCCCAAGCCCACGCAAAAGCCATAAAAAAAAAATTGCATATTTATTGTCTCGTGCCTCTTCTTGGTAAAAATCCTGGCTACGCTCATGCCTACATATTTCTTTAAAATTTGATTAGATGTTTAGTATACACGGTGTCGCAGACCACCCGTATCAGCCTTTTTTTGAGAAAACGGCTAGTGCTAGAGAGTTGGGACAAAAATATTTATAACAAAAGCCGTATTAAAGAATCGTATGGTGATATTGTTTTTTCGCAAAAAGGTTGGCATCCCTGAGAATTTGCCTAAAAATGTCAATAACTCAAGGTTTTTTTTTAAATGGCGCGATAGGTCAAAAGTGGTATCATTGAAATGGTCTTTAAAAAATGACCAACTTTTGTAAGAAACATAATTTTGTTACTGGAATCGATTTTGTGTAATATCTGATCAAAGTTATTAAATTTCAATTCTTCATGGCTAACTAATTTTAAAAGATTGAGTTTTAAATGTCAGTTAGACCTCTCAGATACATTCTGACCAAGGCCGCAGAGTCGCTAAAGAAATATTCGACTAAACTCTATCTCTGACTCCTCTATTTTTCGATAATCCTACGCCAACTCCGACTGCTGCTTCGAATCATGTAAAAATGTTTAAACTCTACTTAATAATACAATTTTTTGCAATACAAATTGATGTTTAATGGTTACTACATCTGCATAATTGCAATATAATAGTTTTTTTGAAAGAAAATCGAAATATTGGTTTTCTCTCATATGCAAATTATATAAACTTCCATTGTAATTAAAAACTCTATTTGGGTTCAAATTTACAAAAAAAACAAATATGTTTAGCATATTTATATTTAAATAATTATATTGAAAATCGGAGTCGGAATTATACGAAATTTCTAACTTCACGGCTCCGATTTTCTCATGACAAAAATACTTAAATTAATACACTATTCTGGTCCTAATACCAGTGGCCCTAAGTATCTACTATTAAAATAAGGTAGCCATAAGATATTGATATTTGGTAACTTCAATCCAAAATAACTCAAAACAAACGCCAGTTACAAAAATATTTTTCCTACAAAAATTACTTATTTTTCAAAGACCTTTTGAATGTTACCATTTTGACCTATCATGCCATCTGAAAATCTTGAGTTTTTGACATTTTTAAGCGAAACCTCAGAGATGCCAACTTATTTGGGAAAAAACAATATCACTATTCGATTCTTCAATATGGCTTTAGTATTTTTTTTTCTATCCCAACTCTCTAAGACTAGCCGTTTTCTCAAGAAAGTTACAGGTGGTCTGGGACACCCTGTATATAAACTGATCTAAATGTAAATCAAATGCTAAATTCGACGCTACACTTTTTCAAAGAGTCTGAAATACAAAAATTGTACCTTAGAAAAAACATTATTTATTCTAGGGTGGTTATAGTGGATAAGATTTGTTAGATTGGCACTGGAAATCTCATCTGCCGAGGTCAACAAATCCAAACTTTACCTGCGGCACCAAATCAGCTAAACCTACTGGCACAATGGGAAAATTCCCCAACATCCTATCCGCCCCTGATAATGTACTTAATAAGGTACAGGAATTATAATTTACACAATTGTATAATGATTACAGAAACATGGTTATGTATTTTTTAATGAATCTGGAGGCCTATTCTGATAACCGATGAGTTATGTTATCGATAATTTATCGATCATTTTACTCTATACGGTTTTCTCAATTCTTCCACTTCAGCGAGTAGACTCGTCAATGACAAAATGAGTTGGTGTTGAGAATAGGCCCCCATGAGTAGTGACTGCTTAAAAATTAATTAGTCGTGTAGCAAGTGGGCTCTAAATTGATTATTTCTTTAAGCGTTATAGAATATAGTAAAAACAAATAATAAATATTACATAAATAATACTTACATTGTATGCTGATATAATTACAAATTAAGTGTAAACATTCGTTTATTAATTAATGATTATTATTACAAAACAATAGCAATTTATTTCATTGGTATTAATACATTTCTATGCAGTTTAAACAGTCCTGTATCCGATAACTCTGACATCGCACACATTTTATTTTTATTATTATTCAATCCAGTTTAGGTTAGGATAGTGTATAAATATCAACTTCCCTTTGGCTTTCAAGAAATATTCGATTTCGTGGTGTTGTATCGTATGCAACCCAAAATACATACAGCTGATGATCGACGATCGAGTATAAAATGTGATTGTTGGATTAGAATGCGATGAAATGGGGATGGGGTCTTGGTTCCTGTGACGCGACCACGGGGTGTCAACAATATAGGGAATTGCGAAACCAAAATTTCTTCCTTGTCTAACAACAGTAAAATGCCTATAGCTCTATTTCACCGATGGTTTACCCAAGGAACACCGCGCCGCCGGCGGCGCCACTAGAAAATTATAATAGGAAACTGTAAAAATGCTTTAACAAAAATGCTCTAACAAAAATTCACTAGATGTCTCTACATCTGTCTGTTTACATCCAATTTTGTGTTCTACACGTGACACGCCATTTGTAATTAATCCACGGGGTGTCAACAATATAGGGAATTGCGAAACCAAAATTTCTTCCTTGTCTAACAACAGTAAAATGCCTATAGCTCTATTTCACCGATGGTTTACCCAAGGAACACGGCGCCGCCGGCGGCGCCACTAGAAAATTTCTGTGAGCACAGTGACTTTCCACCTCAGACCCAGTCGACTCCATATGATTCTGTAAGTTCACATATATAGTTGACCGACCCACTCGATGGGAGGGCGCATATGTCGGAATTTCAAATTTCCCGCAATTTCTAACGTGGGCTCGTTTTCATTCAACAGCTGATTCAAAAATGCTGATAAGACGAAATCGTCTCGAGATGAGCGTTAATAAATATAAATAATTACAACCGTAAGTATGTAAAATATTTTTAAATTTCAACCTATTGTGTATTATTTTAAATAAGTGTACAGTCAAACAAATTTAAAACCAGGGTGTTACTACATTATTTCTCTTTATTTCTTCCTAGTACATGTGGATGATCTTCAAGTATACTAAATATCCATGGTCGTGGATATTTTCATCACACTGAACTAGGAGCATTTTTTCATGGAGTATATCCCCGTTATTGTTGGATTAAGCAATTCTGAATCTTTGGGGATGGGCGTTAACATTAATTATTAAAACCGTAAGTTTATGTAATATTTTAAGTTTTTAAGCCATTGTCTATTCTTTTAATTAAATCTGCAGTCAAACACATTTAAAACCAGTGTGTCTACATTATTACTCTTTATTTCTTCCTAGCATTCGTGAATGATCTACAAGTACTATGCATGAAACAACCACGAACGTGGAGATTTTCTTCACACTGGGCTAGGAGCATACTTCCATGGAGAATGTTCCCGTTGCTGTTGGATCAAGCCATTCTGAAATTTCATCTAGTCACAAAGTACGATCCCAGAACATAAAATAATGTCTTAAATTCAATTACACGGTTTTTCTATTGCATTTCTCATTGATCAAATGAGATTCACTATATCCCAAATATCTTTCACCTTGTCAAATATAAGACAAAAGATTTCCCGATTTACGAAATAAGTTTCACTATATACCAAATACTTCCCTTTAATATTTTCGTTGAACATTTTTGCAATAACAATAACTTTCTTCTGGAAATATTTTATTTGTATTTATACATACAAAGAGTTTTCTTTTAAGTATACGCATTTCAAATTCAACCTATTTTCTGTAAATCTTTAGATATTCCTTGTTTTTTTTAAAGTTCAATTTGAAGCTTTAAATGAGTGTTTTCCACTCCCAGACTAAGCATGAAGTAAAATTTCGAGTTTAGAAAAGCCCCGTGAAAATTTGTCGAGGGTCGCGCAGCGACCCGAGACAAATTTTCTGGGCTTTTCTAAACTCGAAATTTTACTTCATGCGCCACGCGTATAAAACACAGATTTCAAGTGAAATTAGAATACACATACATTTTACAATATTTTAGTGTTTTTTACGCGTGGCGCATGAAGTAAAATTTCGAGTTTAGAAAAGCCCAGAAAATTTTACTTCATGCTTAGTCTGGGAGTGGAAAACACTTGTTTTAAGCTTTATATTGAACTCTTTTGAAAAACAACGCATGTCAGAGTGTTAATCCATTGATAATGGTCACTTTGTGTCCGAAATGTACATTTGGTAATTCAAATAAAAGTGTGAAGAAAGGTTATTAGTGCTTTATTCGTTAAATTACAGCTTATGCATATGTTGACCGTAAAGAAAAATTCTCTGTATGGAACACTACTTACGCCAACATCCTTATCCGGATAAGGAGACCTCTTATTTCATTTCTAAGATGCATTTTTTGACTAACTGCAGACATTTTGTTGAAAAGTGAAATGTAATTAGGTTTTGACATGTAGCGAAATATATTTGTAATAACTTTTTAAATATACATTTAACATGTTCATTAGGTCTTTGGTATTTTTCGCATCGCACGGTAATTTAATACCGTGCGATGTTCCCCGCACCGTACCCACCATTCAATGTTATGACCCCCTGCACCGCACACCCCGCTTAGCAGGAATCCCGCCCGCTCCCCGCGCCAATGACGTTATTTCCGATTGCAGCGCCGTCTCATCGAGTGGGTCGGTTAACTAAAATCATGATACGTGGAGCCCCCTATGAGTTATCAATCTAATTTAATCTATGTTCCACCTTCTATCTCTATTTCGTTCACCATGGAAAGTGTATTTAATACAAGTGTTCGCGAAACATTGCTGACTTAAAAATAATTACATCTTCAGACAATCCGCGAATTGTTTGAGAATTAAAAAAATGAAGAGTATATTTAATAATTTTAATTAAACCAACATACAAGCATTTTTCGATAAGGTAATTTTTAAATTAACCTCCTTTCATTTAACAATAAAATATTCGTTGTTATGTAGAAAAACAGGTAATTAGTTGTTGTATATCCGAGGCCTTAATTAAGGCCGTTGTAGCGGCGATAAAAGTTTAATTAAAGATGCGCGGTGAGTACACAGGAAAATGTTGGATCGAATGAGTAAATATAATTGTACAAAGTGTGCCATAACCAAGATGTTACTAAGTGCATTTCTTATTAAATATGGATTGGTGAGGCTAAAAATATGATTCACCCCATTGAACCTACATTAAGACATACAGGGTTTGTTTTTATTTAAGTAGAAAAAATGTGAGGCCCGGATCAACTAATATTTTCGGCACCTTTCAAAATGTTATTCAAATAGAGGTATTCTTTCAAAGAGAATTAGGTCTTTCTTTAATCAATGCCCTCTACTTTCATTATAAATCTGTAACTCCATTTTTAGCTAACTTATTTAAAAATAAATGAGACAGCTGTCGAGCTTCAAAATAAATCAGTGTTTTATACGCGTGGCGCATGAGGTAAAATGTCGAGCTTAGAAAAGCCTCAATTCTAAATCTAAACGTTCAAGCTTTCGAAACTCGAAATTTTACTTCAGTTGAAAGAGCTGTTAGAAGCTTCAAATTTACCGCTTTTATAAAAACAACGAATATCTGAAAATTTATAACGAATGCATCGAGATGTACACTTAAAAGAAAAATTCTCTGTATATTTCGTTACGTATAGTAAAATCCAGTAAAAGGGATAAGCACTGTGAGATATCGTGACAGCAAACAAGAACGCCCGCATATTCATTTAGTGGAAGAAATTATCATATTCTCGAGTTTCCCAAAATATATTCCTATGATAAGCTCAACAGCCCTGCAAATATACCGATTTATGAAAAAAAGATAAAAGGAATTTCTAATTGTGATCAAACCTGACGTATTTTAAATATTTTCAGTGAGTTTTTTCAAGAGAAGGTCCGTGCGACATCATGTGTTACATTTCAAACTCATTTGCATGACATCCTAATCACGCATTCTTTATGTCGTATATTAAATTTGAATTCACTTTGCAATATCTCTATGCAAATGTAGTATCATTCGTCGGGCGAGAAAAGGTGCTTAGGCAGGGGAACGGGTATAACGGGAATACGAGACCAGACTGTGTCGAATGTCGATGAAAATTTTAATTGTGCATCCCTGTAACTCGCATGTGTGATACGAATCCCGTAAAATGTGCTCTATTGGGATTTCCAAGAGAATAATTGTCGAAAAAATATAAATTTCGATAGCTATCACAACAAAGCGCTATAAGCAGGCACAGGCACCCCAGATTTGCGAAAAATGGTAACGGTTTGATGAGTTGGCGTATCAACGATAGTGGTTTTTTATGTCCCCTTGTAATAAGTCATTGTCCGATCTATACATCTATCCGTCTATACGTCTATCCGTCCGTCCGCCCCATCACCGATGACAATACAGCCGTTTTGACAAATGGATTTACTGAAGCAAATATGTTTAGTTTAATACCGCTTCTGGTTCGGTTTCTGCTCGATTGTAGTCGCGTTGCTGCTCTCTCGTCGCAGATCTGTGTTTCACCTATCAAAGGGAATACTACCGTTACAGTTACACCTAGTAGAAACATAATACAACCAGCAACAGTCATACATTTGATTGCGTATTTTACTACAATTTGTAAACAGTAGGGGTTGCATGTATAATATTTTTCAGGTGGGATGGAAGTAATCGATACAAGGTTTTTTTTTCTTTTATACGTACATATCCCAATGTATACACAGTAAATTTTCAGACATTCGTTTTTTTTATAAATGCGTTCGATTTGAAGCTTCTAACGAGTGTTTCCAATCCCAGATTAGCATGAAGTAATATATTGACTTTAGGACAGCCTGAAAATTTGGTTTGGTCGCGTAGCGAAGCGAAGCGACCAAAACAAATTTTCAGGCTTTTTAAACTCAAAATTTTACTTCATGCGCCACGTGTGTAATACACTCATTTGATGTGAAGTTTAGCATATACATTTTTAGCAATCAGTGTTTAATATATTAATAATTTTACTCTACGCTTAATCTAAAAATATAATAATATTTTTCAGGTGTTGTGGAAGAAATTGATACAAGGTTTTTTTTCTTTTAAGTGCATACATATCCCAATGTATACGCAGTAAATTTTCAAACATTCGTTGTTTTTATAAATGCGTTCGATTTGTAGCTTCTAACGAGTGTTTCCAATCCCAGATTAGCATGAAGTAAAATTTTGACTTTAGGAAAGCCTGAAAATTTGGTTTGGTCGCGTAGCGAAGCGATGCGACCAAAACAAATTTTCAGGCCTTTTTAAACTCGAAATTTTACTTCATGCGCCACGTGTGTAATACACTCATTTGATGTGAAGTTCAGCATATACATTTTTAGCAATCAGTGCTTAATATATTTATAATTTTACTCTACGCTTAATCTGGGAGCCGAAAGTTTAAAGCTTCAAATTTAACTTAAAAAAAACAAGGAATATCTGAAGATTTACAGTGTACCCGCTGTAATTGGAATATGTATTAATAACTGAAATCCTGCTTTTCATGTTTGAACTTTGTCAATTTTGTCGATCAAATTTTGTAAGAGTTATAGTGATTTTCGTGAAATCCAATTCTATCCAATCCAATTAATTTATTTCCAAATAGAGGTAATGACACTTTCATGGGTGAGTCATAGTTAATCAATATAATTATACAAAAGTATAGCAAAAAATAGTAAATAGACAAAGTCACAACAATATTAATATTGCAAAGTTTTAAATTTCATCAACCTATACAAAATAATCAAATCGAACGAATGCACAGGGACTATTTTAATAAGTATACATACTGTAAATGTTCCGACATTCTTTGTTTTTTTTAAAGAGTTTAATTTGAAGCTGTTTTCCACTTTTGTCTAAGCTTGAAGTAAAATTTCGAGTTTAGAAAAGCCTGGACGTTTGGATTTGGAATTTAGGCTTTTCTAAGCTCCACATTTTACTTCATGCGCCACCCGTATAAAACACTGATTTATTTCCAAATCCACATTCAGACTTTTCTAAACTTAAAATGTTACTTCATGCGTCACGCATATAAGGCACTGAAACATTGTTTATTTATAAATACACTAAAAATAACTTTTTCTAAATTAGTTTTAATCAAAATAGTTAAATAACAAAATATTTACATTTTTCTGCACATATTCTCAAGTTAGGTCAAATTATGCAATATATCAAATTTACTTATCTAGTAATTTAACGAGTGTTGTCCACTCCCAGACTAAGCATGAAGTAAAATTTCGAGTTTAGAAAAGCCCCGCGTAGAAAATTTGTCGAGGGTCGCGCAGCGACCCGAGACAAATTTTCACGGGGCTTTTCTAAACTCGAAATTTTACTTCATGCGCCACGCGTATATAACGCTGAAATATTGTGAAGTTAAAATTGAAAACACACTGAAAACATTATTTAAAAAATTAAGCAATAATCGCAATATTTAAATAACATTTTTCTTCACAGAGAATGTGTGAAGAAAAAAAAAAGTCAGGTCAAATAATGCAATGTATCAAATTAACTTATTTAGTAATTTAATTAATAATTAATAAGCAAAATATTGATAATGTTGGGTTATTGTATCAATGGCGTCTAATGGGTTAAGCATGGCGTAAAATTTTGAGTTTAGAAGAGCTGATCAATACAAATTTGTAGGAGATGGATTGGTAGCGACCAATACAAATTTTCAGGCTATTCTAAACTCAAAATTATACTCTATGCACCACGCGTATTAATCACGGATTTAAAGGGAAGTTAAAAATATACTACTTATATTTGATCTTACATTAACCCATTTTATCCCACCGTACTCATCAAAGTATTGCTGTAAAAATGCTTTAACAAAAATGCTCTAACAAAAATTCACTAGATGTCTCTACATCTGGCTGTTAACCTCCAATTTTGTGTTCTATACGTGACACGCCTTTTGTAATTAATTTTTTGCTCTGTTTGCAGGTTAGACCGATTTTTCTGGACATTTTTGGAACCAAATTTGCAATATGAGTCGAGAGAGAGTGAAATATTGCATGATTTGTGGTTGTGCAGAAGATAAGGTGAAGAAATTGTTCTGTTTACCACGAAATCCGAAATTGTAATTATTTCAAAGTATTTACAATTAGTCATTTCATCCTCATTACCATTACCATTTATATTCACCGAATACTTATATTACAGAATTACATAAAGTGAAATAACGTAAGTGAGTTTTGATTTTAATTTTAAAATATGGGCTATAGCTTAAATTTGTTACAATGCACGCTTTTGCACAAGTGATATCTATTTTATAAGGCTTTAATTCAGTTATTACATTATTCAATATAATGTGATGAGCTGGATCGATTGTTTTAACTAATTATAATTTGAATTATGATTATATCAAACGGCACTTCCTTTTTATGTATGCACAAATGTAGTACCATTTCAAAGATTATAACTGATTATGCACATCACTAATATAATGCATATGCATGTCGTTTCTGTGTAGCAAATAAAACATGATAACAAATTAACTTAATTTATTGTTTAATTAGCACTAAAATGTAGTATATATTAGCTGTTTGCGAAAACCTGCTCTTGTTAATTTGAGACGAGATGTATTAAACTTAAAAAATCCAATTGATCTGTGAAGTTGGTAGAATACATTTTGGTACACGGCTATAGAAATCCCATAGTTACGGATGTTAAACTTACTTATTAACAAATTGTGAACTAAAATGGAGTAGATTTATGTTGTTGTTGTGACGTTAATTACTGCCCCCTGTGATGTTATATAATCAACCTAAAATCAGATTATTATTGTCAACATTTAATGCTGATATGATGCTTGTTTGCTTGATTTCAGCTGATTAAAACAGTGTTTAATTTAAATGTACCATTTTAGATGTGAGACGTGGAAACATATTCTCGGAATTGTATCTGATATGTCCCGATGCAATGGGAGAATCTGCGACAGGCATTTTTCTAAGGAATGTTTTGTTCCCTTTAATGTAAATATGTGATTATTACAAGATGCTATCCCATCTCATTTGTTGCAGACCTGAGTACTGTTTCTTCAAATATTAACAGTGATTTAATTCCACTAAAGGTAAATGTGTAACAAGGAAATATGTGCATATTTATAAATGTTTTATTTTAGGTTACAAATACGGAACCGTCCACTTCATCAACACTTCCTCACATTTATATTCCCCCTATTAGACAGCTCAGAAAGCTTTTGTTTGTTTGTTCAAATATTGACATTACCCCTCAAAATAAAGCTTTAGTAAATACAAGGGTAGACAATGCTTATGGGAGAACTGGATTCCGAGTTTTCGAGGATAGAAAAGGAGAGACTGTGGTAGGGAAGTGGGTCCATCTACTTATAAATAGAGTAAAAGTAGAAGTATTCTAGAGAAAACTGCTCCGGTTGCGTCTACACACACACACACACACACACACACACAAACGCGCTCGCCCTTCAGAAAAAATAAACTGTTCCGAAACGTTTCTTTTATTTTCAGATTTCCAAAATTATGGAGTTTGGGAATCAGATATATTTAAAAAGCTCCTAAATAAACCTAAAATTTAACTAAAAATCAAAATATAAAATTCAATGAGTTTACATTAAAGAATTCATTTGATATTATTTTTATCTTGATTGTTTCTTTTCTTCATAAATTCAATTAAAACTTTGGTATGTACCAAATTTGGCAAATAATTTATATTATTGATTAGTTATACAGAGAGTTTTTTAAGTATAAATAACTCAATATACAGAATACACTGTACATTTTTCTGGGCTTTTCTAAAGTCAAAATTTTACTTCATGCGCCCCGCGCACAAAACACTGATTTTACGTGAGGTTCAAATATACTTAAATTTCACAATATTTTAGTGTTTTATACGCGTGGCGCATGAAGTAAAATTTCGAGTTTAGAAAAGCCCCGAAAATTTGTCTCGGGTCGCTGCGCGACCCTCGACAAATTTTCACGGGGCTTTTCTAAACTCGAAATTTTACTTCATGCTTAGTCTGGGAGAGGAAAACACTCGTTTAAAGCATAAAATTGAACTCTTTTAAAAACACAACGAATATCTACAGATTTAAAGAAAATAAGGTGAATTTGAAATATGTATACTTTAACGGAAAACTTCCTGTATATGAACTGTGGTAGACGAATAATAAAATTTATTATCACCACAAAAAGTCTATTCGAAAATATTTCTTTTATTTTGAGATTTCAAGCGTGTTCCAAATTATAAAATTCGGGAATATATTTTATAAAAACAAATTTACAATGAAATTAACAATTCTAAAATATATTTTTAACGTTTTTAGTTATTTTATATATTTTTAACAAAAAAATTGTTAAAATTATTAGATTAATACATTATTGTTTCATAATTTGTATAAATAAACAAAGTCATTTTACAATGAAAAAATGTAAAATATATTTCCAACATTTTTAGTTATTATATACAGGGTGGGCCACGAATAACGCCCATTAAAAGTTTTCGGGATACCTGACAGAGGAAGAATTTTAAAAAATTCTACATTGCACGGTTGAATGCGATCACCTCATAGAAAATATTTCGACTTTCTATCACTTTCGGTTGTACCGGAAATGGCTACCAACTTTGTTATTTTAAATGGAACATCCTATATATTAATTTCTTTTTAGATTCCCCGTTCAATTATCTACCCTCTCATATGAATTTATGTCTACTTAACTCTTACAGTTTTTGAGTTAAAAATTTATTTGTCAAATATTGACCTCAAATAGACGTTTTGAAAAATGCCTATAACTTCTAGTAGGGACAAGATAGACAAACGAGCGGCATCTTGAATTGTTACGTATAGATCCCTCTAGAATTAAAAAAATTGACATCTGTCAATTTTGACAATAGGAATTTCAAAAATGTCAATATTTCAGTGCCCACTTAAAAACATCATAATTCAATGTTTTCAAATGGAAAGACCAATATTTTATCTCATATGGTGATTGGCAAGACAATTTGCAACATAAAAGTATTATGTCTCCCTATATCTAGAACAAGTAGTTTTTGAGTTATTTCGAATTTCTTTCCTCCCAGAATGCTTGCACAATTGAATAATTCCTGTACTATTCACACGTGCACCATAGTAGGCTACTGTCAATATTCACTGAACCGAATCTAGAAAAATTCGTTTCCAACGTGTCAATATTTTTGAACCCTTCGCGTAATATTATAATAAATAAGTGTAGCAATCGAGAAATTATGAATTTATTTATTCGTCATATATGGCTAGTGCGACAGAATTGTTGTTTAAACGAAACTTATCCACACTTACAACTTACAAACAAAACAAAAGCAAGAAGATTGAAATAAAGTAATTTTCAAATGAATATTTAAATGCAAGAACAGAATAAAAAAAATATTGAAATAATTGAATTAACCTGACATACAAAACATTGTAAACTGGAAATAGAGTATTCAATAATTTTCGCAATTACACTTCTCAGAGAAAATTATTATACTTATTCTATTAGAAGACATCTTGTTGTTTTCTAAATGTTTTTGATTATCATCACTTAACGAGACTTTTCAACATATTTCAATATTTGAGCCAATTATCTCAAATATTATCGATAACACTTGTTTCTGATTCCTGGGACCCTAAAACGTATATTTCCGTACAAAAAAAGATAGCCATGAGGTCGGTAACAATTATTAAAATGTAAAATTTATAATGTTATTAATGTGACTAATTACTTGATTTAACAAGTTTGTTTGTTTCGCAGTTTTTGATAATATTCTCAATTATAAAGTTTCATGAACTCATTTCTCTATATAACATTTCGTGTATCTCGGGAAGTATTGAGAATATCGAAAAATATTTGTAATAGTTCAGGGTAGAGTAGTGGATTTAAATAGGATATATTGCATAATTGATAAGTACATGACAATAATATTGTAACGAGTTGAGAGTCAGAAGAACTCTGGTTTTGTCGTCTTCCGTGGTGGTATTTATATTAGATGTTGGTGCTGACTCGAGGTGATTTGGACGCTGATGGTCACAAGGTCACGGAGTAAAATGCTGACTTGTAGGAGTTGCGTAATCCGTCGGCTGGGCTGGCGGTCGCCTTGTCTGTCGTAAGTGGGGCACCAGGTGACCGTCTGGAATTGTGTTTGTTTGCGATTGCATTATTGAAGTGAGTAATGCTGTTTATGTTATCCGTATTAATCGCATCAATCGCTGACTTGCAGGAGTTGCGTAGTCCTTTGGCTGGGCTGGCGGTCGCCGTGTCTGTCGTAAGTGGGGCATCAGGTGACCGTCTGGAATTGTGTGTACGTTACGATTGCATTATTGAAATGAGTGATGCAATCGTATTTAATAATTAATAATTAATTTATGTCTATGGAGATTAGACATTCTGCCCGCCGGGAGTATGGGGCACCAGTGGTTGAAGTTGGATGGACTCGATCTTCCTTGGAACTGGATATCTTCTGTCATTCCTTGGTGTCTGGACTGTGCTGTATTCTGGAGACCTTCTGGATGCTGGAATGGGCGTCTTTGGAGGTTCGTTTTGACGTTCCGCTGGTGATCTTTTCCGATATTTCCTCCAGATTGTGTTGCTTGTGTAGATCTGATGACAATTTGAAAGATGATTTCTAGTTCCTCCACTGTCAGGTGAGGGTTGTTTTGTTTTCCAACGTTTACAGTAAGCTAATACTCGCAGCATTCTTGTCATATTGGAGAATCGATTTGTCAGGTCATCTGGGAGATTGACCTTCGCTTTGATCGAGGTGGCCAGACATAGATTAATTTCTTCTTTATTAACTGAGATTAATGTTTTAGGAATCGTAGTTTCTTTTTCCAGCCAGGATGGACCTTTCCACCATAACATGTTGCATTGAAGTCTATTTGGTGTTGTTCCTCTAGACACTAGGTCCGCAGGATTTTCTTTTGTGTCCACGTGACTCCATCTCTCCTTGGGAATGGTTTGAATTATTTCAGTTACTCTGTTGGATACGAATTGATTCCATTTCGCCGGATCACCTTGAATCCATCCTAGTGTGATCATGGAGTCGGTCCAGGCAAAAATATTTTCAAACTGAAGTGTCTTTGTTATCTTGCGAATGAGACGAGCTAGCAGCAGGGCGGCACTCAATTCTAATTTTGGAATAGTTAGTTTTGATTTGATTGGAGCCACTTTGGATTTTGATTGAAGTATTGTTGTGAACGCGATACCGTCGATAATTGTTTTCGCATACACTACTGCTCCATACGCCTTTTCTGAAGCGTCGCAAAACCCATGTAATTCTGTATATTGTGCAGTTTGAATTCTGCGAGGGACGATGATTTGTTCCACATCTCTAAGATCATGCTGGAACTGATGCCAATACGTTGTAACGGTTTTAGGGGTTGCTTCATCCCAATCTAATTTCTGCTTCCATAGTTCTTGAATTAGTAGTTTGGCACGTACAATGATTGGTGATAGCCATCCCAGTGGATCGAATAGTTTTGAAATTTCGGAAATTATGTGTCGTTTTGTTAGAGCTTCTCTGTGAGTTATGTACACCTTGAATTGGAAGGTGTCTTGTTGAGGGGACCACCATATACCAAGTGATTTCCGAAGTTCTTCTTGTTGAATTTCAATGGGTTCTTTCAGTTTTAAATCTTCAGGCAGTGATACTAGTAGTTCGGGTGCATTGCTTGACCATTTCCGAAGTACCAGGCCGCCTGTCTTGAGCATGTTTATAAGGTCATGCTGTAGCTCAATTGCTTCTTTTATGGAGTCGGCTCCCGATAGAAGATCGTCTACATAGAAATCGTTGAGAGTTATTGCTGATGCTTTTGGAAAGTTTGCTGCTTCATCACGTGCGAGTTGTTGCAAGGTGCGAATTGCTAGGTAGGGTGCTGATGCCGTTCCATATGTTACTGTCGTAAGTTGATATTCTTCAATTTGTTCCTTGGGATTGAATCGCCATAATATTCGTTGATATTGTTGATCATTGGGGTGAATATTGATTTGTCTGTACATCTTCTCTATATCTGCCGTGATTACGATTTTATGCATACGCCATCGTAACATAATTTCAGCAAGATCTTGTTGTAGTGGGGGACCAGTGTGGATGATATTGTTTAGACTTACTTTGGATGTTGTTTTACTAGATGCATCAAAAACAACTCTGAGTTTTGTCGTAATACTTGATTCTCTGATCACTGGTTGGTGTGGAATGTAGTATCTTCCATGATTGTATGATTGTTTCGGAACTTTTGTCATATGCCCCAAGTCAATGTATTCTTGTAAGAAATTAGCATACCGTTGAGCAAGTGTTTGATTTTTTGCAAATTTTTTCTCCAGCTGGATTAGGCGTGCTGCTGCCTGGCTGCGAGAATCTCCCAATGTTAGAGTTGTTGATTTGAACGGGATTCGTACCATGTATCTTCCATCCAATTCTCGAGTGGTTGTGTTTTGATAATATTCTTCGCATTCTCTGTCAGCATCGCTTACTGGCTGTGGTGTAGTTATTTCTTCTGTTTCCCAGAATTTGGTAAGTTGCTGATCTTCGATAACCACCATCATGCTGCAGGTATTAGGAGCTATTTGGCTGTTTGCCGTTCGTGAGGCTCCGCTTAATAACCATCCTAATTCGGAATGTTGTCCTATTAAGTTTTCTGTTTTGATTAAACCTTCAAGAATGATTTCTTCGTATTCTTTTATTCCTATCAGTGCATCAATTTGCCCCGGAATATTGAAGGTGGGATCAGCTATCCATTTGTTGTTCCACGAATCATCTAAATTCGGCAGTTTATTTATTGGTTGAGAATTTGTAATTTTCGGAATAATAATGAAATCTGAATTCATATTAAATTCGCTTGGGAATCTCGGTAACATAATTACGTTAATTTTCCATTTTGCATTTTGAATTGATGTTGCATTGATGCCAGTAATTGTGGCCTGGATTCTTTGTTTTGGGAGCCCTAATCTTTGTGCAGCTTCTTCTGTAATTAGTGATATTTGTGAACCTGTATCGATGAGAACTCGTAGATATTTGTTTTCACCATTTGCAGCTCTTGCTTGTATGATGGCAGTCGCTAATACAGGTATTTTTTCATTATTTCTTTCATTTGCCGTTACTGTACATGCACTTCTTGCATTGTTTCTCGGTTGTTGTTGGATTGTTTGTCGGGATGCTGTATTGTTTTGTGGTCTGTCCCAATGTAGCAATGTGTGATGGAAACCTTTGCATTGCCAGCATACTTTGTTACTTCTGCATTGTGATGCAGAATGATCTTTGAAGCAGTTTATGCATAGACGTCTCTGTCTTATCTCGGCATTTCGTTCTTTTACGGATAGGTTTTTAAACCTATCACAATCCATAATTGAATGTAATTCAGAGCAAAATATACATTTTTTATTGTAGGGTAATTGCTCACGCTTTTGATTGTTCCCGTTTTTCTCCTTTAGGTAGTTTGTTGGGTGTTGAGATGTAACTTTTGATTGATGCTGATGCTGTCTGTTATTGGAGTGTTCTAACGATTGGAACCGTTGTTTTAAAAATTGTAGCACAAATTCCAGCGATTGGATTTCATTTGGATTTTTCAAACCTTGATCGTATATTCTTCGGGTTTCTGCGTCCCATTTTTCGTGCATAATTTCTATTATCATCGGTCCCATCGCGACAACATCTAACTTCAGTGCTGATAGTGAGGAAATGCTTTCTTTGATTTGATCATGCATACGTTTCAGGCTTTCTGCTGATTCGTGTTGTATTTGCGGAAGATGCAGGATTCGTTTCAGCAATTTAGAAACCAGTAATCGCTTATTCTCATACCTTTCATCGAGAATCTGCCATGCCGCTTCGAAATTTTCTTCGGAGATGGTGATGTGCTGAATTAGTGCACCAGCCTCACCTTTTATGTATGATTTAAGGTATTGCAATTTTTCAGTCTTGCTTAGTGAACTGTTGTTGATTATTGTTTTACTGAATAAATCTTTGAATGATGTCCACTTCTCGTAGCTGCCCGAGGATGTCGATAATTCGATTTTTGGCAAGTTTGCTGGCCGTGCATCTGGAATTTCGTGCATCATTTTTTGTAGAATTTCTGAATATGCATCGACGTTGGTTTCTACCAATTCAAATTCGTTGTTCACAAAGTAGTCATCTATGTACGCTTGCTCGTGCCCCATTATTTCTTCATGCAGTTCTTGCGCACTGTCCCATTGTTTTTGTAATCGTTCAAGTAGGGATTGGTATCGTTCTTTTGGTTTTCCGTGATTTTTTTCATCGTTGATTGTGTTCATCGTTCTCGTGAGACGATTGAATTTTTCTTGCTGCCGTTGTAAACGGATTTGCTGCTCTGTTAGCGAAGGAGTTTTGTTTATCGTTTCTGCCTTCTGATCGTGAGATGAATTATCGTCATCATCCCACATATTTAGACGTTTTGCATCGGATATAATGGAATTCTTTGTTTCTTCGTATAACATCTTGATTTGTTGAAAATAACTGGTCGTGAAATAGGTATGTTCTTCGGAAACGTTGCAATCATTTAGGAGAACGTCGTTGTCTTGAACTACACCCCAGAAATTTTCCACTGCCTCCAGGCGTTTAATGAAATATTCTTTTGATTTTCTTGAAATTGCGTCTTTCTTAGTGTTGATGCCTATGTGTTTGATTCTCTGGCCCAACTCCTCTTGCTCTTGTGCGATTGTGTTGGCACGCTCCATTGTTTTGACCGTCAATGGGGTGCAATTTGATGTTTGGAATGAAAACTGGCGCTTAGGCGTGGTGCGTGCTGACCCAAGTTTTCGGATTTGGAAGGAAAATTGACCGGCGCTTAGGCTTGGTGCGTGCTGACCCAAGTCAATTTGGATTTTTTTTTTGTTTGTTTGATTTTTGGAAGAAAGCTGGCGCTTTGGCGTGGTGCGTGCTGACCCAAGCTTTCGGATTGAAGGGAACTAACTGGCGCTTAGGTTTGGTACGGGCTGACCCAAGTTAGCTTTTTTTGTTCGAAGGACCATGATCCGGTTCGAAGGACCATGTAATAGTTCAGGGTAGAGTAGTGGATTTAAATAGGATATATTGCATAATTGATAAGTACATGACAATAATATTGTAACGAGTTGAGAGTCAGAAGAACTCTGGTTTTGTCGTCTTCCGTGGTGGTATTTATATTAGATGTTGGTGCTGACTCGAGGTGATTTGGACGCTGATGGTCACAAGTTCACGGAGTAAAATGCTGACTTGTAGGAGTTGCGTAATCCGTCGGCTGGGCTGGCGGTCGCCGTGTCTGTCGTAAGTGGGGCACCAGGTGACCGTCTGGAATTGTGTTTGTTTGCGATTGCATTATTGAAATGAGTGATGCAATCGTATTTAATAATTAATAATTAATTTATGTCTATGGAGATTAGACAATATTTTTGCTTATTCTTTTTTAAATTATCCCCATGCAGCCGTACGACGGATGCCATAAATTTTAATCCAAAAATTAGGTAACATTTTAGTGCCCGCTGAGTGTTGTCGGTGTTGGTCAAATGGCACACAATAAGCGTTTATAAAATTTCAATCGGAAAGTACAAGTTGATCATGTAACAATCGTTCAAAGTAAACGGATAATTAAAGTAGTCAGTGCAAAAACCACAAATTTCTGAAACTGTTAATATTTATTAAAAGTATGGTTCATTTAATAAAATACGCATCGTGATTAAAATATATACTGAGTCCATTTTGGGATCTGATTTTTTTCTTTTGCAGAATAAACACTCATGTTGAATTGAATTATTGCTTTGTGTTTTAATAAATTTGATGCCAAACACTGACTTTTCGTAGCAACTACTGTTTTGACGATTTTATTTTCGTATTAATCGTTCACTATTTTCAAGCTATATTTCAAATTAAACTGAGGAGAACTCAAAAATAATACCTCGAAAATACTGCTAGTAGGTAAAGAAATGATTTTAATTTTATTGTAATCGTTTTCGTTCAATAAGCGATACAAACTCAAATTCCAATTACATTGGAAATCTTTACATGAAACATACAATGCGCCTTGAAACGGGACACATAGTATATTTAAAACTATTTTAACCCATCAACGGCCAAGCAATTTTAATTCTAAAAGTTAATTTTAATTAAAATTGTACACTTCTTTTTATGATTTCTATGAATGACTTATTGCATTACATACTGTGAATTTTTTCTTTAAATACACATAATGTATACGTGAATTTAATAAAAAGTTAAAAATCATAAATAGTTTATTATTATATTAAAGTGATAATGGATTTTCAAAAAATTAGTGCCTCAACAATGTAATGTATACGCTGTCAATGTTCAGGCATTCGTCGATTTTATATAAAAACGTGCAATATGGAGTTAAGAACGAGTGTATCCACTCCCAGACTAAGCATGAAGTAAAATTTCGAGTTTAGAAAAGCCTGAAAATTTGGCTCGGGCGCGTAGCGAAGCGGAGCGACCGAGCCAAATTAGGCTTTTCTAAACTCGAAATTTTACTTCATGCGCCACGCGTATAAAACATTGTAATATTGTGAAGTATTTATAATACACTTTAAATAACAAAATATTTAAATTTTTCTTGGTACATTTTCAATTCAGGTCAAATAATATAATATATCAAATAAACTTATTTAGTAACTTAATTATCAAAAAATAATAATGTTGCGTGTATGCATCAACGGCGCTTAATGGGTTAAAAACTTCAAACGGTAATAATTCAAAAACTAAAAAAAATGACTTAACTGCATTTTGCACTGACCCCTCTAATTAAAAAAGAAACCCTTATCGATCAGTAGATTTGATCTGATCAATAGGATTGATCTGATTAGTTAATAAAATGATAAGTTGATGTATTTGTTTTACTTTTTATCAAAAGTTAAATAGTTTTGTATTTTAAGTTTCTTGTACAAAATCAATAATACTTAATGAATTTTACAACGTTCACATATAATTTCATAAAATCTATTCTCTAATAACGCAGAAAATAAAATTGTAGAAGGAAACGTATGAATGAATGTAACACGCATCCTTAGCTCGTTAAAAGAAAAAAAAAACGTGTTTTCAAGATTGAAAAATCAACATCTGGAATATGATACAACGAGAAGCGCGGAATAGAGGGAGAAAGAAATTGTCTCTCTCTCACTCTCTCTCTGAGACTTGATTTCGCGACATCTGGAGTAAAATAGTCGTAACCGACCGACCGCAGGAAGCCAGACTGGTGTATATAGGCAGCCATATACACCAATTTGGCATCCAGCGCTCTGCTCCCATTCGCGTGTACTCAAAATTTATATGGGGACTGGCTAACTGGATATATATGAACTGTGACGATTCTAAGCCACTGCTTGCAGATTTTTATGATCTGTTCTCGTGGCTTTTTAGATATTTTACACTTTTTTCTAATCTTTGCTTTTCAAACTGCTGTTTTTACGGCAAACTTATTACGACATTGCTATCTTAATAGCAATTCTGAGTTGTTTTCACAACTTTAATTATTTTAATATAGAATTTTTTTACACTTGTGTTTTTTTGTAGGGCCAACAGTTTGGGGATGTGCGGAAATTCAAAAAGAATGGGTCGCAAGCGTATTGTGCAAAAGACTAAAATCAGGTGAGTGTTCAAACACAATTTGCAAATAAATACACGGAGAGAACATTTATTGTCACTACGAAATGAATTCTTCTTATAAGATGAATAGGGGTGTAATGTAGTGTTATGTAAGTGTGACAAGAGCACGAGTCAGTAGCTTTCTGGAATTGAAGTAGACAGTTGTGGCCTATTTATTGGTAGTGGAGATGAATATTATTTGGTTGCAAGTCCAGATGGGATTATTAGAGAGACCAAATGTATTGTTGAAGTGAAATGCCCACAGAAATTGAAAGATGTCTCATCCATACATCATGGAGTAGATACAAAATTGATAAACTTCTTACAGACGAAAGATAATGCGGTGTTCAAAAATAAAGTACACTGCCTTGATTAATCACAGTGGTAAAAAATACATTTATATTTATTCCATTTCTGTACTTTTTTAATAAAACATCAACATTAATAAACGTAGACTAGAAATGTTGAAATAAATAAATGAAAAACAAATACCTCAAATATTAACAAGAATCATTAATTTTAAATTATAATATTTTATAAGAAATATAAAATTACGAGAAAATTAGTGTAATATAATATTTTATTTTGAAATTTTAAATAATAATGGTTATTATTCTAAATTAACATGATTTAAAATAATAATCATTATTTAAAATTTTAAAATAAAATATTATATTACACTAATTTTCTAATTCTTCTTCTTCTAATCTTCTTGTCAAAACCAACATACTTTATAAACATAAACAAAAACTTCAAAACTGTTAAAATTAACACAAATTGACAAAAACTTCAAAAAAACATGACACTGTTTACAGGAATCTGTGAAATATTGACAATGATAAAACTTGACAAATCTAACAAAATACGAGGTGTGTAAGTAAAGTTATGAGACTATTTTTTTTATTTTCTCTGGGAAAGTCTTTTTGCCATTTATTATCTTTTTCTTGCACATGTGCACAACAGAATATTACCAATGTTACCAAAACAGCCGGGTAATATACCGTAATTTACGGTAAGTTACCAGTGGTAATTACCGACGCAAATTACCACTAACATTACTAACCCAAATCAAAGTGTATTTAATCCTGAATACAATTATTTGAAAAGAAAAATTAAAATGTTGGTTATAATTGATTTTAATCCATTTTAGTGATTCAGTTTGTTTTTTGTATTAGAATCACTTAGGGCCAGTTGCGTTAAACTCGTTGAATTGGTTCATCTCTGAGCTTGAGTTCAAGGTGACATTAGAACAATAGGAATTTTATTCTACCTGTAATTGGAGGATCGGATATTCGATTTATGTATAGATCTTTCTGATTTGATGGCCAATTCAGCAGTATTTAGCAGTACTATACTCCATTCATTTTAAGAAAAATGTAACTAGAAGCCTGGTTTATACGGCTAAAATTTGAATAAGTATTCCAACGCACTTTCTTCTTTTTCCTTATTTTAACTTCTCCTGTTGATTCCATTTTAGCAATAATTTTGAACATGGATGATATAGATCACATATGGGCAACCCCCGGCCCGCGGGCCGGATCCGGCCCGCTGTAAGATATGATCAGGCCCGCGAGACATTTTGAAAAAACCCAATTAAAAAAATATTACATTAGGTACTTATACTCACGGGAGTGACAGTGAGGCGGCAAACATCAAATTCTTTGATGTTTGCCGCCTCACTCTTTGATAATCGCCGCCACTCGACTTGCTCGATCAAATTCTTTGAGGTTTGCCGCCTCACGGGCGACACATCAAAAGATTTATTGCTTCTCAATAATTCTAAACTAGTTTATTAAAGATTATTAGTTCATTTTGCCTATATAAGCGGGTGGATGGCCCGAACGTTAGTTCAGTTCTATTTGAGCTACCGAGGTGATAACTTGGACAAGCGATATCCTAGCGAACTGCTCGAGCCGTCAACTTGCTTTGTGACTTTGTGTGCATCTTGAGTGGTTACTAACTATAGTTTGTTATTAAGTTTATTGAACGGAAAGTAAACAATAATGATGTCTGGTGGAAAGAAACGAAAAGTAGATACAGAGGGTCGCCATTTTCTAGAAATATAGACTGAAGAATTCTTTTTTATCTTGCACAATGGTAAGCCAATTTGTTTGCTGTGTAATGAATCCATTTCAGTAATGAAAGAATTCAATATAAAGAGGCATGGACAATTAAGAACAGACAAAATCCAGAAGCTTGCCGCAAATTTGAAAAACAGCAACAAATGTTTCATAAACAAAGAACACAACTTGATAATGTTGTGAAAGCTAGTTTTATAGTTAGCTCAAAATTGGCAAAGGCATTAAAACCATTTGCCGAAGGAGAATTTATCAAGGAGTGTATGTTAGAAGTTTGCGGTATTATGTGTCCTGAAAGGAAAAAAGAATTTGAAAAAATTAGTTTGTCAAGACGAACTGTTGTTCGACGTGTAGAAATAATGGCTAATGATATAAAAACAACATTGACAGACCGTATGGCTGGTTTTGAATCATTTTCCATAGCATTAGACGAGAGCACCGATTTGTCTGACACAGCTCAACTGGATATATTTATTCGAGGTGTTGATAAGGAGTTCACTGTTACTGAGGAATTGCTTGCTTTACAGCCGCTAAAAGGAACCACTACAGGAGAGGATATTTTTATTGAAGTTCAAAAGGTATTCACAAGTTTTGGCTTGCCATGGTCAAAATTAATTGGAGTATGCACTGATGGTGCACCTTCTATGGTCGGCTTACGTAAAGGATTCATCGGAATTTTGAATGAAAAAGCAACAGAAATAAATGTGCAAAAAGATGATTTGATAGTCCTTCATTGCATTATCCACCAACAGAACTTGTGTTCTAAGTCCATTCGACTCCAGAATGTTATGAATGTGGTAGTAAAAACCATCAACTTTATTCGATCCCGAGGGCTGAACCATCGTCAGTTCAAGGCGTTTTTGGATGAAATATCAGCTGAGTATAACGACGTAACATATTATTGTGAAGTCAGATGGCTGAGCAAAGGAAACATGTTGAAACGGTTTTACGAGCTTAGAAATGAGGTAGCAGACTTTATGAAAATAAAAGATAAACCACTATCTGAATTAAGTGACCCAAAATGGATATGTGACTTAGCATTTCTGGTCGATCTTACAGGCTATTTGAATGATTTAAATTTGAAACTTCAAAAACAAGGACAGTTAGTAAATAATTTGTACAGCCATTTAAAAGCGTTTCAGATCAAACTACGCTTGTGGGAGTCACAGATGCTGTCTGGTAACAGTTACCATTTCAACATGCTCTCTGCGTATGAAAATATTGCTTATGCTCAATATGCTGAAGAACTCAAGTTACTGTCGAAACAATTTTCGAACAGATTTTGCGACCTAAAAAACATGGAAGACTGTTTCAGTTTATTTGCTACTCCTACAATATATATTGTACAAAATGCTCCAATACACTTACAAATGGAGTTGATCGAGATTCAAGAAAACTCACTCCTAAAATCCAAATTTGAAGACGTAGAGTTGTGCGATTTCTACAAAAAATACCTAGAAGAAGACAATTTTCCGCAGCTTAGAAAATTCGCAAGAAGATTGATTTGTGCGTTTGGCAGTACTTATAAATGCGAACAGTTCTTTTCATTAATGAAAGTTAATAAATCAACACATCGTACAAGACTGACTGACGATAATTTGGAAAATTCTTTACGTCTTTGTGTCAGTGGAATTAATCCAAATATCGATGGATTAGTTTCCCAAATTCAAGCTCAAGTGTCTCATTGATTTCGGTGTATGTAACTTTCGTAGTTTGTAACAATTGCAAATTTAACGATTTAATTATAATGTACCATTTTTTTAAATTTCATTTTGTTATTTTAATAAATTGTACTACAATAACATTGTCGTATTATTTCATGTCTAATATCTATCGCAAAAAATATTATCACTACTTTAAAATGCACTAAGTACTTATAAACGCGGCCCGCGTATTTGCACGCTAAAGTTTGGCCCTCAACATGTCAAAGGTTGCCCATAACTGATATAGATGTTCCCACATCAGCACCCGCAAGATTATTAGCTTCGCTTTTAAATTTTGTCACAGAATTGCACTTTAAATAAATGTTGAGAGCCAATAACTTCTGTCCACTTTGAGTTATTTTTCCTTGTTTATTTTTAGAAGAAGAAACAGTCGTTAGTTTTTCGTTATTAACATAATAACCAAAAATTTGAAAACACATTAACAATTATGACAAGTTTGACAATTCATTTTCCACTATAAGTGAGAGTGAGTGGGAAATAGAAAGAATTGTCTATTTATCAGCTTTGTAAGTTTTCCTCGAATTTGGGCCAATCAGTGATCAAGGACAAATAAGCCCTATGTTTCCTTAACATTAATCTAAACGTGAATGGAGTATATGCAAACTCAACTTTAGGGCAACTGGACTCAATTACGAATCTTCTTAAAAAAATCCATATCTTTGATGGAAAATTTCCTTTTAATGTTGTCAAAATTTATTGATCATACGCAAAAAATACATTCACTAGATAACATAAATATCACTCCAAAATAACAGGCTCATCATTTTTGTAAGAAATCTGATCGACGACATCATCAATTTGCTTATCAGCAACCATGTGCAACAAACTCCACTTCTCGTCCATTTCATCGGTCATCTTACGGAACTCCTTCTTGATGAAATCCTGAAGACTCGCCACGTGCATCTTAATCTGGACATGAACCTGCTGGGCTTCAAGCTTAACCTTCGCCTCAATCTCCTTCCTCAACTCGTGCAGAAAATCCTCGTCCTCGGATTTATTATTCACAAACTTATTGTACAGAGATTTAAACTCGACTGCTTCGCGCATTTTGTCATTTGATGTGGTGTCGGTTGTGTTCATGCTTTCACTAGATACAACTTTTTTGGAAACTTCGCTTGCTTGAGGTTTTCCTGTGAATTTTAAACATCTTATCCTTCCAGTGTGCGGCGACCACTTCACCAAGGGAGTAAGCAAATGTTTGGTTGCGTAAACATAAACGATACCACTATCCGTACCAATGGCTATATGCTTCTCATCAGGAGTTATATCCATTGAAGTTAAAGGGAATTGCAAATGCCCGGTGAAAACGCATGCGTTCTTACTCATATCATAACTGCAAAATTTGTAATCCTCCCCGATTGTTATTAAGAGATTGTTTTTGGCGCTATAGACAATCCCGTTGATACTCCCGAAATGGCATCGTTCCACATAAACAGGATTCACTTGGTTTATATTGAATTTAAACAAGGTCCCGTCTTTCGTCCCAACAGCGAAAACTTCAGGTAAACAAGGATGGAACCTCAGAACGGAAGCTCTGCAACCAACCGAGTAGCTACAGCTCTCGGTACCATGAACAACATTCAAAAGCTCAATAGTTCCATCCTCGCAAGCCACAGCTAAATACTCATCGGTCACATTAAAATCCAGATGCGTAACAGCAGCTTTAACAGTAAACAACTTAACTATAGCTTTGTTTTTTATGTCGTACAGAGCCACTGTTGAGCAGGCCGTTCCGATTCCAACGACTCTTTTCGTGTTCTTTTGAAAACTAACAGCAGTTGCGTGGTCGATGGCTGTTACCAAATGCACTGGTTTAGCGGAGGTTGGGTCTTTGACCGTCAGGATTTCCGGGCGGCCTCCTTCTTGCACGAAGATTACAAATTTGTTGTCGTTGCTACATGAAACGCAGGTTATTGGTGATGAGCTTTCGTTGCTGTAGGAGGTTTCGGTGGTGTCTTCTTCTGGCCATTGATGGAATTTTAGGTAGTTTGTTGCTGTTACAAACATTTTTAACGAAAATTAGAGGTGCACTCACGTTATTCTTGGATTTTCAAAGGGGATTTAACAAATTTGTAGGCCAGACTTTGGTTGGTTTTAAAGTGTAACAAGCACAAAATAAAAACTTTTTTTATGGTGAGGGTTTACTGATTAAAAAATGTTGATAACTGTCAAATCTGCTATTTGCATGCTATGATCAGTCAACATTTTTATTTGATGGTTTATACACCATTCCATTTGTTTCTGGATCTCGCCTAGCTATGGAAAAGTGACAGTTTAAGTATTGTAAATGGGGCTGGTTGTGTTTTAAATCAGGCTTTTTAAATGTCACTGTCAGATGTTCGATTTTAAGGTTATAATTTCTGACTATTGTGATCTTACACTGTTGCCTGTCTTACAAATTTTCAGATATAAAAGGATAATAATATGCAGTTTTAAGATTAACAAAATTTACTACTCGGTTTTTGTACATACAAACACAGCAATAATATTGTATATAACAAATATAATGAATTCGGCTCTGCAAACTTATTTCGTCATCCATTTGTATTTCTCGCTTGGGTCTTCCCGTTAACACATTTTGATCAACTCCATCCATCCACCTTAATTTTGGTCATTCTCTCTTCTGTTGGCCGTCAGTATTTTTTTGTAGAATTGCAAATTTATTCCCACCCTCTTGTGATACTGATAATTTTCATGTCAAACAATTTTTAAGCCCTCATTCCACTTTTATTATTTAGTCAAGAGAACCTGCATCTGAACCTTCTGATGTTTGTTCTGAGCCAGATTCCCCAAGCGAAATAATAAAAGGAGGAATGGTTTCAAAAGAAAGGTTCCCCATGTGTTTTGTCCAGTCATCCGAAATAAGTTTTTCACAATGATCACAGAAATTTTGCCACATATCGGATGTACATTTTGAGAGAGACTCAAGCCATAAATTCTGAACACGATCCTTAGATGGTTGCTTAGAATTTATGTGCTTATTGTAGTAAGTCTTACAAAACCCCCATGCCATTTCAATTGGATTGTATTGACAATGGTATGGCGGTAATCTAAGAACTTCGTGCCCGTTCTTTCTCAAAATGTCATCAACTACGTAAATTTTGTCATTTGATCGAAAAGGTATAAATAAAGCCCATAGTTCCTTTTTGGTTAATTTTGGATTGAATTTTACATTGTGTTTAACCAACCACTCCTGCATTTCGCATTTCTTACAAGAAAATGAAGGAGTTTTGTCTAATTGCACAGAATGGTATGCAGCATTATCCATAATAACTACACATTTCCCTGAAAGCTTAGCCAAAGCAGGAATAAGTTGATTAACCACCCAATTTTCGAATGTAATAAAAAATCGCACCCATCCAAAAACCCACCCCTATACCCAGCATACCCAGAATGGTGAAGCGTTTGCCTTCATTTTTGAATTTAGTTGGATTACTTTTTATATCCGTTTCATGTACCCAGCGTCGAACCACGGATCCATTCTGATATATCCATGTTTCATCCAGGTATACGAATTGGATATCTTCACTGGAATTTTGATACTGTAAACATTTTCTAAGGAAAATAATTTTAGCTGCAACAATATGTTTTTGTTCACAGAGAATTTTGCGCCCATTAATTAATTTGAATTTATACCCCATACTTTTAACAACCCTATAAAGTGTTGATCTACTCCCATGGAACTCATAATTTTCTTTCATATCATTCAAAAGATCTCTCAAAGTAAAATACTGATTTCTAGAGTTATATTGCCAAATTAGTTGTTGCAGATCTTTTCTAGCTAGGTGATTCCAAAAATGGCTGTTTTTAGATCGTTTGCCAGAAGTAGTAGATTTCAATTCGTCAGGTCTTTGTCGTAAAATTAATTGTAATGAAGATCTCCCTACCTGAAACGTAATTATCTTTAATTAAATATATATGATAATTAAAATACTAGACATACCCCAAAAATATCTATTAAAATCGTAATAATATTGTGATGCTGTAGATTTGGATTACTTTGCCTAAAATGTTTGTAGGATTTCAGAATTTGTAACCTTTTTGATTCAGAGATAATCTTTTGCATGTTAATATTTAATATGTGCCTGAAATTATTTTTCACTTTGACATTGACACAGCATTGCAACACTAGATTAATTTGATTTAATAATAAAATGCTCGAAGAAGCGACCGCGTGGCGAAATAATTGTTGCAAGATTAACAATAAACCTCTTGAAAATTAAAAAGAGGATTACTTATGATATCATAAACTATTGCAACACTGTTAAAATAGGGAATCAGGAGTGGCAACTAATAAAAAATGTAAATGTTGATACTGCAACATAACAACACGAAAGCATGGCTAGGCGAGATCCAGAAACAAATGGAATATATTATAGTTTTTGAGTTATTTCGAAATTTCTTTCCTCCCAGAATGCTTGCACAATTGAATAATTCCTGTACTATTCACACGTGCACCATAGTAGGCTACTGTCAATATTCGCTGAACCGAATCTGTCAATATTTTTGAACGCTCCGTTCGAGTAATATTAAAATGAATAAGTATACCAATCAAGAAATTATGAATTTATTCGTCATACATGGTCAGTGCGACAGAATTGTTGAGAGAACTTGCAGAATTTTCAACAAAACTTACCCACACTTGCCGCCGATGGATAGAAGAAAATTTAGAAGACTGGAGTCAAATTTTGTACAATTTGGAAAACTAAACGCAGAAAAAAATCAACCAAAGCCAATAACGCAGAACGAGGAAGTTCAAGTGATTGTTTTGGCTTATTTTCAAGCAAATCCACGCGCATCCACCCGTAGTTGCCAGGAGGATTTGGGAGTAAGCAGAACATCACTGCGAAGAATTTTGAAAATATATCGTATGCATAATTATAAATTTAATTTGGTGCAAGAATTATTTCTTCAAGATGCAGTGAACAGGATTGATTTTAGTGAGTTTTTGTTGGTTAAAAATCAAGAAGACAATGACTTTTAAAAAGAAATTATTTGGACCGACGAATCAAATTTCTCTCGTGAAGGTATTTTTAATAGAAAAAACAATCACATGTGGTCAGCTGAAAATCCACATGCAACGCTTGTACATAAATCCCAACACAAATTTAGTTTCAACGTATTTTGCCTTTTGATGGACACGCGTGTTACTTTTTATTTGTACCACGAAAGATTAAATAGTTGTAGATATTTACAAATTTTAAGAAATATTGTAGAGAATTTCTTGGATGAGCTTCCTTTGAATTTAAGGATAAGTTCATGGTATCAGCTCGATGGAGCCTCAGCTCATTGCACACACGAAATATCGCAGCAACTGACGAATATGTTCGAAGATAGATGGATTCGAAGGTTAGGTCCGTGGAACTGGCCCGCTAGATCTCCAGATCTTACTCCACTCGACTTTTTTCTTTGGGGTCGTATAAAAAATAAAGTTTATGCCACTGTCGTCAATACCCGAGAAGAATTGGAAGCAAGGGTGCGAGCTGCATTCGCGGAATTAAGTGCAGAAGAAATTAGGCGAGCAACAACAGAGGTGTCGCAACACGTGCTGCAAAGTGCTTATACGTTAATGGTCATCATTTCGAACAATTGTTATATTTTTTTTATTCTGTTCTTGCATTTAAATATTCATTTGAAAATTACTTTATTTCAATCTTCTTGCTTTTGTTTTGTTTGTAAGTTGTAAGTGTGGATAAGTTTCGTTTAAACAACAATTCTGTCGCACTAGCCATATATGACGAATAAATTCATAATTTCTCGATTGCTACACTTATTTATTATAATATTACTCGAAGTGTTCAAAAATATTGACACGTTGGAAACGAATTTTTCTAGATTCGGTTCAGTGAATATTGACAGCAGCCTACTATGGTGCACGTGTGAATAGTACAGGAATTATTCAATTGTGCAAGCATTCTGGGAGGAAAGAAATTCGAAATAACTCAAAAACTACTTGTTCTAGATATAGGGAGACATAATACTTTTATGTTGCAAATTGTCTTGCCAATCACCATATGAGATAAAATATTGGTCATTCCATTTGAAAACATTGAATTATGATGTTTTTAAGTGGGCACTGAAATATTGACATTTTTGAAATTCCTATTGTCAAAATTGACAGATGTCAATTTTTTTAATTCTAGAGGGTTCTATACGTAACAATTCAAGATGCCGCTCGTTTGTCTATCTTGTCCCTACTAGAAGTTATAGGCATTTTTCAAAACGTCTATTTGAGGTCAATATTTGACAAATAAATTTTTAACTCAAAAACTGTAAGAGTTAAGTAGACATAAATTCATATGAGAGGGTAGATAATTGAACGGGGAATCTAAAAAGAAATTAATATATAGGATGTTCCATTTAAAATAACAAAGTTGGTAGCCATTTCCGGTACAACCGGAAGTGATAGAAAGTCGAAATATTTTCCATGAGGTGATCGCATTCAACCGTGCAATGTAGAATTTTTTAAAATTTTTCCTCTGTCAGGTATCCCGAAAACTTTTAATGGGCGTTATTCGTGGCCCACCCTGTATATTTTTAATAAAAACGTGTTTAAAAATTAATAGATTTTTAATATATTTATGTTATTAAACATTTTTTATTTAAAAGTTAGATAAATACAAAAATCTTTTTACAATGAAAAAAATCAATTTGAAAAATGTTTGATGGGTATTTTAATTGGAATTGATAATAAAAAAACAGAAATTATTTCAATAAAATAGATAAATTATTTACGAATACACAAAACTAAAAACATAGCAATATAGATTCATATAAACATTCATATATACAAAAAACTTACAAACATTAAAAAACTATATTAAATATACATATAACTGTTTTCTTATTTATTAACGATATTTTAGAAGCAGTTTTTTCGTTTTTTTTTTTATTCAGTAATAGTTATACAGAATTGATCCAAGTGTAACACAAAATCAACAGAATATATTTTAAACAAAAAGCCAACAAATCAACACCTCATCATTTATTTGTTTAATTTCATGACACTCCGGTTTTTAAAAATGCAATAAATAGCAAAGCTCGGTGTGTATATTTTTACTCTAACCAAATGAATATCATAATTTCCCTGAAATAATTAGGGAAGATAATATTTTAATTTTGAGAAATTAACATTAAAATTGCTACGTTCCGTTTCATCCATTTACACTCTGAATAACGTGTATGAATTTCGAATTAACTCTTTTCCTTGACTATTTTGTTTTTGGACAATATTCATTATTTTAGTGGGGATAGCTTTATAGAAGGGATGAAAAATCAAATTCTTCGAAGTGATCTATCTGTTTTTTACCTATTTGTAGGCATTTTTTCGACCACGTTTTTATTATGGTGTATACCCTCAAGTATTGCGCGACCAGAACAATGCCACTGCAACTTACAGATAATCCGCAACCTTCTAAAAACCATAAATATTTTGGGATATAAAAAGATTATTTACTGTTGACACATTTAATCCGTATCCGCAGAATCCAATTCGGTAATTTCTTATCATGTTTTTTACTAACCGATATTTTAGTTAGACACTTTTTGATCGGGTTTTCTTAAATCATTTTGAATTATTCTTACTTACCTATTTAGTCTGTAACATAATCCCATCGGTACCTTTTGTAAATGTAATCTGACTAAGAATAAAACCATTGAAATAATTGAATTAACCTGACATACAAAACATTGTAAACTGGAAATAGAGTATTCAATAATTTTCGCAATTACACTTCTCAGAGAAAATTATTATACTTATTCTATTAAAAGACATCTTGTTGTTTTCTAAATGTTTTTGATTATCATCACTTAACGAGACTTTTCAACATATTTCAATATTTGAGCCAATTATCTCAAATATTATCGATAACACTTGTTTCTGATTCCTGGGACCCTAAAACGTATATTTCCGTAAAAAAAAAGATAGCCATGAGGTCGGTAACAATTATTAAAATGTAAAATTTATAATGTTATTAATGTGACTAATTACTTGATTTAACAAGTTTTTTGTTTCGCAGTTTTTGATAATATTCTCAATTATAAAGTTTCATGATTTTTATATAATTTGTACTTTCTCTATATAACATTTCGTGTATCTCGGGAAGTATTGAGAATATCGAAAAATATTTTTGCTTATTCTTTTTTAAATTATCCCCATGCAGCCGTACGACGGATGCCATAAATTTTAATCCAAAAATTAGGTAACATTTTAGTGCCCGCTGAGTGTTGTCGGTGTTGGTCAAATGGCACACAATAAGCGTTTATAAAATTTCAATCGGAAAAGTACAAGTTGATCATGTAACTAACAATCGTTCAAAGTAAACGGATAATTAAAGTAGTCAGTGCAAAAACCACAAATTTCTGAAACTGTTAATATTTATTAAAAGTATGGTTCATTTAATAAAATACGCATCGTGATTAAAATATATACTGAGTCCATTTTGGGATCTGATTTTTTTCTTTTGCAGAATAAACACTCATGTTGAATTGAATTATTGCTTTGTGTTTTAATAAATTTGATGCCAAACACTGACTTTTCGTAGCAACTACTGTTTTGACGATTTTATTTTCGTATTAATCGTTCACTATTTTCAAGCTATATTTCAAATTAAACTGAGGAGAACTCAAAAATAATACCTCGAAAATACTGCTAGTAGGTAAAGAAATGATTTTAATTTTATTGTAATCGTTTTCGTTCAATAAGCGATACAAACTCAAATTCCAATTACATTGGAAATCTTTACATGAAACATACAATGCGCCTTGAAACGGGACACATAGTATATTTAAAACTATTTTAACCCATTAACGGCCAAGCAATTTTAACTCTAAAAGTTAATTTTAATTAAAATTCTACACTTCTTTTTATGATTTCTATGAATGACTTATTGCATTACATACTGTGAATTTTTTCTTTAAATACAAATAATGTATACGTGAATTTAATAAAAAGTTAAAAATCATAAATAGTTTATTATTATATTAAAGTGATAACGGATTTTCAAAAAAATAGTGCCTCAACAATGTAATGTATACGCTGTCAATGTTCAGGCATTCGTCGATTTTATATAAAAACGTGCAATATGAAGTTGAGAACGAGTGTATCCACTCCCAGACTAAGCATGAAGTAAAATTTCGAGTTTAGAAAAGCCTGAAAATTTGGCTCGGGCGCGTAGCGAAGCGGAGCGACCGAGCCAAATTAGGCTTTTCTAAACTCGAAATTTTACTTCATGCGCCACGCGTATAAAACATTGTAATATTGTGAAGTATTTATAATACACTTTAAATAACAAAATATTTAAATTTTTCTTGGTACATTTTCAATTCAGGTCAAATAATATAATATATCAAATAAACTTATTTAGTAACTTAATCATCAAAAAATAATAATGTTGCGTGTATGCATCAACGGCGCTTAATGGGTTAAAAACTTCAAACGGTAATAATTCAAAAACTAAAAAAAAAATGACTTAACTGCATTTTGCACTGACCCCTCTAATTAAAAAAGAAACCCTTATCGATCAGTAGATTTGATCTGATCAATAGGATTGATCTGATTAGTTAATAAAATGATAAGTTGATGTATTTCTTTTACTTTTTATCAACAGTGAAATAGTTTTGTAATTTAAGTTTTTTGTACAAAATAAATAATACTTAATGAATTTTACAACGTTCACATATAATTTCATAAAATCTATTCTCTAATAACGCAGAAAATAAAATTGTAGAAGGAAACGCATGAATTAATGTAACACGCATCCTTAGCTCGCTAAAAGAAAAAAAAACGTGTTTTCAAGATTGAAAAATCAACATCTGGAATATGATACAACGAGAAGCGCGGAATAGAGGGAGAAAGAAATTGTCTCTCTCTCACTCTCTCTCTGAGACTTGATTTCGCGGCATCTGGAGTAAAATAGTCGTAACCGACCGACCGCAGGAAGCCAGACTGGTGTATATAGGCAGCCATATACACCAATTTGGCATCCAGCGCTCTGCTCCCATTCGCGTGTACCCAAAATTTATATGGGGACTGGCTAACTGGATATACAGGGTGTCCGTATTTCGAGGAAATGCATGGGGATCTCGGTTATTTGAAGAGTTAGAGAGTTGGTTAAATTAGGGCAAATACGTGAAATTTGGAGCCCAACAATAATCCGAAAACAGATTTGAAATATCTTTTTTTGTTTTCGAGATATTGCCAAAAAACTATTTTTTTCAAATTTCGTTTTTATTTTTTTATTCAAAAACTATTGGATCTAGGAATTTGCAACTTTTACATTATACAGGCACTTTTTAATCAGGAATTTAGTAGTGTACTTACATTTAAAATAACTTTAATATCTTCTCCAGAACCATAGCCAACTTTTGTTTTTCTTATGGGCGCCATATTAGATATTCATATTTTTGGAAAGAACTTTTTTTTCTGAATTCAACAGTATATCACACTTATAATTTATTTTGCGTTTCATTTGAAACAAAGCAACCTTTTGTTTTTTTTTAAGAGTGCCTTGAAAACAGTTGCACATTTTAAAATTCCTAAGGCCTACAACTACATTTTTTTAGGGAAGGAACCAGAATAATCACTCTGCTGCTTGATGAAGTTTTTCATAATATTAAATAATAATAAACAAATTAATTAAATATCTTTTGAACTAAAATTATCACAAACTTAGAGTAAGTGTTCGAATATATCACCATTGACCTCCAAACATAATTCTAGTCTTTTCCTTAAATTTTAGACTGCCCGAAAAATGTCTCTTCTTCTTAATTGCTGAATGGTAACTATTATAATTCTTCTTAAATCGTCTTTGTCCTCTGGAATAGTTTTATAAACTTTTTCTTTTATAGCTCCCCAAAGAAAATAATCTAGAGGTGACAAATCAGGTGAGCGAGCTGGCCAACGTATATCACCATTATTTGCCATAACTTTATTTGGAAACATTTCGGACAGACAATTAGCGACAATTTGGCTGTTGTGAGGTGGTGCACCATCTTGTTGAAACCATACATTTCTCAACATATTTAAGGGGATGTTATTGTCTACGTAATCACTTAAAAATGTTCTTAAAAAATCGTGATATCTCTGTGAATTTAATGTATCTTCGTAAATGTATGGACCTACAATATTGTCTCCCAAAATACCGACCCATACATTTAGTCCGAATCGCACTTGTCGTCGTCTTTCTTCATGTTGTCTAGGATTATTTATACTCCACACATGTTCATTATGCCTATTGAATATCCCTGTGTTGGTAAAACGGCATTCGTCAGACCATATCACATTTGACAAGAAATTCGGATTTTCGTTTAATTTTCCCAATAAAATACGACAAAAGTCCATCCTTCGTCTAGCATCTCCAGGATGGAGAGCTTGAGTAACTTTAATTTTGAATGGGCGATATTTATTTTTTTTCAAAATTCTCCATACGTATTGAAACGTCACACCAAACTGGTTCGCAAGTTCTCTCGTTGAGGAAGAAGGGTTATCTTGAATCTAGGGGAATAAATATTATCTTATTGTAATTAAAATGAAATCATTTTACCGCTTGCAAAATTTGGTTTTCATTTTCATGGGGTTGGTGATATCCATATCTTTGTCGTGGCTTTACGAAGGAACCATATTCCAATAAATTTGTATGTAGTTTTATGAAATGACTTTCACTTGGCTGTTGCCTTTCTGGATAGCGCTGTAGATAGACTTTGGATGAAATACGTACATTTTTGTTTGAAGTATAATAAACTTCGATCATATCTCGTTTTTCTTGGTTCGAAAACACCATTTTTAACTTTATTTTATGTATTATGTATAATGATCGTATCTTATTGACACATCAATAACTGAATAACGTATCAATATTATTGTTTCCAAGGCACTCTTTACAAAAAACAAAAGGTTGCTATGTTTCAAATGAAACGCAGAATAAATTATAAGTGTGATATACCGTTTAATTCAGAAAAAAAAGTTCTTTCTAAAAATATGAAAATCCAATATGGCGCCCATAAGAAAAACAAAAGTTGGCTATAGTTCCGGGGAAGATTTTAAAGTTATTTTAAATGTAAGTACACTACTAAATTCCTGATTAAAAAGTGCCTGTATAATGAAAAAGTTGCAAATTCCTAGATCCAATAGTTTTTGAATAAAAAAATAAAAACGAAATTTGAAAAAAATAGTTTTTTGGCAATATCTCGAAAACAAAAAAAGATATTTTAAATCTGTTCGGATTATTGTTGGGCTACAAATTTCACATATTTGCCCTAATTTAACCAACTCTCTAACTCTTCAAATAACCGAGATCCCCATGCATTTCCTCGAAATACGGACACCCTGTATATGAACTGTGGTAAATACTATTAAAAAAAAAAGGAACGTCATATCAGGGTATTGAAAAATGGAAAATGTCAGAGCCGTGTAGCATGTCCCATATTTTTTTTGTAATAAATTGTTAATAATTTAATATTGCTATAATTGATTTCCCTTCATTTGTATTAATATTTTGTTTCATATGGAAGTGACTTTATAGATATAATTAAATAAATGAAATTAACTTAGTAATGTGTTTTATTTATTGTGTACCCTTAAATAATATTAATAATGAAATTATTGCTTACATCAGTGAAAGCAATAATTTTATTATGGACTTAGATTTAAATTAAATAATATTAAATATAAACGAATTTAAAAAAAACCGCCATATTTTGCATTAATCGACTGTCGCGCCATCACAGTGTGGTTTGCCATGTGGCGACCGTTTTTTTTCCCCATAGTTGTGCATCTGTAATCTGTGGACGCGACTAAGACACAGGAAGCCACAATTCTACGTCACAGGATCGAGAACCATTGTGCAGGGTAAGGTGGCTTCTGTAATGAAGGAGAGTGTGGTGAAGCATACCTATAGACTTAGTATAATACTAAATCTATGAGCATACCCTTTACACATGTGTCACTCGACGTACCTTGGTGTATATTAGGTTGCATATACTACAATCAGATGCAGTGTTGGGAACTGAAGTAAATAGATTTTACCTATATACTTATTAGTCTATACCAGACCCCGTCGACTCCATATGATTCTGCAGGTTCACATATATAGTTGACCGACCCGCTCGATGGGAGGGCGCATATGTCGGAATTTCAAATTTCCCGCAATTTCGAACGTGGGCTTTAGTTTTCAATCAACAGCTGTCAGATCTGAAGGCACAAAAATGTCGATAAGACGAAATTGTTTCGAGATGAGCGTTAATAAATATAAATAATTACAACCGTAAGTATATATAGTATTTTTAAGCTATTGTGTATTATTTTAAACAAGTGTACAGTCAAAAAAATTTAAAACTAGGGTGTTACTACATTATTTCCCTTTATTTCTTCGAAGCACATGTGGATGATCTTCAAGTATACAAAATACCCATGGTCGTGGATATTTTCATCATACTGGACTAGGAGCATTTTTTCATGGAGTATATTCCCGTTGTTGTTGGATTAAGTAATTCTGAATCTTTGGGGATGGGCGTTATCAAAAATAATTAAAACCGTAAGTTTATATAATATTTCAAGTTTTTAAGCTATTGTGTATTCTTTTAATTAAGTCTGCAGTCAAATTTAAAACAGAGTGTCTACATTATTTCTCCTTATTTCTTCCTAGTATTCGTGAATGATCTTCAAGTACTATGCAACAGCCACGGATGTGGAGATTTTTTTCACACCGGGCTAGGACCATTCTTCCATGGAGAATGTTCCCGTTGCAGTTGGATCAAGCAATTATGAAATTCCATCTGGTCACAAAGTACGAACCCAGAACAAAAAGTAATGCTTTAGATTCAATTAATTCTTTTTAAAATATACATTTAACCTATTCATTATGTCTGTTATTTCTCGTATTGTACAGTAATTTAATACCGTGCAGTGTTCCCCGCACTGCACCCACCCTTTAATGTTATGACCCCCTGCAACTAGAGATGGGTAACTCCTGAGCGAATCGACTCAAAGAGTCAGTTTAGTGAAATGAGCTAGTGAGCCAAGGGGCTCAGTTCAAAATGTTTAGCTCTTTTTGAGCCATGCACTGAACAGTTTTCACGGCATTTTCTCAATATACGTTATTTGTTTATTTTAATAGAAATTCGCCTCTGTTAATTCACATATACTACAATTTATAATATTATAAGCAAACGCCCATGTTAACTGTATAGCAATCATTAGAAGTCTAATTTTTCTTTATAATAATGGTAACCAAAATTATAAATTTAATAAGACGTGTTTATTAGTGTAATAAGAAAATAGCTATCGTTATATTCCTATCTTTTTCAATTGCAGCATCATCGATTCGAATTTCGATGCGTAAACCCATTAAGCTAGCGTCGATTCGACTCTAAAAGACGCATGATGGTTCTTGAATCCAACTGAGCGGCTGAACTGACTGAGCTAGTTCACTCATCGCGAGTTGGATCGCGATGATTCATGACAGTTCTTGAATCCAACTGAACTAGCTCGTATTACGGAGTTTCATAAATCGTCGCGATCCAGGTCCGAGATTCGGAGTTGGATCGCTGTTTTCTTACTGAATGCTTGTGTAGTTTTATAGGCACACGTATTCAATATATTTAAACAAATTTGAAGTGTAATCACACCGAATAAATACGCGATTGTTATAATTTCAATTACTTATTTATACTCTTACGTATTTATATAAATTATAATTCAATTGTTGAAATCATTGTATAATCGACATTATTAATCGCCGTATTGATCAATTTAATGAGTTGGCGCATCAGATAAATCTATAAGAGTCAGAACTCTCGGCGGCTCGCTCGCTCGTAACTGAGTCATGTAACTCTTTTGAGCTGGCTCAGTGAACTGACTCTTTGAAGTGAGTTAGATCTTTTAATCCAGCTCACTAAAAAGAGCCATTTTGCCCATCTCTACCTGCAACGCGACCCCGCTCAGCAAGAAGTCTCCCCGCGCCGAATGACGTCATTTGCGATTGCAGCACCGCCCCATCGAGTGGGTCGGTCAACTAAAATCATGATACGTGGAGCCCCCTAGGAGTTATCAATCTAAGTTAATCTATGGTCTATACCGCTAACTCCCTATTCACTGCATGGGCCAGAAACGGGATCTGTTAGAGAATAATAGCGTGAAACGCTCAACGAATGTATGTCTCATTGCCGGCGGGCAGCGTATTTTAAATTAAAAATTTGTATCATTTTCATATTGTAGTCAATGTATATCGGATCGAGCAAAGAAAAATAATATTTCTTGAACACCACAACAACATAAAACGTTGTAATGTTAATTAAACATTACTTGAATGGTAATAGAATTTTTTGTATGTGTATATTATTTTTAAAAAAAATTATATTTGTAATAAATTTATATAAATGTGTAAAGATGATTTTATTGGGTTTTATTTCTGTTGTTTATCCTTTTGTATTTTCCTTGCTTGAGATAAAAATAATTGCCCTGCTTTTGTTGGACAATTAGGTACTTTTTTTGTGTGTATGTTATATTTTCAGAAAATTATATTTGTGGTAAATTTAAATAAATGTGTAAAGATCATTTTACTGGGTTTTATTTCCTTTGTTTATCCTTTTTTAATTTCCTCGCTTGAGATTAAATAAAAAGATATCCACCAAATTGTCCAGCTGTTGTCGGACAATTCAAGCATCCAAAATAATAACAGTGAACTTGTCAGAAAAAAAAAATGTAAAAAGAAGGAAGGAATATAACTGCGTTTTAATTAAGTGATCAAAAATGTTCACGCAACTCAAATAACTTGATTAAGTAAAGAGATGTTCGCTGCTGTCTTTTGTTTCATATTTTTAACAGATGGCTGAATTTTCTTACCTTTCATTATATTCGTAATGAAAATTCTCTTGGTAATGCTTTTATTATTTTCTTAGCTTGAGATAATAAAAAGATATCTACTCATTTGTCCAGCTGTTGTTGGACATTTACTTACAACTAAATTGTTTTTCAAGCTTCTTGTGACGGTGTGATTGTCTTCTGTTGAGATACAAAAAAAAGATATCTACTTAATGGTCCAGCTCTTATTGGACAATTAGGTAGACCTGATAGGTTTTTCAATCTTCCTGTGACAGTGTGATTGTCATCTCTTGGGATAAAAAAAGATATCCAGTTGTTATTGGACAATTATACAGGGTGAGTTTTTTTCGATGTTCTCTATGGGGATCTCGGAAACTATAAGAGATAGAAAAACGGTTAAATGGGGAAAGAAGTGTAGTTTTATAGGACGAATAAAATGACACTTTCAAAATATTTGAAGAAGCCAAGGGTAACTAGATATTTTGAATAAAGTAAAATGTGTCAATTTTTTGAAATCAATATATCTCTATTATTATCATAGATAGAAAAAAAACTGTAAAGGACAAAGTTGTAGAAAATTTTACACAGATTAATAACAAAAAATCAAAAAAAAAATGTCGCCCATATTTTGGGAGATATGACACAAACTTATCTTTTTTTAAATGGAAACAATAGTTGGCTATGGCCTCATTGGAAAGGTTATTTTTTTCCCTTTAATCCGATATAACATATGCCATAGTTATTTTTAAAATAAAATAAGTTATAGTCGTTTTAATGTTTCCATACACCAAAAAATAGTTAGCCATGAAAAAGACAAAAGTAAAACAAATGCGGTTGTTTATAGCAACGAAATCAATATTTAATTTATTATCTTTCTTTAGATTTGTCAAAAGCAACATAAAGTAAAATAATTCCAAAATTATCAAAATAATAATAGAAGAAAATTTTAAATATTACATAAGATGCTCAAAAAGTCCACCATTATTATTATGGCATAAAGTACATCTTTTTAAAATCGAATTTGTAGCTTTTTTGACTTTTCTTCTGTCAACAGAATTAAATGTTTCAAGTACAGCTAGTCTAAGATCCTCCACGGATTGATATGATTGTTGATACACTTTGTTCTTCACATAACCCCACAGAAAAAAGTCTAAAACGGATAGGTCGGGTGATCTAGGTGGCCATAGGATTGGTCCATTTCTTCCCACCCATGAATTAGGAAAAGCATCATTTAAATAGTTTCGCACAGCCAACTTGCTATGAGGTGGAGCTCCGTCGTGTTGAAACCACTTCAATCTTGCCCGTACTGATAAATATAAATCATCGAGCATATCTTCAAATGTTTCTTGAAGAAAACGAAGGAAATCATTTCCATTCAATGTGTTATCAAAAATATATGGGCCGAGAATTCTCGATCCGAACACACCGCACCATACATTAAATCCAAATTTAATTTGTGGTCTACGTTGTGCAACTTCTCGTGGATTCTCCTGACTCCAAACATGTTCATTGTGCCGGTTAAAAATCCCACAATTAGTAAATCGCGTTTCATCTGTCCAAATTATTTTTGTAGGGAACGTATTATCCTCTTGGCACATGTTTTTGTACCACATACAGAAGACCATTCTCTTATTGGTATCACCGTCATGTAAATTTTGTGAAATTGATACCTCATATGGGTGATATTTGTGTTTTTTCAAAACTCGTACTACAGTCCGTTGAGATATGCTTGCTTCTGTTGCAATTTGTCTGGTCGATGTAGATGGATCTATCATCGCCAATGCTAATACGTTTATTTCCGAAACTTCATTAATTTCGTTTTTTTTCAAGTTTCGGCTTTGTAAAGGATCCGTACTCACCCAAATTGTGGTAAATTCTTCTGAATGTTGGTAAAGATGGCTGCCGACGATCGATATATTGATTATAATATTGTTCTGCAGCATCCGCAGCGTTTTTATTACACTGAATGTAACAAACAAGTATATCACGCTTTTCTTCGTTGGAAAAATTCATTATCACTTTAATAAACTTTCAACACCAAATAAATACAAAACAAACTTATCGAAACAATCCAAATATGGAAATGAATTAATATGTGTTTAGAATAAACAACTGCAATTGTTTTACTTTTGTCTTTTTCATGGCTAACTATTTTTTGGTGTATGGTAAAATTAAAAACGACTGTAACTTACTTTATTTTAAAAATAACTATGGCATATGTTATCTCGAATTGAAGGGAAAAAATAGCCCTTTTAATAAAGTCATAGCCAACTTTTGTTTCCATTTAAAAAAAGGTAAGTTTGTGTCATATCTCCCAAAATATGGGCGACATTTTTTTTTGATTTTTTGTTATTAATCTGTGTAAAATTTTCTACAACTTTGTCCCTTACAGTTTTTTTCTATCTATGATAATAATAGAGATATATTGATTTCAAAAAATTGACACATTTTACTTTATTCAAAATATCTAGTTACCCTTGACTTTTTCAAATATTTTGAAAGTGTCATTTTATTTGTCCTATAAAACTACACTTCTTTCCCCATTTAACCGTTTTTCTATCTCTTATAGTTTCCGAGATCCCCATAGAGAACATCGAAAAAAACTCACCCTGTATATACCTGAAATGTTTTTCAAGCTTCTTGAATTACACCAATCCTGCAAAAAATAAGAAATTGTTCAACAAGTTTGACACACATTTTTTTTTAATTTGCTGGTTGAAACCAGAGTAATCTGACTAATTCAAATACTCGAATATTTGAATATGAATATTTAAATAAAGTTTTGAATGAATATTTAATTATTCGAATAATTCAAATATTTCAATATGATTCTGGATAGTATAAACTTTACTTGAAATCAGTGCTCTACATGTGGCGCATGAAGAAAAATTTCGAGTTTAGAAAAGCCTGATTTGGCTTGGCCGCTCCGCTTCGCTACGCGTCCAAGCCAAATTTCCAGGCTCTTCTAAACTCGAAATTTTACTTCATGCTTAGTCTGGGAGTGGAAAACACTTGTTAGACAGTAATTAGAACTTTTATTGACAATACTGATTTCTTACAGAAAAAAAATATATTCAAACATTCGGTTTATTCGAATATTTCAAATATTTAAAATTGAAATTTGTAAAAGATTTTTTTTCATCAGGCTTTTCTAAACTCGAAATTTTACTTCATGCGCCACATGTGGAATACTGATTTCAAATAAAGTTTAAAATATACTATCCAAAAACATATTAAAATATATTGAGTTATTGTTTCAATTTTCAAATCATTTTGAAAGAATTTTTTTCATGTTGGACAAATTTTAATTTTCGTGGGATTATTTTATTGAATATTCAAATACTTAAATTTGAATTTTTAAGTATTCGAATATGTATGCAGAAAAAAATATAGAAACAAACATTAAAAAAACTCCTTACACCTAACTATAGCAAGGAACAAGGTTAATAACAAAAACAAAAATTTAAAACACTTGTAGATTTTGTAGGAGAAATCGCGATTATTGGATGAACATTGTTATTTTAAAAATGATCTAAAGAAATTTGCAGACACTCTTACAGACATAATTACCAACATGAGCAATTCTTTCAACGTGAGTTAACAAACAAACCTCTCAAGTGTTTTCCACTTCCAGATTAAGCATGAACTAAAATTTCGAGTTTAGAAAAGCGTATAAAATACTGAAATATTGAGGAGATTAAAATACAGTCTGTTTGATTTATTGTGACGCAGCACATATGTCCGTTATTAGCACAGATAGAAAAAAAGTTAAAGACAAAATTTTAGTATTTTTTATGATCTATTCAATCGTAATGTCAGAAAAACAGTTGAAAATCAAATAAACACGTGAAAGCTATTAGTTTCATTTTCTTTAATGGAACACCCTGTATATTTTGTTTATTTCAAATAGGCATTAATGATACCACATAAGTACCCCTTTATTATAGAAATAACACGACAATTGCCAATAAATGAAATTTATCAGTTGACATAAATAACTATTTAAAGTGTCTGTTCAAAGTGACGTCCGTTGTTTGCAATACATTCTTCACATCTCTTCATTAAATTTCGTCGTGCTTTTTGCAACATCCGTGGTGTTATTTGGGCACATGCCATACGAATACGATTTTTCAGATCGTCTAGATTTTCTGGACGAGTAACATAAACTTTTTGCTTTAAAAATCCCCAAATAAAAAAATCTAAAATAGACAGATCTGGCGATCTTGCTGGCCAGTTTATGGGGCCACCATTTGCAATCAATTTCAAACCAAACGTTCTTTCCAAAATATCTTTGACATTGCTTGCGTTATGGGGAGGAGCTCCATCTTGTTGGAACCACATATCTCGACGTATTTCTAGGGGGATATCATCTAAATAATCTTCAAATTCTATCGTAAAAAAGTTGGCATATCGCTCCGCATTCAACGTTGCTTGATAAAAAATGGTCCTATTATGGTATCACCTAACACACCAAGCCACACATTAACTGCAAATCTTTGTTGGAATCTGCATTCTCGAATTTGAGGTGGATTCTCAGTATCCCAGTAATGGTCGTTTTTTCGGTTGGAGATTCTGTTGTTGTTGAAATTTGATTCATCACTCCAAAGAATTAAATTTAATAAATGTTGATTGTTGCTAAGCCAATTACAGAATACTATCCTCCTGTCAGAATCACCATCTCTTAAACCTTGTACTAACTTAATTTTTATGGTCTCATTTTATGTTTTCTCAGAATAGAAAATATTTTATGCATACTTATTCCTAAGTCAGCCACTGCTTCGCGTATTGAATTACGTGGATGTGCTCTAAAATAGGCCAATATCAATACTTCATTATTATCTTCTCTTTCTTGTCTTCTCCTTCGTAATTTATTATTAAAACACCCATTTCTCCGTAAATTTTGTTCAAGTCTTGCAAAAGTGCAATAATGTGGTTGTCTTCTTTCTGGATACATGTTTCCATAAGTGATACTAGCTTCTCTAGAATTATCGTTGCATCTAACGAAGACCTTTAGCATATCCATTTTTTCATCATTAGAATAGTAATTATCACCCATCTCTAAAGATTTGAACCAACAACACGCAAGACGGGAAGTTACTACACCACTTTGACATTAAAGCGTTAACAAATTGTTTTATGTCAATTGTTATCCATGGCAACTGATAAATTTCATTTATTTGCAATTGTCGCGTTATTTGTATAATGAAGGGGTACTTATGTGGTATCATTATAAAGCTAAGGTTATTACCTATTTGAAATAAACAAAATATACAGGGTGTTCCATTAAAGAAAATGAAGCTAATAGCTTTCACGTGTTTATTTGATTTTCAATTGTTTTTCTGACAATGCTACTGAATAGATCATGAAAAATACTAAAACTATTGTCTTTAACTTTTTTTTCTATCTGTACTAATAACGGACATATGTGCTGTGTCACAATAAATCAAACAGACTGTATACACTAGGTAGGTATTTGATGGTATGAATTAATTGACAAAAAATGAAAACTGAAAAAGTTTATCTTGATAAACATATTATTGTGATGTTAACTTCAAAAATTGAGAAAACGCATAAATATATATTAAATATTAAATGTTAAATTTAATATTTTACATTTCTGGCGTTTTCAACTAAATATGACATATTTTTTCTTGGCCCCCACCTAGTGAAAATTCTGGCTACACCCATGTGTTATTTTATAAGAAAATATCATGAATGATAAATGTTGATTACCATTCATGATATTTTTCAATGGTGAAGAAACATAAAATGTTTATTAAAATTACTGGTTAAAGGTAATTAAAAGTCAAAAGCAGAAATTACAGAAAAATAAATAATTTAAATATTAAATAAAACATTATTCATTCAATTTTTTTGTCGGTTTGAAAGCTGAAATTGATTGATTAATGCTGTTTTAATATATTGATGTTTTGATTTTCTATTTCAGTAACGTTTATTCCTATTTTTAAGATAAAAAGTACAAATAATTATAACAGCTGATCAGTTTAAATTTTTCCGAGCGGTAAAACCGGGCATGCGCATTATTGCAAAACGTCCTAAAAGTAGTGCATCCGAGTGGACGCTTTCCGACCAGAAGACGCGATATAGACTAATTAATACATATATGATTTTACCATATATGTATTAGTCTATATCGCGTCTTCTGGTCGAAAAGCGTCCACTCGGATGCACTACTTTTAGGAGCGTTTTCTAATAATGCGCATGCCCGGATTTACCGCTCGGAAAATTTAAACTGATCAGCTGTTTAATTTGTCTGTGGGTTTGGTGCCGGAATACTGAACACAAACAGTGGCGGATTTACGATTTTGCCGCCGGTAGGCTGAAATATTTTGCCGCCTATTCTCAGTGAGGAGCATTAGACTGCGTTTCTTGACATTAAATGCCATTATTACTAATGGAATAAATATGGGCTAGACTTTTTTGTTTCTTGATCAAAAACAAAATAGTTAAGGTTAAAATTGTTTATACAAAAGTTGGCAAAATTTGGCTCGGTCGCTGCGCGACCGAGCCAAATTTTGCTTAGGGCTTTTCTAAACTCGAAATTTTACTTCATGTTTAGTCTGGGAGAGGAAGTCACTCGTTCGTAAATTTTCAAATTAGTATAAAATTGCGTATTTTTTTGTTGTATGCAACTTTTGTTTGAAGCTTTGTTTGATTGAATCGATAATAAAGCTACAGTTAAGGAATAAATCTGGGCTAGACTTTCTCGTTTCTTGATCAAAAACAAAATAGCTAAGGTGAAAATAGTTTATACAGAGGTTGTGTGTTTTTACCTTGGCTACAATTTTTATTTGAGACATTTTTTGATTAAGTTAATATGTTTCTATATTTTAAACTTCACCTGAAATCAGTGTTTAATACGCGTGGCGCATGAAGTAAAATTTCGAGTTTAGAAAAGCCCGCAAAATTTGGCTCGGTCGCTGCGCGACCGAGACAAATTTTGCTCAGGGCTTTTCTAAACTCGAAATTTTACTTCATGCTTAGTCTGGGAGTGGAAGTCACTCGTTCGTAAATTTTCAAATTATTATAAAATTGCGTATTTTTTTGTTGTCTGCAACTTTTGTTTGAAGCTTTGTTTGATTGAATCGATAATAAAGCTACAGTTAAGGAATAAATCTGGGCTAGACTTTCTCGTTTCTTGATCAAAAACAAAATAGCTAAGGTGAAAATAGTTTATACAGAGGTTGTGTGTTTTTACCTTGGCTACAATTTTTATTTGAGACATTTTTTGATTAAGTTAATATGCTTCTATATTTTAAACTTCACTTGAAATCAGTGTTTAATACGCGTGGCGCATGAAGTAAAATTTGGAGTTTAGAAAAGCTCGCAAAATTTGGCTCGGTCGCTGCGCGACCGAGCCAAATTTTGCTCAGGGCTTTTCTAAACTCGAAATTTTACTTCATGCTTAGTCTGGGAGTGGAAGACACTCGTTCGTATGTTTTCAAATTATCATAAAATTGCGTATTTTTTCGTTGTCTGCAACTTTTGTTTGAAGCTTTGTTTAATTGAATCGATAATAAAGCTACAGTTAAGGAGTGATTCCCAAAATATATCAAAAAAATGGTGATGTGTCCATCATAGTACTTTCCCCCGTAAATTAAAAAATATTTGTAGCAGTATTATTTTCAAAATGTCTTCAACTTTTTGATAACTACAACTTTTATTTTAAACATTTTTCAATTGTATCAACACATACACTGAGACAAACCAATGACTAGATAAAAGAACATTATTTATTAATTATCTCAAAAACTAAGAGTGCTATGACAAAAAGTAAAGATACAAAAAATCTTTAGTATTTTATTACCTATAACTTTTATTTGAAACATTTTTCAATTGTATCAACACATACACTGACACAAATCAATGACTAGATAAAAAACACTATTTATTAAATATATCAAAAACTAAGAATGCTATGACAAAAAGTGAATCTACAAAAAATCTTTAGTTTTTCATTTCCTACAACTTTTATTTAAAACATTTTTCAATTGTATCGACACATACATTGTCACACACCAATAACTAGATAAAACACACAACTTTTGAAATATCTCAATAACTAAGAGTGCTATGACAAAAAGTAAACGAACAATACATCTTCATTTTGTTATTATCTACAACTTTTATTTGAAAGAATTTTTTGTTTGATGAACATTTATTGAAAAAATCTGAAAAAACTGAAAAACGCTAAGAGTAAAGTACCACTTCCGGTTTTCCGATTTTCACCAAAAGCTTTTCAGTTCTTCCGATTGTAACAAAAAGCTTAAGTTTTAAGTTTCATCTCGATACCTTTAGCGGTTTTTGCGGTACAGCGCACACAGCCACACACACAGACAGACAGACAGACAGACATTTTTCAAAAATGGTCTTATTCGACTCAGGGGACCTCAAAACGGATATTTCCGCTAAAATTTTTGATTCGAAAATTTTCACGAAAACAATACTTTCCCTTTGTATTACATACGGGGGAAAGTAAAAATTATTCATGGTTTACTGAACAAAAACAAAAGAGATGAGGTGATAAGTGTTAAGGTAAAAGTGGTTTATTTAATTGTTGGCTACAACTTTTGTTTGAAACATTTATTAATTGAGATGTCGAAAGGCATAGTCGGTGAGTTGTTGATCTCCACTAGATTTTTTAGTTTTTAGTTCATAAACAAAACAACTGAGGTGAAAAGTGATTATACAAAATGTTATGTTGTGTTTTTCTATTATCTTTTATTTGAAACCTTTTTTAATTAAGTTACTAATAAGGCAGCAATTTGTGAGTGATCATTAAATAAATATCTCCCCTAGGCTTTTTCGTATACTGATCATAAACAAAAGAGTTAAGGTGAAAAGTGTTTAGGTAAAAGTGGTGTTGTTTTTCATTATCATACCAAATAAGGTAACGGCGTAATAGGTCAGGATGAAAATGAGTGAAAATGATTAAATAAATGAAATGAAAAACCAAGTGTGCGTGCAAGGAGGATAGAAGATGACGACAATCGTTTCGCTTTACTTTTGAGCTCCTCAGGCCACCACATTCATCAACCAAGCACACAGACTTGATATTTAGAACTTGTATATATGTTAATCCCATCAACCATACGTTTTCGGTAATGAACATTGTTCATATTTCTGCATTGATGCGGGCATTTATCTCGATTTGCTTCTACAGTTGGATTGATGGATGTGGTGGCCTGAGGAGCTCAAAATAAGAGCGAAACGATCGTCGTCATCTTCTGTTCTCCTTGCACGCACACTTGATTTTTCATTTCATTCATTAATCATTTTCACTAATTTTCATCCTGACCTATTGAGCTATTACCTTATTTGGTATAAAAATTTAAAGGTCCTTACTTATTTATTTTTACTTTCCCCCGTATGTAATACAAAGGGAAAGTATTGTTTTCGTGAACATTTTCGAATCAAAAATTTTAGCGGAAATATCCGTTTTGAGGTCCCCTGAGTCGAATAAGACCATTTTTGAAAAATGTCTGTCTGTCTGTGTGTCTGTGTGTGAGTCTGTGTGCGCTGTACCGCAAAAACCGCTAAAGATATCGAGATGAAACTTGAAACTTAAGCTTTTTGTCACAATCGGAAGAACTGAAAAGCTTTTGGTGAAAATCGGAAAACCGGAAGTGGTACTTTACTCGTAGCGTTTTTCAGTTTTTTATGATTTTTTTATTAAATGTTCATCAAACAAAAAATGCTTTCAAATAAAAGTTGTAGATAATAACAAAATGAAGATATATTGTTCATTTACTTTTTGTCACAGCACTCTTAGTTTTTGAGATATTTTAAAAGTTGTTTGTTTTATCTAGTTATTGATGTGTGACAGTGTATGTGTTGATACAATTGAAAAATGTTTCAAATAAAAGTTGTAGGTAATAAAATATTAAATATTTTTTGTATCTTTACTTTTTATCATAGCACTCTTAGTTTTTGAGATAATTAATAAATAATGTTCATTTATCTAGTCATTGGTTTGTCTCAGTGTATGTGTTGATACAATTGAAAAATGTTTCAAATAAAAGTTGTAGTTATCAAAAAGTTGAAGACATTTTGAAAATAATAATGCTACAAATATTTTAAAAGTGATTTAATACGCAATTTACGGGGGAAAGTACTATGATGGACACATCACCATTTTTTTCTTTATCTACAACTTTTGTTTAAAACATTTTCTGAAAAACTCTAAAATAATGTGATACATTAAGGCATAAAAATGTTTATAAAAAAGTGTTAGATCAGCAAATGTACAGGGTGATTCATTAGCCTCTTTACAAACTTTAGCAATTAGAAGTAGATTTAATTTCATGAAGAAATGTTCATATAAACGCAAGTCCTATCTTTATTTGTTCAGAAGGTGTAGCGCTATTATAATTTTTAAGTTGAAAAAACGTAGTAGTCGTGATTTAGCCAAACAAAATTTAGTAACCATTATTTTAAATTATCACTTGTCAAAAATCATTTGGTTATATTAATACTTTCATCACAATTGTTTGTTAGAAATTTAAATGCAGAGCGGTTCCATCATTTTTTTTAACACAACATTGTTTGATCCTCTGTAAGATGGTCCACTCCACATAATAAAAGATATGTAGTATCAGCATGATGGGGCCCCGCCTCACCTAAGAAGACAAGTGACTCAATGGCTGCATACTTATATCCCAAATCAATGGATTGGTAACGAAGGGCCAATACCATGGCCACCTAGATCATCTGACCTGAATTCTTACGATTTTTTATTTATAGGGTCACTTCAAGCAACGTGTTTATGCCATAGAAATATACGATCGCAATTAGTTATTGCAGAGGATTCAAGATGCTGCAACTCATATTAGAAATAACATGAATTTATTATGCGTACAGGAGAGTTTAATTCGTCGATGCCAATTATGTTCTCAGGAAAATGGACTAATTTCTAAACATTTACTGTAGGTAAATTTTGCTTTCCGTTTGCTACAAGAATGTTTTTGATTTCATTAATACTTTAACTGCCATGTGGATATTTCATATGTACACGTTTGTGAGCCAGAGACAATATTTTCGTTAATCAAGCTTTAATAAAGGTTTCATAAATACAGGTATATGATCAGGATTTTAATTTTAATACATTTTTGGAAATAAAAACAAATGACTACCTGCTGTCGTATGGCCATATTTACGACGACCGGCCGTCGTATGGCCATATTTACGACGACCGGCCGTCGTACCGCCTAGTTGCTCAGAAATACATACGACGGCCGGCGCGTCGTATGGCAGTAAAGTGTTAAACTATGATTACATATTAGTGTTCCAAGAGACACTGTTTGAAAAACGCTATAACTTCTAAACCAGGACAGATAGAACCTGCAATGATATAAATGATTTCTTCATGAAATTAAATCTACTTTTAAATGCCAAAGTTTGTAAGGAAGCTAATAAATCTCCCTGTATGTCAAAAAAAATAGTCTCAAAATCTTTTTGAAAATTCTTCAGTCTCACAAAGTTTTTAATTATTTTTTGTTTGTTTTTGTTGTTAACATAATTGAAATTCGTTTAATAAAAACCGAAAAATCTAATGATTTCTGGTGATTTTTAATACAAGACTTTAAGACATTTGATGGTTTAGAGTAAGCAACACTGCTCTCCAGGGGTATTCAGCTGAGAGAAATAAAGTTTCCCGTCTAAATAAAAATTCATAAAAGCCTCAAAGTCGAAATTAGGTTAGCCTAATAGGAAATCCGCCACTGAACACAAATTCAATTTTGTTTGATAAATTGCCGAAATAGAAAATCAAAATTTGAAAACAACATTAATCAATCAGTTTTAGGTTTCAAACGGACTGAATACTAAAATAAATTATTCACGTTTTTTCCAATATTTGAATAGTTTCTTTTTCTGTAACTTCAGTTTCAATTATCTTTGAGTAATTATTTTTCTAAACATTTTATGTGCCTTTACTATAGTGTAATTTTGATTGTTATTCATAATATTTTGCAATAAAATAACACCTAGCTGTTGGTGATGGTTTATAAAATTGGTGACTATTAAATTAATAATATAATTTTTAAAATCAAATCTATTGAATAAATAAATGATATTTTAGAGGGTTATTAGGGTGACGATAGAAACAACATACAAACAATATAAATAGTGTAAAAAATATATATATAATAAACATAGTCATTCAAAATACTTATGAATTAAAATTATAAAAAATTAACAAGTATAAAGAAAATCTAAAGAAATATATCAATAAAATATAAAATTACGATACTATTCGTATTAATATATCAATCAAAAATAATATATTTTTAAACCAAACACATTATTCTCAAGGCGCATCATATGAAATACGAATACAAATTATATAAAACTAGCAAACAGTTATAATATAATTAAAAAGAATATAAAATAGAGATCAGAGAAGCACTTAACTTGTTGAAAAATGAAAACAGAATGCATGTTTACTAATTTTTCTAAAAATAAAACTTCCCTGCAAATACTCCACCCAGATGCAATGACACTGGGCGGTATGGCATGGTCGCGACGACACGAAAATATCTAAAATTTTCAGATTTCTATCTCTTTCCTAAAATGTCAACCCGATATTAGCAGGTAGTAAGAAGTCTATTTGTTTTCAGCCAGCGCGTAGCGTTATCTTTTGTCCGACTTGGGGTGGTTTTGATAGGAATATTTATTTATATTTATGAAATTATTTAAAATGTAATTATAATTAATACGACATTTGTAAAATAAAGTCGAAATTATGTCTACGTGTACAATTTTAGGTCAATAGAATTTTTTAAAACGTATCTGACGTTTACATCTCGGTAAATATTGATCATCACATCTGAACGTTATATATTTTAACTTTACTGTAAATCAGTGGTTTATACGCGTGGCGTAAAATTTCGAGCCCCGCGAAAATTTGTCTCGGGTCGCTGCGCGACCCTCGACAAATTTTCTACACGGGGCTTTTCTAAACTCGAAATTTTACTTCATGCTTAGTCTGGGAGTGGACAACACTCGTTCTTAGAAGTTTCAAATTAAAGAATCACTCTACTAAGTTTACTAAGTTTATTACAATTTTACAAAGGTTACAGCTCGAAGGACCAATCATGGTCTTCGGAGACCGAAGGACTACAGGGAATCGAAGTTTTTTTACAAGAAAACAACAAAAATCTGAAGGTTTACTGCATGGATAGGAAAGAACACATCTAATTTTGAAAAAAATATAGAAGTTTTGTTGGTTTTTAGTGCATTTTTAACTTTACTTTAAATCAGTGTTTTATACGCGTGGCGCGTGAAGTAAAATTTCGAGTTTAGAAAAGCCCCGTGAAAATTTGTCTGACCCTCGACAAATTTTCTACGCGGGGCTTTTCTAAACTCGAAATTTTACTTCATGCTTAGTCTGGGAGTGGAAAACACTCGTTAGTTTAAAATACATCACAATTGGTAAAATATGTATCGTTGGATGCCCGTCTTCAGGGGTGATATGTAAGCAAATTATGGGTCTTAGGAGTTGTCAAATAAGTGAGTTACTCAACTGTTTCCAAGGGAATCTTTACGAAAACAAAAGATTAACATTTTACATATAAAATGTACAGGGTGAGAAACTCGATGTCTCAGCTCTATTAAAAGGGAAGAAAACCGATAGAAAAAATCTGACAAGAGGTTCATAATTGGGATTGAGTAAGGTTCATTTTAATCCAAAATTGCATATTTTTTAAAATTTTGAAAGTGAAGTAATGACGTCATGGAATATTTTTCCCCCAGAAACATACCTATATTTTTGGATATTTCAAAAGAGCTAATTTTTCTGAACTTTGTAGAGAAAAAAAATTGCTATCTTCTTTCGTTAAAAAATTAAAAGCAAACTTAAAAAAAAGTATTATCAAAAATTCCAAATTGTCACGACTTAAACAAGTAGCCTTTGGAAGCAAATAACAAAGCCGCACCTGTCAATAATTAAACTAATGGTTAACAAATATTGTTTTGTTGTCATTTGATTTTAGATTTCAGATTTTTCTATCGTTTTTCCTTTTTATATAATAGAGCGGAGACATCGAGTTTCGCTCACCCTGTATAATAAACTATAAGTGTGATACATCATTGAATTCAGAAAAAAATATTCTTAAAAAAATATGAAAATCCAAAAGAAAATCCAGAAAACGTGAACGCCATCTACTCCCAATAGCATTGTCGATGGTACTCACAGAATTACTATTATAAATGTCAATTGATTGTGCATTTTGAAATCCAGAAGGAAACTGAACTGCTATAACCATTTTAGTAGTCATATGCAATTTTCATATAAATTGACGATGTGAACGCCATCTGCTGCCAATTTTTGAGTAGTATCGTTACAGCTATTAACAGTAGATGGCGTTTACGTCGTTATTTTAAATCTAAATTACATATGAGACTATTAAAATGAATATAGATGGTTATTTTTCTTCTGGATTTCAAATTGCACTATAAATTGGCAATTTTAATAGTCATATGTAATTTACATTTAGGTTGACGACGTGAACGCCATCTACTGCCAATAGTCTTGTCTATTGTACTCACCAAATGACTATTATAAATGTCAATTGATTGTGCTGTTTAAAATCCAGAAGAAAACTAAACATCTATAACCATTTTAGTAGTCATGTGTAATTTACATATAAATTGACGATGTGAACGCCATCTGCTGTCAATTTTTGAGCAGTGGTATTGACAGTAGATAGTGTTCACGTCGTTAATATAAAAATAATATTTATGTTCATTATAGCACTTTTTTCCGTCATTTAAAGAATTGAGGATTGCCGTACTAAACTTATTTCACTTGCTAATTGGTTGGTCATAGACCATTTCACATTAAATCAGCGTTTTATACGAGTCGCGCATGAAGTAAAATTTCGAGTTTAGAAAAGCCTCATTTGTCTGAGTCGCTCTGCTGCGCTATGCCCGAGCCAAATGTTCAGGCTTTTCTAAACTCAAAATTTTACTTCATGCTTAATCTGGGATTGGAAACACTCGTTAGATGATCAGTCATAACCAGGGTTGTTATGTTTAAAACACTTTGCTTTAAAATAGTGTTTTAAACATATTTAAAAACAGCCGTCGTGTTTTAAACGGTTTTGTTTTAAACATATTTTAAATCTTAAATTTGTTTAAAACATGTTTTAAACGTTGGATTTGTTTAAAACCGTTTTTTTATTATCTTAACTGCTAAAAATAAATATGTGCTAAATTATATTTTATATTACTTCATTAAAGTTTTTTGTTTGTTTTCAAATTCTAGCTAAATTGTTGAAGATATTTCAAATTACATTATCAAACATAACATTTTCTCCCTTAATCTCCCTTAATAAAAACGTTAATGCAGTGGGGATCCGAGAAGGCTGCGATTCGGTCGCCTTGGCAACCACTTTTACATTGCTCTTATGGGAGAAAATTTTCGAGAGGCCTTAAAAAATCGAAAAATTCATTACATCCACCTGTAATTCGAACTGAGCACAGATTCCGTCGCCCCTCGCACGGCCCACCGATTCCCCTCTTGATACGACCCTTTTTTCTATTTTTTAACATTTTTTGAAATTCTGACGTTTTAAACGTCAGGCAAAAACTCACTAACCTCAATACTTTATAGGCTGGTCTTGCTTCACACGGCACTTTTCGGGGTCGCGCATAGCATCATTTCGATGGGATTTCACCTGGCCTTTCCAACGCGACACATCCGAGCGCTCAAATCGCCCGATTAAAAAAGATATCGATTTTTAAAGATTTTCAAAAAAAATAAATTGATTCTCAAAATTTTGGGTGCGCCGGGGTCACAATTACATTAGAAACACAACCCATCTATCGGGCATTTTTTTCATCCACGAAAAGTATTTTTTTTTTAAATCAAAAGTTTAAAAGGATAAATACAGGGTGTCGAAATCCTGATTTTATTCATTATTTTTTTTTTTCATCCAAATTTTTTTGTTTTACCACAGGATGATAGGATTATACTTGGTGATGTTGGGACCATTTTTTCTTTTTTTTTTAATGGCCGCCTTCACCGGCTGTCAGCACTTTTTCGGTCAAAAAATTGCCATCGACAAATTTTGTTTCCACAGTTCGATTTCGAATATTTATCCGCAACCGGCAAGACAAAACAAAACTATGAAAACAACAAAAAAAAATTATGTACTCTTATGGAACAGATTGTACTGATGGAACACGAAAAACACGCGGGGCATGAGCCATAGTAGTTTTCATTTTAGCGATCTGAAATTTTTACTGGGCATAGAACCGAACCGCGAAATTCCGATAGGCTATACGGCGTTAAAATCCAAAATCGTTTTCTATTTTTAAAAAAAATTTGAAATTTTGAATTTAGTGGATCTTTGCGAAAAATTGCGATAGAGAAATTTGGATTTCAGATTTGGATTTAGACCACTTATCGGCTCCTGGGAAAAATACAAAATCAAAAATCTAATTTTTGGACCTTTGAATTTTTTTTTCATCTCAAAAAACATGAAAATCACCGGGGCATAAACCATAGTAATTTTCAAGTTAGCAATCTGAAATTTTGAATGGACAGAGAACCGATCGTCCAGAGTGCACATAGCTATTCGGATTTAAAATCAAAAATCGTTTTCTATTTCGAAAAAAATTTTGAAATTTTGATTTTCTTTTTTTTTGGTCGAAAAATTTAGATAGAGAAATTTAGATTTCACATTTGCATTTCCACTAATTATACGCAATTGATAAGAAGAAAAAAATCAAAAAAACCTTCGGATTTTTAAATTTTTTTTTTTTTCTGAAAAAAAGGTGACCCTATAACCGGGGCATACAATATCGAAATATTCATTTTAGCGATTTGAAATTTTTACAGGGCAGAGAACAGACCGTCGCGAGTGCGCAAGGCAATTCGGCGTAAAAACCCAACCCTTTTATCTAAAGTCAGACTACATACATCACCCCCGACAAGCTTGCGAGCGAAGCGAGCTCTATCGAACACAGTCCTGGAGCTACCTCAATTAAGCGAAGCGAGCAGTAACCGGGTCAGTATGCGAGCGAAGCGAGCAGTAACCGGGCCTAGCAACAGCAGCACGAGGCGATAGCCGAGTGCTGCTCTACATCGACCCAACAACAGCAGCACGAAGCGATAGCCGAGTGCTGCTCCATATCGACCACACAATAGTAAAAAAATCCAATCTATGGAAATTTTGACTTTTTAGTGATTTTTTAAATATCGAATCAAGCAACGAGACATTTCAAAAAATCACCGCTTCGTTTCTGTTTATCGTGGAACGTTGACATTTTGCAAAACTTTAGTCCACTATGGACCCTTTAATCGGTGCGAGTTTCGTTTGTTCATCTCATCATCGAACCGAGATATGATTTTTTTTCAATATTTATTATGCAATTCGCATTTCACTGAAAAATTTCGATTTTTTATAGTGCGTATTTTTCCAACACATGAGGTTTTTGTATCTTTGCGCTCTCTCCCACTCATTGAAAATTTCGATCACAGGGGTACATATGGAAATTTTTTTTGGTAAAAATAATATTTTTAAATTCATACCAAAAAACGTTTCTCTTTGTTTTTCACGCGTGCGCTTTTGTTTTTTTTTTATTAATTTTTGGCGAATGCGGCACCACCCAACGATTGTATAATATTATTTTAAATTCCATCGTGTGCAGAATTTAATGCGACAAATCACCGTTCTTTTCCGAGTTCGATCCGATTATTAAAAGTATTTTTTTTTTAATTTTAAAGTTTAATGTGCATATACAGGGTGGTCTAAAACCATGATTTTCTTCATTATTTTTTATCGAAGTCAGACTACATACATCGCCCAGGACAAACTTGCGAGCGAAGCTAGCCAACTAATGTCGTGAAGCTACCTCTATTAAATTCTCGCGAAGCGAGCTCTATCGAAATTAGACTACATACATCGCCCAGGACGAGCATGCGAGCGAAGCGAGCCTACCAAAGTCCTGGAGCTACCTCAATTAAGCGAAGCGAGCAGTAACCGGGTCAGTATGCGAGCGAAGAGAGCAGTAACCGGGCCTAGCAACAGCAGCACGAGGCTATAGCCGAGTGCTGCTCTACATCGACCCAACAACAGCAGCACGAAGCGATAGCAGAGTGCTGCTCTATATCGACCACACAATAGTAAAAAAAATCCAATCTATGGAAATTTTGACTTTTTAGTGATTTTTTAAATATCGAATCAAGCAACGAGACATTTCAAAAAATCACCGCTTCGTTTCTGTTTATCGTGGAATGTTGACATTTTGCAAAACTTTAGTCCACTATGGACCCTTTAATCGGTGCGAGTTTCGTTTGTTTATCTCATCATCGAACCGAGATATAATTTTTTTTCAATATTTATTATGCAATTCGCATTTCACTGAAAAATTTCGATTTTTTATAGTGCGTATTTTTCCAACACATGAGGTTTTTGTATCTTTGCGCTCTCTCCCACTCATTGAAAATTTCGATCACAGGGGTACATATGGAAATTTTTTTTGGTAAAAATAATATTTTTTAATTCATACCAAAAAACCTTCCTCTTTGTTTTTCACGCGTGCGCTTTTGTTTTTTTATTAATTTCGCAAATCAGAAATGTTTTTTTTTTAATTAAAACAAATCGGCCAAACGACATTATACCGTGCATTAACAATCGATTTAAATGAAGAACGTAAAAAAAAATTAATAAGTATATTTTTTGAAACCTATAAAAAAAAATGTTTCTGCAAAAACTACTATCGTGTGCAGAATCGAACGCGACAAATTACTGTTCTTTTCTCAGTTCGATCCGATGATTAAAGGTTTTTTTTTTTAATTTTAAAATTTAATGTGTATATACAGGGTGGTCTAGAACCGTGATTTTCTTGATTTTTTTTTTTTTACCTACTGAAAATGCTCCAAAACGATTTGTTTAAACGCAGGGTGGTATGGTTTGACTTCCCGGTGTTCATAAAGAACAAGAATGTCCAAGAATTGCGCTAGAGAAAATTTGTTTTCATGGAAACAAAGAAGCATATACTGGGTTAGTGTGCGAGCGAAGCGAGCAGTAACCAGGTCCAGTAAGAGAGCGAAGCGATCAGTAACCGAGTTCATTATGCGAGCGAAGCGAGCAGTATCCGGGTTAAGTGACATCTTCCCGACAACAATAGTACAAGGCGATAACCGAGTGATGCACCACGTAGATCATATAACGGTAAAACGAGTGCTGTTTTGAATTTATACCATCTATTTAATTGTAAATTAATTTGTTTCTGTTAATTTAATATACATATTCAAAAGTAGCTTATTCGTGACAATAAAATAATTTTTTTTACTACTCATAAATGTTTGACGTTGAAATCTTTCCCATTGCTATTTTTTAGAAAAATGTATAATTATTGATTAAATTGATTTCAATTGCTTTAGTTACCTTATTTACAAACAAATTGTTCTCCTTTAATTAAAACAATTTCAGTTATTCACCTTTCCGAGGAATTTTGTCAAAGTTGAATTTTTTTTATAAGAAAATGTTAATTGTAAATAATTGTGGATTATGATATCAGATAAAGGTTATAATACTATGAGATAATTAAAATAATTTGACTTTTTCATCATTTCGAAGGAATTTATCAAAGTTAAATTGTTTACGATAAACTTAAATTTTGAATTTATACCATCAATTCAATTGCAAATTAGTTTGTTTCTATTAATTGAATATAAATATTTAAAATTGACTTATTCGTGACAGTAAAAGTATTTTTTTTACACGTTATAAATATTTGGTGTTTTTCTAATTGCTATTTTATATAAAAATGTATAATTATTGTTTAAATTTATTTCAATTGCCTTACTTACCTCATTTATAAATAAATTGTTTTCCTTTAAATAAAATATTTTGAGTAGTTCACCTTTCTGGGAAATTTTGTGAAAGTTGAATTTTTAACGGTAAACTTAAATTTGTAATTTATATTAACTATTCAGTTGTAAATTAGTTTGTTTATGTTAGTTAAATGTAAATATTGAAAATTAACATATTTATAGCAGTAAAAATATTTATTTTACGCCTTACAAATGTTTATTTACCAAATGATTTAAATTGCTTTAGTTATCTCATTTTTAAACAAACTATTCTCTTTTAATTAAAATAATTTGATTTTTTGACTTATTCAATCAGAATTTGAATTCAAATTAGATTTAGTAGTTTATTTGTGTTAATTGCATGTGTCTCTGTAATAATTGTTTATTCAGGACAGTAAGAATCCAACGAAAACAATGGGATCTATCAGTTACCTGTTTGCTGTCGATTCGATGTCGACATGTCGGCACCGATTCAGTGTATTTACCTGATATTAATTAGAAACAAATGTTTTTTTTTTAAATTTGTGTAATTATTGATTCAATTTTACTATTTATTTTATTTGTGGTTCATTTAGATTAAGAGAATCACTTTTTTTTTATATCTCTGCGGTGAACATTGTGAAAGTTTAATTTCATACGTTTACATGAAAATATAAATTTAAATCATCCAATTAGGTGTCTATTATTTTGTTTATGTTAATTGAATATGTTCATAATATATTAGTGAAAAATAATAATTGTTTTATTTACCGAACATAACAGTCTGCCGTTGGAATTTGTTCATTTGCTATTTTTCATAAGTATATGTGATTTTTGTACTGTATTGATCTATATTACTTTATTTATCTCATTTATAAACAGACCATTCAACTTGAAATAATATAATAATTGTAAAAAGTTCATTTTGAGTCGAAATAAATTCATAACAATAAATTTTATAAAAAATATTATTCAATGTTGCCATTGAAATTTGAGTGTTTAATTTTATTTTATACATTCATATAATGTAAGAATTCTTTCCCTTTAACTCATTCTTTTTATTTAAATAATAATTAAAAATGATTATACATTTCAGTATATTTTGAGGTTATTCATAGTTACTGTATCATAGTGAATTTATTAATTCTAATCAAAATACATTTGTTTAAAATCTAATCAAAACTAATAATAGACCAAATTAAATGATAAATAAATTACATTTGTTAATATTGTTGTAGAATGTTATTAACAACTTTAATTAAAAGTAGCGCATATAACATTAGAATTTAAATTTTGCACCTTTTTCGAAATCCACCAATGACAGATCAACCAATGGTGCACTTTCCTTCAAGGAAGTGACGGTTTTATCGCGAAGCCGTCTTGGTGGCGAAAACGGAAACGAAGATAGAAATAGACTAGAAACGTGAAATAAAAAAGGATAGACAGAGACGCTGTAAAACGTTAGACACGATTTTGTTTTAACCGACTTCCTGTTATGCCATTCTTTGTCGAGTCGTGTTTGTGCTCGCAACGGATTTTTCAGCGAACTTTTGCGGGTAAGTATAAATTCCTACGTTCATAGTTTTAACCGTGTTTCTCTACTTTCAGTACGTGCGTTCAACATCTTTCAGTTTTTTAAGTACAGCTTGCGAAATTCTTTGGTTGGTATTTTTTGGTAAGTGTGTTTTTCATTATTCATTAATTGTAAACTTTAACATGAATCTATATATTACTATATGTATTATAAATGAAATAATCATTCGTTTTTATTATAATCATCTATTAAATACGGTGATTTTATTAAATTGTCGGCTAATGTGGAGAATATGGTCTATGCGCCATGCGGTATGCGCGGTAGTGTTTACAACAGCACGTGTGTGTGTGTGTGTGTGTGTGTGTGTGAATTTTCGTGTAAAATGCAAACACACAAGTTGGAGATTCAATATAATTTTAGGTTAGTGAATCAATTAAGCTTAATTTATTTTTCTCACTTTAGCTTAGCATTATGCCACCGAAAAAGAAGAGTAAACTGTCTCAACAAAAGCGGACTACAACGGAAACGTCAAAGGAAAGCGCAGCGAGAAGGGCCAAAAATCGTGCAAATGCACAGAAGAATCGGGAAAAGAAAAAGCAAGGTGGCAATAGTTCTGATTCGACATCAAGTGCAAGTAAGTAAACAAAAAAATCCTAATTTAAATAAAATAAATTAAGTTTTTAATCAGTGGCTTCATCAGGCAGATGAATGGAACATGTTGCAGTGTCAACAAAAATAAAGTGAAACCCCCCAACATTTTTGTTGTTTTAATTTTAATTATAATATGGAGTTTCATCATGTATCCGCCTCATCGATCAAATATCTTATTAATAAACAAACCATTCTCCTTATACTAATATAGTTTGTTATTAAGCTACTTAAAAATGTTGTCAAAGATAAGTTATAAATTATTTTGAATTTATTAATTTGTATGTACTGTGTACTATTTTTCAAAATAATCATATTACAATATAAAATATTATTTTATTTTCAGGTCTTGATGCCAATCCTCCTGCTACTGATGATGGCTGGACTTTGGTTGGTCCTTCCCGAAAACGAAGTAAGTTAATTTAATTTATCTTTCAAGTTTATCCTTTAATTTTATGAGTAATTTCATTGTAATGTATTTCGTACTTATAAGTAATTGAATTGAATGCATTACCCCGTAAACACTTTGATTTTTAGTAAATTTATTTATTCTTCAAATTAAAACTTGAAAGTCACTTTAGGAAATTGAATCATTTAAGGTACTTAATAATTAATTTCATTACACTGGCTATTTGAATCAATTAGAACCATTTCTTTTAATATCATGATTTAGTTAGTATATAATAAAAATAAATTAAGTAAATAATTATTATTTACGAAATTTAATTTTATAATATTAATAGTTTTTTTAATTGTACATGTGTTTATATTGTAGGTTTGAGATTGTCGCCCATCATTCAGAGCTTGCCTTTACCGGCAACTGAAGTATTACCGAAACCTTCTACTTCAGGTAAGTTTATGCCTTTTCCTCTCTATTGAATAAATACAATAGTTGTACTATTATCATTTTTTTTTAAATTAGTAAATAAAATTGTTTTCCACATTTTTTGTTCTCTTTGTTTTTAAAGAAAGCATTTTATTTTGGTTATAGAGATTTTTTTTTATGTATGCTAAAAGAATCAATATTAATTTATAAACTTATCGATAACCGAAATTTAATAATAATTGTTTCGACAAAATTAAAAATGAAAAGCCTGTTTATACATTTTTTTATTTATAGGCTTGCAGTCGGCAACGCAATTGCCTCCACAGCCGACGGAGCGACCGCAATTGCCGCGATGGCCGCGTCGGGAGCCTCCGATGCCCCCGACGCCTCCGACGCCGCTACCGCAATTGCCGCGATGGCCGAGTTGGGTGCCTCCGACGCCTTTGGCGCAGGTACCGCAACCGTCGCAGCCGAAGCAGCTGTTGCGAGCGACGCGGCGGTCTGCGTCAACTGAACAAACGACGCAGCAATCGTCGCAGTCGACGCAGAAACCTTCGCCGACGCAGCAACGACTGTCGAGGCAGCGGCAATCGACGCTGTGGTCGCAATTGTCGCCGATATTAGCCAACATCGGTAAGTTTTTCACTCATACCTTTTATTATTTTTAATACTACTACAACAATCTTCCATTTCTAACGAATTTAAATATAAATGTAAATTTTTCATAAACAGTAATAATAGATAATTTAAATAATTGTTTATTTTATTTTTAGAAGAGCTATCGCGACAGCAGCGATCGCTGCGTCAGCAGCGATCGCCGCGACAGCAGCGATCGCCGCGACAGCAAAGATCGCCGCAGGAACATTGGCCGTCATTGCTTCCAACGCGGGACAATACCGGTAAACTTCTTAATTATACCTATTTTAATTTTTACTACAAATAAACTGCTATTTCTAACAAATCAACGAAAATGTAATTATATAATGATATCGATCTGAAATAAATGTTCATTTTATTTTTTAGAAGAGTTGCAGAGAACTGCCACCCCTCCGCAGGCGACGCAGCGGCCGCAGCCGACGCAACGGCAGCAGCCAGAACGGTTGACAGAAGAAACGTTGTCGACGCAGCAGCCGCTGCCGGAGCTGCAGTTGGTGGTGTCGTCGCTGCAAAGTACCAGTAAACATGGCGCACAAAGGACCGGTAAGTTTATTAGTTATATTTTAAACAACAATTATTTTAAATGTCACTGCATTTTACAATAAAACCAAAACGAGAGTTTTCACTCCCAGACTAAGCATGAAGTAAAATTTCGAGTTTAGAAAAGCCTGAAGAATTTATATAGGTCGCGCAGCGAAGCGGAACGACCTATCCAAATTAGGCTTTTCTAAACTCGAAATTTTACTTCATGCGCCACGCGTATAAAACACTGTTTAAATTTAAAATGTTTTTCAATCAATTAATTAAATCTATCATTTAAATGACGGAGAAAGTGTTGTAGTGAAATATTTAATAGAACTTTGAAAATAATATTGCTTCATTATATTTATATTTCATTTTAATCCATCTCAAATCTGTGCCATAAACAAATCAACAACAATGTAATCATAAAAAATTAAAATACATGGTCATTTTCTTTTTTAGAAGAGTTGCAGAGAACCACCACCCCTTCGCAGGCGACGCAGCGGCCGCAGTTGAAGCAACGGCCGCAGCCAGAACGGTTGACAAAACAACCGTTGTCGACACAGCAGCCGCTGCCGGAGCCGCAGTTGGTAGAGTCGGTCACAATTTTACAGAGTATCGGTAAGTTTATTAATTAAATCTTAAACTACAATTATCGTAAATGTCACTATATTTTACTATAAAAACAAAATGAGAGTTTCCATTCTCAGACTAAGTATGAAGTAAAATTTCAAGTTGAAATAATTTTTACTTTATTTATTGAAGATTCGCAAGGAAGTTCGGCCCCCATTCCGCAGCTGCAGTCGAAGCGGCAGCCGAAGCAGCGGCAGCAGCCTGACCGGCTGACAGAAAAGCCGCAGCCGACGCCACAGCCGCAGCCAACGCTGCAGCTGCAGGAACAGCAAACTTCACCTTCTACTTCTGGTAAGTTTATGTACACGCACTGTTTTTAAATACATAAGTACATTGATAAAATAGTTTCATTAAATATTCATGTGCAATTAAAATACTTTAATGTATCATTATATTTATAGATTTGGCTCAGTCACAGCCAAAGAAGCGAGGCCGACCTAAGAAGCAGGCGACGCAACAGCCAGCGCAAGAGGCACCGAGACGGTCTCAAAGGTTGAGCAGAAGGCCGTCTCAGATGACACCACCACCACCACCACCTCCTTCGCCGGCAGTGACGCGGTCAAGCCAGCGGTCACAGCGGAGTGTTTTGCGGGGTGTACGGAGAGTAAGTGAGTCACTTAGTAATAGTTCAGTAGATGACTTAGACTTCATAAGACTGACACCGGTACATGTTTCCCAATTGACGAATGTATTACCGCCTGTAGACGTCGTACCTGTTGTAAGAGTATTAGACGTGCAGGTGATAATACATGCCGAACCAGAACGTCCTGTCGTTGTAGTCGATACGGACGTGCAAGAGGAGGTCGCCCCTATTCCGCCCATCATGGCGGAGGAAGAGGTCGTTCCTCCTGTTGTACGCGTGGAAACAGTACAGGACGTACCGATTAGGCCGGTAGCCGTAATGATTAATGCCGAACCGGAACGTGTTGCCATTGTTGCCGATGCGCACGTGGAAGAGGAGGTCGCCCCTATTCCACCCATCATAGCGGAAGAGGTCGTTCCTCCTGTTGCACACGTTGAGGCAGTGCAAGACGTTCCGGTTAGGCCGATAGCCATGGGTTTCAATTATAATCCTGAAACGGATTATAATCGAATTTCCAATATTGGCCAGAGGATAGTCGAGTGTCCTAATTGCTGTGCATTACTTTGGCACGATGAGTCTAAAAACATGTGCTGTTCGGGAGGTAAAGTTCGATTGGTTGATATTGCGGAACCTCCTGAACCTCTAAGATCATTGATTAACGGCGAGAATCCGCAATCCGAACATTTTTTGACATTCGCTCGATCATATAATTCGGCCTTCCAAATGACCTCCTTCGGCGCGACGGAAATTGGAGGTGATGATCCGCGAATGTTCACATTTAAAATTCAGGGTCAGATTTATCACCGTATCGGCTCTTTATTACCTCCGCGAGATGGTAACGCGAAATTTTTACAGGTATATTTTATGGGCGATGATCAGGTTCAAGCTGATCATCGAATCAATAATAATTTTCGATTGAATCGCGACATCATCATTCAAATGCAGGCGATGCTTGCAGCACATAATCCGTATGTCCGCGATTTTAAGACCGCGTTAGAAAGACATCCAAATTTAGAGAGAAATTTAAGATTAGTTATTCACGCCGATCAAAGGCCCGCGGGGGCTCATCCGGGAAGGTTTAATGCACCCGTCGATGACGAGGTAGCTGTAATCATGGTCGGAGAGCAACACGGTACGAGAGATGTGATTTTAACATTTCACGATTCCACGTTGACGCGAGTGTTGGAGACACATCGATCGTACGATGCTCTCCAGTATCCATTGCTTTTCAGCCGAGGCGAGGACGGCTACAATTTTTTAATTCCTCTGCTTGATGCTCGAACCGGTTTAGAGTTACCGCGTAAAAAGGTATCCGCGATGCAATTTTATTGCTATAGGTTGATGTTTAGGCGTAACTCCGTCAACATCATCCATCGCATGCGCAACTTGGGCAATCAGTACTGGGTCGATATGTACGCGAAAATCGAGACGGAACGATTAATTTACATCCGTCAGAACCAACGCCGGCTTCGTGCCGAGGATTACATTCATCTACGTGATGAAATTAATCAAGGGACCGACCCAGCGGACCTGGGTCAATTGATTATTTTACCAGCGTCATTCACGGGGGGGCCAAGATATATGCACGAGCGTACGCAGGATGCGTTCTGCTATATCCGGAATTACGGGCGTCCCGATTTATTCATTACAATGACGTGTAATCCGTATTGGGAAGAAATACGGAACCTCTTATTACCGGGACAGCGCTTTAAACACAGGCACGACATAATTGCGCGCGTGTTTAGTTTAAAGGTGAAATCATTAATTCACATTTTAACAAGACGTAACCTATTCGGTGCCACCCAATGCTATTTGTACACGATCGAGTGGCAAAAGCGTGGCTTGCCTCACGCTCATTTGTTGTTGTGGCTAGAGGGTGGAATTAGAGCGGAACACATCGACCATCTGATATCCGCCGAACTACCTGACCCCGCCGTTGATCCGGAACTATTCGACATTGTCAAATGTCAAATGATTCACGGTCCCTGCGGAGCTGTCAACAGGAACGCTCCCTGTATGTCAGATGGCCGGTGTGGCAAAAAGTACCCGCGGCAATTTTTGCCACAGACAATGACCAACGACTACGGCTACCCTTTATACAGACGCAGGGAGCCGGGTTTGGGCGGAATTTCCGCGGAAATTCGGCCACGTGCTGGCGCTGCCGACCCGATCGTCGTCGACAATCGTTGGGTGGTGCCGCATTCGCCGGTTTTGTTAAAAATGTTCAAATGCCATCTAAATGTCGAAATTGTGAATAACGTATCGGCCATCAAGTACGTATGCAAATACGTCAATAAGGGTAGTGATCAGGCATGTGTCGGAATCGAAAATGCCAACGATGAAGTATTGGTGTATCAGAGTGGAAGATACATCAGTACTTCTGAGGCGGCATGGCGCATTCTGGGACTGTCTGTCCACAAACGGTACCCGCCCGTTATTCACTTGGCCGTTCACCTCGAGAACGGCCAACGCGTATACTTCCACGAAACGGACGATCCCCAAAATGTACAGCAACAGGTCGACAATCCGCGCGCGTCCACGCTGATGGCATTTTTTACACTATGCGCTGCCGACGAATTCGCACGTACGCTGCTGTACGTCGAGGTGCCTGCGTATTACGCTTTCAATCCGCGGACCCACGTATTTAACCGGAGACGTCGCGGTACCCCAGTCGCCGGTTTTCCCGGCGTAAAACGCGAACACGTTCTCGGTCGCGTTTTCACTATTCACCCGAGGAACGTGGAATGTTACTATCTCCGGTTAATATTGCATACCGTTCGAGGTCCGACCAGTTTTGTACATTTGCGAACCGTAGAAGACGTCGTTTACCCCACGTTTCAGGCGGCATGCAGGGCGTTGGGATTATTAGTAGATGATACACATTGGCATGACACTCTCGCCGATGCTTGCATCTCCGAGACGCCATCCAAGTTACGTCATCTATTCGCCGTAATCCTGGTGTTCGGTAATCCGTCTGATGCCAGAATTTTGTGGGATCAATTCAAAGACGCTCTCTGTGAAGACATTTTGCATCGAATTCTTAGAGCGCACCCAGACCTAAATGACGTCCAAGACAGGTCGGACCTCTACAACGAAAGCTTGATTAAAATTCAGCGAATTCTTTACGCCATCGGAGGTCAGGAGCTCTCTGTTTACGGTTTGCCAATTGCCCAACCGTCGGCCGAGAGATTCGTCTCCGGTGATGTATTCGAAAACGAGATAACTTTCGATCCCGTACAGTTACTCGAGTTCGTTGAACGTCACACACCCCTCTTGAACGATGAGCAGACGCATGTGTATCGCGAAGTGATCGCTTCAATTCACGCCGAGGAGCCTTCACTTTTCTTCTTAGACGCCCCAGGTGGTACAGGCAAAACATACCTTTTAAACTTAATTTTGGCCACCGTGAGAAGTGAAGGCCGTACCGCCATTGCCGTAGCTTCCTCTGGAATAGCTGCCACCCTTTTGCCTGGGGGTAAAACAGCTCATTCCACATTTAAAATACCTTTGAATTTGGACACGAGCGATACACCGGTCTGCAACATCAAACGGTCCGACGCAACGGGCCGCGCGATCAGGAATTGTGCACTCATTGTATGGGATGAGTGCACAATGGCAAACCGTAAAGCCATTGATGCCGTAGACAGAACTTTAAGAGATGTCCGGAACATCGACAGGCCGATGGGTGGACTTTGTTTTCTATTTGCTGGGGACTTTAGACAGACGTTACCGATCATCACAGATGGCACAAGGGCCGATCAAATTTTGGCCACAATTAGACATTCATTAATATGGCCAATGGTTCGCGTATTGACCCTCGCACTTAATGTGAGGGTACTATTAGGGGACGTGGACGAAGTCCAACGACAATTCGCCGACAATTTAATTCGAATCGGCGAGGGCGTCATGGACGTGACGGAAGGCGACCGCATTGAGCTTTTGCCCTCAATGTGTAGTTTAGTCGAATCCGTTGACGAACTCATCGAAAAAGTCTACGGAAATATAAATGAACTCAATGGACGGACTAATGAATTCATGACGGAACGGGCGATTTTGTGCCCAACTAACCAACATGTCAATTTTAAATGGCCTTGATGCGCAGGAAATGGTGTACAGATCGGTCAACACGTTGACAGATCTGGACAATGCCGTTCAATATCCAGTCGAGTTCCTGGATTCGATCGTCTTACCCGGATTTCCTGCACATGAAATCCGAATTAAGGTCGGTTCGCCGATTATCCTCCTACGTAATCTCAACGCACCGAAACTCTGTAATGGAACTCGATTGCGAGTTCGTGCGTTGCAAAGAAACGTAATTGATGCTGTGGTGTTGACCGGATGCGTGGCAGGAGAATCCGTTTTTATTCCGAGGATTCCCCTCGAACCCACCAATTACCCGATTGAGTTTAGGCGGCTGCAATTTCCAGTGTCGGTCTGTTACGCAATGACTATTAACAAGTCTCAGGGACAGACAATGAAAATTGCAGGCATCGATTTAGAGACCCCAGTATTCTCTCACGGACAGCTATATGTAGCCCTATCTCGAGTCTCCGACCCAAGAAGTCTTTACATATACTGTCCTGGGAGGAAGACGCGTAACATTGTCTTTCAGGAATGCATACGCCACTGAGGCCTCCAAAACTCTCTCTCTCTTTCTCACAATACATATCAGATTTTTTTGTCACGGTCTCCAACCCCCCCCCCCCTTTGTATGATTCGTGCCCGTTACGATACACCTACCAGGTGTTTCGTGCCATGTGCAATCATCCTTAATATCTGATCATTTTCTCGATCGTCAAGTTTTATTTCAATCGTCAGTTTTCTCATCAGTCTATTTTCCGATTCGCTCACATCCGCTTTAACTTATTTTTTTTATTGTAGAATATTTGTTAGCTCTCCAAACACAATAGCAGCATCTTTTACGTTTGTTTTATAAGATTTCGTGTGAGGATATTGATTTTTTTGTTTTTTCGAATATAGACGCTTTAATCCATGCAAGTCATTTATCTTATTACTGAACGTTTTTTTTTTTAACTCACAGTGACTTTTTCATCTTCTGGCAAATATATTTGTTTTATCAATTACTAAAGTTCGTTTATATTGACATTTAATTTGTACATTTAATCATCGTGTTTCTGTGTCATTGTAAGACATAGCTTGGGATGGGTAATAACATTTTACATCGCCGAATTTATGCGTGCCTTGATTGTAAATCGCATCGGTTTGAATTACGCCTGTATTAAATACCTATCATCGACCGTATATTGAAATAATTATTCTAGGAGAAACTATAATCTTATTTTTCATTCAAAAACTGCGTTTGTATTACACATTACAATTTTTTTCAATAATACATTTAATATTATCACATTTAAATTTCACATTCATATTTTAAACATTGCGTTAAGTATAACATCTTTTGGATCAATTTTAATTTTAAATTTATTTCAGTTTAAATTATAAAACTAATCACTTTTCACTCGAGTATAATAATTTACTTTCTTTGATATTACTTTTAAATAAAACTATTTATTCTCCTGTAGTAATAATTTCACTGTACTTTTGCTTGCGCTATTATTGATATTTTATATACGTCGGGTCTTCCCAATAAATGTACAACCATCCTATTTCGTAATTTTCTAAACTTTGCTCTTAAATTCTTTTTCAATTAAATTCATTTTATACATTATCATTTTCAACATTTCTTATTCGGTTAAACGTACTTTTATTCTTTAATTTTTTAATTAATTTACCGAATAAATTACATTATTCAAATTTAACATGATACTTTGATTTCTATTCATTTCAAATATATTTAATTTTAATTTTCAAATACAAGGAATTCATCTATAAAGTATCCATATCTCGATACATACACTGTACATTTTTGAGCATTTGTTGTTTTTAAAAAATGTTCAACCTAAAGCTTTTAAAAAGTGTTACCATTTCCAGATTAAGCATAAACCAAACCAAATTTTCTGGCTTTTCTAAACTCGAAATTTTACTTTATGCGCCACGCGTTTAAAACACTAAAATATTTCACGCTCAATATATGTGGTCTTGGCAAACTGCATTAGCGCAGCACCTTTATAACTTTATAATATTTTAGAGTTTAACACGCGTGAAACATTTAGTAAAATTTCGAGTTTGAAAAACCTGAACAGTTTACTTTGTGTTTAATCTGACAGTGGAAACATGTGTCGAAAGTTTCAAATTCGACTAATATGCATAATTTGATAGTATTCTCCTATTTTTACGTCATTGTAGCTTTGCGCCGGGATGGCCCAGTTGTTGATTGTCCATTTTACTACGCTATTATATAATTTCTGTAAATTTGTTTATTGTGCCTGCATTTCATTCTAACCATTTTACAATTAAGTTCGCAAAGAATAAACTATTTTGTTTTTATTATTCTGCGCCATTAATCTTGATTCCATTACATTTTTGTTTTTTTCTATTCAATTTATAGAATATTTCTTTTGAGTATACATATGTTAATGTATACGTTATAAATGTCTGAATATTCATTGATTTTAAAAATGATTAAATCAACTTTGATGTATGTATTTTTACTATTTGATTAAGCAATGAAATATTATTTCATGCACTACGCATTTAACACAATCAAATATTATACATTTCAAAATATACCGCTTCGGCGGTATATATTGAACTTTACAATATTTCAGTGTTTTATACGCGTGGCGCATAAAGTAAAATTTCGAGTTTAGAAAAGCCTAATTTGGTTAGGTTGCTCCGCTTCACTACGCAACCTATCCAAATTCTTCAGGCTTTTCTAAACTCGAAATTTTACTTCATGCTTAGTCTGGGAGTGGAGATACGCATTAAAAGTTTCAAATTTAACACTTAAAAAAAACAATCAATATTCGAAATTTCACAACGTATGCATCAAGTTGTATGCATTCAAAAGACTTTATATTGCATTCTTTATCAATTAATAGCTGTACTTATTTAATATGTATATTTGCACTTTGTTTTATTAAATAATTTATCAGTAAATTTACACCTCCATTTTTATTATTCGGCGCAATTAATATTAACAAAATTTATTCATTGCATTTACCTGACTTGACTACAGATTTTTTTTTTTTAATATACTTATTCCAATACATACGTTGTAACTGTTACATCATCGATTGATTTTGAAATGTGTTCAATTTGAAGTTTCCAACGAGTGTTTTCAATCCTTAGTTAAGCATAAAGTAAAATTTCGAGTTTAGAAAATCCTGAAAATTTGGATTTGCCGAGGCGCGCGAGCGAAGCGAGTCGCGCCAAGGCAAATCCAAATTTTCAGGATTTTCTCAACTCGAAATTTTACTTTATGCGCCACGCGTACAAATCACTGATTTAATATAAAATTCAAAATATACAAACTTAACAGACTGTTTTAATTTTGTACATTTTGAACTTTACAATCTTTCAATATATTATACGGTAAAATGTTTAAAAATATCGCTTTATGCTTTATCAAAGAATGGAAATAATCGTTAAACGTTTCGATTGAATGCTTTAAAAATCAATTAATGCTTAAAATTTGACAACGTATGAATTAATGAATATATACTTAAATGAAAAATCCCTCTCTGTGTTGACTCTGTTGTGTACGTTAATATATCTCCATTAAGTTTACCTGATCAGATTTTCTGATCGGGTGAGAGCGATGAGATATATTAGGATAAATACACACATTACCGAATTACGACTATCACCTAATTACGACAATTAAACTATTCTCTGTGTAAAGTTATTGAAAGAAAGACACTGTCAATAAGTTTACATGGTGCAATATGTTTCTTCCCGCGCCAGATGAGGACTTAATTCAAGACGTTGAATTATTTTCTCACTGTCATGTCTATCCATATTGCACATGTTACCGTGTTGCGACAGTAAATTCAACATTGACAGTTACATTTTGTTATAGACATTACCTGTTTCAAATGTAAATTCAAATTTATTCAATTCAAATAGTTTCTTTTCTAAAATCACATTAAATTTAAATGATCACATTTGAATTGATATTTTGAAATGTTTTTATTTTATTTTTATTCAAAATATTATTAGTTTGTTGTTGTTTACGATTAGAAATTTTATTTATACTATTTGACATATGACTGAATGTGGCTCTTCTTCTCTTCGTACACCCGCGCTAAATCACTCCACTGCGACTGCGTAATCAGAAGAGAAGATATACATCATGTTGCAGTAAATGAATTGCGGTAAGATTGCTATATTACTTTTTTAACACTAATATTATTGTTTTATTGAAGTATTCACAATTACTAATATTTTCAATTTCAATTTTATATTTACAACAACAATTTTAATTTCAAACATTGATATGACTATTATTTCATTACTAATTTCATTAGTTTTTGTTTTGTAATGCTACGCTCTCAACTATTTCAAACATATTTTTTCATTTTGATTATTTAATTATTAAAACAATTACTAATTACCTTTATTTCTTTTTTACATGTATCATCGGACACCAACGGAGACGACCGCGCCCCCCTCGGTAAATTTTATTCAATTATTTTACATTTTCGTTTGTTTAAAAAAAATGTCTTTTAATTTTGCCAAGTTCAAAGTTTTATACACAAATGATATTATTTCATCTCTAATTTTTTTTTTTTTTTTTTTGTTACATGTAAACACCTACAAACGAGTTGGCGGCACCTCCCCGGTAAAGTATATTTACGCTTTCAACTGTTTTGAGTCTTTGTTTTTTTCAAATTTTAAGTATTTATTTCATACACAAATGTTATCATCTTATTTCGAATTTAGTTCATTTCTATTTTGTTGCATGTAATTCCACCGGTAAACTATCTTCACGATTACAACTATTACAATAATTTGTTTTTTCGTCCATTTAATTTTGGTAAGTTCATTTTTTAATACACAAATTGTATCAATCCATTTCTAATATTCCTTATTTCTATTTTATTGCATGTACATTCCTGTGAATAAACCAATCTCACATCACAAGTTAAATGCTTTTAAACAAGTCGAATATCATTTATAATGTAAGTTCTTTTTATGAAATATAAATTATTAAATATATTATTAATTTTTTCCATTTTTATTTTTATGTCTAGCACACGTCTACTTCGAGTAAACCGACCATGACTCATCTAAAAATTATTGTCATCGAATTTCATTACTCCATGCAAGCTGAACAGACATCATCCGTAAATTATATTCTCAATTATTTTATATATACCCGTTATCATTTTAGTAAGTCAATTAACTTTTGAACAATTCAATACTGATCCTTTGTATTTTCTGTTTCAGTTACAATTTTCATTTAAATTAAAATATTTCAAAATTGTTGATGTTAAATGGATGGAAATACTGTTCTTGGATGGAATCTACAAATTTTAAATTATATTGAAAACAATTGTACTGTTCTATTTTAATTTACATATTTTTTAATATCACAACTTATAAACATTTCACAATAGTTTACTTTTTACCACACCTTTTAAACGTCAGACAAAAATGTTCTTAACCTCAATTATACCGTGCATAAACAACGTAAATAAGTAAACAACGTAAAAAAAAATTAATAATTTTTTTTACCTTTAAATTTTTTTTTTTCAAAAAAACTACTATCGTGTGCAGAATTTAATGCGACAAATCACCGTTCTTTTCCGAGTTCGATCCGATTATTAAAAGTATTTTTTTTTTAATTTTAAAGTTTAATGTGCATATACAGGGTGGTCTAAAACCATGATTTTCTTCATTATTTTTTTTGTCCTACTTAAAATGCTCCAAAATGATATGTTTAAACGCAGGATGGTATGGTTTGACCTCGCAGTGCTCAGCAAATTATTTTCGATTCAGAAAATGGCCGTTTTCACCTGATTTCAACAAATGTTCGGTCCAAAAATTGCGCTGGAGACAATTTGTTTTCGTGGAAATTAAGGAACAACCACCCTCTCAGTGTGCGAGCGAAGCGAGCACCCTAGCGAGCGAAGCGAGCAAGGCAAGCGAGCGAAGCGAGCGGCTGGAGCGAAGCGACCATCTCTTCCAACCTTTTCACGGACCTTTACATCCATCCACTCCATAACCACTACACAACAACGATCTATCTTGCAACCACCACCATTCGGCTTATGCATCATTTCCTCTCCCCCTCCCTTTCCCCTTGCTACTATTATACATATATTTTTCTTCAACATCATTTATTTTTCTTGGCATTATGCCGAGCTATTTATTATACTTTTCTCTTGATTCGGCCCTCGGTTCCCCGGTTGGTAAACCGGGCTAAATGCTAGTCTCCCTTAATAAAAACGTTAATGCAGTGGGGATCCGAGAAGGCTGCGATTCCGTCGCCTTGGCAACCACTTTTACATTGCTCTTATGGGAGAAAATTTTCGAGAGGCCTTAAAAAATCGAAAAATTCATTACATCCACCTGTAATTCAAACTGAGCACAGATTCCGTCGCCCCTCGCACGGCCCACCAATTCCCCTCTCGATACGACCCTTTTTTCTATTTTTTTACATTTTTTGAAATTCTGACGTTTTAAACGTCAGGCAAAAACTCACTAGCCTCAATACTTTATACGCTGGTCTTGCTTCACACGGCACTTTTCGGGGTCGCGCATACCATCATTTCGATGGGATTTGACCTGGCCTTTCCAACGCGACACATCCGAGCGCTCAAATCGCCCGATTAAAACAGATATCAATTTTTAAAGATTTTCAAAAAAAATAAATTGATTCTCAAAATTTTGGGTGCGCCGGGTTCACAATTACATTAGAAACACAACCCATCTATCGGGCATTTTTTTCATCCACGAAAAGTATTTTTTTTTTTAAATCAAAAGTTTAAAAGGATAAATACCGGGTGTCGAAATCCTGATTTTATTCATTATTTTTTTTTTTCATCCAAATTTTTTTGTTTTACCACAGGATGATAGGATTATACTTGGTGATGTTGGGACCATTTTTTCTTTTTTTTTTTAATGGCCGCCTTCACCGGCTGTCAGCACTTTTTCGGTCAAAAAATTGCCATCGACAAATATTGTTTCCACAGTTCGATTTCGAATATTTATCCGCAACCGGCAAGACAAAACAAAACTATGAAAACAACAAAAAAAAATTATGTACCCTTATGGAACAGATTGTACTGATGGAACACGAAAAACACGCGGGGCATGAGCCATAGTAGTTTTCATTTTAGCGATCTGAAATTTTTACTGGGCATAGAACCGAACCGCGAAATTCCGATAGGCTATACGGCGTTAAAATCCAAAATCGTTTTCTATTTTTAAAAAAATTTTGAAATTTTGAATTTAGTGGATCTTTGGGAAAAATTGCGATAGAGAAATTTCGATTTCAGATTTGGATTTAGACCACTTATCGGCTCCTGGGAAAAATACAAAATCAAAAATCTAATTTTTTGACCCAAGGTATATCCTTTGAAATTTTTTTTCATCTCAAAAAACATGAAAATCACCGGGGCATAAACCATAGTAATTTTCAAGTTAGCAATCTGAAATTTTGAATGGACAGAGACCCGATCGTCCAGAGTGCACATACCTATTCGGATTTAAAATCAAAAATCGTTTTCTATTTCGAAAAAAATTTTGAAATTTTGATTTTCTTTTTTTTTGGTCGAAAAATTTAGATAGAGAAATTTAGATTTCACATTTGCATTTCCACTAATTATCCGCAACCGATAAGAAGAAAAAAATCAAAAAAACCATTGGATTTTTTAATTTTTTTTTTTTTTCTGAAAAAAAGGTCACCCTATAACCGGGGCATACAATATCGAAATATTCATTTTAGCGATTTGAAATTTTTACAGGGCAGAGAACAGACCGTCGCGAGTGCGCAAGGCAATTTGGCGTAAAAACCCAACCCTTTTATCTAAAGTCAGACTACATACATCACCCCCGACAAGCTTGCGAGCGAAGCGAGCTCTATCGAACAAAGTCCTGGAGCTACCTCAATTAAGCGAAGCGAGCAGTAACCGGGTCAGTATGCGAGCGAAGCGAGCAGTAACCGGGCCTAGCAACAGCAGCACGAGGCGATAGCCGAGTGCTGCTCTACATCGACCCAACAACAGCAGCACGAAGCGATAGCCGAGTGCTGCTCCATATCGACCACACAATAGTAAAAAAATCCAATCTATGGAAATTTTGACTTTTTAGTGATTTTTTAAATATCGAATCAAGCAACGAGACATTTCAAAAAATCACCGCTTCGTTTCTGTTTATCGTGGAACGTTGACATTTTGCAAAACTTTAGTCCACTATGGACCCTTTAATCGGTGCGAGTTTCGTTTGTTCATCTCATGATCGAACCGAGATATAATTTTTTTTCAATATTTATTATGCAATTCGCATTTCACTGAAAAATTTCGATTTTTTATAGTGCGTATTTTTCCAACACATGAGGTTTTTGTATCTTTGCGCTCTCTCCCACTCATTGAAAATTTCGATCACAGGGGAAATTTTTTTTGGTAAAAATAATATTTTTTAATTCATACCAAAAAACGTTTCTCTTTGTTTTTCACGCGTGCGCTTTTGTTTTTTTATTAATTTTTGGCGAATGCGGCACCACCCAACGATTGTATAATATTATTTTAAATTCCATCGTGTGCAGAATTTAATGCGACAAATCACCGTTCTTTTCCGAGTTCGATCCGATTATTAAAAGTATTTTTTTTTTAATTTTAAAGTTTAATGTGCATATACAGGGTGGTCTAAAACCATGATTTTCTTCATTATTTTTTATCGAAGTCGGACTACATACATCGCCCAGGACAAACTTGCGAGCGAAGCTAGCCAACTAATGTCGTGAAGCTACCTCTATTAAATTCTCGCGAAGCGAGCTCTATCGAAATTAGACTACATACATCGCCCAGGACGAGCATGCGAGCGAAGCGAGCCTACCAAAGTCCTGGAGCTACCTCAATTAAGCGAAGCGAGCAGTAACCGGGTCAGTATGCGAGCGAAGCGAGCAGTAACCGGGCCTAGCAACAGCACCACGAGGCGATAGCCGAGTGCTGCTCTACATCGACCCAACAACAGCAGCACGAAGCGATAGCCGAGTGCTGCTCCATATCGACCACACAATAGTAAAAAAAATCCAATCTATGGAAATTTTGACTTTTTAGTGATTTTTTAAATATCGAATCAAGCAACGAGACATTTCAAAAAATTTTTTTTGGTAAAAATAATATTTTTTAATTCATACCAAAAAACGTTTCTCTTTGCTTTTCACGCGTGCGCTTTTGTGTTTTTATTAATTTTTGGCGAATGCGGCACCACCCAACGATTGTATAATATTATTTTAAATTCCATCGTGTGCAGAATTTAATGCGACAAATCACCGTTCTTTTCCGAGTTCGATCCGATTATTAAAAGTATTTTTTTTTTAATTTTAAAGTTTAATGTGCATATACAGGGTGGTCTAAAACCATGATTTTCTTCATTATTTTTTATCGAAGTCGGACTACATACATCGCCCAGGACAAACTTGCGAGCGAAGCTAGCCAACTAATGTCGTGAAGCTACCTCTATTAAATTCTCGCGAAGCAAGCTCTATCGAAATTAGACTACATACATCGCCCAGGACGAGCATGCGAGCGAAGCGAGCCTACCAAAGTCCTGGAGCTACCTCAATTAAGCGAAGCGAGCAGTAACCGGGTCAGTATGCGAGCGAAGCGAGCAGTAACCGGGCCTAGCAACAGCACCACGAGGCGATAGCCGAGTGCTGCTCTACATCGACCCAACAACAGCAGCACGAAGCGATAGCCGAGTGTTGCTCCATATCGACCACACAATAGTAAAAAAAATCCAATCCATGGAAATTTTGACTATTTGGTGATTTTTTAAATATCGAATCAAGCAACGAGACATTTCAAAAAATCACCGCTTCGTTTCTGTTTATCGTGGAACGTTGACATTTTGCAAAACTTTAGTCCACTATGGACCCTTTAATCGGTGCGAGTTTCGTTTGGTCATCTCATCATCGAACCGAGATATGATTTTTTTTCAATATTTAGTATGCAATTCGCATTTCATTGAAAAATTTCAATTTTTTATAGTGCGTATTTTTCCAACACATGAGGTTTTTGTATCTTTGCGCTCTCTCCCACTCATTGAAAATTTCGATCACAGGGGTACGTACATATGGAAATTTTTTTTGGTAAAAATAATATTTTTTAATTCATACCAAAAAACGTTTCTCTTTGTTTTTCACGCGTGCGCTTTTGTTTTTTTATTAATTTTTGGCGAATGCGGCACCACCCAACGATTGTATAATATTATTTTAAATTCCATCGTGTGCAGAATTTAATGCGACAAATCACCGTTTTTTTCCGAGTTCGATCCGATTATTAAAAGTATTTTTTTTTTAATTTTAAAGTTTAATGTGCATATACAGGGTGGTCTAAAACCATGATTTTCTTCATTATTTTTTATCGAAGTCGGACTACATACATCGCCCAGGACAAACTTGCGAGCGAAGCTAGCCAACTAATGTCGTGAAGCTACCTCTATTAAATTCTCGCGAAGCGAGCTCTATCGAAATTAGACTACATACATCGCCCAGGACGAGCATGCGAGCGAAGCGAGCCTACCAAAGTCCTGGAGCTACCTCAATTAAGCGAAGCGAGCAGTAACCGGGTCAGTATGCGAGCGAAGCGAGCAGTAACCGGGCCTAGCAACAACAGCACGAGGCGATAGCCGACTGCTGCTCTACATCGACCCAACAACAGCAGCACGAAGCGATAGCCGAGTGCTGCTCCATATCGACCACACAATAGTAAAAAAATCCAATCTATGGAAATTTTGACTTTTTAGTGATTTTTTAAATATCGAATCAAGCAACGAGACATTTTAAAAAATCACCGCTTCGTTTCTGTTTATCGTGGAACGTTGACATTTTGCAAAACTTTAGTCCACTATGGACCCTTTAATCGGTGCGAATTTCGTTTGTTCATCTTATCATCGAACCGAGATATGATTTTTTTTCAATATTTATTATGCAATTCGCATTTCACTGAAAAACTTCGATTTTTTATAGTGCGTATTTTTCCATTACATGAGGTTTTTGTATCTTTGCGCTTTCTCCCACTCATTGAAAATTTCGATCACAGGGTACATATGGAAATTTTTTTTAGTAAAAATAATATTTTTTAATTCATACCAAAAAACGTTTCTCTTTGTTTTTCACGCGTGCGCTTTTGTTTTTTTATTAATTTTTGGCGAATGCGGCACCACCCAACGATTGTATAATATTATTTTAAATTCCATCGTGTGCAGAATTTAATGCGACAAATCACCGTTCTTTTCCGAGTTCGATCCGATTATTAAAAGTATTATTTTTTTAATTTTAAAGTTTAATGTGCATATACAGGGTGGTCTAAAACCATGATTTTCTTCATTATTTTTTTTGACCTACTTAAAATTCTCCAAAATGATATGTTTAAACGCAGGATGGTATGGTTTGACCTCGCAGTGCTCAGCAAATTATTTTCGATTCAGAAAATGGCCGTTTTCACGGGATTTCAACAAATGTTCGGTTCAAAAATTGCGCTAGAGACAATTTGTTTTCGTGGAAATTAAGTAACAACCACCCTCTCAGTGTGCAAGCGAAGCGAGCACCCTAGCGAGCGAAGCGAGCAAGGCAAGCGAGCGAAACGAGCGGCTGGAGCGAAGCGACCATCTCTTCCAACCTTTTTCACGGACCTTTACATCCATCCACTCCATAGCCACTACACAACAACGATCTATCTTGCAACCACCACCATTCGGCTTATGCATCATTTCCTCTCCCCCTCCCTTTCCCCTTGCTACTTTTATTCATATATTTTTCTTCAACATCATTTATTTTTTTTTTAATTATGCAATTCTCTTTACATTTCTACATTTCCTTGATTCGGCCCTCGGCTCCCCGGTTGGTAAATCGGGTTAAATGCTATCTCCCTTAATAAAAACGTTAAATCAGTGGGGATCCGAGAAGGCTGCGATTCGGTCGCCTTGGCAACCACTTTTACATTGCTCTTATGGGAGAAAATTTTCGAGAGGCCTTAAAAAATCGAAAAATTCATTACATCCACCTGTAATTCGAACTGAGCACAGATTCCGTCGCCCCTCGCACGACGCACCAATTCCCCTCTCGATACGACCCTTTTTTCTATTTTTTAACATTTTTTGAAATTCTGACTTTTTAAACGTCAGGCAAAAACTCACTAACCTCAATACTTTATACGCTGGTCTTGCTTCACACGGCACTTTTCGGGGTCGCGCATACCATCATTTCGATGGGATTTGACCTGGCCTTTCCAACGCGACACATCCGAGCGCTCAAATCGCCCGATTAAAAAAGATATCGATTTTTAAAGATTTTCAAAAAAAATAAATTGATTCTCAAAATTTTGGGTGCGCCGGGTTCACAATTACATTAGAAACACAACCCATCTATCGGGCATTTTTTTCATCCACGAAAAGTATTTTTTTTTTTAAATCAAAAGTTTAAAAGGATAAATACCGGGTGTCGAAATCCTGATTTTATTCATTATTTTTTTTTTCATCCAAATTTTTTTGTTTTACCACAGGATGATAGGATTATACTTGGTGATGTTGGGACCATTTTTTCTTTTTTTTTTAATGGCCGCCTTCACCGGCTGTCAGCACTTTTTCGGTCAAAAAATTGCCATCGACAAATTTTGTTTCCACAGTTCGATTTCGAATATTTATCCGCAACCGGCAAGACAAAACAAAACTATGAAAACAACAAAAAAAAATTATGTACCCTTATGGAACAGATTGTACTGATGGAACACGAAAAACACGCGGGGCATGAGCCATAGTAGTTTTCATTTTAGCGATCTGAAATTTTTACTGGGCATAGAACCGAACCGCGAAATTCCGATAGGCTATACGGCGTTAAAATCCAAAATCGTTTTCTATTTTTAAAAAAATTTTGAAATTTTGAATTTAGTGGATCTTTGCGAAAAATTGCGATAAAGAAATTTGGATTTCAGATTTGGATTTAGACCACTTATCGGCTCCTGGGAAAAATACAAAATCAAAAATCTAATTTTTTGACCCAAGGTTGAATTTTTTTTCATCTCAAAAAACATGAAAATCACCGGGGCATAAACCATAGTAATTTTCAAGTTAGCAATCTGAAATTTTGAATGGACAGAGAACCGATCGTCCAGAGTGCACATAGCTATTCGGATTTAAAATCAAAAATCGTTTTCTATTTCGAAAAAAATTTTGAAATTTTGATTTTCTTTTTTTTTGGTCGAAAAATTTAGATAGAGAAATTTAGATTTCACATTTGCATTTCCACTAATTATCCGCAACCGATAAGAAGAAAAAAATCAAAAAAACCTTTGGATTTTTTAATTTTTTTTTTTTGAAAAAAAGGTCACCCTATAACCGGGGCATAAAATATCGAAATATTCATCTTCTTCTCCCATAATAAGAACGTTAAAGCAGCGGGGATCCGGCTGCAACTTTTACATTGCTCTTATGGGAGACGACTGTCACCGGGAGTGGAAAAATCGAAGAATTCATTTTAGAAAGTTCAAATTTTCACAGGACCGAAAAAAAATTCAGCGTGTCTTAGGCTAAGCGGCGTTTAAATCCGACCGCGTTTTCTGTTTTAAATCATTTTTTTAATTTTACGCCGGGCGGAAGATTTCCTAACCTCAATACTTTACACGCTGGTCTTGCTTCACACGGAACTTTTTCAGGTCGCGCATAGCACAATTTTGATGGGATTTGACCTGGGCTTTCCGAGCGCTCAAATTGCCCGATTAAAAAAATATCGCATTTAATCAATTTTGCAAAAAAAAATAGATTTTCAAAATTTTGCGTCTATCGTGTTCAGAATTCCATTAGAAACACGACCTATCTATCGAGAATTTTTTCTATCGAGGATAAGCATTTTTTTTGCAATTGAAATTTCATAAAAATATATACCGGGTGTCTAAATCTCGCATTTAATCGATGGTTTTTATTTTTTCTCCAAAATGTTTTGTGTAAACGCAGATCGCTAGGATTACATTTAGCGGAGTTGGAACATGTTTTTTTTTTATATTGGCCGCCTTCACGGGCTCTCAGCACATTTTCGGTGGAAAAATTGCTATAGAGGAATTTGGTTTTCACATTTTGATTTTGATTTCGTATTTCAACCAGAGAAACAACTGTACCAATAAATGGGAAATGGAAATATGTATAAATGCTAATAATTTAATTCATCCAAGTCAATTTGGAAAGGAGATAGATTTTTTTTTATTTTTCATATTAGTTAGATAAATAAATTTTATTTTTTTAGTATTTGATACAGTACAATAATGGGAACCAGTAGATGGGAAATATAAATTTGTATACATGCTGAAAATTTCAATTATCTAGCTCAAGTAGGACCGGAGCAATAAATACTTTTTAGTTTTTAGCAATTCTGGAAAATTATTAGGCGCTGGCTATCAAAAGCCATGAGTGGGAAAAGGACAGACTTATGCGGGTTTCAATGTTAAATTTTGAATCAAAGGATTTTAAAAATAAAATTTTTTTTTTTTGTTAATCGTATCAATCAATTCCTTACTTTTTTCATTGATGTTTTTGTAAGTAGTGTTTTCTTCCTGCTTAATCGAAAGTATTTTTTCTAATAAATCAAATTTAAAAATCACCAAATATTACAATTTTTTTTTTCTTTACTTCCGTCATACCGATAGTAGACCAATGGGAGTTGGACCGTAAATGGGCAACACGAATCTGCATAAATGCTAAAAGTTTCATTGATCCAGTTCTATTAGGGCGGAAATTGGTATTTTTTTTCCGGGCTTCAAACACCATTTTCAGGCTAAAACAGCGAATTGTAAATACAATTTTTATTTTATAGCTCCGCTATTATTTATAGTACAATAATGGAAATTTGATCAATAAATAGGTAATACAATGCCGTATGAATGCTAAAAATTTCATTGGCCTAGCTCAATTTAGATCAAAAATAGATTTTTTTTTTACCTTTCAAATTCTTTAAAAAAGAATTTTTATTTTTTTGCTATAGTATTTAAGACAATGAAACAACTGCAATTATATGAATAAATAGGATATACAAATATGTATAAATGCTGAAAATTTCATTCATCCAGCTCAATTTGGATAGGAGATAGATTTTTTTTAATTCATCATATTAATTAAATTAATAACTTATATTTTTTTTGATTGAGTATTTGATACAGTACAATAATGGAAATTGTACCAGTAGATAGGAAATATAAATTTGTATAAATGCTGAAAATTTCAATTATCTAGCTCAAGTAGGACCGGATCAATAAATATTTTTTAGTTTTTAGCAATTCTGGAAAATTATTGGCGCTGGCTATCAAAAGGACAGACTTATGCGGGTTTCAATGTTAAATTTCGAATCAAGGGATTTTTTTGAAAAAAAAAACAACTTTTGTTAAAGATGTCAAAAAAATCGTTATTTTTTTCTATGACGTTTTTGTTGCAAGTGTTTTTATTTTTTTCAACCGGAAGTATTTTTTTTTTATTAATTTAAATTTAAAAATAATTTAATTTTAATCGAAATAAATACAAATAGCAAGTGTAACGACATTTTAGCGATTTCGAAAGTGGAAAAATCAAAGCTAAGCCCGATTCAGTTTGCGAGCGCAGCGAGCGGGCAAGCGAGCGAAGCGAGCTGGGGTGAGCGTTAGCGAGCAGCAGAGTCCTTTTAATATACAAACTGCTTTCTCCATCCACCGCATTTGTTTAAACGTAGGGTGGTATGGTTTGACCTCGCGGTGCTCAGCAAATTATTTTCGAGCCAACAAATGGCCGCCTTCCCGGTGTTTCAGCAAATGTTCGGTCCGAAAATTGCGCTAGAGAATATTTGTTTTCGCGGGGACAAAGGAGCAACTACCCTCTCTATGTGCGAGCGAAGCGAGCACCCTAGCGAGCGAAGCGAGCAAGGCAAGCGAGCGAAGCGAGCGGCTGGAGCGAAGCGACCATCTCTTCCAACCTTTTCACGGACCTTTACATCCATCCACTCCATAACCACTACAAAACAACGATTTACCTTGCAGTCTCCACCATTCGGCTCATGCACCAACGCCTCTCCCCCTCCCTTTCCCCCTTTCCCCTTGCTACTATTATACATATATTTTTCTTAAACATCATTTATTTTTTTTTAATTATGCAATTCTCTTTACATTTCTACATTTGATTCGGCCCTCGGCTCCCCGGTTGGTAAACCGGGCTAAATGCTAAATGTTTTTTGACCGACTTAAAATGCTCCAAAACGATTTGTTTAAACGTAGGGTGGTATGGTTTGACCTCGCGGTGCTCAGCAAATTATTTTCGAGCCAACAAATGGCCGCCTTCCCGGTGTTTCAGCAACATTTCGGTCCAAAAATTGCGCTAGAGAAAATTTGTTTTCGGGGGGATAAAGAAGCAACTACCCTCTCTATGTGCGAGCGAAGCGAGCACCCTAGCGAGCGAAGCGAGCAAGGCAAGCGAGCGAAGCGAGCGGCTGGAGCGAAGCGACCATCTCTTCCAACCTTTTCACGGACCTTTACATCCATCCACTCCATAACCACTACAAAACAACGATTTACCTTGCAGTCACCACCATTCGGCTCATGCACCAACGCCTCTCCCCCTCCCCCTCCCCTTGCCACTATTATACATATATTTTTCTTCAACGTCATTTATTTTTTTTTTAATTATGCAATTCTCTTTACATTTCTACATTTCCTTGATTCGGCCGTCGGCTCCCCGGTTGGTAAATCGGGCTAAATGCTAGAATGCAATCTTCATCGATTGAGTTAGTCGATTTTCAAAAAAGTTACAGCGCCTTTTCGGGACTTACGATCTGTGAAAATTTCGTTTCGGCTGTTCTTCGTCGAATCGAGTTATGATTTTTTTTCGTCATTTAATTACTCATCAGAACGAATCGCCGCAAAATTCCGATTTTCGGTGTTCCCTCTCATACCAACTAAACCGCTATATAGGACGTGTCACTTCCACTCATTGAAATTTTCGATCAAAGGGATCCCCCCTTAGATTTGTTACGGAAAAAAAATTATTCAACCAACGCCACCAAAAAAATCCTCATTGTCTTCGAGTACGAGCGTGCTAATTTTTTTTTTGCCTGCGGAAAGTATTTTTTTTTTCAATTTCAAAGTTTAGCGGCACCGCGCGGGTCGCGAATGTAAATAAACCGTGTGCTCAGCTACCGCTCCTCAGACAATATGGGGGGGCATCAAGAATGGTTTCTTTGTGTGTAATCGTCGACGCCCGACACATTAAGACTATTCGCGAAGCTCTGAGACGTTTAATAAAAAAGTTGAGTTTTCGACGAAAGCGGAAAAGTTTTGCCCTTTCGTGCGGGATGTCGACCGAAAGCCGTGTTGCGGCTCATTGCGCCACAACCGAATCGACGGAGCGTCGACAGAGCGGCAAGAGAGGAAAGAGGATACATTAGGTTGTGCATTAAAGAAAACCCGGAGGAAATCCGTGCAGAATTCGATTTTTGGGGAGTTTTTGAAAAATCAAACATGAAAATCTAACCTCAATTTCGAACTTTGTACGTTGGTGTCGGTCACCGCAGGCCGAATGGGGCCTTCGAATGATTCGATTCCGACGTACAAAGACACGCCCAACACGAATATAACACTCGCGGCGAATCAAAACAATTAAAATTAATTAATTTTTAAGTTTAACGTGTATATACAGGGTGGTCTGAAACCGTGATTTTCTTGATTATTTTTTTTGACCGACTTAAAATGCTCCAAAACGATTTGTTTAAATTAAAATTAATTAATTTTAAAGTTTAACGGGTATATACAGGGTGATCTGAAACCGTGATTTTCTTGATTATTTTTTTTTACCGACTTAAAATGCTCCAAAACGATTTGTTTAAACATAGGGTGATATGGTTTGACCTCGCGGTTGTTTTCGGGGGTATAAAGAAGCAACTACCCTCTCTATGTGCGAGCGAAGCGAGCACCCTAGCGAGCGAAGCGAGCAAGGCAAGCGAGCGAAGCGAACGGCTGGAGCGAAGCGACCATCTCTTCCAACCTTTTCACGGACCTTTACATCCATCCACTCCATAACCACTACAAAACAACGATTTACCTTGCAGTCACCACCATTCGGCTCATGCACCAACGCCTCTTCCCCTCCCTTTCCCCTTGCTACTATTATACATATATTTTTCTTCAACATCATTTTTCTTTTCAATTATGCAATTCTCTTTACATTTATACATTTCCTTGATTCGGCCCTCGGTTCCCCGGTTGGTAAATCGGGCTAAATGCTAGTCTCCCTTAATAAAAACGTTAATGCAGTGGGGATCCGAGAAGGCTGCGATTCGGTCGCCTTGGCAACCACTTTTACATTGCTCTTATGGGAGAAAATTTTCGAGAGGCCTTAAAAAATCGAAAAATTCATTACATCCACCTGTAATTCCAACTGAGCACAGATTCCGTCGCCCCTCGCACGGCCCACCAATTCCCCTCTCGATACGACCCTTTTTTCTATTTTTTAACATTTTTTGAAATTCTGACGTTTTAAACGTCAGGCAAAAACTCACTAGCCTCAATACTTTATACGCTGGTCTTGCTTCACACGGCACTTTTCGGGGTCGCGCATACCATCATTTCGATGGGATTTGACCTGGCCTTTCCAACGCGACACATCCGAGCGCTCAAATCGCCCGATTAAAAAAGATATCGATTTTTAAAGATTTTCAAAAAAAATAAATTGATTCTCAAAATTTTGGGTGCGCCGGGATCACAATTACATTAGAAACACAACCCACATATCGGGCATTTTTTTCATCCACGAAAAGTATTTTTTTTTTTAAATCAAAAGTTTAAAAGGATAAATACCGGGTGTCGAAATCCTGATTTTATTCATTATTTTTTTTTCATCCAAATTTTTTTGTTTTACCACAGGATGATAGGATTATACTTGGTGATGTTGGGACCATTTTTTCTTTTTTTTTAATGGCCGCCTTCACCGGCTGTCAGCACTTTTTCGGTCAAAAAATTGCCATCGACAAATTTTGTTTCCACAGTTCGATTTCGAATATTTATCCGCAACCGGCAAGACAAAACAAAACTATGAAAACAACAAAAAAAAATTATGTACCCTTATGGAACAGATTGTACTGATGGAACACGAAAAACACGCGGGGCATGAGCCATAGTAGTTTTCATTTTAGCGATCTGAAATTTTTACTGGGCATAGAACCGAACCGCGAAATTCCGATAGGCTATACGGCGTTAAAATCCAAAATCGTTTTCTATTTTTAAAAAAATTTTGAAATTTTGAATTTAGTGGATCTTTGCGAAAAATTGCGATAGAGAAATTTGGATTTCAGATTTAGATTTAGACCACTTATCGGCTCCTGGGAAATATACAAAATCAAAAATCTAATTTTTTGACCCTTTGAATTTTTTTTTCGTCTCAAAAAACATGAAAATCACCGGGGCATAAACCATAGTAATTTTCAAGTTAGCAATCTGAAATTTTGAATAGACAGAGAACCGATCGTCCAGAGTGCACATACCTATTCGGATTTAAAATCAAAAATCGTTTTCTATTTCGAAAAAAATTTTGAAATTTTGATTTTCTTTTTTTTTTGTCGAAAAATGTAGATAGAGAAATTTAGATTTGACATTTGCATTTCCACTAATTATCCGCAACCGATAAGAAGAAAAAAATCAAAAAAACCATTGGATTTTTTAATTTTTTTTTTTTTTCTGAAAAAATGGTCATCCTATAACCGGGTCATACAATATCGAAATATTCATTTTAGCGATTTGAAATTTTTACAGGGCAGAGAACAGACCGTCGCGAGTGCGCAAGGCAATTTGGCGTAAAAACCCAACCCTTTTATCTAAAGTCAGACTACATACATCACCCCCGACAAGCTTGCGAGCGAAGCGAGCTCTATCGAACAAAGTCCTGGAGCTACCTCAATTAAGCGAAGCGAGCAGTAACCGGGTCAGTATGCGAGCGAAGCGAGCAGTAACCGGGCCTAGCAACAGCAGCACGAGGCGATAGCCGAGTGCTGCTCTACATCGACCCAACAACAGCAGCACGAAGCGATAGCCGAGTGCTGCTCCATATCGACCACACAATAGTAAAAAAATCCAATCTATGGAAATTTTGACTTTTTAGTGATTTTTTAAATCTCGAATCAAGCAACGAGACATTTCAAAAAATCACCGCTTCGTTTCTGTTTATCGTGGAACGTTGACATTTTGCAAAACTTTAGTCCACTACGGACCCTTTAATCGGTGCGAGTTTCGTTTGTTCATCTCATGATCGAACCGAGATATAATTTTTTTCAATATTTATTATGCAATTCGCATTTCACTGAAAAATTTCGATTTTTTATAGTGCGTATTTTTCCAACACATGAGGTTTTTGTATCTTTGCGCTCTCTCCCACTCATTGAAAATTTCGATCACAGGGGTACATATGGACATTTTTCTTGGTAAAAATAATATTTTTTAATTCATACCAAAAAACGTTTCTCTTTGTTTTTCACGCGTGCGCTTTTGTTTTTTTATTAATTTTTGGCGAATGCGGCATCACCCAACGATTGTATAATATTATTTTAAATTCCATCGTGTGCAGAATTTAATGCGACAAATCACCGTTCTTTTCCGAGTTCGATCCGATTATTAAAAGTATTTTTTTTTTAATTTTAAAGTTTAATGTGCATATACAGGGTGGTCTGAAACCATGATTTTCTTCATTATTTTTTATCGAAGTCGGACTACATACATCGCCCAGGACAAACTTGCGAGCGAAGCTAGCCAACTAATGTCGTGAAGCTACCTCTATTAAATTCTCGCGAAGCGAGCTCTATCGAAATTAGACTACATACATCGCCCAGGACGAGCATGCGAGCGAAGCGAGCCTACCAAAGTCCTGGAGCTACCTCAATTAAGCGAAGCGAGCAGTAACCGGGTCAGTATGCGAGCGAAGCGAGCAGTAACCGGCCCTAGCAACAGCACCACGAGGCGATAGCCGAGTGCTGCTCTACATCGACCCAACAACAGCAGCACGAAGCGATAGCCGAGTGCTGCTCCATATCGACCACACAATAGTAAAGAAAATCCAATCTATGGAAATTTTGACTTTTTAGTGATTTTTTAAATATCGAATCAAGCAACGAGACATTTCAAAAAATCACCGCTTCGTTTCTGTTTATCGTGGAACGTTGACATTTTGCAAAACTTTAGTCCACTATGGACCCTTTAATCGGTTTGAGTTTCGTTTGGTCATCTCATCATCGAACCAAGATATGATTTTTTTTCAATATTTATTATGCAATTCGCATTTCATTGAAAAATTTCGATTTTTTATAGTGCGTATTTTTCCAACACATGAGGTTTTTGTATCTTTGCGCTCTCTCCCACTCATTGAAAATTTCGATCACAGGGGTATGGAAATTATTTTTGGTAAAAATAATATTTTTTAATTCATACCAAAAAACGTTTCTCTTTGTTTTTCACGCGTGCGCTTTTGTTTTTTTTATTAATTTTTGGCGAATGCGGCACCACCCAACGATTGTATAATATTATTTTAAATTCCATCGTGTGCAGAATTTAATGCGACAAATCACCGTTCTTTTCCGAGTTCGATCCGATTATTAAAAGTATTTTTTTTTTTAATTTTAAAGTTTAATGTGCATATACAGGGTGGTCTAAAACCATGATTTTCTTCTTTATTTTTCATCGAAGTCGGACTACATACATCGCCCAGGACAAACTTGCGAGCGAAGCTAGCCAACTAATGTCGTGAAGCTACCTCTATTAAATTCTCGCGAAGCGAGCTCTATCGAAATCAGACTACATACATCGCCCAGGACGAGCGTGCGAGCGAAGCGAGCCTACCAAAGTCCTGGAGCTACCTCAATTAAGCGATGCGAGCAGTAACCGGGTCAGTATGCGAGCGAAGCGAGCAGTAACCGGGCCTAGCAACAGCAGCACGAGGCGATAGCCGAGTGCTGCTCTACATCGACCCAACAACAGCAGCACGAAGCGATAGCTGAGTGCTGCTCCATATCGACCACACAATAGTAAAAAAATCCAATCAATGGAAATTTTGACTTTTTAGTGATTTTTGAAATATCGAATCAAGCAACGAGACATTTCAAAAAATCACCGCTTCGTTTCTGTTTATCGTGGAACGTTGAACGTTTGCAAAACTATAGTCCACTATGGACTCTTTAATCGGTGCAAGTTTCGTTTGTTCATCTCATCATCGAACCGAGATATGATTTTTTTTCAATATTTATTATGCAATTCGCATTTCACTGAAAAATTTCGCTTTTTTATAGTGCGTATTTTTCCAACACATGACGTTTTTGTATCTTTGCGCTCTCTCCCACTCATTGAAAATTTCGATCACAGGGGTACATATGGAAATTTTTTTTGGTAAAAATAATATTTTTTAATTCATACCAAAAAAACGTTTCTCTTTGTTTTTCACGCGTGCGCTTTTGTTTTTTTATTAATTTTTGGCGAATGCGGCACCACCCAACGATTGTATAATATTATTTTAAATTCCATCGTGTGCAGAATTTAATGCGACAAATCGCCGTTCTTTTCCGAGTTCGATCCGATTATTAAAAGTATTTTTTTTTAATTTTAAAGTTTAATGTGCATATACAGGGTGGTCTAAAACCATGATTTTCTTCATTATTTTTCATCGAAGTCGGACTACATACATCGCCCAGGACAAACTTGCGAGCGAAGCTAGCCAACTAATGTCGTGAAGCTACCTCTATTAAATTCTCGCGAAGCGAGCTCTATCGAAATCAGACTACATACATCGCCCAGGACGAGCATGCGAGCGAAGCTAGCCTACCAAAGTCCTGGAGCTACCTCAATTAAGCGAAGCGAGCAGTAACCGGGTCAGTATGCGAGCGAAGCGAGCAGTATCCGGGCCTAGCAACAGCAGCACGAGGCGATAGCCGAGTGCTGCTCTACATCGACCCAACAACAGCAGCACGAAGCGATAGCCGAGTGCTGCTCCATATCGACCACACAATAGTAAAAAAATCCAATCTATGGAAATTTTGACTTTTTAGTGATTTTTTAAATATCGAATCAAGCAACGAGACATTTCAAAAAATCACCGCTTCGTTTCTGTTTATCGTGGAACGTTGACATTTTGCAAAACTTTAGTCCACTATGGACCCTTTAATCGGTGCGAGTTTCGTTTGTTCATCTCATCATCGAACAGAGATATGATTTTTTTTCAATATTTATTATGCAATTCGCATTTCATTGAAAAATTTCGATTTTTTATAGTGCGTATTTTTCCAACACATGAGGTTTTTGTATCTTTCGCTCTCTCCCACTCATTGAAAATTTCGATCACAGGGGTACATATGGAAATTTTTTTTGGTAAAAATAATATTTTTTAATTCATACCAAAAAACGTTTCTCTTTGTTTTTCACGCGTGCGCTTTTGTTTTTTTATTAATTTTTGGCGAATGCGGCACCACCCAACGATTGTATAATATTATTTTAAATTCCATCGTGTGCAGAATTTAATGCGACAAATCACCGTTCTTTTTCGAGTTCGATCCGATTATTAAAAGTATTTTTTTTTTAATTTTAAAGTTTAATGTGCATATACAGGATGGTCTAAAACCATGATTTTCTTCATTATTTTTTTTGACCTACTTATAATGCTCCAAAATGATATGTTTAAACGCAGGATGGTATGGTTTGACCTCGCAGTGCTCAGCAAATTATTTTCGATTCAGAAAATGGCCGTTTTCACGGGATTTCAACAAATGTTCGGTCCAAAAATTGCGCTAGAGACAATTTGTTTTCGTGGAAATTAAGGAACAACCACCCTCTTAGTGTGCGAGCGAAGCGAGCACCCTAGCGAGCGAAGCGAGCAAGGCAAGCGAGCGAAGCGAGCGGCTGGAGCGAAGCGACCATCTCTTCCAACCTTTTCACGGACCTTTACATCCATCCACTCCATAACCACTACACAACAACGATCTATCTTGCAACCACCACCATTCGGCTTATACATCATTTCCTCTGCCCCTCCCTTTCCCCTTGCTACTATTATACATATATTTTTCTTCAACATCATTTATTTTTTTTTAATTATGCAATTCTCTTTACATTTCTACATTTCCTTGATTCGGCCCTCGGCTCCCCGGTTGGTAATTCGGGCTAAATGCTAGTCTCCCTTAATAAAAACGTTAATGCAGTGGGGATCCGAGAAGGCTGCGATTCGGTCGCCTTGGCAACCACTTTTACATTGCTCTTATGGGAGAAAATTTTCGAGAGGCCTTAAAAAATCGAAAAATTCATTACATCCACCTGTAATTCGAACTGAGCACAGATTCCGTCGCCCCTCGCACGACGCACCAATTCCCCTCTTGATACGACCCTTTTTTCTATTTTTTAACATTTTTTGAAATTCTGACTTTTTAAACGTCAGGCAAAAACTCACTAACCTCAATACTTTATACGCTGGTCTTGCTTCACACGGCACTTTTCGGGGTCGCGCATACCATCATTTCGATGGGATTTGACCTGGCCTTTCCAACGCGACACATCCGAGCGCTCAAATCGCCCGATTAAAAAAGATATCGATTTTTAAAGATTTTTAAAAAAAATAAATTGATTCTCAAAATTTTGGATACGCCGGGTTCACAATTACATTAAAAACACAACCCATCTATCGGGCATTTTTTTCATCCACGAAAAGTATTTTTTTTTTTTTATCAAAAGTTTAAACGGATAAATACCGGGTGTCGAAATCCTGATTTTATTCATTATTTTTTTTTTTTATCCAAATTTTTTTGTTTTACCACAGGATGATAGGATTATACTTGGTGATGATGTTGGGACCATTTTTTTTTTTTTTTAATGGCCGCCTTCACCGGCTGTCAGCACTTTTTCGGTCAAAAAATTGCCATCGACAAATTTTGTTTCCACAGTTCGATTTTGAATATTTATCCGCAACCGGCAAGACAAAACAAAACTATGAAAACAACAAAAAAAAATTATGTACCCTTATGGAACAGATTGTATTGATGGAACACGAAAAACACGCGGGGCATGAGCCATAGTAGTTTTCATTTTAGCGATCTGAAATTTTTACTGGGCATAGAACCGAACCGCGAAATTCCGATAGGCTACACGGCGTTAAAATCCAAAATCGTTTTCTATTTTTAAAAAAATTTTGAAATTTTGAATTTAGTGGATCTTTGCGAAAAATAGCGATAAAGAAATTTGGATTTCAGATTTGGATTTAGACCACTTATCGGCTCCTGGGAAAAATACAAAATCAAAAATCTAATTTTTTGACCTATACCTTTGAATTATTTTTTCATCTAAAAAAACATGAAAATCACCGGGGCATAAACCATAGTAATTTTCAAGTTAGCAATCTGAAATTTTGAATGGACAGAGAACCGATCGTCCAGAGTGCACATAGCTATTCGGATTTAAAATCAAAAATCGTTTTCTATTTCGAAAAAAATTTTGAAATTTTGATTTTCTTTTTTTTTGGTCGAAAAATTTAGATAGAGAAATTTAGATTTCACATTTGCATTTCCACTAATTATCCGCAACCGATAAGAAGAAAAAAATCAAAAAAACCATTGGATTTTTTAATTTTTTTTTTTTTTCTGAAAAAAAGGTCACCCTATAACCGGGGCATACAATATCGAAATATTCATTTTAGCGATTTGAAATTTTTACAGGGCAGAGAACAGACCGTCGCGAGTGCGCAAGGCAATTTGGCGTAAAAACCCAACCCTTTTATCTAAAGTCAGACTACATACATCACCCCCGACAAGCTTGCGAGCGAAGCGAGCTCTATCGAACAAAGTCCTGGAGCTACCTCAATTAAGCGAAGCGAGCAGTAACCGGGTCAGTATGCGAGCGAAGCGAGCAGTAACCGGGCCTAGCAACAGCAGCACGAGGCGATAGCCGAGTGCTGCTCTACATCGACCCAACAACAGCAGCACGAAGCGATAGCCGAGTGCTGCTCCATATCGACCACACAATAGTAAAAAAAATCCAATCTATGGAAATTTTGACTTTTTAGTGATTTTTTAAATATCGAATCAAGCAACGAGACATTTCAAAAAATCACCGCTTCGTTTCTGTTTATCATGGAACGTTGACATTTTGCAAAACTTTAATCCACTATGGACCCTTTAATCGGTGCGAGTTTCGTTTGTTCATCTCATCATCGAACCGAGATATAATTTTTTTTCAATATTTATTATGCAATTCGCATTTCACTGAAAAATGTCGATTTTTTATAGTGCGTATTTTTCCAACACATGAGGTTTTTGTATCTTTGCGCTCTCTCCCACTCATTGAAAATTTCGATCACAGGGGTACATATGGAAATTTTTTTTGGTAAAAATAATATTTTTTAATTCATACCAAAAAACGTTTCTCTTTGTTTTTCACGCGTGCGCTTTTGTTTTTTTATTAATTTTTGGCGAATGCGGCACCACCCAACGATTGTATAATATTATTTTAAATTCCATCGTGTGCAGAATTTAATGCGACAAATCACCGTTCTTTTCCGAGTTCGATCCGATTATTAAAAGTATTTTTTTTTAAATTTTAAAGTTTAATGTGCATATACAGGGTGGTCTAAAACCATGATTTTCTTCATTATTTTTTTTGACCTACCTAAAATGCTCCAAAATGATATGTTTAAACGCAGGATGGTATGGTTTGACCTCGCAGTGCTCAGCAAATTATTTTCGATTCAGAAAATGGCCGTTTTCACGGGATTTCAACAAATATTCGGTCCAAAAATTGCGCTGGAGACAATTTGTTTTCGTGGAAATTAAGGAACAACCACCCTCTCAGTGTGCGAGCGAAGCGAGCACCCTAGCGAGCGAAGCGAGCAAGGCAAGCGAGCGAAACGAGCGGCTGGAGCGAAGCGACCATCTCTTCCAACCTTTTTCACGGACCTTTACATCCATCCACTCCATAACCACTACACATCAACGATCTATCTTGCAACCACCACCATTCGGCTTATGCATCATTTCCTCTCCCCCTCCCTTTCCCCTTGCTACTATTATACATATATTTTTCTTCAACATCACTTATTTATTTTTTTAGTTATGCAATTCCCTTTACATTTCTACATTTCCTTGATTCGGCCCTCGGCTCCCCGGTTGGTAAATCGGGCTAAATGCTAGAATGCAATCTTCATCGATTGAGTTAGTCGATTTTCAAAAAAATTACAGCGCCTTTTTGGGACTTACGATCTGTGAAAATTTCGTTTCGGCTGTTCTTCGTCGAATCGAGTTATGATTTTTTTTCGTCATTTCATTACTCATCAGAGCGAATCGCGGCAAAATTCCGATTTTCGGTGTTCCCTCTCTCTCATACCAACTAAACCGCTACAAAGGACGTATCACTTCCACTTCTTGAAATTTCCGATCAAAGGGATTGGATTTTTTGCGGAAAAAAATGTTTTCAACCGACGCGGAAAGTATTTTTTTTTTCAATTTCAAAGTTTAGCGGCACCGCGCGGGTCGCCAATGTAAATAAACCGTGCGCTCAGCTACCACTCCCCAGACATTATAGGGCATCAAGAAGAGTTCCTTTGTGTGTAATCGTCGACGCCCGACACGTTAAGACTATTCGCGAAGCTCTGAGACGTTTAATAAAAAAGTTGAGTTTTCGACCAAAGCTGAAAAGTTTTCCCCATTCGTGCGGGATGTCGACCGGAAGCCGTGTTGCGGCTCATTGCGCCACAACCGAATCGTCGGAGCGTCTATAGAGCGGCAAGAGAGGAAAGAGGATACATTAGGTGGTGCATTAAAGAAAACCCGGAGGAAATCCGTGCAGAATTCGATTTTTGGTGAGTTTTTGAAAAATCAAACATGAAAATCTAACCCCAATTTCGAACTTTGTACGTTGGTGTCGGTCACCGCAGGCCGAATGGGCCTTCGAATGATTCGATTCCGACGTACAAAGACACGCCCAACACGAATATAACACTCGCGGCGAATCAAAACAATTAAAATTAATTAATTTTTAAGTTTAACGTGTATATACAGGGTGGTCTAAAACCGTGATTTTCTTGATTATTTTTTTTGACCGACTTAAAATGCTCCAAAACGATTTGTTTAAATGAAAATTAATTAATTTTAAAGTTTACCGGGTATATACAGGGTGATCTAAAACCGTGATTTTCTTGATTATTTTTTTTGACCGACTTAAAATGCTCCAAAACGATTTGTTTAAACATAGGGTGATATGGTTTGACCTCGCGGTGCTCAGCAAATTATTTTCGAGCCAACAAATGGCCGCCTTCCCGGTGTTTCAGCAAATTATCAGTCCGAAAATTGCGCTAGAGAAAATTTGTTTTCGCGGAGATAAAGGAACAACTACCCTCTCTATGTGCGAGCGAAGCGAGCACCCTAGCGAGCGAAGCGAGCAAGGCAAGCGAGCGAAGCGAGCGGCTGGAGCGAAGCGACCATCTCTTTCAACCTTTTCACGGACCTTTACATCCATCCACTCCATAACCACTACAATACAACGATTTACCTTGCAGTCTCCACCATTCGGCTCATGCACCAACGCCTCTCCCCCTCCCTTTTCCCCTTTCCCCTTGCTACTATTATACATATATTTTTCTTAAACATCATTTATTTTTTTTTAATTATGCAATTCTCTTTACATTTCTACATTTGATTCGGCCCTCGGCTCCCCGGTTGGTAAACCGGGCTAAATGCTAAATGTTTTTTGACCGACTTAAAATGCTCCAAAACGATTTGTTTAAACGTAGGGTGGTATGGTTTGACCTCGCGGTGCTCAGCAAATTATTTTCGAGCCAACAAATGGCCGCCTTCCCGGTGTTTCAGCAACATTTCGGTCCAAAAATTGCGCTAGAGAAAATTTGTTTTCGGGAGGATAAAGAAGCAACTACCCTCTCTATGTGCGAGCGAAGCGAGCACCCTAGCGAGCGAAGCGAGCAAGGCAAGCGAGCGAAGCGAGCGGCTGGAGCGAAGCGACCATCTCTTCCAACCTTTTCACGGACCTTTACATCCATCCACTCCAGAACCACTACAAAACAACGATTTACCTTGCATTCACCACCATTCGGCTCATGCACCAACGCCTTTCCCCCTCCCTTTCCCCTTGCTACTATTATACATATATTTTTCTTCAACATCATTTATTTTTTTTCAATTATGCAATTCTCTTTACATTTCTACATTTCCTTGATTCGGCCCTCGGCTCCCCGGTTGGTAAATCGGGCTAAATGCTAGTCTCCCTTAATAAAAACGTTAATGCAGTGGGGATCCGAGAAGGCTGCGATTCCGTCGCCTTGGCAACCACTTTTACATTGCTCTTATGGGAGAAAATTTTCGAGAGGCCTTAAAAAATCGAAAAATTCATTACATCCACCTGTAATTCGAACTGAGCACAGATTCCGTCGCCCCTCGCACGGCCCACCGATTCCCCTCTCGATACGACCCTTTTTTCTATTTTTTAACATTTTTTGAAATTCTGACGTTTTAAACGTCAGTCAAAAACTCACTAACCTCAATACTTTATAGGCTGGTCTTGCTTCACACGGCACTTTTCGGGGTCGCGCATAGCATCATTTCGATGGGATTTCACCTGGCCTTTCCAACGCGACACATCCGAGCGTTCAAATCGCCCGATTAAAAAAGATATCGATTTTTAAAGATTTTCAAAAAAAAAAAATTGATTCTCAAAATTTTGGGTGCGCCGGGGTCACAATTACATTAGAAACACAACCCATCTATCGGGCATTTTTTTCATCCACGAAAAGTATTTTTTTTTTTAAATCAAAAGTTTAAAAGGATAAATACAGGGTGTCGAAATCCTGATTTTATTCATTATTTTTTTTTTTCATCCAAATTTTTTTGTTTTACCACAGGATGATAGGATTATACTTGGTGATGTTGGGACCATTTCTTCTTTTTTTTTTAATGGCCGCCTTCACCGGCTGTCAGCACTTTTTCGGTCAAAAAATTGCCATCGACAAATTTTGTTTCCACAGTTCGATTTCGAATATTTATCCGCAACCGGCAAGACAAAACAAAACTATGAAAACAACAAAAAAAAATTATGTACTCTTATGGAACAGATTGTACTGATGGAACACGAAAAACACGCGGGGCATGAGCCATAGTAGTTTTCATTTTAGCGATCTGAAATTTTTACTGGGCATAGAACCGAACCGCGAAATTCCGATAGGCTATACGGCGTTAAAATCCAAAATCGTTTTCTATTTTTAAAAAAAAATTGAAATTTTGAATTTAGTGGATCTTTGCGAAAAATTGCGATAGAGAAATTTGGATTTCAGATTTGGATTTAGACCACTTATCGGCTCCTGGGAAAAATACAAAATCAAAAATCTAATTTTTTGACCCAAGGTAATATACCTTTGAATTTTTTTTTCATCTCAAAAAACATGAAAATCACCGGGGCATAAACCATAGTAATTTTCAAGTTAGCAATCTGAAATTTTGAATGGACAGAGAACCGATCGTCCAGAGTGCACATAGCTATTCGGATTTAAAATCAAAAATCGTTTTCTATTTCGAAAAAAAATTTGAAATTTTGATTTTCTTTTTTTTTGGTCGAAAAATTTAGATAGAGAAATTTAGATTTCACATTTGCATTTCCACTAATTATACGCAATTGATAAGAAGAAAAAAATCAAAAAAAACCTTCGGATTTTTTAATTTTTTTTTTTTTCTGAAAAAAAGGTGACCCTATAACCGGGGCATACAATATCGAAATATTCATTTTAGCGATTTGAAATTTTTACAGGGCAGAGAACAGACCGTCGCGAGTGCGCAAGGCAATTCGGCGTAAAAACCCAACCCTTTTATCTAAAGTCAGACTACATACATCACCCCCGACAAGCTTGCGAGCGAAGCGAGCTCTATCGCACAAAGTCCTGGAGCTACCTCAATTAAGCGAAGCGAGCAGTAACCGGGTCAGTATGCGAGCGAAGCGAGCAGTATCCGGGCCTAGCAACAGCAGCACGAGGCGATAGCCGAGTGCTTCTCTACATCGACCCAACAACAGCAGCACGAAGCGATAGCCGAGTGCTGCTCCATATCGACCACACAATAGTAAAAAAATCCAATCTATGGAAATTTTGACTTTTTAGTGATTTTTTAAATATCGAATCAAGCAACGAGACATTTCAAAAAATCACCGCTTCGTTTCTGTTTATCGTGGAACGTTGACATTTTGCAAAACTTTAGTCCACTATGGACCCTTTAATCGGTGCGAGTTTCGTTTGTTCATCTCATCATCGAACCGAGATATAATTTTTTTCAATATTTATTATGCAATTCGCATTTCACTGAAAAATTTCGATTTTTTATAGTGCGTATTTTTCCAACACATGAGGTTTTTGTATCTTTGCGCTCTCTCCCACTCATTGAAAATTTCGATCACAGGGGAAATTTTTTTTGGTAAAAATAATATTTTTTAATTCATACCAAAAAACGTTTCTCTTTGTTTTTCACGCGTGCGCTTTTGTTTTTTTAATAATTTTTGGCGAATGCGGCACCACCCAACGATTGTAAAATATTATTTTAAATTCCATCGTGTGCAGAATTTAATGCGACAAATCACCGTTCTCTTCCGAGTTCGATCCGATTATTAAAAGTATTTTTTTTTTTAATTTTAAAGTTTAATGTGCATATACAGGGTGGTCTAAAACCATGATTTTCTTCATAATTTTTTATCGAAGTCAGACTACATACATCGCCCAGGACAAACTTGCGAGCGAAGCTAGCCAACTAATGTCGTGAAGCTACCTCTATTAAATTCTCGCGAAGCGAGCTCTATCGAAATCAGACTACATACATCGCCCAGGACGAGCATGCGAGCGAAGCGAGCCTACCAAAGTCCTGGAGCTACCTCAATTAAGCGAAGCGAGCAGCAACCGGGCCTAGCAACAGCAGCACGAGGCGATAGCCGAGTGCTGCTCTACATCGACCCAACAACAGCAGCACGAAGCGATAGCCGAGTGCTGCTCCATATCGACCACACAATAGTAAAAAAATCCAATCTATGGAAATTTTGACTTTTTAGTGATTTTTTAAATATCGAATCAAGCAACGAGACATTTCAAAAAATCACCGCTTCGTTTCTGTTTATCGTGTAACGTTGACATTCTGCAAAACTTTAGTCCACTATGGACCCTTTAATCAGTGCGAGTTTCGTTTGTTCATCTCATCATCGAACCGAGATATGATTTTTTTTCAATATTTATTATGCAATTCGCATTTCATTGAAAAATTTCGATTTTTTATAGTGCGTATTTTTCCAACACATGAGGTTTTTGTATCTTTGCGCTCTCTCCCACTCATTGAAAATTTCGATCACAGGGGTACATATGGAAATTTTTTTTGGTAAAAATAATATTTTTTAATTCATACCAAAAAACGTTTCTCTTTGTTTTTCACGCGTGCGCTTTTGTTTTTTTATTAATTTTTGGCGAATGCGGCACCACCCAACGATTGTATAATATTATTTTCATTTTCATCGTGTGCAGAATTTAATGCGACAAATCACCGTTCTTTTCCGAGTTCGATCCGATTATTAAAAGTATTTTTTTTTAATTTTAAAGTTTAATGTGCATATACAGGGTGGTCTAAAACCATGATTTTCTTCATTATTTTTTATCGAAGTCAGACTACATACATCGCCCAGGACAAACTTGCGAGCGAAGCTAGCCAACTAATGTCGTGAAGCTACCTCTATTAAATTCTCGCGAAGCGAGCTCTATCGAAATTAGACTACATACATCGCCCAGGACGAGCATGCGAGCGAAGCGAGCCTACCAAAGTCCTGGAGCTACCTCAATTAAGCGAAGCGAGCAGTAACCGGGTCAGTATGCGAGCGAAGAGAGCAGTAACCGGGCCTAGCAACAGCAGCACGAGGCGAAAGCCGAGTGCTGCTCTACATCGACCCAACAACAGCAGCACGAAGCGATAGCCGAGTGCTGCTCTATATCGACCACACAATAGTAAAAAAAATCCAATCTATGGAAATTTTGACTTTTTAGTGATTTTTTAAATATCGAATCAAGCAACGAGACATTTCAAAAAATCACCGCTTCGTTTCTGTTTATCGTGGAATGTTGACATTTTGCAAAACTTTAGTCCACTATGGACCCTTTAATCGGTGCGAGTTTCATTTGTTCATCTCATCATCGAACCGAGATATAATTTTTTTTCAATATTTATTATGCAATTCGCATTTCACTGAAAAATTTCGATTTTTTATAGTGCGTATTTTTCCAACACATGAGGTTTTTGTATCTTTGCGCTCTCTCCCACTCATTGAAAATTTCGATCACAGGGGTACATATGAAAATGTTTTTTGGTAAAAATAATATTTTTTTATTCATACCACAAAACGTTCCTCTTTGTTTTTCACGCGTGCGCTTTTGTTTTTTTATTAATTTTTGGCGAATGCGGCACCACCCAACGATTGTATAATATTATTTTAAATTCCATCGTGTGCAGAATTTAATGCGACAAATCACCGTTCTTTTCCGAGTTCGATCCGATTATTAAAAGTATTTTTTTTTAATTTTAAAGTTTAATGTGCATATACAGGGTGGTCTAAAGCCGTGATTTTCTTCATTATTTTTTATCGAAGTCGGACTACATACATCGCCCAGGACAAACTTGCGAGCGAAGCTAGCCAACTAATGTCGTGAAGCTACCTCTATTAAATTCTCGCGAAGCGAGCTCTATCGAAATCAGTCTACATACATCGCCCAGGACGAGCATGCGAGCGAAGCGAGCCTACCAAAGTCCTGGAGCTACCTCAATTAAGCGAAGCGAGCAGTAACCGGGTCAGTATGCGAGCGAAGCGAGCAGTAACCGGGCCTAGCAACAGCAGCACGAGGCGATAGCCGAGTGCTGCTCTACATCGACCCAACAACAGCAGCACGAAGCGATAGCCGAGTGCTGCTTCATATCGACCACACAATAGTAAAAAAATCCAATCTATGGAAATTTTGACTTTTTAGTGATTTTTTAAATATTGAATCAAGCAACGAGACATTTCAAAAAATCACCGCTTCGTTTCTGTTTATCGTGGAACGTTGAAATTTTGCAAAACTATAGTCCACTATGGACCCTTTAATCGGTGCGAGTTTCGCTTGTTCATCTCATCATAGAACCGAGATATGATTTTTTTTCAATATGTATTATGCAATTCGCATTTCACTGAAAAATTTCGATTTTTTATAGTGCGTATTTTTCCAACACATGAGGTTTTTGTATCTTTGCGCTCTCTCCCACTCATTGAAAATTTCGATCACAGGGGTACATATGGAAATTTTTTTTGGTAAAAATAATATTTTTTAATTCATACCAAAAAACGTTGCTCTTTGCTTTTCACGCGTGCGCTTTTGTTTTTTTATTAATTTCGCAAATCAGAAATGTTTTTTTTTTAATTATTACAAATCGGTCAAACGACTTTATACCGTGCATTAACAATCGATTTAAATGAAGAACGTAAAAAAAAAATTAATAAGTATATTTTTTGAAACCTATAAAAAAATTTTTTTCTGCAAAAACTACTATCGTGTGCAGAATCGAACGCGACAAATTACTGTTCTTTTCTCAGTTCGATCCGATGATTAAAGGATTTTTTCTTAATTTTAAAATTTAATGTGTATATACAGGGTGGTCTAAAACCGTGTTTTTCTTGATTTTTTTTTTTTACCTATTGAAAATGCTCCAAAAGGATTTGTTTAAACGCAGGATGGTATGGTTTGACTTCCCGGTGTTCACAAAATTATTTTCGATCCAGAAAATAGCCGCCTTCACGGGGTTTCAGCAAACTTTCGGTCCAAAAATTGCACCACAGAAAATTTGTTTTCATGGAAACAAAGAAGCGTATACTGGGTTAGTGTGCGAGCGAAGCGGGCAGTAACCAGGTCCAGTAAGAGAGCGAAGCGATCAGTAACCGAGTTCATTATGCGAGCGAAGCGAGCAGTATCCGGGTTACGTGACATCTTCCCAACAACAATAGTACAAGGCGATAACCGAGTGATGCTCCACGTAGATCATATAACGGTAAAACGAGTGCTGTGCTCCGACACAACTTGCAGTACTAGGCGAAGTCGAGTGATCAACTACGTCGATTGCATAACAGCTGCACGAGGCGATAGCCGAGTACAAAGTCTCAAAACATTTCCTTGCACAAGGCAAAGCCGAGTGATGCACCACGTCAACCTCACAATAACAGCACCAGGCGATAGCTGAATGCTACGGTACAACATATTACTCAATGCATCGTTTTTAATCTGGGTACGTTTCGTTTTATTTACTCATGAGAAATAATATATCGTTATTATTGATTAAATTAATTCCAATTGATTTAGTTGTCTCATTTAGAAACACACTATTCTCTTTTAATTGGAATAATTTAAGTTTTTCACCTTTCCGAGGAAATTTGTCAGTTGATTTTTTTTATGAAAAAATGTTAGTTGTAAATAATTGTGGATTATGATACTAAATAAAGGTTATAATACTATAAGATAATTACAATAATTTGAGTATTTCATCATTTCGAAGGAATTTATCAAAGTTGAATATTTTACGATAAACTTCAATGTTGAATTTATACCATCTATTCAATTGCAAATTAATTTGTTTCTGTTAATTTAATATACATATTTAAAAGTAGCTTATTCGTGACAATAAAATCATTTTTTTTTACTACTCATAAATGTTTGACGTTGAAATCTTTCCCATTGCTATTTTTTAGAAAAATGTATAATTATTGATTAAATTGATTTCAATTGCTTTAGTTACCTTATTTACAAACAAATTGTTCTCCTTTAATTAAAACAATTTCAGTTTTTCACCTTTCCGAGGAATTTTGTCAAAGTTGAATTTTTTTTAGAAGAAAATGTTAATTGTAAATAATTGTGGATTATGATATCAGATAAAGGTTATAATAATACTATAAGATAATTAAAATAATTTGACTTTTTCATCATTTCGAAGGAATTTATCAAAGTTAAATTGTTTACGATAAACTTAAATTTTGAATTTATACCATCAATTCAATTGCAAATTTAAAATTGACTTATTCGTGACAGTAAAAGTATTTTTTTCTACACGTTATAAATATTTGGCGTAGATGTTTTTCTAATTGCTATTTTATATAAAAATGTATAATTATTGTTTAAATTTATTTCAATTGCCTTACTTACCTCAATTATAAATAAATTGTTTTCCTTTAAATAAAATATTTTGAGTAGTTCACCTTTCTGGGAAATTTTGTGAAAGTTGAATTTTTAACGGTATACTTAAATTTGTAATTTATATTAACTATTCAGTTGTAAATTAGTTTATGTTAGTTAAATGTAAATATTGAAAATTAACATATTTATAGCAGTAAAAATATTTATTTTACGCCTTACAAATGTTTATTTACCAAATGATTTAAATTGCTTTAGTTACCTCATTTTTAAACAAACTATTCTCTTTTAATTAAAATAATTTTATTTTTTGACTTATTCAATCAGAATTTGAATTTAAATTAGATTTAGTAGTTTATTTGTGTTAATTGCATGTGTCTCTGTAATATTTGTTTATTCAGGACAGTAAGAATCCAACGAAAACAATGGGATCTATCAGTTACCTGTTTGCTGTCGATTCGATGGCGACATGTCGGCACTGATTCAGTGTATTTACCTGATATTAATTAGAAACAAATGATTTTTTTTAAATTTGTGTAATTATTGATTCAATTTTACTATTTATTTTATTTGTAGTTCATTTAGATTAAGAGAATCACTTTTTATATCACTGCGGTGAACATTGTGAAAGTTTAATTTCATACGTTTACATGAAAATATAAATTTAAATCATCCAATTAGGTGTCTATTATTTTGTTTATGTTAATTGAATATGTTCATAATATATTAGTGAAAAATAATAATTGTTTTATTTACCGAACATAACAGTCTGCCGTTGGAATTTGTTCATTTGCTATTTTTCATAAGTATATGTGATTTTTGTACTGTATTGATCTATATTACTTTATTTATCTCATTTATAAACAGACCATTCAACTTGAAATAATATAATAATTGTAAAAAGTTCATTTTGAGTCGAAATAAATTCATAACAATAAATTTTATAAAAAATATTATTCAATGTTGCCATTGAAATTTGAGTGTTTAATTTTATTTTATACATTCATATAATGTAAGAATTCTTTCCCTTTAACTCATTCTTTTTATTTAAATAATAATTAAAAATGATTACACATTTCAGTATATTTTGAGGTTATTCATAGATACTGTAAATCATAGTGTATTTATTAATTGTAATCAAAATACATTTGTTTAAAATCTAATCAAAACTAATGATAGACCAAATTAAATGATAAATAAATTACATTTGTTAATATTGTTGTAGAATGTTATTAACAACTTTAATTAAAAGTAGCGCATATAACATTAGAATTTAAATTTGGCACCTTTTTCGAAATCCACCAATGACAGATCAACCAATGGTGCACTTTCCTTCAAGGAAGTGACGGTTTTATCGCGAAGCCGTCTTGGTGGCGAAAACGGAAACGAAGATAGAAATAGACTAGAAACGTGAAATAAAAAAGGATAGACAGAGACGCTGTAAAACGTTAGACACGATTTTGTTTTAACCGACTTCCTGTTACGCCATTCTTTGTCGAGTCGTGTTTGTGCTCGCAACGGATTTTTCAGCGAACTTTTGCGGGTAAGTATAAATTCCTACGTTCATAGTTTTAACCGTGTTTCTCTACTTTCAGTACGTGCGTTCAACATCTTTCAATTTTTTAAGTACAGCTTGCGAAATTCTTTGGTTGGTATTTTTTAGTAAGTGTGTTTTTCATTATTCATTAATTGTAAACTTTAACATGAATCTCTATATTACTATATGTATTATAAATGAAATAATCATTCGTTTTTATCTCCCATAATAAGAACGTTAAAGCAGCGGGGATTTGAGAAGGCTGCGATTCGGTCGCCATGGCAACCACTTTTACATTGCTCTTATGGGAGACGACTGTCACCGGGAGTGGAAAAATCGAAGAATTCATTTTAGAAAGTTCAAATTTTCAAAGGACCGAAAAAAAAATTCCGCGTGTCTTAGGCTAAGCGGCGTTCAAATCCGACCGCGTTTTCTATTTTAAATCATTTTTTTGATTTTACGCCGGCCGGAAGATTTCCTAACCTCAATACTTTACACGCCGGTCTTGCTTCACACGGATAGCACAATTTCGATGGGATTTGACCTGGGCTTTCCAACGCGACACTTGCGAGCGCTCAAATCGCCCGATTAAAAAAATATCGCATTTAATCGATTTTACAAAAAAAAGAGATTTTCAAAATTTTGCGTCTATCGTGTTCAGAATTCCATTAGAAACACGACCTATCTATCGACAATTTTTTCTTTTGAGGAAAAGTATTTTTTTTTGCAATTGAAATTTCATAAAAATATATACCGGGTGTCTAAATCTCGCATTTAATCGATGGCTTTTATTTTTTCTCCAAAATGTTTTGTTTAAACGCAGATCGCTAGGATTAAATTTAGCGGAGTTGAGACATGTTTTTTTTTTTTTTTTTTATTTATCGCCTTCACGGGCTGTCAGCACATTTTCGGTCGAAAAATTGGGATAGAGGAATTTGGCTTTCACATTTCGATTTCGAATAATTATCCGCAACCGACAAGTTGAAACAAGACGAAACAAAACAATTAAAATTAATTAATTTTTAAGTTTAACGTGTATATACAGGGTGGTCTAAAACCGTGATTTTCTTGATAATTTTTTTTGACCGACTTAAAATGCTCCAAAACGATTTGTTTAAACGTAGAGTGGTATGGCTTGACCTCGCGGTGCTCAGCAAATTATTTTCGAGCCAACAAATGGCTGCCTTCCCGGTGTTTCAGCAAATTTTTGGTTCAAAAATTGCGCTTTGTTTTCGCGGGGATAAAGGAGCAACTACCCTCTCTATGTGCGAGCAAAGCGAGCAAGGCAAGCGAGCGAAGCGAGCAAGGCAAGCGAGCGAAGCGAGCGGCTGGAGCGAAGCGACCATCTCTTCCAACCTTTTCACGGACCTTTACATCCATCCACTCCAAAACCACTATAAAACAACGATTTACCTTGCAGTCACCACCATTCGGCTCATGCACCAACGCCTCTCCCCCTCCCTTTCCCCTTGCTACTATTATACATATATTTTTCTTCAACATCATTTTTTTTTTTTAATTATGCAATTCTCTTTCCATTTCTACATTTCCTTGATTCGGCCCTCGGCTCCCCGGTTGGTAAATCGGGTTAAATGCTAGTCTCCCTTAATAAAAACGTTAATGCAGTGGGGATCCGAGAAGGCTGCGATTCGGTCGCCTTGGCAACCACTTTTACATTGCTCTTATGGGAGAAAATTTTCGAGAGGCCTTAAAAAATCGAAAAATTCATTACATCCACCTGTAATTCAAACTGAGCACAGATTCCGTCGCCCCTCGCACGGCCCACCAATTCCCCTCTCGATACGACCCTTTTTTCTATTTTTTAACATTTTTTGAAATTCTGACGTTTTAAACGTCAGGCAAAAACTCACTAGCCTCAATACTTTATACGCTGGTCTTGCTTCACACGGCACTTTTCGGGGTCGCGCATACCATCATTTCGATGGGATTTGACCTGGCCTTTCCAACGCGACACATCCGAGCGCTCAAATCGCCCGATTAAAAAAGATATCGATTTTTAAAGATTTTCAAAAAAAAATAAATTGATTCTCAAAATTTTGGGTGCGCCGGGTTCACAATTACATTAGAAACACAACCCATCTATCGGGCATTTTTTTCATCCACGAAAAGTATTTTTTTTTTTAAATCAAAAGTTTAAAAGGATAAATACCGGGTGTCGAAATCCTGATTTTATTCATTATTTTTTTTTTTCATCCAAATTTTTTTGTTTTACCACAGGATGATAGGATTATACTTGGTGATGTTGGGACCATTTTTTCTTTTTTTTTTAATGGCCGCCTTCACCGGCTGTCAGCACTTTTTCGGTCAAAAAATTGCCATCGACAAATTTTGTTTCCACAGTTCGATTTCGAATATTTATCCGCAACCGGCAAGACAAAACAAAACTATGAAAACAACAAAAAAAAATTATGTACTCTTATGGAACAGATTGTACTGATGGAACACGAAAAACACGCGGGGCATGAGCCATAGTAGTTTTCATTTTAGCGATCTGAAATTTTTACTGGGCATAGAACCGAACCGCGAAATTCCGATAGGCTATACGGCGTTAAAATCCAAAATCGTTTTCTATTTTTAAAAAAAATTTGAAATTTTGAATTTAATGGATCTTTGCGAAAAATTGCGATAGAGAAATTTGGATTTCAGATTTGGATTTAGACCACTTATCGGCTCCTGGGAAAAATACAAAATCAAAAATCTAATTTTTTGACCCAAGGTATATACCTTTGAATTTTTTTTTCATCTCAAAAAACATGAAAATCACCGGGGCATAAACCATAGTAATTTTCAAGTTAGCAATCTGAAATTTTGAATGGACAGAGAACCGATCGTCCAGAGTGCACATACCTATTCGGATTTAAAATCAAAAATCGTTTTCTATTTCGAAAAAAATTTTGAAATTTTGATTTTCTTTTTTTTTGGCCGAAAAATTTAGATAAAGAAATTTAGATTTGACATTTGCATTTCCACTAATTATCCGCAACCGATAAGAAGAAAAAAATCAAAAAAACCATTGGATTTTTTAATTTTTTTTTTTTTTCTGAAAAAATGGTCACCCTATAACCGGGGCATACAATATCGAAATATTCATTTTAGCGATTTGAAATTTTTACAGGGCAGAGAACAGACCGTCGCGAGTGCGCAAGGCAATTCGGCGTAAAAACCCAACCCTTTTATCTAAAGTCAGACTACATACATCACCCCCGACAAGCTTGCGAGCGAAGCGAGCTCTATCGAACACAGTCCTGGAGCTACCTCAATTAAGCGAAGCGAGCAGTAACCGGGTCAGTATGCGAGCGAAGCGAGCAGTAACCGGGCCTAGCAACAGCAGCACGAGGCGATAGCCGAGTGCTGCTCTACATCGACCCAACAACAGCAGCACGAAGCGATAGCCGAGTGCTGCTCCATATCGACCACACAATAGTAAAAAAATCCAATCTATGGAAATTTTGACTTTTTAGTGATTTTTTAAATATCGAATCAAGCAACGAGACATTTCAAAAAATCACCGCTTCGTTTCTGTTTATCGTGGAACGTTGACATTTTGCAAAACTTTAGTCCACTATGGACCCTTTAATCGGTGCGAGTTTCGTTTGTTCATCTCATCATCGAACCGAGATATAATTTTTTTTCAATATTTATTATGCAATTCGCATTTCACTGAAAAATTTCGATTTTTTATAGTGCGTATTTTTCCAACACATGAGGTTTTTGTATCTTTGCGCTCTCTCCCACTCATTGAAAATTTCGATCACAGGGGTACATATGGAAATTTTTTTTGGTAAAAATAATATTTTTTAATTCATACCAAAAAACGTTTCTCTTTGTTTTTCACGCGTGCGCTTTTGTTTTTTTTTATTAATTTTTGGCGAATGCGGCACCACCCAACGATTGTATAATATTATTTTAAATTCCATCGTGTGCAGAATTTAATGCGACAAATCACCGTTCTTTTCCGAGTTCGATCCGATTAGTAAAAGTATTTTTTTTTTAATTTTAAAGTTTAATGTGCATATACAGGGTGGTCTAAAACCATGATTTTCTTCATTATTTTTTATCGAAGTCAGACTACATACATCGCCCAGGACAAACTTGCGAGCGAAGCTAGCCAACTAATGTCGTGAAGCTACCTCTATTAAATTCTTGCGAAGCGAGCTCTATCGAAATTAGACTACATACATCGCCCAGGACGAGCATGCGAGCGAAGCGAGCCTACCAAAGTCCTGGAGCTACCTCAATTAAGCGAAGCGAGCAGTAACCGGGTCAGTATGCGAGCGAAGCGAGCAGTAACCGGGCCTAGCCACAGCAGCACGAGGCGATAGCCGAGTGCTGCTCTACATCGACCCAACAACAGCAGCACGAAGCGATAGCCGTGTGCTGCTCTATATCGACCACACAATAGTAAAAAAAATCCAATCTATGGAAATTTTGACTTTTTAGTGATTTTTTAAATATCGAATCAAGCAACGAGACATTTCAAAAAATCACCGCTTCGTTTCTGTTTATCATGGAACGTTGACATTTTGCAAAACTTTAGTCCACTATGGACCCTTTAATCGGTGCGAGTTTCATTTGTTCATCTCATCATCGAACCGAGATATATTTTTTTTTCAATATTTATTATGCAATTCGCATTTCACTGAAAAATTTCGATTTTTTATAGTGCGTATTTTTCCGAAACATGAGGTTTTTGTATCTTTGCGCTCTCTTCCACTCATTGAAAATTTCGATCACAGGGGTACATATGAAAATTTTTTTTGATAAAAATAATATTTTTTAATTCATACCAAAAAAACGTTTCTCTTTGTTTTTCACGCGTGCGCTTTTGTTTTTTTATTAATTTTTGGCGAATGCGGCACCACCCAACGATTGTATAATATTATTTTAAATTCCATCGTGTGCAGAATTTAATGCGACAAATCACCGTTCTTTTCCGAGTTCGATCCGATTATTAAAAGTATTTTTTTTTTAATTTTAAAGTTTAATGTGCATATACAGGGTGGTCTAAAACCATGATTTTCTTCATTATTTTTCATCGAAGTCGGACTACATACATCGCCCAGGACAAACTTGCGAGCGAAGCTAGCCAACTAATGTCGTGAAGCTACCTCTATTAAATTCTCGCGAAGCGAGCTCTATCGAAATCAGACTACATACATCGCCCAGGACGAGCATGCGAGCGAAGCGAGCCTACCAAAGTCCTGGAGCTACCTCAATTAAGCGAAGCGAGCAGTAACCGGGTCAGTATGCGAGCGAAGCGAGCAGTATCCGGGCCTAGCAACAGCAGCACGAGGCGATAGCCGAGTGCTGCTCTACATCGACCCAGCAACAGCAGCACGAAGCGATAGCCGAGTGCTGCTCCATATCGACCACACAATAGTAAAAAAATCCAATCTATGGAAATTTTGACTTTTTAGTGATTTTTTAAATATCGATTCAAGCAACGAGACATTTCAAAAAATCACCGCTTCGTTTCTGTTTATCATGGAACGTTGACATTTTGCAAAACTTTAGTCCACTATGGACCCTTTAATCGGTGCGAGTTTCGTTTGTTCATCTCATGATCGAACCGAGATATAATTTTTTTTCAATATTTATTATGCAATTCGCATTTCACTGAAAAATTTCGATTTTTTATAGTGCGTATTTTTCCAACACATGAGGTTTTTGTATCTTTGCGCTCTCTCCCACTCATTGAAAATTTCGATCACAGGGGTACATATGGACATTTTTTTGGTAAAAATAATATTTTTTAATTCATACCAAAAAACGTTTCTCTTTGTTTTTCACGCGTGCGCTTTTGTTTTTTTATTAATTTTTGGCGAATGCGGCACCACCCAACGATTGTATAATATTATTTTAAATTCCATCGTGTGCAGAATTTAATGCGACAAATCACCGTTCTTTTCCGAGTTCGATCCGATTATTAAAAGTATTTTTTTTTTAATTTTAAAGTTTAATGTGCATATACAGGGTGGTCTAAAACCATGATTTTCTTCATTATTTTTTATCGAAGTCGGACTATATACATCGCCCAGGACAAACTTGCGAGCGAAGCTAGCCAACTAATGTCGTGAAGCTACCTCTATTCAATTCTCGCGAAGTGAGCTCTATCGAAATTAGACTACATACATCGCCCAGGACGAGCATGCGAGCGCAGCGAGCCTACCAAAGTCCTGGAGCTACCTCAATTAAGCGAAGCGAGCAGTAACCGGGTCAGTATGCGAGCGAAGCGAGCAGTAACCGGGCCTAGCAACAGCAGCACGAGGCGATAGCCGAGTGCTGCTCTACATCGACCCAACAACAGCAGCACGAAGCGATAGCCGAGTGCTGCTCCATATCGACCATACAATAGTAAAAAAAATCCAATCTATGGAAATTTTGACTTTTTAGTGATTTTTTAAATATCGAATCAAGCAACGAGACATTTCAAAAAATCACCGCTTCGTTTCTGTTTATCATGGAACGTTGACATTTTGCAAAACTTTAGTCCACTATGGACCCTTTAATCGGTGCGAGTTTCGTTTGTTCATCTCATCATCGAACCGAGATATAATTTTTTTTCAATATTTATTATGCAATTCGCATTTCACTGAAAAATGTCGATTTTTTATAGTGCGTATTTTTCCAACACATGAGGTTTTTGTATCTTTGCGCTCTCTCCCACTCATTGAAAATTTCGATCACAGGGGTACATATGGAAATTTTTTTTGGTAAAAATAATATTTTTTAATTCATACCAAAAAACGTTTCTCTTTGTTTTTCACGCGTGCGCTTTTGTTTTTTTATTAATTTTTGGCGAATGCGGCACCACCCAACAATTGTATAATATTATTTTAAATTCCATCGTGTGCAGAATTTAATGCGACAAATCACCGTTCTTTTCCGAGTTCGATCCGATTATTAAAAGTATTTTTTTTTTAATTTTAAAGTTTAATGTGCATATACAGGGTGGTCTAAAACCATGATTTTCTTCATTATTTTTTTTGACCTACCTAAAATGCTCCAAAATGATATGTTTAAACGCAGGATGGTATGGTTTGACCTCGCAGTGCTCAGCAAATTATTTTCGATTCAGAAAATGGCCGTTTTCACGGGATTTCAACAAATATTCGGTCCAAAAATTGCGCTAGAGACAATTTGTTTTCGTGGAAATTAGGGAACAACCACCCTCTCAGTGTGCGAGCGAAGCGAGCACCCTAGCGAGCGAAGCGAGCAAGGCAAACGAGCGAAACGAGCGGCTGGAGCGAAGCGACCATCTCTTCCAACCTTTTTCACGGACCTTTACATCCATCCACTCCATAACCACTACACATCAACGATCTATCTTGCAACCACCACCATTCGGCTTATGCATCATTTCCTCTCCCCCTCCCTTTCCCCTTGCTACTATTATACATATATTTTTCTTCAACATCACTTATTTATTTTTTTAGTTATGCAATTCTCTTTACATTTCTACATTTTCTTGATTCGGCTCTCGGCTCCCCGGTTGGTAAATCGGGCTAAATGCTAGAATGCAATCTTAATCGATTGAGTTAGTCGATTTTCAAAAAAATTACAGCGCCTTTTCGGGACTTACGATCTGTGAAAATTTCGTTTCGGCTGTTCTTCGTCGAATCGAGTTATGATTTTTTTTCGTCATTTCATTACTCATCAGAGCGAATCGCCGCAAAATTCCGATTTTCGGTGTTCCCTCTCTCTCATACCAACTAAACCGCTACATAGGACGTATCACTTCCACTTCTTGAAATTTCCGATCAAAGGGATTGGATTTTTTGCGGAAAAAAATGTTTTCAACCGACACGGAAAGTATTTTTTTTTTCAATTTCAAAGTTTAGCGGCACCGCGCGGGTCGCCAATGTAAATAAACCGTGCGCTCAGCTACCACTCCCCAGACATTATAGGGCATCAAGAAGAGTTCCTTTGTGTGTAATCGTCGACGCCCGACACGTTAAGACTATTCGCGAAGCTCTGAGACGTTTAATAAAAAAGTTGAGTTTTCGACCAAAGCTGAAAAGTTTTTCCCATTCGTGCGGGATGTCGACCGGAAGCCGTGTTGCGGCTCATTGCGCCACAACCGAATCGTCGGAGCGTCTATAGAGCGGCAAGAGAGGAAAGAGGATACATTAGGTGGTGCATTAAAGAAAACCCGGAGGAAATCGGTGCAGAATTCGATTTTTGGTGAGTTTTTGAAAAATCAAACATGAAAATCTAACCCCAATTTCGAACTTTGTACGTTGGTGTCGGTCACCGCAGGCCGAATGGGCCTTCGAATGATTCGATTCCGACGTACAAAGACACGCCCAACACGAATATAACACTCGCGGCGAATCAAAACAATTAAAATTAATTAATTTTTAAGTTTAACGTGTATATACAGGGTGGTCTAAAACCGTGATTTTCTTGATTATTTTTTTTGACCGACTTAAAATGCTCCAAAACGATTTGTTTAAATGAAAATTAATTAATTTTAAAGTTTACCGGGTATATACAGGGTGATCTAAAACCGTGACTTTCTTGATTATTTTTTTTGACCGACTTAAAATGCTCCAAAACGATTTGTTTAAACATAGGGTGATATGGTTTGACCTCGCGGTGCTCAGCAAATTATTTTCGAGCCAACAAATGGCCGCCTTCCCGGTGTTTCAGCAAATTATCGGTCCGAAAATTGCGCTAGAGAAAATTTGTTTTCGCGGAGATAAAGGAACAACTACCCTCTCTATGTGCGAGCGAAGCGAGCACCCTAGCGAGCGAAGCGAGCAAGGCAAGCGAGCGAAGCGAGCGGCTGGAGCGAAGCGACCATCTCTTTCAACCTTTTCACGGACCTTTACATCCATCCACTCCATAACCACTACAATACAACGATTTACCTTGCAGTCTCCACCATTCGGCTCATGCACCAACGCCTCTCCCCCTCCCTTTTCCCCTTTCCCCTTGCTACTATTATACATATATTTTTCTTAAACATCATTTATTTTTTTTTAATTATGCAATTCTCTTTACATTTCTACATTTGATTCGGCCCTCGGCTCCCCGGTTGGTAAACCGGGCTAAATGCTAAATGTTTTTTGACCGACTTAAAATGCTCCAAAACGATTTGTTTAAACGTAGGGTGGTATGGTTTGACCTCGCGGTGCTCAGCAAATTATTTTCGAGCCAACAAATGGCCGCCATCCCGGTGTTTCAGCAACATTTCGGTCCAAAAATTGCGCTAGAGAAAATTTGTTTTCGGGAGGATAAAGAAGCAACTACCCTCTCTATGTGCGAGCGAAGCGAGCACCCTAGCGAGCGAAGCGAGCAAGGCAAGCGAGCGAAGCGAGCGGCTGGAGCGAAGCGACCATCTCTTCCAACCTTTTCACGGACCTTTACATCCATCCACTCCAGAACCACTACAAAACAACGATTTACCTTGCATTCACCACCATTCGGCTCATGCACCAACGCCTTTCCCCCTCCCTTTCCCCTTGCTACTATTATACATATATTTTTCTTCAACATCATTTATTTTTTTTCAATTATGCAATTCTCTTTACATTTCTACATTTCCTTGATTCGGCCCTCGGTTCCCCGGTTGGTAAACCGGGCTAAATGCTAGTCTCCCTTAATAAAAACGTTAATGCAGTGGGGATCCGAGAAGGCTGCGATTCCGTCGCCTTGGCAACCACTTTTACATTGCTCTTATGGGAGAAAATTTTCGAGAGGCCTTAAAAAATCGAAAAATTCATTACATCCATCTGTAATTCGAACTGAGCACAGATTCCGTCGCCCCTCGCACGGCCCACCAATTCCCCTCTCGATACGACCCTTTTTTCTATTTTTTAACATTTTTTGAAATTCTGACTTTTTAAACGTCAGGCAAAAACTCACCAACCTCAATACTTTATACGCTGGTCTTGCTTCACACGGCACTTTTCGGGGTCGCGCATAGCATCATTTCGATGGGATTTCACCTGGCCTTTCCAACGCGACACATCCGAGCGCTCAAATCGCCCGATTAAAAATGATATCGATTTTTAAAGATTTTCAAAAAAAATAAATTGATTCTCAAAATTTTGGGTGCGCCGGGTTCACAATTACATTAGAAACACAACCCATCTATCGGGCATTTTTTTCATCCACGAAAAGTATTTTTTTTTTAAATCAAAAGTTTAATAGGATAAATACAGGGTGTCGAAATCCTGATTTTATTCATTATTTTTTTTTTCATCCAAATTTTTTTGTTTTACCACAGGATGATAGGATTATACTTGGTGATGTTGGGACCATTTTTTTTTTTTTTTTAATGGCCGCCTTCACCGGCTGTCAGCACTTTTTCGGTCAAAAAATTGCCATCGACAAATTTTGTTTCCACAGTTCGATTTCGAATATTTATCCGCAACCGGCAAGACAAAACAAAACTATGAAAACAACAAAAAAAAATTATGTACCCTTATGGAACAGATTGTACTGATGGAACACGAAAAACACGCGGGGCATGAGCCATAGTAGTTTTCATTTTAGCGATCTGAAATTTTTACTGGGCATAGAACCGAACCGCGAAATTCCGATAGGCTATACGGCGTTAAAATCCAAAATCGTTTTCTATTTTTAAAAAAATTTTGAAATTTTGAATTTAGTGGATCTTTGCGAAAAATTGCGATAGAGAAATTTCGATTTCAGTTTTGGATTTAGACCACTTATCGGCTCCTGGGAAAAATACAAAATCAAAAATCTAATTTTTTGACCCAAGGTATATACCTTTGAATTTTTTTTTCATCTCAAAAAACATGAAAATCACCGGGGCATAAACCATAGTAATTTTCAAGTTAGCAATCTGAAATTTTGAATGGACAGAGAACCGATCGTCCAGAGTGCACATAGCTATTCGGATTTAAAATCAAAAATCGTTTTCTATTTCGAAAATAATTTTGAAATTTTGATTTTCTTTTTTTTTGGTCGAAAAATTTAGATAGAGAAATTTAGATTTCACATTTGCATTTCCACTAATTATCCGCAACCAATAAGAAGAAAAAAATCAAAAAAACCATTGGATTTTTTAATTTTTTTTTTTTTTTCTGAAAAAAAGGTCACCCTATAACCGGGGCATACAATATCGAAATATTCATTTTAGCGATTTGAAATTTTTACAGGGCAGAGAACAGACCGTCGCGAGTGCGCAAGGCAATTCGGCGTAAAAACCCAACCCTTTTATCTAAAGTCAGACTACATACATCACCCCCGACAAGCTTGCGAGCGAAGCGAGCTCTATCGAACAAAGTCCTGGAGCTACCTCAATTAAGCGAAGCGAGCAGTAACCGGGCCTAGCAACAGCAGCACAAGGCGATAGCCGAGTGCTGCTCTACATCGACCCAACAACAGCAGCACGAAGCGATAGCCGAGTGCTGCTCCATATCGACCACACAATAGTAAAAAAAATCCAATCTATGGAAATTTTGACTTTTTAGTGATTTTTTAAATATCGAATCAAGCAACGAGACATTTCAAAAAATCACCGCTTCGTTTCTGTTTATCGTGGAACGTTGACATTTTGCAAAACTTTAGTCCACTATGGACCCTTTAATCAATGCGAGTTTCGTTTGTTCATCTCATCATCGAACCGAGATATGATTTTTTTTCAATATTTATTATGCAATTCGCATTTCATTGAAAAATTTCGATTTTTTATAGTGCGTATTTTTCCAACACATGAGGTTTTTGTATCTTTGCGCTCTCTCCCACTCATTGAAAATTTCGATCACAGGGATATGGAAATTTTTTTTGGTAAAAATAATATTTTTTAATTCATACCAAAAAACGTTTCTCTTTGTTTTTCACGCGTGCGCTTTTGTTTTTTATTAATTTTTGGCGAATGCGGCACCACCCAACGATTGTATAATATTTTTTTAAATTCCATCGTGTGCAGAATTTAATGCGACAAATCACCATTCTTTTCCGAGTTCGATCCGATTAATAAAAGTTTTTTCTTTTTAATTTTAAAGTTTAATGTGCATATACAGGGTGGTCTAAAACCATGATTTTCTTCATTATTTTTTATCGAAGTCGGACTACATACATCGCCCAGGACAAACTTGCGAGCGAAGCTGGCCAACTAATGTCGTGAAGCTACCTCTATTAAATTCTCGCGAAGCGAGCTCTATCGAAATTAGACTACATACATCGCCCAGGACGAGCATGCGAGCGAAGTGAGCCTACCAAAGTCCTGGAGCTACCTCAATTAAGCGAAGCGAGCAGTAACCGGGTCAGTATGCGAGCGAAGCGAGCAGTAACCGGGCCTAGCAACAGCAGCACGAGGCGATAGCCGAGTGCTGCTCTACATCGACCCAACAACAGCAGCACGAAGCGATAGCCGAGTGCTGCTCTATATCGACCACACAATAGTAAAAAAAATCCAATCTATGGAAATTTTGACTTTTTAGTGATTTTTTAAATATCGAATCAAGCAACGAGACATTCACCGCTTCGTTTCTGTTTATCGTGGAATGTTGACATTTTGCAAAACTTTAGTCCACTATGGACCCTTTAATCGGTGCGAGTTTCGTTTGTTCATCTCATCATCGAACCGAGATATAATTTTTTTCAATATTTATTATGCAATTCGCATTTCACTGAAAAATTTCGATTTTTTATAGTGCGTATTTTTCCAACACATAAGGTTTTTGTATCTTTGCGCTCTCTCCCACTCATTAAAAATTTCGATCACAGGGGTACGTACATATGGAAATTTTTTTGGTAAAAATTATATTTTTTAATTCATACCAAAAAAAACGTTTCTCTTTGTTTTTCACGCGTGCGCTTTTGTTTTTTTTATTAATTTTTGGCAAATGCGGCACCACCCAACGATTGTATAATATTATTTTAAATTCCATCGTGTGCAGAATTTAATGCGACAAATCACCATTCTTTTCCGAGTTCGATCCGATTATTAAAAGTATTTTTTTTTTAATTTTAAAGTTTAATGTGCATATACAGGGTGGTCTAAAACCATGATTTTCTTCATTATTTTTCATCGAAGTGGGACTACATACATCGCCCAGGACAAACTTGCGAGCGAAGCTAGCCAACTAATGTCGTGAAGCTACCTCTCTTAAATTCTCGCGAAGCGAGCTCTATCGAAATCAGACTACATACATCGCCCAGGACGAGCAAGCGAGCGAAGCGAGCCTACCATAGTCTTGGAGCTACCTCAATTAAGCGAAGCGAGCAGTAACCGGGTCAGTATGCGAGCGAAGAGAGCAGTAACCGGGCCTAGCAACAGCAGTACGAGGCGATAGCCGAGTGCTGCTCTACATCGACCTAACAACAGCAGCACGAAGCGATAGCCGAGTGCTGCTCTATATCGACCACACAATAGTAAAAAAAATCCAATCTATGGAAATTTTGACTTTTTAGTGATTTTTTAAATATTTAATCAAGCAACGAGACATTTCAAAAAATCACCGCTTCGTTTCTGTTTATCGTGGAATGTTGACATTTTGCAAAACTTTAGTCCACTATGGACCCTTTAATCGGTGCGAGTTTCGTTTGTTCATCTCATCATTGAACCGAGATATAATTTTTTTCAATATTTATTATGCAATTCGCATTTCACTGAAAAATTTCGATTTTTTATAGTGCGTATTTTTCCAACACATGAGGTTTTTGTATCTTTGCGCTCTCTCCCACTGATTAAAAATTTCGATCACAGGGGTACGTACACATGGAAATTTTTTTTGGTAAAAATAATATTTTTTAATTCATACCAAAAAAACGTTTGTCTTTGTTTTTCACGCGTGCGCTTTTGTTTTTTTTATTAATTTTTGGCGAATGCGGCACCACCCAACGATTGTATAATATTATTTTAAATTCCATCGTGTGCAGAATTTAATGCGACAAATCACCGTTCTTTTTCGAGTTCGATCCGATTATTAAAAGTATTTTTTTTTAATTTTAAAGTTTAATGTGCATATACAGGGTGGTCTAAAACCATGATTTTCTTCATTATTTTCATCGAAGTCGGACTACATACATCGCCCAGGACAAACTTGCGAGCGAAGCTAGCCAACTAATGTCGTGAAGCTACCTCTCTTAAATTCTCGCGAAGCGAGCTCTATCGAAATCAGACTACATACATCGCCCAGGACGAGCATGCGAGCGAAGCGAGCCTACCAAAGTCCTGGAGCTACCTCAATTAAGCGAAGCGAGCGGTAACCGGGTCAGTATGCGAGCGAAGCGAACAGTAACCGGGCCTAGCAACAACAGCACGAGGCGATAGCCGCGTGCTGCTCTACATCGACCCAACAACAGCAGCACGAAGCGATAGCTGAGTGCTGCTCCATATCGACCACACAATAGTAAAAAAATCCAATCTATGGAAATTTTGACTTTTTAGTGATTTTTTAAATATCGAATCAAGCAACGAGACATTTCAAAAAATCACCGCTTCGTTTCTGTTTATTGTGGAACGTTGAACGTTTGCAAAACTATAGTCCACTATGGACTCTTTAATCGGTGCGAGTTTTGTTTGTTCATCTCATCACCGAACCGAGATATGATTTTTTTTCAATATTTATTATGCAATTCGCATTTCACTGAAAAATTTCGATTTTTTATAGTGCGTATTTTTCCAACTCATGAGGTTTTTGTATCTTTGCGCTCTCTCCCACTCATTGAAAATTTCGATCACAGGGGTACATATGGAAATTTTTTTTGGTAAAAATAATATTTTTTAATTCATACCAAAAAACGTTCCTCTTTGTTTTTCACGCGTGCGCTTTTGTTTTTTTATTAATTTTTGGCTAATGCGGCACCACCCAACGATTGTATAATATTATTTTAAATTCCATCGTGTGCAGAATTTAATGCGACAAATCACCGTTCTTTTCCGAGTTCGATCCGATTATTAAAAGTATTTTTTTTTAAATTTTAAAGTTTAATGTGCATATACAGGGTGGTCTAAAACCATGATTTTCTTCATTATTTTTTTTGACCTACCTAAAATGCTCCAAAATGATATGTTTAAACGCAGGATGGTATGGTTTGACCTCGCAGTGCTCAGCAAATTATTTTCGATTCAGAAAATGGCCGTTTTCACGGGATTTCAACAAATATTCGGTCCAAAAATTGCGCTAGAGACAATTTGTTTTCGTGGAAATTAAGGAACAACCACCCTCTCAGTGTGCGAGCGAAGCGAGCACCCTAGCGAGCGAAGCGAGCAAGGCAAGCGAGCGAAACGAGCGGCTGGAGCGAAGCGACCATCTCTTCCAACCTTTTTCACGGACCTTTACATCCATCCACTCCATAACCACTACACAACAACGATCTATCTTGCAACCACCACCATTCGGCTTATGCATCATTTCCTCTCCCCCTCCCTTTCCCCTTGCTACTATTATACATATAAAATTTCGAGAATGCACTTTTCCATTTTGACGTTTTGTCATCGATTTGACGTCTTGCTAAAAATTGTCGATTTTCATGGAAAATAATCTTCGGTACATGGAAAATGATTTTTTTATCTTAGGATTTGCAGGCCTGTGTTGTTTTGATGGATGACGTTGACGGCCGTTGTTGTCAAACGAAATTTACACTCAATTTTGGTCCGTATTTCGAGCAAATCAACCTCACGGCGTGTGCTACTTGCGAACAGACGACCAGAGTACATTTCCCAAAGGTGCACTTTTACAGGTAAACAACAATTTGCCATCTCTTCGTTCTTTCCCATTGCACACGCATTTTCTTCCCATAAAATTATTATTATTTTGTGTGAGTATTTGATACAGTACAATAATGGGAATTGTATCAGTAGATGGGAAATATAAATTTGTATAAATGCTAAAAATTTCAATTATCTAGCTCAAGTAGGACCGGAGCAATAAATATTTGTTAGTTTTTAGCAGTTCTGGAAAATTATTAGGCGCTGGCTATCAAAAGCCATGAGTGGGAAAAGGACAGACTTATGCGGGTTTCAATGGTAAATTTCGAACCCTTTAGATTTTTTTGAAAAAAAAAAACAACTTTTGTTAAAGGGATGAAAAAATTCCTAGACACTGGGGCCTACAATCTGTGCAGCCCCCATCCCTCCACCTCTTCGTCCCGCCAAGATATGATTTTTTTTATTTTCATCGATTGCGTTAGTTGATTTTCAAAAAAATTACAGCGCCTTTTCAGGTCTACGTACCAAGTTGAAATTTCGCACAAAGATACTCCCGTATGAGACTTACGATCTGTGAAAATTTCGTTACGGCTGTTCTTCGTCGAATGGAGTTATGATTTTTTTTCGTCATTTAATTACTCATCAGAACGAATCGCGGCAAAATTCCGATTTTCGGTGTTCCCTCTCTCTCATACCAACTAAACCGCTATATAGGACGTGTCACTTCCACTCATTGAAATTTTCAATCAAAGGGATCCCCCTTAGATTTGTTACGGAAAAAAAATTTTTCAACCAACGCCACCAAAAAAATCCTCATTGTCTTCGAGTACGAGCGTGCTAATTTTTTTTTGCCTGCGGAAAGTATTTTTTTTTCAATTTCAAAGTTTAGCGGCACCGCGCGGGTCGCGAATGTAAATAAACCGTGTGCTCAGCTACCGCTCCTCAGACAATATGGGGGGGCATCAAGAAGAGTTCCTTTGTGTGTAATCGTCGACGCCCGACACGTTAAGACTATTCGCGAAGCTCTGAGACGTTTAATAAAAAAGTTGAGTTTTCGACGAAAGCGGAAAAGTTTTGCCCTTTCGTGCGGGATGTCGACCGAAAGCCGTGTTGCGGCTCATTGCGCCACAACCGAATCGACGGAGCGTCGACATAGCGGCAAGAGAGGAAAGAGGATACATTAGGTTGTGCATTAAAGAAAACCCGGAGGAAATCCGTGCAGAATTCGATTTTTGGGGAGTTTTTGAAAAATCAAACATGAAAATCTAACCTCAATTTCGAACTTTGTATGTTGGTGTCGGTCACCGCAGGCCGAATGGGGCCTTCGAATGATTCGATTCCGACGTACAAAGACACGCCCAACACGAATATACTACTCGCGGCGAATCAAAACAATTAAAATTAATTAATTTTTAAGTTTAACGTGTATATACAGGGTGGTCTAAAACCGTGATTTTCTTGATTATTTTTTTTGACCGACTTAAAACGCTCCAAAACGATTTGTTTAAATGAAAATTAATTAATTTTAAAGTTTGCCGGGTATATACAGGGTGATCTAAAACCGTGATTTTCTTGATTATTTTTTTTGACCGACTTAAAATGCTCCAAAACGATTTGTTTAAACATAGGGTGATATGGTTTGATCTCGCGGTGCTCAGCAAATTATTTTCGAGCCAACAAATGGCCGCCTTCCCGGTGTTTCAGCAAATTTTCGGTCCGAAAATTGCGCTAGAGAAAATTTGTTTTCGCGGGGATAAAGGAACAACTACCCTCTCTATGTGCGAGCGAAGCGAGCACCCTAGCGAGCGAAGCGAGCAAGGCAAGCGAGCAAAGCGAGCGGCTGGAGCGAAGCGACCATCTCTTCCAACCTTTTCACGGACCTTTACATCCATCCACTCCATAACCACTACAAAACAACGATTTACCTTGCAGTCTCCACCATTCGGCTCATGCACCAACGCCTCTCCCCCTCCCTTTCCCCCTTTCCCCTTGCTACTATTATACATATATTTTTCTTAAACATCATTTATTTTTTTTTTAATTATGCAATTCTCTTTACATTTCTACATTTGATTCGGCCCTCGGCTCCCCGGTTGGTAAACCGGGCTAAATGCTAAATGTTTTTTGACCGACTTAGAATGCTCCAAAACGATTTGTTTAAACGTAGGGTGGTATGGTTTGACCTCGCGGTGCTCAGCAAATTATTTTCGAGCCAACAAATGGCCGCCTTCCCGGTGTTTCAGCAACATTTCGGTCCAAAAATTGCGCTAGAGAAAATTTGTTTTCGGGGGGATAAAGAAGCAACTACCCTCTCTATGTGCGAGCGAAGCGAGCTCCCTAGCGAGCGAAGCGAGCAAGGCAAGCGAGCAAAGCGAGCGGCTGGAGCGAAGCGACCATCTCTTCCAACCTTTTCACGGGCCTTTACATCCATCCACTCCAGAACCACTACAAAACAACGATTTACCTTGCATTCACCACCATTCGGCTCATGCACCAACGCCTTTCCCCCTCCCTTTCCCCTTGCTACTATTATACATATATTTTTCTTCAACATCATTTATTTTTTTTCAATTATGCAATTCTCTTTACATTTCTACATTTCCTTGATTCGGCCCTCGGCTCCCCGGTTGGTAAATCGGGTTAAATGCTAGTCTCCCTTAATAAAAACGTTATTGCAGTGGGGATCCGAGAAGGCTGCGATTCGGTCGCCTTGGCAACCACTTTTACATTGCTCTTATGGGAGAAAATTTTCGAGAGGCCTTAAAAAATCGAAAAATTCATTACATCCACCTGTAATTCGAACTGAGCACAGATCGTGTCGCCCCTCGCACGGCCCACCAATTCCCCTTTCGATACGACCCTTTTTTCTATTTTTTAACTTTTTTTGAAATTCTGACTTTTTAAACGTCAGGCAAAAACTCACTAACCTCAATACTTTATACGCTGGTCTTGCTTCACACGGCACTTTTCGGGGTCGCGCATACCATCATTTCGATGGGATTTGACCTGGCCTTTCCAACGCGACACATCCGAGCGCTCAAATCGCCCGATTAAAAAAGATATCGATTTTTAAAGATTTTCAAAAAAAATAAATTGATTCTCAAAATTTTGGGTGCGCCGGGTTCACAATTACATTAGAAACACAACCCATCTATCGGGCATTTTTTTCATCCACGAAAAGTATTTTTTTTTTTAAATCAAAAGTTTAAAAGGATAAATACCGGGTGTCGAAATCCTGATTTTATTCATTATTTTTTTTTTTCATCCAAATTTTTTTGTTTTACCACAGGATGATAGGATTATACTTGGTAATGTTGGGACCATTTTTTTTTTTTTTTAATGGCCGCCTTCACCGGCTGTCAGCACTTTTTCGGTCAAAAAATTGCCATCGACAAATTTTGTTTCCACAGTTCGATTTCGAATATTTATCCGCAACCGGCAAGACAAAACAAAACTATGAAAACAACAAAAAAAAATTATGTACCCTTATGGAACAGATTGTACTGATGGAACACGAAATACACGCGGGGCATGAGCCATAGTAGTTTTCATTTTAGCGATCTGAAATTTTTACTGGGCATAGAACCGAACCGCGAAATTCCGATAGGCTATACGGCGTTAAAATCCAAAATCGTTTTCTATTTTTAAAAAAATTTTGAAATTTTGAATTTAGTGGATCTTTGCGAAAAATTGCGATAGAGAAATTTGGATTTCAGATTTGGATTTAGACCACTTATCGGCTCCTGGGAAAAATACAAAATCAAAAATCTAATTTTTTGACCCAAGGTATATGAATTTTTTTTTTCATCTCAAAAAACATGAAAATCACCGGGGCATAAACCATAGTAATTTTCAAGTTAGCAATCTGAAATTTTGAATGGACAGAGAACCGATCGTCCAGAGTGCACATAGCTATTCGGATTTAAAATCAAAAATCGTTTTCTATTTCGAAAATAATTTTGAAATTTTGATTTTCTTTTTTTTTGGTCGAAAAATTTAGATAGAGAAATCTAGATTTCACATTTGCATTTCCACTAATTATCCGTAACCAATAAGAAGAAAAAAATCAAAAAAACCATTGGATTTTTGAATTTTTTTTTTTCTGAAAAAAAGGTCACCCTATAACCGGGGCATACAATATCGAAATATTCATTTTAGCGATTTGGAATTTTTACAGGGCAGAGAACAGACCGTCGCGAGTGCGCAAGGCAATTCGGCGTAAAAACCCAACCCTTTTATCTAAAGTCAGACTACATACATCACCCCCGACAAGCTTGCGAGCAAAGCGAGCTCTATCGAACAAAGTCCTGGAGCTACCTCAATTAAGCGAAGCGAGCAGTAACCGGGTCAGTATGCGAGCGAAGCGAGCAGTAACCGGGCCTAGCAACAGCAGCACGAGGCGATAGCCGAGTGCTGCTCTACATCGACCCAACAACAGCAGCACGAAGCGATAGCCGAGTGCTGCTCCATATCGACCACACAATAGTAAAAAAATCCAATCTATGGAAATTTTGACTTTTTAGTGATTTTTTAAATATCGAATCAAGCAACGAGACATTTCAAAAAATCACCGCTTCGTTTCTGTTTATCGTGGAACGTTGACATTTTGCAAAACTTTATTCCACTATGGACCCTTTAATCGGTGCGAGTTTCGTTTGTTCATCTCATCATCGAACCGATATATGATTTTTTTTTCAATATTTATTATGCAATTCGCATTTCATTGAAAAATTTCGATTTTTTATAGTGCGTATTTTTCCAACACATGAGGTTTTTGTATCTTTGCGCTCTCTACCACTCAGTGAAAATAATTTTGATCACAGGGGTACATATGGAAATTTTTTTTGGTAAAAATAATATTTTTTAATTCATACCAAAAAACGTTTCTCTTTGTTTTTCACGCGTGCGCTTTTGTTTTTTTATTAATTTTTGGCGAATGCGGCACCACCCAACGATTGTATAATATTATTTTAAATTCCATCGTGTGCAGAATTTAATGCGACAAATCACCGTTCTTTTCCGAGTTCGATCCGATTATTAAAAGTATTATTTTTTTAATTTTAAAGTTTAATGTGCATATACAGGGTGGTCTAAAACCATGATTTTCTTCATTATTTTTTATCGAAGTCGGACTACATACATCGCCCAGGACAAACTTGCGAGCGAAGCTAGCCAACTAATGTCGTGAAGCTACCTCTATTAAATTCTCGCGAAGCGAGCTCTATCGAAATTAGACTACATACATCGCCCAGGACGAGCATGCGAGCGAAGCGAGCCTACCAAAGTCCTGGAGTTACCTCAATTAAGCGAAGCGAGCAGTAACCGGGTCAGTATGCGAGCGAAGCGAGCAGTAACCGGCCCTAGCAACAGCACCACGAGGCGATAGCCGAGTGCTGCTCTACATCGACCCAACAACAGCAGCACGAAGCGATAGCCGAGTGCTGCTCTATATCGACCACACAATAGTAAAAAAAATCCAATCTATGGAAATTTTGACTTTTTAGTGATTTTTTAAATATCGAATCAAGCAACGAGACATTTCAAAAAATCACCGCTTCGTTTCTGTTTATCGTGGAACGTTGACATTTTGCAAAACTTTAGTCCACTATGGTCCCTTTAATCGGTGCGAGTTTCGTTTGGTCATCTCATCATCGAACCGAGATATGATTTTTTTTCAATATTTATTATGCAATTCGCATTTCATTGAAAAATTTCAATTTTTTATAGTGCGTATTTTTCCAACACATGAGGTTTTTGTATCTTTGCGCTCTCTCCTACTCATTGAAAATTTCGATCACAGGGGTACATATGGAAATTATTTTTGGTAAAAATAATATTTTTTAATTCATACCAAAAAACGTTTCTCTTTGTTTTTCACGCGTGCGCTTTTGTTTTTTTTATTAATTTTTGGCGAATGCGGCACCACCCAACGATTGTATAATATTATTTTAAATTCCATCGTGTGCAGAATTTAATGCGACAAATCACCGTTCTTTTCCGAGTTCGATCCGATTATTAAAAGTATTTTTTTTTTTAATTTTAAAGTTTAATGTGCATATACAGGGTGGTCTAAAACCATGATTTTCTTCATTATTTTTCATCGAAGTCGGACTACATACATCGCCCAGGACAAACTTGCGAGCGAAGCTAGCCAACTAATGTCGTAAAGCTACCTCTCTTAAATTCTCGCGAAGCGAGCTCTATCGAAATCAGACTACATACATCGCCCAGGACGAGCATGCGAGCGAAGCGAGCCTACCAAAGTCCTGGAGCTACCTCAATTAAGCGAAGCGAGCGGTAACCGGGTCAGTATGCGAGCGAAGAGAGCAGTAACCGGGCCTAGCAACAGCAGCACGAGGCGATAGCCGAGTGCTGCTCTACATCGACCCAACAACAGCAGCACGAAGCGATAGCCGAGTGCTGCTCTATATCGACCACACAATAGTAAAAAAAATCCAATCTATGGAAATTTTGACTTTTTAGTGATTTTTTAAATATCGAATCAAGCAACGAGACATTTCAAAAAATCACCGCTTCGTTTCTGTTTATCGTGGAATGTTGACATTTTGCAAAACTTTAGTCCACTATAGACCCTTTAATCGGTGCGAGTTTCGTTTGTTCATCTCATCATCGAACCGAGATATAATTTTTTTCAATATTTATTATGCAATTCGCATTTCACTGAAAAATTTCGATTTTTTATAGTGCGTATTTTTCCAACACATAAGGTTTTTGTATCTTTGCGCTCTCTCCCACTCATTAAAAATTTCGATCACAGGGGTACGTACATATGGAAATTTTTTTGGTAAAAATTATATTTTTTAATTCATACCAAAAAAACGTTTCTCTTTGTTTTTCACGCGTGCGCTTTTGTTTTTTTTATTAATTTTTGGCAAATGCGGCACCACCCAACGATTGTATAATATTATTTTAAATTCCATCGTGTGCAGAATTTAATGCGACAAATCACCGTTCTTTTCCGAGTTCGATCCGATTATTAAAAGTATTTTTTTTTTTAATTTTAAAGTTTAATGTGCATATACAGGGTGGTCTAAAACCATGATTTTCTTCATTATTTTTCATCGAAGTGGGACTACATACATCGCCCAGGACAAACTTGCGAGCGAAGCTAGCCAACTAATGTCGTGAAGCTACCTCTATTAAATTCTCGCGAAGCGAGCTCTATCGAAATTAGACTACATACATCGCCCAGGACGAGCAAGCGAGCGAAGCGAGCCTACCATAGTCTTGGAGCTACCTCAATTAAGCTAAGCGAGCAGTAATCGGGTCAGTATGCGAGCGAAGAGAGCAGTAACCGGGCCTAGCAACAGCAGCACGAGGCGATAGCCGAGTGCTGCTCTACATCGACCTAACAACAGCAGCACGAAGCGATAGCCGAGTGCTGCTCTATATCGACCACACAATAGTAAAAAAAATCCAATCTATGGAAATTTTGACTTTTTAGTGATTTTTTAAATATCGAATCAAGCAACGAGACATTTCAAAAAATCACCGCTTCGTTTCTGTTTATCGTGGAATGTTGACATTTTGCAAAACTTTAGTCCACTATGGACCCTTTAATCGGTGCGAGTTTCGTTTGTTCATCTCATCATCGAACCGAGATATAATTTTTTTCAATATTTATTATGCAATTCGCATTTCACTGAAAAATTTCGATTTTTAATAGTGCGTATTTTTCCAACACATGAGGTTTTTGTATCTTTGCGCTCTCTCCCACTCATTAAAAATTTCGATCACAGGGGTACGTACATATGGAAATTTTTTTTGGTAAAAATAATATTTTTTAATTCATACCAAAAAAACGTTTGTCTTTGTTTTTCACGCGTGCGCTTTTGTTTTTTTTATTAATTTTTGGCGAATGCGGCACCACCCAACGATTGTATAATATTATTTTAAATTCCATCGTGTGCAGAATTTAATGCGACAAATCACCGTTCTTTTCCGAGTTCGATCCGATTATTAAAAGTATTTTTTTTTTTAATTTTAAAGTTTAATGTGCATATACAGGGTGGTCTAAAACCATGATTTTCTTCATTATTTTTCATCGAAGTCGGACTACATACATCGCCCAGGACAAACTTGCGAGCGAAGCTAGCCAACTAATGTCGTAAAGCTACCTCTCTTAAATTCTCGCGAAGCGAGCTCTATCGAAATCAGACTACATACATCGCCCAGGACGAGCATGCGAGCGAAGCGAGCCTACCAAAGTCCTGGAGCTACCTCAATTAAGCGAAGCGAGCGGTAACCGGGTCAGTATGCGAGCGAAGCGAGCAGTAACCGGGCCTAGCAACAACAGCACGAGGCGATAGCCGCGTGCTGCTCTACATCGACCCAACAACAGCAGCACGAAGCGATAGCTGAGTGCTGCTCCATATCGACCACACAATAGTAAAAAAATCCAATCTATGGAAATTTTGACTTTTTAGTGATTTTTTAAATATCGAATCAAGCAACGAGACATTTCAAAAAATCACCGCTTCGTTTCTGTTTATTGTGGAACGTTGAACGTTTGCAAAACTATAGTCCACTATGGACTCTTTAATCGGTGCGAGTTTCGTTTGTTCATCTCATCACCAAACCGAGATATGATTTTTTTTCAATATTTATTATGCAATTCGCATTTCACTGAAAAATTTCGATTTTTTATAGTGCGTATTTTTCCAACTCATGAGGTTTTTGTATCTTTGCGCTCTCTCCCACTCATTGAAAATTTCGATCACAGGGGTACGTACATATGGAAATTTTTTTTGGTAAAAATAATATTTTTTAATTCATACCAAAAAACGTTCCTCTTTGTTTTTCACGCGTGCGCTTTTGTTTTTTTATTAATTTTTGGCGAATGCGAATGCGAAGTCGGACTACATACATCGCCCAGGACAAACTTGCGAGCGAATCTAGCCAACTAATGTCGTGAAGCTACCTCTATTCAATTCTCGCGAAGTGAGCTCTATCGAAATTAGACTACATACATCGCCCAGGACGAGCATGCGAGCGCAGCGAGCCTACCAAAGTCCTGGAGCTACCTCAATTAAGCGAAGCGAGCAGTAACCGGGTCAGTATGCGAGCGAAGCGAGCAGTAACCGGGCCTAGCAACAGCAGCACGAGGCGATAGCCGAGTGCTGCTCTACATCGACCCAACAACAGCAGCACGAAGCGATAGCCGAGTGCTGCTCCATATCGACCATACAATAGTAAAAAAAATCCAATCTATGGAAATTTTGACTTTTTAGTGATTTTTTAAATATCGAATCAAGCAACGAGACATTTCAAAAAATCACCGCTTCGTTTCTGTTTATCATGGAACGTTGACATTTTGCAAAACTTTAGTCCACTATGGACCCTTTAATCGGTGCGAGTTTCGTTTGTTCATCTCATCATCGAACCGAGATATAATTTTTTTTCAATATTTATTATGCAATTCGCATTTCACTGAAAAATGTCGATTTTTTATAGTGCGTATTTTTCCAACACATGAGGTTTTTGTATCTTTGCGCTCTCTCCCACTCATTGAAAATTTCGATCACAGGGGTACTATGGAAATTTTTTTTGGTAAAAATAATATTTTTAAATTCATACCAAAAAACGTTTCTCTTTGTTTTTCACGCGTGCGCTTTTGTTTTTTTTATTAATTTTTGGCGAATGCGGCACCACCCAACGATTGTATAATATTATTTTAAATTCCATCGTGTGCAGAATTTAATGCGACAAATCACCGTTCTTTTCCGAGTTCGATCCGATTATTAAAAGAATTTTTTTTTTAATTTTAAAGTTTAATGTGCATATACAGGGTGGTCTAAAACCATGATTTTCTTCATTATTTTTTTTGACCTACCTAAAATGCTCCAAAATGATATGTTTAAACGCAGGATGGTATGGTTTGACCTCGCAGTGCTCAGCAAATTATTTTCGATTCAGAAAATGGCCGTTTTCACGGGATTTCAACAAATATTCGGTCCAAAAATTGCGCTAGAGACAATTTGTTTTCGTGGAAATTAAGGAACAACCACCCTCTCAGTGTGCGAGCGAAGCGAGCACCCTAGCGAGCGAAGCGAGCAAGGCAAGCGAGCGAAACGAGCGGCTGGAGCGAAGCGACCATCTCTTCCAACCTTTTTCACGGACCTTTACATCCATCCACTCCATAACCACTACACATCAACGATCTATCTTGCAACCACCACCATTCGGCTTATGCATCATTTCCTCTCCCCCTCCCTTTCCCCTTGCTACTATTATACATATATTTTTCTTCAACATCATTTATTTTTTTTTAATTATGCAATTCTCTTTACATTTCTACATTTCCTTGATTCGGCCCTCGGCTCCCCGGTTGGTAAATCGGGCTAAATGCTAGAATGCAATCTTCATCGATTGAGTTAGTCGATTTTCAAAAAAATTACAGCGCCTTTTTGGGACTTACGATCTGTGAAAATTTCGTTTCGGCTGTTCTTCGTCGAATCGAGTTATGATTTTTTTTCGTCATTTCATTACTCATCAGAGCGAATCGCGGCAAAATTCCGATTTTCGGTGTTCCCTCTCTCTCATACCAACTAAACCGCTACATAGGACGTATCACTTCCACTTCTTGAAATTTCCGATCAAAGGGATTGGATTTTTTGCGGAAAAAAATGTTTTCATCCGACGCGGAAAGTATTTTTTTTTTCAATTTCAAAGTTTAGCGGCACCGCGCGGGTCGCCAATGTAAATAAACCGTGCGCTCAGCTACCACTCCCCAGACATTATAGGGCATCAAGAAGAGTTCCTTTGTGTGTAATCGTCGACGCCCGACACGTTAAGACTATTCGCGAAGCTCTGAGACGTTTAATAAAAAAGTTGAGTTTTCGACCAAAGCTGAAAAGTTTTCCCCATTCGTGCGGGATGTCGACCGGAAGCCGTGTTGCGGCTCATTGCGCCACAACCGAATCGTCGGAGCGTCTATAGAGCGGCAAGAGAGGAAAGAGGATACATTAGGTGGTGCATTAAAGAAAACCCGGAGGAAATCCGTGCAGAATTCGATTTTTGGTGAGTTTTTGAAAAATCAAACATGAAAATCTAACCCCAATTTCGAACTTTGTACGTTGGTGTCGGTCACCGCAGGCCGAATGGGCCTTCGAATGATTCGATTCCGACGTACAAAGACACGCCCAACACGAATATAACACTCGCGGCGAATCAAAACAATTAAAATTAATTAATTTTTAAGTTTAACGTGTATATACAGGGTGGTCTAAAACCGTGATTTTCTTGATTATTTTTTTTAACCGACTTAAAATGCTCCAAAACGATTTGTTTAAATGAAAATTAATTAATTTTAAAGTTTACCGGGTATATACAGGGTGATCTAAAACCGTGATTTTCTTGATTATTTTTTTTGACCGACTTAAAATGCTCCAAAACGATTTGTTTAAACATAGGGTGATATGGTTTGACCTCGCGGTGCTCAGCAAATTATTTTCGAGCCAACAAATGGCCGCCTTCCCGGTGTTTCAGCAAATTATCGGTCCGAAAATTGCGCTAGAGAAAATTTGTTTTCGCGGAGATAAAGGAACAACTACCCTCTCTATGTGCGAGCGAAGCGAGCACCCTAGCGAGCGAAGCGAGCAAGGCAAGCGAGCGAAGCGAGCGGCTGGAGCGAAGCGACCATCTCTTTCAACCTTTTCACGGACCTTTACATCCATCCACTCCATAACCACTACAATACAACGATTTACCTTGCAGTCTCCACCATTCGGCTCATGCACCAACGCCTCTCCCCCTCCCTTTTCCTCTTTCCCCTTGCTACTATTATACATATATTTTTCTTAAACATCATTTATTTTTTTTTAATTATGCAATTCTCTTTACATTTCTACATTTGATTCGGCCCTCGGCTCCCCGGTTGGTAAACCGGGCTAAATGCTAAATGTTTTTTGACCGACTTAAAATGCTCCAAAACGATTTGTTTAAACGTAGGGTGGTATGGTTTGACCTCGCGGTGCTCAGCAAATTATTTTCGAGCCAACAAATAGCCGCCTTCCCGGTGTTTCAGCAACATTTCGGTCCAAAAATTGCGCTAGAGAAAATTTGTTTTCGGGAGGATAAAGAAGCAACTACCCTCTCTATGTGCGAGCGAAGCGAGCACCCTAGCGAGCGAAGCGAGCAAGGCAAGCGAGCGAAGCGAGCGGCTGGAGCGAAGCGACCATCTCTTCCAACCTTTTCACGGACCTTTACATCCATCCACTCCCGAACCACTACAAAACAACGATTTACCTTGCATTCACCACCATTCGGCTCATGCACCAACGCCTTTCCCCCTCCCTTTCCCCTTGCTACTATTATACATATATTTTTCTTCAACATCATTTATTTTTTTTCAATTATGCAATTCTCTTTACATTTCTACATTTCCTTGATTCGGCCCTCGGTTCCCCGGTTGGTAAACCGGGCTAAATGCTAGTCTTCCTTAATAAAATCGTTAATGCAGCGGGGATCCGAGAAGGCTGTGACTTTTACATTGCTCTTATGGGAGACGACTGATACCGGGAGTGGAAAAATCGAAGAATTCATTTTATCAAGTTCAAATTTTCACGGGACCGAAAACAAAAAATTCCGCGTGTCTTAGGCTAAGCGGCGTTCAAATCCGACCGCGTTTTCTATTTTAAATCATTTTTTTTAATTTTACGCCTGACGGAAGATTTCTTAACCTCAATACTTTACACGCTGGTCTTGCTTCACACGGAACTTTTTCAGGTTGCGCATACCACAATTTCAATGGGATTTGACCTGGCCTTTCTAACGCGACACTTCCGAGCGCTCAAATCGCCCGATTAAAAAAAATATCGCATATAATCGATTTTGCAAAAAAAAAAAATCATTTTCAAAATTTTGCGTCTATCGTGTTCAGATGTCCATTAGAAACACGACCTATCTATCGAGAATTTTTTCAATCGAGCAAAAGTACTTTTTTTTGCAATTGAAATTTCATAAAAATATATACAGGCTGTCTAAATCTCGCATTTAATCGATGGTTTTTATTTTTTCTCCAAAATATTTTGTTTAAACGCAGATCGCTACGATTAAACTTAGCGGTGTTGGGACATGTTTTTTTTTTTTTTTTTTATTGGCCGCCTTCACGGGCTGTCAGCACATTTTCGGTCGAAAAATTGCGATAGAGGAATTTGGTTTTCACATTTTGATTTCGAATAATTATCCGCAACCGACAATATGAAACAAGACGAAACAAAACAATTAAAACAACAAAAAAAATTTTAAATTTTCATTTTGATGTTTTTTCGCGAAAAATTGCGATAGTGAAATTTGGATTTCAGATTTGGATTTCGACTGTTTATCCGCGACTGAGAAAAATACAAAATCAAAAATCTAAATTTTTTTCACGGGTTGTCAGCACATTTTCGGTCGAAAAATTGCGATAGAGGAGTTTGGTTTTCACATTTCGATTTCGAATAATTATCCGCAACCGACGACAAGATGAAACAAGACGACACATAAAAATTAAAACAAAAAAAAAAATTTTGAAATTTTTATTTTGATGTTTTTTTGCGAAAAATTGCGATAGTGAAATTTGGATTTCAGATTTAGACTTCGACTGTTTATCCGCGACTGAGAAAAATACAAAATCAAAAATCTAAATTTTTTTTCACGGGCTGTCAGCACATTTTCGGTCGAAAAATTGCGATAGAGAAAATTTGTTTTCGCGGGGATAAAGGAGCAACTACCCTCTCTATATGCGAGCGAAGCGAGCAAGGCAAGCGAGCGAAGCGAGCGGCTGAAGCGAAGCGACCATCTCTTCCAACCTTTTCACGGAACTTTACATCCATCCACTCCATAACCACTACAAAACAACGATTTACCTTGCAGTCACCACCATTCGGCTCATGCACCAACGCCTCTTCCCCTCCCTTTCCCCTTGCTACTATTATACATATATTTTTCTTCAACATCATTTTTTTTTAATTATGCAATTCTCTTTACATTTCTACATTTCCTTGATTCGGCCCTCGGCTCCTCGGTTGGTAAACCGGGCTAAATGCTAAGTTCAATAATAGCAACAATCGAGTGATGACGGAGGGAAAGGAGGAGGGTACGTAAGCCGAGTGTTGTGGTTGGAGAATGATGTGTTGTTGAGGTAGTGAGTATGCGATGCATGGAGAAAGTAGTTCGTATATTAAATGGACTCTGCTGCTCGCTAACGCTGACCCCAGCTTGCTTCGCTCGCTTGCCTGTTCGCTGCGCTTGCAAACTGAATCGGGCTTAGCTTTGATTTTTACACTTTTGAAATCGCTAAAATATCGTTACACTTGCCATTTGTATTTATTTCGATTAAAATTATATTATTTTTAAATTTAAATTAATAAAAAAAAAACACTTCCGGTTGAAAAAAATAAAACACTGGCTACAAAAACGTCAGAAAAAAATAAGGAAATTTTTGATATCTTTAAGAAAAGCTTTTTTTTTTTCAAAAAAATCCAAAGGGTACCCCTTGATTCAAAATTTAACATTGAAAACCGCATTAGTGTGTCCCTTTCCCACTCATGACTTTTGAAAGCCAGCGCATCAAAATATTCCGGAATTGCTAAAAACTAAAAAATATTCATTGCTCCGGTCCTACTTGAGCTAGATAATTGAAATGTTCAGCATTTATACAAATTTATATTTCCTATCTACTGGTATAATTCCCATTATTGTACTGTATCAAAAACTGAAACAAAAAAAATAAAATTTATTTATTTAATTAATATGAAAATCAAAAAAAATCTATCTCCTATCCAAATTGAGCTGGATGAATGAAATTTTTAGCATTTATACATATTTGTATTTTCTATTTATTGGTACAATTGCAGTTGTTTCACTGTTTTAAATACTATAGCAAAAAAAAATAAAAATTGTTTTCTTAAATATTTTGAAAAGTAAAAGAAAATTCTATTTTTGATCGAAATTGAGCTAGGCAAATAAAATTTTGAGCACTTATAGATATTTGTATTACCTATTTATTGATCACGTTCCCATTGTCGGACTATAAATATTAGCGGAGCTAAAAAATAAAAATCGTATTTTTAATTCGCTGTTTTAGCCTGAAAATGGGTTTTGAAGAGCAAAAAAAAAAATACCAATTGCCGCCCTAATAAAGCTGGATCAATAAAACTTTTTGGATTTATGTAGATTTGTGTTGCTCATTTACGGTCCAAAAAAAAGAATTGTAATTTTTGGTGATTTTTAAATTTCATTTATTATAAAAAAATACTTTCGATTAAGCAGGAAAAAAACACTCCCTACAAAAACATCATAGAAAAAAGTAAGGAATTGATTGATTTCATTAACAAAAAAAAATTTTTTTTTTGAAAAAATCCAAGGGGATCCTTGATTCGAAATTTAACATAGAAACCTGCATAAGTCTGTCCTTCTTCCACTCATGGCATTTAATAGCAAGCACATCAAATTATTCCGGAATTGCTATAAACTAAAAAATATTTTTGCTCCGGTCCTACTTGAGCTAGATAATTGAAATTTTCAGCATTTATACAAATTTATATTTTCTATCTACTGGTATAATTTCCATTATTGTACTATATCAAATACTGAAACAAAAAAAAATAAATTTATTTATTTAACTAATATGAAAAATAAAAAAAATCTATCTCCTATCCAAATTGAGCTGGATGAATGAAATTTTTAGCATTTATACATATTTGTATTTCCTATTTATTGGTATAATTGCAGTTGATTCACTGTTTTAAATACTATGGCAAAAAAAATAAAAATTGTTTTTTTAAATAATTTAAAAAGCAAACAAAAATTCTATTTCCGATCTGAATTGAGCTAGATCAATGAAATCTTTAGCATTTTTAGAGATTAGTATTACCTATTTATTGATCCAATTCCCATTGTTGTACTATAAATAATAGCGGAGCTAAAAAATAAAAATTGTATTTTTAATTCGATGTTTTAGCCTGAAAATCGGTTTTGAAGCGCAGAAAAAAATACCAATTTTCGTCCTAATAGAGCTGGAACGATGAAATTTTCAGCATTTATGCAGATTCGTAATGCTCATTTATGGTTTAACTCCCATCGGTCTACTTTTATTATGATAAAAGTAAGAAAAATAAAATTGTAATTTCTCGTTATTTTCACGACTGCGCCAATGTAAACTTAAAAATTTTAGCAAATATCCAAAAGATAAGAAGCGATCTGGAGCATATAAAAGGTAGTACCCTAGAGTACATTCGATAAAAATTTCAGCCCTCCACGGTAAACTCACAGAGAATGGTGAATTTTTTTCTTCGATTTTTCGTTTAAAAATGGTATTTTAAAAATTTCGAAAATTATTGAACTTTGTGAATTTTTGACGGGCCCCATTGGCCCTTTAGTAAGGGCGCATGAGGCACACCTTAATAAGTGACCTTTTGGCTATCTGTGAGTATTTTTTTCAATCGGATAAGTCATTGCGACAGCCTTCACGGGCTGTCAGCACATTTTCGGTCGAAAAATTGCGATAGAGGACTTTTTGCGAATGCGGCACCACCCAACGATTGTATAATATTATTTTAAATTCCATCATGTGCAGAATTGAATGCGACAAATTACCGTTCTTTTCCGAGTTCGATCCGATTATTAAAAGTATTTTTTTTTAATTTTTAAGTTTAACGTGTATATACAGTGTGGTCTAAAACCGTGATTTTCTTGATTATTTTTTTTGACCGACTTAAAATGCTCCAAAACGATTTGTTTACCCGTAGGGTGGTATGGTTTGACCTCGCGGTGCTCAGCAAATTATTTTCGAGCCAACAAATGGCTGCCTTCTCGGTGTTTCAGCAAATTTTCGGTCCAAAAATTGCGCCAGAGAAAATTTGTTTTCGCGGGGATAAAGGAGCAACTACCCTCTCAATGTGCAAGCGAAGCGAGCACTCTAGCGAGCGAAGCGAGCAAGGCAAGCGAGCGAAGCGAGCGGCTGGAGCGAAGCGACCATCTCTTCCAACCTTTTCACGGACCTTTACATCCATCCACTCCATACCCAATACAAAACAACGATTTACCTTGCAGTCGCTACCATTTGGCTCATGCACCAACGCCTCTCCCCCTCCCTTTACCCTTGCTACTATTATACATATATTTTTCTTCAACATTATTTTTATTTTTTTAATTATGCAATTCTCTTTACATTTCCTTGATGCGGTGGATGGAGAAAGCAGTTCGTATATTAAAAGGACTCTGCTGCTCGCTAACGCTCACCCCAGCTCGCTTTGCTCGCTTGCCTGCTCGCTGCGCTCGCAAACTGAATTATGCTTAGCTTTGATTTTATTACTTTTAAAATCGCTAAAACATCGTAACACTTGCTATTTGTATTTATTTTGATTAAAATTTAATTATTTTTAAATTTAATTTAATAAAAAAAAATACTTCCAGTTGAAAAAGAAAAAAACATTTGCTCCAAAAGCGTCATCGAAAAAAAATAAGCAATTTTTTGATACCTTTAACAAAAGTTGTTTTTTTTTCAAAAAAATGCAATGGGTACCCCTTGATTCGAAATTTTACATTGAAACCCGCATAAGTTTGTCCTTTTCCCACTCATGGCTTTTGATAGCCAGCGCCTAATAATTTTCCAGAATTGCTAAAGACTAAAAAATATTTATTGCTCCGGTCCTACTTGAGCTAGATAATTGAAATTTTTAGCATTTATACACATTTATTACTGGTACAATTGCCATTATTGTACTGTAATAAATACTCAAACAAAAAAAATATAATTTATTTATTTAATTATTATGAAAAATTAAAAAAAATCTATCTCCTGTCCAAATTATGCTGGATGAATGAAATTTTCAGCATTTATACATATTTGTATATCCTATTTATTCGTATAATTGCAGTTGTTTCACTGTTTTAAATACTATAGCAAAAAAAATAAAAATTGTTTTTTTAAATAATTTGAAAAGTAAAAAAAATCTATTTTTGATCTAAATTGAGCTAGGCCAATGAAATTTTCAGCATTCATACAGCTTTGTATTACCTATTTATTGATTAAGTTTCCATTATGGTACTATAAATAATAGCGGACTGGCTATACGGCGTTAAAATCCGACCACGTTTTCTATTTAAAAAAATATGGTGATGTGTCCATCATAGTACTTTCCCCCGTAAATTGCGTATTAAATCACTTTTAAAATATTTGTAGCATTATTATTTTCAAAATGTCTTCAACTTTTTGATAACTACAACTTTTATTTGAAACATTTTTCAATTGTATCAACACATACACTGAGACAAACCAATGACTAGATAAAAGAACATTATTTATTAATTATCTCAAAAACTAAGAGTGCTATGACAAAAAGTGAAGATACAAAAAATCTTTAGTTTTTTATTTTCAACAACTTTTATTTGAAACATTTTTCAATTGTATCGACACATACACTGTCACACACCAATAACTAGATAAATCACACAACTTTTGAAATATCTCAAAAACTAAGAGTGCTATGACAAAAAGTAAATAAACAATACATCTTCATTTTGTTATTATCTACAACTTTTATTTGAAAGAATTTTTTGTTTGATGAACAATTATTGAAAAAATCTGAAAAAACTGAAAAACGCTACGAGTAAAGTACCACTTCCGGTTTTCCGATTTTCATCAAAAGCTTTTCAGTTCTTCCGATTGTATCAAAAAGCTTAAGTTTCAAGTTTCATCTTGATACCTTTAGCGGTTTTTGCGGTACTGCGCACACAGACTCACACACAGCCACACAGACACACAGACACACAGACAGACAGACAGACAGACATTTTTCAAAAATGGTCTTTTTCGACTCAGGGGACCTCAAAACGGATATTTCCGCTAAAATTTTTCACTCGAAAATTTTCACGAAAACAATACTTTCCCTTTGTATTACATACGGGGGAAAGTAAAAATATTGAAATTCAGACTTTTTTTTTTCCTCGATTTTGCGATTGAGAAAATCACCGGGGCATTAAATATCGAAATATTCATTTTAGCAACTCGAAATTTTTACTGGGCCGAGAACAGACCGTCGCGGGTCCCGTATGCTATTCGGCGTTAAAATCCGACTCTTTTTCTATTTTAGTGAGCTGTAACTATTAATCCGAGGCGAAGCCGAGCCAAGCCCAACCAATTAAAAAGAATGTATTTGATCGACAATTTACCGACGACGGGAAATTCGAAAATGATAACCGTAGTCCAGTAACGTATTCCGGGGGGTGGGGGCACACGGGGTCCCAACTTTTAAATTTGAGGCACCTGAGCAAAATGGTATTTTCGTCGATTTTTTTTTGTATCTTTCCGTTACATATCGCAAAAATAAAGTCCTAGACCGTTTTCATCGACAACAATAAATTATATAAAATAAATAATAATAATATAAAATAAGTCAGACTACATCACCCCCGACAAACTTGCGAGAGAAGCGAGCTCAATCAAAGTTAGACTACATACTAACGTTTAACGTGTATATACAGGGTGGTCTAAAACCGTGATTTTCTTGATTATTTTTTTTAACAGACTTAAAATGCCCCAAAACAATTTGTTCAAACGTAGGATGGTATGGTTTGATCTCGCGGTGCTCAGCAAATTATTTTCGAGCCAACAAATGGCCGCCTTCCCGGTGTTTCAGCAAATTTTCGGTCCAAAAATTGTGCTAGAGAAAATTTGTTTTCGCGGGGACTACCCTCTCTATGCGAGCGAAGCAAGCACCCTTGCGAGCGAAGCGAGCAAGGCAAGCGAGCGAAGCGAGCGGCTGGAGCGAAGCGACTATCTCTTCCAACCTTTTCACGGACCTTTACATCCATCCACTCCATAACCACTACAAAACAACGATTTACCTTGCAGTCACCACCATTCGGCTCATGCACCAACGCCTCTTCCCCTCCCTTTACCCTTGCTACTATTATACATATAATTTTCTTCAACATCATTTATTTTTCTTTAATTATGCAATTCTCTTTACATTTCTACATTTCCTTGATTCGGCCCTCAGCTCCCCGGTTTGTAAACCGGGCTAAATGCTAGTCTCCCTTAATAAAAACGTTAATGCAGCGGGGATCCGAGAAGGCTGCGACTTTTACATTGCTCTTATGGGAGACGACTGATACCGGGAGTGGAAAAATCGAAGAATTCATTTTATCAAGTTCAAATTTTTACAGGACCGAAAAAATAAAATTCCGCGTGTCTTAGGCTAAGCGGCGTTCAAATCCGACCGCGTTTTCTAATTTAAATGATTTTTTTAATTTTACGCCTGACGGAAGATTTCTTAACCTCAATACTTTACACGCTGGTCTTGCTTCACACGGAACTTTTTCAGGTCGCGCATACCACAATTTCGATGGGATTTGACCTGGCCTTTCTAACGCGATACTTCCGAGCGCTCAAATCGCCCGATTAAAAAAAATATCGCATATAATCGATTTTGCAAAAAAAAAATACATTTTCAAAATTTTGCGTCTATCGTGTTCAGATGTCCATTAGAAACACGACCTATCTATCGAGAATTTTTTCTATCGAGGAAAAGTACTTTTTTTTGCAATTGAAATTTCATAAAAATATATAGAGGCTGTCTAAATCTCGCATTTAATCGATGGTTTTTATGTTTTCTACAAAATGTTTTGTTTAGACGCAGATCGCTACGATTAAACTTAGCGGTGTTGGGATATGTTTTTTTTTTTTTTTTATTGGCCGCCTTCACGGGCTGTCAGCACATTTTCGGTCGAAAAATTGCGATAGAGGAATTTGGTTTTCACATTTCGATTTCGAATAATTATCCGCAACCGACAATATGAAACAAGACGAAACAAAACAATTAAAACAAAAAAAAAAAATTTTAAATTTTCATTTTGATGTTTTTTCGCGAAAAATTGCGATAGTGAAATTTGGATTTCAGATTTGGATTTCGACTGTTTATCCGCGACTGAGAAAAATACAAAATCAAAAATCTACATTTTTTTCACGGGCTGTCAGCACATTTTCGGTCGAAAAATTGCAATAGAGGAATTTGGTTTTCACATTTCGATTTCGAATAATTATCCGCAACCGACGACAAGATGAAACAAGACTACACAAAACAATTAAAACAAAAAAAAAAATTTGAAATTTTCATTTTGATGTTTTTTCGCGAAAAATTGCGATAGTGAAATTTGGATTTCAGATTTGGACTTCGACTGTTTATCCGCGACTGAGAAAAATACAAAATCAAAAATCTACATTTTTTTTCACGGGCTGTCAGCACATTTTCGGTCAAAAAATTGCGATAGAGAAAATTTGTTTTCGCGGGGATAAAGGAGCAACTACCCTCTCTATATGCGAGCGAAGCGAGCACCCTAGCGAGCGATGCGAGCAAGGCAAGCGAGCGAAGCGAGCGGCTGAAGCGAAGCGACCATCTCTTCCAACCTTTTCACGGACCTTTACATCCATCCACTCCATAACCACTACAAAACAACGATTTACCTTGCAGTCACCACCATTCGGCTCATGCACCAACGCCTCTTCCCCTCCCTTTCCCCTTGCTACTATTATACATATATTTTTCTTCAACATCATTTAATTTTTTTTTTAATTATGCAATTCTCTTTACATTTATACATTTCCTTGATTCGGCCCTTGGCTCCCCGGTTGGTAAACCGGGCTAAATGCTAAGTTCAATAATAGCAACAATCGAGTGATGACGGAGGGAAAGGAGGGGGGTACGGAAGCCGAGTGTTGTGGTTGGAGAATGATGTGTTGTTGAGGTAGAGAGAATGCGATGCACTGAGAAAGCAGTTCGCATATTAAATGGACTCTGCTGCTCGCTAACGCTCACCCCAGCTTGCTTCGCTCGCTTGCCTGTTCGCTGCGCTTGCAAACTGAATCGGGCTTAGCTTTGATTTTTACACTTTTGAAATCGCTAAAATATCGTTACACTTGCTATTTGTATTTATTTCGATTAAAATTATATTATTTTTAAATAAATTTAAATTAATAAAAAAAAAACACTTCCGGTTGAAAAAAATTAAACACTTGCTACAAAAACGTCAAAGAAAAAAATAAGGAATTTTTTGATATCTTTAACAAAAGTTTTTTTTTTCAAAAAAATCCAAAGGGTATGTATCCCTTGATTCGAAATTTAACATTGAAACCCGCATAAGTGTGTCCTTTTCCCACTCATGACTTTTGATAGCCAGCGCATCAAAATATTCCGGAATTGCTAAAAACTACAAAATATCCATTGCTCCGGTCCTACTTGAGCTAAATAATTGAAATTTTCAGCATTTATACAAATTTATATTTCCTATCTACTGGTACAATTCCCATTATTGTAGTGTATCAAAAAACTGAAACAAAAAAAATAAAATTTATTTATTTAGTTAATATGAAAATAAAAAAAAATCTATCTTCTATCCAAATTGAGCTGGATGAATGAAATTTTTAGAATTAATACATATTTGTATTTTCTATTTATTGGTACAATTGCAGTTGTTTTACTGTTTTAAATACTATAGCAAAAAAAATAAAAATTGTTTTCTTAAATATTTTGAAAAGTAAAAAATAATTCTATTTTTGATCGAAATTGAGCTAGGCAAATAAAATTTTGAGCACTTATAGAGATTTGTATTACCTATTTATTGATCACGTTCCCATTGTCAGACTATAAATATTAGCGGAGCTAAAAAATAAAAATTGTATTTTTAATTCGCTGTCTTAGCCTGAAAATGGGTTTTAAAGCGCAGAAAAAAAAATAACAATTTCCGCCCTAATAAAGCTGGATCAATAAAACTTTTTGGATATATGTAGATTTGTGTTGCTCATTTACGGTCCAACTCCCATTGGTCTACTATAGGTATGACGGAAGTAAAAAAAAAAATTGTAATTTTTGGTGATTTTTGAATTTCATTTATTATAAAAAAATACTTTCGATTAAGCAGGAAAAAAACACTCCCTACAAAAACATCATAGAAAAAAGTAAGGAATTGATTGATACTATTAAAACAAAATAATTTTTTTTTTCAAAAAATCCAAGGGGATTCTTGTTTCGAAATTTCTTCTTCCACTCATGGCATTTAATAGCAAGCACATCAAAATATTCCGGAATTGCTAAAAACTAAAAAATATTTATTGCTCCGGTCCTACTTGAGCTAGATAATTGAAATTTGCAGAATTTATACAAATTTATATTTCCTATCTACTGGTATAATTTCCATCATTGTACCATATCAAATACTGAAACAAAAAAAAATAAATTTATTTAGTTAACTAATATAAAAAATAAAAAAAAATCTATCTCCTATCCAAATTGAGCTGGATGAATGAAATTTTTAGCATTTATACATATTTGTATTTCCTATTAATTGGTGTAATTGCAGTTGTTTCACTGTTTTAAATACTATGGCAAAAAAAATAGAAATTGTTTTTCTAAATAATTTAAAAAGCAAACAAAAATTCTATTTCCGATCTGACTTGAGCTAGATCAATGAAATCTTTAGCATTTTTAGAGATTAGTATTACCTTTTTATTGATTTAATTCCTATTGTTATACTATAAATAATAGCGGAGCTAAAAAATAAAAATTGTATTTTTAATTCGCCGTTTTATCCTGAAAATCGGTTTTGAAGCGCAGAAAAAATTACCAATTTCCGTCCTAATAGAGCTGGAACGATGAAATTTTCAGCATTTATGCAGATTCGTAATGCCCATTTATGGTGTAACTTCCATCGGTATACTATTATTATGATAAAAGTAAGAACAATAAAATTTTAATTTTTTGTTATTTTCACGACTGCGCTAATGTAAACTTAAATATTTTAGCAAATATCTAAAAGATAAGAAGCGATCCGGGGCATATAAAAGGTACTACCCTAGAGTACATTCGATAAAAATTTCAGCCCTCCACGGTAAACTCACAGAGAATGGTGAATTTGTTTCTTCGATTTTTCGTTAAAAAATGGTATTTTAAAAGTTTCGAAAATTATTGAACTTTGTAAATTTTTGACGGGCCCCATTGGCCCTTTTGTAAGGGCGCATGAGGCACACCTTAATAAGTGAAATTTTGGCTATCTGTGAGTATTTTTTTCAATCGGATAAGTCATTGCGACAGCCTTCACGGGCTGTCAGCACATTTTCGGTCGAAAAATTGCGATAGAGGAGTTTTTGCGAATGCGGCACCACCCAACGATTGTATAATATTATTTTAAATTCCATCGTGTGCAGAATTAAATGCGACAAATTACCGTTCTTTTCCGAGTTCGATCCGATTATTAAAAGTAATTTATACAGGGTGGTCTAAAACCGTGATTTTCTTGATTATTTTTTTTGACCGACTTAAAATGCTCCAAAACGATTTGTTTAAACGTAGGGTGGTATGGTTTGACCTCGCGGTGCTCAGCAAATTATTTTTGAGCCAACAAATGGCCGCCTTCCCGGTGTTTCAGCAAATTTTCGGTCCAAAAATTGCGCTAGAGAAAATTTGTTTTCGCGGGGATAAAGGAGCAACTACCCTCTCTATGTGCGAGCCAAGCGAGCAAGGCAAGCGAGCGAAGCGAGCGGCTGGAGCGAAGCGACCATCTCTTCCAACCTTTTCACGGACCTTTGCATCTATCCACTCCATAACCACTACAAAACAACGATTTACCTTGCAGTCGCCACCATTCGGCTCATGCACCAACGCCTCTCCCCCTCCCTTTACCCTTGCTACTATTATACATATATTTTTCTTTAACATCATTTATTTTTTTTTTAATTATGCAATTCACTTTACATTTCTACATTACCTTGATTCGGCCCTCGGCTCCCCGGTTGGTAAACCGGGCTAAATGCTAAGTTCAAAAATAGCAACAATCGAGTGATGACGGAGGGAAAGGAGGAGGGTACGGAAGCCGAGTGTTGTGGTTGGAGAATGATCTGTTGTTGAGGTAGAGAGAATGCGATGCATTGAGAAAGCAGTTCGTATATTGAATGGACTCTGCTGCTCGCTAACGCTCACCCCAGCTTGCTTCGCTCGCTTGCCTGTTCGCTGCGCTTGCAAACTGAATCGGGCTTAGCTTTGATTTTTACACTTTTGAAATCGCTAAAATATCGTTACATTTGCTATTTGTATTTATTTCGATTAAAATTATATTATTTTTAAACAAATTTAAATTAATAAAAAAAAACACTTCCGGTTGAAAAAAATTAAACACTTGCTACAAAAACGTCAAAGAAAAAAATAAGGAATTTTTTGATATCTTTAACAAAAGTTTTTTTTTTCAAAAAAATCCAAAGGGTACCCCTTGATTCGAAATTTAACATTGAAACCCGCATAAGTGTGTCCTTTTCCCACTCATGACTTATGATAGCCAGCGTATTAAAATATTCCGGAATTGCTAAAAACTAAAAAATATTCATTGCTCCGGTCCTACTTGAGCTAGATAATTGAAATTTTCAGCATTTATACAAATTTATATTTCCTATCTACTGCTACAATTCCTATTATTGTACTGTATCAAAAACTGAAACAAAAAAAATAAAATTCAGTTATTTAATTAATATGAAAATAAAAAAAAATATCTATCTTCTATCCAAATTGAGCTGGATGAATGAAATTTTTAGCATTAATACATATTTGTATTTTCTATTTATTGGTACAATTGCAGTTGTTTCACTGTTTTAAATACTATAGCAAAAAAAATAAAAATTGTTTTCTTAAATATTTTGAAAAGTAAAAAAAAAATTCTATTTTTGATCGAAATTGAGCTAGGCAAATAAAATTTTAAACACTTATAGAGATTTGTATTACCCATTTATTGATACGTTCGCATTGTCGTACTATAAATATTAGCGGAGCTAAAAAATAAAAATTGTATTTTTTATTCGCTGTTTTAGCCTGAAAATGGGTTTTGAAGCGCAGAAAAAAAAAATACCAATTTCCGCCCTAATAAAGCGGGATTAATAAAACTTTTTGGATTTATGTAGATTTGTGTTGCTCATTTACGGTCCAACTCACATTGGTCTACTATCGGTATGACGGAAGTAAAAAAAAAAAATGTAATTTTTGGTGATTTTTGAATTTTATTTATTATAAAAAAATACTTTCGATTAAGCAGGAAAAAAACACTCCCTACAAAAACATCATAGAAAAAAGTAAGGAATTGATTGATACCAATAACAAAAAAATTTTTTTTTTTCAAAAATTCCAAGGACCCCCTGATTCGAAATTTAACATAGAAACCTGCATAAGTCTGTCCTTCTTCCACTCATGGCATTTAATAGCAACCACATCAAAATATTCCGGAATTGCTAAAAACTAAAAAATATTTATTGCTCCGGTCCTACTTGAGCTAGATAATTGAAATTTTCAGCATTTATACAAATTTATATTTCCTATCTACTGGTATAATTTCCACTATTGTACTATATCAAATACTGAAACAAAAAAAATTAAATTTATTTATTTAACCAATATGAAAAATAAAAAAAAATCTATCTCCTATCCAAATTGAGCTGGATGAATGAAATTTTCAGCATTTATACATATTTGTAATTCCTATTTATTGGTCTAATTGCAGTTGTTTCACTGTTTTAAATACTATGGCAAAAAAAATTAAAATTGTTTTTTTAAATAATTTAAAAAGCAAACAAAAATTCTATTTCCGATCTGAATTGAGCTAGATCAATGAAATCTTTAGCATTTTTAGAGATTAGTATTACCTATTTATTGATCCAAATCCCATTGTTGTACTATAAATAATAGCGGAGCTAAAAAATAAAAATTGTATTTTTAATTCGATGTTTTAGTCTGAAAATCGGTTTTGAAGCGCAGAAAAAAATACCAATTTTCGTCCTAATAGAGCTGGAACGATGAAATTTTCAGCATTTATGCAGATTTGTAATGCCCATTTATGGTTTAACTCCTATCGGTCTACTATTATTATGATAAAAGTAAGAAAAAGAAAATTGTAATTTTTCGTTATTTTCACGACTGCGCCAATGTAAACTTAAATATTTTAGCAAATATCTAAAAGATAAGAAGCGATCCAGGGCATATAAAAGGTACTACCCTAGAGTACATTCGATAAAAATTTCAGCCCTCTACGGTAAGCTCACAGAGAATGGTGATTTTTTTTCTTCGATTTTTCGTTAAAAAATGGTATTTTAAAAATTTCGAAAATTATTGAACTTTGTGAATTTTTGACGGGCCCCATTGGCCCTTTAGTAAAGGCGCATGAGGCACACCTTAATAAGTGACCTTTTGGCTATCTGTGAGTATTTTTTTCAATCGGATAAGTCATTGCGACAGCCTTCACGGGCTGTCAGCACATTTCCGGTCGAATTGCGATAGAGGAGTTTTGGCGAATGCGGCACCACCCAACGATTGTATAATATTATTTTAAATTCCATCGTGTGCAGAATTGAATGCGACAAATTTCCGTTCTTTTCCGAGTTCGATCCGATTATTAAAAATGTTTTTTTTTTTAATTTTTAAGTTTAACGTGTATATACAGGGTGGTCTAAAACCGTGATTTTCTTGATTATTTTTTTTGACCAACTTAAAATGCTCCAAAACGATTTGTTTTAACGTAGGGTGGTATGGTTTGACCTCGCGGTGCTAAGCAAGTTATTTTCGAGCCAACAAATAGCCGCCTTCCCGGTGTTTCAGCAAATTTTCGGTCCAAAAATTGCGCTAGAGAAAATTTGTTTTCGCGGGGATAAAGGAGCAACTACCCTTTCTATGTGCGAGCAAAGCGAGCACTCTAGCGAGCGAAGCGAGCAAGGCAAGCGAGCGAAGCGAGCGGCTGGAGCGAAGCGACCATCTCTTCCAACCTTTTCACGGACCTTTAGATCCATCCACTCCATAACCACTACAAAACAACGATTTACGTTGCAGTCGCCACCATTCGGCTCATGCACCAACGCCTCTCCCCCTCCCTTTACCCTTGCTACTATTATACATATATTTTTCTTCAACATAATTTTTTTTTTTTTAATTATGCAATTCTCTTTACATTTCTACATTTCCTTGATTCGGCCCTCGGCTCCCCGGTTGGTAAATCGGGTTAAATGCTAGTCTCCCTTAATAAAAACGTTAATGCAGCGGGGATCCGAGAAGGCTGCGACTTTTACATTGCTCTGATGGGAGACGAGTGACCTCTGTTAAGATAGCAGTGCCAAATGGGCAGAATGCACTGTAACCCATACTAGAATTAAGGGCTAAGTAAGGGCTATTTTAGTGCCCCACTGTCGATTTTAGTGCTCCACCCTTAAGGGTGCAAATCGCAACATAGCCACCTTAACATTAAGCTGGCAAAGCAAACTTACAAATCAGGAATTAAAAAACATTTTCTGTACGACATAATTAAGGGCTAATTAAGTGCCCTATATACAATTTTAGTGCTCCACCCTGTACTTGGGAAAAAAATATTTTCTTCTCCAATTTCACTTTTCTCGAAAATGGACGAGCAGACTGCAATGAAACTATAGAATAATTTATAGCTCCTTGCCTACTAATTAAGTGCCCCATTGGTGATTTTAGTGCTCCACCCTGTACTTAGAAAAAAAATATTTTCTACCCCAATTTCAGTTTTCGCGAAAATGGACGAGCAGACTGCAACGAAACTATAGAATAATTTAGAGCTCCTTGCCTACTAATTAAATGCCCCATTGGTGATTTTAGTGCTCCACCCTGTACTTAGAGAAAAAATATTTTCTACCCCAATTTCAGTTTTCGCGAAAATGGACGAGCAGACTGCAACGAAACTATAGAATAATTTAGAGCTCCTTGCCTACTAATTAAATGCCCCATTGCTGATTTTAGTGCTCCACCCTGTATTTAGAAAAGAAATATTTTCTACCCCAATTTCAGTTTTCTCGAAAATGGACGAGCAGACTGCAACGAAACTATAGAATAATTTAGAGCTCCTTGCCTACTAATTAGGTGCCCCATTGGTGATTTTAGTGCTCTACCCTGTACTTAGAAAAAGAAATATTTTCTACCCCAATTTCAGTTTTCTCGAAAATAGACGAGCAGACTGCAACGAAACTATAGAATAAATTAGAGCCCTTTGCCTACTAATTAAGTGCCCCATTAATGATTTAAGTGCTCCACCCTGTATTTAGAAAAAATATATTTTCTACCCCAATTTCACTTTTCTCCAAAATCGCCGAGCAGACTGCAACAAAACTACAGAATAGTTTAGAGCTTCTTGCCTATTAATTAAGTGCCTCATTGGTGATTTTAGTGCTCCACCCTGTACTTAGAAAAAAAATATTTTCTTCTCCAATTTCACTTTTCTCGAAAATGGACAAGCAGACAGCAACGGAACTATAGAATAATTTAGAGCTCCTTGCCTACTAATTAAGTGCCCCATTGGTGAATTTAGTGCTCTACCCTGTACTTAGAAAAAAAAAAAATTCTACCCCAATTTCAGTTTTCAGGAAAATGGATGAGCAGACTGCAACGAAACTATAGAATCATTTAGAGCTCCTTGCCTACTATATTAGTGCCCTATTGGTGATTTTAGTGCTCCACCCTGTATTTAGAAAAAAAATATTTTCTACCTCAATTTCACTTTTCTCGAAAATGGACAAGCAGACTGCAACGAAACTATAGTATAATTTAGAGCTCGTTGCCTACTAATTAAGTGCTTCATTAGTGATTTTGGTGCTCCACCGTGTACTTAGAAAAAAAATATTTTCTACGCCGATTTCAGTTTTCTCGAAAATTGACAAGCAGACTGCAACGAAACTATAGAATAATTTAGAGCTCCTTGCCTACTAACTAAGTGCCCTATTGGTGATTTTAGTGCTCCACCCTGTACTTAGAAAAGAAATATTTTCTTCTCCAATTTCACTTTTCTTGAAAATGGACGAGCAGACTGCAACGAAACTGTAGAATAATTAAGAGCTCCTTGCCTACTAATTAGGTGCCCCATTTGTGATTTTAGTGCTCTACCCTGTACTTAGAAAAAAAATATTTTCTACCCTAATTTGACTTTTCTCGAAAATGGACAAGCAGACTGCAACGAAACTCTAGAATAATTTAGAGCTGCTTGCCTACTAACTAAGTGCTCTATTGGTGATTTTAGTGCTTCACCCTGTACTTAGAAAAAAAATATTTTCTTCTCCAATTTCACTTTTCTTGAAAATGGACGAGCAGACTGCAACGAAACTATAGAATAATTTATAGCTCCTTGCCTACTAATTAGGTGCCCCATTTGTGTGTTTAGTGCTCTACCCTGTACTTAGAAAAAAAAATATTTTCTAGCCTAATTTGACTTTTCTCGAAAATGGACAAGCAGACTGCAACGAAACTATAGAATAATTTAGAGCAGCTTGCCTACTAACTAAGTGCTCTATTGGTGATTTTAGTGCTCCACCCTGTACTTAGAAAAAAAATATTTTCTTCTCCAATTTCACTTTTCTTGAAAATGGACGAGCAGACTGCAACGAAACTATAGAATAATTTAAAGCTCCTTGCCTACTAATTAGGTGCCCCATTTGTGATTTTAGTGCTCTACCCTGTACTTAGAAAAAAAATATTTTCTACCCTAATTTGACTTTTCTCGAAAATGGACAAGCAGACTGCAACGAAACTATAGAATGATTTAGAGCTGCTTGCCTACTAACTAAGTGCTCTATTGGTGATTTTAGTGCTCCACCCTGTACTTAGAAAAAAAATATTTTCTTCTCCAATTTCACTTTTCTTGAAAATGGACGAGCAGACTGCAACGAAACTATAGAATAATTTAAAGCTCCTTGCCTACTAATTAGGTGCCCCATTTGTGATTTTAGTGCTCTACCCTGTACTTAGAAAAAAAATATTTTCTACCCTAATTTGACTTTTCTCGAAAATGGACAAGCAGACTGCAACGAAACTATAGAATAATTTAGAGCTGCTTGCCTACTAAGTGCTCTATTGGTGATTTTAGTGCTCCACCCTGTACTTAGAAAAAAAATATTTTCTTCTCCAATTTCACTTTTCTTGAAAATGGACGAACAGACTGCAACGAAACTATAGAATAATTTAGAGCTCCTTGCCTACTAATTAGGTGCCCCATTTGTGATTTTAGTGCTCTACCCTGTACTTAGAAAAAAAATATTTTCTACCCTAATTTGACTTTTCTCGAAAATGGACAAGCAGACTGCAACGAAACTATAGAATAATTTAGAGCTGCTTGCCTACTAACTAAGTGCTCTATTGGTGATTTTAGTGCTCCACCCTGTACTTAGAAAAAAAATATTTTCTTCTCCAATTTCACTTTTCTTGAAAATGGACGAGCAGACTGCAACAAAACTATAGAATAATTTAGAGCTCCTTGCCTACTAATTAGGTGACCCATTTGTCATTTTAGTGCTCTACCCTGTACTTAGAAAAAAAATATTTTCTACCCAAATTTGACTTTTCTCGAAAATGGACAAGCAGACTGCAACGAAACTATAGAATAATTTAGAGCTCCTTGCCTACTAACTAAGTGCTCTATTGGTGATTTTAGTGCTCCACCCTGTACTTAGAAAAAAAATATTTTCTTCTCCAATTTCACTTTTCTTGAAAATGGACGAACAGACTGCAACGAAACTATAGAATAATTTAGAGCTCCTTGCCTACTAATTAGGTGCCCCATTTGTGATTTTAGTGCTCTACACTGTACTTAGAAAAAAAATATTTTCTACCCTAATTTGACTTTTCTCGAAAATGGACAAGCAGACTGCAACGAAACTATAGAATAATTTAGAGCTGCTTGCCTACTAACTAAGTGCTCTATTGGTGATTTTAGTGCTCCACCCTGTACTTAGAAAAAAAATATTTTCTTCTCCAATTTCACTTATCTTGAAAATGGACGAGTCTGCTTGTCCATTTACGAGAAAACTGAAATTGGGGTAGAAAATATATTTTTTTCTAAATACAGGGTAGAGCACTGAAATCACCAATGCGGCACTAAATTAGTAGGCAAGGAGCTCTAAATTATTCTATAGTTTCGTTGCAGTCTGCTTGTCCATTTTCGAGAAAACTGAAATTTTGGTAGAAAATATTTTTTTTCAAAGTACAGGGTGGAGCACTAAAATCACCAATGGAGCACTCAATTAGTAGGCAAGGAGCTCTAAATTATTCTATAGTTTCGTTGCAGTCTGCTCGTCCATTTTCGAGAAAAGTGAAATTGGGGTAGAAAATATTTTTTTTCTAAGTACAGGGTGGAGCACTATAATCTTCAATGGGGCACTTAATTAGTAGGCAAGGAGCTCTAAATTATTCTATAGTTTTGTTGCAGTCTGCTTGTCCATTTACGAGAAAACTGAAATTGGGGTAGAAAATATATTTTTTTCTAAATACAGGGTAGAGCACTAAAATCACCAATGCGGCACTAAATTAGTAGGCAAGAAGCTCTAAATTATTCTATAGTTTCGTTGCAGTCTGCTTGTCCATTTTCGAGAAAACTGAAATTGGGACAGAAAATATTTTTTTTCTAAGTACAGGGTGGAGCACTAAAACCACCAATAAGGCACTTAATTAGCAGGCAAGGAGCTCTAAATTATTCTATAGTTTTGTTGCAGTCTGCTTGTCCATTTACGAGAAAACTGAAATTGGAGTAGAAAATATATTTTTTTCTAAATACAGGGTAGAGCACTAAAATCACCAATGCGGCACTAAATTAGTAGGCAAGGAGCTCTAAATTATTCTATAGTTTCGTTGCAGTCTGCTTGTCCATTTTCGAGAAAACTGAAATTTTGGTAGAAAATATTTTTTTTCAAAGTACAGGGTGGAGCACTAAAATCACCAATGGAGCACTCAATTAGTAGGCAAGGAGCTCTAAATTATTCTATAGTTTCGTTGCAGTCTGCTCGTCCATTTTCGAGAAAAGTGCAATTGGGGTAGAAAATATTTTTTTTCTAAGTACAGGGTGGAGCACTATAATCTTCAATGGGGCACTTAATTAGTAGGCAAGGAGCTCTAAATTATTCTATAGTTTTGTTGCAGTCTGCTTGTCCATTTACGAGAAAACTGAAATTGGGGTAGAAAATATATTTTTTTCTAAATACAGGGTAGAGCACTAAAATCACCAATGCGGCACTAAATTAGTAGGCAAGAAGCTCTAAATTATTCTATAGTTTCGTTGCAGTCTGCTTGTCCATTTTCGAGAAAACTGAAATTGGGACAGAAAATATTTTTTTTCTAAGTACAGGGTGGAGCACTAAAACCACCAATAAGGCACTTAATTAGCAGGCAAGGAGCTCTAAATTATTCTATAGTTTTGTTGCAGTCTGCTTGTCCATTTACGAGAAAACTGAAATTGGAGTAGAAAATATATTTTTTTCTAAATACAGGGTAGAGCACTAAAATCACCAATGCGGCACTAAATTAGTAGGCAAGGAACTCTAAATTATTCTATAGTTTCGTTGCAGTCTGCTTGTCCATTTTCGAGAAAACTGAAATTTTGGTAGAAAATATTTTTTTTCAAAGTACAGGGTGGAGCACTAAAATCACCAATGGAGCACTCAATTAGTAGGCAAGGAGCTCTAAATTATTCTATAGTTTCGTTGCAGTCTGCTCGTCCATTTTCGAGAAAAGTGCAATTGGGGTAGAAAATATTTTTTTTCTAAGTACAGGGTGGAGCACTATAATCTTCAATGGGGCACTTAATTAGTAGGCAAGGAGCTCTAAATTATTCTATAGTTTTGTTGCAGTCTGCTTGTCCATTTACGAGAAAACTGAAATTGGGGTAGAAAATATATTTTTTTCTAAATACAGGGTAGAGCACTAAAATCACCAATGCGGCACTAAATTAGTAGGCAAGAAGCTCTAAATTATTCTATAGTTTCGTTGCAGTCTGCTTGTCCATTTTCGAGAAAACTGAAATTGGGACAGAAAATATTTTTTTTCTAAGTACAGGGTGGAGCACTAAAACCACCAATAAGGCACTTAATTAGCAGGCAAGGAGCTCTAAATTATTCTATAGTTTTGTTGCAGTCTGCTTGTCCATTTACGAGAAAACTGAAATTGGAGTAGAAAATATATTTTTTTCTAAATACAGGGTAGAGCACTAAAATCACCAATGCGGCACTAAATTAGTAGGCAAGGAACTCTAAATTATTCTATAGTTTCGTTGCAGTCTGCTTGTCCATTTTCGAGAAAACTGAAATTTTGGTAGAAAATATTTTTTTTCAAAGTACAGGGTGGAGCACTAAAATCACCAATGGAGCACTCAATTAGTAGGCAAGGAGCTCTAAATTATTCTATAGTTTCGTTGCAGTCTGCTTGTCCATTTTTGAGAAAACTGAAGTTGGAGAAGAAAATATTTTTTTTCTAAGTTCAGGGTGGAGCACTTAAATTATTAATGGGGCACTCAATTAGTAGGCAAAGAGCTCTAAATTATTCTATAGTTTCGTTGCAGTCTGCTCGTCCATTTTCGAGAAAACTGAAATTGGAGAAGAAAATATTTATTTTTTTTTTAAGTTTAGGGTGGAGCACTAAAATCATTAATGGGGCACTTGATTAGTAGGCAAGGAGCTCTAAATTATTATATAGTTTTGTTGCAGTCTGCTTGTCCATTTACGAGAAAACTGAAATTGGGGTAGAAAATATATTTTTTTCTAAATACAGGGTAGATCACTAAAATCACCAATGCGGCACTAAATTAGTAGGCAAGAAGCTCTAAATTATTCTATAGTTTCGTTGCAGTCTGCTTGTCCATTTTCGAGAAAACTGAAATTGGGACAGAAAATATTTTTTTTCTAAGTACAGGGTGGAGCACTAAAACCACCAATAAGGCACTTAATTAGCAGGCAAGGAGCTCTAAATTATTCTATAGTTTCGTTGCAGTCTGCTTGTCCATTTTTGAGAAAACTGAAATTGGGGCAGAAAATATTTTTTTTCTAAGTACAGGGTGAAGCACTAAAATCACCAATGGGGCACTAAATCAGTAGGTAAGGAGCTCCAAATTGTTCTATAGTTTCGTTGCAGTCTGCTTGTCCATTTTCGAGAAAAGTGAAATTGGGGTAGAAAATATTTTTTTTCTAAATACGGGGTGGAGCACTAAAATCACCAATGAAGCACAAAATTAGTAGGCAAGGAGCTCTAAATTATTCTATAGTTTCGTTGCAGTCTGCTCGTCCATTTTTGAGAAAAGTGAAATTGGGGTAGAAAATATTTTTTTTCTAAGTACAGGGTGGAGCACTAAAGTCACCAATGGGGCACTAAATTAGTAGGCAAGGAGCTCTAAATTATTCTATAGTTTCGTTGCAGTCTGCTCGTCAATTTTTAAGAAAAGTGAAATTGGAGAAGAAAATATTTTTTTTCTAAGTACAGGGTGGAGCACTAAAATCACCAATGGGGCACCTAATTAGTAGGCAAGGAGCTCTAAATTATTCTATAGTTTCGTTGCAGTCTGCTCGTCCATTTTCGAGAAAAGTGAAATTGGGGTAGAAAATATTTTTTTTCTAAGTACAGGGTGGAGCACTAAAGTCACCAATGGGGCACTAAATTAGTAGGCAAGGAGCTCTAAATTATTCTATAGTTTCGTTGCAGTCTGCTCGTCAATTTTTAAGAAAAGTGAAATTGGAGAAGAAAATATTTTTTTTCTAAGTACAGGGTGGAGCACTAAAATCACCAATGGGGCACCTAATTAGTAGGCAAGGAGCTCTAAATTATTCTATAGTTTCGTTGCAGTCTGCTCGTCCATTTTCGAGAAAAGTGAAATTGGGGTAGAAAATATTTTTTTTCTAAGTACAGGGTGGAGCACTAAAGTCACCAATGGGGCACTAAATTAGTAGGCAAGGAGCTCTAAATTATTCTATAGTTTCGTTGCAGTCTGCTCGTCCATTTTTGAGAAAAGTGAAATTGGGGTAGAAAATATTTTTTTTCTAAGTACAGGGTGGAGCACTAAAGTCACCAATGGGGCACTAAATTAGTAGGCAAGGAGCTCTAAATTATTCTATAGTTTCGTTGCAGTCTGCTCGTCAATTTTTAAGAAAAGTGAAATTGGAGAAGAAAATATTTTTTTTCTAAGTACAGGGTGGAGCACTAAAATCACCAATGGGGCACCTAATTAGTAGGCAAGGAGCTCTAAATTATTCTATAGTTTCGTTGCAGTCTGCTCGTCCATTTTCGAGAAAAGTGAAATTGGGGTAGAAAATATTTTTTTTCTAAGTACAGGGTGGAGCACTAAAGTCACCAATGGGGCACAAAATTAGTAGGCAAGGAGCTCTAAATTATTCTATAGTTTCGTTGCAGTCTGCTCGTCCATTTTTGAGAAAAGTGAAATTGGGGTAGAAAATATTTTTTTTCTAAGTACAGGGTGGAGCACTAAAGTCACCAATGGGGCACTAAATTAGTAGGCAAGGAGCTCTAAATTATTCTATAGTTTCGTTGCAGTCTGCTCGTCAATTTTTAAGAAAAGTGAAATTGGAGAAGAAAATATTTTTTTTCTAAGTACAGGGTGGAGCACTAAAATCACCAATGGGGCACCTAATTAGTAGGCAAGGAGCTCTAAATTATTCTATAGTTTCGTTGCAGTCTGCTCGTCCATTTTCGAGAAAAGTGAAATTGGGGTAGAAAATATTTTTTTTCTAAGTACAGGGTGGAGCACTAAAGTCACCAATGGGGCACTAAATTAGTAGGCAAGGAGCTCTAAATTATTCTATAGTTTCGTTGCAGTCTGCTCGTTCATTCTCGAGATAAGTGAAATTGGGGTAGAAAATATTTTTTTTCAAAGTACAGGGTGGAGCATTAAAATCACCAATAGGGCACTTAATTAGTAGACAAGGAGCTCTAAATTATTCTATAGTTTTGTTGCAGTCTGCTCGTCTATTTTTAAGAAAAGTGAAATTGGAGAAGAAAATATTTTTTTTCCAAGTACAGGGTGGAGCACTAAAATCACCAATGGGGCACCTAATTAGTAGGCAAGGAGCTCTAAATTATTCTATAGTTTCGTTGCAGTCTGCTCGTCCATTTTAGAGAAAAGTGAAATTGGGGTAGAAAATATTTTTTTTCTAAGTACAGGGTGGAGCACTAAAGTCACCAATTGGGCACTTAATTAGTAGGCAAGGAGCTCTAAATTATTCTATAGTTTCGTTGCAGTCTGCTCGTCCATTTTCGAGAAATCTGAAATTGGGGTAGAAAATATTTTTTTGCTAAGTACAGGGTGGAGCACTTAAATCATTAATGGGGCACTTAATTAGTAGGCAAGGGGCTCTAAATTATTCTATAGTTTCGTTGCAGTCTGCTTGTTCATTCTCGAGATAAGTGAAATTGGGGTAGGAAATATTTTTTTTCAAAGTACAGGGTGGAGCATTAAAATCACCAATGGGGCACTTAATTAGTAGACAAGGAGCTCTAAATTATTCTATAGTTTCGTTGCAGTCTGCTCGTCCATTTTCGAGAAAACTGAAAATGGAGTAAAAAATATTTTTTTTCTAAGTAGAGGGTGGAGCACTAAAATCGCTAATGGGGCACTTAATTAGTTAGCAAGGAGCTCTAAATTATTCTATAGTTTTGTTGCAGTCTGCTTGTCCATTTTCGAGAAAAGTGAAATTGTAGTAGAAAATATTTTTATTCTAAGTACAGGGTGGAGCACTAAAATTGCTTATAGGGCACTTAATTAGCCTTTAATTATGTCGTACAGAAAATGTTTTTTAATTCCTGATTTGTAAGTTTGCCTTGCCAGCTTAATGTTAAGGTGGCTATGTTGCGATTTGCACCCTTAAGGGTGGAGCACTAAAATCGACAATAGGCCACTAAACTAGCTCTTAATTAGCCCTTAATTCTAGTATAGGTTACAGTGCATTCTGCCCATTTGGCACTGCTATCTTAACAGAGGTAGACGACTGATACCGGGAGTGGAAAAATCGAAGAATTCATTTTAGAAAGTTCAAATTTTCACGGGACCGAAAACAAAAAATTCCGCGTGTCTTAGGCTAAGCGGCGTTCAGATCCGACCGCGTTTTCTATTTTAAATCATTTTTTTAATTTTACGCCTGACGGAAGATTTCCTAACCTCAATACTTTACAGGCTGGTCTTGCTTCACACGGAACTTTTTCAGGTCGCGCATACCACAATTTCGATGGGATTTGACCTGGCCTTTCCAACGCGACACTTCCGAGCGCTCAAATCGCCCGATTAAAAAAAATATCGCATTTAATCGATTTTGCAAAAAAAAAAAATCATTTTCAAAATTTTGCGTCTATCGTGTTCAAAAGTCCATTAGAAACACGACCTATCTATCGAGAATTTTTTCTATCGAGGAAAAGTACTTTTTTTTTGCAATTGAAATTTCATAAAAATATATACAGGCTGTCTAAATCTCGCATTTAATCGATGGTTTTTATTTTTTCTCCAAAATGTTTTGTTTAAACGCAGATCGCTACGATTAGATTTAGCGGTGCTGGGACATGTTTTTTTTTTTTCTTTATTGGCCGCCTTCACGGGCTGTCAGCACATTTTCGGTCGAAAAATTGCGATAGAGGAATTTGGTTTTCACATTTCGATTTCGAATAATTATCCGCAACCGACAATATGAAACAAGACGAAACAAAACAATTAAAACAACAAAAAAAAAATTTCATTTTGATGTTTTTTCGCCAAAAATTGCGATAGTGAAATTTTGATTTCAGATTTGGATTTCGACTGTTTATCCGCGACTGAGAAAAATACAAAATCAAAAATCTACATTTTTTTCACGGGCTGTCAGCACATTTTCGGTCGAAAAATTGCGATAGAGGATTTTGGTTTTCACATTTCGATTTCGAATAATTATTCGCAACCGACGACAAGATGAAACAAGACGACACAAAACAATTAAAACAAAAAAAAAATTGAAATTTTCATTTTGAAGTTTTTTCGCGAAAAATTGCGATAGTGAAATTTGGATTTTAGATTTGGATTTTGACTGATTATCCGCGACTGAGAAAAATACAAAATCAAAAATCTACATTTCTTTTCACGGGCTGTCAGCACATTTTCGGTCGAAAAATTGCGATACAGAAAATTTGTTTTCGCTGGGATAGAGGAGCAACTACCTTCTCTATGTGCGAGCAAAGCGAGCACCCTAGCGAGCGAAGCGAGCAAGGCAAGCGAGCGAAGCGAGCGGCTGGAGCGAAGCGACCATCTCTTCCAACCTTTTCACGGACCTTTACATCCATCCACTCCATAACCACTACAAAACAACGATTTACCTTGCAGTCACCACCATTCGGTTCATGCACCAACGCCTCTTCCCTTCCCTTTCCCCTTGCTACTATTATACATATATTTTTCTTCAACATCATTTGTTTTTTAATTATGCAATTCTCTTTACATTTCTACATTTCCTTGATTCGGCCCTCGGCTCCTCGGTTGGTAATCCGGGCTAAATGCTAAGTTCAATAATAGCAACAATCGAGTGATGACGGAGGGAAAGGAGGAGGGTACGTAAGCCGAGTGTTGTGGTTGGAGAATGATGTGTTGTTAAGGTAGTGAGTATGCGATGCATGGAGAAAGTAGTTCGTATATTAAATGGACTCTGCTGCTCGCTAACGCTGACCCCAGCTTGCTTCGCTCGCTTGCCTGTTCGCTGCGCTTGCAAACTGAATCGGGCTTAGCTTTGATTTTTACACTTTTGAAATCGCTAAAATATCCTTAGACTTGCTATTTGTATTTATTTCGATTAAAATTATATTATTTTTAAATAAATTTAAATTAATAAAAAGAATAAACACTTCCGGTTGAAAAAAATAAAACACTTCCTACAAAAACGTCAAAGAAAAAAATAAGGAATTTTTTGATATCATTAACAAAAGTTTATTTTTTTTTTTCAAAAAAATACCCCTTGATTCGAAATTTAACATTGAAACCCGCATAAGTGTGTCCTTTTCCCACTCATGACTTTTGATAGCCAGCGCATCAAAATATTCCGGAATTGCTAAAAACTAAAAAATATTTATTGCTCCGGTCCTACTTGAGCTAGATAATTGAAATTTTTAGCATTTATACAAATTTATATTTCCTATCTACTGGTACAATTCCCATTATTGTACTGTATCAAAAACTGAAACAAAGAAAATAAAATTTCTTTGTTTTTTAATTAATATGAAAATAAATAAAATCTATCTCCTATCCAAATTGAGCTGGATGAATAAAATTTTCAGAATTTATACATATTTGTATTTTCTATTTATTGGTATAATTGCAGTTGTTTTACTGTTTTAAATACTATGGCAAAAAAAATAAAAATTGTTTTTTTAAATAATTTAAAAAGCAAACAAGAATTCTATTTCCGATCTGAATTGAGCTAGATCAATGAAATCTTTAGAGTTTTTAGAAATTAGTATTACCTATTTATTGATCTAATTCCTATTGTTGTACTATAAATAATAGCGGAGCTAAAATATAAAAAGTGTATTTATAGTTCGCCGTTTTAGCCTGAAAATCGGTTTTGAAGCGAAGAAAAAAATACCAATTTCCGTCCTAATGGAGCTGGAACGATGAAATTTATAGCATTTATGCAGATTCGTAATGCCCATTTATGGTTTAAGTCCCATCGGTCTACTATTATTATGATAAAAGTAAGAAAAATAAAATTGTAATTTATCGTTATTTTCACGACTGCGCCAATGTAAACTTAAATATTTTAGCAAATATCTAAAAGATTAGAAGCAATCCGGTGCATATAAAAGGTACTACCCTAGAGTACATTCGATAAAAATTTCAGCCCTCCACAGTAAACTCACAGAGAATGGTGAATTGTTTTCTTCGATTTTTCGTTAAAAAATGGTATTTTAAAAATTTTGAAAATTATTGAACTTTGTGAATTTTTGACGGGCCCTATTGGCCCTTTAGTAAGGACGCATGAGGCACACCTTAATAAGTGACCTTTTGGCTATCTGTGAGTATTTTTTTCAATCGGATAAGTCATTGCGACAGCCTTCACGGGCTGTCAGCACATTTTCGGTCGAAAAATTGCGATAGAGGAGTTTTGGCGAATGCGGCACCACCCAACGATTGTATAATATTATTTTAAATTCCATCGTGTGCAGAATTGAATGCGACAAATTACCATTTTTTTCCGAGTTCGATCCGATAATTAAAAGTATTTTTTTCTAATTTTTAAGTTTAATGTGTATATACAGGGTGGTCTAAAACCGTGAATTTCTTGATTATTTTTTTTGACCGACTTAAAATGCTCCAAAACGATTTGTTTAAGCGTGGTGTGGTATGGTTTGACCTCGCGGTGCTCAGCAAATTATTTTCGAGCCAACAAATGGCCGCCTTCCCGGTGTTTCAGCAAATTTTCGGTCCAAAAATTGCGCTAGAGAAAATTTGTTTTCGCGGGGATAAAGGAGCAACTACCCTCTCTATGTGCGAGCGAAGCGAGCACTCTAGCGAGCGAAGCGAGCGAAGCGAGCAAGGCAAGCGAGCGAAGCGAGGCGACCATCTTTTCCAACCTTTTCACTGACCTTTACATCCATCCACTCCATAACTACCACAAAGCAACGATTTACCTTGCAGCCGCCACCATTCGGTTCATGCACCAACGCCTCTCCCCCTCCCTTTACCCTTGCTACTATTATACATATATTTTTCTTCAACATCAAATTTTCTTTTTAATTATGCAATTCTCTTTACATTTCTACATTTCCTTGATTCGGCCCTCGGCTCCCCGGTTTGTAAACCGGGCTAAATGCTAGTCTCCCTTAATAAACACGTTAAAGCGGCGGGGATCCGAGAAGGCTGCGACTTTTACGTTGCTCTTATGGGAGACGACTGATAGCGGGAGTGGAAAAATCGAAGAATTCATTTTAGAAAGTTCAAATTTTCACAGGACCGAAAACAAAAAATTCCGCGTGTCTTAGGCTAAGCGGCGTTCAAATTCGACCGCGTTTTCTATTTTAAATCATTTTTTTAATTTAACGCCTGACGGAAGATTTCTTAACCTCAATACTTTACACGCTGGTCTTGCTTCACACGGAACTTTTTCAGGTCGCGCATACCACAATTTCGATGGGATTTGACCTGGCCTTTCCAACGCGACACTTCCGAGCGCTCAAATTGCCCGATTAAAAAAAATATCGCATTTAATCGATTTTGCAAAAAAAAAAATACATTTTAAAAATTTTGCGTCTCTCGTGTTCAGAAGTCCATTAGAAACACGACCTATCAATCGAGAGTTTTTTCTATCAAGGAAAAGTACTTTTTTTTTGCAATTGAAATTTCATAAAAATATATACAGGCTGTCTAAATCTCGCATTTAATCGATGGTTTTTATTTTTTCTCCAAAATGTTTTGTTTAAACGCAGATCGCTACAATTCAATTTAGCGGTGTAGGGACATGTTTTTTTTTTCGCAATAGGAAACAAGCAATAGGAAACAAGACGAAGCAAAACAATTAAAACAAAAAAAAATTTTTAAATTTTCATTTTGATGTTTTTTCGCGAAAAATTGCGATAGTGAAATTTGGATTTCAGATTTGGATTTCGACTGTTTATCCGCGACGACTGAGAAAAATACAAAATTAAAAATCTACATTTTTTTCACGGGCTGTCAGCACATTTTCGGTCGAAAAATTGCGACAGAGAAAATTTGTTTACGCGGGGATAAAGGAGCAACTACCCTCTCTATGTGCGAGCGAAGCGAGCACCCTAGCGAGCGAAGCGAGCAAGGCAAGCGAGCGAAGCGAGCAAGGCAAGCGAGCGACGCGAGCGGCTGAAGCGAAGCGACAATCTCTTCCAACCTTTTCACGGACCTTTACATCCATCCACTCCATAACCACTACAAAACAACGATTTACCTTGCAGTCACTACCATTCGGCTCATGCACCAACGCCTCTTTCCCTCCCTTTCCCCTTGCTACTATTATACATGTATTTTTCTTCAACATCATTTATTTTTTCTTTAATTATGCAATTCTCTTTACATTTCTACATTTAGTTGATTCAACCCTCGGCTCCCCGGTTAGTAAACCGGGCTAAATGCTAAGTTCAATAATAGCAACAATCGAGTGATGACGGAGGGAAAGGAGGAGGGTACGTAAGCCGAGTGTTGTGGTTGGAGAATGATGTGTTGGTGAGGTAGTGAGAATGCGATGCATGGAGAAAGCAGTTCGTATATTATATGGACTCTGCTGCTCGCTAACGCTCACCCCAGCTTGCTTCGCTCGCTTGCCTGTTCGCTGCGCTTGCAAACTGAATCGGGCTTAGCTTTGATTTTTACACTTTTGAAATCGCTAAAATATCGTTACATTTGCTATTTGTATTTATTTCGATTAAAATTATATTATTTTTAAATTTAAATTAATAAAAAAAACACTTCCGGTTGAAAAAAATAAAACACTTGCTACAAAAACGTCAAAGAAAAAAATAAGGAATTTTTTGATATCTTTAACAAAAGTTTATTTTTTTTTTCAAAAAAATACCCCTTGATTCGAAATTTAACATTGAAACCCGCATAAGTGTGTCCTTTTCCCACTCATGACTTTTGATAGCCAGCGCATCAAAATATTCCGGAATTGCTAAAAACTACAAAATATCCATTGCTCCGGTCCTACTTGAGCTAAATAATTGAAATTTTCAGCATTTATACAAATTTATATTTCCTATCTACTGGTACAATTCCCATTATTGTACTGTATCAAAAACTGAAACACAAAAATAAAATGTATTTGTTTTTTAATTAATATGAAAATAAACAAAATCTATCTCCTATCCAAATTGAGCTGGATGAATGAAATTTTTAGCATTTATACATATTTGTATTTTCTATTTATTGGTACAATTGCAGTTGTTTCACTGTTTTAAATACTATAGCAAAAAAAATAAAAATTGTTTTCTTAAATATTTTGAAAAGTCAAAAAAAAAATCTATTTTTGATCTAAATTGAGCTAGGCAAATAAAATTTTAAGCACTTATAGAGATTTGTATTACCTATTTATTGATCACGTTCCCATTGTCGGACTATAAATATTAGCGGAGCTAAAAAATAAAAATTGTAGTTTTAATTCGCTGTTTTAGCCTGAAAATGGGTTTTGAAGCGCAGAAAGAAAAAGCAATTTCCGCCCTAATAAAGCTGGATGAATAAAACTTTTTGGATTTATGTAGATTTGTGTTGCTCATTTTCGGTCCAACTCCCATTGGTCTACTATCGGTATGACGGAAGTAAAAAAAAAAGTATTGTAATTTTTGGTGATTTTTAAATTTCATTTATTATAAAAAAATACTTTCGATTAAGCAGGAAAAAAACACTCCCTACAAAAACATCATAGAAAAAAGTAGGGAATCGATTGGTACCATTAACAAAAAAACATTTTTTTTTTCAAAAAATCCAAGGGGTACGTACCCCTTGATTCGAAATTTAACATAGAAACCTGCCTAAGTCTGTCCTTCTTCCACTCATGGCATTTAATAGCAAGCACATCAAAATATTCCGGAATTGCTAAAAACTAAAAAATATTTATTGCTCCGGTCCTACTTGAGCTAGATAATTGAAATTTTTAGAATTTATACAAATTTATATTTCCTATCTACTGGTATAACTTCCAATATTGTACTTTATTAAATACTGAAACAAAAAAGAATAAATTTATTCATTTAACTAATATGAAAAATAAAAAAAAATCTATCTCCTATCCAAATGGAGCTGGATGAATAAAATTTTCAGCATTTATACATATTTGTATTTCCTATTTATTGGTATAATTGCAGTTGTTTCACTGTTTTAAATACTATGGCAAAAAAAATAAAAATTGTTTCTTTAAATAATTTAAAAAGCAAACAAAAATTCTATTTCCGATCTGAATTGAGCTAGATTAATAAAATTACCTATTCATTGATCTAATTCCCATTGTTGTACTATACATAATAGCGGAGCTAAAAAATAAAAATTGTATTTTTAATTCGCCGTTTTAGCCTGAAAATCGGTTTTGAAGCGCAGAAAAAAATTCCAATTTCCGTCCTAATAGAGCTGGAACGATGAAATTTTCAGCATTTATGCAGATTCGTAATGCTCATTTATTGTTTAACTCCCATCGGTCTACTATTATTATGATAAAAGTAAGAAAAAGAAAATTGTAATTTTTCGTTATTTTCACGACTGCGCCAATGTAAACTTAAATATTTTAGCAAATATCTAAAAGATAAGAAGCGATCCAGGGCATATAAAAGGTACTACCCTAGAGTACATTCGATAAAAATTTCAGCCCTCCACGGTAAACTCACAGAGAATGGTGAATATTTTTCTTCGATTTTCGTTAAAAAATGGTATTTTAAAAATTTCGAAAATTATTGATCTTTGTGAATTTTTGACGGGCCCCATTGGCCCTTTAGTAAGGGCGCATGAGGCACACCTTAATAAGTGACCTTTTGGCTATCTGTGAGTATTTTTTTCAATCGGATAAGTCATTGCGACAGCCTTCACGGGCTGTCAGCACATTTTCGGTCGAAATATTGCGATAGAGGAGTTTTGGCGAATGCGGCCCAACCCAACGATTGTATAATATTATTTTAAATTCCATCGTGTGCAGAATTGAATGCGACAAATTACCGTTCTTTTCCGACTTCGATCCGATTATTAAAAGTATTTTTTTTTAATTTTTAAGTTTAACGTGTATATACAGGGTGGTCTAAAACCGTGATTTTCTTGATTATTTTTTTTTACCGACTTAAAATGCTTCATAACGATTTGTTTAAACGTAGGGTGGTATGGTTTGACCTCGCGGTGCTAAGCAAATTATTTTCGAGCCAACAAATGGCCGCCTTCCCGGTGTTTCAGCAAATTTTCGGTCCAAACATTGCGCTAGAGAAAATTTGTTTTCGCGGGGATAAAGGAGCAACTACCCTCTCTATGTGCAAGCGAAGCGAGCAAGGCAAGCGAGCGAAGCGAGCGGCTGGAGCGATGCGACCATCTCTTCCAACCTTTTCACGGACCTTTACATCCATCCACTCCATAACCACTACAAAACAACGATTTACCTTGCAGTCGCCACCATTCGGCTCATGCACCAACGCCTTTCCCGATCCCTTTACCCTTGCTACTATTATACATATATTTTTCTTCAGCATCATTTATTTTTTTTTAATTATGCAATTCTCTTTACATTTCTACATTTCCTTGATTCGGCCCTCGGCTCCCCGGTTGGTAAATCGGGTTAAATGCTAGTCTCCCTTAATAAAAACGTTAATGCAGTGGGGATCCGAGAAGGCTGCGATTCGGTCGCCTTGGCAACCACTTTTACATTGCTCTTATGGGAGAAAATTTTCGAGAGGCCTTAAAAAATCGAAAAATTCATTACATCCACCTGTAATTCCAACTGAGCACAGATTCCGTCGCCCCTCGCACGGCCCACCAATTCCCCTCTCGATACGACCCTTTTTTCTATTTTTTAACATTTTTTGAAATTCTGACGTTTTAAACGTCAGGCAAAAACTCACTAGCCTCAATACTTTATACGCTGGTCTTGCTTCACACGGCACTTTTCGGGGTCGCGCATACCATCATTTCGATGGGATTTGACCTGGCCTTTCCAACGCGACACATCCGAGCGCTCAAATCGCCCGATTAAAAAAGATATCGATTTTTAAAGATTTTAAAAAAAAATAAATTGATTCTCAAAATTTTGGGTGCGCCGGGTTCACAATTACATTAGAAACACAACCCATCTATCGGGCATTTTATTCATCCACGAAAAGTATTTTTTTTTTTTTAAATCAAAAGTTTAAAAGGATAAATACCGGGTGTCGAAATCCTGATTTTATTCATTATTTTTTTTTTTCATCCAAATTTTTTTGTTTTACCACAGGATGATAGGATTATACTTGGTGATGTTGGGACCATTTTTTCTTTTTTTTTTATGGCCGCCTTCACCGGCTGTCAGCACTTTTTCGGTCAAAAAATTGCCATCGACAAATTTTGTTTCCACAGTTCGATTTCGAATATTTATCCGCAACCGGCAAGACAAAACAAAACTATGAAAACAACAAAAAAAAATTATGTACCCTTATGGAACAGATTGTACTGATGGAACACGAAAAACACGCGGGGCATGAGCCATAGTAGTTTTCATTTTAGCGATCTGAAATTTTTACTGGGCATAGAACCGAACCGCGAAATTCCGATAGGCTATACGGCGTTAAAATCCAAAATCGTTTTCTATTTTTAAAAAAATTTTGAAATTTTGAATTTAGTGGATCTTTGCGAAAAATTGCGATAGAGAAATTTCGATTTCAGATTTGGATTTAGACCACTTATCGGCTCCTGGAAAAAATACAAAATCAAAAATCTAATTTTTTGACCCAAGGTATATACCTTTGATTTTTTTTTTCATCTCAAAAAACATGAAAATCACCGGGGCATAAACCATAGTAATTTTCAAGTTAGCAATCTGAAATTTTGAATGGATAGAGAACCGATCGTCCAGAGTGCACATACCTATTCTGATTTAAAATCAAAAATCGTTTTCTATTTCGAAAAAAATTTTGAAATTTTGATTTTCTTTTTTTTTGGTCGAAAAATTTAGATAGAGAAATTTAGATTTCACATTTGCATTTCCACTAATTATCCGCAACCGATAAGAAGAAAAAAATCAAAAAAACCATTGGATTTTTTAATTTTTTTTTTTTTTTTTCTGAAAAAATGGTCACCTTATAACCGGGGCATACAATATCGAAATATTCATTTTAGCGATTTGAAATTTTTACAGGGCAGAGAACAGACCGTCGCGAGTGCGCAAGGCAATTTGGCGTAAAAACCCAACCCTTTTATCTAAAGTCAGACTACATACATCACCCCCGACAAGCTTGCGAGCGAAGCGAGCTCTATCGAACAAAGTCCTGGAGCTACCTCAATTAAGCGAAGCGAGCAGTAACCGGGTCAGTATGCGAGCGAAGCGAGCAGTAACCGGGCCTAGCAACAGCAGCACGAGGCGATAGCCGAGTGCTGCTCTACATCGACCCAACAACAGCAGCACGAAGCGATAGCCGAGTGCTGCTCCATATCGACCACACAATAGTAAAAAATCCAATCTATGGAAATTTTGACTTTTTAGTGATTTTTTAAATATCGAATCAAGCAACGAGACATTTCAAAAAATCACCGCTTCGTTTCTGTTTATCGTGGAACGTTGACATTTTGCAAAACTTTAGTCCACTATGGACCCTTTAATCGGTGCGAGTTTCGTTTGTTCATCTCATGATCGAACCGAGATATAATTTTTTTTCAATATTTATTATGCAATTCGCATTTCACTGAAAAATTTCGATTTTTTATAGTGCGTATTTTTCCAACACATGAGGTTTTTGTATCTTTGCGCTCTCTCCCACTCATTGAAAATTTCGATCACAGGGGTACATATGGAAATTTTTTTTGGTAAAAATAATATTTTTTAATTCATACCAAAAAACGTTTCTCTTTGTTTTTCACGCGTGCGCTTTTGTTTTTTTTATTAATTTTTGTCGAATGCGGCACCACCCAACGATTGTATAATATTATTTTAAATTCCATCGTGTGCAGAATTTAATGCGACAAATCACCGTTCTTTTCCGAGTTCGATCCGATTATTAAAAGTATTTTCTTTTTTTAATTTTAAAGTTTAATGTGCATATACAGGGTGGTCTAAAACCATGATTTTCTTCATTATTTTTCATCGAAGTCGGACTACATACATCGCCCAGGACAAACTTGCGAGCGAAGCTAGCCAACTAATGTCGTGAAGCTACCTCTATTAAATTCTCGCGAAGCGAGCTCTATCGAAATTAGACTACATACATCGCCCAGGACGAGCAAGCGAGCGAAGCGAGCCTACCATAGTCCTGGAGCTACCTCAATTAAGCGAAGCGAGCAGTAACCGGGTCAGTATGCGAGCGAAGAGAGCAGTAACCGGGCCTAGCAACAGCAGCACGAGGCGATAGCCGAGTGCTGCTCTACATCGACCCAACAACAGCAGCACGAAGCGATAGCCGAGTGCTGCTCTATATCGACCACACAATAGTAAAAAAAATCCAATCTATGGAAATTTTGACTTTTTGGACCGTAAATGGGCAACACGAATCTGCATAAATGCTAAAAGTTTCATTGATCCAGTTCTATTAGGGCGGAAATTGTTATTTTTTTTTCCGGGCTTCAAACACCATTTTCAGGCTAAAACAGCGAATTGTAAATACAATTTTTATTTTATAGCTCCGCTATCATTTATAGTACAATAATGGAAATTTGATCAATAAATAGGTAATACAATGCCGTATGAATGCTAAAAATTTCATTGGCCTAGCTCAATTTAGATCAAAAATAGATTTTTTTTTTACCTTTCAAATTCTTTAAAAAAGAATTTTTATTTTTTTGCTATAGTATTTAAGACAATGAAACATCTGCAATTATATGAATAAATAGGATATACAAATATGTATAAATGCTGAAAATTTCATTCATCCAGCTCAATTTGGATAGGAGATAGATTTTTTTTAATTCATCATATTAATTAAATAAATAACTTATATTTTTTTTGTTTGAGTATTTGATACAGTACAATAATGGAAATTGTACCAGTAGATAGGAAATATAAATTTGTATAAATGCTGAAAATTTCAATTATCTAGCTCAAGTAGGACCGGATCAATAAATATTTTTTAGTATTTGAAATAAAACAACGCAGTTGGGAGGGTTTCACTTTTATTTAAAATAAAAGTGAAACCCTCCCAACTGCGTTGTTTTATTTCAAATAGTATTATGGAGTTTCATCATGTATCCGCCTCATCAATTAAATATTTTTTAGTTTTTAGCAATTCTGGAAAATTATTGGCGCTGGCTATCAAAAGGACAGACTTATGCGGGTTTCAATGTTAAAAATTGTTTCGAATCAAGGGATTTTTTTGAAAAAAAAAAACAGCTTTTGTTAAAGATGTCAAAAAAATCCTTATTTTTTTCTATGACGTTTTTGTTGCAAGTGTTTTTATTTTTTTCAACCGGAAGTATTTTTTTTTTTATTAATTAAAATTTAAAAATAATTTAATTTTAATCGAAATAAATACAAATAGCAAGTGTAACGATATTTTAGCGATTTCAAAAGTGGAAAAATCAAAGCTAAGCCCGATTCAGTTTGCGAGCGCAGCGAGCAGGCAAGCGAGCGAAGCGAGCTGGGGTGAGCGTTAGCGAGCAGCAGAGTCCTTTTAATATACAAACTGCTTTCTCCATCCACCGCATTTGTTTAAACGTAGGGTGGTATGGTTTGACCTCGCGGTGCTCAGCAAATTATTTTCGAGCCAACAAATGGCCGCCTTCCCGGTGTTTCAGCAAATGTTCGGTCCGAAAATTGCGCTAGAGAAAATTTGTTTTCGCGGGGACAAAGGAGCAACTACCCTCTCTATGTGCGAGCGAAGCGAGCACCCTAGCGAGCGAAGCGAGCAAGGCAAGCGAGCGAAGCGAGCGGCTGGAGCAAAGCGACCATCTCTTCCAACCTTTTCACGGACCTTTACATCCATCCACTCCATAACCACTACAAAACAACGATTTACCTTGCAGTCTCCACCATTCGGCTCATGCACCAACGCCTCTCCCCCTTCCTTTCCCCCTTTCCCCTTGCTACTATTATACATATATTTTTATTAAACATCATTTATTTTTTTTAATTATGCAATTCTCTTTACATTTCTACATTTGATTCGGCCCTCGGCTCCCCGGTTGGTAAACCGGGCTAAATGCTAAATGTTTTTTGACCGACTTAAAATGCTCCAAAACGATTTGTTTAAACGTAGGGTGGTATGGTTTAACCTCGCGGTGATCAGCAAATTATTTTCGAGCCAACAAATGGCCGCCTTCCCGGTGTTTCAGCAACATTTCGGTCCAAAAATTGCGCTAGAGAAAATTTGTTTTCGGGGGGATAAAGAAGCAACTACCCTCTCTATGTGCGAGCGAAGCGAGCAAGGCAAGCGAGCGAAGCGAGCGGCTGGAGCGAAGCGACCATCTCTTCCAACCTTTTCACGGACGTTTACATCCATCCACTCCATAACCACTACAAAACAACGATTTACCTTGCAGTCACCACCATTCGGCTCATGCACCAACGCCTCTCCCCCTCCCTTTCCCCTTGCCACTATTATACATATATTTTTCTTCAACGTCATTTATTTTTTTTTTAATTATGCAATTCTCTTTACATTTCTACATTTCCTTGATTCGGCCGTCGGCTCCCCGGTTGGTAAATCGGGCTAAATGCTAGAATGCAATCTTCATCGATTGAGTTAGTCGATTTTCAAAAAAATTACAGCGCCTTTTCGGGACTTACGATCTGTGAAAATTTCGTTTCGGCTGTTCTTCGTCGAATCGAGTTATGATTTTTTTTCGTCATTTCATTACTCATCAGAGCGAATCGCCGCAAAATTCCGATTTTCGGTGTTCCCTCTCTCTCATACCAACTAAAGCGCTATATAGGACGTATCACTTCCACTTATTGAAATTTTCGATCAAAGGGATTGGATTTTTTGCGGAAAAAAATTTTTTCAACCGACGCGGAAAGTATCTTTTTTTCAATTTCAAAGTTTAGCGGCACCGCGCGGGTCGCGAATGTAAATAAACCGTGCGCTCAGCTACCACTCCCCAGACATTATAGGGCATCAAGAAGAGTTCCTTTGTGTGTAATCGTCGACGCCCGACACATTAAGACTATTCACGAAGCTCTGAGACGTTTTATAAAAAAGTTGAGTTTTCGACCAAAGCTGAAAAGTTTTCCCCTTTCGTGCGGGATGTCGTGTTGCGGCTCATTGCGCCACAACCGAATCGTCGGAGCGTCTATAGACCGGCAAGAGAGGAAAGAGGATACATTAGGTTGTGCATTAAAGAAAACCCGGAGGAAATCCGTGCAGAATTTGATTTTTGGTGAGTTTTTGAAAAATCAAACATGAAAATCTTACCCCAATTTCGAACTTTGTACGTTGGTGTCGGTCACCGCAGGCCGAATGGGCCTTCGAATGATTCGATTCCGACGTACAAAGACACGCCCAACACGAATATAACACTCGCGGCGCTCTAAAACGCCGATTAAGAAAATTTCGAGAATGCACTTTTCCATTTTGACGTTTTGTCATCGATTTGACGTCTTGCTAAAAATTGTCAATTTTCATGGAAAATAATCTTCGGTACATGGAAAATGATTTTTTTATCTTAGGATTTGCAGGCCTATGTTGTTTTGATGGATGACGTTGACGGCTGTTGTTGTCAAACGAAATTTACACGAAATGTCAAGTGAATACCTTGTGAAGCTCAATTTTGGGCCGTATTTTGAGCAAATCAACCTCACGGCGTGTGCTACTTGCGAACAGACGACCAGAGTACATTTCCCAAAGGTAAACAACAATTTGCCATCTCTTCGTTCTTTCCCATTGCACACGCATTTTTTTCCCATAAAATTATTATTCTTTTGTTTGAGTATTTGATACAGTACAATAATGGGAATTGTACCAGTAGATGGGAAATATAAATTTGTATAAATGCTAAAAATTTCAATTATCTAGCTCAAGTAGGACCGGAGCAATAAATATTTGTTAGTTTTTAGCAGTTCTGGAAAATTATTAGGCGCTGGCTATCAAAAGCCATGAGTGGGAAAAGGACAGATTTATGCGGGTTTCATTGTCTTCGAGTACGAGCGTGCTAATTTTTTTTTGCCTGCGGAAAGTATTTTTTTTTTCAATTTCAAAGTTTAGCGGCACCGCGCGGGTCGCGAATGTAAATAAACCGTGTGCTCAGCTACCGCTCCTCAGACAATATGGGGCATCAAGAAGGGTTCCTTTGTGTGTAATCGTCGACGCCCGACACGTTAAGACTATTCGCGAAGCTCTGAGACGTTTAATAAAAAAGTTGAGTTTTCGACGAAAGCGGAAAAGTTTTGCCCTTTCGTGCGGGATGTCGACCGAAAGCCGTGTTGCGGCTCATTGCGCCACAACCGAATCGACGGAGCGTCGACAGAGCGGCAAGAGAGGAAAGAGGATACATTAGGTTGTGCATTAAAGAAAACCCGGAGGAAATCCGTGCAGAATTCGATTTTTGGGGAGTTTTTGAAAAATCAAACATGAAAATCTAACCTCAATTTCGAACTTTGTACGTTGGTGTCGGTCACCGCAGGCCGAATGGGGCCTTCGAATGATTCGATTCCGACGTACAAAGACACACCCAACACGAATATAACACTCGCGGCGAATCAAAACAATTAAAATTAATTAATTTTTAAGTTTAACGTGTATATACAGGGTGGTTTAAACCGTGATTTTCTTGATTATTTTTTTTGACCGACTTAAAATGCTCCAAAACGATTTGTTTAAATTAAAATTAATTAATTTTAAAGTTTAACGGGTATATACAGGGTGATCTAAAACCGTGATTTTCTTGATTATTTTTTTTGACCGACTTAAAATGCTCCAAAACGATTTGTTTAAACATAGGGTGATATGGTTTGACCTCGCGGTGCTCAGCAAATTATTTTCGAGCCAACAAATGGCCGCCTTCCCGGTGTTTCAGCAAATTTTCGGGCCAAAAATTGCGCTAGAGAAAATTTGTTTTCGCGGGGATAAAGGAACAACTACCCTCTCTATGTGCGAGCAAAGCGAGCACCCTAGCGAGCGAAGCGAGCAAGGCAAGCGAACGAAGCGAGCGGCTGGAGCGAAGCGACCATCTCTTCCAACCTTTTCACGGACCTTTACATCCATCCACTCCAGAACCACTACAAAACAACGATTTACCTTGCATTCACCACCATTCAGCTCATGCACCATCGCCTTTCCCCCTCCCTTTCCCCTTGCTACTATTATACATATATTTTTCTTCAACATCATTTATTTTTTTTTTTAATTATGTAATTCTCTTTACATTTCTACATTTCCTTGATTCAGCCCTTGGCTCCCCGGTTTGTAAATCGGGCTAAATAATTTGTTTAAACGTAGGGTGGTATGGTTTGACCTCGCCGTTCTCAGCAAATTATTTTCGAGCCACCAAATGGCCGCCTTCCCGGTGTTTCAGCAAATTTCCGGTCCAAAAATTGCGCTAGAGAAAATTTGTTTTCGGGGGTATAAAGAAGCAACTACCCTCTCTATGTGCGAGCAAAGCGAGCACCCTAGCGAGCGAAACGAGCAAGGCAAGCGAGCGAAGCGAGCGGCTGGAGCGAAGCGACCATCTCTTCCAACCTTTTCACGGACCTTTACATCCATCCACTCCATAACCACTACAAAACAACGATTTACCTTGCAGTCACCACCATTCGGCTCATGCACCAACGCCTCTTCCCCTCCCTTTCCCCTTGCTACTATTATACATATATTTTTCTTCAACATCATTTTTTTTTTTAATTATGCAATTCTCTTCACATTTCTACATTTCCTTGATTCGGCCCTCGGCTCCCCGGTTGGTAAATCGGGCTAAATGCTAGTCTCCCTTAATAAAAACGTTAATGCAGTGGGGATCCGAGAAGGCTGCGATTCGGTCGCCTTGGCAACCACTTTTACATTGCTCTTATGGGAGAAAATTTTCGAGAGGCCTTAAAAAATCGAAAAATTCATTACATCCACCTGTAATTCAAACTGAGCACAGATTCCGTCGCCCCTCGCACGGCCCACCAATTCCCCTCTCGATACGACCCTTTTTTCTATTTTTTAACATTTTTTGAAATTCTGACGTTTTAAACGTCAGGCAAAAACTCACTAGCCTCAATACTTTATACGCTGGTCTTGCTTCACACGGCACTTTTCGGGGTCGCGCATACCATCATTTCGATGGGATTTGACCTGGCCTTTCCAACGCGACACATCCGAGCGCTCAAATCGCCCGATTAAAAAAGATATCGATTTTTAAAGATTTTCAAAAAAAAATAAATTGATTCTCAAAATTTTGGGTGCGCCGGGTTCACAATTACATTAGAAACACAACCCATCTATCGGGCATTTTTTTCATCCACGAAAAGTATTTTTTTTTTTAAATCAAAAGTTTAAAAGGATAAATACCGGGTGTCGAAATCCTGATTTTATTCATTATTTTTTTTTTTCATCCAAATTTTTTTGTTTTACCACAGGATGATAGGATTATACTTGGTGATGTTGGGACCATTTTTTCTTTTTTTTTTAATGGCCGCCTTCACCGGCTGTCAGCACTTTTTCGGTCAAAAAATTGCCATCGACAAATTTTGTTTCCACAGTTCGATTTCGAATATTTATCCGCAACCGGCAAGACAAAACAAAACTATGAAAACAACAAAAAAAAATTATGTACTCTTATGGAACAGATTGTACTGATGGAACACGAAAAACACGCGGGGCATGAGCCATAGTAGTTTTCATTTTAGCGATCTGAAATTTTTACTGGGCATAGAACCGAACCGCGAAATTCCGATAGGCTATACGGCGTTAAAATCCAAAATCGTTTTCTATTTTTAAAAAAAATTTGAAATTTTGAATTTAGTGGATCTTTGCGAAAAATTGCGATAGAGAAATTTGGATTTCAGATTTGGATTTAGACCACTTATCGGCTCCTGGGAAAAATACAAAATCAAAAATCTAATTTTTTGACCCAAGGTATATACCTTTGAATTTTTTTTTCATCTCAAAAAACATGAAAATCACCGGGGCATAAACCATAGTAATTTTCAAGTTAGCAATCTGAAATTTTGAATGGACAGAGAACCGATCGTCCAGAGTGCACATAGCTATTCGGATTTAAAATCAAAAATCGTTTTCTATTTCGAAAAAAATTTTGAAATTTTGATTTTCTTTTTTTTTGGTCGAAAAATTTAGATAGAGAAATTTAGATTTCACATTTGCATTTCCACTAATTATCCGCAACCGATAAGAAGAAAAAAATCAAAAAAACCTTCGGATTTTTTAATTTTTTTTTTTTTTCTGAAAAAAAGGTGACCCTATAACCGGGGCATACAATATCGAAATATTCATTTTAGCGATTTGAAATTTTTACAGGGCAGAGAACAGACCGTCGCGAGTGCGCAAGGCAATTCGGCGTAAAAACCCAACCCTTTTATCTAAAGTCAGACTACATACATCACCCCCGACAAGCTTGCGAGCGAAGCGAGCTCTATCGAACACAGTCCTGGAGCTACCTCAATTAAGCGAAGCGAGCAGTAACCGGGTCAGTATGCGAGCGAAGCGAGCAGTAACCGGGCCTAGCAACAGCAGCACGAGGCGATAGCCGAGTGCTGCTCTACATCGACCCAACAACAGCAGCACGAAGCGATAGCCGAGTGCTGCTCCATATCGACCACACAATAGTAAAAAAATCCAATCTATGGAAATTTTGACTTTTTAGTGATTTTTTAAATATCGAATCAAGCAACGAGACATTTCAAAAAATCACCGCTTCGTTTCTGTTTATCGTGGAACGTTGACATTTTGCAAAACTTTAGTCCACTATGGACCCTTTAATCGGTGCGAGTTTCGTTTGTTCATCTCATCATCGAACCGAGATATAATTTTTTTTCAATATTTATTATGCAATTCGCATTTCACTGAAAAATTTCGATTTTTTATAGTGCGTATTTTTCCAACACATGAGGTTTTTGTATCTTTGCGCTCTCTCCCACTCATTGAAAATTTCGATCACAGGGGTACATATGGAAATTTTTTTTGGTAAAAATAATATTTTTTAATTCATACCAAAAAACGTTTCTCTTTGTTTTTCACGCGTGCGCTTTTGTTTTTTTTTATTAATTTTTGGCGAATGCGGCACCACCCAACGATTGTATAATATTATTTTAAATTCCATCGTGTGCAGAATTTAATGCGACAAATCACCGTTCTTTTCCGAGTTCGATCCGATTATTAAAAGTATTTTTTTTTTAATTTTAAAGTTTAATGTGCATATACAGGGTGGTCTAAAACCATGATTTTCTTCATTATTTTTTATCGAAGTCAGACTACATACATCGCCCAGGACAAACTTGCGAGCGAAGCTAGCCAACTAATGTCGTGAAGCTACCTCTATTAAATTCTCGCGAAGCGAGCTCTATCGAAATTAGACTACATACATCGCCCAGGACGAGCATGCGAGCGAAGCGAGCCTACCAAAGTCCTGGAGCTACCTCAATTAAGCGAAGCGAGCAGTAACCGGGTCAGTATGCGAGCGAAGAGAGCAGTAACCGGGCCTAGCAACAGCAGCACGAGGCGATAGCCGAGTGCTGCTCTACATCGACCCAACAACAGCAGCACGAAGCGATAGCAGAGTGCTGCTCTATATCGACCACACAATAGTAAAAAAAATCCAATCTATGGAAATTTTGACTTTTTAGTGATTTTTTAAATATCGAATCAAGCAACGAGACATTTCAAAAAATCACCGCTTCGTTTCTGTTTATCGTGGAATGTTGACATTTTGCAAAACTTTGGTCCACTATGGACCCTTTAATCGGTGCGAGTTTCGTTTGTTTATCTCATCATCGAACCGAGATATAATTTTTTTTCAATATTTATTATGCAATTCGCATTTCACTGAAAAATTTCGATTTTTTATAGTGCGTATTTTTCCAACACATGAGGTTTTTCTATCTTTGCGCTCTCTCCCACTCATTGAAAATTTCGATCACGGATCATATGGAAATTTTTTTTGGTAAAAATAATATTTTTTAATTCATACCAAAAAACCTTCCTCTTTGTTTTTCACGCGTGCGCTTTTGTTTTTTTATTAATTTCGCAAATCAGAAATGTTTTTTTTTTAATTAAAACAAATCGGCCAAACGACATTATACCGTGCATTAACAATCGATTTAAATGAAGAACGTAAAAAAAAATTAATAAGTATATTTTTTGAAACCTATAAAAAAAAAATGTTTCTGCAAAAACTACTATCGTGTGCAGAATCGAACGCGACAAATTACTGTTCTTTTCTCAGTTCGATCCGATGATTAAAGGTTTTTTTTTTTAATTTTAAAATTTAATGTGTATATACAGGGTGGTCTAGAACCGTGATTTTCTTGATTTTTTTTTTTTACCTACTGAAAATGCTCCAAAACGATTTGTTTAAACGCAGGGTGGTATGGTTTGACTTCCCGGTGTTCATAAAGAACAAGAATGTCCAAGAATTGCGCTAGAGAAAATTTGTTTTCATGGAAACAAAGAAGCATATACTGGGTTAGTGTGCGAGCGAAGCGAGCAGTAACCAGGTCCAGTAAGAGAGCGAAGCGATCAGTAACCGAGTTCATTATGCGAGCGAAGCGAGCAGTATCCGGGTTAAGTGACATCTTCCCGACAACAATAGTACAAGGCGATAACCGAGTGATGCACCACGTAGATCATATAACGGTAAAACGAGTGCTGTGCTCCGACACAACTTGCAGTACGAGGCGAAGTCGAGTGATCAACTACGTCGATTGCATAACAGCTGCACGAGGCGATAGCCGAGTACAAAGTCTCAAAACATTTCTTTGCACAAGGCAAAGCCGAGTGATGCACCACGTCAACCTCACAATAACAGCACCAGGCGATAGCTGAATGCTACGGTACAACATATTACTCAATGCATCGTTTTTAATCTGGGTACGTTTCGTTTTATTTACTCATCATTACATTGAGAAATAATATATCGTAATTATTGATTAAATTAATTCCAATTGATTTAGTTGTCTCATTTAGAAACAAACTATTCTCTTTTAATTGGAATAATTTAAGTTTTTCACCTTTCCGAGGAAATTAGTCAGTTGATTTTTTTTTATGAAAAAATGTTAGTTGTAAATAATTGTGGATTATGATACTAAATAAAGGTTATAATACTATAAGATAATTACAATAATTTAAGTATTTCATCATTTCGAAGGAATTTATCAAAGTTGAATATTTTACGATAAACTTAAATTTTGAATTTATACCATCTATTCAATTGTAAATTAATTTGTTTCTGTTAATTTAATAAATAAAAGTAGCTTATTCGTGACAATAAAATAATTTTTTTTACTACTCATAAATGTTTGACGTTGAAATCTTTCCCATTGCTATTTTTTAGAAAAATGTATAATTATTGATTAAATTGATTTCAATTGCTTTAGTTACCTTATTTACAAACAAATTGTTCTCCTTTAATTAAAACAATTTCAGTTTTTCACCTTTCCGAGGAATTTTGTCAAAGTTGAATTTTTTTTATAAGAAAATGTTAATTGTAAATAATTGTGGATTATGATATCAGATAAAGGTTATAATACTATAAGATAATTAAAATAATTTGACTTTTTCATCATTTCGAAGGAATTTATCAAAGTTAAATTGTTTACGATAAACTTAAATTTTGAATTTATACCATCAATTCAATTGTAAATTAGTTTGTTTCTATTAATTGAATATAAATATTTAAAATTGACTTATTCGTGACAGTAAAAGTATTTTTTTTTACACGGTATAAATATTTTGTGTTTTTCTAATTGCTATTTTATATAAAAATGTATAATTATTGTTTAAATTTATTTCAATTGCCTTACTTACCTCATTTAAAAATAAATTGTTTTCCTTTAAATAAAATATTTTGAGTAGTTCACCTTTCTGGGAAATTTTGTGAAAGTTGAATTTTTAACGGTAAACTTAAATTTGTAATTTATATTAACTATTCAGTTGTAAATTAGTTTGTTTATGTTAGTTAAATGTAAATATTGAAAATTAACATATTTATAGCAGTAAAAATATTTATTTTATGCCTTACAAATGTTTATTTACCAAATGATTTAAATTGCTTTAGTTATCTCATTTTTAAACAAACTATTCTCTTTTAATTAAAATAATTTGATTTTTTGACTTATTCAATCAGAATTTGAATTTAAATTAGATTTAGTAGTTTATTTGTGTTAATTGCATGTGTCTCTGTAATAATTGTTTATTCAGGACAGTAAGAATCCAACGAAAACAATGGGATCTATCAGTTACCTGTTTGCTGTCGATTCGATGTCGACATGTCGGCACCGATTCAGTGTATTTACCTGATATTAATTAGAAACAAATGTTTTTTTTTTTAAATTTGTGTAATTATTGATTCAATTTTACTATTTATTTTATTTGTGGTTCATTTAGATTAAGAGAATCACTTTTTATATCTCTGCGGTGAACATTGTGAAAGTTTAATTTCATACGTTTACATGAAAATATAAATTTAAATCATCCAATTAGGTGTCTATTATTTTGTTTATGTTAATTGAATATGTTCATAATATATTAGTGAAAAATAATAATTGTTTTATTTACCGAACATAACAGTCTGCCGTTGGAATTTGTTCATTTGCTATTTTTCATAAGTATATGTGATTTTTGTACTGTATTGATCTATATTACTTTATTTATCTCATTTATAAACAGACCATTCAACTTGAAATAATATAATAATTGTAAAAAGTTCATTTTGAGTCGAAATAAATTCATAACTATACATTTTATAAAAAATATTATTCAATGTTGCCATTGAAATTTGAGTGTTTAATTTTATTTTATACATTCATATAATGTAAGAATTCTTTCCCTTTAACTCATTCTTTTTATATTTAAATAATAATTAAAAATGATTATACATTTCAGTATATTTTGAGATTATTCATAGATACTGTATCATAGTGTATTTATTAATTCTAATCAAAATACATTTGTTTAAAATCTAATCAAAACTAATGATAGACCAAATTAAATGATAAATAAATTACATTTGTTAATATTGTTGTAGAATGTTATTAACAACTTTAATTAAAAGTAGCGCATATAACATTAGAATTTAAATTTGGCACCTTTTTCGAAATCCACTAATGACAGATCAACCAATGGTGCACTTTCCTTCAAGGAAGTGACGGTTTTATCGCGAAGCCGTCTTGGTGGCGAAAACGGAAACGAAGATAGAAATAGACTAGAAACGTGAAATAAAAAAGGATAGACAGAGACGCTGTAAAACGTTAGACACGATTTTGTTTTAACCGACTTCCTGTTACGCCATTCTTTGTCGAGTCGTGTTTGTGCTCGCAACGGATTTTTCAGCGAACTTTTGCGGGTAAGTATAAATTCCTACGTTCATAGTTTTAACCGTGTTTCTCTACTTTCAGTACGTGCGTTCAACATCTTTCAGTTTTTTAAGTACAGCTTGCGAAATTCTTTGGTTGGTATTTTTTGGTAAGTGTGTTTTTCATTATTCATTAATTGTAAACTTTAACATGAATCTCTATATTACTATATGTATTATAAATGAAATAATCATTCGTTTTTATTATAATCATCTATTAAATACGGTGATTTTATTAAATTGTCGGCTAATGTGGAGAATATGGTCTATGCGCCATGCGGTATGCGCGGTAGTGTTTAAAACAGCACGTGTGTGTGTGTGTGTGTGTGTGTGTGTGTGTGTGTGTGTGTGTGTGTGTGTGTGTGTGTGTGTGCGTGTGCGTGTGCGTGTGCGTGTGCGTGTGCGTGTGCGTGTGCGTGTGCGTGTGCGTGTGCGTGTGCGTGTGCGTGTGCGTGTGCTTGTGCGTGTGCGTGTGCGTGTGCGTGTGCGTGTGCGTGTGCGTGTGCGAGTGCGTGTGCGTGTGCGTGTGGGTGTGTGTGTGTGTGTGAATTTTCGTGTAAAATGCAAACACACAAGTTGGAGATTCAATAAAATTTTAGGTTAGTGAATCAATTAAGCTTAATTTATTTTTCTCACTTTACCTTAGCATTATGCCACCGAAGAAGAAGAGTAAACTGTCTCAACAAAAGCGGACTACAACGGAAACGTCAAAGGAAAGCGCAGCGAGAAGGGCCAAAAATCGTGCAAATGCACAGAAGAATCGGGAAAAGATAAAGCAAGGTGGCAATAGTTCTGATTCGACATCAAGTGCAAGTAAGTAAACAAAAAAATCCTAATTTAAATAAAATAAATTAAGTTTTTAATCAGTGGCTTCATCAGGCAGATGAATGGAACATGTTGCAGTGTCAACAAAAATAAAGTGAAACCCCCCAACATTTTTGTTGTTTTAATTTTATAATTATAATATGGAGTTTCATCATGTATCCGCCTCATCGATCAAATATCTTATTAATAAACAAACCATTCTCCTTATACTAATATAGTTTGTTATTAAGCTACTTAAAAATGTTGTCAAAGATAAGTTATAAATTATTTTGAATTTATTAATTTGTATGTACTGTGTACTATTTTTCAAAATAATCATATTACAATAAAATATTATTTTATTTTCAGGTCTTGATGCCAATCCTCCTGCTACTGATGATGGCTGGACTTTGGTTGGTCCTTCCCGAAAACGAAGTAAGTTAATTTAATTTATCTTTCAAGTTTATCCTTTAATTTTATGAGTAATTTCATTGTAATGTATTTCGTACTTATAAGTAATTGAATTGAATGCATTACCCCGTAAACACTTTGATTTTTAGTAAATTTATTTATTCTTCTAATTAAAACTTGAAAGTCACTTTAGGAAATTGAATCATTTAAAGTACTTAATAATTAATTTCATTACACTGGCTATTTGAATCAATTAGAACCATTTCTTTTAATATCATGATTTAGTTAGTATATAATAAAAATAAATTAAGTAAATAATTATTATTTACGAAATTTAATTTTATAATATTAATAGTTTTTTTAATTGTACATGTGTTTATATTGTAGGTTTGAGATTGTCACCCATCATTCAGAGCTTGCCTTTACCGGCAACTGAAGTATTACCGAAACCTTCTACTTCAGGTAAGTTTATGCCTTTTCCTCTCTATTGAATAAATACAATAGTTGTACTATTATCATTTTTTTTAAATTAGTAAATAAAATTGTTTTCCACATTTTTTGTTCTCTTTGTTTTTAAAGAAAGCATTTTATTTTGGTTATAGAGATTTTTTTTTATGTATGCTAAAAGAATCAATATTAATTTATAAACTTATCGATAACCGAAATTTAATAATAATTGTTTCGACAAAATTAAAAATGAAAAACCTGTTTATACATTTTTTTATTTATAGGCTTGCAGTCGGCAACGCAATTGCCTCCACAGCCGACGGAGCGACCGCAATTACCGCGATGGCCGCGTCGGGAGCCTCCGATGCCCCCGACGCCTCCGACGCCGCTACCGCAATTGCCGCGATGGCCGAGTTGGGTGCCTCCGACGCCTTTGGCGCAGGTACCGCAACCGTCGCAGCCGAAGCAGCTGTTGCGAGCGACGCGGCAGTCTGCGTCAACTGAACAATCGACGCAGCAACCGTCGCAATCGACGCAGAAACCTTCGCCGACGCAGCAACGACTGTCGAGGCAGCGGCAATCGACGCTGTGGTCGCAATTGTCGCCGATATTAGCCAACATCGGTAAGTTTTTCACTCATACCTTTTATTATTTTTAATACTACTACAACAATCTTCCATTTCTAACGAATTTAAATATAAATGTAAATTTTTCATAAATAGTAATAATAGATAATTTAAATAATTGTTTATTTTATTTTTAGAAGAGTTATCGCAACAGCAGCGATCGCTGCGTCAGCAGCGATCGCCGCGACAGCAGCGATCGCCGCGACAGCAAAGATCGCCGCAGGAACATTGGCCGTCATTGCTTCCAACGCGGGACAATACCGGTAAACTTCTTAATTATACCTATTTTAATTTTTACTACAAATAAACTGCTATTTCTAACAAATCAACGAAAATGTAATTATATAATGATATCGATCTGAAATAAATGTTCATTTTATTTTTTAGAAGAGTTACAGAGAACTGCCACCCCTCCGCAGGCGACGCAGCGGCCGCAGCCGACGCAACGGCAGCAGCCAGAACGGTTGACAGAAGAACCGTTGTCGACGCAGCAGCCGTTGCCGGAGCTGCAGTTGGTGGTGTCGTCGCTGGAAAGTACCAGTAAACATGGCGCACAAAGGACCGGTAAGTTTATTAGTTATATTTTAAACAACAATTATTTTAAATGTCACTGCATTTTACAATAAAACCAAAACGAGAGTTTTCACTCCCAGACTAAGCATGAAGTAAAATTTCGAGTTTAGAAAAGCCTGAAGAATTTGGATAGGTCGCGCAGCGAAGCGGAACGACCTATCCAAATTAGGCTTTTCTAAACTCGAAATTTTACTTCATGCGCCACGCGTATAAAACACTGTTTAAATTTAAAATGTTTTTCAATCAATTAATTAAATCTATCATTTAAATGACGGAGAAAGTGTTGTAGTGAAATATTTAATAGAACTTTGAAAATAATATTGCTTCATTATATTTATATTTCATTTTAATCCATCTCAAATCTGTGCCATAAACAAATCAACAATGTAATCATGTAATCATAAAAAATTAAAATACATGGTCATTTTCTTTTTTAGAAGAGTTGCAGAGAACCACCACCCCTTCGCAGGCGACGCAGCGGCCGCAGTTGAAGCGACGGCCGCAGCCAGAACGGTTGACAAAACAACCGTTGTCGACACAGCAGCCGCTGCCGGAGCCGCAGTTGGTAGAGTCGGTCACAATTTTACAGAGTATCGGTAAGTTTATAAATTAAATCTTAAACTACAATTATCGTAAATGTCACTATATTTTACTATAAAAACAAAATGAGAGTTTCCATTCTCAGACTAAGTATGAAGTAAAATTTCAAGTTGAAATAATTTTTACTTTATTTATTGAAGATTCGCAAGGAAGTTCGGCCCCCATTCCGCAGCTGCAGTCGAAGCGGCAGCCGAAGCAGCGGCAGCAGCCTGACCGGCTGACAGAAAAGCCGCAGCCGACGCCACAGGAACAGCAAACTTCACCTTCTACTTCTGGTAAGTTTATGTACACGCACTGTTTTTAAATACATAAGTACATTGATAAAATAGTTTCATTAAATATTCATGTGCAATTAAAATACTTTAATGTATCATTATATTTATAGATTTGGCTCAGTCACAGCCAAAGAAGCGAGGCCGGCCTAAGAAGCAGGCGACGCAACAGCCAGCGCAAGAGGCACCGAGACGGTCTCAAAGGTTGAGCAGAAGGCCGTCTCAGATGACACCACCACCACCACCACCTCCTTCGCCGGCAGTGACGCGGTCAAGCCAGCGGTCACAGCGGAGTGTTTTGCGGAGTGTACGGAGAGTAAGTGATTCACTTAGTAATAGTTCAGTAGATGACTTAGACTTCGTAAGACTGACACCGGTACATGTTTCCCAATTGACGAATGTATTACCGCCTGTAGACGTCGTACCTGTTGTAAGAGTATTAGACGTGCAGGTGATAATACATGCCGAACCAGAACGTCCTGTCGTTGTAGTCGATACGGACGTGCAAGAGGAGGTCGCCCCTATTCCGCCCATCATGGCGGAGGAAGAGGTCGTTCCTCCTGTTGTACGCGTGGAAACAGTACAGGACGTACCGATTAGGCCGGTAGCCTTAATGATTAATGCCGAACCGGAACGTGTTGCCATTGTTGCCGATGCGCACGTGGAAGAGGAGGTCGCCCCTATTCCACCCATCATAGCGGAAGAGGTCGTTCCTCCTGTTGCACACGTTGAGGCAGTGCAAGACGTTCCGGTTAGGCCGATAGCCATGGGTTTCAATTATAATCCTGAAACGGATTATAATCGAATTTCCAATATTGGCCAGAGGATAGTCGAGTGTCCTAATTGCTGTGCATTACTTTGGCACGATGAGTCTAAAAACATGTGCTGTTCGGGAGGTAAAGTTCGATTGGTTGATATTGCGGAACCTCCTGAACCTCTAAGATCATTGATTAACGGCGAGAATCCGCAATCCGAACATTTTTTGACATTCGCTCGATCATATAATTCGGCCTTCCAAATGACCTCCTTCGGCGCGACGGAAATTGGAGGTAATGATCCGCGTATGTTCACATTTAAAATTCAGGGTCAGATTTATCACCGTATCGGCTCTTTATTACCTCCGCGAGATGGTAACGCGAAATTTTTACAGGTATATTTTATGGGCGATGATCAGGTTCAAGCTGATCATCGAATCAATAATAATTTCCGATTGAATCGCGACATCATCATTCAAATGCAGGCGATGCTTGCAGCACATAATCCGTATGTCCGCGATTTTAAGACCGCGTTAGAAAGACATCCAAATTTAGAGAGAAATTTAAGATTAGTTATTCACGCCGATCGAAGGCCCGCGGGGGCTCATCCGGGAAGGTTTAATGCACCCGTCGATGACGAGGTAGCTGTAATCATGGTCGGAGAGCAACACGGTACGAGAGATGTGATTTTAACATTTCACGATTCCACGTTGACGCGAGTGTTGGAGACACATCGATCGTACGATGCTCTCCAGTATCCATTGCTTTTCAGCCGAGGCGAGGACGGCTACAATTTTTTAATTCCTCTGCTTGATGCTCGAACCGGTTTAGAGTTACCGCGTAAAAAGGTATCCGCGATGCAATTTTATTGCTATAGGTTGATGTTTAGGCGTAACTCCGTCAACATCATCCATCGCATGCGCAACTTGGGCAATCAGTACTGGGTCGATATGTACGCGAAAATCGAGACGGAACGATTAATTTACATCCGTCAGAACCAACGCCGGCTTCGTGCCGAGGATTACATTCATCTACGTGATGAAATTAATCAAGGGACCGACCCAGCGGACCTGGGTCAATTGATTATTTTACCAGCGTCATTCACGGGGGGGCCAAGATATATGCACGAGCGTACGCAGGATGCGTTCTGCTATATCCGGAATTACGGGCGTCCCGATTTATTCATTACAATGACGTGTAATCCGTATTGGGAAGAAATACGGAACCTCTTATTACCGGGACAGCGCTTTAAACACAGGCACGACATAATTGCGCGCGTGTTTAGTTTAAAGGTGAAATCATTAATTCACATTTTAACAAGACGTAACCTATTCGGTGCCACCCAATGCTATTTGTACACGATCGAGTGGCAAAAGCGTGGCTTGCCTCACGCTCATTTGTTGTTGTGGCTAGAGGGTGGAATTAGAGCGGAACACATCGACCATCTGATATCCGCCGAACTACCTGACCCCGCCGTTGATCCGGAACTATTCGACATTGTCAAATGTCAAATGATTCACGGTCCCTGCGGAGCTGTCAACAGGAACGCTCCCTGTATGTCAGATGGCCGGTGTGGCAAAAAGTACCCGCGGCAATTTTTGCCACAGACAATGACCAACGACTACGGCTACCCTTTATACAGACGCAGGGAGCCGGGTTTGGGCGGAATTTCCGCGGAAATTCGGCCACGTGCTGGCGCTGCCGACCCGATCGTCGTCGACAATCGTTGGGTGGTGCCGCATTCGCCGGTTTTGTTAAAAATGTTCAAATGCCATCTAAATGTCGAAATTGTGAATAACGTATCGGCCATCAAGTACGTATGCAAATACGTCAATAAGGGTAGTGATCAGGCATGTGTCGGAATCGAAAATGCCAACGATGAAGTATTGGTGTATCAGAGTGGAAGATACATCAGTACTTCTGAGGCGGCATGGCGCATTCTGGGACTGTCTGTCCACAAACGGTACCCGCCCGTTATTCACTTGGCCGTTCACCTCGAGAACGGCCAACGCGTATACTTCCACGAAACGGACGATCCCCAAAATGTACAGCAACAGGTCGACAATCCGCGCGCGTCCACGCTGATGGCATTTTTTACACTATGCGCTGCCGACGAATTCGCACGTACGCTGCTGTACGTCGAGGTGCCTGCGTATTACGCTTTCAATCCGCGGACCCACGTATTTAACCGGAGACGTCGCGGTACCCCAGTCGCCGGTTTTCCCGGCGTAAAACGCGAACACGTTCTCGGTCGCGTTTTCACTATTCACCCGAGGAACGTGGAATGTTACTATCTCCGGTTAATATTGCATACCGTTCGAGGTCCGACCAGTTTTGTACATTTGCGAACCGTAGAAGACGTCGTTTACCCCACGTTTCAGGCGGCATGCAGGGCGTTGGGATTATTAGTAGATGATACACATTGGCATGACACTCTCGCCGATGCTTGCATCTCCGAGACGCCATCCAAGTTACGTCATCTATTCGCCGTAATCCTGGTGTTCGGTAATCCGTCTGATGCCAGAATTTTGTGGGATCAATTCAAAGACGCTCTCTGTGAAGACATTTTGCATCGAATTCTTAGAGCGCACCCAGACCTAAATGACGTCCAAGACAGGTCGGACCTCTACAACGAAAGCTTGATTAAAATTCAGCGAATTCTTTACGCCATCGCAGGTCAGGAGCTCTCTGTTTACGGTTTGCCAATTGCCCAACCGTCGGCCGAGAGATTCGTCTCCGGTGATGTATTCGAAAACGAGATAACTTTCGATCCCGTACAGTTACTCGAGTTCGTTGAACGTCACACACCCCTCTTGAACGATGAGCAGACGCATGTGTATCGCGAAGTGATCGCTTCAATTCACGCCGAGGAGCCTTCACTTTTCTTCTTAGACGCCCCAGGTGGTACAGGCAAGACATACCTTTTAAACTTAATTTTGGCCACCGTGAGAAGTGAAGGCCGTACCGCCATTGCCGTAGCTTCCTCTGGAATAGCTGCCACCCTTTTGCCTGGGGGTAAAACAGCTCATTCCACATTTAAAATACCTTTGAATTTGGACACAAGCGATACACCGGTCTGCAACATCAAACGGTCCGACGCAACGGGCCGCGCGATCAGGAATTGTGCACTCATTGTATGGGATGAGTGCACAATGGCAAACCGTAAAGCCATTGATGCCGTAGACAGAACTTTAAGAGATGTCCGGAACATCGACAGGCCGATGGGTGGACTTTGTTTTCTATTTGCTGGGGACTTTAGACAGACGTTACCGATCATCACAGATGGCACAAGGGCCGATCAAATTTTGGCCACAATTAGACATTCATTAATATGGCCAATGGTTCGCGTATTGACCCTCGCACTTAATGTGAGGGTACTATTAGGGGACGTGGACGAAGTCCAACGACAATTCGCCGACAATTTAATTCGAATCGGCGAGGGCGTCATGGACGTGACGGAAGGCGACCGCATTGAGCTTTTGCCCTCAATGTGTAGTTTAGTCGAATCCGTTGACGAACTCATCGAAAAAGTCTACGGAAATATAAATGAACTCAATGGACGGACTAATGAATTCATGACGGAACGGGCGATTTTGTGCCCAACTAACGAACGCGTCAAATTAACCAACATGTCAATTTTAAATGGCCTTGATGCGCAGGAAATGGTGTACAGATCGGTCAACACGTTGACAGATCTGGACAATGCCGTTCAATATCCAGTCGAGTTCCTGGATTCGATCGTCTTACCCGGATTTCCTGCACATGAAATCCGAATTAAGGTCGGTTCGCCGATTATCCTCCTACGTAATCTCAACGCACCGAAACTCTGTAATGGAACTCGATTGCGAGTTCGTGCGTTGCAAAGAAACGTAATTGATGCTGTGGTGTTGACCGGATGCGCGGCAGGAGAATCCGTTTTTATTCCGAGGATTCCCCTCGAACCCACCAATTACCCGATTGAGTTTAGGCGGCTGCAATTTCCAGTGTCGGTCTGTTACGCAATGACTATTAACAAGTCTCAGGGACAGACAATGAAAATTGCAGGCATCGATTTAGAGACCCCAGTATTCTCTCACGGACAGCTATATGTAGCCCTATCTCGAGTCTCCGACCCAAGAAATCTTTACATATACTGTCCTGGGAGGAAGACGCGTAACATTGTCTTTCAGGAATGCATACGCCACTGAGGCCTCCAAAACTCTCTCTCTCTCTCTCTCTTTCTCACAATACATATCAGATTTTTTTGTCACGGTCTCCAACCCCCCCCCCTTTGTATGATTCGTGCCCGTTACGATACACCTACCAGGTGTTTCGTGCCATGTGCAATCATCCTTAATATCTGATCATTTTCTCGATCGTCAAGTTTTATTTCAATCGTCAGTTTTCTCATCAGTCTATTTTCCGATTCGCTCACATCCGCTTTAACTTCTTTTTTTTATTGTAGAATATTTGTTAGCTCTCCAAACACAATAGCAGCATCTTTTACGTTTGTTTTATAAGATTTCGTGTGAGGATATTGATTTTTTTGTTTTTTCGAATATAGACGCTTTAATCCATGCAAGTCATTTATCTTATTACTGAACGTTTTTTTTTAACTCACAGTGACTTTTTCATCTTCTGGCAAATATATTTGTTTTATCAATTACTAAAGTTCGTTTATATTGACATTTAATTTGTACATTTAATCATCGTGTTTCTGTGTCATTGTAAGACATAGCTTGGGATGGGTAATAACATTTTACATCGCCGAATTTATGCGTGCCTTGATTGTAAATCGCATCGGTTTGAATTACGCCTGTATTAAATACCTATCATCGACCGTAAATTGAAATAATTATTCTAGGAGAAACTATAATCTTATTTTTCATTCAAAAACTGCGTTTGTATTACACATTACAATTTTTTTCAATAATACATTTAATATTATCACATTTAAATTTCACATTCATATTTTAAACATTGCGTTAAGTATAACATCTTTTGGATCAATTTTAATTTTAAATTTATTTCAGTTTAAATTATAAAACTAATCACTTTTCACTCGAGTATAATAATTTACTTTCTTTGATATTACTTTTAAATAAAACTATTTATTCTCCTGTAGTAATAATTTCACTGTACTTTTGCTTGCGCTATTATTGATATTTTATATACGTCGGGTCTTCCCAATAAATGTACAACCATCCTATTTCGTAATTTTCTAAACTTTGCTCTTAAATTCTTTTTCAATTAAATTCATTTTATACATTATCATTTTCAACATTTCTTATTCGGTTAAACGTACTTTTATTCTTTAATTTTTTAATTAATTTACCGAATAAATTACATTATTCAAATTTAACATGATACTTTGATTTCTATTCATTTCAAATATATTTAATTTTAATTTTCAAATACAAGGAATTCATCTATAAAGTATCCATATCTCGATACATACACTGTACATTTTTGAGCATTTGTTGTTTTTAAAAAATGTTCAACCTAAAGCTTTTAAAAAGTGTTACCATTTCCAGATTAAGCATAAACCAAACCAAATTTTCTGGCTTTTCTAAACTCGAAATTTTACTTTATGCGCCACGCGTTTAAAACACTAAAATATTTCACGCTCAATATATGTGGTCTTGGCAAACTGCATTAGCGCAGCACCTTTATAACTTTATAATATTTTAGAGTTTAACACGCGTGAAACATTTAGTAAAATTTCGAGTTTGAAAAACCTGAACAGTTTACTTTGTGTTTAATCTGACAGTGGAAACATGTGTCGAAAGTTTCAAATTCGACTAATATGCATAATTTGATAGTATTCTCCTATTTTTACGTCATTGTAGCTTTGCGCCGGGATGGCCCAGTTGTTGATTGTCCATTTTACTACGCTATTATATAATTTCTGTAAATTTGTTTATTGTGCCTGCATTTCATTCTAACCATTTTACAATTAAGTTCGCAAAGAATAAACTATTTTGTTTTTATTATTCTGCGCCATTAATCTTGATTCCATTACATTTTTGTTTTTTTCTATTCAATTTATAGAATATTTCTTTTGAGTATACATATGTTAATGTATACGTTATAAATGTCTGAATATTCATTGATTTTAAAAATGATTCAATCAACTTTGATGTATGTATTTTTACTATTTGATTAAGCAATGAAATATTATTTCATGCACTACGCATTTAACACAATCAAATATTATACATTTCAAAATATACCACTTCGGCGGTATATATTGAACTTTACAATATTTCAGTGTTTTATACGCGTGGCGCATAAAGTAAAATTTCGAGTTTAGAAAAGCCTAATTTGGTTAGGTTGCTCCGCTTCGCTACGCAACCTATCCAAATTCTTCAGGCTTTTCTAAACTCGAAATTTTACTTCATGCTTAGTCTGGGAGTGGAGACACGCATTAAAAGTTTCAAATTTAACACTTTAAAAAAACAATCAATATTCGAAATTTCACAACGTATGCATCAAGTTGTATGCATTCAAATGACTTTATATTGCATTCTTTATCAATTAATAGCTGTACTTATTTAATATGTATATTTGCACTTTGTTTTATTAAATAATTTATCAGTCAATTTACACCTCCATTTTTATTATTCGGCGCAATTAATATTAACAAAATTTATTCATTGCATTTACCTGACTTGACTACAGATTTTTTTTTTTTAATATACTTATTCCAATACATACGTTGTAACTATTACATCATCGATTGATTTTGAAATGTGTTCAATTTGAAGTTTCCAACGAGTGTTTTCAATCCTTGGTTAAGCATAAAGTAAAATTTCGAGTTTAGAAAATCCTGAAAATTTGGATTTGCCGAGGCGCGCGAGCGAAGCGAGTCGCGCCAAGGCAAATCCAAATTTTCAGGATTTTCTAAACTCGAAATTTTACTTTATGCGCCACGCGTACAAATCACTGATTTAATATAAAATTCAAAATATACAAACTTAACAGACTGTTTTAATTTTGTACATTTTGAACTTTACAATCTTTCAATATATTATACGGTAAAATGTTTAAAAATATCGCTTTATGCTTTATCAAAGAATGGAAATAATCGTTAAACGTTTCGATTGAATGCTTTAAAAATCAATTAATGCTTAAAATTTGACAACGTATGAATTAATGAATATATACTTAAATGAAAAATCCCTCTCTGTGTTGACTCTGTTGTGTACGTTAATATATCTCCATTAAGTTTACCTGATCAGATTTTCTGATCGGGTGAGAGCGATGAGATATATTAGGATAAATACACACATTACCGAATTACGACTATCACCTAATTACGACAATTAAACTATTCTCTGTGTAAAGTTATTGAAAGAAAGACACTGTCAATAAGTTTACATGGTGCAATATGTTTCTTCCCGCGCCAGATGAGGACTTAATTCAAGACGTTGAATTATTTTCTCACTGTCATGTCTATCCATATTGCACATGTTACCGTGTTGCGACAGTAAATTCAACATTGACAGTTACATTTTGTTATAGACATTACCTGTTTCAAATGTAAATTCAAATTTATTCAATTCAAATAGTTTCTTTTCTAAAATCACATTAAATTTAAATGATCACATTTGAATTGATATTTTGAAATGTTTTTATTTTATTTTTATTCAAAATATTATTAGTTTGTTGTTGTTTACGATTAGAAATTTTATTTATACTATTTGACATATGACTGAATGTGGCTCTTCTTCTCTTCGTACACCCGCGCTAAATCACTCCACTGCGACTGCGTAATCAGACGAGAAGATATACATCATGTTGCAGTAAATGAATTGCGGTAAGATTGCTATATTACTTTTTTAACACTAATATATATTTATTTCAAAAGTAGCAAACCTTCATATTTAACTTCATGTCAATTTTTTAACAAAAACAATATTTTTGTAATGTTTGTGATAGAACATCGACTTGATTTACTAAAAATTGTATTTGTTTTCGAAAATAGGAAACCTTCATATTTAACTTCATGTCAATTTTTTAACAAAAACAATATTTTTGTAATGTTTGTGATAGAACATCGACTTAATTTACTTAAAATTGTATTTTATTTCAAAAGTAGCAAACCTTCATATTTAACTTCATGTCAATTTTTTAACAAAAACAATATTTTTGTAATGGTTATGATAGAACATCGACTTGATTTACTAAAAATTGTATTTGTTTTCGAAAATAGGAAACCTTCATATTTAACTTCATGTCAATTTTTTAACAAAAACAATATTTTTGTAATGTTTGTGATAGAACATCGACTTAATTTACTTAAAATTGTATTTTATTTTAAAAGTAGCAAACCTTCATATTTAACTTCATGTCAATTTTTTAACAAAAACAATATTTTTGTAATGGTTATGATAGAACATCGACTTGATTTACTAAAAATTGTATTTGTTTTCGAAAATAGGAAACCTTCATATTTAACTTCATGTCAATTTTTTAACAAAAACAATATTTTTGTAATGTTTGTGATAGAACATCGACTTAATTTACTTAAAATTGTATTTTATTTCAAAAGTAGCAAACCTTCATATTTAACTTCATGTCAATTTTTTAACAAAAACAATATTTTTGTAATGTTTGTGATAGAACATCGACTTGATTTACTAAAAATTGTATTTGTTTTCGAAAATAGGAAACCTTCATATTTAACTTCATGTCAATTTTTTAACAAAAACAATATTTTTGTAATGTTTGTGATAGAACATCGACTTAATTTACTTAAAATTGTATTTTATTTCAAAAGTAGCAAACCTTCATATTTAACTTCATGTCAATTTTTTAACAAAAACAATATTTTTGTAATGGTTATGATAGAACATCGACTTAATTTACTTAAAATTGTATTTTATTTCAAAAGTAGCAAACCTTCATATTTAACTTCATGTCAATTTTTTAACAAAAACAATATTTTTGTAATGGTTATGATAGAACATCGACTTAATTTACTTAAAATTGTATTTTATTTCAAAAGTAGCAAACCTTCATATTTAACTTCATGTCAATTTTTTAACAAAAACAATATTTTTGTAATGGTTATGATAGAACATCGACTTAATTTACTTAAAATTGTATTTTATTTCAAAAGTAGCAAACCTTCATATTTAACTTCATGTCAATTTTTTAACAAAAACAATATTTTTGTAATGTTTGTGATAGAACATCGACTTGATTTACTAAAAATTGTATTTGTTTTCGAAAATAGGAAACCTTCATATTTAACTTCATGTCAATTTTTTAACAAAAACAATATTTTTGTAATGTTTGTGATAGAACATCGACTTAATTTACTTAAAATTGTATTTTATTTCAAAAGTAGCAAACCTTCATATTTAACTTCATGTCAATTTTTTAACAAAAACAATATTTTTGTAATGGTTATGATAGAACATCGACTTAATTTACTTAAAATTGTATTTTATTTCAAAAGTAGCAAACCTTCATATTTAACTTCATGTCAATTTTTTAACAAAAACAATATTTTTGTAATGGTTATGATAGAACATCGACTTAATTTACTTAAAATTGTATTTTATTTCAAAAGTAGCAAACCTTCATATTTAACTTCATGTCAATTTTTTAACAAAAACAATATTTTTGTAATGGTTATGATAGAACATCGACTTGATTTACTAAAAATTGTATTTGTTTTCGAAAATAGGAAACCTTCATATTTAACTTCATGTCAATTTTTTAACAAAAACAATATTTTTGTAATGTTTGTGATAGAACATCGACTTAATTTACTTAAAATTGTATTTTATTTCAAAAGTAGCAAACCTTCATATTTAACTTCATGTCAATTTTTTAACAAAAACAATATTTTTGTAATGGTTATGATAGAACATCGACTTAATTTACTTAAAATTGTATTTTATTTTAAAAGTAGCAAACCTTCATATTTAACTTCATGTCAATTTTTTAACAAAAACAATATTTTTGTAATGGTTATGATAGAACATCGACTTAATTTACTTAAAATTGTATTTTATTTCAAAAGTAGCAAACCTTCATATTTAACTTCATGTCAATTTTTTAACAAAAACAATATTTTTGTAATGGTTATGATAGAACATCGACTTGATTTACTAAAAATTGTATTTGTTTTCGAAAATAGGAAACCTTCATATTTAACTTCATGTCAATTTTTTAACAAAAACAATATTTTTGTAATGTTTGTGATAGAACATCGACTTAATTTACTTAAAATTGTATTTTATTTCAAAAGTAGCAAACCTTCATATTTAACTTCATGTCAATTTTTTAACAAAAATAATATTTTTGTAATGTTTGTGATAGAACATCGACTTGATTTACTAAAAATTGTATTTGTTTTCGAAAATAGGAAACCTTCATATTTAACTTCATGTCAATTTTTTAACAAAAACAATATTTTTGTAATGTTTGTGATAGAACATCGACTTAATTTACTTAAAATTGTATTTTATTTCAAAAGTAGCAAACCTTCATATTTAACTTCATGTCAATTTTTTAACAAAAACAATATTTTTGTAATGTTTGTGATAGAACATCGACTTGATTTACTAAAAATTGTATTTGTTTTCGAAAATAGGAAACCTTCATATTTAACTTCATGTCAATTTTTTAACAAAAACAATATTTTTGTAATGTTTGTGATAGAACATCGACTTAATTTACTTAAAATTGTATTTTATTTCAAAAGTAGCAAACCTTCATATTTAACTTCATGTCAATTTTTTAACAAAAACAATATTTTTGTAATGTTTGTGATAGAACATCGACTTAATTTACTTAAAATTGTATTTTATTTCAAAAGTAGCAAACCTTCATATTTAACTTCATGTCAATTTTTTAACAAAAACAATATTTTTGTAATGGTTATGATAGAACATCGACTTAATTTACTTAAAATTGTATTTTATTTCAAAAGTAGCAAACCTTCATATTTAACTTCATGTCAATTTTTTAACAAAAACAATATTTTTGTAATGTTTGTGATAGAACATCGACTTAATTTACTTAAAATTGTATTTTATTTCAAAAGTAGCAAACCTTCATATTTAACTTCATGTCAATTTTTTAACAAAAACAATATTTTTGTAATGGTTATGATAGAACATCGACTTAATTTACTTAAAATTGTATTTTATTTCAAAAGTAGCAAACCTTCATATTTAACTTCATGTCAATTTTTTAACAAAAACAATATTTTTGTAATGTTTGTGATAGAACATCGACTTGATTTACTAAAAATTGTATTTGTTTTCGAAAATAGGAAACCTTCATATTTAACTTCATGTCAATTTTTTAACAAAAACAATATTTTTGTAATGTTTGTGATAGAACATCGACTTAATTTACTTAAAATTGTATTTTATTTCAAAAGTAGCAAACCTTCATATTTAACTTCATGTCAATTTTTTAACAAAAACAATATTTTTGTAATGTTTGTGATAGAACATCGACTTAATTTACTTAAAATTGTATTTTATTTCAAAAGTAGCAAACCTTCATATTTAACTTCATGTCAATTTTTTAACAAAAATAATATTTTTGTAATGTTTGTGATAGAACATCGACTTGATTTACTAAAAATTGTATTTGTTTTCGAAAATAGGAAACCTTCATATTTAACTTCATGTCAATTTTTTAACAAAAACAATATTTTTGTAATGTTTGTGATAGAACATCAACTTAATTTACTTAAAATTGTATTTTATTTCAAAAGTAGCAAACCTTCATATTTAACTTCATGTCAATTTTTTTAACAAAAACAATATTTTTGTAATGTTTGTGATAGAACATCGACTTGATTTACTAAAAATTGTATTTGTTTTCGAAAATAGGAAACCTTCATATTTAACTTCATGTCAATTTTTTAACAAAAACAATATTTTTGTAATGTTTGTGATAGAACATCGACTTAATTTACTTAAAATTGTATTTTATTTCAAAAGTAGCAAACCTTCATATTTAACTTCATGTCAATTTTTTAACAAAAATAATATTTTTGTAATGTTTGTGATAGAACATCGACTTGATTTACTAAAAATTGTATTTGTTTTCGAAAATAGGAAACCTTCATATTTAACTTCATGTCAATTTTTTAACAAAAACAATATTTTTGTAATGTTTGTGATAGAACATCGACTTAATTTACTTAAAATTGTATTTTATTTCAAAAGTAGCAAACCTTCATATTTAACTTCATGTCAATTTTTTAACAAAAACAATATTTTTGTAATGTTTGTGATAGAACATCGACTTGATTTACTAAAAATTGTATTTGTTTTCGAAAATAGGAAACCTTCATATTTAACTTCATGTCAATTTTTTAACAAAAACAATATTTTTGTAATGTTTGTGATAGAACATCGACTTAATTTACTTAAAATTGTATTTTATTTCAAAAGTAGCAAACCTTCATATTTAACTTCATGTCAATTTTTTAACAAAAACAATATTTTTGTAATGGTTATGATAGAACATCGACTTAATTTACTTAAAATTGTATTTTATTTCAAAAGTAGCAAACCTTCATATTTAACTTCATGTCAATTTTTTAACAAAAACAATATTTTTGTAATGTTTGTGATAGAACATCGACTTAATTTACTTAAAATTGTATTTTATTTCAAAAGTAGCAAACCTTCATATTTAACTTCATGTCAATTTTTTAACAAAAACAATATTTTTGTAATGGTTATGATAGAACATCGACTTAATTTACTTAAAATTGTATTTTATTTCAAAAGTAGCAAACCTTCATATTTAACTTCATGTCAATTTTTTAACAAAAACAATATTTTTGTAATGTTTGTGATAGAACATCGACTTAATTTACTTAAAATTGTATTTTATTTCAAAAGTAGCAAACCTTCATATTTAACTTCATGTCAATTTTTTAACAAAAACAATATTTTTGTAATGGTTATGATAGAACATCGACTTAATTTACTTAAAATTGTATTTTATTTCAAAAGTAGCAAACCTTCATATTTAACTTCATGTCAATTTTTTAACAAAAACAATATTTTTGTAATGTTTGTGATAGAACATCGACTTAATTTACTTAAAATTGTATTTTATTTCAAAAGTAGCAAACCTTCATATTTAACTTCATGTCAATTTTTTAACAAAAACAATATTTTTGTAATGGTTATGATAGAACATCGACTTAATTTACTTAAAATTGTATTTTATTTCAAAAGTAGCAAACCTTCATATTTAACTTCATGTCAATTTTTTAACAAAAACAATATTTTTGTAATGTTTGTGATAGAACATCGACTTGATTTACTAAAAATTGTATTTGTTTTCGAAAATAGGAAACCTTCATATTTAACTTCATGTCAATTTTTTAACAAAAACAATATTTTTGTAATGGTTATGATAGAACATCGACTTAATTTACTTAAAATTGTATTTTATTTCAAAAGTAGCAAACCTTCATATTTAACTTCATGTCAATTTTTTAACAAAAACAATATTTTTGTAATGTTTGTGATAGAACATCGACTTAATTTACTTAAAATTGTATTTTATTTCAAAAGTAGCAAACCTTCATATTTAACTTCATGTCAATTTTTTAACAAAAACAATATTTTTGTAATGGTTATGATAGAACATCGACTTAATTTACTTAAAATTGTATTTTATTTCAAAAGTAGCAAACCTTCATATTTAACTTCATGTCAATTTTTTAACAAAAACAATATTTTTGTAATGTTTGTGATAGAACATCGACTTAATTTACTTAAAATTGTATTTTATTTCAAAAGTAGCAAACCTTCATATTTAACTTCATGTCAATTTTTTAACAAAAACAATATTTTTGTAATGGTTATGATAGAACATCGACTTAATTTACTTAAAATTGTATTTTATTTCAAAAGTAGCAAACCTTCATATTTAACTTCATGTCAATTTTTTAACAAAAACAATATTTTTGTAATGTTTGTGATAGAACATCGACTTAATTTACTTAAAATTGTATTTTATTTCAAAAGTAGCAAACCTTCATATTTAACTTCATGTCAATTTTTTAACAAAAACAATATTTTTGTAATGGTTATGATAGAACATCGACTTAATTTACTTAAAATTGTATTTTATTTCAAAAGTAGCAAACCTTCATATTTAACTTCATGTCAATTTTTTAACAAAAACAATATTTTTGTAATGTTTGTGATAGAACATCGACTTAATTTACTTAAAATTGTATTTTATTTCAAAAGTAGCAAACCTTCATATTTAACTTCATGTCAATTTTTTAACAAAAACAATATTTTTGTAATGGTTATGATAGAACATCGACTTAATTTACTTAAAATTGTATTTTATTTCAAAAGTAGCAAACCTTCATATTTAACTTCATGTCAATTTTTTAACAAAAACAATATTTTTGTAATGTTTGTGATAGAACATCGACTTAATTTACTTAAAATTGTATTTTATTTCAAAAGTAGCAAACCTTCATATTTAACTTCATGTCAATTTTTTAACAAAAACAATATTTTTGTAATGGTTATGATAGAACATCGACTTAATTTACTTAAAATTGTATTTTATTTCAAAAGTAGCAAACCTTCATATTTAACTTCATGTCAATTTTTTAACAAAAACAATATTTTTGTAATGGTTATGATAGAACATCGACTTAATTTACTTAAAATTGTATTTTATTTCAAAAGTAGCAAACCTTCATATTTAACTTCATGTCAATTTTTTAACAAAAACAATATTTTTGTAATGTTTGTGATAGAACATCGACTTAATTTACTTAAAATTGTATTTTATTTCAAAAGTAGCAAACCTTCATATTTAACTTCATGTCAATTTTTTAACAAAAACAATATTTTTGTAATGGTTATGATAGAACATCGACTTAATTTACTTAAAATTGTATTTTATTTCAAAAGTAGCAAACCTTCATATTTAACTTCATGTCAATTTTTTAACAAAAACAATATTTTTGTAATGTTTGTGATAGAACATCGACTTAATTTACTTAAAATTGTATTTTATTTCAAAAGTAGCAAACCTTCATATTTAACTTCATGTCAATTTTTTAACAAAAATAATATTTTTGTAATGTTTGTGATAGAACATCGACTTGATTTACTAAAAATTGTATTTGTTTTCGAAAATAGGAAACCTTCATATTTAACTTCATGTCAATTTTTTAACAAAAACAATATTTTTGTAATGTTTGTGATAGAACATCGACTTAATTTACTTAAAATTGTATTTTATTTCAAAAGTAGCAAACCTTCATATTTAACTTCATGTCAATTTTTTAACAAAAATAATATTTTTGTAATGTTTGTGATAGAACATCGACTTGATTTACTAAAAATTGTATTTGTTTTCGAAAATAGGAAACCTTCATATTTAACTTCATGTCAATTTTTTAACAAAAACAATATTTTTGTAATGTTTGTGATAGAACATCGACTTAATTTACTTAAAATTGTATTTTATTTCAAAAGTAGCAAACCTTCATATTTAACTTCATGTCAATTTTTTAACAAAAACAATATTTTTGTAATGTTTGTGATAGAACATCGACTTGATTTACTAAAAATTGTATTTGTTTTCGAAAATAGGAAACCTTCATATTTAACTTCATGTCAATTTTTTAACAAAAACAATATTTTTGTAATGTTTGTGATAGAACATCGACTTAATTTACTTAAAATTGTATTTTATTTCAAAAGTAGCAAACCTTCATATTTAACTTCATGTCAATTTTTTAACAAAAACAATATTTTTGTAATGGTTATGATAGAACATCGACTTAATTTACTTAAAATTGTATTTTATTTCAAAAGTAGCAAACCTTCATATTTAACTTCATGTCAATTTTTTAACAAAAACAATATTTTTGTAATGTTTGTGATAGAACATCGACTTAATTTACTTAAAATTGTATTTTATTTCAAAAGTAGCAAACCTTCATATTTAACTTCATGTCAATTTTTTAACAAAAACAATATTTTTGTAATGGTTATGATAGAACATCGACTTAATTTACTTAAAATTGTATTTTATTTCAAAAGTAGCAAACCTTCATATTTAACTTCATGTCAATTTTTTAACAAAAACAATATTTTTGTAATGGTTATGATAGAACATCGACTTAATTTACTTAAAATTGTATTTTATTTCAAAAGTAGCAAACCTTCATATTTAACTTCATGTCAATTTTTTAACAAAAACAATATTTTTGTAATGGTTATGATAGAACATCGACTTAATTTACTTAAAATTGTATTTTATTTCAAAAGTAGCAAACCTTCATATTTAACTTCATGTCAATTTTTTAACAAAAACAATATTTTTGTAATGTTTGTGATAGAACATCGACTTGATTTACTAAAAATTGTATTTGTTTTCGAAAATAGGAAACCTTCATATTTAACTTCATGTCAATTTTTTAACAAAAACAATATTTTTGTAATGTTTGTGATAGAACATCGACTTAATTTACTTAAAATTGTATTTTATTTCAAAAGTAGCAAACCTTCATATTTAACTTCATGTCAATTTTTTAACAAAAACAATATTTTTGTAATGGTTATGATAGAACATCGACTTAATTTACTTAAAATTGTATTTTATTTCAAAAGTAGCAAACCTTCATATTTAACTTCATGTCAATTTTTTAACAAAAACAATATTTTTGTAATGGTTATGATAGAACATCGACTTAATTTACTTAAAATTGTATTTTATTTCAAAAGTAGCAAACCTTCATATTTAACTTCATGTCAATTTTTTAACAAAAACAATATTTTTGTAATGGTTATGATAGAACATCGACTTGATTTACTAAAAATTGTATTTGTTTTCGAAAATAGGAAACCTTCATATTTAACTTCATGTCAATTTTTTAACAAAAACAATATTTTTGTAATGTTTGTGATAGAACATCGACTTAATTTACTTAAAATTGTATTTTATTTCAAAAGTAGCAAACCTTCATATTTAACTTCATGTCAATTTTTTAACAAAAACAATATTTTTGTAATGGTTATGATAGAACATCGACTTAATTTACTTAAAATTGTATTTTATTTTAAAAGTAGCAAACCTTCATATTTAACTTCATGTCAATTTTTTAACAAAAACAATATTTTTGTAATGGTTATGATAGAACATCGACTTAATTTACTTAAAATTGTATTTTATTTCAAAAGTAGCAAACCTTCATATTTAACTTCATGTCAATTTTTTAACAAAAACAATATTTTTGTAATGGTTATGATAGAACATCGACTTGATTTACTAAAAATTGTATTTGTTTTCGAAAATAGGAAACCTTCATATTTAACTTCATGTCAATTTTTTAACAAAAACAATATTTTTGTAATGTTTGTGATAGAACATCGACTTAATTTACTTAAAATTGTATTTTATTTCAAAAGTAGCAAACCTTCATATTTAACTTCATGTCAATTTTTTAACAAAAATAATATTTTTGTAATGTTTGTGATAGAACATCGACTTGATTTACTAAAAATTGTATTTGTTTTCGAAAATAGGAAACCTTCATATTTAACTTCATGTCAATTTTTTAACAAAAACAATATTTTTGTAATGTTTGTGATAGAACATCGACTTAATTTACTTAAAATTGTATTTTATTTCAAAAGTAGCAAACCTTCATATTTAACTTCATGTCAATTTTTTAACAAAAACAATATTTTTGTAATGTTTGTGATAGAACATCGACTTGATTTACTAAAAATTGTATTTGTTTTCGAAAATAGGAAACCTTCATATTTAACTTCATGTCAATTTTTTAACAAAAACAATATTTTTGTAATGTTTGTGATAGAACATCGACTTAATTTACTTAAAATTGTATTTTATTTCAAAAGTAGCAAACCTTCATATTTAACTTCATGTCAATTTTTTAACAAAAACAATATTTTTGTAATGTTTGTGATAGAACATCGACTTAATTTACTTAAAATTGTATTTTATTTCAAAAGTAGCAAACCTTCATATTTAACTTCATGTCAATTTTTTAACAAAAACAATATTTTTGTAATGGTTATGATAGAACATCGACTTAATTTACTTAAAATTGTATTTTATTTCAAAAGTAGCAAACCTTCATATTTAACTTCATGTCAATTTTTTAACAAAAACAATATTTTTGTAATGTTTGTGATAGAACATCGACTTAATTTACTTAAAATTGTATTTTATTTCAAAAGTAGCAAACCTTCATATTTAACTTCATGTCAATTTTTTAACAAAAACAATATTTTTGTAATGGTTATGATAGAACATCGACTTAATTTACTTAAAATTGTATTTTATTTCAAAAGTAGCAAACCTTCATATTTAACTTCATGTCAATTTTTTAACAAAAACAATATTTTTGTAATGTTTGTGATAGAACATCGACTTGATTTACTAAAAATTGTATTTGTTTTCGAAAATAGGAAACCTTCATATTTAACTTCATGTCAATTTTTTAACAAAAACAATATTTTTGTAATGTTTGTGATAGAACATCGACTTAATTTACTTAAAATTGTATTTTATTTCAAAAGTAGCAAACCTTCATATTTAACTTCATGTCAATTTTTTAACAAAAACAATATTTTTGTAATGTTTGTGATAGAACATCGACTTAATTTACTTAAAATTGTATTTTATTTCAAAAGTAGCAAACCTTCATATTTAACTTCATGTCAATTTTTTAACAAAAATAATATTTTTGTAATGTTTGTGATAGAACATCGACTTGATTTACTAAAAATTGTATTTGTTTTCGAAAATAGGAAACCTTCATATTTAACTTCATGTCAATTTTTTAACAAAAACAATATTTTTGTAATGTTTGTGATAGAACATCAACTTAATTTACTTAAAATTGTATTTTATTTCAAAAGTAGCAAACCTTCATATTTAACTTCATGTCAATTTTTTAACAAAAACAATATTTTTGTAATGTTTGTGATAGAACATCGACTTGATTTACTAAAAATTGTATTTGTTTTCGAAAATAGGAAACCTTCATATTTAACTTCATGTCAATTTTTTAACAAAAACAATATTTTTGTAATGTTTGTGATAGAACATCGACTTAATTTACTTAAAATTGTATTTTATTTCAAAAGTAGCAAACCTTCATATTTAACTTCATGTCAATTTTTTAACAAAAATAATATTTTTGTAATGTTTGTGATAGAACATCGACTTGATTTACTAAAAATTGTATTTGTTTTCGAAAATAGGAAACCTTCATATTTAACTTCATGTCAATTTTTTAACAAAAACAATATTTTTGTAATGTTTGTGATAGAAC